>CM060888.1:114525467-116925467 GCA_030762935.1 Hymenopus coronatus | reverse complement strand
CGGCATTTTTTATCAACTTTTTCCGCAAAGGGGCCTTTGCCTTGGCCAGAGCTGTCAAATTCGCGTGCTGCCTCGCTATGCGGGCACTGCTTAATTTTGCAAGGCTTAACCTGCCCCTAGCCATGTTGGCACGGTAATGACGACCGCACCGAAAATGGAGCGTTATTTAACATCAGCGGTTCCAGTGGCGTAAAAAAACCCTCGATACAATGTAAAGTGTGCATCGAACCCGGGACTTCTTCTTTTTGGTAGGTGCAAATCTCGGCTCAAACAAAGCAAATAATCATCGCCCTCAGTTGGGTACGAAATACGAGAGCTTCTCGTCCGGCAGCACGCCGGTTCGATACCTGTATCGGTTAGGCGTATATTGAGTGCAATCCAGCACCAGATACCCATGCGGGTGTTCGGTGGCCTTTTCGAAAGCCTCCAAGAGAAACTTTGAGTTCCTGGGTTCGATTTGCTGACACAGCCTTTCGATCTGCATCTTGTCGCGGTTGTTTTTGAACACCACGATGTAGTTTGCATTGAGAGAGATGTTGCGATATTTCTGCCCCTGAGGAAACACGTTTTGCAGAATGTACACGATGCCGAAGCGCTTGTGGTGGGAGTCTCTGGTGAAAAAATTAGACACGTCCTTCCCGCCACCCTCGACCATGAGATCGTCCAAAATGACGAGATACTTCTCGCCCACCGAGGCAAGTTCGGGGATCCCCGCGTGAGTCTCACACCGCAGGGGCAAGGCTTCGAGTCTGGGCGAATACTCCGGAGGGTGGCACCACAGCACCTTTTTGGGGCGCTCGTCGAACATGTCGTCGGCGTGGCGAATCAGGTTTTTCACAAAGGTGGACTTTCCGCAGCGCGAAGGCCCCGCCACGAGCATCGTGCTGGGAAAATTGAATCGCCTAAGGTGCCGAGATCTGGGCATCGCGTCCCCAGGGGTCCCTGGTTCGAAATGAGCTTCGCCTGCGCTTGGCGTTTCATTTATGTTTTTCTCTTGTACCCGTAGGGATGCGAGTCAAAATCCTCGGTGTAAACGCGCTTGTTGACCACCATTCTGAAGGTCTTCGTGCTCGGTTCGGTGACCACCGTCCAAAACGGTTTTCTAGAAATCTGAGTCCCCTCCAGAGTCACCGTCTTGCTTCGATCCGTCAGCACCATGTCGCGCATCACATCGGCGTTCACGTGCTGTAGATTGCCCCAATGGAGTGTAATGCCCTTCACCTTACATACCGAGACGGTGTTGTCCGTCTCCGGGCACTTGATCTCCATGCAATAGCTCTTCGGGCCCGTGGAGGCGAAACGGGTCATGTACGCACCTCGACCGTACTTCTCCAGCTCGTCCGTCATGTCCCCCAGGAGGCGTCCCGCGGAGGGGGTCCACTCCCCCGGTAACGCGGTGGTGACGACGGAGTCGGTGTCGAAGTAGCACACCCGCTCTCCGAGGCGCTTCAGGTACGAGTATAACACCAGACGCGCATGCGCCGTGGTGTAAGCTGCAAGCACGGCGTTGGAGGCGGAGTTCACTCTCGGACTCTGCTCGCAGTACTTCCACACCACGTAAGTGACCTCACTCGACACGGGTACGTAGGTCTGCACTTCGATGCCCGGGTCATTGAGCAGGTCCAGAAGGCGGTCGTACCGGCCCACTAGCTCGCACGTGGACATGTTACTTTTCTGACCTAGTTTACCCCAGAACGAGTTCATCATCAGCTTGGCCAATTCCCGCCTGCCGGGGTTGGACGCGATGACCTCGGGATCGAGAACGACGCCTTCGTGTTCGAAGAACTGCTTCACGTACTCCTGCTTGGCTTCTGTCGTGTCGCAACCCGAGGGCCAGCCGGAGGCTTCGGTCTTGATCTTGAGGAACTGATTGACGTAGTCCTCGAACAGCCCCTTGGACCCGGTGCGCGGGTCGTACTGTGCCACGTCGTACTCCCAAATTTCGTAGACCTGGAGGAGCCGGTACCCCTCCTCCAAGGCTACCTTCATCTCGTCGACAACCCAGGTGCCCGACAAGGCCCTCTCGTCGTCCCCGTGCCGGCATTCGCCCTGGTTCTCCGTCTCTGCACATGCCCGGCATAGCGGGAACATCAGCTTGCCGCAGATGCGCGCCGGCAGCACCGGGTGGTACAGAGTTTGCGGGGGTAGAACTCGGCACTTTACAAGGCCTCCTCGCACGTCTTCTAGGCGAGGAAAGCGATCTACGTGGATCTTGGGGTGACCCACGGGGTACGGCTTTGTCTTGTTCACGAACGGGTACAGGCTACACACGTCATAATACAAAATCTTCCGGTCCCCGACCGCCTCGCAGTACGTCTTTGTACAGTTTGTGCGGCCTCCGTAGAAGGCGTCTCTGGGGTTTAGGGGTTCGGGTACCGGGAAGTTCTTCGCATGGCGCACTAGGTCTTCGTTCGCCTTCATCAAGGCGTCGAACTCGCAACCCCACATTTCCACCACCGTATAGCCGGCCTCCCTGATCTGCCGGGTGAGCTTTTCGGTGCTTTCGAACCTGGAGGCCATGGTTTCTTTTCCCGTGCTGTACACCGGGGCATGGCGGTTGTGAAAACAACGCCTGCACCCGTGGTAAAAACAACCGTGGAAGAAGTACACGTACTTTGCAGGTCCTTCTTCTCTGTACCCGTCCACTTTGTGGCCTAAAATTTTAACCTCGCGGCCTCTCATAGCGTGCAGTATAACAAAGTTATTTTGTAATTCTAACCAAGTAAGCCATATGCACGCTATGCGAGACTGCCTGTCGGCTAGGCGGTATCCTCCGACGGGCAAGAGCCCTAGCTTTTTCGGCGGCATGAAGCGATTTCTATACACGCACATGCAAGCTTGCGCAATGGTGACGCATTCTCTGAACGGGTCAATGCCGTTCTCGTCCAAAAACTGCCTTCTAAATTTTGCTACTCCCTGGCTTAACAAAAGCACGTCCATTTTACAATACATCACCATTTCCGTCTTCATGTCGAAGACGTAGTTGGAGACCACCTTTTCGTCGTGCCACAGCTCGAAGGCTCTTCGCCCCTCCACCGACATACCCCGTGGACAGTAGTATCTTTTATCGGGAATCGAACCCACGTAGTTCTGGTTTTCCTTGGTGTTAAATAAGTATGGAAAGTAGCCCTTGCTATCTTTCAATGCGAAGGTCTTTGAAAAGCGAGCCAGTGGCATGGGTATAAAGTTGAGCGAATCAATGAACGTGACGTCACCGTGGCGCATGCGGTATATTTTGTTCCCGTTCATTATAAGCTCAGGCGTCCAGTTCAAATTCTGTACCATGTACTTTAATAAAAATTGCCCGTCGTAGCTTCTGAGGTTATGGGCCACCACGATCACGTCCCAGGCTTCGAACCTCGCCTGGGTAATATGACAAAACAATTGTTTTACCGGATCGTGCATAAAGACCCACTCTTTAATGCCACACTCTGTACAATACGCCATTTTAGTGGTCTCGTCTATGCATAACGGACAGCCTTGGTATAGCACGCACAGGTTTGGTACATGCTCGTACGTTAATGGTTTGCCGACATAAGCACTGTCCTGTGTACATTCAAAGTCGATGAACATGAACACGAACCTGTTTCTTTTGTTGGGAGAAACGTACGGCTGTATGAAACACAAGTGCCCGTCGCTCACGTGCGTCTTACAGTTGCTGCAATACTTCTCCCCACACTGATGAGGTATCTTTCTATGCCTGAGATTAACCATCTTTTGGCAGGTCGTACACACCTTCTCTACATCACACACGGAAAGTGCCTTTGGGTAGAAAGCCCCTTTTTTAATGTGATTTTGAAAACATGTAGGACCCTTAAAATCTCGGTTACACGCAGCACAGTGTATGTAAGCTAAATAGCTCTTTTCGCACTGCTGGTGACACTTGGTACACTTTTCCTCGCACCTGTGAAATTCTTTTTTGTTTGCCGAAGGGTAATTACATTGGCGACAATACCACTTACACTTAAAACACATGTGTAGGTTTACTACGGCGTTAAAATGCCCCTCGTGATAAATGACGTCAATATGTTTGTTTACATTCTTTGCAGACGCATATAGCACGTTCTTGCCCGAATGATCTCCGAAAACAGTCACCTTATAGTCCTTTAACTCAGCGTCGAAATGTCTGACGTCATCTATAGTAAATGCGCCATTTAATTTTCCCACTTTTTCGCAAAGGGCAATGGCCCTCTGCTTTTGCAAGAACTCACTGCGTCTCATGGTTTGATAATTGACGTCATTGTCGGCTTTCGCTTTGCTAACAACAATGGCTCTCGGCAAGCACAACTGGTCTTTGTTAATTATTTCTATTATCCCCTTATTACCGCTACAGGCATTGCACGGTTTATAGCACGATCCCGACACCTGCTTTGTCCAAACAAATGTAATGTTTAGAGGTCCTGCTAGCAGAAATTGTTTATTGCTCTGCATGACCTTTTCAATGGATTTAATAACAACATCGGCATTCACTTGATCGATGCGTCTCACACTCATATTGAACGGTTTGGATGGTTCGCTATCGTTCGATATCGATATTCCTAAGAAACCGGGTTCGTTATCCAGCAGGGTCTCTTTAGCAAACTTTACAATGTCGTTAAAGAGGTCTGTCACCCACTGCACAGAATTTGCATCTTTGTGTCCCGAGTTCACAACAATTTCGGTCTCTGTATAGCCAGAGAAAAGCCTTTTCATGCTTCGCTCCCTATGCGAAATAATTTCGAACCTCGGCTGCTTAATTTCGACTTCCTCGCTGTCCGTCCATTCGTGCTCCATTGTACGAAACCACACTCTGGTCCTGGCCATTTTTTTCTTTACTGCTTCTTTTAAATTATATGTAAACACTCCGCAAGTCAAAAGTATCTCAGTTTTATATTATTTTTAATATACACAACTACCTATTACCGCGCACACAACCAATACCTTTCCTGTTTCTATTACAATCGTAACTTATCACACACAATTACGCATAAATCCCTCGAAAACCTAAAATCGATATTCTTTTAAATCTTTAAAGCACTTTCTCACTGTTGCGAGCGCCTTATCGACACGTGTATTTAAAGGACCCTTATCATCGCCGCAACTTCCGTCTGCGCGTTCAGTTAAAGAGCTCATTAAATCACCCGGTGGCTTATCTCGCCACAATTTCCAGAATTTTAATCGGGTGTTTTTTCCGGAGTAATTCCGGTCCCACCGTCGAACCACCGCAACATCCGCTTTCGATAAAACCCAAATTTTCCTACCATTCACCACAAAACCACATTTAAAGTTTTTCGTGCTAATGAGCTTCCGTTCTCACAGCATTTTTTAAAGTTCACACGCTCTTTAACAACTTGTTATCGCGTCAGCCATATTGTGTGACGCAAATCCACATGTCGATTAGCAGTCCTTTAAATGTTGGGACTTTGTCACCAGGCCTTTACTTTCAGTTCTGTTGTCGAGCGTATAGCTTCAGCATGCACCGTTCACACTTTACTAGTTTCACCGTCAGCGACAGTTTTTTTTTTCTCCATCGAGTAGACGATTGTGGCATCAAGTGGTGACTGAGGAAAGGATAGTTTCAACCTCTATCACGCAGGTCTTCAGTGCGCCGAACGATTTCCATTCTTCTTCTTCAGTGCCGTCGCTAGCAGCGCTTCAGCAACCTGCATCCAGTACTTCGTCTCTGAACGCCACCGTAGAGTCGGGTGACGTCGGTAGGCTTTCGCAACTCTCGGCGTCGTCGCCCCCGGCGTCGCTCCCGGCGTCGCCCCCCACGTCGTCTCCGGCGAGGTGCGGCACTGCTGCTCCACCTGTGGAACCGTCGATAATAGAGATTTCGTCTTTTATAGACGACATCATCTCCACCAACATCACCGACGGTTACACGGAAGACGACGACGACGACGACGTCTCCTCTGTTGACGTCGCCAACGCCACCACCATCGACATCAACAACTGCTCCGGCTTCTCCGTGGCCTGCAACTCCTCGTCGCCCCCGGCGTCGCCCCCGGCGTCGCCCTCGGCGTCGCCCCCGGCGTGGTTCAGCACTCCTCTTCAGCCGTCGTCCACTATCGTGATTTCGTCGTCTTCAGACGTCAGCAACTCCACCAGCATCACTGCTGAATACGACGAAGACGACGACGTCTCCTCTGCTGGCATCTCCGGCCCCTGCATCTCCTCCCCCCTTGCCTCCTTCGCCCCTTCCTACAGTCCCGTTTCCTCTCCATCATTTGTCAATATTCGGACCTCCTCCCCCGTCCCTATTGACGTGATTGATATATCCTCACCCCTCACTCAATTCAAATTTGAGCAACATTCTTCCCCTCAGCCATTGCCTCCTTTTCAATCCTTACTCCCTCTCCTTTCCTCTAAGTTTCCCAGCAAAGGGTGCAGGCGCTCTCTGTTGCCAGAATTTAATCAGGGTTCGATCCCCGGCCAGTGTGAGGAGGAGTATCCTCTGCAGCAGGACGACGGATTTGACACGGCGTTCGCCAACGTTCGGGTTCCAGAGGACGCCGGCGACGAGTCCATCTGCGACCTTGCCATTCCCCTGCTGGTCCCGGTCTCGCCAGCATCCAGGCTGCGGCTGGGAAAGCGTCAGCGAGCCCCAATAGCCCCGCTGGTGCCTTTGTCCCCCCAACCCCGGCCGTCGTATGCCCACCTCAAAAAGCGGCGTCTGCTATCGTAATTGATTCGGCGTGGTTTTTAAAAACTAATATTTTTTCAGTGTTGTATAGTTTTGTGTGTGTGTGTGTGTGTGTGTGTGTGTAATCACCGTTCAATTTATGGCCCCCAGCATAATTCTGTAAGTACTATGTGTGTTTTTTTCTAGTTGTATCTGTCTTTTCTTCGTTTTGGTTTGTCAGTAATGCCATGTCCTTGTCTCACCCCTTGCGATGAAAGTGAAATTAGAGATCTTATTATTAACCGCCTTCCGTTTTACACAAACGACACCCTTATGAATTATTTTATTCATATCGGTGCCGATTTGGAAGTGTTACAATTTATTTCTTTCCCCGAAGCTATCTATCAACCTATGTGCTTATTTTGCCAGGCCTATCGGCAGTGTTTATTAAATAACAGTTCAATTCCATCTCCTCATTTAATTCACTTTGTTTGTAAGTGTCCTATACAAGTATTAAGGCATTGCCTTCCTTAGATATGTTTTGCTGTACCTCTCAGACTGGCTTCTGCACATTGTGCATGGCCAAACGCTACGACGCCAAAATTTTACAATCAACTTTAAGCATGTATACTGTTTCCACAGTGTGGCACACGTCAAATCATAGTAGTTTCTCTCCCACTTGTTTGACGTGCCAGGCTCGTCGTGCCTGTTTTATTAATAATATTTCCATTCAATACCCCCATTTGCGCTACACGAACCAAGGGCCCTGTGTTCGATGTGGTGGTTACCGACCCCTAATGCGCAATTGATGGTATACAATGACATGGTTTTTTCAAATTCTTTTCCATTTTATGTATATATATATCTTAGTTTTGTGTGTGTGTGTGTGTGTGTGTGTGTGGATTGTTTGGTATATTTAATATTGCGAATTAGTTTTTTCAACCTTGTGCTGTTTTTTTTTTTTTTTTATTATATGTATATATATATGTGTGATTTTACGCAATGTGAATTTTGCGTGTGATTTGTTTTTCTTAAAAACAATTTACAAAGAGAGAGACATTTCTTTTCTCTAAACAATTGTTCCATTTTTGAACCTTGTGCTGTTTTTTCTTTTTTTTTTTTATATGTATATATATTTGTGTGTGGTTTATTTATTCTTAAATCAATTTACAATTGTTTTGTATGCCCACACAGTAATAAATTCAATGTTTATATCTTAACTTCCTCATTCGATGTGTATTTCTTTATTTTCACTTATTGTGTTTCTCCTAACTAGGGTTCCTTTCCCTCTCCTAAATATTTTCTTTAGTAGTCATGCAATTTCAACTTCCTCATTAATTAGCATCGTATTCCATCTCTTCGTGGTTCCCCTCATCCACACCTCCTCCCCCAGTTTCCTCACCTTCTTCTTCCCCCTCTTCGTCGTATGTTGTTTCATAATTGGGAAAATTCTCCACCCCTCCAGTGCACGCGTTTTCCAATTTCCCAATCATATGCTTTAGCCCCTCAAATTCCTCAAAAAGTTTAGCTACATTTCCTTTTATTCTGTTTACCAATGTCTGTTGCCTCGTCACATTCTCATGTTTCTCCTCCAGTTCTTTTCTCATTCTTTCCATCATCCCTCGCATTTGTCTTACCCTCTCTTCACACTCTTGTTTCTCCTTATTCACCCCCTCATTCTCCTTCTTTACTTCCTTCAATTTATTTTCGCATTCCTTTTTTATTTTTTGTTTCATCGCATTTATTTCCTTTTTGCACCTCTGTGATGCCGCTTTTCTTATACTATTCACCGACACCCTTCCTACATCCCCACCATTCCCATTACATTCCGAATTTACCTTCAAGCTCCCCTCCGCAGACCACCTAGACGCCCTCTTCACCCTTCCACTTACTTTCCTCCCACCACCTAAGTTCAGCTGCCACTCACCATCGCCACATTTCCCAAACATATACACAAAATTTTCAGAAAAGTAGGAATTCATCTCATTTACCACACTATACGCCATCACAAGTTCGCTTTCCTCCGGAGTCAATTTCCAATCCAATTCCAACCCTTCCGGCAAATCTATCGTTTCCATCAACAAACTACAATCTACCATCTCAACAAGAATCGAACTGTTGTCGCTAGCATACATTCTCACCGGTGTTTTATAAAATTCACACCCGGCTTCATCCTTAACTTCTCCCTTTTCACACCCACATCTTCCTGTTCCAACATACCCCTCTGGACATTCAAGCTGTCCAAACTTCACTTTCCCGTACATCATCCCTGAACATCTCCGCCCCCTCTGACATCTCGTTATCGGTTTTAAACAATTATACACATTTTTAAGTGTACCTAGGTTAATAAAGTCAGAACCAAACCTACACCCACTGCCTTTCCGGTATACGCATGTACAGTTAGGCAACAATTCATAATCCTTATCACATCTTGTCACATTTTCCAAATGTCCCGTCTCGCCATTCAACTCGAACCCACACCTCCCAAAACTAACGCAGCTCCTCTCAGCGCCGGCAACTGCCACCATCATCAACGCTATTACAATCATCCTTTCAATCTCCATTTTCCATCCACCACCTCCCCTTTTATACCTTTATCTTCTCCTATTCACGCCAACCTATCACCAAGCGTTTTATTTCCACCAATCCCCGCCATTCTTTCCTACCCATCCACCATTCACATCGCACCTTATTTTCTCCAATCAAATCACTACACGTCACTTCCGCATGCCATTTTTACTTCTGCATTTCACACCATTCCCTCTTTTCATCCCCAGCTCCCGTCATCATCACTTCCACACGTTAATCCACTTTCGGATTACCCACACTCACATCCCAGATTAAGCCATTGGATTTAGCGATAATCCTTCCGCTCTTGGTGCTAGTTCTCAAACCTCCCAACAGCGCTCTTAATCCGCCTTAATCCGCGGATTAGCAGCGACACTAGCGCCCCTAGCGGCAGGATTAACGTTAATCCATTGCTTAATCTGGGATATTAACTACTGTTCCACATAATTACTGCAGGGTACAGTTTATTACCTTCCCCACCCCATCTTCATTACAGGAAACCACAAGTTTGTGAATATGTTCGTGGCATAAAGAGAAAGTGTGCTTTTAAAGATGGCACTCGTGTAGCGGTGACAAAAATAATAGGGGAGTGCCAAGGAAGGAAAGAGAATGGACTTGAAATTCTGGTGACAGACTCTTGAGTCAAATTGGTTTACAGGTCCCCTTTCTCTGACTCCCCAATACTTCTCCAGTTCTGAAGAATGGGTCTAGAATAATAATGCCGCCCACCACAGCATAATATCGATCATGCTACCCATACTTTGATGCTCTGCTTTTTTTCCCCTTCCTTTATTTTTTACAAAACTGTTTTTTGTTTTATCTCAAGGGTTGTTCTCTTGGGACAAACAACAGAGCAATGCGATTCTTCTGGTAAACAAACATTAATCCAATCACGTTTCAAACAAACAACAGGGCGTAGATACTAGTGTGAAATTTCGAAGTTAAAATATTTAACTCACCTAATATTTAGCATCCCTACTGAAAACTAACACACCAAACCCAAACATTTCAAGATTAAGCAATAAAAGTAGAATGTGATATAGAATAAAATAATATTTGAGACTTATTTTTAGGGAGCAATGTCATTTAATCTACATTAGAAGACATATGTGGACAAATAGAGATAGGAAAGAAATCTAATACTTAAATGTGATCTCAATTATAAAATCATTACTAATGTTGAAATGTATCCCAAAATGATTTCCTTATCCATTAACGGAATCATTTATCCAAAATTGGTATATTAATATAATTGCAATGTTGGTAAAGTCTGGGACCCTGTGATAGACTGTATGGCATGTATCTTTTTCTATCTTCATACACCACTCAAGAGTTTCAAAAGATATTTACGTTTTATTTAATTAATGCAAGCTGCATTTGTTAACACTATCCCAGAAAAGAAATATGAAAACTTTATACAAGTGTTAATGAACTACACCGAAATAATTTGCGAGATTGTGCACGTGACTGAGATAAGTAATTTGAGATGGGCGATGCATGGTCCCCGGATAAACATAACGCAGCTACATAGCGTTAAACGTGTGGGTATCAGGTGCTGATAAGTCGGTGTTAAAGTAAATAGGTTGAAAAATGGCTTAGAATGTCTTTAAAACTGCTTCCCGAGTATAGAAATGGCGATTTTTAGCAGCTCGTTATTAGGGTTCTCAAGATTTAATGTCGTAAAAATCTGTAAAATCTTGAACTAATCACTTGACAATGCGAGACTGAGCATTCATTAACATACGTTCTTGTGTTATGCCTACTCTGGAGGCGAAATTTCAACTGCTTTGGTGTCTTAATGCGTAACACGGGGAGCTGCTATCCCAAAGGTGATGAGTTCGATTCCTGTCAGAGTAAATGTTTTTTTATTATTATTTTGTTCATTCCAGACGAAGTGCCGCGATACGTGAACGAAACCCGAACTATTTCACGTGAAAGCCAGTATCATAACAACTTCGTTAGAGAGGTACACTGTAATATGTCCCTTCGTTTTCGTGTTATGGTCCCGAAAGATTGATAAATTAGCCAGTGGCATACTGGCACTTCAGAAAATTATAGCCGTTACTTCGAAATTTCAATAAACAGGCAGTAAGTCTCATATCTCAAATTACTTATTTAAATAATTTACATAATCTGTGACAATTTTTCGAAGTAGTTCATTAACACGCTGTGTGTGTATATAAAAATATGTATTCCGAAATATTTTCACAGAAAATATAGATTACTCAAATAAGTAATTTGAAATAGGAGACTTTATTGAAATTTCGAAGTAACGGCTATAAGTTTCTGAAGTGTCAGTACGCCACGTATAGCGGCACTTCATCTGGAATGAAAATAATAATAATAATAATAATAATAATAATAAAAACATTTACTCTTTGACAGGAATAGAATTCATCACCTTAGGGATAGCAGCTTCCCGCGTTACGCCATCAGAGCAGTTGAAAAAATGCCTCCAGAGTAGACTACATAACTCAAGAACGTAGTTATTGAATGCTCTTTCGCACTGTCAAGAGATCAGTTCGACATTTTACAGATTTTTGCGACATTAAATCTTGAGAACACTGGTAACTAGTTATTTCTATACTCGGGCAGCAGTTTTAAAGACATTCTAGGCCATTTTTTTCAACCTGCTTTGCTTTAACACTGACTTATCAGCACCTGATACCCACACGTTTAACGTTATGCAGCTGCGTAATGTTTATCCGGGGACCATGCATCGTCGATCTCAAATTACTTATATCAGTCACGTGCACAATCTCGCAAATTATTTCGGTGCAGTTCATTAACAACCTGTACACACACACACACACACACACACACACACACACACACACACACACACACACACACACACACACACACACACACACACACACACACACAGAATGTACAGAATTCAGTCCACAAACTTTAAAGCAATATAGGCGAGCGCTTTAAAATAGATCACTTCTTGTCTCGGAGTCCAGGTTGTTTGCAATAGATTAAAATAAATAACGAGCCAGTTCACGTCTATTAAAACTTTCCTAAGCTGGACCAGTAGCTCAGTCATAGAGTCCTGCCTGCTGTTCAAGGGGCCGTGGTTTCGATTCCCACCTGGGGGATGAAGAATTTTACATTAGCTCCTCCAGAAACTCTTCCTCCCCAAAGTTTGGAATTATGACTGAGAATGTGTGAGAAATCTAAGAAGAAGAGTAAATTAAATAGAAGCCAACCACAACAAACAGCACACAAGTTAACACCACTGCGAAGGCAATATGCTCTACATAAAAATGGCGCCAATTACATCATGCAGTTAAATGCGGATTGTAAATGAAAAAAAAGCAAAAAAATCCTCATTGCCACTACTTGCAGGAAATCGTGGCCATACATGTTCAAACACTCTATGTGAATATTACCATAACATGTTTCACTACACATATATGCCATTCATACATTTTAGAGGGGGGGATCTTTCAGCTTGTACGGGTTTTGAAACAGAAACACCAGATTAACAGCAGAGCAAACTAATCTGCATATTACTGCACTGATTGTTGCTTGTCTTTCTGATACGTGACAGTGTTGGTATCATTGCTAACGGGGTACCTACTGCATTTGTATTTTTTCTTTATTAGCAAACGTCAGTACGGATATTCACATTGCAAAATAATTACGTGACTTCTAAGCATGTCGTCATACACCATTAGGCGGATGTTCTAGATCCACGCATTGGCATACACTCCCTCTACCCGTGAAAGATTGCTGGTGAATTCTGCAACACGACGATGTAAAGTAGTAACTTCAAACTCGTTCTAACTTTTATTTCCTGGAATTTACTTCGGTGAACTGGTTAATGTATATCGACTAATGCAAAACGAATAGCATTCCTAAAAGCTGGTACGATGCACACGTTATTAATATATTCAAAAAGGACAAAAGAAATGCATGCAATAATCACAGAAGTATAAGTTTCCAGAACAACAGGCTCTAAGTTGTACATAAAAACCATAAAAAAACGTAAAAGTATAATTACAGAACCTATTATTTGAAAACCAAATGGGATTTAGAAAAGGACGATCCTGCACAGATAATATATTTTCTATTAACCAAATTATCGAAAAAAGAAGATAGTATAAATTAAAAACACACATAGCCTTTGGAGATTTAGAAATAGCTTTTGATAAGGTAAGAAGAACTAGACTCAATCAAATTTTAGACAAAAAATATATCCAAAACAATTGATAGATATACTCAGCAATATATATATATCAAAAAACAAAAATTAAAATAGTTTTAGGAAATGGATGATTGTCACAAGATGTGATAATTAATAATGGTTTAAAACAAGAGTTAGTTTATCTCCGCTTTTATTTAATGTGTATATCGACGATATTCTCATTTACAAAGAATGGATAACTCTCGTATTCCATTTCACTCATACAAATATAAACCTCTAGGCTACAGAACAATAGGAAGACCACTTAAAAGATGTGAAGAAATATGAGACCGGAACAGCAGAATTCTCCTAAACTATCAAGAGTTGATGAAGATGAGCGACTAATACGATTACATTGGCTGAAACATTAGCAGGGCAAGTAAATATGCATAGGAAATTTACCTAAGCCCGTTTCGTTAGCAACAAATCTGCTGGGACCCACTTGCATCGAGCGGAATTTCTATTCAGCAGGCATACTCTAATCTCTCGTTCACAGCACCAATAAATTATCTAAATAATATATATAGTTATCGAAGAAGTATTAAAACGGAGGTTTAGTTATTTCAGAGTTGAATAAGAAGCTCTGTTTATAAAACAAAGAACAGTCATAGAACAAAAAAAAATGAGAACAAATAACCTAAAAGGTAAGACAAATTAAAAGTTTACAATAAAAAATAAAATAGAGATTTTGATTTACTTGTATATACAAATTAACTTCACTGTGTAGAGAGATCGTGTAAGACTAGGTACTCACAAAATACATCACAACATATTTTGATTAGAGCTAAAGAATAAAAGTTGAAATTCCACAAACTTATTATTAGAAAATGTAATTAAAACAGAAATTTATTGAAGTATGGCAATGATTTGTTGGTAAATCATTAATTATTACATATTTTGAATGATTAATATGATTAATTCAATGTAGTGGAACAATGTAGTTACGTGGAATAATTCTTAACTGAGCGGAGTCTATATGTAGGGAAACTATTTATGATAGGACACTAAAACAGTGTGAAAGATGAACACAAGATGGAAAGTGATGATCACTGTCCATTTTGTTATTCCTGTACACTCTCTCTCTCTCTCTCTCTCTCTCTCTCTCTCTCTCTCTCTTACATATACACACGCACGCACCCCCATATATACATGCATACAGAGTCTAAGGGTATAGATATATGGAGATATTTTAATAAATATTACCTTTATATGTATTCAATTCGATGTGTTTTTATTTCATCTTTATCTAAGAGATTTCTGACAAACCAATTATATAATTTACCTGGTCTTAAGGTACGGCGCGAAATGCACTACACCTGCCAGTACAGACCATCCTTCCACGCTTTTTTTTTTTGGTGGTGTTTAACGCCCGCTTTAACTACTTATGGCACCGCAGGCGGTGACACTGATGATACATGAATGATGGAGCACCGGTGGAATGCGTTGGCGCGGGAAACCGGAGTATCCGAAGAAATCCCGCCCCAGCACCGCTTTGTCCACCCCAAATCTCACATGCGGTAGCTTGGGATCGAACCCCGGCCGTTTAGGTGAGAGGTGAGTGGTCTAACAACTCGGCCACGGCGCGGCCGCTTCCACGTTTTCACATCTTAATAGCTGATCTGCTGGCCTAAGTATTGTGCAATCAATTGAACAATAACATTCGTTACCACGAGGCGTCTTAATTGTATTAATAATCTCCTTTATTGTAATAATAATAACTAATTTCTTATCAAAAAATTATTGAAGACTGTGAAAAAAAATTCCCTATTTGAATGCGGGTTTGATCCAACTAGATCCACCCAATGTTATGACTTCTGACCCACCATCTCGGGGAAAATAAACATATATGGTGTGTGTGTATGTGTGTGTGTGTTTATGTGTGTGTGTCACGCCTACTTGGAGGTACTAACCAACCTGAAATAATACTTTTTTTTAATATATTAAGTTACTATTCCACAAATGAAGCAAATATTGATGTAATGTTGTTGATTACACTATCCTCAATTACCAATACAAATATCTGCACTTAGAACTATAACGAACACGGACACACACACAAACACACTCACACACATCCATTGATGTGTATTAGCCAAAAAAAACCTGGGATATAACGAGTCAGAATTACAATGAACAGCGCATACATTATCGCCCATGTGAATAAGCGCATAACCAATATTTGTAATTGATTAAATTGTTTAGGTTAATTAGTAAGCAAGATATAATGTATTTATTGTATATTGGATGTTCAGAGAGATTGTTCCTGGAAAGCGTTTCTAACTTCAACTCCAGAGTTCTCAAGCGACGAATTCAGTTGTTTACGCTATTTCTTTGTATATTGCAAGAGGGGAAAGACGCTATTGTGTTGTCACGTCTCCGCAAGAGAATGTGAAGGCGACATAAACCGGGGAACCACGAGGAAATTTAGGCCAAGAATCACGTGAAAGACGCATTAACCAATTACAATTAATCACGTCACGGCATAAGCGCAACCCAAGCCACTTCCGGCGCAAAAAATGGGCCAATGAGATTACGAGTTGAGGGTTTTGCGCGGAGTATTCGCCGCAATTTTCACGCAGTTAGATGTAACTCCAAGGGGAAGCCTAGGACGCACGAAGCCAGAGTATACGCGAATTAGTGGAGTTGTTATAGTGGTTGACGCAGTTGAGATGTAACTCCAAGGTGAAACATGCAACGCACAAAGCCAGGGTTTACTCGAGTTAGCAGAGTTATTATAGTGATGAGGCAGTTGGAATGTAACTACACGTAGAACTTGTGATGGTCGAAACAAGAATCCTCGTAAATATAGTAAAGTTATTACAGGGATTCATACAGTGGAAATAAATGTCACGCGTAACCGCGACGCCGGAAACAAGGAAGCGACGGCGGAATTTTAAAGTGTCTACAATTATTCTGCACGTAACCGTTGCACTCGTTGCCGCGTAAAGTTTAGTTCCCTCTTGTTCGAGGGAAAATATCGAAACTCAACCGCGCCAGGAACATCTCGGGAACGCTTGAAAAAGAGAAATAAACCTTGATTGAACGAAAAGTGCCGACGTTATTTAAGTTAATTCCTGTACCACTCCCTGGAGATCACCGTAGCTAGATACCAAACCTAGATATAAATAGGTCTCAATTGCTCGTCGCTGAACTCACCAATAGCCGAGAAGCATCGAGAATCGACTTCAGCAGCTGCAACGCCCGAGAGAGGACCAGACGTCGCTGCACAGCCCAGCCCCACCAGGTACGTCCGCCAGCTCTATACGCCTCAAACTGGAGCTTATTTGGCCCTTAGTGAGCTAATTTGGCCCAGCCTTGGAAATTATGTTGTTTTATAAATATGTACATATTATTTTATTTCATATTACCTATATATAATATGAATATTGGAATGATTGCTGCATTTTATAATAAAAGAACTCGAAATATGGAGAAATATATTAATTTTTAGATTATGACAATTAATACCAAGAACATATAGTCTTAAATATACAAGATTTTCCCAATTTTGAGCCTCTGTTATAAGAGAGTAATACTTTTTATTGTATTTTATATGGATGCAGTATAAACTAAACAAGATCTTTTCAAGTATACTTGTCATTATATTTTACATCCAATACTACATATGAGAAGCTGCTACTCTGATATAATAGAGGGCCCAAAATTGGGAAAATCTCCTTTAGGATTACGTTGGTCGTGATGATCATGGTGTTGAAATGTCGTAATCTTAAAAGTAGTAGATTGTCTAAATGTTGAGCTCATTTTGTAATGGGATACCATTAATTCCAATGTTTACATTAGATATGAAGATATATGTGTATATAGTTATAAAATAATGTGTTTTCAAAAGCTGGACCAAGTGTAGCCCGTTAAGTGCCAAATTAGCTCGGCTGGTGATAAAAGGTTTAATAGTGTGTTATAGTAACACTACCAGATAGGAATAATCCTGAATAAGAGTTTAATGCAATACTGTAATTTAAAAAACAATTTCAACAAAAAGTGTCCAGAATTACTGCTACTATTGTATATTCTAGTGTACTCTTTGTGACACCAAATAAACGTGCCAGGAACTGGTGTGATAAAAGGCACAAAAGAGCTAATTTTATCATTTCCGTAATCTCACAATTTACTCTTCTCAAAAAGCATCCCTTAACCTCAAAATCTGCTATACTCAGAACAATATTTAGCAAGCTCACCAACGCAAATCCAGCTCGACTAGATAATAAATATAAATACAAACCCAAATAAGTAACAGCTATATGACTCAACCTGACATATTCAGAAATATTTGAACTCGAACTGAACTCTATGTGAAACGGATCGTATTCAGATGGAACTGGGTTCAATAGCTTTTATGGAAATATGACAATTAAGAGTTGAATTTAACAGCTGAATATACTGAAATTTAACACATATTTCCCTTCTTTTGAGACCAATATACTTCCTCTTGTTACTAGAGCTCGTGAAGGCAGAGTCAAGGTAAGGTCAAATTCGTCATTTCCACTGTCATTTTCTACCGGAAACAGAAAAGATTCTGCTATGAGAAGTGTATTTAAACATCCTTAACCTCCCAGGAGATGCTTGAGAATACTCTGAATAACAATAGCAGAAAACATTTGCAATATGGTTAAGCAGAAGTTAAGAATCTCGTTAGTTTAATTGCTGGTCTCTGGCATATTTTATCGTAATGCACCTCACAGCTATTATCATTAACAGAATTAAACAGCACATGGTTTACAGCAACATAAAATTAAGAATGCTATTCATTAAGTTAAACTGAGAAAAAGCGAGAAACGTTTTCTAGCTATGGGAAGTTGTGAAACGTTATTCCTCTCTTACAAGTATAACTAATCTTATCACACCTGGAGAAATTATTTCAGCATCTTGACATTATTTTTGTAATCTATACAATAGTAATGTAATGTGATCTACTGGAGCTTCTACATACCAAAGCCAAAAATGCAGCAGAGGATATTAAAAAAATCCTAGTTTCTAATATATTTTTTATTTCTCTACACGTACTATGTACATAGTGTATAGAGAAGGTATTGCATTCCACCCAAAAATTTCAATACCGAGATTTCACCGAAAATACATGTTT
The DNA here is from genome assembly GCA_030762935.1 of Hymenopus coronatus. Taxonomy (NCBI): domain Eukaryota; kingdom Metazoa; phylum Arthropoda; class Insecta; order Mantodea; family Hymenopodidae; genus Hymenopus; species Hymenopus coronatus. Next base: position 116,906,999 of record CM060888.1, on the reverse strand, counting down.
TGGGTCCCCCTGAATCCTAAAACGAATTCTTATAAAAAGCTCCGTGAGTATGTGCGTCTGTGTGCTGTGTGTGTATGTGTGTGTGTGTGGACAGCATAGCTCAAAAACGAAAAGAACGTTGACTACTAAAATTGGTATTTAAGTTTGGTGTCTTCCACGGATGCGACACGGTGATTTTCAAGATAATTCCCCCACCCCCAAATAACCTTTACGTGGAAAACTTTTCGAAAATTTTGATCTTCCTAAAAATGGCTTTAATGATTTTGATTAAAATCTTTTATGTTTCAGGTGTTTACATGCCAAATAAAATGTTTATCCTGAATTTTTTGGGAATGGCCTCTGAAGACTGCTTTATTCTGGATGAATTTTACGGAATTTTTCATAACTGCTAAACCATAAACCTTACCACACAAAAAAATGTAGAACACGTTAAAACACACAATTTCTGTTATATACATTTTTTCGTGGTGTTAATCGTTTTTGAGGTATTCCTTGTTTTTAGTTTCAGCTTTGAAAAACTTATACTTTCTCATACAGGAATTTTTCAACTCTTTTCCATACAAACAAAGGAACTTCAGTCACATAGCAGCCAGCTTTTGGCTATCACTTTAACCTATGGTACTGCCTTATTTCGCTTCTAAAACTCATGTAAAAATAACGCATGGATAAAACTTTACATTTTAGAAAATCGGGTAAATTTAATTGTTTTTTCACACAAGCCGTGTATAGGACAGGAGTTGGATAGTAGAGTCAGATTGAAAAATGCAATGCCATTGCCGGGATTTGAACCGCGGGTCTGTCGGTCTCTATTCACTGAGTTACCATGGCGACATGCTGGCATAGCATTGAATTCTTCAACTGATCCTAATATTTTCCAGAAATCATAAGGTGATCTCAAATTATTTTAAGATGACATGTCCCAATGACGACTTAAATTTCCTAACTACTTTTAAGTCCCGGACTTCATAGTTTAGCCAACTGTTAGCAAAATAGGTATTAATTTAATTGTTTTTTTCCCACAAGCCGTATAAAGGAAAGGAGCTTCCATTAAAGTCACGCCTTTTCTAGCCTTTCAATTCTCAAATCCCTTCTTAGTTTTAGAAGGCTTTAGTAAAAATGTTTCTTGAAAGAAACATTGTTTCCAAATAGATACAAAGCTGACTCTTCCTCAATATGTTATTTAAATTTAGAATAATACTCAAAGTTAACTATGCCTACAGAATTAAACAATATAATCGTTTTCTAAATAGAGTAGTGTAATAACCCAATAACTGCCGTTGGAAAGGTATAGTCTAAACATTCACGGATTTGAAACATGGACCATTTTGCTACCCGGACAGTTGCTATAACTACTGAGCTACCCTAGCAACATACCGAAACAGCATAAAATTCCCCAACTGAATTCCGTTTCTCACAGTAAACCACACAAGGAAATCTCGCCCGCCTGGATAGTGTGGTGGTAGCGTGTCTGCTTCATATTCAACAGGTCGCGAGTTCGAATATCGTTTAAGATGAGTCACCCAGATAAGGTTTTTCTCGGGGTTTTCGCTTATCCTGAGAAGACGAATGTCGAGTAGCTATAAGCTCCATGACCCCGAGTCATTTGAGCATCATTTCACCAATTTGATTCATCGTCCGCTATGACCAACCGGATTAAAGGAGGTTAAACTACCAAAAAGGAAATCTCAGATTGTGTTGAAATGATATACCCTAATGGCGACATACATGTGTAAGTGTTTTAAGGCATACCTACATGTGTATTTTTTGTGGTATTTAACTCCCGCATTTTCGTCTTGTGGTACCGCAGGCGATGAAACTGGTAATACATGGAATGAAGGTGGAGCACCGGTGAAATACGATGGCGGGGAAACCGAAGACCCGGAGAAAACCCACCCCTGCGCTGCTTTGTCCACCATTAATGGCATATTCGGTCGCTTGGGATCGAACCTGGTCCGTCTAGTTGAGAGACAGGCAAACACATGTAAGTCTTTTAAGACACATGTCTAAATCTTTTAAGTCCCGGGTTTAGTAGTTTACATCAAACTATTAGATCAATTATCTTGGTCCAGTGTTTCCGGTGTAGACCGCGTCTTGAGGCTAAAATCTTGAACGCTTCGCCCATCTTATGATGTGGCTTCTTCAGGGTTAACAGCTGGACAAGACGCAGTTAGCCCTGAAGAAGCCACCTCATAAGATGGGCGAAACGTTGGAAGATTTTAGCCTCAATACGCGGTCTACACCGGAAACACTGAACCAAGATAATTTTAATATTCGCCGTGGAAGTTTACGAAAACATATTAGATAAATTATTGTCCTACATATCCAACATATCCAACTTCTGTCCTACATATCTGTTAATATGGAAAAACAATTATTTCACAAATACTGACGTTTCAATACTTAATTCCCAGTTTTTGTGCAACTTTCTTTAAGGGGAGTCGGAATGCCATATCTTGCTGTTGACCCATAATGCAGCAACTATTTAACATAATGAGCTAAATTTTTCAAGGTATATTTTTCACTTTTGTTTGATGAAAAATAGAATACTTTTATTGATTAGAAGAAAATTTATTATCTTTTAAATATAGCTCTTAAAATTTTATTGAAAAATTATGATTTGTAAGCTTTAAAACAATAACTAATGCATATGTATTTTTTTTAAATAAAGCATATTTAGGTGCAAACGAGTGGTAACATTTTCAGCCCTTAGTGTCAAATAATTTTTCAGATAATGGGGCATTTGTGTAGACAATTTTACTGCTTCAGAAGTTGCTTACAAACATAACATTTAAAAAAATATCTGATATGTTACATTCACACGACTTTCGTTAGCTACTCTACAAAGAAACTTCTTACGAAAGATAATTCTTCTTTCAACACCATGCTAATAGAGATAATCATGAGCAGAATTTAATTACTAAGTTCCTTATAATTAGAATGGAACTAAGGATATGCACTAGGCTAAAATGATAGTCAAATGTTTTAAAAGCTATCGTTATGTGATTGTCTTTGCAAATCGCGTCTTTGCTTGGCTAGGAGTAGAACAAAAGAAAATCGGAAACTTTCATCCGAGGAAAGTATAGGTAGTTCATAATTGAAACTAATTACAAGGAATACCTTGAAAATGGTAAGCTCCACGAAAAAAAATGTATAATACAGATCTTGTGTATTTTAACAAGATCTACATTTTTTGTATAAAAGTTTTTGTCTATCTCTTACGGTTTACTAGTTATGCCAAATTAAGCAGAATTCATTAAGAATAAACAGGTCTTTAGAAGCTATTCCCAGAAAATGCAAGATATACATTTTATTTGTGATAGAAATGACTTTAATATGTGGTATTTCAATCAAAATCGTTAGAGTCACTTTAAAAAAAAAATCAAATTTTTTTCCATGTAAAGAGTAGCTTGAAGTGGGGGGATTATCTTGAAAATCTTCGTGTCGCATCTTTGGAAAATACCAAAGTTTAATACCATGTATGGTTTTTAACCGTATTTTAGTTTTTGAGCTATGCTGTCCACAGACACACACACACACACATACGGATATATTTGTGAAAATGTTTTTTTTTGTTTTTTTTTTAGATTTAAGGGGTATTTCCGGTGAAATCTCGGTATCGAATTTTTGGGTGAAATACAATACTTGTATACCCGTATATACATTGTACATATGGGGCTAGAGAAAGTAAAAATGTTATCCACCTTTCCAAACGTAATGTTACAATACTTCGAAACTCTCACATGAAAGAAATATCAGAGGGATGACAATGTTGGGAATAGCTAAAGTAAAACTTTCCGATCAAAATAAAAGGATGTGTTCTCTAATATTTACAAACATATTGACGCATTACCAAGTGTGTGTGACAGAAAGTTCTAAAAATTACTCTGCATGATTATTTTCAACAATATTTTTAAACCAGTTACAAGTAGCGCACCTGTATGATAATTATACCAAAATGAGCGAGAGAATCTCAATATTCATATGCAATTAAAACATGAAAGTGAAAAAAAATTATGAAAATCGCATTTCAACTCCCTTAAGTGAAAACAGAAACAAACAACATATTCCTCTTTTAGTTTGCTAAACTGTTTGTTATTAATTATCCTTCCCTAATTACACTACATAGCCCGCGGTTCCTATCGTAGTGTAGTAATGGCTCTAACGATTTTGATTAAAATCCTGTATATTAAAGATATTTATACACCAAACAAAATGTATATCTTCAATTTTATGGGAATAACCTCTAAGGACCTCTTTATTCTGGATGATACTGCTTAGAGCTGCATATACATAGATTTTCTGCCTGCATATTAACAGCAAAGCGATGCTCGCAATACACCTGGTATGGACCATAAAACACAAGAATTGGTTCACATGAACGTACGTAATAGTTGTAAAACATGGCAAGCACATGATGGTGACTTCGTAAACAGGGATATTTTCTGTCCCTGTTAACCTTGTAGCTATACCAGCAAGTTGACCATTTCGTGCGAACAAGGAACTATATATATGATAACATTTAGGATTATAGGATGGAAAAAAAGGGACACACACAAACACAAACATGTACTATGCGATTCAATTTATCTCAGCAGGCAATATGGATTACTTAAGTATTTATTTTTTTACTTTCTCTACACATACTATGCACATAGTGTAAAGAGAAGGTATTGTAGTGCACTCAAAAATTCGGTATCGAGATTTCACCGGAAATACATATTTTGAGTCCCCCTGAATCCAAAAAAGACATGTTTGGAAAAACGTCCGTGTGTGCCTGTATGTGTCTATGGATAGCATACTCAAAAACGAAAAGTTCATTAAATACCAACCTTAGTATTTAAGTTCAGTATCTTCCAAGAATGCGATTCGAAGATTTTCAAGAAAATCCCTTACCCCTAACTACCCTTTGTATAGAAAAAACATTTAAAATTTTGATTTTCTCAAAAATGGCTCTAACGATTTTGATTAAAATATCGTATATTAAAGATATATACCTGACAAATAAAATGTAAATCTTGAATTTTCTGGGAAAAGTCCCTAAAGACCTCTCTATTCTGGATCAGGATAAAACACACAGTGTATGTCATATAAGGCTTTTCGGGAGTTGATCGCTTCTGAGATATTCCTTGTTTTTGGTTTCAGCTTTAATAAACTTATACAGGAATTTGCCAACTGCTGTCCTTACAAACAAAGGAACTTCAGTCACATACCAACCAGCTTTGAACTATCACCCAAGGTACTACCTTGTTTTGCTTCTACTTACAAGGAAGCAATTAATAAAACTATTACTGTTAATTAGTTTTCGATTAGCATGAAGTAAACAGATTCATAAGCTTGTTAACAATAATTGCTGCAGCCCCCTGGGTAGTGTGGTGGTAGCGTGTCTGACACATTCAACAGGTCGTGAGTTCGAATCCCGCTTAGGGTGAGTTACCCGGATAAGGTTATTTTCGGGGTTTTCGCTTATCCTGAGAAGACGAATGTCAAGTAACTTTAAGCTCCATGGACCCCAAGATCATTTCACCAATTTTTTTCATCGTCCGATATGACCAAACCAGGTTAAGAGAAAGTCATGAGAATGTATCACATCAGATTTTGCTCATATGTATGCACTGAAGTGCTTTTTCTAATTTTGCACTTTTCTCCCTTATTATGCGTGATGAATCTATGTAGTTGTAGATAAAAACATTGAAAGTAAAACAATACATAAAAACGTTATGTGACTTAATTACTAATAAATGCCATGAACATTTAAATTACCTACCAGAAAGAAACTGCTTCATAAAGCATGTAGATTACTTTTCATTTCTACTTTTTCGAGTTTCATAAGGATTTGCCGCTGATAAAGCAACTTTAAATCCATTCTTCACATACAATATTTGTGTTCAATTTATTCTTCAAGATTTAAACATTTTTAAACTCAATTTGAGGTATATATTAATTGTAACATTAACTTTCATTAAATGAATGGGCAAAATTTTGCAGTGGAAGAGGATCAAATGTTTAATGTTGTTGTTGTTGTTATCAGTCACGCTGCACTAATGCAAATATTTACTGATTGACATTTATTAGACGGTCAGTATTTATCAATACTTTGAACAGTTTTACCAGCAGCTGTTTAAATTTCCATTGCTTTACCCTTTCATAGCATTCTTTATGTGGAAAATACAATGCATAAGATAAAATATTTTGTAAAATGAGTTGCTACTTTTGTGCGGTGATTTAAAATAGAAACCATGTCATCTCACACTGACAATTAAGCCTAAACTTGCTAGACAAGATTTATTTTATATCATTAAATAGGATTTTATGTTTTGAACCACCATACATTTTTATAGTTGTCATGAAGGATTCTTTTTCTGATCTGAATATGTCAAAAGATGTATAACTTATCATACTGGTGACGTTATTATTAAAGGGTTTTGTGTGGTGTTGTTAGAAGCAGCTGAAAATTGGTGTTGTTAGAAGCAGCTGAAAATGAATGTATAATGTGTTCACATTTACTGTATAAATCAGCTATGTGAGAATGTTGTTCAGTTCAGTTCTTTTGTTTGATACTATCCCATTCAAAATGCAAATCATTTATTGGAATGCTAGAACGTGTTTTATTTTGATCATGCATTTAGCAATTTTCTAACTGTGGGTGATGACTACCGCTTATTGATATGGGCTATGTCGTTGACTTTAACTTCGTATATCTCCCTTTCTCTTTCTCTCTCTCTCTCTCTCTGATATACACATACACACAAGCACCGCAAATAACACAACCGGTTCTCCATTAATTTACCAAGAAAAGCTCCCCTGTGCAAACTTGAAATGTCGTTTATTCCTTTCTCTATACGTACCATGTACATAGTGTATAGAGAAAGAATTGTATTCCACCCAAAAATTCGATACCGAGATTTCATACACGTTTTAGAACCCCCGGAATCCAAAAAAGACATTTTCAGAAAAAGGTCCGTGTGTGTGTGTCTGTGGACAGCATAGCTCAAAAACGAAAAGACCGTTAAGTACCAAACTTGATATTTAAGTTAGGTATCTTCCAAGGAGGTGACACGAAGATTCTCAAGAAAATCATCACCCCCAACTACCATTTACATGGAAAATTTTTTGAAAATTTTGATTTTCTGAAAAATTGCTCTAACGATTTTGATTAAAATCCTGTATATTAGAGATATTTATATACCAAACAAAGTGTACATCTTCAATTTTATGGGAATAACTTCTAAGGACCTCTTTATTCTGGATGATATTTATTGAATTTGCATAACTGGTAAACCGTAAGAGATAGACAAAAACTTACTGCACAAAAAATGTAGATCACGATAAAACACACAATTTATGCCATATACTTTTTTTCGTGGAGTTGATCGCCTTTGAGATATTCGTTATTATTGGTTTCAGCTTTAAAAACTTATACTTTTGTCATACAGGAATTTCTCAACTACTATCCATACAAAGGAACTTCAGTTACATAGCAACAAGCTTTTGACTATCAATTTAACCTATGGTACTCCCTTACTTCGCTTCTGCAAGGAAGCAAGTAATAAGGTTATTTCTGCTTATTTTTCCTCGATTAGCATGAAGTAAAAAGAAGCATAAGCTTTTTAACAATAATTAGTTGCAGAGATGTATAGAAAGTCATGTGAATGGAACACATCAACATTTTTATGTTGTATTTAGCAGTCTTCTACCTATGGGTGGTGACCACCACTTAATAATATGGGCTATGTCGTTGTCTTTAACTCGTTTTTCATATCTCTCTTTCTGTTTCCATCTCTCTCTTTGATACACACAAACACCGAAAATTACCCAACTTGTTCTCCATTAATTTACTAAGAAAAGCTACCCAGTGCAAATATGAAAATTCGTTTATTTTTGAGAAATTTCTTGCTGAGTTACTTTAAGTGGCAAGAAAGTTAAATGTAAAGGAATGTATGTATAAAACAGCTTTTGTAGTAAAATAAGTTGTACTGAATTCTCAACCATTTTATTGTATTGCTGGAGGCTGTAGCTTGCAACTTTGCTGAACATAACGTTCCAAAGAGAGAACTTTGGGTTGCGATGAAGTCTAAACTTTAATGTGTGCATAGCCCAGAAATGGAGAAGGAACCCCTAGGTGACGGACTTCTGGAAGTGCATAAACGTGTACGAAAAGAGAGAACAGGCAAAAGCTGTGTTATCATTTTCCTTCTCTCTCCTATAGCCATTCTATCCTTTTTCAATTTCCCGTTTCATTTACTTGGAAATTCGATACCTGCTGACCACTTCTACTGCCTTGACTTGGCGCTGGAAACCTTTATATCGATAATCGAAGTTGTTAGCAATGCATTGATATGAAGGAGCTTTATATTCTAAGCGTGGGGAATCTCATAATTATACTTTAGAAATATATAACTGAAACTCATTAATGTGGACTTAGTTTCACATTACTTTGCAGAATTAAGTTTCTTTTATAATCTTTTAAGTTATTAGAATTTGCATATATGAAAGATATTGAATCCAGCCAAGTGGAGGCCGCGCCGTGGCCGAGTGATTATATCACTCGCCTCTCACCCAGCCGACCGCATGTGGGAAATGTGGGTGACAAAGTGCGAAGTAGGGGCGGGTTTGCTCCGGGTTCTATGGTTTCCCCCGCCATCGCATTCCACCGCTGCTCCATCATTCCATGTATCATCAAAGTCATCGCCTGCATTACCTATGTAGTTCCATTCACATGACTTTCGCTGCATGTCTGCAAAAATTATTATTAAAAAACCTTGTGCTTCTTTTTACTTCATATTACTCGAGAAAAAATTAGCAGAAATAGTCTTACTACTTGCTTCCATGCAAGTAGAAGGGAAATAAAGGAGTAGCATAAGCTAAAGATTAGTCAAAAGCTGGATGCTATGTGGCTGAAGTTCCTTTGTTTGTTGGAAAGGAGTTGACAAATTCCCGTATGAGAAAAGTGTGCTTTTTAAAGCTGAAACCAATAACAAGGAATATCTCAAAAACGATCCACTCTACGAAAAACGTATATGGCATAAATTGTGTGATTTATCGAGATTTACGTCTTTTCTGTAATACGTTTTTGTCTATCTCTTACGGTTTCCAGCTATGCAAAATTCCGTAAAATTCATCCATAATAGTCTTCAGAGATTATTCCCAGAAAATTCAAGATATACCTACATTTTATGTGTCAGATAAATGACTTTAATATACGACATTCTAATCAAAATCGTTAGAGCCTCTTTTGAGAAAATCAAAATTTTCGAACATTTTCCCATGTAAAGGGTAGTTGGAGGTGGGGGGATTTTTTTAAAAATCTTCGTGTCGATCCTTGGAAGTTAATGAACTTAAATATCAAGTTTGGTATTTAACGGAATTTTAGTTTTTGAGCTATATGTCCACAGACACATACACATACACGCACACACGGGCGCTTTTCCAAAAAAAAAAAAAAATTTTTTTGATTCAGGAGGACCCAAAACATGTATTTCCGGTGAAATCTCAGTATCGAATTTTTGGGTGCATGTCTTCTCTATACACTACTCGTATGTATGTAGTACGTGTAGAAAAAGTAAAAAAGCCAATTGAACGTTCCTTCTTGAGAATAGCAGCTTCTCAGATCTTGCATATTAAGACCACTACCAAACTCTTTTTATTATGATTATTTTTAAACAACGATTGGGTCGTTCCACCTTGTTTCGATTATTTACATAATTTCAATGTTTTAGTTTTGTGTAGTGATTGTCACTATGTTTTGGTGAAGAAAATAACTAATATATTGTTAGTGATTGTTAAATTAGCATTAGAGTACTTCAGTCAAATATTGAACAAAGTTTGTTTCCGTGACTTAATACTGCGACAGATATCACAGAATATATCGTGTTTTCCAGGGGGGCTGAGCATATACTCGGTTACAAAAAAATCTGATGTGTTATACCCACATGACTTTCTCTGACTGTTCTACAAACTTCATACATAAGATTCTTCTTCCTTCTGCACCTTGCTAATCGTGGTACTCATTAGCACAATGTTCTTATTATTTAGTTCCGTATAAGTAGGAAGAACATAAAGGAATACACTAGGCTAAACCAATAGTGAAATGTTTTAAAAGCTGTCGTTATGCGATTGTCATCATAAATCGCTTCTTTTCTTGGCCAGGAGTAGAACAAAAGAAAAACGGACACTCCCGTCTGAGAAAAGTATAAGTACTCCACAACTGAAACCAATATCAATGAATACCTCGAAAACGGTAAGCTCCACGAGAAAAATGTATGACATAACTTATGTATTTTAACAAGACATACATTTTTTGATAATTACGTTTTTGTCTATCTCTTACAGTTTACTAATTATGACAAATTAAGGAAAATTCATCCAGAATAAACACGTGTTCAGAAGTTATTCCCAGAAAATTCAAGATATAAATTTTATTTGGTAGGTAAATATCTTTAATATGTGATATTTTAATGAAAATCGTTAGAGCCATTTTTTAGAAAATCAACATTTTCGAAAAAAAATCCATGCAAAGGGTAGTTTGGGGAGGGGCAATTTTTCTCAAAAACTTCGTGTCGCATCCCTGGAAGATACTAAACTTAAATACCAAGTTTGATATTTTAGCTACTTTTCGTTTTTGAGTTATCGTGTTCAGAGACACACGGACACACGGACACACACGGACCTTTTTCTGAAAATGCTCCTTTTTGGATACAGGGGGTCCTAAAACATGTATGTCCGGTGAAATCTCGGTATTGAATTTTTGGGTGGAATACAATACTTCTCTATCCCTATGTACATTGTACATATGGGGCTAGAGAAAGTAATAACTGAACGGTGCGCTAACTACGCTGTTACAGATACTTCCATATAACGTGTAATGGTTAAAAACGCAGACTTTAAATTGTGAACAAATTTGTATGAAGTAAATATTATGGAATGGTTACCATAAAGTTCTATTTGCTCCAAGTTGTATATATTAACGTAGTCTACGTTTTATAAATAGCAAAAACTTACCTTATGAGCTTCTAGTTAGTGAAATTCAATGAAAATGAACAAGAATTCACAAACTGTTTTTTTTTTTCACTGTATACCCTACTTTTATTTACCTTTATTTTCATTATAATCTTGTTTTTCTGTATTATTACTGGATTGCTGTTTTCTTACTTTTACAACACACACATAAACACAAATATATAACACCCATGCCCAAAACGGGACTCGAACCCACGATCATCAGCGCTACGAAGCACCTTGGCAAGCGCGGCCATGGGACCGGCCAACTGTTCACATAAAATCAAAATATAAGTTTGAAAATTCTAGTACTTCAAACACGAAATATTCCAATAGAAATGTTAAAGCAAGTCGTAAGTTCGGTGTTGAAAACTCTTGGCTCTGATAAAGAAAAAGATAACTAAAACACACAGACACGGGTGAGATTCCTTTTCATAAAATTTCCTACTTTATTTAGGATGGCCCAGTGCACATACTTCTCTTAATCTAATTTTAGAAGAATAGTTTATTTATGCAGTAAATAAGTGTTAGACTGTGCAGAATGTTGCAAAATATTTCTTTCCTGAATGAATGTCACCGAAAATAGCAAACAAAATAACCTAATTAACTAATATTTTTTATTGTGAAACGTAAATTTACCAGACCATCTTTTGTTTAACTGGACAAAACAGAAGAAAAACAAAGTAATTTACTATAGGTAATTTTGTTTGCTGTAGTAGAAAGATTATTAAAATTAAGTACACTAAACGCTGTCATCCGGGGCGAGATTTGAACGCATAACCTTTTTTCTGGCAATCACACTTAGACTTACTTAAGAAGATAGATTTCAAACATAGTGTTATTCTTTTGCTCACTGCATTACCTATATGGCAAACAGAATCAGAAATGAAGTTCGCATTAAAAGCAATTTTCAATCACAATCAGAGTAGACAATCCTACTAATGAACAATAATATTAATGTTTGTTTATTGAATGCCTTTTTCTTGAACTAATTAGCATTGAAATCGTCTGTTTAAATAGTATGCATCTGGCATGGTTTTCTGGTGTCCAGAATTGGGATTTTCCCCCTGCTGTATGCTACAGAGTGCGGTTGGTGTGGAAAACTTCTTAAGAAGCCATAGATGTATGCAGTCAGTATGGAAAACTTCTTAAGAAGCCATAGATGAATGCAATCGGTCTGGAAAACTTCATAAGAAGCCATAGATGAATGCAATCGGTTTGGAAAACTTCTTAAGAAGCCATAGATGAATGCAATCGGTTTGGAAAACTTCTTAAGAAGCCATAGATGAATGCAGTCGGTCTGGAAAACTTCTTAAGAAGCCATAGATGAATGTAGTTGGTCTGGAAAATTTCATAAGAAGCCATAGATGAATGCAGACAGTCTGGAAAACTTCTTAAGAAGCCATAGATGAATGCAGTCGGTCTGGAAATTTTCTTAAGAAGCCATAGACATTTGCAGTCGGCCTGTAAAACTTCTTAAGAAGTATAGATGTATGCAGTCGGTCTGGAAAACTTCTTAAGAAGCCATAGATGTATGCAGTCGGTCTGGAAAACTTCTTAAGAAGCCATACACGTTTGCAGTAGCCTGGAAAACTTCTTAAGAAGCCATAGACGTATGCAGTCGGTCTGGAAAACTTCTTAAGAAGCCATAGACATTTGCAGTCGGCCTGTAAAACTTCTTAAGAAGCCATAGATGTATGCAGTCGGTTTGGAAAACTTCTTAAGAAGCCATAGATGTATGCAGTCGGTCTGGAAAACTTCTTAAGAAGCCATAGATGAATGTAGTTGGTCTGGAAAATTTCATAAGAAGCCATAGATGAATGCAGACAGTCTGGAAAACTTCTTAAGAAGCCATAGATGAATGCAGTCGGCCTGTAAAACTTCTTAAGAAGTCATAGATGTATGCAGTCGGTCTGGAAAACTTCTTAAGAAGCCATAGATGTATGCAGTCGGTCTGGAAAACTTCTTAAGAAGCCATACACGTTTGCAGTAGCCTGGAAAACTTCTTAAGAAGCCATAGACGTATGCAGTCGGTCTGGAAAACTTCTTAAGAAGCCATAGATATTTGCAGTCGGCCTGTAAAACTTCTTAAGAAGCCATAGATGTATGCAGTCGGTTTGGAAAACTTCTTAAGAAGCCATAGATGTATGCAGTCGGTCTGGAAAACTTCTTAAGAAGCCATAGACGTTTGCAGTAGCCTGGAAAACTTCTTAAGAAGCCATAGACGTATGGCGATAAGAGTAAGTGGTGGTGACGTAGCAACTGCGGTCTCAGAACCTGCGCCAAAGCGGCCAAAGGAATGCTGACTATATATTATATTCTGTTTCTTCTTCCTGCGTTCCCTTTATGAGAAAAGAAGTGGCGGCCATTTAGTAGACCTTAGTACACTAGACATCTTTTCATGCCATAAGTTTAGTGTAATTTAATTTTAACCAGAAAGTGCCATTATTTGCATAAACAACCCTTTTATGTATTTTTACACAAAAGATACGATGTACGATATGCAGCTTTTTTCTTCTTCTTGTTACTTTTATCCTAGTAATCACATAAATAAATTAAATATAGGAAAACTGCTTACATTATCACTATCAAAGTCATGTGGAGAAATAAATTACATGAAAAAACAGGGAAATAAGAATGCAAAAGTGAACGAATGTAAATAGAAATAAATTAATGTTTGGTACGCTGCGTTACTACCGTGCTAAGGGGATGACCTTAATGCTTATTTAACCATTGTGAATGATTTACGAATATTTCTTACCACAAATTATTTAGCTTAAGTTTTGCCTCCACTATCAAGCATTATTGTACCCGTCTGTACATCGGAACTTCTTAATGGCAAGAGGAGATTCCTTAAGTCAAGAAAGGGTAATTAAAATCACGACCATGTGGGGTGTGTTCCATTTTAGAGCGTAGAATTCCGGCGCCCTCTAATTGGACAACAAAAAACCCAAACATGCGAAGAAACATGCGGCAGCCGGTGGCCGCATTACAAGCTACAGTCATTTGTCGGAAGCTGGGCAAAGAGGAGATGCAAGATTTACCGTTACATTGTGAATGTGTATATACCAAGACCACACGCTGTGCTTTGTGTCCGAATGCATGAGAAAGAAAAGGGAGCTGTGGAAATGTTACTTTGCAGAGATTCGCTATGCTTCGAGCGTAAATTATCTTAGTTTTCCTTGAAGACGCTGGCATTTCGCTCTTCTGACAAGGGCTCAGGTATTAAATAGACGCTGATGGGTAGCAGGGCCAACGGTCATGAGATCGCCACTGCCTCTTGAGTGCCATAGCTGTCGTTCCTGTGTTACACTTGACAGCGCTCGTGTGAACTGCAGGCAGTTCTCGATTAGCATGGCGTAGAGATGAACCGAAGCTACTACTAAATTTCACTGAAAATTATTTTAAGGAGTGCTGAACCCAAAAAGGCATGTTTAGAATAATTTCTGTAAGTTTTTTAAAGAACGACTAGATAAATTTATGTGAAAGTAGTAAGTTAGCTATATATATTATTTTTCTACTTTAAGTTTATTGCAATATGCTGCACTATTTACTTAGAAATTTTGAATTGAAGTTGAATTACTTCTGATTTTAAATCATTATTGTATGTAATTATTTTATGATATAATCATAATAGCAATAAATAAAATGGATACTTTTAATTGCTTTCTCACAGAAAACGTGTGTAGAACAGGAGCTGGATAGGTAGAGTCAGACTGAAAAATTTAATTTCATAGCCGGCATTTGAACCACCGATTTCCCGGTCTCTTGCCGGTTGCACTACCACGGAGCTAACATGGTTTCTGCGACAAAACAATTAAAATTATCACAGCTGTCCATAACAGTTGGCCTACTACGAATCCTGGAACATAAACTATATTTCAACATTGTAAGTCACCATTGGAGTTGTCATCTTAAAATAATTTGAGATCATCTTGTGGTTTACCGGGAAACATGGGAATCAGTTGAGAATTTCAATGTTATACCGGCATGGTAGCTCAGTGGTACAGCAACCGGATAGAGACCGGGAGATCCGTGGTTCAAATCCTGGCTATGGCATTGAACTTTTCAGTCTGACTCTATCTAACTCTTGTTCTACACACGGCTTCTGTGAAAAAACAACCAAAATTATCACATTTTTTTTGTTTGTTGTAGTTTAACGTCCTTTAACCTGGTTGGTCATATCGGACGATGAATGAAATTGGTGAACTGATGCTCAAATGATCTCGGGGTCCATGGAGCTTAAAGTTACTCGACATTCGTCTTCTCAGGATAAGGGAAACCCCCGAAAAAAAAACCTTATCCGGGTAACTAACCCTAAGCGAGATTCGAACTCACGACCTTCTGAATGTGAGACGGACATGCTACCAGCACACCACCGAGGCGGGCAATTATCACAATTGTCCATAATAGTTGGCTAAAACTATGCTTCCTGAGACTTACATACTTAAACATTGTAAGTCGCCATTGGGGTTGTTTCAAAATAATATGAGATCACCGGAAAAAGTGAGTAAGGTGAGAAATTCAATGAGCAACCGGCTGGAGACCGGGAGATCCTAGTTCAAATCCCGGCTATGGTATTGAATTTTTTAGTCTTATTCTATCTATCCAACTCCTGTCCTACACACGGTTTCTGTGAGAAAACAATTAAAATTACCATGTTTAGAAAATAAGTTTTCGTAAGTTTGTTAAAGAATGATGAGAGAGAGTCATGTAAAACTAACAAGTGAGATGTATACATTTTTTTTCCTACTTTGTGTTTATTGGAATTTACTGCATATTTACCTGGAATTATTTAATTCAATTTGAATTAGTTCTATTTTTAAATCATTATTATATGTAATTATTTTATGATATAACCATAATGGTAACAAAGAAAATAGAGTTTATCAAATTTATGTTTACAATTATATGGTAATTTTGCATGGTCTTGACAGTTACTATACGCAACTATTCGAATGTCAAAATCCTTCGAATATGAGTTTATCTGTTTCGATTCATTCGTGTTATCTGCCTCGAAACGTTTTTTTACCATTCCAACTTTTCCATTTCATAATGATTACAGCTTCAGAACACAAATATAATCGTAAAAGATGACTATGAGGCTAAAACAACGTTTCAAAATGTTCTTATTCGCATGATAAACAGAAAAACAGCACTACACCACACACATAATATAAACTGGCTATAAATGACAAAGGTACACAGTATATACCTAACTCTTCAGCAGCAACACAATAACTGTAGTATGTAATGCTGAAATTCTCTGAAGCGGAAAGTGTAAGATAAAACAGGACAAATGGCCATTTTTGTTCTATGCGCTCTTTTTCTGAGAGCAGTACAGCGCAAATTTGCCTTCAGATACAGAAATAAAAACAAAAGCTCTGCTGGTATACGTTTATTTGCAAAACAGAAATATACTCACTTGTTGTTAAACGATGTACTTGAGAGCTGTCAAACGTAAACAGCACAGGATACTTGGTGATGTCGATGTAGTCAATCTCTGTGTTACCGAAATTCTGTTCAGCATCACACACACCTTAGGCAGACATTTTAGGGACCTCTTTTCTTTTTACGATTATTTTTTTAAGGCTGTTAGTGTATTGATTTTATATACTCTTTTTTTCAACCTTATTTTGTGGGGTTACAAGGAAAGTAACATACAGCATCTATGTAAATAAGCCGAGATGCATTAACATAACCGTTGTATGATGATAATAATAATCATAGTAATAATAATGAGATATTTTCTAAATTAACGAGCAGCGACATTAATAAAGTGAGTCCACTAAAAGAAGGACTTCTGCGAATTCGTCCATGAAGCAGAAAAATCGGATGTGTTCCATTCACATGACATTCTCTACATCTCTGTAACCAATTATTATTAATAAGCTGATTCCTCTATCTATTTAATGCTAAAACATTAGCAGAAACGGTCTTATTACTTACTTTCTTTATAAGTAGATGGGAAATAAGGGAATACACTAGACTAAACCGACAATTAAATGTTTTAAAATGTGATTGCTATGGAATTGATATCCGTTTCTTTTCATGGTTAAGGGCTGTCAAGTTCCCATATGAGAAAAGTAAGTATTTTAAAACTGAAAGCAATAACAAGGAATATCTCGAAAACGGCCAAATCTACGAGAAAAATGTGTGCGATAAAATTGTGTGTTTTATCGTGATCTACATGTTTTGTGTAGTAAGGTTTACCAGTTATGCCAAATTAAATAAAACTCATCCATAATAAATAGGTATTTAGAGGCTATTCCAGAAAATTCAACATACATATTTTATTTGGGATGTAAATATTTTAAATATAAGAGATTTTTAATCAAAATCGTCACAGGCATTTTAAGAAAATGAAAATTTTCGATTTTTTTTTATGTAAAAGGTAGTTTGGGGTGGAGGGATTTTCTTGAAAATCTTCGTGTTGCATCCTTGGAAGATACCATACTTAAATACTCAGTTTGGTATTTAACGACCTTTTAGTTTTTGAGCGATGCTGTCCACAGACACACACGCATATACACACGCATACTCGGACCATTTTCTAAAAATGCTTTTTATGGATTCAAGGGGACCCAACACATGTATCTCGGTAACAAAATTTTGGTTGTAATACAATGCCTCCTCTATATACTATGCACCTAGTACGTGGAGAGAAAGTAAAAATATACCTTTGGTAATGTAGCATCCGTAAATACTTTAATCATAGACGTATCAGTACTATCCTATTATTTCATTCGAAATAAACTTGCATATAAAATATTAATTTTAATAATCGAAGGAATGCATTGACCTTAAAAACAATTTATATCATCTCATTCAGTATTCAATACTTGAAAGTATAATTTCCAATATATTCAACTTCTCTGTTATCATAAACTTTCATTGAACATGATATGAGTAATGATGTAATGTATGGTGCCATGAACAGGACGCCATTTAATTTTGGATAACGACTGTCTAGACAGATAAAGCGGATTTCTTGAAGATAAAGCGTAATCCATATACGATCAACCACTGATAGGTTTACATCCTGGTATTTTTCTTGACATTTCTGGTCTGTTCCAGTCGCAAGTTCGATATAAATATATTAAAAATTAAACATTAATAATATACAATCTCTAATTTCAAGGTTGACATAGTGAACTACAGAGACTGATTCATGTTGCACTGGAAAACTTGATACAATAGACATTCTTCAGCTGCCCAGAGGATCTCAGTATTGGCTCGAATAATTCACAGCATGATGCCAGATCCCAGGAACTGGCAACTCCTGTCCATACAAATAAAGGAACCTCAGTCACATAGCAACCAGCTTTTGACTATCATTTTAACCTATGGTACTCTCTTATTTCCCTTCTATTTACAAGGAAGCAAGTAATAAGACTAATTTGTGCTAATTTTTTGCCGGATAGAAGCATAAGCTTTCCTGTAAATGGTTGGTTGGAACGGTGGAATGGGGGAATTTGATTGAAAATCTTCATGTTGAATACTTAGAAGATGCTGCACTTAAATACCAAGTTTTTATAACGAACTTCTCAGTTTTTAGTTGTGCTGCTCACACATATACACACACACGAACCTGTTTCTAGTATGTCTTTTGACATTGAATTTTTAGTGGAAAAAATATCTTCCCTACCTAACATGCACATTTTCAATATTTTTAAAATTCAATTTATTCAGCCTTTGTTAGAAAGATGTATAGTTTCTCATACAGTCCTATAAATGCATGCATACATATATACGGATGTTGATGGATGGTATAAACAAGTCTTCTGCCAATAAACCTCTTGCATGTAAGGAAAACCCCAACATAGTTATGGACGAACAGCACCACAACAATAATAAATATAGGGATTTAATACGTTAACAAGCGTGCTAATTTAATTTCCTAAACGGCCTCTTCTGAAAATATAAAATACCTTTTTTTTTTTTTTTTTTTCAATTTAATAGATAAGACATTTTATGAAATTGAGTACTATGTAGGCAATATTCACATTTAATGAAATCATTTTTTGCTCGATCTATGTTTTTCAGCTAGATAGTAAGCAATAAAATTTTTAATTTATCTAGAAGTACTATGTACATAGTGTATAGAGAAGATATTGTAATGCACCCAAAAATTCGATACCGAAATTTCACCAGAAATACACGTTTTAGGACCTCCTGAATCCAAAAATAAAACATTTTAGAAAAAGGTCCGTGTGTGTCCGTGTGTCCATTGGTAGCATAGCCCAGAAAACGAAAAATCTATTAAATACCAAACTTAGTATTTAAGGATACGCCACGAAGGTTATCAAGAAAAATTCCCCACCCCCAACGACCCTTTACATGAAAAATAAAATAAAATATCGTATATTAAAGATATTTACATGACAAATAAAATGTATATCTTGAATTTTCTGGGAATAGCCTCTGGATGAAGTTTATGGAATGTTGTATAACTGCTAAACCGTAACAGATGGACAAAAACTTCCACACAAAAAATGAAGAGCAGTTAAAACATCCTCAATTTATTTTATATACATTTTTTTCGTGGAGTTGATCGTTTCTGAGATATTTCTTGCTTTTAGTTTCAGCTTTGAAAAACGTTAACTTTTCTTATACAGGAATTTATCAACTCGTGTTCATTCAAATAAAGGAACTTCAGTCACATAACAACCAGCTTTTGACTGTCACTTTAACCTATGGCACTCACTTATTTCACTTCTGCTTGCAAGGAAGCAAGTAATAAGACTGTTTCTGATAATTCCTTCTCGATTAGCATGAAGTAAATAGAAGCATAAGCTTTTTAACAATAATTTGTTGCTGAGGTGTAGAGAAAATCATGTGAATGAAACACATCAGATACCTTTTTAAACAGGAGAACCTAAAACGTTTATTTCCGGTGAAATATCGTTATAGTATTTTTGGATGGAATGCAATACCTTCTCTATATATTATGTACATAGTACGTATAGATAAATAAAAATTAAGTAAAATAATAAAAATAAGATTAATAACAATAACACTTAGTTTTGTAAAGTAGATGCAAGAAGCGTTTCTAATTTCTACACACCATAAGAAGAAAAAGTGATAAAGATAAGTAGAATTAATATCTCTGGGAAATGAGATCCGCAGAATGAGTTTACATTTTAAAAGAGCGGTGGATGTAAGAAACCACATAATGAAGCAGACTTTTAATATATCTAAGTATCATCTATATTAAATTGCCAAGATGCGCGGCATGTAGGAGTAATAGCTCACAGCCTTACATTCACCGCGAGTTAAAGCTCCGTTTACCTCTGTAATGGAGCGTGCAGAACCCCGCGACTTAAAACTGTAAGTGTGCCTGCCTTTTGGAAACTTTATGAAGAGGAAATTAGTGCCAAAGAAGAGTTCAAAGGGAGGTAGAGGACCTTCGGGAGGGGTTTCTTACTTTCTAGGATGACAACGGGAGTGATTCGGCTCGGGTAGAGGCAGTGGCGTATTCTGACTTTTGAGTATGACAATGTTATGCTGATATTGCTATAATATAATATTTTAGTTTCTCTATACGCACTATGTACATATTAAAAGAGAAGGTATTGTATTGCAGCCAAAAATTCGATACCGTGATTTCACAGGAAATATATATGTTTCGAGACCCTGTGAATCCACAAAAGCATTTTTAGAAAAATGTCCGTGTGTGTGTCCGTCTGTCTGTGTGTGCGTGACTGTGAGTGTGTGTGTTTGTGCACTATAGCTCAAAAACGAAAAGTCCGTTATATATCAAACTTGGTATTTAAGTTCAGTATGTTCCAAGGATGCGACACGAAGGTTTTCAAGAATATCCTCCCACCCCAAACTACCCTTTACATGGAAAAAAATTCGATTTTCTCATAAATGGCTCTAACGACTTTGATTAAATTATCGTATATTAAAGATATTTACCTGCCAAATAAAGTGTATATCTTGAATTTCCTGGGAATAGCCTCTGAAGATTACTCTAATCTGGATGAATTTTACGGAAATTTGCATAACTGGCAAACCGTAAGAGAGAGACAAAAAAATTACTTCACAAAAAATGTAAAGTTTGTTAATATACACAATTCATGTAATGTACATTTTTTTCGTGTAATGGACCGCTTTTGAAATATTCCCTTGTTATTAGTTTCAGCTTTAAAACATACTTTTCTCATGGGGGAATTGTCAGCTGCTGTCCATAGAAACAAAGGAATTTCAATAACAATACTTTTGACAACTTTTGACCAATACTTTAGCCTATGCTACTCCCTTATTACCCTTCTGCCTGCATGGAGCCAAGTAATAAGACTATTTCTACTAATTTTTTCTCGATTAGCATGAAATAAAAAGAAGCATAAGCTTTAGCTTGTTGTACAAATATAGAGAAAGTCATGTGAATGGAACACATCAGATTTTTTTTTTTTTTTTTTTTTTTTTGTAGCTTAATGTCCTTTAACCAGGTTGGTCAAATCGGACGATCAATGAAGTTGGTGAATTGATGCTCAAGTGATCTCGGGTTCCATGGAGATTAAAGCTACTCGACGTTCGTCTTCTTAGGATAAGAGAAAACCCCGAAAAAAACCTTATCTGGGTAACTCACCCTGAGCAAGATTCGATCTCACGACCTTTTGAATGTGAAGCAGACACGCTACTACCATAGTACCCAGGCGGGCTTTAATGACATATTGTGACACAAATAAAAAGCACAGGGTGTTCTCAAATGAATAAAGGGGTTTTAATGTTTTGTAGTAGCTACACTTTGTGAAGTACAGTTATGCATAATATATCAAATGAATGAGCAACTTAAACAGTTTTGGTAACGTATGTGTTAGTTGGTTTCATTTGTTTCGACTGCCTGCTGTTATAGCAATGTTGTTAAAAAGAGCAAAAGACGACTATAGAGCAAAAGATATTCTGTTTTAGAGTTTCATACGGCTAAATCTGCTATTACAGTGCAACGACCTTTCCGTATGGTGCTCAATTGGGATCCTCCAAATGATAACATCCGTAGATGGTATGCTCAGTTTAAAACCACAGGCCGTGTGTGTAAAGGAAAGAGACCAAGATTGTCTGCAGAACATGTTGAACGGGTGAGAGAAACTTTCCAGAAATCTGTTCGAAAAGCTAGTCGTGAATTAGGAATTGCACCTACGTCTGTATGAGAAAGTTAAAAGAAACGCTTACAGCTACGTCTTTATCGTTTGCAGTGACTACAAGCTCTAAAGCCTGCAGACTACGCCATACGTACCAACTTTGTAACTGCAATGCTGCTGTATGACAATGACGAATTTTTAGATGTTATCGCCTTCAGTGATGAATCAACATTCCACCTAAGTGGCT
This sequence comes from Hymenopus coronatus, assembly GCA_030762935.1. Classification (NCBI taxonomy): domain Eukaryota; kingdom Metazoa; phylum Arthropoda; class Insecta; order Mantodea; family Hymenopodidae; genus Hymenopus; species Hymenopus coronatus. The sequence goes on along the minus strand of CM060888.1, from coordinate 116,884,670 downwards.
ATGGGAACGGTTATAATGTTTGGATCTGGGGGTCAAAAAAACCAAAGGAGTTTATACAGTTGCAAGGTGACTTCCCTAAATTAAACAACACTGTAGTACCTCACCGCTGGATTAGCCGAAAGGAACTGAATGACAGAGCCTTATTTGCATGGCCTCCACGTTCCCCATTCCTTACGCCGTGCGATTTCCACTTTTGGGGATTCGTAAAGAATCAAGTGTACGTCCCTCCGCCACAGCTGACCGTCAAGACTTAAGACAGAGGATTGTAAGAGTTGTTGCAACAAATACCCAATTACACACTAATCAAGGTTCGGGAAGAGCTTGCTTATAGTCTTGATGTGTGTCGTGTGGTAAATGGTGCACACATTAAACATTTGTAAACAAAAACTGTTTGAGGTGCTGCTCTTTCATTTGATGTATCATTCATAACTGTACCTTAAAAACTGCACCTACATTAAAATCCCTATATGTATTTGGGAACACACCCTGTATTAAATAGCTTTCAGAACTCGAATTTTTAATCTGTTATGTCATATTCATTTTTCAATTCTTACTGTCCTTGTAATATAATTGTAATATTATAATAATATCACTCCTATTCAAACACATTGTTGGTATATCAATGACCATTTAGTGTGCCTATATATTGCAATCCCTTTGTGCGCCATGCTTCTGCTACTTATTGTTGTGCTATGCAAATGTAGTTTGCATGTTCAGATATGTGAAAGACTTTGTATCACATCGCTATAAGACATAGGAGTTCTGGGACCTAAAATAAAAATTAAAAAATAATAATTTGTATGCGGTGACGTTTATGAGTATTTTGAGTGCACTGAGGACTTCACGAAAGTAATTATACTGTAGATGTAAATAAAGATAGCAAGTCCAATAATTTCATTACTATTAGCCAGATAGTTTTTGCCAAATATTTTATTGAAAGGTGATAACAATACTTAAAAAAAGGCGAATTAGAATCAACTTGGCTTGAGACTGGGAGAAGGCACAACTTATGTAACTGGAATACTGCAAAAATTAAAAAGTGTTTGTGACATTAGTGGGTCTGGAAAGGGCAGTAGATAAAGAAGACACTGACGGAGATTCTCAAAAATGAGCATTATCGCTTTAACAGAAGCTCTTAAGTAATTCCTTTATGAAGCAACTAAGTCAGAGGGTACATGGTACAGGAAGAAGGGCGACATATGTCTTTATCAGCCAGTTTGTTCACCTACTTGAAAAAATTGGCGAAGAGTTCCTTATGGAACAAGGGGTGAATACTGAAAGAGGAAGAAGAATGAAATGGACAGAATTTTCTAATGTTAACAGGAGTGGAAAATACCCTAAGATACATGTTATAACAGGAATGAAACTCCGAGGAGCGTGAGATGAAGGGGATAAAAACCATAAACACTATTTTATTATATTATATACTAGAAAGTAAATACAGAATAAAAGTCAATAGTAAAACAATCCTTTGAATGCAAGAATGCGAAATATTTTCTGCGTGTCAAAGCGAAAACTAGAGCACAGTTTAGAGAAACGCTTTGATATGAGTGAAAAGCTTTGTAATGTGAAAAATTGTAGAGTGGAAAATACTGAAAAGTTTGAAATTCATAGAAAAAATAAGTAATGGAATTGTTTCAGAAAAAGTAAACGAAAGAAAAAACTGCTAACATTTGTTAGGAGGTGATTTGTTTGAGATAATATAATAGAAACATTCTATCGCATAGAAAAATCGTAAAAGGCTTATTATGCAAAACCGAAAAGAAGCAGGAAAGAGAAAACATTAAATTGAACGCTCTTTAACTGCAAAAAATGGGATCCGTGATTATAAAAATATACTAAGAGTATTGTTTATACAACCAAATATTTTAGGTTTGAATTTTGAGCAAAATTCGTTGGGTGGGACGAAGGCCTTTGTGTAATTTACCCCTCATCAACCAAACCAATTCAGCGGTTTTCAACGTCTAATTCCATATTGAGGAACGATGGCTTAACTTTTCTCACAGGTCTCTTAATCAGCATAAGGTTCTTTACATGACGTAAATCTACGTCACGGGTTTAACGGCTTTACTTTCCTTCGGAAGGAAACCACGCTAGGCTTTTTACTCCGCCGGATTTGAACCCGCAACCTTGGGAACAAGCCTAGCAAGTTACTCCTATACCACGCAGGACGACGAGCAAGTTTATTAAAATTATTATTATACTACATGAACTATAAAATTACGACGGATTACTTTCTCACACATACCATGTACATAGTATATAGAGAAGGTATTGCATTCCACCCAAAAATTCTATAACGACATTTCATCGGAAATATATGTTTTAGGATAAAAAATCTGATGTGTACCATTCACATGACTTTCTCTATATTCCTGCAACAAATTATTCCTAAAAAGCCTATATTACTATTTACTTCATGCTAATCAGAAAAAATAGCAGAGATATCTTATTACTTGCTTCCTTGTAAGTAGAAGCGAAATAAGGGACTACCATAGGTTAACGTGATAGTCAAAAGATGGTTGCTATGTCACTGAAGTTCGTTTGCTTGTATGGACAGGAGTTGACAAATTCCTCTATGAGAAAAGTATAAGTTTTTCAAAGCAGAAACCAAAAACAACGAATTTCTCAAAAGCGATGAACTCCAGGGAAAAAATGTATATAACATAAATTGTGTGTTTTAACGTGCTCTACATTCTTCGTGCAGTACATTTTTGTCCATCTCTTACGGTTTAGCAGTTATTGAAAACTCCGTAAAATACATCCACAATAAAGTACTCTTAAGAGGCTATTCCCAGAAAATTCGAACTATACATTTTATTTGTCAGGTAAATAACTTTAATATACGATATTTTAATCAAAATCATCAGAGTCATTTTTGAAAAAATCAAAATTTTTGAAAAAAGTTCCATGTAAAGGATAGTTGGGAATGTGGGGATTTTCTTGAAAATCTTCGTGTCACATCCTTGGAAGATACGAAGCCTAAATACCAAGTTTGGTTTTTAACGGACTTCTCGTGAGCGAAATGTTGAGTATAAGTAAACAAATGCCTCTCCTAGCAATAAAACAAACTTTAGCGCAAAATTAGCTTTGTGATCTGTAAATATGCATTTTCATAATCTGGGATAGTTCATAAGCGTTTATATACACATTAGGAATGTGTGTAATACAACAATCAAAGCTATGTAATCAGAATTCGATCCCTTATCATCATTATCATCATCAAAATTAACTTTGTCCCTGTATTTTTACCTGCGCAGTATAAACACACAACACAATCCATACCTTGTATTTGTGGAGAAATGAAGAATAAAAATCTGATGTGTTCCATTCACATGCCTTTCTCTACATCTTTAGAATAAATTGTAGTTAAAAAGCTTGTTCTTCTATTTACATAATGCTAATCGAGAAAAAAATTAGTTTTTATTGCCTGCTTCCTTCTAAGAAGAAGGAAAATAAATCTTGGGCTAAATCGATAGTCAAATCTTTTAAAATCTGGTTGCTATGTGATTGAAATACCTTTGTTTATTTGGACAAGATTTGACTTATTCCCGTATCAGAATAGTATAGGTATTTTAAATCTAAAACTGATAACAAGGAACATCTCAAAAAATATCAACTCTATGAAAAATAATGTATATGTCATAAATTGTGTTTTAACGTGGTCTATCTTTTTTGAGAAGTAAGTTTTTATCTATCTCTTACGATCTACAAGTTACGCAAAATCCAGCAAAATTCATTCAGAATAAAGAGGTGTTTAGAGGCTATTCCCTGAAAATTCGAGATATATATTTTATTTGCCATATAAATATCTTTAATATATGATATTTTAATCAAAACCGTTAGAGCCATTTTTGAGAAAATAAAAATGTTGAATTTTTTGCTATGTAAAGGGTAGTTCAGGATGGGGGGATTTTTCTCAAAATCTTCGTGTCGTATCCCTTGAAGATAGGAAACTTAAATTCCAAGTTTGGTATTGTAGCGACTTTTCGTTTTTGAGTTATCGTGTTCACAGACACACGACACACTGACGCATACCACACACATACACACACACACGGACTTTTTTGTAAAATTGCTTTTTTTTGGATGCAGGGGACCCTAAAACATCTATTTTCGGTGAAATTTCTGTATCGAATTTTGGGTGGAGTGGAATATCTTCTCTATACACCATGTACATAGTGCGTGTAGAGAAAGTAAAAACGCATAATGCAAAAAAATAAAAAGGTATACTATAATATAAAAAAATGACCAAAAATGTATCGGTTTGTGACCAAAGTGTTGAGTAAAAGTAAACAAATCCTCTACTACCAATAAATCTAATTTTAGCTTTGTGATCTATAAACGTGTATTTTCATAATCTGGGATACTTCATAAGCATTTACATACACGTTTAGCAATGCCTGTAATGCAACAATCAAGTATATGTCCTCAGAATTTGGTCCTTGTTCATCACCATCATCAAAATTAACTTAAGTGACTAAAAATAACTAAAAATAACCTATTAAATATCTATTTTCATTTACGTTAATTCAACAATCAGGAGATGTCTTGTCATCAGAGTTTGTGCTCTGGAACACCATCACCATCATCATCATCATCAAAATCATTTGGCATATGTAGCACGTGATTTATGATCTGTATATCACAATAAATTCCAAGAGCAGTACATACCTTACATTCGTGGAGTACACGCCACTGGATAGGGGAGTGACAGCGGAATGAGAATTTACTGCTCAACGTGGCACTGTTCTCCCTCATTGTGAAGATATGACTTCCTTTAAAAGTTGATTTCCCTCGGCTGAAATTGGTAAAGGGGGGTGGTTTATCTCACAGCATGCTAAAAAGTCTTTAGCTTCGTCCATCCAGCTTGAGTAAGAGAAAGACAATGGAGAGGATCGTTTAAATGAGGCTGAAAGAGTGACTCACTCCTTTCAAGAACTCACTGTTCATTCAAGATTTTCATTTTCGCAGAGCAAGGTTAGAGGGGCTGCTGTTAACATGTCTTCAAACATGTTATTACTTTCTATAACTACTGATGAAACTTTCGGAATTCTATAGAAAATCTTGTGTGTTCCATTCACATAACTCTTTGTAACTGTCTCAAATACAAACTACTAACGGTTATCATGCTAACTTCATATACCCAAGGTCGGGGGTTCAAACCCGGCGCAGGACGAAGGATTTTTTCGGGTGTAAAAATCCTTAGCATGGCTTCCTTCGGAAGGGAAGTAAAGTCGTTGGTCCCGAGTCGTAGATTTACGGTACGTAAAAGAACCTCAAGCCTGATAGAGAGGTCTCTAAACAAAATTAAGCGGTTTTTCACGCCCAATTTAGTTTGAGACGCTGAGAGCCACAGTAGTTAAAGAGCGTTCATAAACAACATGCCATTTCCATTTTTTACTCTTACAAAAGACTATTCCTTTATTTACATACGAGGGCCGGTTTTTTCAATCTCCGATAGGCTATAAATAGAAGACAAGTTCATAGAAAACAAATATTTTATTACTAAAGGTTTTGTACACTTATTGTTATTTTTCAACATAATCACCGAAAAGATTGAGGCATTTATCGTACCTGTTCACAAGCTTTGCAATACCCGCTTCAAAAAGTGTTGCCGCCAATGATTTCAAATGAGAATTGACGTTGTTTTGAAGATCGTCGTTGGTTTGAAAGTGCTGCCCTCCTAGCCAAGTCTTCAGCTCAGGGAAAAGATGAAAGTAACTGGGTACCAGATCAGGACTGTACAGCGGATGATTGAAAATGTTCCATTGAAATTGTTCAAGGAGCCGATGGGTTTTGCCAGCAGTGTGTGGACGAGCATTGTCATGGATCAGCACAATTCCTGAAGTCAGCATTCCACTTCGTTTGTTTTGAATGGGTGTTCGCAAAAGTCGTAAAGTAGGAAGATCTTCAAAACAACGTCAATGCTAATTTGAAAGCAATAGCGGCAATATTTTTTGAACGTTTTAGTAATAAAATAATTATTCTTATTATGTCTTTTATTTATACCCGAGATAGACATTAGCAGAATTGGGATTATTACTTGTTTCATTGTAAGTAGAATGGAAATAAGGAAACACATTATGCTAAAGCGATATTCAAATCATTTAAAAGTTGCTCCCTATGTGAAACAGTTGAGTTTCGGTTCGCTTTGCATGGTCCCATTTGAGAAAAGTTACGTAGTTTAAAACTGAAAGCAATAACAAGGAATATCTAGAAAAACATTCAAATCTACAAGAAAAACGTATGTAGCACAAATTATATGTTTTAACGAGATATAGATTTTTCGTGCATTAAGTATTTGTCTATCTCTTACGGTGCAACCGTCATGTAAAATTTTCATCCAAAATAAAGAGATCTTCAGAGGCCATCACAGAAAATTGAAGATATTAATTTTATTTGTGATGTAAATATCTTTTGTGTAAGGAGTCTCATCAAATTGAAGGCCATTTTTGAGAAAAAAAATCAAAATATTTTCCAAGTAAAGGGTAGTTTGCGTAGAGGGCATTTTCTTGAAAATCTTCGTGTCGCATCCTTGGAAGATACTTAACATAAATACAAAGTTTTGTTTGTAACGGTTTGTTCGTTTTTTAGCTATGCTGTCCATAGACACACACAGACAGACATACAGATAGACCCGCACACAGACGGATCTTTTTCTGAAAATCTGAAGTGCTCCATACACATGACTTTCTCTAGCTGTTACATAAAGAGCTTTCCTTAAGAAAATATGCTATTCACAATAAACAATAGCAGAAATTGACTTATTAGTTGTTACCTTGTAAGTGGAAGGGAATGCACTAGATAAATCGATTGTCAAATATTTTAAAAGCGGTCCTATGTGAACCAATGAAGTTTGGCTCGCTTTACATAGCCTGCAGTAAAACAAGAGATGATCGCTGATCGATCAATAAATCATTAAAAATAAACAAAAATGTTATCATAGATGCTTTTATGACGAGAGCACACAATTGTTGTTTCTTGTTGTTTAATGTATTTAATTGCAGTTTTAGGGTTTCACATCCGTCGTATTGTCAAATAATGTGTGGATCAATAGTTGTGCTTTATATTGAATGTCAGGTTCAGTTTCAATGCAATTGACCAACACGACAATTTCCCATGAGGTATATGATATTGATCACTATTCTTCATCTGGTTTTTCATTTATTATAAAGATCCCTGCTCCAAGGGATATTTTACATTAATAGTAAAATGATTTATTCAGTCTCATTATGTTTTTCGTTTCCATATTTTCATCATCAACTATAGCTTCTTTCATGAATTGGTAATTATTTTGCCGGAGACATGAGTAAGACGACGGATAAGCGAAATACAGATAAGCTGTACTTGGTTTTAACAATGTGTATAAAATAAAACTAAGAAAACTTTTTATAAGCAATGATTTGAATAAGAATAAGAGGAAAATAGGAAGTATGAAGCAATGTTCAATATTAAAATAATGTATCCTTAACGATAATAAATTTCATTAAAATGTGTATTTTACGTAGTATGCGTTGACCAACCTGCAAAATATGCATATTAGGAACTGCGTTCTAATTAGATTTAATATATTATATTATTTTTAGAGCATTTCTTCTTTCTTTAAAATATCCTGTATCTAAAATAATGCTACAAATCTTTAGCTATTTCTGATTGCCTATAAGATATGTGATGGTAGCGGAGTGATCCTCGATCATACTGTTCGCTTTGAGTCCCACTGTGAACAACCTGAATAATTGGACAGATAAAAAGGCAATTTATGAATCTACCACTTCCTTTTACAAGGACATATCCTATAATCTTAAAAATATATAGTAACCGACTTAATAATAGGGGCCAGACGGACAATACACAAAATGCTACACCAATTTTGGGTAGATTATGGTCTGGATAAACGCCTCCTGCATACAATATCGATAATAGCAATAAGAGGATATATTCTCATCCTCAGAAATCATTTGTATTCGTTTCAATTTTGATACTATGTAAATTCATTAAATTTTGTTGTATGCTTTTGAAACTAAAATGCAGTGTTATTATGGCAAAATTTATATGTGCTTAAAATAAGAACTGAAGCTTTCCTGGCGACGTGTTAATCTTCTAGCCAGGTAAAAAAGTAAAAAAAGCCCGAGAAGATTTTGAATTGATATGTGCTATTTGTATTAGATTTTAAACTTATCATTTCTAATTTGGTATGTTATCTACAGCTTATTTTTATCATTGCAAATTATTTTTAAAAATGTTAATTGTTTAGTTATACTTTGTCTACAGGACAGTCCTCAACTGAGGAAAGTAATTAATAAATAACCGAAATTAATTATGTATGCAATTATCTCACCTTAAGCTTGCTACGATTTATGTTCTCATCTAAAATGTCCATGTGCTCATACCTTTAATTACATATGCATTATGGATGAATGAGCCATTTGGGTTGTGGCTGACGTTAACTACGGAAAGTGTTCATGCTGGGCAATACTGATTTACGATATGCCCAACTTCACTTTAAGCAGGACTTATGCTGACCTCCTCCACAAAGACTGAATATGTTCCGTCTTCTAATGCACTTCCATGTGACTCAATTTGCCATAAACAGTTTCTCAACAGGTATTAAATTTTATTTTATAGGGAGACTGAAGACCTATCTCGCCAATGTTAAATGTTCTAAAGTCATGACTCGCTGTATCAAAAACTAATTATATTTAGGATGAAATAAATGTATTTTAAGTTTACCGACCTACTTTTATCCTGTGTTAGTTTATTAAGAATGATAATATGCAAGGTTCAAACCTGACGGAGGGTGCTGGATCTTTTCGGACGAAAAAATCCTTAGCATGGCTTCCTTCGGATGGAAAGTATAGCCGGTCGTCCCGTGTAATGTTTATTTGCACGTAAAGCACCATATACCTTTAAAGAAGAAGGTTTCTGGGGAAAGACGGTTTCGTGTTCACAAATCGTAATTTTGTTCTACAGTGCCATCTGTGGGCGACGAGCCAATTCTTCGTCGCCATGGCGCATAGCGGTGAACTCACCAATTAGAAGTTCAACTCCAATCAAGGAAACATTGTAACGATGCTCTATGTTCCATTTAGGAGATACAGGAAATTAACTAATTAACCAATTTTTAAAGCAAAACTTTCCCTAAGAATGGACTAAATTTTAGCTCTTTGCACTTACGAGTGCAGGGGTTATGATCTTTTCTGCGGAGTGTTGCTCAATACAGTAACATATTTAAAATAAAATTAACATATAAGTATACAACCTACAATTATGAGCTTTATATCAGATAACTGCATAAAAATAAAAACACTTTTTGGCAAATTTCGTATTTTACCTTTCCCTTAATATAGTAATTCATTGAGATAAATAAATTTGCGAAGCCAAATCCGATTCTTAATCGCTCACGTGGCGCCCAGTGAAAATCTTAAGACAGTTGGTTTTAAGTTGAAAACACAAGGGTAAAAGATGTGTAAAATATAAGAACGAAGAAATGCTTTAATGTTGCGGTTTAATTAATTGATTGTTAATTTGCATGTTAACCTTAGCTGAACATGTAACCTGTTGTACTGCGTATCTTTGGAACCACTAAAAACGTGCCTGGAACTCTTGGCTCCAGGGTCACGTGCCCCGTTAATTTGTAGTTCGAATTTTCCCTTTCTCTAAATATCTGGATGATAATGCCGAAGTTACAGTTTCGCCGAAGTTTCTTCTCATCGATTTATATTTGCTTAATCGCCATATTCCTGTAACTTAGGCATGATTGGTGTGAAATTTTATCCTTTGGCTTACTTGGATGACAGGCTTGATCTGAGCCAAAAGATAGCTGTTTTCCTGTTCAAGAAAAGTTGAAGAACATCAAAATATAGGACATAAGAATAAATGTTAGTTTAGAATACTTAAAATATAGGCCTTTGGGATTAATATTTTGCCACTTAATTCTGCTTACTAAAGGGATAAGATAAAATGTATAAACTAATCATGGATTCCTTGTAATTTTGAGGCTTCCTTCCTTCTACTGATCAGAGTTTCTCTGAATTTTTTGTACTTATCAGTCAAAGTTGCACCGTATTTTATAAACCGAAGGTCCGCATCACATATGAACCAAGCAAAGTGCTTATAATTAGATTCTCCCGAAGGCCGTGGAATGCTGTTTGAAGCTGTGAAGAACATCTTTTACATTTGCGTGCAGTGTTGCAAGCGCTACGAGAAGCTTAACTTGAAACATCAGAACTTTATTTTAACCTATAATTACTTTTATTATTTTTATTGCGTGAATAAAAGAAATGATCGCGTGCAATTTTTTTCACGATATCGTGAGATACGTAAATTCTTATTCATTAGCATCACTGACATTATTTTAACGTGATGCTAAAATGTTCTTAGAATAAGTTAATGTAGTAAACCTTTCTCTGAACAAAGGGCTGTTTCCTGACTTTCGTGCTTGCGTGTTAGAGTATGGAAGTTTCTCATGAATGTTGGAATATAATTTTAGTATTACATTGGCCCTTAATTACAAATTTTAACGAAATATGAAGGTTTGAAACAGGTTGGTAGCTCTGTAAGACTTAATGCATTACTTACCACTCTGCGTGATTAAATGAAAGCGTAATAGAATGGAAACCCTTAATTTTTAAAACTTATCTGTATTTTTTCCAACATTTATGCCATCACAGAAATATTCTTATGAATGTGTTTTCCAAAAAGTATACACGTCAATTATTGTGAATATAATTAGACAAGAGAAGGTGATCACTCAGCCTCATGAGGGCCCCGGGGGGCCAATTGAGGGGCTACTTGATGGAAAAGTAGCGGCTCCAGATCATGAGGACCGCATTAACCGATCGGGGGGTTCGAGGCGCTGACCATGTCAACCTACAATACTGCACCTCATTCATGACGTCTGTCATGGACCGAGATAGGAGAAAGGCCAAGGTTCCTTGTGAAATGTCATGCCATCGAGTTATTAGAGAAGGCGAACATAAACTTTAACTAAAATCAATCCCGAAGGGAAGCATTTCTTGAGAAAGCAAATCTCTATTTTTCAAAGTGAACTTTTCTTAATAAATCCGACAGGATGAAACTTTCAGCGGTATAATTTCTTTGGTTGCCTTTGTTATTCAAAGGATATAAACCACATTTCAATTTTTTTACTGAAAGAACTATTTCCACATTGTTGCTTTGCTGTTAATTTATCGTGAAGTTTAAACGAGATTTTTAGTTATATTAAAAGTTCTTTATCCTACTGCGTAATATCGAATGTGAAAAGAATGACATGGGTAACGATACTCAAAATTATGCTGGAGTTTAAAGTTACCCGGCATTCATAGTTTCAGGATAAAGGAAACTCCCGGAGCATACTTTATCCGGGTGACTCACTCTAATCAATTTATTATAGTAATATAAATTATTCCATAAATTAAAGTTTTTAAAAAGAGAATGTTTGTTGAGTTAGGAAACAGAGATTAACTCTATAGAACATATAAATTATTCCATAAACGTATATGAAAACTAATTGAGATTTGAACTAGGGAACTCTTGAATCTACCCCCACACGACAGAGGCGTGTGAAGAAGTGTGTATTCTCAATGACGAACATGTTTACACTTTCAAATTGCTTCTGAAAGTTTAAATTCATAACATGTTAGCTTTTATGAAAATATTTTGAAAATCTATTTATAGAAAGTGGTATATCTATAGAGATGTCACATAGAAAACAGAGTTTTCTGCCTTTGAACCCAAAGATTATAAAATAGCAATTTTGTCAATTGTGTGTCTATATCAATATGTTTTCCTGTTTCAATTGCAAGTGTTCCAAATTTTAACTTTAAGTATGTTAGTTTCGGTTTTCCCAAACTAAAATTCTACACGTTCCTCTGATTTATTATAATAAGTTTACCCAAATGTGTATATCTGGAATATAAATAAGTTTATATTACTATTATTATATTTCAAAACTATGTATTGTAATTTCATTTTTAAATTAAATATATCGGACTCAAAGAAAACTATTCCGGTAAGTTTTGGATAGGAACTATTGTTTAATAGTTGAAACAAGTAGAATGCGCATAATGCAGTCGATTTTACAAGTATAATAGTATGAAATGGGCAGCGCTGTACTCTTCTGTTAATGTCACTCAGACATCAACACACAATCTCAACGCCTGTTTAAATTAAACTTGTTAATGAATCTTATTAAAACGAGGCTGGGTCACATCTGAGGAACACAATGCACATAATTTTGAAATGCGGGCTGCATATCGTCACGGCGCAATGACAGTTTGACGGTGAATTCAGCTGAAGCTGATCTCTAGAGTAGAATATACAGCTGCCAGTGAGCGGTTCGGCGGGCAACGGGCACATTGCATTCGCGTATGTGCTTACGTCACAGACCACTGTGCTTTAAGTGAACTGTGAGACTGCTCAAACCACGCGACATAGCTCAACCGGCTTCTTTTGCTTTCTTCACTATTTCTTTTTTTTTTTTTTTTTTTTTTTTTTTTTTTTTTTAAATACTGTTCCGGAGTCTGGTCGAGACTCCGGCGCTGTATAGACTACTTTTATTTACCATAATTTTTTTTACTTTGTTTTCTGTATGAGTATTGAATTGCTGTTTCCTTCTGTCACACACATATACACAAACATATAACACCCATGCCCAAGGCGGGACTCGAACCCACGATCCCCTGCGCCACGAAGCACCAAAACAAAATGCCTTGGCGAGCGCGACCATGGGGACCGGCAATCGAACTCAATACCTTTGGGATAGCAGCTTCTCGAGTTAAGCATTAAGCCACAAGAGCAGTTTATTCGTGAGGTCGTGGGTTCGGGAGTTTCCTCGAGTTGCCAGGAAAAAAATTAAATGGAGTTTTGTTTATGGACGCTCTTTAACTGTGGTGCCCAAAGTCCCATTCTATATTGGGCGTGAAAGACCGCTTAATTTTGCTCAGAGGCCTATTTTATCAGACTTGAGGTTCTTTTACCTGCTGTAAACCTATGGCACGGGACCAGCGGCTATACTTCCCCTCCGAAGGAAGCCATACTAAGGATTTTTACGCCCGAAAACATCCATCGTTCTCCGCCGGGTTTGAAGCCCTGACCTTGGTTATATAAAGTTAGTATGACAACCATTACACCACGGAAGGCGACGAGAGTTGCCAGGTAAATGCTGAGTATATTCATTACATCCTCCGAATTTTCCGATCTACCATTTCCTGTATCCATCATTTCCTAATCATCTGTTTCCGGTATGAAGAACCATATGACGGAGTTCGGCGGGTTGTAGCTTAGATTTTTTAATTATAAAAGGTTATCCTAGCAGAGTCGTCGGGAACACTCGATAGGGAGCCAGCCATCTTCTGGTTCCAGGCTGCTTCTGAGAACTCGCCGCGAGTGTCAGTGGCTCTTGAATAGATCCTAAGGTTGTGTCGGAATTGTTCTAGCTATAACCGATAGGGTCTCCATCGCCATCTGATTCTGGTCACCGATGGGGTCTCTCCCCTCACTCCCTGGGGCCACGTAAGTGGCAAAGGGCCACAAGGTCCTACTTCCGGTGCTCTGCTCCAGAGTCTTTGCGGTCCGTCCATAGCCCAATCCTAATCCTAACTTATTCAAAATCTAATACGTGCAGATTATGCATAATTTCTATTTTGTCTATAAGTTTCACATTTCGTTTAGATTCTGTTATCTGTCCCTTAATACGAAAAATTATAAAATTAATAATACGTAACGTATTTTCTTTAATGAAATGAAATTAATAATGTGACAGTTTCAGATAATTATATATGGTACTGATAGTACGATAAAATGAGTAACAGATCAGAGGTTAACCTTTCATGACCGTTTCTGTCGCTAGCTTACAGGCAGTGTCTCTTCATGGAGTGCTCTAGTGAGCCAAACACGGCAAGATATGTGTTGCAGTCATATAACTTTTTCTACTTAATCTTTTAATAACCATTCTTACAAAAACTTCTTTATATATCTACCTTCCTTAATAAATTAAATTTATTGGTTTCCTTTTTTTCAAATCTTCTTCATCTAATAATACCACCTCACGCAAAAAAAAAAAAAAAAAAAAAAAATAGCTGAAGTAATTGTATCAACTAGTTAACTGCAAAGTTATGATATGAGTGTTAACCTAATGGTCCAGTGACTTAACCTAATAACATAATCAATAATTAAATAATCAATTAATTAAATGCTGAATAAATCTCAAATAATATAACTGTTTGTAATATATCGTAATATAAATGTTAATATATAATATATACTTATATAAAAATAATTACAATTAATTAAATTTTCCGGAATTCGAAGTTTGAGCACCTGCGAATTATAAATAGGGCACCAATGTACTACACGGCAAAAGGACAAGGCATATTGACCTTGACAATGAGGGGAACCTAGCAACTGGAGTATTAACAGTAAATTATTCCATAATGGTGGAGAAATTTCAAAGCTGCATTTTAGTGAACTCTCGTATTAATACGTCCCCTATAAGCAGTATAGAAAGTAAAAATATATTTATGAACAGTTTGTCATGTGATAATTATTACTACAAGTCTGCACTGCTACCTTATGAGTAAATTGACACATCTGACCCGGAAGTAAATAGAAAAAGAAAGCATGGGGGGGGGTTCTGGAGATATATGTTACTCCATTCTCCTGGCCCTTTCACCTCTCCACCAAAAAGAGGTACAACATTCAGTTATACTTCCACCCAAACAAACTGTAAAACCTCTAATTATCAACGCAGAAGACTTTTTCAACCACTATAATTTCTCAAAAAAAAAAAAAAAAAAAAAAAATAGAAAAAGAGCTTCTTCTTCTTCAACAAGGATTAGTTCATCGGGCCTATTCCAACCTCAAGAGTTGAATTGGTCTTGCCATCATAAAATCGGTCTGCCTTTGGACCACTAAATACGATTTTCGAGGATCTACAATATGGCTTTCTCAATATGTGCTGAGTCGGTTTATAATTCATGCAGATGTTTCGCTTAGGATATACCTTTGTAGTTCTTCTCTTATTTATATATTTCATGTAGAATATCTTGTATACCCAGCCAGTCATCCGAGGAACATTCAATCCAAGGGCACGAAACTACAGAATGGAAAACCTAGATCGGCAGGTCGGTCCGTAGCCTGCCATGAGCATGAGGAAGAGCATGATGTGACATGTAAGCGAAATGGATGATAGTAAAGGAGATGATGGAGCAATTGGTGGAATGAGTGGCGAGGTAAACCATAGGATCCGGAGAAAATCCGCCACAAATCCCTCATGCGGACGCTTGGGAACGAACCCGGACCACTAGGTGATAGCCAAGCGGTCTAACCACTCAGCTATGGCACCACCTATGTCTTATATCCATATGAAATACTGAAACCCAGATAATTGAAACTATTGACCAATTATATGAGTTTATTATTTAATACTAATATTTTTATTATTACTATTATTATTATATTTATTATCATTAAATATATGTGATGTTTTGCAATGAAATGCCAGTGTTTTAGTTTCTGTACGAGAACATTTTTATTTATACATTTTCCCTACTTTGTTTAATTCTAAAATAGCCTTCTGAAATTGGCTTGGTTGTCCCTAAAAAGTATTGTATTTATTTTAAAATGTGAATTTAATACCTGTTAACTTCCCTGGAATAACATCTTTGTACCCTTTAGCACGAAACCCACTATGTTCCAGCCCCAGCCATAGCAATGGATTTTTCAAATGTGCGGCACAATTCCAACAATTTCAGTGTGAAATAACAATAATAAGTGAATTATTCCAATAATGTGGTTAACTAAAAGCCCAGTAAACACACAAAAACTTTCTACCCAAAAGCACAGATCTCCGTAACCGTCAAAGGAGATTGTGTAATTGTTTTACAAACTTTTGTGTTGTTTCGGCTATTTTTGAGTTATCCTTGATTCAATGCTTTGTCTTTTTTTTTTTTTTTTTTATTCAGTTGTCTTTCAGCCTGTGAAATATCTGGCTATCGACTCGGTTTCTTCTGTCCCCCCGTTGGAGTTTCAACGAAGGGTCTAATGATACTATTTCTAACAAAGTTTATCCCAACTAACATGAAATAGAATAAAAACAAGCTCTTTATAAAAGTATATAATATATAACGTATATAAAAATACATTATAGAATTCAACTTCTAAATTCAACTACGTAAATTTCTTCTTTATGCGAAAAAGTAGGACCAATGCATCGCCCGATGGATCTTTTCTAACCAATATTGATCCTCCGTTCTGTTCTTTTTTCCTTTCTTTAGCATGTATGTACAAAATACATATTAGTTAGAGAAGGCATTATACTCCACCCAAAAATTCTATATCGAGATTTCACCGGAAATATACGTTTTTGGAAAAAATGTATGTTTAGGAAAAGGTTCTTGTATTTGTCTTTGAATGGCTTAATTCAAAAATGAAAAACATCCGTTATGATCAACCGGGCTAAAGGACGTTAAAATAAAAAAAATGAAAAGTCTGTTGTGCAGAAAATTTTAGTATTTATGTATAGTATGTCCCAAACTACCTTATACAGAACATTTTTCGAAATTTACTCAAAAATGACTCAAATGATTTGGAGGTACATGCCTTATATTAAAGACGTTTTATGCCATATAAAATACATATGTTGAATTTTCTGGGAATTCTATCTGGAGTCCTCTTCTGGCACTTTTTAACAAGCGGTAAACCGTAAGAGAAAGACAAAATCTTACTAGTCAAAACATGTATAACTACTAAAAGAATCTATGTCAGATAATCTTTGTGTATTTATCCGGTTTCCTTGTTATTGGTTTCAATTTTAAAATACTTTTCTCAAACGGGAAGTTGTCATTCCTTTTTCTTTTTCTTTTACTCCTGACAATACTAAGACAACCGTATTTCTCTGTCATCACATAGCGACAGCGTTTGAGTGTGCCTTTAGTCAAGTGGATATTCGTATTTCCCTGCTATTTAGAAGAAATTTAGTAATAAAAACAATTCCATTTATCTCCATTAGTGTGAAGTATATTAAAGAATATCGTTTTGTAAAAATATTTTGTAGAACATGTAAAGAAAGTCATGTGATTGCAACACAGCACATTTTTAATATTCAATTTATAACAATTGACTATTGTGATATACGAGGGCAATCCAGAAAGTGACAAACGATTTGCCATAACTAAATAATAACGAAAGTTATCAACATACCATTTTATTTACAAAGTTACACCTTACTCTATATCTCAAAATAATCGCCATTTCTATAAAGGTATTTATTATCACGTGGTACCGGTTTTTCAACGCAGATGTTATAGTCTTCCACGCTAAAGATATGAGCCAGGTGTCACTGCCTCTTTGAGGTCTTCATCTTTTCCACCCCAAAGTCAATAACGGCGTTTAAAGTGAGACACCGGTTTTTCTTAATTCCTTTATCAGCATTTACTTTCAACTCCATAACGATTGATGAACTTCTTCTCTGGTCTTTGTCGGACACACTGATTCTTCCTTGATTACTGGTAAATTATGTGCCATTTCCTAACCATCATTCACAAAAACTTGCGATATTTTCCTATAAAATTCGATTGGCTCAACATTTGCTGCGTTCAAAAAAAACAAAAACGAATAAGTTCTTTGGCGGTAGAAAAGTATAACATCGGCATTAAAAAACTGGTACCACGTGACAATAAATGTCTTAACAGATTACGTTGAGAAATAGAGCAAGACACTATAACTTTGTAAATAAAATTTTGTGTTGATATCTTTCGTTATTATTTAGTTATGCCAAATCGTCTGTCACTTTCTGGATGACTCTCGTACTGTTGGATAAATCGAAGTATGAAACCGGAAACAGCTATTTATGTTTCATTAAAATTAGATTTCCCAATCAGGTTACCAATCTACTGCTATATGTTACAGCTATATTGTTCTTGGTGGAAGAGCATTTTGTGCGATGTCAAGGACATACTGTATAACCAAGTTTTATTGAGTAGAGAGAAAGTCAAAGAGGTTCAATTAGTTTCATTAATGCAGAAACGAGAGATACGGTAGAGTGTATAAATATAGATATCTTGTTGAGTCAAAGTATTCAAAACATTTGAATGCCACGTATAATTTAACTGGCACAAGAGGTTTCTTTGACTTGAAAATGCCGAACCCTGAAATGAAGAGATGTACTGATTTACAAATGAGAGCGCTTTTGAAGCAAAAAGACCACTAAGCCTTTTCAGACTTCCATTCATCAGCATCAAAATAAACAAATAATATATTTCAAAGCTATAAAGATAATATTTCCCTATTCAATAAAGTCGAGAGATGAAAGCTTTGAAAGTATCGTAGCAAAAGTATGAATAGCAAAAGGGAGAACGGAGTATCTGTAAGGAAAATGACTCGCAGCTTAATTTTAAAGCTTATTAACTTTGTAGACGAAAAAAAAAAAAACGTGAACTAATAAATTATAAGCCTAAACTAATACACATCTTCAATAAGTTAAAAGCCTCTTTAGTTGGAGTTTCCTAGTGCGCTATCACTTATGATTTAAACTACTACAACTAAGCATTAATAAACTGAATACATTAAAAATGTGATTTGTTCCTTTCACGTGATTTTCTCTACAGCTCTGAAACAAATCATTGTTAAATAGTTTATTCTTCTATCTACGTATTTACTTCATACTCATTGAGTTGCTTCCTTGTAAGTAGAACGGAAATAAAGGTATAACTAGGCTAAGGCGATTATCAAGTTTTTTAAAAGCTGCTTGCTATGTCGTTCTTTACATGACCAGGAGTTTACAAATTCCCCTATGACAAGAGTTTAAGTACCTTTATACTGAAACCAATAACCAGAAATATCTTAGAAATGGTCAATTCAGCGAAAAAGTATATGGGTGTTTTAACGAGATCTACATTTTGAATTGTAAGGTTCTGTCTATGTCTAAGGTTTACCAGTTATGTAAACGCCAACCAGAATGAAGAGGTCTTCAGAGGCTCTTCTCAGAAAACTCAAGTTATACATTTTGTCATGTAAATATCTTTAACCAAAATCCTTACAGCTATTTTCGAGAAAATAAACATTTTCGAAAATTTTCCCATGAAAGGGTAGTTTAGATTTATTTTATCGACTTTTCATTTTCGGGTTATCGTGTTCACAGACATACGGACATACATACGGACCTTTTTCTAAAAATGGTTTTTATACAGGCAACCTTAAAACGTGATTTCCGGAGAATTCTCTACTACGTAGAGAAAGAAAAGCCCGGATAAGTAACTGTCATTTCACATCTACATCCATTTTTGTTTATTTTCATGTATATAGTAGATTTTTGCAGAAATCCGTAATATCACGTAGATCCTAAGCAGATTATGATGGGCGCTATAATAATCGCTAGATAGCTGAAGTTTAGGATACGTTAGGTTAGACTGGTCTAGAGTAGGTTAGGTTATTAGTTCAAGATCTAGGATACTTCAGTTTAGGCTTGTTATAGTTAAGTTAGAGCTTATGTTAAAGTTAACAAATAGGCTAACAAGGTCATTCATTTTATGAATAACCGCCGAATTGTACTTTCGCATGAATGCAGAATACGTTGGCTTTTTTATGATTGCCTAGGATTTTTCCCGCTATGAAGAATTTAAACAACATGTCTGCGGAATATTAATGTATACTGTAATGTACATTTTGTTGTATATACACTGGAGACTGAAACAGCAGTTAAATCTTTCGAAAATAGTTTAACATGCTATATTAAATAATTTCTGCACAACCCATGAAAAATAAAAGAATAAGCTGTTTAATATTAAAATGCGGAAACTAAACACCATCAATAGGGAGCGTTCCATAAGGGGTAATGTGATTAACTTTTACTTGAAATAAAATACATATGTTAACACTATATCCAGTTCTCCTGCAGCAAGCTGTTATGTGTAATGGTTTTCCAGGTATATAGTAACATTTTTACAGAGTGAAGAGGTTTTACATACAATATACAGGATTTCAGGAGTAGGTTAATCATCATAAGACATTTAAGGTGTTCCATTCACACGACATTTTCAACATCTGTGTAACAAATTATTGTTAAAAAAGCTTATTATTCTTTCTACTTCATGCTCATCGAGATACATTTTTGTTAATTTTTGGTATTACTTGCTTCCCTGAAGTAGAAGTGAAATAAGTGAATACACTAGGCTAAAGCGATAGTGAAATCCTTTAAAAATTGGTTGCTCTGCGGTTGAAATGCATTTGTTTGTACGGACAGTGTTAACAAATTCCTATACGATAAAAATAAGTATTTTAAAGCTAAAACCAATAACAAGGAATATTTGAGAAACGGTCTGTTCAAAAATAAATAAATAAACATTATCATCAACTTTATGTCTGGGCCTGTTGACCCGTTTCGTTCACCAGTAAATTATGGAAGATGATCTTTCTAAAGTTTTTTAGCACTTCAAATGTTTCTCTGATCCATAGCTCTATAATTTAACATCCCTTTTGGAAATCTGTCTTCATTCTTGTTTCGTGTTGAAACGAATTATATTTATCGCCTTTATGTTTTATCATGTAAACTGAAATATTTAATTTATTCCCGATATCTTCTCTCCTCTTTTGGTCTCTTAATATCACTCCTGCAGCTCTTTTAAGAAACCGCATTTCCGTTGTTTCTATTTACCTCTCCTCTAATTTTGTCAAGGCTCATGTTTCTGATCCATAAGTCATCGTTGTTACTGTCATTGTTTTAAATATTTCATTTTACTTTGTTGTTTTATTTCTTAAACATCCATTTATTTTACCACAAAGGTATTCAACATATTTTAATTTCTTTTCTATTTATATATGATGCCTATATGTGTTCATACTTCCCAAATATTTAAAGCAACTCACTTGTTCAATTATTTATGTTCCAATATCAATTTTTGTTCTCTTATAATAAAGTCCAGGAAATACCATAGATTTTTTCTGACTTGATATTTTTTGACTGTATTTATTTTTTATTATTTTACACAATTTATAAGTTGCTTTTTGCAGTTGATTTTCTGAAGAGGCTATCATAACTTGGTCATCTGCAGATAATATACAATTTATGTTCATTTTGTCTTTCATAAAATTTACATCTTTTCACTGTCTTATGGCATCGTCCAAACATATGAAAAAGTAATCGTGGGAGAGCAACCTTATCTAACTGCATTATTAATATCCATTAGCATTTCTCCAATATCGTTTACTTTATCTGTGCGTATTCTTGTATTTTGGTATACATTTTTAAATGTCTTTATTATATGTGCTGGATATCCTTTTTCTTTTAAAATTTGCCGCAATTTACATCGTATTACCTTATAAAATGCTTTTTTGTAATCGATGAAAGACATGTGTGTTTCTAGATAAAAGTCTCTCCTTTTTCTATTAATTGCTGGAATGATAAAAAAGAGTCTAGTAATAAACTTGTATGACATACATTACGTGTTTTAATGAGATCCACAGTTTTCATGTTGTAATCTTATGATTTACCATTTATGTTAAATTCAGCTAAATTCATCCAGTATAAAGAGGTCTTCAAAGACTATTTCCAGAAATTAAAATATATAAACACACTAAACAAAATGTTTAGATTTCTTTTAAACATACACTTTATGTCGCTTATTTTTTGTAGAGTTAGCCATTTCCGACATATTCAAGTTTAAACTACGTAATTTTTCTTACACTGGAACCTTTCATTCATTCCTCTTTTGTTTTACTGCTAGCTTTACAAAGCGAACCGAACTTCAATTGTCCACATAGCGACCAGCTATTAACAGGTTTGACTATCGCTTTAGCCTAGTGTATCGCCTTATTTGCCTTCTACTTAGAAGGAAACATTTCTGATAATATTTATTTTGATTAGCATGATGTATATAAAAGAATATTTTGTACGAATAGTTTGTTTGCAGAAAGGGTAGAGAAAGACATGTGAATAGACACATCAAATGTTTTGTTAGTGTTGTCTTATTTCTTAATGCAACTTCGCTCCGCCCCTTTACAGTATCTACATCGTGTTTCTCTGGTAGTTGTTAGCTATCAACTTCCCTCAAATTTGGTCCGTGTTAATCAAAGTTAAAAGCTATGTTGAATCCTGAAAGATATCAGATAATTATGCATATTGAAGATGTTGTATGTTATAGCGTGTTTCACTTACCATTATTCACGGTTCGTGTTTGCTTCAAGTTGGACAATAAGTTTGGAAGGATTATAGTTTGTAAGTGTGTTACAGTGTTTCCGAAAGAAAGCAGATCTTAGTGGATAAATTTTAGAGAAGGACAAATAAACTACGAAGTCATGATTACATTTATCTAAATGGCAATGTTTAAAATGTTTCAATCAATTGCATTTTAATAGTGTTTAACGTCCACTTTTACTACTGTACGATGATACTGGTGATACATGGAATGAATATGAAACCCCGATGGAATGCGATGGTGGGAGAAACCAGAGGACCCGAAGAAAACCCAATCTTGCGCCGCTTTGTCCACCACAAACCTCACATGCGGTCGCTTGGGATCTAGGCGAGAGGCGAGTGGTCTAACCATTCGGTCACGGAATTGAAGGTTGTAGCTCTTCATTTTCTTATATTCGTTGGTAGATTTTGGAAACGGTTTTGTACATGGTATATGAATTAGTTGTACATAGGGTAGTTAAGGTGATGACTCAGTGAAATTTTGAAAAGTCACAGTATGTTGAAATTTACACCAGATACACACACAATAACAGTGATATTTTTGCCAGGTATCAATATTATAACCTGTGTGGCTGTTTAAATATTAAGTTGTTATTCTCAAAATTCATTGAGCTAATAAAAATGAGCCACGAAAAGCAATTCAAAAATTATTCACATAACATTTTTAAGTTTTGGAGTAAACCAGTTTACAAATAATTCTTATATTAACCGGATTTGCTGCGGAAAATGTTTAATTTTTGTAGTCTTCAAAATTCTTGATTTTTAAAAATACAATAATTGATTTAAATTGGAGCGTGATTTCAGAAGACGATATAACTATTTCATTTAATGTAACTTTGAGAGGCAGTATAAATTTTTGAAACAAATTAGTAACAAATCGCATCGTGTGAAGTATTTTGAGTATGGAAAAGTGTAGGGAAAAAAGTTTCGAGAAAACAAGGTTTAAAATTGGTACTGCTTACTAATTTACAGTTAATTTCAGCCAAGTGAAAGAACTATATATTTTATTGGTGTTTAGTTTCGCAATATCATGAAGAAAATAAACTTCTGAATTTTTCACAAATTTGGTAACATTTTGGAGACGGATCCCTTAATATTTTGCCTACTTTTATTGTAATTACATTCATTTAATGTATACCAGCAATAGTTCACAGCTTGACACTACTCTGTAACTTATTTCATTGCAATATTTCTTTTCCCTGAATCAAATTTCATTATCTTCTTAAGTATTTCTGACTCAAACATAGTCATGGCATGACTATTCGTTTTGGGCAAGATTCGAACGAAAAATCAAGAACCTTGCTATATATACAATCATCAAATCGGATGAGTAGAGCGTGTAAGATAAAATGCCGGAGCATGATGAAATTCGTTCCAAGAGGCGTGTTCAAAGCGATATTTAATGACTGGAATGAAGGAGGGCCTTGCTTGATTTAATGCCGTTCCAAGTGACGTAGTTCATTCAGAACTGTGTAGACCCATATTTACAAATACAGCTAAGGTCTGGAATTCGGGATTTCACCGGAAATACATGTTTTGAGACCCCCTGAATTCAAAAAAGCAATTTAGAAAAATGTCCATGTGTGTCTGTCTGTCTGTCTTTGTGAGTATGTGCGTGTGTGTTTGTGAGTAGCATAGCTCAAAAACGAAAAGGCCGTTAAAAAACAAACTTGATGTTTATGTTTGGTAGCTTCCAAGGATACGACACAAAGATTTTCAAGAAAATCCACCCACCCGCAACTACCCTTTACATGGAACTTTTTTTCGAACATTCTTATTTTCTCAAAAATGACTGTATCGATTTTGATTAAAATATCATATATTAAAGATATTTACATGACAAATAAAATATATATCTTGAATTTTCTGGGAACACCCTCTGAAGACTACTTTACTCTGGATGAATTTTACGGAATTTTACATAACTGGTAAACAGTAAGAAATGGAGAAAAACTTCTCCCACAAAAAATATAGAGCACAATAAAACACACAGTTATGTTATATATATTTTTCTTGGAGTTAATCGTTTTTGAGATATTCCTTGTTTTTGGTTTCAGCTTTAAAAAACTTATACTTTTCTCATACAGGAATCGGTCAACTCCTGTCCATACAAACAAAGGAATTTCGGTCACATAGCATTCAGATTTTGACTATCACTTTAATCTATGGTACTCCCTTATTTCGCTTCTACTTACAAGGAAGCAAGTAATAAGACTGTTAATCTGTTGCAGAGATATAGAGAAAGTTATGTGAATGGAATACAACACATTTTATTAAGCGTTATCCACCAAAGTATACGATGCAACTCGTGAGCTTGATTGCAAGTTCCTCCGAAAGACGTACAGGACCTCTACCTGTAACTGTAACTATCGTATAAAGGAGAGATAGTGAGTATGTGTCTCCATTCAGAAAACGGACGTGGTGCGTCTCACTCTTAGAAGCAAACTTCGAAAGTGGCCACTCTAGACAAACATGAAGCGAACACAGAAATGTGTTTTGCATGGCACTAGAGTCTATCTCGGTTTAGGCTCTTCCTGTTTGACCTCGCAATAATACGTGTGAACCTTTCTGAAGTTTCATCTGTGTTTCCTTCAGTCTACACTCTACAATACATTAATAGACAACCCCAAAATACAAGGAAAAAGACATTAAGAAACCTAAATTTACCTTCAACTTCCTGGTGAGTAATCAAAAGAAACTATGGTAAAACATGACATACAAGTCACCTACTATGTGCAAGTTTCCTTGGGCCCTCTGTTCCTTATTTTAACTCAGTAGGTTTCGCAAAACTTCGGAAACAGGGCACTACGAAAGCTTTGTCAGACTATATATGCATCCTGATGTACAATGGCTTGAATGCAAACCAAGAGTTCACACACATGTACGTGCGCGGTATTCCATTTAATAACTCTGCTTGTTCGTGGTAAATCATCAATGGTTGAGGTTTCTTTGGTTGGCAACACTGTAGAAAGAAAGGAAGGTAACATCTCCCTTCTTCCCCCGGCCCTCATGTCTCCGTAAAACTAGCGCCCAAGAAAAGGTGTGCGTATAGCAAACTCGATATAAACTCCTCAATTGAAACTGTGATATTTTATGCATGAAACTATTAATGCAGGTCAACCTATTTGATTATTCTTATTAGTCGTTTCACCAACAACAAACACCCTGTAGAGATTATTTGTTTATTTTTAAGTAGTCGCTTCATCAACATCCTGTAGAGGGTTCTTCACCCTGACTTCGTTCCCCTCGCTGAACTATGACGAGTCCGCTGTTGACACACCTGTACCAGACAACCCCTAAGACAAATTCGCTCATCCCTTAACATGACATAAGGAAGGGGTGTCTTTCGCGCTTTTAAAGTAACGAGTACAAATTCGGTGTCAGATGTAAGAAGATGGGCATCAGCTGTCGGAGTCCCGGGAGCTCATTACGTGACAGCAGCTCCCTGCATTATACATGCAAACATTTCCCCTTCTGTTTCACATTCTTTTCCTTCCATGTGTTTACAAGGGAAGATGATCTTCGGCGGGCGCAATACGAGTTATGCTATTCACCCTCGTTTGTTTGAATGGATCTCTGCTTCTACAAGAAAGGGGAAAAAAGTTGAAATGTCGTGGTTCACAAATTTTATCCCCTAACGAATGTGTTTTGTTAAAACTTTCATGTATTACCTCACTGCTTGTGAGCAATAGGATTCCTGCATAGCACTCTAAAAATCTGCTCCTATATATGTGATCGTGTCGTTGTTGTTTGGCCGATTGCGATAATATATAAAATAATACACAATTAACTTTTTAAAGACTATATAATAAGATATGAGAGTTGTGTTAAGTAAAAAGAACAAATATCTATATTCCCAAATAACCAATTTTGCCCAACTTTAGATACTAAAACTGTTTCTAAACATTCTTTTGCTTAACAATACTTCTAATATAATTTCATTTTAATAAGGAAAGAATTGAAACTGTGACTGTAGATGATGTATATAATATAGTATGAAAATAAAGATTATGGCTTTCAGAGAGAAAGAACCACTAAGATCTAAAATAGTATTGGATCATAACATTTTGGAGCAGACGGCACACTTTAAATATACTTTTTAAGGAATTTTGTTTAAATTGGGAGGATATGGTGGGTACTGGAACAGTTAATAGAAACTGGTTAGTAATTAATATATTCTATACTTTATATTATAATTTCTATAGTATGTTATCTCTTAGATTAGTGTTTTTAAATAGATTAGTATGCTTACAGCTCTAGGCTATGATACACGTTTTGATCATGATAATGGCATAGAAATGAAGTTGAAGAGATTTAAGCAATTTGCGGCACATCAAAGAACATTTAAAAGTAAACTGAGAAAGGAAACTAAAATTAAATTTCTATAAAAATGGAAATACCGATATTTATTTATAGAAGTGAAATCTAAGTACCAACTTAGAGACAATAAAGTAAAATAGTTTGCAGAAATGAAATTCATAAAAAGTGTAAAAGGCATGCACTCACTATCAGTACGTTGGCTGATTTCACCCGACATCTCACATTTATGAACAATGGAGAACAGGGCAAATTCACAATAAAAGAATACTACGGTAACAGGAGACACAAATTATATGTGTTGCCCTGCTAACTATAATGAACAAATTGGGATCCAGTATAACTTTTATAACAATCATTTATTTCATTAATAAACTATGAAAACTTTAACAATAACAACATAAGTAATAAATATTCACGACAATAACCTCTTGCTCTTCTATAAACAATACATAATAAAATAGTTATGTGCGTAATATAGTTACACTCATACTTAACTCGAAATGAAATTACAGAGTTCCCCATAATTTAACATCTTAAAAAACATGTAAAATCAGTGAAATGCAATACAGAACGTCGTAATGTGGCATATTATTTCATGGCAACGAAATAACTAGATGAGAAATCATGACGGTTAATCTTTTCATAAAAACTAAATTAATTTAAATATTAGTTTCACCGAGCAATCATATCCGCGTAACACCGAGGAGATTAGTTTAGCCCTTAGAATAAAGAATTAACGGCGAATCACGCCATATGAAAACATTTACCGCTCCACTCTGAGAAGACCTGTGCATGTAAAACACCCCAAATTGAGACTGACTGACAGACCTAACGTCTTAACCTCTTCAATATAATAGTACAAGAAGAGATAGGATAGGAAATAAAGTCATAAGAGAAGAATTAGAAACAGAACCATTAAATAATAAAATAAGTAATCAAAACAAAAATAGATTACTTGGGAAAATAGAGGGGGAAGATATTAGAATGTAGCACTTGAATATCATCGAAAAGAAAAAGAGAGGTAGATGATGGAGGAATCCATGAAGCTGAAACGGGCTGGTAAGCTCGAAGCATGGAGGCGGAGGAGGAGAAGAAGAAGAAGAAGAAGAAAGGCAGGACAAACAATGCACATAGAAAAAGCCCGATTCTAATGATGTTTCGTCGATTTCCTAATGTGATTGCCATCTGGGTGCTTTATCGATATATGTTTAGTGATACTATGGCGGAGTTGTAGACCGAAAGTCCCGGCCGGGGCATATATTCGCCAGTACTTGTTTTCTCATCCTGCGTTCAGCCATGCACGCACTTACTGTAACAAGATATGGCGGTGATGGCAAACTCTCCTTCCATCCTCACCTTTCCTACCATCACTGAATGGTGGCTTGCCAAAGAGGGAGTAGTGGCAGCAGGTCAAGGCGTTTTAATAGTGTTTAATGTCCGCTTTTACTACTGTGGCACCGCAGGCGATGACACTGATTACACATTGAATGAAGATGCAGCACGGTGGAATGTGATGACGGGGGAAGCTGGAGAATCCGGAGTAATCCCACCCCTGCGTCGCTTTGTCCACCATCTTGGGATCGAACCCTGGCCATCTAGGTGAGAGGCGAGTGGTGAAACCGTTCGGCCACAGCGCGGCCAGTTCAAGGCGTGATCTGCGTGGACCTTCGATGCTCCTGATAAACCACAGTAACCGTACAACCTTATTTATTTCTTCTTTGCTTTAATGCTTGGAAATCCATCAGCGTGTGTATTAGTACCGTATTTGATTACTATTATATTTTTGTAGCATACCTTGTTAATACGTACAGTTAGTACTTTGCGTTGCCTACATATTTCTAAATAAAATATATATTCTTAAAAACGAGACTCATATTTCCGGAAATTACCATAGCGACGCTTTGGCTGCGCCATCATAGAGCTTTTGTTTCACGATTATAAATTTGTTCTTGCCAAAATGCACCCTAGAGGTCTCACATAAAGCAATATTGAACTGAGAATTCGGTCGTTTGGTACCACATAATTTATCACAATTTTGGTTGTGACCTAATTTATAATTGCCATAGGTTTCAGCTGTACATCTCTGAAACATATATTTTGTCATGAAAATAGCTCACAAACTAATTGCTTCTCACTACATTATTGAACTGTAGTTCAGTATTTGTTTATATTTAGATAAATGACAGATCAAATTATAAATATATTTTTACTTTCTCTACACGTACTATGCGCATAGTGTTTAGAGAAGGTATTGTATTGCACCCAATAATTCGATACCGAGATATCACCGGAAATACATGTTTTGGGTCCCCTTTCTGAGAAAAGGTCCGTTCGTTTGTGTCTATCTGTCTCTGTGTGTATATGGGCAGCATACCCCAAAAACGAAAAGACTGTTGAATACCGAACTTGGTATTTAAGTTTATCTTCCAAGGATGCGAGACGAAGATTTTCAAGAAAATCCCCCCACCCCCAACTACCATTCACATAGAAAAAGATTCGAATTTTTTTTATTTTCTAAATGGTTCTAACGATTTAAAACGTCATATATTAAAGATATTTACGTGGCAAACAAAATGTATATCTTGAATTTTTTGGATGGATTTTGGACGGAATTTTTCATAATTGCTAAACCATAAGAAATGGATAAAAACTTACCACACAAAAAATGTAGAGCAAGTTAAAACACAGAGTTTATGTTGAATACATTTTTTTCGTGGATATTCTTTGGTTCTGCTTTCAGCTTTGAAAAACTTATACTTCTCTCATATAGAAATTTGTCAACTCTTGTCCATACAAACAAAATAACCTCAGTCACATTGCAACCAGCTTTTGAATATCACTTTAACCCCTTGTGTCACTTCTACTTATAAGGAAGCAAGTAATAAGACTATTTCTGCTAATTATTCTCGATAAACATGAAGTAAATAGAAGTACAAGCATTTGAACAATAATTTGTTGCAAGGATGTATAGAAAGTCATGTGAATGAAACTCATACGATTTTTCTAAATAAAATTACGCTTCATTCTCACTGAATTTGTTATAACTACGAAGCCATAAATATACACATGGAATATTAATGTAATAATTAATAACTGTAACAATTCTCCACTTATCTTTTGGAATCCAAGGACTAGTTTCGCAATAAAATGGTCTATTGCATCGTCAACCCAGTTTCTCTTTGATCTTGTTTACTTACATTGTTATGGTTACCGCTACCAGGTAGGTTATGGTTACTGCTACTAAGGCATTGCTAACTACTGGAGTCAAAACAACTTTCATGAGAGACTCAATTGATGGTATATCAAAATTCATTGCATGATTTTTATACTTTAATATAAATATTTTCTCCCAAACCATTAAATCTATGGGTCCATTTAAGGGTTTTAGTAATTTAGCATCTGGATTTATTTCATGATTAAATTTCCAAAAATTATCTGCCACAGGTGATTTATCAATTTGTTTGTATTCAATATTCCTAAAGTGCTCTTTTACTCTGCTTTCTAAATGAGGTTAGTCTTACCAATGTAAACCAGGTCACAATTTAAACAACTTAATTGATAAATGCCAGATATTTTATTTTTTGAAATGTCAGTTTTTTAGAAAAGCCTAACAAAATTGTTATACTGTACTTATTTTGAGGAACCAATATTATAAAATGCTCTTTGAAAATATTTGTGCATATTTTATTTCCCAAGGGTGATAAGTAATTTTTTTAAAAATGTGATTACCTTTTATTTTCTTAAGCGTAGAAATTTCTTTAATAACTTTTTGATATTTAAACTTCTCAATTTTTTTTGTTTATAAAATCAGTATTAAAACCGTTAATTAAAACAGTGTTGATGTGTTTATATTTTTACAGATTCATTTTTATTAAGTGGTAAATTAATTAACCTATAAATTATACTATTAAAACAGCAAATTTATGTGAAAAAGGGTTAATCCCATTATTGGTTTTTTAATTATCAGTGTTAGAATTGTTACAATTATTAATTATTACATTAATATTTGTGTTACTTCATTGTTTCTAGCTTCTTTTTACATTTATAAAATACACATGAAAGCCCAATATATTTCATAGTTTACGAGTTCTGCTTATTGGTTTTGCAGAGGCTCATATCAACTCGCTATTCGATATAATACGACGAAATTTACTTTTTTTTAATAAATCACTGCTCAGAAAGGCGGTCTATGATCTTGATCTATAAAATGATGTGTCGGCATGTTCTGTATACCTTTTTATTCGACTAATCGATTCATAGTATGCATAGCGTGACTGCCAGGCCGGAGAGATCAAAAATAAATACCGTTACAGTAGTGTGCGACATTGCATACTGAGAACATACGGTCTCAATCTGGTTGCACCTGCTAATTAAGCGACTGCTCTGCAGTTTAAACAAGTTACACGTTTCTAATGGTAGCCGCTCGTGGGCGGAACGTGACTTACACGATCATTCATTATGCAATGTATTTGTTTTGTCGGTGAAACGTGCTGCAGAGAAATTAGTTACGTTCAGGGTTTAATTGTGCTATTTTAACCTGTTCTGTTAATTAATTCCTTTGTCTAGATTCGTTTGAAAATATAAAAGGTAATTATTTTCAAATTTATATAATTAGGATTAGTTCCAACAGAACAAAGCTGGATACAGCATAATATTTGCTTAACAATCTTAAAGTCTACATCCTAAATTTACATTACGGATAGCAGTTGTAATGGTGTATCTTTAGCTTATCCTCTCTGACAAACACAGTTTTGTGTTATTCCGCTTAACTCGTGCACAGTATATTAATACGGGAATAGCGGTTGCATTATATTTCCAAATAACGGTGAAAATATTATAACAAAATATATTTATTACTTCGAATTCTGTTACAACAATTGAGCTTATTTTAATGCTGTAACACGGATTTCTCTCTCTCGTCGCTTCGACGCTCGGAGACAGTTGGCGACTGCTCTCTCTAACTCAACTAACAACCTCTTAGAGCTCTTTCTCCAAACTGAAATATGTGACTTGAGGTGACTTAAAGAGTGATAGGAGGTGACAAATGATAGGAGGTATCAAGAATACTTCTCAAGCATTACCCATAATACGTAATGGACCTTGTGCACCGCGTATAGGACTATTTCAAAATTTGTATTCTTATTTTGGGTTGTTATTTAAATGTTGAAGTCCAAACAACTCTTGGAAGGAACTCAGCCTTAGACGCTGATGGAATTGCTTCGCTATTACTGGACTGCATTCCATGTGGGAAAGCCTGTGCGGCCTTAAGCGGTGATTTCTGGAGTTGTAATCTCTAAGAAACTTAACGAGGGCGCTCCAATGGAATGGTAAACTGTCGTAGAGTTTACATCCCGGCGCCTAATCTGGTCCTCCATATAGTGAAGTTCTGAGCCTTCGTGCAGGAGTGTCACGGTAAAAGAGCGAGGAACAGAACAGATGGCCCGAAGGTCGTTGTAGTAGCAGCATGCAACCATGTCCCAGGTCTCGCAGATAGTAAGTAGAACAGGGACTATGAAAGCTCTTAAAAGGTGCAGGTTTAGGTGAACCGGCATCATGGACCTCAACAGCCTCAGCTCCCCGCCACCTCAATTCCCTGACGTGCTCCTCAAAAGTTAGGCCCTTATCAAACTTCACTCCCAATAGGTTATGGTGTTTGTCCGTTCAATCCTTCTCCTGAGGTACGTGAAAAGTAGTTTGCGGAAAAGTAGCGCTTAGTGAAGAGTATGGTATGGTTTTTTCCAGCCTGCCAGCTGCGCTTATAAACACTTCCATGATTGCAAGAAATTTCTATAAGTAGAGATTACTGTTGCACGTGTACATTACATGCAGGTGTGACCATGTTATACCGGGAATGCAGGGTATTGATGTAGAGCACAACTCTTGCTGGTTATTTTTACGAACATCCGCAACAATAAACTATGAATGATGGAAAGCTAGCCCTACACGCAATATTTTGAACTGGCAAGGTGGGCGCGTATATTTGGCGCTTAGTACAATATACTTATCGGCAGTGGCATTATTAGAAGTACCCAAAAGTGTTATTTTAATGTTAATTAAGAACATATGGGATCTATTGTCTCCCTTTGCCACAATGATGCGGCCGGGGGCCACTGAGAACATTCAGTGAGGGCACCTGCTTGGGGCTGCCTCTCATATAATTTTTTTAAATCTATTTGTAATTTATGTCGCTTTATTAACTTGGTCACATCGCGACGGATCTGTTCGGTAAGATACTTCGTTGGAGGTATGTAGATTTTCAGTACTCATTCCCGTACCATATCACATTCCCTTCTAGATGGTCATCACAGTCTATCTATGTTCACCATCCATAGTTAGATGGCGATACGCAGATACTTTCTCAGACTTAGGGGCCACTAGCCCCTCCATCATCCGTAATCAGATGATTCAGCCCTTGATACCTTATTCCCATATACAATACTATTTTGCTCTATGTCAAGCAAATGGCATTAGAGTAGCATTAAGTCTAGTTCTTTAACCATGTGTAAATAGATGGCAGAACAATCGTTATCGTCGTCCATTTTCAGTTTACTATGAAAATGGAAGAGATTATTAATACAACTTGAATTATTTATTCTAAATTATTAGACTTTTTGATAGGAAATCAAGTGTATTTTATTATACAAAATAAGTATCCAGTCCGGTAATTACTAGACAAAACAATAAAAACACACATTCACAAATTCAAGTTATATCTTATTTTCCATGTAAATACCATTAAGCATAGGTGGTGGTGGTGCCACTACTTCTTACTTCTTGAAATAAGAAACACATTAGAGGCAAATAAAGGTGAGACAGAGAGATGGCTTAGGCGGTAGTCAGGGGATTTGAACCCGTGATCTTCCGAATGCAAGTGACAGACGTCACCGCCTAAGCCATCCCGCTCTCTCACTTTTATTTACCTCAAATGTGTTTCTTATTTCAAGAAGCAAGAAGTAGCACCACCACCTATGTTTAGTGCAAATAAAATATATAACTTGAATTTTATGGGAATAACTTTAATAGTCCTCTTCAATCTAGACCACGTTTGCATATCTGCTAAAATAGACAAAATCCAATTACACAAAAAATGTAGATCGTTAAAACACACATCTTATGTCAAATACCCTTTTGTTTTCTCAAGTGAGAAATAGTCATTACTTTTTCTTTTCTTCATCTGGTCATGCAAACAGAATGGAATATCATCACCGTCACACTG
Source organism: Hymenopus coronatus (assembly GCA_030762935.1). Classification (NCBI taxonomy): domain Eukaryota; kingdom Metazoa; phylum Arthropoda; class Insecta; order Mantodea; family Hymenopodidae; genus Hymenopus; species Hymenopus coronatus. The sequence goes on along the minus strand of CM060888.1, from coordinate 116,850,942 downwards.
CGAATAGCTGTTAAAAGATATGACTATCACTTCAGTTTAGTGCATTCCCTTATTTCCCTTGAATACATTGGAATATATGTATTAAAACATTTCTGTTAATATTTATCTTGATTATCATGAGAAATATAAGTTTTTGTAAGAATTGTTTTTTATGTCCTGCTATTTATAAGAAGGTATAAACATGTTTATTCTTTTAATGATAATTACATCCTGTGGTAACATATCAAAATGAAATTTTTTCCAGTAAATGAACAGCCAATAAATGAGAATTATGACAATAAAACAATACTATTTATGCTGTTTAAAAAGTGTTTAGTACATTTACAGTATGCACACATATGTAGCTAATTTAGAATTTGAAGATTCCGGAAAGTTTTCTTGAATATTTTTTCAGTTCTCCAAAAAAAAAAATAGCTTCTTTATTAGAGCTTTATTGACCGCTATGTTAGAACTAAAATAAAAGGATTTGTAGTATTTAGTAGCACACACATCTATATTTGTAATTTTTGGCAATTTTAGCTTTTTTCGAAAATTGTTTATCGTTAATGTAAACGTTTTTAATTTAATGAAGATCCCTTAAGCATTCTACTAATGATAATATTCTAGTACAATGACTAGTCGAAATGATTAATACATAATTGAAAGTTTGAAGGTGACAAAATACTTGTGCATTTGGCATTAAAACAGTACCAGTAGATTAATAAATATTACTTTTTAGGATTGTGAACAAACCATTTAAAAAATAATTTCATTTAATAGCTACTATATTAGTGACGTGGCCAGCATATATATTAGTCATTTTTTTCAACCGTAGATTTCCAAATTTTAATTCTCTCTCAAAACGTATAAATAAAGGCAATTTTATATGCATTTGTTAAAAAATTGAAATGCTCATTGTTTCCCAGTTTTTTTCCTCAATCCTCACTTTCTTCCCTCCCTCGTTCTCTCCCTCTTGCCCCTCTAATTTCTTTTCTTACTTTCCTTTATTTCCTCTCTCTTTCTCTATCTCTCTTTTTGTGTCTTTCCTTCCTTCTTTCTTTCTTTTAATCTTTATTTTGTTCTTTCTGTGTCTTTCTAACTTTCTCTCTCTCTCTTTGATTCTCTCTGTCTTTCTTGTTTTCCATGTTTATTTATGTTCAGTATAATAATGTAGCGTAACTGAATTATCTTGGGCTTTCAATGTATCAGTTGACCTAATTTATCATAAATCGGATAAAACACTATAAAAGTTAATTTTAACGCATTAAGGTCATGTTATAGAAACTTTATTGTGTTGGAAATAAATTATAGAAGAATAATTTAAAAATGCCACAAACCCACCATTTTCATTTCGTTTTTTGTTTCTCTCATACTAAATCAAAATGTAATATTTCTTTCTCCATAACAGTTTTAATTAGTATTAATTTTAGGAAGAAAATTATATAAATAGAGGTTGAATTGTTTTTGTTTTGATCTACCCAAGTGTAACAGAATAACTATTGTTTGCAGGCTCTATATGCTTTATACTTGGTAAATAGAGAAGTTATTGTACTCCATCCAAAATTGCGATATCGAAATTTCACAGAAAATAATGTTTTGAGGCCTCTGGATCCAATAAATGCATATGTATGGTAGGAACAGCACTACTCGAAAGTCGAATTGATACCCCCCCCAAAACTACCCTTTACACAAACAAAATTCGAAAGCTTTTATTTTGTCAAAATAGCTCTACACGTTTTTATTAAAGCACTTATAATTAAATATTAAGTATATTTACATGACAAATCATTGTGTATTTTGAATTGTCTGAAAATTACTTCTAAACACCTGCTAATTCGAAGGAATTCTGATTAATTTTGTAAAGCTAGTAAACTTTACAAGATAACAAAAACATTCTACAGAAAAGAATATGATGTTTTCCATTCACATGACTTTCTCTAGGTGTTCCTCATAAAATGTTACTCTTTTGTCATGCTAATCGAGATAAAGATTAGCATAAATGGTCTTATTACTTGCTTTTTGAAGGTAGAAGGGAAATAAGGGAATGCATTAGGTCACAGCGATTGTCAAATCTTTTAAATATATCGCTACATGAAACAATTGCAATCCAGCTGAAGCTTTTCTAACGACGTATTAACGCTAAATGTTCTCGGGCTTCTAGCTAGGTAAACTATTTACCTGAAGTCGAAGATGATGTACATCTTCGAAACGTTACAGTCAATCCATGCACTTGCCTGTCTATAAGCTCGAGAACATTTAGAGTTAACATAGAATATATAGGAGACGGTTAACTCTACAAAAAATGGGTATGACATAAGTCGTGTATTTTAATGTGATCTACTTTTTGTACGTTACGTTTTTGTCTATCTCTTACGCTTTACCATTATATACAAAAGTCATCCAGAATGATGATTGCAGGGGCTGTTCCCAGAAATTTCAAGATATACATTTGTTTGTCATGAAACAAACATCATTTTAATAATAGTGCCAATTTTGAGAAAATAAAAAAAAATCCAAAAATATTCGATTTAAATGATAGATGGAGCGGCGGAAACTTTCTTGAAAATCCTCGTGTCGTATTCTTGGAACATCTGAACTTAAATACCAACTTTTCGATTTTGAGCTGTGCTGCTCAGCGACACACGGTGAAACACACAATGATATTTTTCTAAAATGCTTTTTACTTTCTCTACACTAAAATCTTGATAGAAACATGACTGGCTGTCCGTCTGTGCGCGAGCGAGCATGTGAGTGTGAGTGTGCACAGCATAGCTCAAAAACGAAAAGACCGTTAAATACCAACCTTGATATTTAAGTTAGGTATCTTCCAGGGATGCGACACGAAGGTTTTCAAGATACCCCCACCCCAAACTAGCCTTTACATGGAAAACATTTCGAAAAGATTCTGAAAATTATAACGATTTTGATTAAAATCTCTTATATGTAAGATATTTACATGAAAAATAAAGTTTATATCATGAGTTTTCTGGGAATACTCTCTGAAAAATGCTTTATTCTGCATAAATTTTGCGAAATTTTGCATAAGTGGCAAACCGTAAGAGATACACAAAAACTTTTAACAACACTATAGAGTTCGTTAAAACAATTTATTTTATACACATCTTTATCGTGAAGTTGACGGTTATTGTTGTTAATTTCAGATTTAAAATACTTCTACTTTTCTCATAAGGGAATTTGTCAAATCCTGTCCATACAAACAAAGGAACTTCAGTCACACAGCAACCCGCTTGTAAAATATTTGATTATGGATTTAGCCTATGGTATACCCTTATTTCCCTCCTACTTATAAGAAAGCAAGTAGTAAGACCATTTATGCTGATTTTTTTTCTTGATTTATATTAAGTAAACAGAATAATAAGCTTTTTAACAATAATTTATTGCAGAGATGTAGAAAAAGTTCTGTGGATGGAACACGTCAGATTTTTTGGATTCGGGCTGTCTCAATATATGTATTTAGCTGAAATGCCGGTATCTACTTTGTACATTGACTATACGTGCTAGAGAAAGTAAAAACTGTAAAAACTTTTAGTGCACAATATATTGTATTTGCTCATAAGTATATACGCCAATAAGTAGCGAGTACTCCGCTACATTTGATATGGCCCTGATGTGTACCATTACCATATAATTATGCGTAGCCTCAGGAGAAATCATCATTTTGTGCCTTGAGCTATTACAAAGACGTGATGACATCAAGGATTGCAGGAAATGAAGATGTTCAAATGTAAAGCCCCTTCTCACGCTTTACCTGTCTATTATTTCAGTTAAAGCCTCGCGGCATTGCGGCTTTGACTCGTAATAAATGAAGACTCCAAATGTCCGAAGGGCGACAGAGTGATAAATTCAGAGAGAGATGCCGACAAATTAAATCAGACATGCGTCTCTACCCGGCGTTCTTAATGTCTGAAGACAGTGGCGTACGGCTGAACAAAGCCAGTAATTTGCATTGACTGCATGTAGAAAGGTTACTAACAAGACTTTTTACTTTCTCTACACATACTATGTCCATAGTGTATAGAGAAGGTATTGTATTCCACCCAAAATTCAATACCGATATTTCACCGGAAATACATGTTTTGGGCCCCCCTGAATCCAGAAAAAGCATTTTTGAAAAAACGTCCGATATGCGCACGTGTGTGCACTGCATAGCTGAAAAACGAAAAGATCGTTAAATATCAAACTTGGTATTTAAGTTCAGTTTCTTCTAAAGATGTGACACGCAGATTTTCAAGCAAATCCCCCCATAGCAAACTACCCTTTACTGGAAAAAATTTCGAACATTTTGATTTTCTCAAAAATGGCTTTCATGATTTTGATTAAAAGCTCTTATATTTAAAATATTTACATGCCAAATAAAATGTACACCTTGAATTTTTTGGTAATAACCTATAAACACCTCTTTATTCTGGAGAATTTTATTGAATTTTGCATAACTGCTAAGGCGTAAAATATAGACAAAAACTTACAAAACAAAAAATATACATCTCGTTAAAACACACAATTTATGTCATATACATTTTTTCGTGGAGTTGATCGTTTTTGAGATATTCCTTGTTATTGGTTTCAACTTTAAACAACTTCTACTTTTCTCATACAGGAATTTCTCAACTCTGCCCATAGAAACAAAGGAACTCCAGTCACATAGCAACCAGCTTTTGACTATCACTTTAGCCTATGCTACTCTCTTATTTCCCTTCTATTTGCGTGGAAGCAAGTAATAAGACCATTTATACTAATTTTTGCTCGATTAGCGTAAAGTAAAAGGAGGCATATGCTTTTTAACAAGAGAAAGTAATGTAAATGGAACACAACAGATTTTTTTAAAAAATACTATAGGTAGTGCAATTAGTGGAATGTTATATTACCTTTAACAAAGCAAAGCTTTTTAACGCTAACAGGGTGGCATGCATTTTAAAGTAGTTTCAGATATCTTCAGTTTTATAAAAGTCTAAGGCAAAATACATTTGTAAAGCGGATATGTAGTATTTAAGGTTATTGTCCGGAAAATTGATAAAAGCACTAGAAACATGGGATGCAACGATGGAATCCATGTTGGGGATGCAATAATCAAAATATAATGTGATTTTTGTTTTAAGTTGATATTTATTAGTTATCAAAATTCAAACTATCACGTGTTTCTCCATTAGTAGTTAGGTATAATTATTTCAGTCTTTCAATACAATTTATACCTTTTCGATCTTTAAGTATAAATCTTACAATAAAAAGTTTTAATATTAATGTAATAAAATAATACATTAATTAAAAATCTAATGTGTTTCACTCACACGAACTTCTCTAGCTCTTCCACAAAAAAAAAAAAAAAAATCTTAATATATAGACTATTCTTTTATCTAAATCATGGTAATCGATATAAGTATTATAAAGATATATATTATTACTTAGTTTCTTATAAGTAGAAAGAAATTAAGAGAATACTATGCGAAGTTCGCTATTTGAAATAATTGAAATGCGAATATCTTTGAAAGGCCAGCAGTAAAACAAAAGAGATATGAACAGAAAGATGACTTCCCTTTTGACAAAAGTGGTTCAAAATTGAAACTAATAACAGAGAATATCTCGGAAACGGCCAATTCTACCTAAACGTGTATAACATAAATTGCATATTTTAACGAGATCTAAATTTTTTGTGTAGTATCCTTTACGGTTTACCAATTAGACAAAATTCATCCAGAATAAAGAGGTCTTCAGAAGCAATTTCCAGAAAATTCAAGACATACATATCGTTTGTCATGAAAACTTCTAAGCATATGCATATGCTTTTTTCTTTTTTCGTTTTTTATTTTGAGAAAATGAAAATTACGAAAAATGTTCCATCTAAAGGGTAGTTTGGGCGGGAGGGTTTCCACAAAAATCTTCCTCACATACTTGGAAGTTGCTGAACTTAAATACCAAGTTTGGTATTTAACCGACTTTTCGTTTTTGATTATGCTGTCCACGCAGAGAGATACACACGCATACACAAACGCAAACACAAACGCATACACACAAACATACACATAAACACAAACACATGTAACTTTTTCTTAAAATGTTTTTTTATTCAGGGGACCCTAAAACATGTATTTCCAGTGAAATCTCTGTTTCCAATTTTTAAGTGGAATACAATACCTTCTCATTGCATGCGCATACCTGCTAGAGTAAGTTAAAATTTAAAACTATATCAAAGCATTACAAAATATATAAATTATCATATGCTAAAATAAAAGTCCTATTTTAACAATAGTGTTCCCAGCATCTACCATAATGGGTCATTGTCACATTGATGTTACACAATGATCTGGGATTTATAATGAAAGCAAATCGAAAATAAGAAGTTTGACAAGATAATTTGTTTAGAAATTACAACAATAATAACAAAAATAACAATAATAATTACAACAATAATAATAATGTATGGATGATGTACTGTCCATCCCGTTTGCGTAGTGGTAGCGCGCCTTCTTTTGGCGCAGGGTACCGGGTTTTGAATCCCGGTACTGGCTGGAAATGTTCTCCCCGGCTGAAGTACTGTGTGTGAATCGTTTCATCATAATCATTATCATCATCATTATCGAACTGAAGGAAAATGGCAACACCACCGCGGTAGAATTCTTGCCTGTACGCCGAGGCCGGGATGTGGACTCTCCCACAATTTTGTTCAATTGACAGACCTTTGAGTGGAATAGTCGAGATTATCATGTTTGCATTAGTTTTATGCGTTCTTTAATTTATTTTAAACTATTTCATATAATTATTTTTATTCTTAATCAACATTCTCATTAATACTATTTTTAAAACGAAAACCTATTTGTAATAATCGGCGAAGAAATATAAATGTCTTCATGTATAAGCTAAACTACTTAAGATTTATGACAGTGGAGTAATTTTTCTTATTGTTAGAAAACGAGGTTCAATCGTGCTCACAATCAAAGCTTGCAACCGATGAAAATAACTTGTGACAACTTTATGTACATTTTCCACAGCGTCTGGCATAGTACCAGGTAGCTGACTGTTGAGCAGAAGACAAGCTTACGTCAGGCGTTACAACGTAAATAGAATTATGAACTCTATGAGTAAACCACTTTGACCTGGAAACTGTTGTGCTGGGTAAGCACATTCTCGGAAATGCTAATGGATTTGACAAAAACCTTAAACTGTAAAAATGTAATTGGAGAAATTTTGTTTTATAAGGTATTATACTAGCAAACAGGTGTACTTAAATATTTTTAAATAGCTGTACAGCCCGAGTCCTGGGGTGTCATATAAATGTTGACTCATGATGGATCCCAGAAGTTCCAACAACCATTTACTGCGAAATAAAAAAAAAAAAACTGTCCTTGATTTTTGGCCAAAAATTCACTCTTATATTGCAGCTCCAATCCAGAGTTAATTAAGGGAAAATTAAAAAACTTATCCTGTCATTGTTACAGCCGATAAATTTATGACCCATTCTCTCAGAAACTAATTAAGGCACAGAATGAAATTTTTATACAATGCATGCCTATTTTACTGATTAACTTTTACACAATAAGCTAGTTTATTACGAAGATAGTATTATTTTATTAATACACCATCTTTTGATTAAAATTTACCGGAAATTATTTACATAAAGTAATTATTATCAGCAAATACACATTAGTACTTAGATGTTTTTATCATCCTAAAATTTGATTTAGCGATTTTCAATAGCTCCTGAGAAACCACCGTATATCATCCACAGAATAAGTTGTTAAAAACAAAAATGGAGAAAGCCGATTTTTATACATTTGCAAAGAAGGAAACCGTATTGCTTAGACAGAGAGAAGCTGCCACACTTCACAGAATACTAATTTACAAAGAAAAAACTTGCCTAAAGATGGGCTAAAGCTGAGCCATGCATGTAAACAGAAGTGTAGAGGTGCTGCGCACCGTGCATCGGTCCGGCTTGGCTCGTTTTGGACATTTCGCACTTGCGGTGTAAATGAGGAAACGGGAGACAATTGCAGTGACCGAGGTAAGTTTAAGGAAGGTGAGTGACTGTTTTACTACCCAAAATCACGTGATTTTTTTTTTAAATATATAGTTAACTCCTTTATCCTGGTTGGTTATATCGGACGATGAATGAAATTGATGAAATGATGATCAAATGACCTCGGGATCTATGGAGCTTAAAGCTACTCCACAGTCGTCTTCTCATAATAAGGGGAAATCCCCTGAGAAAGTCTTATCCGGGTGACGCATTCTAAGCGAGATTCGAACTCGCGACCTGTTGAGTGTGAGGCAGAAATGCTACTCCAACAATACTTCCGAGGTGGTCCAGGGGTTTGCACTGCAGTCAACCTAGCGAAGTAGTCTTTTGCACCGAAAAGTGTGTTGAAATTGATTTACTGTCTCTTTATTTATCTATCTTTTCTTCCTGTAGACTGGCCCAGAATTCACAAACATAATGGCAGATGCAGCACCATTTTAAAACGCACCAAAAATATTATTACTGTGTCTTCAGAGAAAAAAAAAATATGCATTACGTTAAAGATAAAGTCTGATTAATAAGATTGCAAAATAACTAAAAGCATAATTAAAAAAAATCAGCATTTAGTCTTCTTTAAACAAAAGTGTGAAGTTTCTCTAGTATTTGACGAATTAGGGAACACTTGAAATGTAGGAAACAGCAATTTACATTATATTGTTTATAATATTAGGAATAATAGAAGTACAGGAGTAGCTTAAGTTCACACAACAAAGAACAAACTACCACTGTGATACGCCACTGATATAAAGCCTTTTTCACAAGTACGAGTGTAACTATACGCAACGCGACTACTCAACGAATGCAAATGGAACTGATGTGATACGCCACTGATATAAAGCCTTTTTCACAAGTACGAGTGTAACTATACGCAACGCGACTACTCAACGAATGCAAATGGAACTGGTGTGATACGCCACTGATATAAAGCCTTTTTCACAAGTACGAGTGTAACTATACGCAACGCGACTACTCAACGAATGCAAATGGAACTGGTGTGATACGCCACTGATATAAAGCCTTTTTCACAAGTACGAGTGTACCTATACGCAACGCGACTACTCAACGAATGCAAATGGAACTGATGTGATACGCCACTGATATAAAGCCTTTTTCACAAGTACGAGTGTAACTATACGCAACGCGACTACTCAACGAATGCAAATGGAACTGATGTGATACGCCACTGATATAAAGCCTTTTTCACAAGTACGAGTGTAACTATACGCAACGCGACTACTCAACGAATGCAAATGGAACTGATGTGATACGCCACTGATATAAAGCCTTTTTCACAAGTACGAGTGTAACTATACGCAACGCGACTACTCAACGAATGCAAATGGAACTGATGTGATACGCCACTGATATAAAGCCTTTTTCACAAGTACGAGTGTAACTATACGCAATGCGACTACTCAACGAATGCAAATGGAACTGATGTGGTTAAGCACTGGCACAAACTCGCCTCATTAAGAAGGTTTTGATTTCCTCTCGGCGGGAGGGAGTTCACACATAAGGGAGGCTCCGGAAGTAAAGTGGCGTGGGACAAGACATCAACTCCCAGGATGAAATAATCCAAGTGGCTTGTTGTACCTTTGGGAAAAATCCTAAAGCTTTTCCCCTCTCAGGCTTACCGCCCCATTTCTTCAATTTCCTGCGTTCAAACACCCCTACACGAATGAGAAATCATGTCCATTAGAAGGAACGATTTGTTCAGTAGGAACACTCTGGTGTTCTGAGAGTCATCCAGTTCATGGACACATGCTTGTCTTCAGCGAATATTTGTTTTTGTTGCAGTCCTTTCAATTGGAGTTCCTGTTCGATTTAATCACGTACAATATGCATAGTACATAGATACGTTAATTTAATACCAATACGTATCAATAAACTTCTGCACTGTCACTCTCCTATAATCCAGATTCTCCTTCCGCTTAAAAATTCAACACTGAGATTTCAAAAGAAATACGTGTTTTGAACCTAAAAAATCTTGTGTGTACCATTCACATGAGTTTCTCTACATCTCTGTAACAAATTATTGTTAAAAAGCTTATGCCTCTATTTACTTCATGCTACTCGAGAACAAATTAGCAGAAATAGTCTTATTACTTGTTTCCTTGTAAGTAAAAACGAAAGAAGGGAGTACCATAGGTTAAAGTGATAGTCAAAAGCTGGTTGATATGTGACTAGTTCCTTTGTTTGTATGGACAGTAGTTGACAAATTCCTGTATGAGAAAAGTATAACTTTTTTAAACTTGAAACCAATAACAAGGAAAATCTCATAAACGGTCAACTCCACGAAAAAAATGTTTATGACATAAATTGTGTGCTTTATTGGGATCTACATTTTTTGTGTAGTAATTTCTGTCTATCACTTACGGATTACTAGTTATGCATAATTCAATAAAAATCATTCAAAACAGAGGTCTTTAGAGGCTATTCCCAGAAAACACAAGATATACATTTTATTTGTCAGGTAAATATCTTTAAAGTACGATATTTTAAACAAAATTGTTAGAGCCATTTTTGAGAAAATCAAAATTTTGGAAAAAGGTTCCATATAAAGGTGTGAAAAATCTGTGTGTCGCATCCTTGGAAGATACCATACTGAACTACCAGACACAGACACGGACATTTTTCTAAAAATGTTTTTTTTTGAATTCAAGAAGTCTCAAAACATGTATTTCCGTTGAAATCTCGTTATCGCTTTTTTGGGTGCAATACAATACTTTCTCTTTACACTATATACATATACATAATACGTATAGAGAAAGTAATAAGAAGAACAGTTTGTTCACAGAAAGTCTTGAGAATGGAACATAGATTTTTGTCATCGTCTTTGTAAGAGAAAAATGCTATGTGTTTAATTCACATGACTTTCCCTACTTTTCTGTAACAAATTATTGATTAAAAGCTTTTTCTTCTATCTATTTTGTGCAAATCAAGATAGAATTAGCACAAATGGTGTTATTACTTGCTTTCTTTTAGATGGACAGGAAATAAAAATATAATAGGCTAAAGGCATAATGAAATCTTTTAAAAACTGGCTGCTATGTGATTGAAATTTGTTTATTTAAATGGCCAGAAAAATCTACAAATTCCCGTATGAGAAAAGTACAGGGTGTATATTAATGAATATCGGGGTTTTAACTATGTATAATATTTATTACATTCAACTTACAGTTATGAATGATATGTCAAATGAAAAAGCAACTCAAACAGTTTTACCAAGAAGCTTATAAATGTTCAATTTGACTACCCTTTGTCACACGGAACACATCAAGTCTATAGCCGAATTCTTCCCAAACGTTGATAAGTGTGTGTTCAGTAATTGTAGCAACAGCTGCTTCAATCCGGTTTCTTAATTCAGGGAGGTCAGCTGGTAGCGGAGGCACGTACACACGATCCTTGATGAAGCCCCAAAGGTAAACATCGCATGGCGTTAGATCAGGAGAACGTGGAGGCCATGCATAGCAAGCCCTGTCATTGGGGCCCTTGCGGCCTATCCAGCGCTCGGGTACAGTGACGTTCAACCAATCGCGTACTTCGTTATGCCAGTGAGGTGGCGCACCATTCTGCTGGAAAATGAAGTTCTCTGGCTCATTTTCTTCCAACTGAGGGAAGAGCCATTGTTCTAGTGTATCAAGGTAAGAAGTGCCAGTTACAGTAGGTTCACCAAAAACGAATGGCCCATAAACTTTTCACCGGGATACGGCACAAAAAGCATTCACTTTAGGGGAATCTCGTTGCATTTGTACCATCTCGTGAGGATTTTCTGAGCCCCAGATGCGCACATTATGAGTGTTAACATGTCCACTAAGGTGAAAGGTCGATTCATCACTGAAGACAACACGATCCATAAAATCGTCATGAAACAACATGTCGTTTGCGAATTTGGCACGTAATCCGTGGTCTGTCGGCTTTAGAGCCTGTAATAACCGTAAACGGTAAGGACGTAGCTGTAAGCCTTTTTTTACAACTTTCCAAACAGTCGACACAGGAACTTGTAATTCACGACTAGCCTTCCGGACTGATTTCTTTGGGCTACGAGTGAACGACTCTCTCACTCGCTCAACAGTCTCTTTACTTACTCCTGGTCGTCCCGTACTCTTACCTTACAAAGGCAGCCGGTATCTTCAAACTGATTATACCATCTACGAATGTTTTTATCACTAGGAGGATCACAACTGAACTTACTACGGAACGCACGTTGCACAGTAACTACAGATTCGATCTTTGAAAACTTCAAAACACGAAACGCTTTCTGTTTACTAGCCGCCATCTTTGCTACTACCGCTGTCTAGCGGATTGCGGCAGAAACATTGCACGCACATGCGCACTTGTGCCAACATACAAAACTGTTTGAGTTGCTTTTTCATTTGACATATCATTTATAACTGTAATTTAAATGTAATAAGTATTATAAAGAGTTAAAACCCCGATATTCATTTATATACACCCTGTATTATCTTAAAGCTGAAACAAATAAAAAGGCATATAAAGAACAGAACTTGTTTTAGTGAGTCTACATTTTTTGTGTTGTAAATTTTTGTCTATCTGTTACGCTTTACCAATTATACAAAATTCAGATAAATTCATTCAGATTAAAAAGGTAAATAATTCAGGTATATATTTTATTTGTAATTTGAATATCTGTAATATAAGACATTTTAATCAACACCTTCAGAGCCATTTATGAAAAAATAAAAATGTTCGAACATTTTTTCACAAAAAGGGTAGCGTGGGATCGGGCATTTTCTTGAAAATCTTCGTATCGCATCCTTGGAAGATACTAAACCTAAATACCAAGATATTTTACCGACTTTTCGTTTTTGAATTATAGTGTTCACATACACACGGACACACACGGACCCTTTTTAAATTATTTTTTTATATAGGAAACCCAATATTGGTATCCAATTTTTGAGTGGAGTAAATTATCTTCTCTATCTACGTAGTATGTAGAGAAACTAAACTTAGGGTTTAAAAATCACCAATAAGATGATGCATCTGTAAAATTTGGAAAATCCACTATAGATACGATATCTTATTGAAATTTATACCAGTTAGTATACACAATAATAGTAATATTTCTGCCATGCATCAAAATTCTTGCTTGCATGGTTATTTATGTAATATTTGTTATCGTCTAAATTCATTATCCTAATAAAATTAGGCCACATGATGTATTTATAAAAATATTTAAATAAAAATCAAATTTTAAAATAAATGAGCTTAAAATAATTGCGTCTTGTGTTAATTTTAATATTAATTATATAGAAAAAATTTACTTTTCATAGTACTCAATACTCTTGATATTTAAAAAAAAAATGATTTATTTATCAAACTTGGCGCATTATTTTGGAAAACCACGTGACTACTACGTTTAATGTACCCTGAAGGGTCAATATAAATATTTTGAAATATTTTAGTAGAAATTACATAATGTGTAGTCATTTGAGTATGAAAAAGTGTTGGAAAAAGGTTTGCGCGAAACAAAGCTTCAAGTTGGGACTGCCTGATACGCACATTTAAAGTTTCAGCTAATTCACAGTTAAAGTGCACTAGGTGGGAAAATATATTGTCCTTAAATCGTAGAATTCATATTACTTTATTGTGATAAAATAATTTTTAGATTATTCACAATTTTGTCATATTTCACAGATGATCACTTTAATAAACAGTCTCAAATTGTAAAGAAACTAAAGAACTTTATACTCAAGCATGGCAAAATGTAAGCATTGTAAGTTAAAAAATAACAATTGAAAGTCGTTAGTACCAAAATGTAGAATAATTGTAGTATCAGAGAAGTATAAATAAGGACAAATGAAGTTAATTTTTGACACTGAACATTTCTTTGTTTAGAACTGGCATGCATCGAATGTATGTATGATCTGTGCCGTATGCAAAAAATGAAAGTAAGATTAATTCGATAGAAAAACAAAAAACACAATGTTATTATTTAGTCCCATAGGTGAAGTAGCTTAAGCAATCCCAAAATTCAGTTATTTTATTCCTTGTAATTAAAAAGTAATGGTAATTAAGTGCATCATTTTAAAATTGTGCACGAAAGTGTTTCAGTAACACCAACAACGACATCAAAGAGCTTAAGTAGCGTAGCTCTTGTTCTCTCAGGTACACCTGCGCTATCCATCTCCTTTTTTGCCTTCCAAAAATAATTAAATCTCTCCAATTAATGTTTAAAATGATTTAAGACGACAATCTTCTATTCTTACGTTACTGCTGTTGGTAATACTGTCTCAGTTTTCTTTATTGAGAATTTTAATTAATTTTTATTTAGTTTTAGAGCGTAACCTCCTGAATTTATCACCAGCTTCAATTTTTCATTCCTTTTATGTGGTATCTAAAATGTTGTAACATATCACTAGTAAAACACCTGCCGCTTTATAGATATAGCTTTGATTTTATATTTTTATTAGAATTAATTAAGAACATTTTGTTCTAAATCCTTCTAAATCCTTCAGTTATAAAATATAAACAAGCTACAGCCGAGATAAATTAAATTTATTCTCCTTTATAGCCTTTCTTTTGAAATATTTGCTTGGAAGTTTTCTACGTGTTGAATGGTTCTACTCTTATGCTATGAGGTTCTTAATTAACGTGTAGTGTTTTATTCTAATGAAAAAGGATAATTTTCTTGGTTACTACGAATTATATAGTTACGCTAAAAGGCAGCGGTGAAGAACCGGCATTTGTCTCACATCTATGTTTATGTCTGCAATTATAATTGTCATAATCTTCTGTGATTAAATTGAAAATATAATGAACGTAAAATGTTAATTATGCTAGGTGTGAAATAGCTAATTACTCAAGGGCCATATATACTATAGAATACATAACTCTAAGCACTCTATTTCCTCAGTGAATTTATGGCATTATCTTTGTAAGTGCCAGAGTGGCATGCATGTTTACAGTGTGCGTTGTAGGCACCGACACTTTTCTTAAAGACAAACTTCCATTCAGTAATAGGAATATACATAAGCTAGGCGTTTCGATTTGATCACGCGTTGGAGGTTCTTGTCCAGATACTGCATAGAGAAACATGTTTCATTGAAGCTTACTCATTTATGCAGCACAACCTGAAAGTATACAATTGTGCATCATTATTATAGTAAGAATTTGAAATATATTATCTAGTAAATGCATCACCACTTGCGTTCGACATCTGTTAATATTCTACTCAGGTACTGGGCGAAAGTATTTTGTAATGTGTGGGCTCGAAAATGTACCAGAAACATATATGCAGGATTATTCAATAAATTCCATTTTATCTGATAAAATAAAATCCAATAAATACCTTTCAGTGAGTGAATAAATTATTGGATACCATCTAATTTTAATCAGAATTTACAAGTGATGCTGCCAAATGTCCAGAATTGACATCCAATATTGCCTTTCTTCGGGCATCCGCATACCCTCTCCTAACCTATCGTATTCCGTGCGTGCAGTATAGCAAGGGTGAAGTAACCGTTATAATAACCTTGAACTGTACGTATTGTTATTATGTTGTAGGTTAGAATTATATATTATATTTATTATTTATATATAGATATTAGCTGTTTTGTCTGTTAATAATGACTCGCCATACATTTTTGGAGTACATACTTCATTACACGTATTTAATAGCATTATGAATGCTGAGATAAATCAATTATATAAACAAAGTAGATTTTATTTGTTAACCATCATATTATAAACACTCTACATAAGCTCTGGGGTAAAATGGATAGATATTTAACATTTTAAAGTTAAACTGTTGCAACTCTGAAGCAAAAACATCTGATGTGTTCCATTCACATGACTTTCTCTACATTTGTGCTACAAATTATTGTTAAAAACGTATTCTTCGTTTTACTTCATGCTAATCGAGAAAAAATAGCAGAAGTTGTTCTTATTACTTGTTTCCATTTAAGTAGAAGAGAAATGAGGGGTTCCTACAAAGCGATAGTCAAAAGCTGGTTGCTATGTACTTGAAGTGCCTAGTTTGTATGAGCAGAAGTTGACTAATTCCCGTGTGACAACAGTATAAGTACTTTAAAGCTGAAACCAACAACAAGGAATACCTAAAAAAGTTATCAACTCTAGAAAAAATGATTATAACATAAATTGTGTGTTATAACGAGATCTACATTTTCTATCCAGTAAGTTTTTGTCTATCTATTACGGCTTACCAATTATGCCAAATTCCACAAAATTTATCCAGAATAAGGACGTCTTTAGCGGCTATTCTGAGAAAATTCAAAATATACATTTTACTTGTCATGTAAATATCCTTAATATACGACAAATTAAACAAAATCGTTTTTCGAAAAATATTTCATGTAAAGGGCAGTTGAGGGTGGGGGATTTTCCTCAAAATCTTCGTGTCGCGTCCTTGGAAGGTACTAAACTTAAATACCAAGTTTGGTATCTCAAACGTAAACGTAAGCAATAACCAATCAGAAATTAAAACAAGTGAACTGCGCCTTGCGAGTGAATAGCAAACCAAAATGACTGACAGAGACGGGAGTATGGCAGCATTCGTGCATATGCAAACTAGAGTAGCCAATTTGCTCGGAGTTTTATGTTTTAAAGAAAGGTCGTCTCGACGAAGAAATGGTGGATTCATTCCCTTAATCAAAGATGAATTATCCAAGGAGATTTTCATAATCTACTAAGCAAAAAGAGAGAGAATGGTCCGCTGCATTTTCGAAAATACATGGGAATAACCATTATGCAATTTGATAATCTATTAACCCTATTTGCGCAGTTCTTAAAAAAAAGTAGCAACCGAACTCCATTACCCAAAGCTCTTCGCCTCTGCGTCATATTACGGTAAGTCATTTTATATTGGGTTAAAATTTATATTGCATAATAGAAGACTATTTACGACTAAATTGTGCTTCGGTGTACTTCACGGATTCTTAGCTACTGGTGTGTCATTTCCTACCCTGGCATGGAGTTATAGAATAGGCATATCAACTTGATGTCAAATCGTTAAACAAACGTGCCAAGCTTTTCGGGACGCCCTCCATGGAACATACCTTCCAGCTCCTAATGAATATCAATATAGAACAATTGCACATTCTTTCACTGAATTGCGGAATACATCAAACTGTGTAGACTGCATTGATGGCAGTATGAGATTCATAATATTACTTCACACATGAAGATGTAGTTCCGTATGTGTCACAAAGTGATGGTGGAATATTCAGAAACTTTGAGTTTGGTAAGAGGTTAACAAATAACTTGCTTCCATAGCCACCACCATCACCACTCCTTCAGCAGTCACAAAAATGCATACCTTAGTGTTTTTGGTGACGAGGCTTTTCCTCTTAAAAACAAAAAATTGATGAGACCGTTCTCGAAAGCCTCACTCATTAACTTGAAAAGAACAATATACAACTTCCGCCATACTCGAGGGAGGTGTTTAATTGAGAATACCTTTGGCATTCTGGTCGCTCGTAATAAATGGCAAACCGGAAAATGTGGACAACATTGTGAAAGCTATTGTTTGCCTTCACGATTACCTTAGGTCCCATGAATTAGATACTGCAGAACTAACGTATTGCCCACCTACAGTAGTAGACAGAGAAGTGAATGGAGAAATGGTAGAAAGAGATTGGAGAAGGGGCATTCCAGAAAATTGTGCACTTTTAGCATCTTCGTACGAACCAGTTCAGACTTGGAGCATGAAATGCTGCTTCAGAAGCAATAGGAATAAGAGAGGCTCTTGCTAGTTATTTATGAAATCTGTAGGTGCAATTGCTGGACAAACTGAATATAAATTGCGTGGGCTGGGTTAACAGTTGAAAATACTTTGGGTCCAGTAACAATATACAATGCGTCTAGCCAACAGAAACTAAATGTTTATTTGCTGTTATATATCATAAATACATTTTTAGTAAATAATCTGATCTCAAAAAAGATGTTTTGATTTTCAAATGTGTTAAACAATGTAACTATTATGAAACAAACAGTAGATCATGTTTGGAATATTTACCTTAATAATTATAATAGTAATTTCATGACACTGCATTTCAATATGAAAATGTACAAAGCTATATAGAAAATAAACTACACAGTTGCTTTTCAGTTTTTAGCATTAATTACAATTTCCATTTTTACACTGTTTTTTTTAAATCTTCAAGAAGTGTTGATAACTGTGAAATAATGTACTCTGCAAAAGGAACATCGCCAAGTGTGAAAGAACGTCTCTGTTCATATTGTTTGTGTCGCATCCATCGAAGATACTCAAATTAAATATCAAGTTTGGTATTAAGGCGAATTTTCGTTTCTAAGCTATACTACCTACAGACACACACCCATACGGACATGTTTCTAAAAGTGCTTTTTTAGGAATCAATGGGTCTCAAAACATGTAATTCCGGTGGAACCTAGGTATCGAATTTTTGAGTGGGTGGGTGGAATGCAGTACCTTCTCTATTCACTTTGACATTGTACATGTGGGCAGAGAAGGTAAAAATGTTTTTTTCGGACTCGGGGAGTCTCAAAACATATATTTCTGGTGAAATTTCGAATTTTGGGTGGAATACAATGTACAGTTTACACATGGGCTAGAGAAAGAAGTAATAGTGAAAAATCGTTTTTACAAAGCCTTTTTTTTTTGTCATACCAAAGGTAGTCAATCAGCGTGATTTTGTGCCGAAGATAGTTGCTTGGTCCGTGCATGCAGTGGGTAAACACATGACAGCAGGAACTCTCTCTCTCTTGTATAGTATGTCGTATGTCAATTTATAATATCGGGGCCTAAAGCAATCCAACACTCAAGCCATCGATTCCTACGTTGATGCCTTATTATGAGGAATCTTGCTTGTGCATGGAAACTTGCGGAATATGTGTTTACTTTTCGTCAAAGTTTTGTTCTCAGCAAACTCTACTTGCAAGCCATGCGAGTGAGTACTGAACATACTAAGGACAAAAACGTTTCTTTTGAACTTTGTTCAGTACTGGCCAAGATACTTGTGCAGATTCACTATTACAAATGTGAGAACTTTTCGTTAAAAATTTATGCTCATACTTTTGGTGATACAATATGATTACAATGGTATTAACCGAGTTAAGGAGTGTTTTTTTATTATGTTAATACTATAGTACTGGCCAGTATGTTTTGCAATTATTTATTTTATGGCTACCAATTACCACCAATGCTATGAAAAAATGTATATCTTCATATCCGAAGTGGAAATACTGATGCAAGAAGCATGGTAGAGCAATTTTTCTACCAATCATGAACCTACAATAGGTGTAGTAAAGCTATGAAAAGGGGATTACGTATTTTAAACCAAAATGTTGCATATTGCCTATCACAGAAGGGATTATTTGTTTTTACTTTTCGCGTAGTTGATCGTAAAATACATAAAAGATGATTCGCAGTATCATCGAAAAATGTTCTTTTTGGCTTTACTCAAAGGGCAACCAATTCGCGGCACGGACATGTTGCCGAAATTGGCCCCACAAACGTTGTCTTCCACGAACTCAATTCCCTCTTACAAGACGTTCTCCCGGTTGCATGTATCTACACGTAAATGTCATAACAATGAAAACATTGTTGCCAATCATCTCCATGCCTCCTCTAGCAGGCATATACCCCTGACTGCTGTTCACACAGTTATGGCTCGAGGAATGTTTCCAAATAGGCAGTCACAACTGCGACAGCTGGCTCACCCACCGAGATTTTAATAGCTGTGGCACAGGCAATAACATTTCAAGAGGGTTACTTTATGTCTTCAGGGTTGCAGTAGGTACATCTGCGTCCACTTCTGTTCCTGCAATGTATTCATATTGAAATTTGCTGAAGTAGCAATGTCTACGTTGTGATGGTAAGGCAGGTGATAAAACGTCATAGCGTGGATAGGAAGCCTCCAAATGAAGAACTTTTAAACTACCGTCAACTGGGGTGACTTTGACACATGTATTAAAGTTTTCCTTTGTTTCGTTCCCTATATAAATAATTTCGTGTAATAATTAATATTTATATAAAACAATAGATGTATTTCTAAGTATTCTCTTTAATTAAATTATTTTTGAACTTGTACTTCAAAAGATATTTGACAAAATTCAGGGTTTCAAAGTTACCGAGCCTTTGGGGTGACTTTGACACACTTATGTTTTTGTATTATTTATGGACTTTGTCTTCTGACTGTCAAAATAACCCCTATAGCTAAATATGGTGATACCTTTTTAATCAAATTCAGAATATATGGGTCGATGATCACAATAAAAAAACGTCAAAAGTTGAGCTATTAAGTGTGGAAGAGTTAATATATTTTTAATCACAACTGAAACATTATTCATCAAGACACATCTTCAAATAAATTATATATAAAACAAAAATAGAGATAATGAAAGCAAATAAAGCACATTATACAACATAATCATTGTTATTAGTCAGTGTCCTCATCAGAGTCGTCACATTTAGGGCATTTGTATTATCGGTCTTAACTGTCCGCATTACAGAAGCCACAAATCCGTTTTTTTTTTTTTTTGCATTGGATGCATTCAATCCAGAGTGTATTCCCTGGATATGAAGTTACCTTTATCTCGTAGATTTAAAATCATC
Organism: Hymenopus coronatus; assembly: GCA_030762935.1. Taxonomy (NCBI): domain Eukaryota; kingdom Metazoa; phylum Arthropoda; class Insecta; order Mantodea; family Hymenopodidae; genus Hymenopus; species Hymenopus coronatus. The sequence continues at coordinate 116,830,354 of CM060888.1, read as the reverse complement.
TTCTTTCAGCCCACTTTGAGTTTTCCTTTGGCTTTTCCTCAAAGGCATCACTGGTCAAGTCTTCTTAGAAATATTTATTTCATTTGCCTTTCCTTTTGCCGAGCTTGCAGGTGTTGCATGAGATGGGTGGCATTTGGAAGAAATGGTGTACAATAAATGTTTTTATTATTATAATCTCACTCGGGGTGAAAATGGTTTGTAACGTTGTCACCAAGAACAATCACCTCATCAGTGTTGTTTACTTCGGTTTTATTTATGAGAGGAACCAGAACTTCTATGAACCAAATTTCAAATAGGTCCATATCAAACCCTCTACTAACTGAATTCTTGTACACTGTGCTCGTTGGGCCCCCATTTTTCCAATGTTCATACTAATTTGGTCCTTGTAAACAACCATAGGAGGCAGATTACCAGCTGCATTTACGGATATCATCAGACTGATTGCTTGGAATGGCTTTGGACCCCTTCAACTCGCCTTTAGGAACAAGAACTTTCTTGGATGCAGGGTCATCAGTAATGTTTGTCTCATCATAGTTGTACACATTTTATGGAGAACAGCTGTTGAGTCCACCTTTGACGTTATCAAAAAAAAAAAAAAAGTTACGGACATCTTATGCACTTGCCATAGCTCTGGATGTGGTAATATTTGTAGCTGTACAAACTGAAATTTTCCTTTTTTGAAATGTTCCACAAACCTTTAAATTTGAAAACTGTAACACCTTTTCTATCAAGATATTTTTTCACACAGAACAAATATCGCCTTTGTCAGTGGGAACCCCCAATTAGCGAATGATGCCAGAGAGTGCTGGTAAGTGTTTTTTCTTCCTCGTCGCTTAGAACTCGCTGGCCACCTAGGTCATTTACATGTCTCCGAAGCACCTTGTTTAGGAGCGTACTACGTGGAATTTTGAAAGTTTTAGACGCCTGCTTCTTTGACATGCCACCTTTTACGGCATCCAACGCTTTTTGAAGGCTATCCTCACTGCAGTTGCCGTAGGGTCTTGACCCAAGTTCAGTTTGATACTTTCACCTTTTTCACTTTTTCTTGAGTCGAAACAAGAAATATATACCTACATCACCCAGAAAGACGAAACAATTTCAACAACACAAACGAAAACAAATAAGTTATACGAAAGTGTCAAAGCCGCCCCCGGGAGTCAAATTCACCGCAATAGACGGTACCTTAAACCATGCATGATCTTTGAAAAGCATATCTCAGACAGACAGGATGACTCTGATTACATTAATTTTTGCTTCTCAAGACAGGCGGAGCATTACCCATATTTTCAGCACTCTGAGAGATATAAACCTCAAAACGACTTTTTAAAATGTTTGTATTTTGAATGCCTGGTTTCAAAAAGTCTTTTGCACACACGTCAAATAAACATGTATGTATATTCAGCACTAAATTCTTATAGGATTTACGTTTCCAAGTTTTAACACAATAATGAAATAAATACTCGGTATAATATTTCTTAAAATGTCTATTGCACTATATTAGGTACAACGTGTATTTAAATCTGTATTAAATTTACGGTAAGTTTCAAGTCATTGTTAAATGTTGACAAAGGCATCAAAAGTTTACACATGTATGTAACATTATGGCAATTGTACTTTATGTAACTTTTTACAGTGATTATATGAGCAGATAAATATGACAACGCTGCAGATGTTTGATACTGGTACACTCCTAGATAACTATAACTAAACCTATGAATCTATTATTCTTCGAAATAAATAATTGCAAAAAGATGTGTAATAAAATACTTATAAACTGATATTAATGGAGCGGAAGTATCAACTGTGGAGCAGTTCCTAAACCTAAGTATATCTTTTATGTTTCTCCAATAAGGTATAGGAACATTTTAAAAACTTAAAGAATACTTTATCGAAATAAAATTTCCCATATTATTAATCATTGATATGTTACCTAATATCTATTTTCTAGCTAGGTAAGGTGAAGTTTTAGTTATTTCCTTTAATTGTGCATATTCCCAGATATTCTCTTACCTTGTTTTACCAGATAATCTAACTGTTAAAAGTTTATTTTTAAAGCCTGATATTTTGTCCTTTTTTCTTTCAAACCACATTTCCGATCATAGACTTAGATTGATCTATCACTGATTTTTTCCCTCAGGTCTATTTGTTGTTGCTTCTCTATTAATGGGTATGGTCTGTAGACAGTAGTATGAGAATAAGCGCATTTAATAGTTATCCAACTTATCTGATGGACTAAATATCATTTTAAGTTTTTTTTTTTTTTTTTTTTTTTTTTTTTTTTTTTTTTTTTAATGATTTATTGATCGATCAGCGCATGTGCGCTCTACAGATCATTGATTTTAGACATTATTTACATGCATGATACTGAATTACATTGAAATGAGGCCCCTCATAAGTAGGTACATGTTTTTGTTTTTATTTTACACAAAGTCTTGCTGTGAGAGCTGGTCCAGTGGTAGGCGACTCTTGATGCGAGTTGGATAGCTAGATTTTCTGCCAAGAGAATAGTGAATGGCTCCTGAGACGTCTTTTAGCTTGCTGTAAAACTGTTCGGCTTGTGAAGAAATTGACTGTTGAATGATGCTGATTCCAGTTTCTCTATGTAGTTGACTATTTCTGACAAACCATGGTGCATTCGTTGAGATTCGCAATATTTTGTTTTGAAATGTCTGGATACGTTTGATTTCAGAAGGACTAGTTCCTCCCCAAACTGGACAAGCGTATAGTAGCAGTGGTCTTAATAGAGTCGTGTAAAGTAGTGTGCAGTTTTTTAGTTTGAGTGAAGATCTTTTGTTGAGGAGGGGGTAGAGTTTTGCCAGTCTTGCTCGGGCTAGTTTAAGTTTGTTGCTTATATGTGGTTTCCATGTGAGTCGTCGATCCAGGAGTACACCGAGATATTTCACTGTTTCTGTATTAGTTTTCCAGGGTATCTGTTTCGCTGGGAGCGTTCTGGTGGTGGATAGTTTTGTCTGCATAGTGTAAAGACCATTGCTTTACATTTTTGCTGGTTGAGCGAAATACGCCAGTTGTCTTGCCAGGGTATAATTAAGTTTAAGGCCTCTTGAAGGTGATTTCTGGCGGTGTGGATATTGCGATGTGTTGAGAAGATTGCAGTATCGTCCGCATACATAGCGATTTGAGCTGTAGGCGTTGCAGGCATATCAGAGGTGTACAGGTTGAACAGAACTGGTCCCAGGATAGATCCTTGAGGAACTACGGCTGTTATAGGTTTTGTAGAAGAGTGACAACTACCTATGCGGACTGAGAATGTTCGTTGTGAGAGAAAGGAGGAAATTATTTTGTAGAGATAGTCTGGAATGCCGTTGATGAGCAGTTTGTATAGAAGACCTGATGCCAAACCCTGTCGAATGCCTGAGTGAAGTTAAGGAAAGCTGCAGTTGTGTGTTCTTTCTTCTCGAAGCCTTGTGCCACTTGCTCTGTAATCCGGAGAATTTGATGGGTGGTTGAATGTTTACGACGAAAACAGAATTGAAAGGGAGGTAATACTGATGCTTCATTGAGAAATTTTGTTAAACGCTTCAGTATAATCTTTTCATACACTTTGGACGGAGTTGGTAGCAGACTTATAGGACGATAATTGTTTGGGTCTGAGGAGCTTTTCCCAGGTTTATGAATAATAATAATTATATCGTGTTTCCAGATTCTGGGGAAGTAGCCCATACGTATCAAACTATTGAAGAGTGAGGCTAGAATAGCAAGTGCTTTGCGAGTCAGATGTTTTAATACAAAATTTGGAATTAGGTCATGACCAGGCGATTTTCTTGCTGGTAGTTGCTGGATTATGAACAAGATTTCTTTTGGCGAAGTGAAGTCAATGGGAAGTGGAGCAGTGGTATAAGAACCAGGAAAACGTTCAATTCCGTGGTTGAATTCTTCGTTTATCATTGGGTTTGGGCTGAAGATACATTGTAGAGTATTTGCGAATAGTTCCGACTTCTCAAAGTCGGTTATGTAGTGTTTTCCATCTTGTATTAAGGGTGGAATAATCATCGGTTCTTTTAATATTCTTTTGGTTTCTTTCCACAAGGATGAATCTTCTGGTGAAATGCTGGAGAGGTGCCGTTGGTAAGTCGAGTACCGGTACTCATCCATTTGTTTTTTTACCTTTCTTGTGAGTAGGTTCAAGCGATGAAGTTGCCAGGTTTCTCTGTACTTCTGCCAAAGCCGGCGCATTTTGTGTTCTTCTTTCAAGAGAGATCTGATGTTAGAGGACAAAGTTTCGTGATCGGGTTTCCTTTGTTGCTGAGGTCTAGCTGGAGCTGTGGATTTGTCTATGGCTGAAGATATGATTTTTGTGAACTCAAGAATTGCTGCTTCTGCATCACTGGGACTTTTCAGGTTGCACGCAGGTTTTAGCTCGTTATCAATTACATGTTGGAAGGTTTCCCAATGTATGAAACCTCTGTTGAGTCTCCTAGTGGACTGTCAGATTTTTGTCAAATGATATCAAGACTGGGGAGTGGTCGGAGTCCATTTCAGGTAGAACAGCCATGGTGGGAAAGCCTAATACATTTTTGTAAAGTACTATGTCTAGTATGTCAGGTACTACATTTTGCCTAAAGAAAGTAGGACCAGGTGGGGCTAAGATGTTAACTGCATTGCGTTCAGCTGCTGTTAATAGTCGTCTTCCGTTTGGAGTTGTCACACAGCATCCCCATGTTTCATGCTTACTATTTAGATCTCCCACGAGAAGGGTTGGCACTGTGTCAGAGAATATAGTAGTAATATCCTGGTCATTGAGGCAGAGTCCTGGTGGCTTGTATGCTGAGATTATTGTCGTTTTAGTGGAGTTTTGCATGGATATTTGAACTGCGCAAGCTTCGAGGCTAGTTAGTTGGGGTTTTAGGACCGAGTAGTGGTGTATTTCCTTTCGAATGAAGATGGCCACTCCACCCGAGGCGACGAGAGCTTCGCGATCGGACCTATACGCTGCATAACCAGGTACTGAAAACTTTTCCTGTGGTGCTAGATGAGTCTCAGTGACGCAAGCTACTGCGACGTTGTGTCTTGAGATGAATTCCAGAAAGACTTACCGCTTGGCTTTGATTCCGTTAGCGTTCCAGTTTAGTATAGTTAGTTGAGAGAGTGTATATACTTGATTTTTAGTGGCCATTAGCAAACAAACTTGCAAAAAGCTGTAATAAAAAGGATATGATTTTTGGTAGATATGGTGCTAGAAAATTAATAGCTAGCTGAATAAGGTTTCCAGTTTCATCGGAGGAAGAAGCAGCAAATGCTTGCTGAGTGGAATGTCGGTAACTTTTATCTTCTGGAGGAACTGAGCGTGGCCACTGAGGAGTTTCAGGAGCAGAACAAGAAGAAGTTGGTGTCAGCTTTGGAAAATTCTCCAGGTTTAGCTTTGGTGGTGTAGGTGTTTTTACGGGTTCGGTTACAGTTGCAATGGATTTATTTTTTAATTCCAAGTAAATACGACAACCTCTAAAATTTGCCGGATGAGCTTCTCCGCAGTTCACGCAGGAGGGCTGAGTATCTTTGTGTTTTGGGCATTCAGAGAAATGATGGTTAGAGGGACACTTTACACATCGAGGTGCAAGTCGACAGAAGTTTTTAGTATGCCCATAGCGCTGGCATCGTGTGCATTGTGGGATGCTTGTGGGTTTCTTACGGTATTCAACTTTTATTAAAGCATGGTGAATGTGTTTGACTTCAAGGATCTTCTTTCCTTGTTCATTGTTTTCTAGTTCAACAGCGCATAGCGGCATAGGTTGACGATCTTTGTAAAAGAGTCTTGTAACTTTTATCACTGGTAACTTCAGAGTGGTTAATTCTGTGGTTATGTCGTCGTTTGTAAGAGAGTAGGGAACATTTCTCAAGATAACTTCAAGTCTTTTGAAATTTGGATCACGGAAGGTGTGAAAAGGGAGCTTTGATTCTTCCAGGAATTTTGTAAGGGCTCGGAAGTCATTGACTGAAGCTGTATTTATTTTAAGGACTTTATTTTGCTGTTGTGTTGAGTAGTCATCTTTTACAATAGTACCTATGTCGCGGATAATCTGCTGGTAGTTGTTCACTTCATGGAGAAAAATGGGTGGGATCCTGGTTTTAGAGGCTGTAGTAAAATTTACTTCAGCGACTGTGTCGTTAGCTTCCTCCATTGTTTCCAAAGGGGAAAATTTATTGTGTATGGAGGTTAAGTCCACAATATATTTAGAGTTTACAGCTGAGGCTGAAGTTATATGCTTTTTGTTAGGAGTGAAAAACCCGTCACTTGACATGGAGGCATTACCTTGATTGAGATCTTCAAGCGGGCGTTTATGAACTAACTTGGGTGTTTGTAAGATTCAACGAGATGTAGTAGTAGAAATTTCCACAGGATTAATAGAATGTGAATCTGAGAATGTTTGTTCTTGTTGATTATATTGCATGGTGTTGGCAACCAGACAAAAGACAGTCTGCTTTGCAGACAAATGACGATCTGCTTTGCAGACAACTGACGACCTGCTTCTTTAACAAAAGGCAATTCTGAAGAGAGCTAACCAAATGAAATTAAATATATAATAAATAATGCGTTATGTACAACGCATGGAATTCCTAACACTTACACTGCTTGTTAAAGGTTTGGGGAAAACTTCTATAAGCGAAATTACTTACAGGTTGTGAAATATTGCACTTTTTAATAACACAGAAATAACACTATTAAAAGCCGTGCTCACCGCCTCCTATCGTCATCCATTTTAAGTTTGAAATACTGGTAATCAACTCGCTGCCTTAAAAGTGTGGGTTCCAGAAACTGGAGCCCTACAAAACGTCTATGATCTGAAACGTAACGGATATTTTTCCGGAAATGGTGAAAGTGTCTTTAGACATTTTTGGTAAAGTAAAGGAGGCTTGTAAAACATTAATGCATAATGACTGTTTTAGAATACCCTTAAATGTGCTATACACTACAAGATGAGTAGTCCTGATGTTGGAATTAGGATGCTCATACAAGAAAGAATAATAAAGTTTATAAAATATATACAGAAAGAAAAAGTAAGAGAAGAATTTCTATTGAATATAGCGATTTAAGAAATATTTGTAATAAATTCAGTTATAAAGACAATATTTGCTGGCAGTTATTATCAGATACAGAATACAGAAAACTTGAGTTACAGATCATAATGACAAATTACCACAATCAATACTTCACAAATAATAGAGCGTCTGGTAAGACGAAATGTGTGAGGTTAGTTTGGCTATAAGCTTGCTCTGAGAGCTCAAAAAAGATTTGAGAGTAGAAGTGGAAGAGAGAATGTCCTAAATTCGGAAAGGAAACAGAAGAAAGGAAAACCTGCACTCAACATATTTGAACCTGAAACCATTGAGAAGTACAGGAAAGAAAGAAATATTGACAAAGAAAAAATATTACAGCAAATATTAGCAACCAAAATTAAATATTGATTTTCTGAGATGATAAAAACCATAAAAAATAAATAAAAATAACAATAAATAAAATTATTTAGTGAATTGTATTTATATATTAAAATAATTAAGTTTTTTTTATTTAAGTTACCGTAAATACAAATATAAAAACTATTTTAATCTTGAAATGATGAATATGCTAATCAAGCATTCCCAATCTCTTTAAAAGATATTTTATTAATAATTAGAAAGTTAATAATTGGCAAGAATAACTGTTTCCAGATCCATATATTATTTATTTCTTGATCATAAATTACTAATTTCTGTCCTGAAATCAATCGGTATTGAAGGTACGTAAAAATAAGGTAGTGAGTAGAGAAAGTAATGTTTATGCTTGCCAAAGAGGGAATTAATTCTTTTCTACTTAACTAACCATTTTCTAGCTTACTGACTGCTTGTGCAAGCTTCTTGTTCATGGTGTTCCAAACGAGTTTTGTGGAGGCGATACTGGTGATCTGATCGCATCTGTGACTGTCTCTAAGGAGAAGGGAAGCATCATCATTTGAGGAGAGGTGGCCATGTGGTCAGCTGGACGCTCGTGCCGCGCCACAACACAAAGAGATGAGACTTTTATTGCTCATCTGGTCGACGTTGCTATAATGGCTCTGTAGCTTAAGTGTGAAAGTAATGGCCGGAAGTTACAGCTTAACTAAAATATATTGCCCTCGACCAAACCAATCTTCGTTTTCATGTAAACGCGCTCGAAGCAAAACTATTTACTTTGCCATCTAATTCAAGCATTTCTATTTTATAACTCATTATTACCTTCTTTATTATTATTATTATTATTATTATTATTATTATTATTATTATTATTATTATTATTATTATTATTATTACTATTATTATTATTACTTTAGCTGAAGCAAGTGAGTGTGTGAGTGTGACTTTTTTACATCTTGTAATGATTGTTACTTCTATCTACTTCATGCTAATTGAGACTATTAGGAGAAACGGTCTTATTACTTAGTTCCTTGTAAGTAGAAGGGAAATAAGTGAATACACTAAGCTTTACCGACATTCAAATGTTTTAAAATGTGATTGATATGGAACTGAAAGGTGTTTTTTGCGTGGGCAGTATAAGTATTTTAAAACTGAAACTAATAACAAGGAATATCTGGAAAACAATCAGCTTAAAATATATATCATAAATTGTGTATTTTAATGAGAGTTACATTTTTTATGCAGTAAGATTTTGTCTATCTCTTACGGTTTACCAGTTTTGCAAAATTCAGCAAAAGACAGTAAACAGGACTTTAGAAGCTTTTCCCAGAAATTCAAGATATACATTTTATTTGTGATGGAAAGGGTTTTAATATGTGGTATTTTAATCAAAATCGTTTGAGCCATTTTTGAGAAAAATAAAATTTTCGAACAATAATTCCATGTAAAGGGTAGTTGGGGGGGGGTTCTTGAAAATCTTCTTCTCGCATCATTGGAAGAAACCAAACTTAAATACCAAGTTTGGTATTTAACGGACTTTTTGTTTTTGAGCTATGCTGACCATACGCACACACACACGGTCCTTTTTTGAAAATGCTTATTTTTGGTTTCAGGGGATCCTAAAACATGTATTTCCGGTGAAATCTCGATATCAATTTTTTGGGTGGAATACAATACTTCCTTTATGCACTTATGTGCATAGTTCGCAGAGAGAGTAAAAATTCTACATTCCAATTTCATTGGATATAGTGAATTGAAGTCCCAGTGAATCCTAAAATATATTTTTAGAGAAATGTCGTGAGACTATGTAAGTCTTGTGGTACCAAAGTTGGTATTTAAGTTCAAAATCTTCCAAGATGTGACACGAAGATGTTTAAGAGCGTAATACTCCTTGAATTAAGAGCTGAAACTTTTCTGACAGCTATTTCTCTAAATTTACTTGGCTCTTTAGCCAGCTAAATACGTCGTTTGATTTCGGACTTCGAAATAAGTATTATCTACTCTTTTAAGAAATATCCCTGTTAATGCTCTTCAAGCCCTCATTGTTAATACACGTTCCATATTTACTTGCTAGAATCCCAAAAATTTAAAGATCTGACCTTTTATATGGTAAATGTTTTGACATTTTTATGTTCTCAAAAATATGTAACGATTTTAATTAAAATACCTTAGGTTTAAGATATTTGCAACAACTAAAACGGTTATCTTGACATTTCTGCGATTGGTTTCCGAAGCTTTCTTCATTCTTAATGAATTTCGTATAATTTTGTACAGTTCTTGACGATAAGAGATAAACAACAGTGAATTTTATGGCATTAACTATTTTTAGCTAATGAATACAACTAGCCTTAATTATTCAATATATGACAGCATTCTTGGTACCTCATAATGTTATGAACCTGTAACAATTGAATGAAAGTCAACATATAGCGATCTGCTTGCTAAAATTTTGACCATCACATTCGAGATGAACATCTAATAAGGAAAGTATAGATCTAATAATTGCACGTAAAAGATTAAATCCTGTGGCAAAAAATGTTGAGGCAAATACCGAAATCCTTGAGAAATTAGAGCTCAATTCAATCACTTCTGACTTTAACTTAATCTATCATCTTAAGCAGCATCATAATCATCCTCATTGCACCACCATCTTAGTTGTTGAAGTAAGCATCATATGTCGCTTTGCATGATGCTGAACATTTGTTATATTCCAAAACATAATTTCGGTTACTTGTCTTTCATACGTATATCCAAACACCTCAATAGTGTGATTAATTCTGATTAAACTGATGAGTTATATTGGACACTGTGTTCTAGAAGGGGCGATATTTCACATCATAATTAAAATATTTGTGGTATTCTAACACTAGTACTCTCTAGGATGTACCTTTTGTAGCAGCCTCTTATGGTACATAAAGGAAGCATTGCGTTCCTACCAAAAATTCAATATCGATGTTTTGTGTTTCACTGATTCAAAAACAATCTACTAAATCCTTATAGAAGGTCCGTGTTTGATATATTTGTAAATTAATTAGCCATTTAACATTTCATATATTGATGGTTTCCATCGAAAGAAAATTCCAATTATCTATAAGATAATGGGTTACAACCGCAACTAGTTCAAGCCAAGGTAACGCAGCAATGGTTTGCCATTGGCTATAGGAGTATGGAACTGACATTTTTTTTAGTAGTGTTTTAACTTCCGCTTACTACATATGACACCGCAGGCAATGACATAGATGTTACATGGAATGAAAATGGAGCACCGGTGGAATGCGGTGATGGAAGTAACCGGAGAACAAGGAGAACACCCGCCCTGAGTGGCTTTGTCCACCACAAATTTCATATACGGTCTTTTAGGATCGAACTCGGGGCGTCTAAGTGAGACGAGTGGTCTAACCACTCGGCCACAGATGGGGCTGAAGTGTGTATGTATGTGTTTGTATGTGTGTATCGGGAGGGTGGCGGGTTACACCATTATTAACCGATTCATCTTTTGTGGTGTTTAACGCCTCCTTTTACTGCTCTAGCACCGCAGGCGATGACACTGGTGATACATGAAGATGGAGCCCCGGTGGAATGTGAAACCGGAAACCGGAAAACCCGGAGAAAACCCGCCCCTGAGCCGCTTTGTCCACCACAACATTGCACAGGATTTGAAACTTTGGACTCCAAATAGCTAAAGAGGTTTGGAAAGTATATATGTTCCTGATTCAGAAAATATATTTTATTGGCTTTTCACACTTCCAAAAGGTATTGAAATAGGCTGTACGTATGTTTTGAATTTCTATGAGCTTTTTGAAAACTTTTGACATATGAACATGTGTTATCTGCTAATGAACATCACAGGCTTCATGTAAGAAGTCTCAATTCAAAAGTTTTAGGACTGTACATCCTATGACAGTTAATGATCATTAATTTGAAGTGCAGAACTGCGCGGATTTCACCACTACATTTTTCCAAATGTTGGTAAAACTGTAAATGTTCCAAAGCTGAAAGTTTGCATATTTGTGTGAGAGAATCTATGTACACAACTAAAGTTATAGTTTCGAGTACTTTTTAAACAATTGAGGAGTTTACGGAGAAAATGTTATTTGAACTAGAGGCATAATAAAATGACAGCGTAATTTTCTTGTTTAGTTGTATACGTTCATAAGCAGTAAAAAATGCTCAACCTATACTTGAATTGGTTTCTGAGAAAAAGGTACCTAGAAACATATTTTTACTTTCTCTACACGTACTATGTACATAGTATATAGAGAAGCTATTGCATTCCATCCAAAAATTCGATACAGCAATTTCACCGGAAATACATGTTTTGGAATCCCCTGAATCCAAAAAAAAAAGCATTTTTGGAAAAAAGGTCGGTGTGTGTGCGTGTACGTGTGTGTCTGTGGACAGCATAGGTCAATAACGAAAAGACCGTTAAATCACAAACTTGGTATTTAAGTTTGGTATCTTCCAAGCATGTGACAGAAGATTTTCAAGAAAATCCCCCACTCTAAACTACCTTTACATAAACAAATTCGAAATTTTCATTTTCTCAAAAATGACTAACGATTTTGATTAAAATCTCTTATATTAAAGATATTTACCTGACAATGAAAATGTATACCTTGAATTTCTGGGAATAGCCTCGGAAGACTACTTTATTCTGGATGAATTTTACGGAATTGTGTATAACTAGCAAACCGTAAGAGATAGACAAAAACTTAATCATCAGAGCTCGTTAAAATACACAATTTATATTATATACATTTTTTTCATGAAGGAATTGTGTTTGAGATACTGCTTATTATTGGTTTTAGCTTTAAAAAACTTGCACTTTTCTCATACGGAAATTTATCAACTCCTGTCCATACAAAGGAACTTCAGTCACATGGCAACCAGCTTTTGACTAATACTTTAGCCTATGCCACTCCCTTGTTTCGCTTCTATTTGCATGGAAGCAAGGAGAAAGACTATTTGTGTTATTTTTCTCTCGAGTAGTATGAAGTAAAAAGAAGCATAAGCTTTTTAACAATATTTGTTGCAGAGATGTAGAGAAAGTCATGTGAATGGAACACGTCAGTTTTTTTCCCTTTATTTAGTAAAGCATTTTAAGATGTAAATAATTCATAAGTAACTAAAAATTGTTGTGAAATTGTAAAGATAAATATAGACTGATAAAAGGATTTTTTTTATATTGACTGTTAATATTTCTTGAATTATCAGTATGTTCGTATAGTGTTGATACTTCCACTGGCTCAAATTTAGCAAAAAGGAAATCTGTTAAATAGAAAATAGCCAGGAAATCCAAAATGTAAGAGAAGTTTAATGTCAGATGTGTGAAATAGAAAATAGTCAGGAAATCCATAATGTAATGGAAGTTTAATGTCAAATCTGTTAAATAGAAAATAGTCAGGAAATCCATTAAGTAAGGGAAGTTTAATGTCAAATATGTTAAATAGAAAGTAGTCAGGAAATTCATAATGTAAGGGAAGTTTAATGTCAAATCTTTTAAATAGAAAATAGCCAGGAAATCCATAAAGTAAGGGAAGTTTAATGTCAAATATGTTAAATACAAAATAGTCAGGAAATCTATAATGTAAGGGAAGTTTAATGTCAAATCTGTTAAATAGAAAATAGTCAGGAAATCCATAATGTAAGGGAAGTTTTAATGTCAAATCTGTTAAATAGAAAATAGTCAGGAAATCCATAATGTAGGGGAAGTTTAATGTCAAATCTGTTAAATAGAAAACAGCCAGGAAATCCATAATGTAAGGGAAGTTTAATGTCAAATATGTTAATTAGAAAATAGTCAGGAAATCCATAATGTAAGGGAAGTTTAATGTGATTGCTGAAGTACTTTTTCGTTTCCAGTATTATATTTTGATTGGCATCGACCAGTACTCAGATGCTGCACTGAAATATCACCGACCAGTTTTGGAGAATGTTACTTCGCACAGATAGCTTATTGTTAAGTAATCTGTGTTCTTTAACACGCTTTCAAGGAATTATTCATCCCAACAGTCTGATGGCGTGGTTTTTTACTTTCTTTAATGATGTAAACTTTAAAACCAGCTGCGTTACCTTGGGTGTCCCTTTTAAGTCTGGAATGCAGTGTAATTAATTTCACTCAACTTATATATTTTTATGAATTATTGCACAGTATTCTATAAAAAAATAATGGTCATCCTCATCTTTGCACCCTATAATCGTATTTTCCTAATGCTATCTCTAATAACGTGATACGTCGCAATATTTTAGGAAATATGCATATAACATCGATAAATATATATATATATATATATATATATATATATATATATATATATATTCCATAACATCCAAGATGTGGTTATGTTATAACAGTGTAACTACCTTTTCGGTGAATATTTGCTGGACTGTCGAGCAATTTTTAGACGATCTAACAGACAAAATGTTATGCTTTTGTGTCTTCTCGGCCCCATAGCTAGTTGATAATATGCAAGCTCCACTGTCTTTCGCATAAACCATAAAATTATTATTTAAAGAAATAGGAGTAAAACTGTTGAATATGAGGATTTCTCATTTCTAGGCCATTAGTTTGCGTTTAATAAATGAGATGTAATATCAACTGCATCTGAATAAAAGACTAATTAAAATAATAACTTCAGATTTTGTTCTAATTTATTCTTTCTTATGTTTTCTTAGTTGATAAATTGTGGCCATCTGTGTATCACAGCCATCACATTTTAGTAGTTCAATAAAAACATTTGAAGCTATCTTATAACCTGTGTTCTTTGAGAAGAATCGTGCTACACTTTGAATGCATTATTCTGCCTATAACTTCTACAGAATACAGTTTCAAAAGTGAAACACAATGTACCGGCTATTTTGCGCAAGTACACATGCTTCTACTTTAACAGCGATGTGAACATAATTTTAATCCTGGATTTCGGAGAGTGCTGGAGATAGAGAGAGAGAGAGAGAGAGAGAGAGCGAGAGAGATAGATAGATAGAGAGAGAGACACAGAGAGAGAGAGAGAGAGAGAGAGAGAGAGAGAGAGAGAGAGAGAGAGAGAAAGAGAGAGATTTTCTGGCTAATACAAACAACTGATTTAATGCCTCCTGATTTTTTCCTTTGGACCCTCTAAAAATATTAGGCACGTCTTCTCAGTTGGTAACAGGCAGTGCTGATCCTTAGCAAAGCTCCGTTTCAATAAGTCAAACAGAATTTAATTGGGCTTTTTTCGCACAAGCCGTGTGCAGGACAGTAGTTAGATAGGAAAAGTCAGACCAAAAACTTTATAATACCATAGGCGGGATCTGAACCACAGATCTCTCGGTCTCTAGCCGGGACTCTAACCCCTGAGTTACCATGGCAACATACCGACATGGCATTACATTCCTCAACTGACTCGCAAGTTACCCGGTAAGCCAGAAGGTGATCTCAAACTACTTTGAGGTGACATACCCCATGGCAACTCATAAGTACTTTAAGTCCCGGGCTTCATAATTTAGCCAACTATGAGGTCAATTAGTGCCAACTTAATTATTTTTTTCGCAGAAGTCATATGTAAGATAGTAGTTGGAGAAGTAGAATCAGACGAAAAATTCAATGCCATAGTCAGCATTTAAACATGCCGCCTGGCATTAGATTCCACAACTGGCCTGTTGCCATCGTAGCTCAGTGGTTAGTGAAACAGGCTAGTGGCTGGTCGTCGTTTAAATTCCGGCTATGGCATTGAGTTTTTCATTCTGACTCTACCTTTACAAATAAAACAGAATCCTGTGATACACTTAGGACTAAAATCCGTATCTATAAAAATAATTAAAGCAATCAACTGTCCTCAAGTGAATTGACTAGAGATATCCAGGAAACAGAACATAACATCTAAATATAAATATAAAAACAGTTAAATACAAATAAACAATCGTTGAAATTTAATTATTTCCATTAACTTTAAGTAAAATAACAGAACAAATTATTTAATGATTATTGACGTGCAAGTGGTAGTGCATGTTTTAGTATCTGGTTCAGTATACTAGTAAATTTAAGATTTAGCATTTTTAAATATCTCAGAATGCTAAGTATAATAGGAATGGTGATACAGTTTACCAGGAAAGAAACATAACATTGCTTAATACATTTCTTTTCTTCGCTTGCTGTGTAGCATTCCCTTTCAATCGAAATATCGGATCTAAAACCATGTCCTTTAGATGTTTTTGTCGATATATACTGTATCAGCACCTCTGTTAGAGACGTTGAGACATGACCAGAAGTTCCTTATGAACTTTTATCCTAGTTCAAGAGAAACTGAACTATCGCAAATATTACGCTAGGTTAGGCATTTTGGGTCCTCTCTGAAATAAGATTTCATTAATAGAAGTAAGGGTTAAAGACTGAGTAAACTAACAAACTTTATTTCATCGATTCAAACAACCTGTTAATTTAACAATCTCTCATACTTCATAAGCCAAAACTGCGTTTCCAGTGTTACAAATTTTAACAAGTGGTGATATTTCCAAATTTTTTCTTACATCAAGCTTCAGATGATGAACTGTCATCTTAAGAAATTGTATACATACATCTTAAAAAAGTACCATTATGGATATAATAGTAACACAAATGACAAGAGAAAACTGGTTTTTTAGAGTATAAACCTAGAGAATATATGCTCAACAAGTTTTTAATTACGAGAGAGTTGATAAAAACTTTGTACGCTTTTTTACTTTCTCTAGCCCCGTATGTACAATGTACATAGGGATAGAGAAGTATTGTATTCCACCCAAAAATTCGATACCGAGATTTCACAGGAAATACATGTTTTAGGACCTCCTGTATCCATAAAAAGCATTTTCAGAAAAAGGTCCGTGTGTGTGTCCGTGTGTCTGTGAACACGATAACTCAAAAACGAAAAGTCGGTAAAATACCAAACTTGGTATTTAAGTTTAGTGTCTTCCAGGGATGCTACACAAAAATTTTGAGAAAAATCCCCCAACCCCAAACTACCCTTTACATGGAAAATTTTTCGAAAATTTTGATTTTCTTAAAAATGACTCTAACGATTTTGATTAAAATATCGTATATTAAAGATATTTACCTAGAAAATAAAATGCATATCTTGAATTTTATGTGAATAGCTTCTGAAGACCTGTTTACTCTGGATGAATTTTGCTTAATTTGGCATAACTAGTAAACCGCAAGAGATAGACAAAAACTTACTGTACAAAAAATGTAGGTTGTTTTAAAATACACAAGTTATGTCATATACATTTTTCTCGTGGAGCTTACCGTTTTCGAGGTACTCATTGTTATTAGTTTCAGTTGTGAAGTACTTATACTTTTCTCAGACAGGAGTGTCCGTTTTTCTTTTGTTCTACTCCTGGCCAAGAAAAGAAGCGATCTGTAATGACAATCGCGTAACGACAGCTTTTAAAACATTTGACTATTGGTTTAGCCTAGTGTATTCCCTTATTTTCTTCCTATTTATAACGAACCAAGTAATAAGAACATTGTGCTAATGAGTACCTCGATTAGCAAGGTGCAGAAAGAAGAATTGTCTTATGTAAGAAGTTTGTGGAACAGCTAGAGAAAGTCATGTGAGTGTAGCAATCAGATTTTTACTTTCTCTATACGCACTATGTACATAGTGTATAGAGAAGGTTTTGCACTCCACCAAAATATTCGATACCGAGATTTCACCGAAAATATATGTTTTAGGGTCCCCTGTATCCAAAAAAAGTATTTTTAGAAAAAGGTCCGTGTGCGTGTGTGTGTCAGTGTGTCCGTGTGCCTGTGAACACGATAACTCAAAAACGAAAAGTCGGCAAAATACCAAACTTGGTATTTAAGTTTAGTATCTTCCAGGGATGCTACACGAAGATTTTGAGAAAAATCCCACAACCCCAAACTACCCTTTACATGGAACATTTTTCGAAAATTTTGATTTTCTTAAAAATGGCTCTAACGATTTTGATTAAAATATCGTATATTAATAATATTTACCTGACAAATAAAATGTATATTTTGAATTTTTTGGGAATAGCCTCTGAAGACTACTTTATTCGGGTCAGTTTCACGAAATTTTGCATAACTGCTAAGCCATAAGAGATGGACAAAAACTTACCACACAATAAATGTAGAGCACTTTAAAACACACAATTTATGTTATATACATTTTTTTGAGATTTTCCTTGTTTTTGGTTTCAGCTATAAAAAAACATACTTTTCTCATACAGGACTTTGTGAACTGGTGTCCATAACAAGCAAAGGAACTTCAGTCACATAGCAACCAGCTTTTGACCATCACTTTAAGCTATGGTACTCCCTTATTTCGCTTCTACTTACAAGAGAGCAAGTAACAAGACTATTTCTGCTATTTTTTTCTCGATTAGCAGGAAGTAAATAGAAGCATAAGCTTTTTAACAATAATTTATTGCAGAGTTGTAGCGAAAGTCATGTGAATGGAGCACATTAGTTTTTTTATTAATGAGTGATAAGTATGAATTTATAGAATTTCTCCATTACCAAGTATATTAATAAGGGTTCCAAATAAACAGCCATGAAGGTACACTGAGTTAAAACACTAATATCATTTTAACAAACTAGCTGCCCGCCACGGTTTCGCACGGGTGGTATATCTAACGAAAAAGTGAGATGGAAGCGCTTCCATAGTGTGGCGGATAAATGCTGAAATAGGTAATGCATTACATTAAGCAGAAAGTCACAAAGTAACATTCATGCTTCTTCCGAATCTTTCTTCCCTTTACTCCGACTGGTTTCCACCTCTTTTTATTTTCTTCTATGTCAAAACAATAATTTTAAGGCTAACAATGACATAAGCAAGTTAGATCTGGTTGGGCAATTGATAAATTCTTATTTGGTGATAGCTTTGAGGATTAAATTTCTCCATTTAACCCAAAATATTACTTGATCGAATGTATTACGAGTAATGCAATAATTGCAGTGTGACGCTGGCGGGAGTATCTTCATGTTGTGATGAAATCATGAAATCTAGCTCATGTACCACATAACTAACATCTGCAATAGGTAGGTTAACATATTATCCGGGTCCTGTCATTTCACTGCCATTTTCGGATTCCAAGGAGAATTACTGGTTAATGTGCATGTGTTTATAAATTGTTCATTTTAAAGAATTACGAAAACAAAAATATAGTTGGAACGAGTACGCTTTTATTTCTTTATTTAAACGATATGACCAAGGGAACGATAGTTAATACATAAGAAATGCACCTGATTTTCATATTATCTTACGTCTTCATATCTGGGTGCATTCCCTTTGCATTGAACGGGAGGAAAAATAATCAGTACTACGGCCATCTAGCAAATAAATAACTACTATAGGTGTTCGTTGCCAGGAAAACTTCTTTGCTTCTTTATTTTAAACGAAAGGAGTAAGGAAAAGACCGTTATTACATAAAGATGTATTTGAATTTCATTGTTGCGTTGCGTCATTGTCTCGATAAACTGTTGCGTTACTTTAACATTGAATGGGGAGGAAAACTACAGCACTTCTCCTGCCTGCTATTTAGCAACAAATAACCGTGGTGCCACTGCCATCTGGCGGCTATTAACCGATTGCGTTCCCTTGACACTGTATGCTGATACATATTATGGTACTTTAAAAACATTCCTGTATGATTTTTAAACATTTTCATTTACACAAACCTTGTAACGACAATAACGAAAAAAAAAAAAAAAAAAAAAAAAAAGAAGAATTGTTCAATTTGGTGCAGTTGTTCGGAAGTGATGCGCGTACTTACATTTCAGCGATTCATTTATATATATAATGAGGGCTCTATATGTTGGAACCAACTTATGATCCTAAGTTTGTGTTTTACCAAATCGGCGAATTTATATACTTCTGAGCTGCTCAGAATTTTCGGGGAAAATGCGACTGTCTAATAATGATGAAAAAAAATCCGATGTGTTCCATTCACATGCCTTTCTCTACATCTCTGTAACAAATCGTTGTTAAAAAGCTTATGCTTCTATTTACTTCATGCTAATCAAGAAAAAATTAGCAGAAATAGTTTTATTACTTGCTACCTTGTTAGTAGAAGCAAAATAAGGGAAACCATAGATTAAACTGATAGTCAAAAGCTGGTTGCTATGTGACTGAAATTCCTTTGTTTGTTTGGACAGGAGTTGACAAATTGCTGTATAAGAAAAGTATAAGTTTTTCAAAGCTGAAACCAAAAACAACGGATACCTTAAAAACGATCACCTCCACGAAAAAAAATGTGTATAACATAACTTGTGTGTTTTAATGTGCTCCACATTTTCTGTGTGGTAAATTTTTATCCATCTCTTACAGTTTAGCAGATACGCAAAATTCCATAAAATTCATCAAGAATAAAGTAGCCTCCAGAGGCTATTCTCAGAAAATTCAAGATATACATATTATTTGTCAGGTAAATATCTTTAATATATGACATTTTAATCAAAATCATTAGAGCCATTTTTGAGACAATCAAAATTTTCGAAAAAAAGTTCCATGTAAAGGGTAATTAGAGTGGGGGGATTTTCTTGAAAAGCTTTGTGTCGCATCCTTGGAAGATACCAAACTTAAATACCAAGTTTGGCATTTAACGGTATTTTCGTTTTTGAGCTATGCTGTCCAGACACACACACGACATTTTCCCAAAAATGCTTTTTTTTGGATTCAGGGGGACCCACAACATGTATTTCCAGTGAAGTATCGGTATCGAAATTTTGGGTGCATTACAATACCTTCTCTATACACTATATACATAGTACTGTAGAGAAAGTAATAAGTGGTAGATTAAATTTGCGGAGACAGCATTGATCTAAATGAGAGATCTCCATTCCAAGCGTAAATAGACCCAAAGTGAACAAGCAGGGGAGAGAGAAAAGCTCAGGTTATAAAACAGAAGTGAAATATATACGTGGTATAGTATAATTCTTTTGAAAAGAATTCGAAATGAACATGTGGAAAAGAATTCGTAACAGCTTTTGCCTCGAAAACGACGAGGAGAATCTAAGTAATATTTTGGTGACTGACACGTGCTGACATGCTCTCTTCACTCGCGGAAGAGAGGAATTCCTCTGTACAGCAACTCATAGATTCTTGTCATCTTGGAAGGAAGGGTGGTTATATTAGAGATGGCGTCACTCAAAAACCCGAGCCTCGGCAAGAATAGGACGCGTGTGGAATCGGAAATGAAGACTGCAAAAGGAAAACGGGTGGAGAAGGGAAATACCAAGATGAGAAAGAGTGAAATTCTTTTTGGCGGCAACGCTGACTAAAGTGTAATCCTTTCAAAAGTGAAAATGTCGCAGCTGACACATTCAACAGATATTACTTGGAGAGATGAAAAATATCAGGTATTCATTTACAATTTTAAGTTATTATATTTCTTAAACCTTACTACACTAAGCGAGGATTTGATAGGTCTTTGTACTGAAATGATGTGCTTCGGCCCTTGAAGTTACAGGGTTGAATGCTCAGAAGCATTAATTTTTACGTATAAAGAACTAATGAGAAATTTAACTCACATTGATTGAAGGTCTTTATAAACAAAGCATACTAAACAACCAAAGGCTGTAAATGCATACTTAGAATTATAAGTAATATAAATGTTAGCATAGTTGAAACAATACAAAGATTATCTTAAAATAATTTTCTGCCAAAATCCTTCTCTAAATTAAGAAAACAATTGTATATATAAGAAATAATTTTACATCTAATCAAACGTTTTTCAATATAATTAGTGAAACTTTAATTACGCAGAGGATCTTTGCTTTAGTATATATATATATATATATATATATATATATATTTTATATTTTCTTGAAATGTCACAAAATACCATATGATAGCGTCTCTGGCTTCAAATAGCAAGTCAACAACGTCAATTTTATTGAAACAAGAAAATATTCACTGTAAAAGTGGTGTAATACTCCAACTGCCCTTCTTAATATATCCATTCAATTGTGTATCACATACGGATATAAGTTCATGGTCGATCCTTCCCAAAAAGAGCTGACATCTCTGTTTCATTAAATAATCAGAATAGGAATTTTCATGCATTAAAGCCAGGACGAAAAAAAACTGTTCTGTTAATGGACTTAATGCCGTGGTTCGTCAATAAAATACGACCCCAATTCCTCGAATTATGACCAATAAGTTGTATGTTCAGATATAACCCTATTTTTACTTTCTCCATACGCACTATGTACATAGTGAATAGAGAAAGTATTGCACTCCACAAAAAATTTCAATACCGAGATTTCACCGGAAATATATGTTTTAGGGTCCCCAATATCCAAAAAAAAGTATTTTCAGAAAAAGGTCCGTGTGTGTGTGTCCGTGTGTCCGTGTGTCTGTGAACATGATAACTCAAAAACGAAAAGTCGGTAAAATACCAAACTTGGTATTTAATTTTGGTATCTTCCAGGGATGCGACACGAAGATTTTGAGAAAATCCCCCCACCCCAAACTACTCTTTACATTGAACTTTTTTCGAACACTTTGATTTTCTAAAAAAATGCCTCTAACGACTTTGATTAAAATATCGTATATTAAAGCTATTTACCTGACAAATAAAATGTATATCTTGAATTTTCTGGGGATAGCCTCTGAAGACTACTTTATTCTGAGTGAATTTTTCAAAACTACTAAACCGTAAGAGATGGACAAAAACTTATCCCACAGAAAATGTAGAGCACGTTAAAACATACAATTTATGTTACATACATTTCTTTCGTGGAGTTGATCCTTTTTGAGATATTCATTTTTCTTGGTTTCAGCTTTGAAAAAGTTATACTTTTCTCATACAGGAATTTGTCAACTCCTGTTCCTACAAACAAAGGAACATCAGTTACATAGCAACCAACTTTTAGCTTTCACTTTAACCTATGGTACTCCCTTATTTCGCTTCTGCTTACAATACAGCAAGAAATAAGACTATTTCTGCTAAATTTTCTGGATTAGCATGAAATAAATAAAAGATAAGCTTATTAACAATAATTTTTTTCAGAGATATAAAGAAAGGCATGAGAATGGAACACATCAGATTTTTTTTCTTCTCTGGCAAAGAGAAGGGAATTGCAAAGAAATACTTAGCCATCAGCTCTTAAAAAAATTATTTCCATTATTCCTTTCCACTTGCACTTACAAATAAAAATCTGATGTGTTCCATTCACATGACTTTCTCTACATCTCTGCAACAAATTATTGTTAAAAAGCTCATGCTTATATTTACTTCATGCTAACCGAGAAAAAAAAAAAAATAGACGAAATGGTCTTATTACGTGCTTCCATGCAAGTAGAAGGGAAATAAGGGAGTACTATAGGCTAAACTGATAGACAAATGCTGGTAGCTAGGTGACTGAAGTCCCTTTGTTTGTTTGGACAGGAGTTGACAAATTCCTGTATGAGAAATATATACCTTTTTCAAAGCTCAAACCAAAAACAAGGAATAATTAAAAAACGATCAACTCCACGAAAAAAATGCCTTACCCTTGTGGGGTAAGTTTTTGTCCATCTCTTACGGTTTAGCAGTTATGCAAAATTCAGAGGCTATTCCCAGAAAATTTAAGATATACATTTTATTTGTCAGGTAAATATCTTTAATAGATCACATTTTAATCAAAATCGCTAGAGAAATTTTTGAGAAATTCAGAATTTTCCAAAAAAAGTTCCATGTAAAGGGTAGTTGGATGTGGGGAAATTTTCTTTAAAATCTGCGTGTAGCATCCTTGGAAGATACCAAACTTAAATACCAAGTTTGGTATTTAATGGTCTTTTCGTTTTTGAGCTATGCTGTCAACAGACACACACACACGCGCATACACATACGGACCTTTTTCCAAAAATCTGATGTGTTCCATTTACATGACTTTCTCTATATTTCTGCAACAAATTGTTCTATTTACTTCATCTAATCGAGAAAACATTAGCAGAAATTGTCTTATTACTTGCTTCCTTGTTAGTAGAAGCGAAATAAGGGGGTACCATAGGTTAAAGTGATAGTCAAAAGTTGGTTGCTATGTGAATGAAGTTCCTTTGTTTTTTATGCACACGAGTTCACAAAAGTATGTTTTTATACCTGAAACTACAAATAAGGAATATCTAAAAAGCAATCAACTGCACGAAAAAATGTATATAACATAAATTGTGTGTTTTAAAGTGCTCTACATTTGTTGTGTAGTATGTTTTTGTCCATCTCTTACGGTTTAGCAGTTACGCAACATTCCGTAAAATTGACACAGAATAAAGTAGTCTTCAGAGGCTATTCCCAGAAAATACGAAATATACAGTTTTTCTGTCAGGCAAATATCTCTAATACACGATATTTTAATCAAAATCGTTAGAGCCATTTTTGGTAAAATCAAAATGTTCGAAAAATTTCCATGTAAAGGGTAGTTTGGGGTAGGGGATTTTTTCTCAAAATCCTCCTGTCGCATCCCTGGAAGATACTAAACGTAAATACCTAGTTTGGTATTTTACCTACTTTTCGTTTTTGAGTTATCGTGTTCACAGTCACACGACCCACGGACACTCACACGGACCTTTTTCTGAAAATATTTTTTTTTGGATACAGGGGACCCCAAAACATATATTTCCGGTGAAATCTTGGTAACGAATTTTTGGAGGAGTGCAATACCTTCTCTATACACTATGTACATAATACGTGTAGAGAAAGTAAAAATCTAATAACACAATTTCTGCTAAAATTTATCTTAATTAGCGCGAATTATATAGAAGAATAAGATTGAGTAAGAATAATTTATTGAAGAATAGGTAGAGAAAGGCATGTATATATAATAATTATCTTTCGCATATTTGCACAATTTACATAAGATACTGCAGGAGTATGTGTTACATTTTCACAGAAGAATTTGTTGCATGCTATAATATACCCACATCTGACGTTGGCACGCTTGAAGTCACATGTACTTTCTCAGAACGAAATTTCAGTTTGTCAGGAGAGGTTTACGACTTTTGTCACCTAACGCTTGAGAGATCGGCGAACGAATATCCCGGGTGGCAGTTTCAACAAGGCGCTTATGTTTACCGTTTCTGGGGGTTGAAGGGGGTAAAAGTCTCCCCCTGCCACGTAATTTCCGGGAGGAGGATGAGATATGAAAGACAGGGAAAGGCAGGGTTCTTCCCGTAGTTATTCCACAGTAACGTTTTTTTGTATAACCTCGGAGAATATTTACGGGCAACTTCGCTTTAGTAAAAATGAAAAGTATGAATCTGAAATTAGATTTTACGGGGCCCTCCGAAATGGCTGTTTAAGGAAAGATTCACGACCACTTACTTTTAAAGTGAATTCTGTTTTGTTAGGAGTTACTGCTCTATTTCATGTTAAAATCATTTATTTGCATTTTTATTGGGAGGTGAGCATTTTATTCATGGCTGTCCTCCCAGTGAAAATGGAAAGGAGACATTCATTTGTTTTCTGCTGTCTAAGTACTTCATATCTCTTTAGATTTAAAACATTTGAGCTGGAAATCGAAATCACGCTCACTTCTTGCTGGAAATCGTCTTGTTGTAGGAATGCAATTTCCATTTCTAATGTAATATTACTTCTTTTTCTCAACCCTATTAACATATTTAATGTAATAAATTATTATGATTACTTTAATAAAGCACTTCTTTTCCGCCAACTAAAATATTAACTAAAACTTTAACTTGAAACGGACTACTAATTTATTTTCATTTTTGATTCTCTGCTAGCATTTAATGGTTACTTGTAAATCCATTTTAATGATATTCACAAAAATACATACAACAAACTTATTAAAATTACTCCAAGAACAAATTAGATCATTTGCGTTAACTAATTACTGGAGCGAGGAAGTTCGTACCAATTTCCTCAAGCAAAGTAAGAGTTGGCAATACCATCCGGCGCTACTTGCGTGAACAAAGGTTAGAGTAGAGTGCAACCCATAACTGCAAAACATATATCACTGCATAACAGAACCATGTCGGTAGGAAGGAAGGCGTTCGAATAACATCTTTATTTGCTTAAACATGAGCAAAATCAATTTTTTTACAACCATAGTAAGCTTTTTAGCAGTGAACTTATTCCGTACTTATTTAGAAACTAATGGCAGTTCTAGTATACAAACTTCAAACGTCTAGAAACAGAACAGCTTCACAGAAACTTCATTGCAAGTTTGTTCAATAAGTTACTCGCAACTATC
Organism: Hymenopus coronatus; assembly: GCA_030762935.1. Lineage (NCBI taxonomy): Eukaryota > Metazoa > Arthropoda > Insecta > Mantodea > Hymenopodidae > Hymenopus > Hymenopus coronatus. The sequence goes on along the minus strand of CM060888.1, from coordinate 116,804,799 downwards.
ACACTGTTACAGTCCAGAGGCATTGAGCTGACTGAATCTGTGCGGCATGTAGAACTGTCAATACAGATTTACTAATTCACGAGAATATTATCTGAATTAAATATGAAAATTAAAAGTGTAATTGAAAAGAATGAAGGGTTTGGTGGGAGGTGTCGCATACAAGCTGCACTTTTAGATACCAAAAAATGTTTTTTGCTCGGTGATACTGAAACAGAACTAATAAAATATTTAAAATATACCCTGATCATATCATGCGAAGTGAAACGAAATTTTTCGCATTATAAATCTTGTTTGTTGGAACGTAGAATAAAGTTTTCATTTTAATGGCTTCAGAAGTAAACATATTTTTCAATGATATGGCTGCAGATGAGTAAAGATTTAGTTTAATTTCTGCTTTCGGTTTTACTTAGTAAGAGTCTGAAAATATTTAAGAAATTAATTTTATTATTTCTATATTATTTTACATTCGATCAGTAAATACTACAACCCGCGTTATAATTGCTTGGCTGTTTTCATTATGTACATATGTAATGAAGGAAATCAGTCAGAGTCCGCCTTATATATGTAGCAATTTGTATGTTGTACATAATTAATGCTCTAAATAGATGTGCTTTTACGAATGTCTCATAAGTTATTTTTGCTCTCTGAAAACGTGCTATTTACTTCACAACAGGTTTGTTTACTGCTCCATCGTGGCTTGTTTTGATGTGGCGAGACGGTCGGTCGTAACCTGTATAGAGAATGGCGAACGGTACGAACTTCCTACCTCTGCTTTTTACAGAAAGCTAACCTTGAAGACCAAATTTCCTTTATCAACAAAGTGAGAAAATACATAAATTGTTAAAATTGTTTGAAAAGGAAAAATATTTGCAGCTGATCTCAACTACACCTATTGTAATATCGCAGCTTTCTTTCTAAATGGACCGCACAGAATAGAAGCAGTTTTCTTCCATTGAATAAACAATACTTATATACAGCACCAATATACAAAGGCAAGGGTAGTGTTGACAAACCAAACAACTATAGAGGCATTGCATTATTATCAAATGTAGGAAAAATTTTTACTGGTATTATGGCAAGCAGGATACAAACATGGGTTGAAGAATATGATATCCTCTCGGAACTTCAGATGGGCTTTAGAAAAGGGAGGAGGACAGTTGATAACTTATTTATTATAAAAACACTGGTAGATAAATACTTGAAAGACAAAAGAGGAAAGTTATATATGGCTTTTGTGGATTTAGAGAAAGCATACGATAGGATAGAGCTTCAATTGCTGTGGCATAAGTTGTTGACTAAAGGAGTGAGTAAACAAATGGTGGACACCCTTAGAGCATTATATAAGGAAAATACTTTTTGTATAAGAGTGGAGGAAGGGGTTGTAACAAGAGAAATCCAACAAGAGAAAGGCCTTAGACAGGGATGTAAGTTAAGTCCAGTCCTATTCAATTTATATATAGATGATGTATTAACAGAAATTGGGAGAAATAATAACTCGATGCCAGTAATTAATAATATTCAGATTCCAGGATTACTGTTTGCAGATGATCTAGTTATAGGTGCAATTACAGTGAATGGCTTGAAACAATCCTTGCAAACATTAAATAATTACTGTAAAGAGTGGAGTTTAAAAGTGAACCAGGACAAGACGCAGATTGTAGTGTTCAAAAAAGGGGGAAAATTGAGCAAATATGAAAAATGGAAGAATGAGAATGAAAAGGAGTACAGGGTAGTGAGAGAATGTATTTATCTAGGAGTTAAAATTGATAGTGGTGGCAATTGGGAAAAGCAAAAGAAATTTGCATTGGCAAAAGGAAAAGGAGCTTTATCAGCTATTAGAAGTTGCAAATACAAAGCACCTAATATAAATATTAGATGGTTAGAAAAAGTGTACAATATGGTGGTTGAGGCAAAAATGCTATATGGGATAGAAGTATGGGGATTAGAAGGAGGATGGGAAGGCATAGATGAGGTGCATAGGAAATTTTGCAAAGAAATACTGGGGTTACCAAATGCAACTGTTAGGCAGGTAGCACAAATAGAGCTGGGTAGAGTGGCAAGTAAGGGAAAGATTATGGAAAGGGCATTGAAATTTTGGCATAGGATATTGAAATTGGAAGAAAGGAATTTGTTAAAACAGTGTTTAGTATATCAAGAGAAAAGTTTAAAGAACAAGGGATGGGTAGACTGTCTTCGAAATAACCTGGAAAGTAGTGGGTTAGGGGAAATGTGGAGAAGAAGAGAAAATAATGTGAATAACTTCTGGAAGTTGGCAAGGAAAAGATTTGAGGATATAGAAATACAAAAAATATTTAGTGAAATAACTGAAAAGAGATCTTTAGTTTTCTATATACCAATGAAAGTCTCATGGGGAAGGGAAAAGTACATTGATGTGACAAATAAAGAGGAGCGAGAAGGTATTGCATGGCTGAAAGCAGGAGTATGGAGATTAAAAGGTCTAAGGAAAGGTATTCCACAAAATCAATGTCCTATATGTGGCGGAAATGAAGATATAGAACACATTTTATTTAAATGTAAAGGAACTGAAATTTGGAGAAAAAAGTATATTAATAAGAAATGGTTTAAAATAGATAGAAATGTAGTAGTAGTTGAAATGTTTCAAAAAGATAGTAAGAAGATTGGACAATTCTTATGCAAAGTGAAAAATAAATGGATATGGACAGTAAATAGACAAAATGGTGTAATAAACTAGAATTAATAAACTATTGTAAAATATGAGTATGACCGGTAAAGAGCCAGGGCTGAACACCGATCATATTCACCTGTATAATGCTTAGCATAAATAAATAAATAAATAAATAAATATACAGCAATAAAATATCTTATGTGTTCCATTTAGATGACCTTCTCTAACTTTTCAGTAATCGAGATAAACATTATTAAAAATGGAAAAATGGTTTTATTACTTAGATCTTTGTAAGTAGAAGAAAAATAACGAATACACTATGCTATAGCCACATTTAAATCTTCTAAAAGTTGGTCGTATGGCCTTAAAATGGAAATTTCCTACTCTTTACATCACCCAGAGGCAAAAAAAGGTGAATAACGACGTCCCATTGGTGAAAAGTCTACCAAATATTGGAAATGTTTAAATCAATAACAAGGATATATCGGAAATAGTTAGCACTACTAAAAATATTTATAGCGTAAACTGTGTGTTTTAAGATATCTAAAGTTTTCGGGCAGTTTTGTGTTTGTTCTTAACCAGTTATGGAAAGTTACCAGGAATGAATAGGATTTCAGAACTGTTCCCAAAAAATTCAGTACGCTTTTTACTTGTCAAGCGAAATATCTTTAATATACAGTACATTAATTAAAATTGTTAGATATTTTAAGAAAATCAATATTTTCACAATTTTTTCCATTTAAAGAGTATTTTGTGGTGGGCGAATTTTCTTGAAAATCTTAATGTCCATCCTTAGAAAATCAAGCTTGGTATTTAACCAACTTTTATTTTTTGAGTTATGTTGTTCACAACACACTCACACACACAAACACACACAGACATACACACACGCAAATACACACGGAACTTGTTCTAAAAATCTGGTGTGTTCCATTCACATATCTTTCACTAGCTCCTCTACAAACAAATTTTTCTCACAAACATTATTCTTTTATCTATGTCATGCTAGTCTAGATAAAAAATAACAAGAAACGTCGTATTACTTGCTTCGTTGTAAGTATAAAGAAATAAGGGACTACGTTAAGCTAAAGCGATAGTCAATTCTTTTTAAAGCTAGTCGCTATTTGAAAACTGAGGTTAGGTTCGTTTAGCATGCTTCCGTTTGAGAAAAATTAATTAGTTTGAAATTGAAATCAATAACAATGAATATCTCTAAAACGATCAACTCTAAAAGAGAAACGTAAAATACATAAATGATATCATTTAACAAGATATACATTTTTTGTGTAGTAAGTTTTGTCTATCACTTAAGGTCTAACCGTTAAATACATTTCTGCAAAATTCAACCAGAATAAAGAGCTCTTCAGACGCTATTTCCAGAAAATTCAAAATATATCTACATTTTATTTGTGATTGAATAACTTAATGAAGGGCATTTTTGAAAAGATCAGACATTTTTGAAAAGATCGAAATGTTTGCAAAAGGTTCAATGTAAAGCTTAGTTTAGGATGGAGGATTCGCTTGAAAATCTGTTTTTCGTATCTTTGGAAGACATTGAGCTTAAACACTTAGTTTGATATTTAACCAATCCTTTATTTTTAGGTTATGTTGTCCACAGAAACCCACAGACAGATGGACAGATAGACACATGCAGACCTTTTACTATTTTTTTTTTCTAATTCAGTTTACCTCAAAACATTTCAGATGAAATCTCGGTATAAAATATTTTGATGGAGTACAATAGCTTCTCTATCCAATAGGTTATACAATAGCATGAAGTAATACAGCAATGTCAATTAAAAATAATTCCATTATGTGAACTTAAATGTATTTTAATTCGACCTTCAGCACGTCTTAACTTCACGTTACATCCTATCATGTAAATTCAATCGGATCTCTGGCATTTAGGTTTAGCAAATACTGAAAATATAAAACAAAATAAAAATCTTATTTTCCATGTAAAGTGTAATGGTTATCTTAGAAATAAAACCGACTTTTCACTTTTGAACTATGTTGTTCACAGACACCAGAACGTATAATATACCGACCTTTTAAATAAGCGCTATTTTCATTTAGGGAACCTTAAAATGCACATTTCTGGTGAAATCTGGCACAACTGTTTGGATAGAATGCTATACTTCCTCACAGGTAAGTAGCAGGAAAATAAATAAAACAGCTGTTAGTTATAAATGCCTATGATTTACTTAAATAAGTGGAAATTATTTAAATGAATGTTTAAATGAATAAATTAAGGACCAGAAGTTTAAATTCTTTAGAAAATTTTCTGCATAAATTAAATGTCGAGCAGAAGTTTAGAAAAGGTTTTTTACCTACTCGTCTACCAAGGAAAACTCCTATTACTCTAATTTGAAATGTTGTTCTCAAATAGATTTCTTTCAAGTTCCACCAATTGTTCAGCGAACTTCAATAACTACTGTTGATTCCAAATTTTAATCGCTATTTTATGACTATGTTTATACGATAAGAGTGATGAAATAAAGCCATGCGTTACTTGCACTGAAATAAAGGCGGACTGAAGACTATGTCTAGATGTTCTAAATCGTATTAAACAAATACTGCAGTGCCGTTTTTATTTTACATATATTTAAAGAAATACACCCGCATTTTACTAGTTAACATACAGATAGATAAAGATTCTATATACATCATAACAAAGTAAGTTTTGAAGAATCACGGTCCATTCTTTTGGATACAAGCATTTACTTTAATTACATAATGGATTTATCAATGTTTCCCAGGACAGGATGTAATTACGTTAATTTTGAGTCATATTAATATTTGGATTATATTCCGGAAGTGCTTGATTGTTGAGAATTCATTCCTGAAGTTTTTGCTAATTTGCTAAAATATTCAAAGGACTTGGAATACTTTCGTGTCTGACCTAGAAGGAGGTATGATTTCATTGCAATTAGTCGATGTTGAGGACTTTATCACGTCATAGCGTCATATGATATTTTGAGTTCGTTAACATATATGATTTTTTTTTAGTTTAGTTTTCCTTAGAGCAAAGTGTTAGGATATTTATTAAACACGGATATATAAACAGATACTCAGCAATATATGTCTATATATACATATATATTCAAATATAAAATTGAACTAAAGGAAAGAATCTGTACATTTTTAAAGAGCTTTTAGTTATACCCGCCAAAACATTAAGGTAAGCTAACATTAAGTTAAGCTATAGTTGACTATAACTTCTAAAAGTTTTTGAAAAACGAGTATGAGGCGAACGGACCCATCAGTCCGTGCTGATTAAGAGATTTCGGCGAGAGTAAGCTTCGTGTGTGTGTGTGTGTGTTTATTTGCTTTTTAGTCGTATTTATGCTTAAAATGTTCTCTGTTCGGCAAGCTGACATTTCAAATTGTTGATTTGGTGAATATCGTTATTCAGTTTTTTTTGGTAGTGTTTAACGCCCGCTTTAACTACTTATGGCACCGCAGGCGGTGATACTGGTGATACATGAATGATGATGGAGCACCGGTGGAATGCGATGGCGGGGGAAACCGGAGTACCCGGAGAAAAATCGCTCCAGCGCCGCTTTGTCCACCACAAATCTCACATGCGGTCGCTTGGGATCGAGGTAAGTGGTCTAACCACTCGGCCACGGCGCGGCCAGCTATTCAGTGATCCAGTGAATATCGTGTCACATGGCTAAACCTATAAGGTAATTTTGAAACAACAATGATACAGATATAATGAAAGAAGGCATCTAAAGAATTATACAAGTACTTCCTTACACCCAACTAGGAGAATATTAATAGGGAGACCGAGATTGTGATGGGCAGAGAGTCTTTGAAGTGGAACAGATCTTAAAGTCTGTCCTTGAAGTGAAAGAAGTGGATTAAGTAAACATTATTTCAAATATATTTAAACCATTACATAAAATCTCTACGAACATGTAACGTGGCTGCAGCGGCGACTATAACAAAGTGCCGCTTCCTGTAACAGACTGGGCACGAGCAACCTTTTCCTACCTTTGTTAATTTTACGCCCTCAAAGAATATACAGAATAAGAGTGACGAAGAATACATAACCGTATCCTATCAACATTTTCTAAACAAGTAATTTGTCAAAAACATTATGCTTCGAAGTCAACTTTTGTTTTGTTACATTAACATGTTCGCGAATGGGAAACACAGAAACAATAACATAGTTGAGAGCTAAAACAGGTCGAAAGAACCACAGGATTAATCATTACGCTCGCCTTTGCACACCACAATCCTGGAACCAAGAACTCGTGCAAACAAACCCGCCAGAACGAGCAACCAGCAACAAGAGGCAAGCACCCGCAGGATCCGAACACCACAGATGCCACAACGTCCGCAGAGAGTGACTTTGTGGGTTGGGCAGGAGTTGTTGAAACCGGAATAACTGAAACTAACAAACATACCTTCATTCCTTTTAAACAATTCTTCTTTTACTAACAATTCATTTTTCAGCTTTTCAGTTTTTAATAGTAATTGAATAAAAAACAGTTTAACAATTTGTATAGGATTAATTTTTAAAATTTCCAACTGTTTTTCTTATATCATTCATTTTGAAGTGATTGAAACTGGCTTTCAAAAGTCTATATTTTCCAAAGTATTAGACAAATAAGTACGATTGATACATCAAATGAACCACAAGGCTCACCAAAGTTTTTTCCTAACACTCTACAATGTTCTTCTTCTTTCTTTTTGTGCTTAAACCGCTTTACTTTTTACGGTCATATTGGGTACTTTAACCAATGAAACAACTGATTCACTTTAGTTTGTTATTGTAAGGTTTTAAATAATTTCTATTTTCAAACACATGCACATTTACCCTCGCATGCACGCATCCGGACTTTTTTGGGGGCATAGGAAATAATATAATGAAAGAAAGCTTCCCTGCCCAAACCGGGGATCGAACCCAGAACCTCCGGAAAGTCATCTTGCTGGTCACTCGACCATAGAGACAGTCTAATATATTTTGTATGTGTCTCTCTCTCTGGTAACACGATATTCATCCAAGCGGTTGTCCGGTTCGTGCCATACTTTCTGTAGCATCGCCCTGTCACTCATTTGTTATTTTGTTGCTATTTTGTGAGGGCACACACAATGCAAACTTGGCGAGTTTATGGTTCCCTTAATGTATCAACCACTGTATACGAGTACGCTCGCAAAAATATAGCGTTCGAAAACGAATGCATTATTTTGTAATAACCCAGTATTTTGAGATTCCTCGCGGCGTTCCCGAACCTCTCTCCACTCTGTTCAAACAGGTAATCTAAATGACATCACGAATTTATTACTAAGGAATGATTGGTTCTGTTTCAGTTATTTTATTTAAAACGCTGGAGTGTTACTGACACGGATCCTGCTTAGGAAGTAAATGTACTTAATGCACTAGGTTTCAGCTTTGATTGTTACATGAACTTAACCAATATACTACATATGTAAAGTGTATGCTTCGAGGAGTATTATTATTTATAAATAAGTTGTAAATGTAATGTAATTTAATGTAATCATACGAGGGTCAGGTAACAAGTAATGCCTTCTATTCTTTTTCTTTTGACTTGAAAGAAAATTAAACATTGAATACACAGTACGAAAGCCATAACATTGAGGATTAAATTGTCACTTTTAAATCTAATCCCCATTCTTTTCCTCAGTTTTAATCCACCATTTAACAAGGGCAGACTATTGTTTTTCGTGTCTCCTTATTCTGCTCGTGGTAACCACCGCAAACACACTTTTGACCCCAGTTCTTGAATAATTGTCATTACACTGACTTTACTGAGAGACGTAATGCAACACAATTCATCCGTTGTTATCAGCTTGAATGATCTCATCCACTCGCTCAATGTTGCATAGAGTCACTGCAGTCACCGGTCTACCGCTCCGCTGTTCATCAGCCATTATGTTGGACTTTCAGCTTCATTAAAATGATGAACCCATCTTTTAACCTCGCTGACATCCACTGGTGCATCGCCATACACCTTTGTGAACCTTTCATGAATGCGAATGGGCGTTTAACTTTCACAATCATGAATTCAATGGCAGAATACTGTCTAATACGAACATCAATATCAGTCATTTTGCAACAGGAAGCAGTGATGCCACTGGTAGGCGTATGGCTTTGCTATTGTAGTGGAGTGGGGAAGAAGGGTTGCGGAATTATGCAAAACTTAAATTATTCACATAACTTAACTTAGTTTAGGAGAAAAAAAATAGGAGGCTTTAATTATTGACAGACCCCCGTACATTACAGTACTCATATAATACGACTAATCCTTCGTAAATCAGATTCACGAATATCACTTGTAAGGAAGCTTACATATTCATAGCTGTGCATTGTGTACGAGTGATTAAGGTAGTGGCTTTATAATAAATAGATTTCGGTTTCGATTTCCACTCTCTCTACAATATATAATGTACTTTACATATGTACAGAGCCACAACTCCTGATTAAAATCTGCCCCTGAAACCCTGCAATACCAACTGGCGCGCCCTTAACAACTCCAAATACATTCAAGAAGAGAATAGAAACTCGGGAATACTTCGTTAGCTTTCTTAATACAGCTTGGACGTAATTTTTTAAAATAATTCATATAACACACCGTGTATACAAAGCTCATTTAGGTCTACCTCCAAAACAAAGTATTTAAATGTATTGCCAACGCATTCTGTAAGATAAACTCAACAAAATCTAATATTCTGCACCATCTACCATTTTGGTTCTGTTTGCGGCCATCGGAAACAAGTAGATATCTATCTTCATAGTGAGAACTGTTAATGGAATATCATTTTTGGAGTTATTACAGTTTTGCCTTGTGCCACAATTAACTGAAGTAGGGATTCATCAACTGGATGGTGCACCACACATTTTCATAATGCAGTTCTTATCTGAATAAGGAATTGCCGCCTCATTAGATTGACCGAGTCGGATAATGAGCATTCACCGCTGGCTTCACCCGCCTTGACACTTTGTGGTTTCTTGTGTGGTTTTAAGTGAAGGTCAGGGTGTACATATACATGCCTCAAGATCTACAGGATCTGCGATACAGTGTCTAACCGACAACCGAACCCGGGACTAAGGTTGACATTCCTGAGATTGTAGCTTCCACTCCCGTGGACAATCTTTCTGACCCAGTCATTTTTACCCATGGGTTTTTAGGGGGTTTTATCAGATCCCTAGACGAATTCTGGTAAAATTTCTTAATTCCCCCGAATTAAGGATCCCTGTCCCTGTATGTCATCTGATTTAATTCCAACCGGTCTCCTTCTGGATTGTAAGTTACTGCGCTTTGCGCAGGGTAGCGTCGGAGTCGTCTGTGGGACCAAGGGTCTTCAGCCAGAGACAGGTGTGGGCTCTTGCTGCTTCCCGCGTCGAAATGAAGAATTGCCTGGACTAAGGACCCCTCACGATGGCTCTTAATCCGTAGTCGCCCGTCGACAGTATTCTCATATCATCCTGTCCTCAACTCCGAGGTGGCTGCAGGATGGAACCCCTCCGGGATGTACGAACCCAACTAACCCCTGATAAGTTGGGTTGGTATACGACTATAGAGTAAACGTGTATGCCGAGAAATCGACGGACACAATGAGCATTTCAAGGATTAAATATCAAAAGTCGACGCGTCGTGTCTTTCATGACGTCAAATTTCAGCACATTTAAGAGCTTTGCTTATATGAATTAAATAGTTCACAAACTCTGCAGTGTTGCGTGCTCAGAAAATTAAGTTAACGAGACATTTTACAAAAATGGTAAAATATAAAAACAATTTCAGAAAAAATAACAAATTTTAAAAAGAAAGTAGGTCAAGCAAAGCAATTGTATATGCTTTGTATTGTAACCCAACACGTTTTGCGGGCATTGGAAAATACATAGCACCCAGTTTGACATCAATTTTCTTTCCAATTTCTTTCTGATTTGAAAAAAATTATAAACATAATATTCTTCTTCTTCCTCATTTCAGGGGTTAGACATATCTGCCTGTTCTGTCTAAACATTCTCTCAATTTACTCTCATCTTCTAGGACGCCCACTCTCTGCTTTCACGAGGAGTATATGTTCTTCTTAAAGCCGGTATTTTTTCTTTCCTCATTCTATTAAGGTGTTCTTTTCAAATTTGTTTACATTCTTCCCCTCGAATTTTTCCATTTCTTATTAAATCTTATCTGGTGCACTCTTTAACTCTTCTCAAAAACCTAATTTCTACTGCCTGTAGTTTACTTTTATCTCTTTATTGTAATATCCAGGACTTGCTTGCAAACATGCCCACTGGAGCTGCCATAATTTTGTAAAGTTTCTATTTCGTTTCTTTCCTTGTTTTATTATTTAATGCTATTGCTACGTTTCCGCATGTGCGCTGAAACGTATTTATCTTGTTTTTTAAATACCTATCTATATGAGCCTATCTATATCATACCTATTACATCACAGTCCAAATAACTGAAGTTGGAGAGTTGTTCCAGGAATCTATTTTTAATAATTTTTTTTTTCTACCGGATATATTTCTCGATGCGCCATTATTTTGGTTTTCTTAGTGCATATATTTAGATTGTAATCTTTTCCTAATAAGTACATTTTTTCATGGAATGTTGGAGGTTTTCTTAGTTGTCCTGTACTATGGCTACATCGTCAGCGTAGAGAATTACATTTAAGCTTTTATTTTTATTGAGTTTTATTCCATTATTCACCTACATCTTCTCAAACCATTATATACATTAAACAGTGTGGAAGAGAGACAGCATCCCTGTTTTATCCCTTGATTCCCTTTAATTTCTTCTAATGTTGACATGTTATGATAGTTTTTGTATTTTTATATAAATGTTTAATTACTTCTACTATACGAGAGGGATATCTCCCTTTGTCCATTATACTCCACAATCTTTCTCTATTCATAAAATCGAATGCCTTTTTGAAGTCAATGAAAGCATTATGGGTTTCTAAATTGACTTCTCGCAATTTTTCTAAAATTATCTTTCTGCTAAAAGTATTATGACCAAAACCAGATTGTTCACCACCGTTATCGGTTTTAAGCTTTAAGGTATGACTTTAGCACTCAGTTTATAAACTGGGTTTAAAATACTTATGCCCCTTTAATTATTAGGCTCATTGTCTTTGCCCTTTCTTAAATATCAGTATTTTTATTCTGTTTTGCATGAGTCAGGCACCCTATAATTCTCCAAGGTTCATTAAATAAATGCAGAAGTCTTAGTTTACACATTAAGCAGGAGTATTTGAGTCACTCCATATTTGTACCGTCTGGATCACTAGCTTTCCTATTTTTCATACTTTTCAAGCCTACTTGTAATTCATCTAGTGTGATTGGATCTACTGCCTTGTGTCTTGGTGGCGTATCTTCTTGTACGTGTTCTTCTCCATTCAACAATTGCTGATAATATTGTGTCCAGATTTCCTTGCTTAGTACATTTATTTTTGCTACATCCTTTTCTGACTGGTCACGAATGTTTGGGTTCCATGAACATCATGTTCTTCATTATATATTTATAAATTTTTCTCGTAGCTGTTTCCTTGTTAGCAGTTTAGCATAGTTCCGTTTTTCTTTACAGATAAACTCATCTTTTTCAGTATTATTCTATATAAATTTCATGTATGCTGTTTTCTTTCCCTTTACTGCTTTTTATATTTGTTCGTTTCTTATTCCTCTGCGTTTTCTTAACTTCCTTTTTTTTCCTATTGTTTCATATGCTGCTTTTGAAATACAGTCTTTCAAGGTTGCTTATTTCTTTTCTATATATATGTTTAATTACTGCCTTTATTCGATTACCTTGCAATATATTGATAAAATATTTTTGTAATTAGTAGATAAGCCTTGAACACCTCTTCTGGTATTTCTGTTCTGCTTTTTCCCATACAGTCAGTAATGGGATAGTTCCCACAAGTATCACTCCCTCTATATACAATACATCATAATATAATACGCGCAATACTATGGGCCAAGGATGATCAATAGCTGACATTATCAGAAGACATTTAGCTGACAATGTATTAAAACGTTTCAAAAGGTTTGAGAACTAATTTAGAGATATTGCAGAACGATTTAAATGTATAAAATGTCCAAAATGGTGAGCAGATTCAACACTGCAAATAAAGATAATGATTTTTTTGAAACGAGAGGATGCAGTTGAGAAAGAAGACTTTCCTATCAACTCCGGGTGGATGTTATCAAACAGCAAACAGCCTACTTTGTAAAAGACCAAACCTTGGAGCCAGCTTGCCACCACCGTCCTCTAGAAAGTTTGCATACCCAAGCGTGAAGAGGGCAGTGTAATTCGACTCCTCCACTTGAAGATTCGTGGCACGTCTTCACCGACGTTGTTACAGCAGCAATACCATCCCCCCTACCACGCACACAATTGAATGCCATATGTTACCCTCCTTCCAAACAATGGATCCAGTTTTCTGCTCTACCAATCTCAGGAGAAACAGAAAAATTCTAACTTATTTTTTGCTTTCCCTCTTCCCCCTTTCTTTTCCCATTCGGTTACAATGACAACACGACATACAACAACATCAAATTCGACTCCCCAACCGCACTCTTTTCCCGTCTGCTAAGTCTATATAGTATACCGAACACCTGCTCTTCCAATCATTTTCCCCATTTTCTTCTCCCTCTGAAGCCGACTCAAAGTGTGTAAAGTTTTCCAGCCTTCGTTGTGTTTTTCAGTATTTATGGAATTTATCAAATCATTCCCGAAAATAGTCAATAAAGAAAACATAGCTTTGCAACATTAGAGCAATATCATGAATTATAGTTCCATGCACAGACTTACACGGCGCAATAGGGTGGGTTTTTCTGACTAACGGAAATCGTACACAAATAATATCGCTGTGCTCAGATCTTTGGAACTCTTTTACATAACTTACGAGGTTGATCCAGGAAATGAACTCTTGCATATTCTGCTGCATATATCACTATTGAGCTGCTATTTGCAAAAAAAAGTTTTCAAAAGGTAGTCTGGGTTGGAAATTTTCTTGAAAATCTTTGTGTCTCATCCTTGAAAAATATTGAACTTAAATTTCAAATTTAGTATTTAACCGACTTCTTGTTTTGTACACACACACGTACACATACATGGACGAAACACGTGGACCTGTTTTAAAAACGTATTTATTTGCTTCAGGGGATCTTAAAACAAAAATTCAGTACCTAGATGGGACAACGAACACTTCCATAAATACTTTAATAAGAGTCATGCTTTCACCATTGATTTATTTTAATGATACTGATGAGATATTGTGAAATAGAAATCAAAAATTAGAAAAAGAGTTATAGAAAACTATTTTAATTTGTTTAGCAAAGTCATTTTTGGAAATAATTTTAGCTTAACATTTTTAATTCCATTACTTTGCATTACAGTACAATACACTATTGAGTATCACTATGAGGACTGTAATTTGCTATGTTTTCAGGAAATAAAATGATAGGTCTCAATATAAAACGGTATAAAATAATTTAATTGCACATTTACTGCATTCAGTTCCTTGCGCACTAAACAAACTAAAAATCTGATGTGGTGCGGTTACACAACTTTCTCTAACTGCTCTACAAGCTTCTTGCAAAAGATTATTCTTATTTCTACACAATGCTAGTCAAGATAAACATTAGCAGAATGTTCTTATTACTTAGGGAACTAAGGAAATGCACTAGAATAAACTTATAGTCAAATGTTTTAAAAGCTGTCATTATGCTATTGCCATTGCAAACCGTTTCATTGCTTGTCCAGGAGTAGAACAAAACAAAAACAGACACTTCTTGTCTGAGAAAAGCATAAGTACTTCATAACTGAAATAAATAACAAGGAATATCTCGGAAACGGTTAAATCCACAACAAAAACGTAAAGACGTAAATTGTGTTTTTACAAGACCTACGTTTTTGTGTTGTCAGTTGTAGTCTATATTTTACGATTTAGCAGTTAAGCAACATTCGGCAAAATTCATCCAGAATAAAGAGATCTTTAGAGGTTATTCCCAGAAAATTCAAGGTATACATTTTATTTGGGACGTAAATAGCTTTAATATACGGAATTTTAATGAAAATCGTTAAGCCATTTAAAAAAAAAAACAACATTTTAGAACAGTTTTCCATGTAAAGAGTATTTTGTGGTGGAGGGATTTTCTTGAAAATCTTCGTGTCATATTTTTGGAAGATACTAAACTTAAATACCAAGTTTGGGATTTAACAGTCATATAGTTTTTGAGACATGTCAAAAGACACAAACGCATACAGACACCCATACACTCACACGGACATGTTCTTACAAATGCTCTTTCCGGACCTAGGGGACCCTAAAACATATATTTCCGGTGAAATCTCGACATTGAATTTTTGGGTGGAATACAATAGTTTTCTATCCCTATGCACATTATACATATGGGGTAGAGAAAGTAAAAATTGAAACAAAGTCCGATCAAATCATCAGGATACAAGTACCTTCCCAGAAAACGGTATGTACCGCTTTGGAGTTGTGTTTGGGAAGCGCACCGATTTAGTCTTCTAATATGGCAGAAGATTAAGAGAAGCATTAATTAACACGTCTTCACACACGTTAGGGTTTCTGCTATTAATCGAATGCCTAGACGGAAGATATCAAGTACACTACAAGGTAATGCCGAAAGTTTGGTAATATTCACTGCAAAAAAAAACGAGAACTAATAGAAACTCATAACCGAACTTAATATGTTCCGCAAACAGGTCCTATATCATCCTATATTACTTAGAAGGTGGTCTTAGTTGAGAACGTGCTTACCAGGTTATCCTGAGCCTCCCCTTATGGAATTCTGCTCTTGTGAATATTAAACACTTTGAAATAACAGCATTAATCATTCCTTGCAAAGTAACTTCATCGTCAAACACACTCTAACGAATATTACCATTTTCATAATTAACTTTCCAAAACAGCGCTCCATGTTCTGCTTGCAAAAAGTCCCTTCACATTATTTCGGGTTTTCGCTCCATAGCTACTGGAGTATTTACCGGTTTGCAAATGCTACTCAACTCACCACTGTTAGGTCCTTTGACGCTGCCACATTTTGAAAAGGAAACAATTTAACATATTTAAATTAAGCCTTAAAATTTCATTTATACAAATTTCATTTTAATACTGCCATTTTGTATCACATAGTACTTAAAGGATATAATGCTGAAATGTTAAAGGCTTCTAGTATTGCATTTATTTTTTCATTGCTAAAAATTACTTACATTTCATTTCGACAAAATATTTCTAATGCTATATATCCGAAATTGAAGCAAGGTAAAACAGGAAACGATTGTTGAAAAGCTTTTCTGAAAGTTACTAAACCAAAACATTCATAACAACGGGTAAATGAGGTACCGTTAGTACAAAGTATACTAACTAGGAACGACAGAGATGAGAATGATAAGGCTGACACTTTTGTAAGATTTAAAAAAATATGTATCTTAATTTATACTAGTATTATTGTCGTATGTAATCAGTAATTATTTTATGCATAGAGGTCGCCCTCCGTGGTGTAGTGGTTATCATGCTAGCCTCTCAAGATGGCAGGTTCAAACCGGGGGAGGTCTTAGCAATGCTTCCTTAGGCAGGAAAGTAAAGGCGGTGGTCCCGTGTAATTTTATTTACATGTAAAAGTATCTCATGTTTTAAAAGAAGAAGATTTCTGGGCAAAATTCCTCTGTTTCGCGTCCGCAAGTCATTATTTCGTCCTACAGTGCCATCTGTGGGCGACGAGCCGGCCCCTCATCGCCATGGTGCATAGCGGGGAACTCACAAACTAAAAATTTAAATCCGATCAAGGAAGCATCGTAACGATGCTTTATACTCCACTTAGGAGTTACGGGAAATTAACGAACTTATGTGTAAATAATAGGAATGGAGAAATAGTTGCAATAAATAAGTTATGTATGTTAAAATACAAGTTACAATTTTGTTACTATGAGGAAGCCATTACCAAGGGAGAACAATTCCTCGAAGGTAGAATTCTACTGCGTTTTCGGCTTCTTAGCTTCAAGTTATTACTGCGCAGGTGCATCGCCCACTTGCAGTAAAGGGATTCGCCGTATAACAGTTCAGCAAATAATAGTAATTTAATCTTATTACTGTGGGTTCTACGGAAACAAATTTTACCATCAACGTAAACTCTTCAGTTAGCGCTTTTATTTCACGCCGTTATAGTGTAATTCTCGTGATTAGATTCAGGAACAATTAAGACAAACGGCTCCATTAAATATCCTCAATAAATTTAACTGGTATTGTACATTCTTGCGACCAGCTTCGCATATCTTTGAGAGAAAGAACTCACAGTACAGCACTGGAATAGCTGACTACAATTGATAAACGACTTCATAATATATTCCAAATATCTATAATAACTGAAGTCGAAAACTAGTAAGTATCCAGAAATGACTATAAAAATCGTTTCTTACTTAAAATTAAAACAGCACCCAAGTGCAATGAAATAATTTCTCATATCAGAATTTGTAACCCATTAAGGAAAATTCATCACAGACGTGCGCAGTATACTACAGGAAAAATAATGTCCCAGATGTCGCTACCTAATACATGTTCACTTAATGGTTCATTAAACTATGAACTCATTTGGGGAATTAATATCGTGGCCTGTTGGTCTATATTGGCCTATTGATATTATAGCTCAATGATAAGAGCAACCGGACGGAGACCGGGAGATCCGTTGTTCAAATCCCCAGTTGGCATTGCACTTTTCAGAAGACTCTGTCTGCCAAGTGCTTACAGCATCACTAATTTCCAATTTCTGGAAAGTTTGAATCTTCGTCCTGATATAAATGTTAAATCAGGTATCTGTTGAGGTTTTTACCAAGCGGGTGATTCCCAGCACTGGCGTGAGTATTTTCTCCCGCAGGGAAACCTGGCCCAGAGTACGCTCAAACTCGTTAGGTTCCTGAAGGGTCAATTGAGGAATTACTTGATTGAAAAGTAGGAGACAAATGCCGGCCGGGAGGGACACGGGACGCTGACTATATCCTTCTTTTCAATACTGTCATTCGTGAGCCTTATTGTGGACTGTTCCTCAACAGCGTTTAGTTTTATTATTTCATCCATTGAAGAGTGTTGATTTTGTTTACTACAGGAAAGTAATTGCATATCTTATACTATTCTTATATTATTTTAAGCACTGATACATATAGCAGTCAAAACTAATTTGTTTATCATAAGAAGAAACACATAAGCCTTGCATACGCTGACAAAACATTGGATTTTGGGGGGGAAAAAGACATGTATGCATTAGGTATTACACTTTAAAGCTGAATATTTTAAAAATAAAAATGCATCAAATGCTATCAATACATGTTTAAACATAAATTCCCTTGTTTTAATTTACTTTTTCTGAATTTAAATCCCATTTCCATTGACTCCTGTTGTTTGCTAGTACACGTTTTACTTCTCCTACTAATTATAGTAAGTCGAGCGGAATACCTCAGGCGGTTTAGTCTGTGACCCGCATTTGGGAAGTTGCGGGCTCAATCCCCGTGGCTGACTTATGTGACCCAAGGGTTTTTTCGGGATTTCGTCGGGTCGTCAGGTAGGTTTTTTCATTCCCCGAGTATTCTGTTCCTCCATGTCGTTTCCATTGCCATCTTATTCATTATTCATTCTTTTGAGCTCTTTCTGGGTTACAAGTGTCAGCGATGGTCCTCGGTGTAGCGTAGCAGGGAATAAGGAGGTTAGTGACAGTGACTCTCTCCCTCCTTCTGCAGATTAATGGGATGAGAATCACCTCTGGTGGAGCGTTGGATCTTGTGTGAGGCGTGGTCCCCGGTCTGCCTGCCGTCACTCCTGGTTCTGGCCGCCCGGTGTCTGCTTTCACCTCACCTCCCCCTCCTTCTGCAGATTAATGGGATGAGGACCACCTCTGGTGGAGCGTTGGATCTTGTGTGAGGCGTGGTCCCCGGTCTGCCTGCCGTCACTCCTGGTTCTGGCCGCCCGGTGTCTGCTTTCACCTCACCTCTCCCTCCTTCTGCAGATTAATGGGATGAGGACCACCTCTGGTGGAGCGTTGGATCTTGTGTGAGGCGTGGTCCCCGGTCTGCCTGCCGTCACTCCTGGTTCTGGCCGCCCGGTGTCTGCTTTCACCTCACCTCTCCCTCCCGGAGGCGCCCCCTCGTGGGACATAGTACAATAACCAATGTAAAGCTTGGTGCCGAATCCCTTCTTCCCGTGTCCTATTCCTATAGTAAGCAGCGAAAGTGTTAAATTCCACCAAAACCTCGATGCTCATGTTTCTTAAAACCCGGAATTAAAAAGTAGAACAAGCCAGAGTATTTTATTTATTTATTTATTTGCCTGTGTCCGTTACTGGCGTATGCTGCAAGGAATCTGAGGACTAGGAGAGAATCTAAGAACTAGAAAATGTAATTTCTGGGGTTTTCAATGTTAATTCAAATGCATATCGATATATGAAAATAAATGTTTGCAGCAGCCACCTCCATCGCCGATAGATCCTCTCCATAGCTACAGATTCTATGCATGCGCAGCGTTTTAATGCTCACTGTGAGCCTGCGAATCTCTCGCTTGAGCAGGTTGACAGATGCAAATCAGACACGCAGTAAATCCAGGCCATCTAATATGTTAGGCACCTAAGCTTGCAGATTTTTGAGATTTTGAGTTCATCTACAATTCCCCAAAATGAATTAGACCATTATAAAATTAAATTTATTGAAAAATATAATTTAACAGCATTACCAGTAAATACATTAATATGAATCTTAATTACAGCAGAAGGTGTAATTCATTCATGAACAATTCCAAGTATTGGAATAAAATCGTATGCTTTTCCGGTATGATTAAATTCTGCAATAGGAATTGGTTTTGCAATGGTTACCCTTACTTCTCATTATCTATGATTATTTATATTGTTATTAACTATCTTTTTAATGTATTATTCATATTTTCTCCGGCTAGTTGGGTTCTTCAGTCAATCAAGTAAGTATCTCTTGACAGGGCTTTTTTGTTTGTTTTTTGTTTTGTTAGTGTTTAACAACCGCTTTTACTACCTGTGGCACCACAGGCGATGCCACTGGAGATATATAAAATGAAGATGGAGCACCGGTGGAATGCTGTAGCATGGGATACCGGAAAACCTGGAGAAAACCCGCACCTGCGCCGCTTTGTCCACCACAAATCTCACATGCGGTCGCATGGGATCGAACCCGGGCCGTTAACAGGGCGTGAACGGAAGTGTTTCAGAGATAACACATTCGTAAGTTTTAGTTTGAGTGTTTTATTTGAACTGTTAGAACGAATATTCACAACTTACATACACTTTATAATTCTTTGAGATCCTAGCTGACACTGTATAATACGCGCTCACTTATAAATGAACTTAGATTTGCGTTTCACATTTCTTACGTAAGTAGCCTGTAAGACCACGGACTTATGAGAAAAACTGACTGCACTTCTATCTCAAAATGATCTCACTTAGACCGTAAATGAAGGCGAACTATGTCAGAACTTGATTCTCAGTGTGTTCATCTATATAAATTTGTAATATATAAATTTGAAACACCCTTGTTCTGCTTAAGCATTTAAACTGTGCTCTAATTGGCTTGTTTTGCCGCTCCCGGTAGCGTCTCTTTTCATGAGACCAATGAAAAATCCTACTATTTCACTTAGGCTGCTAACTCTCGGTTACTTTCCTGTAACTTCCACAATCTCATCACCCCTTCAAGCTTACGTTGTGTTTTTTTAGCACAAAGACATTGTTTAATACGTTTCATCTTGGCTCCATTGTACACAAAAAAACTTGCGAATAATTTCTCTTTTGTGACCCATGTACAGTTTCAGCTATCTCGTCTCTCTTATAACTAAGCTATGCTAACACCCACTTCTATATTCCATATATTTATTTACAATATCTTGCTTATTAATTATTTACATCCTCTTGTATTCATTAGTACAGCCTTAGTTTTGAGTTTAATGTTAATGCGTAGTGTTACATTGTAATATAACAATTCAGCATGGCATGCACTCGTTCTGTCGAGGAAGTAAAGGAGAATCTTTTTGAAAGCAGATATTTTGTAGAAAAACTGGATATAATAAATAACGACCGGCTCCAGTCCAACTAGCCTTTACAAGCAAGTATAAAGACAAGAATGGAAAGTATACAAGACATTTTAGTGTGGTCATTTATACTAAAATTCCATGCTAAGTGGCTACTCAGAATTAATAAAGTTTTCTGTTGGCCTTGCATGCTCTTTAGTGTGGAGAAATCTATATGGTCTGACACTGGATTTAATGACTTGAAATAACTTAGGCATGGTTATGCAAGTTTCAAACCTTTAGACATTCACGGAATAGAATTTATCTTTAGCTTGATTCTCAGCACTACTTGTAAATTTCAAAACAAGGTGAACAAGTACAGAAAATCCGACATATTTTACCTACCTAATTAGCGCATTTTGTATCTTACACAGTATTTTCAAGCACATAATGAAGGAGCTTTATCTCTCAGAAAAGTAAATTATGCAGAACTGTTGATGCACAATATGATTCTTATCTAGAGAATAATTTAAAATCACACGCAGTATTTCGAGGCTTATAACTTCAAATTCAAGGATTTAATTGCATTAATTACTCTTGTAAAACTTTAAAATTAAATAAAATTAAACATTAAAACGCTAAAATTAAATTTTAATACGTCTACTTAAATGAATAACAAATTCCAAACTCACAAAATCATATATTTTAATCATATTATAATTATTTTTAAAATTAGGAATATTAAATGTTTTAACAATTAAATCATAAATCTAAAAGAAAGTGCAGTGAATAAGAAAATTGTAGGCCAGGCCTTCAAAGGCATTCCACTAATAATAGGTAGCACAGGAGACTTTAAGTGGCCAAGTGGTTAGACCACTCGACTCTCACCTAGGCGGCCGGGGTTCGATCCCAAGCGACCACAAGTGAGGTTTGTGGTGGACAAAACGGCGCTGGGGCAGGTTTTCTCCGGGTACTCCGGTTTCTCCCGCCATCGCATTCCACCGGTGCTCCATCATCATTCATGTATCATCAGTGTCACCGCCTGCGGTGCATTAGTAGTTAAAGCGGGCATTAAACACTACAAAAAACAAAAAACAAAAAAAAAACAAGAGAATTTAAGGCACAAGCTCAACAAAAATATCCCAGATGTTCTTTGTTTTCTTCTACAATATGGTTTAAGCTATTAGCCTGCTCCGGCTCTTGTTTGCTCCTTCCATCTTTTTCTCGGATGTCGCGGTTTTCTTTGTCCTTGTAAGGAAGTTTTGGAATTCTATTGTTAAGCTTGTTTCTAGTTTGTTCTATATTCTGTTATTATTTTGTTTGATTCTTCTCATTTTAGCTGTCGTATTTCACTGTATTTTTTATCTGATCTAGTATATATATATATTAGAATGAATACTTCATTTATTATTTATAATTGGGACAGCCATTACTTTATACAATTTTATTATTTAATATTTTCTTGCTTTGTTATTTAAAGCTCTTTTTATTTATCTTGTTAGGGAGCTAACTTTAATTTATTAATGTTTTATTAATATCTGTTTCTGATCCATGTGTTATTTCACACCCGAGAAAATTGAACAGTTCAATAGTTTTATTTTCTAGGGATATTTTTGAGAAACTGGATGAATACTTTTAAATGCTATAGCTTTCGTTTTGTCCAAATCAAGAGTTTAGAATTTCTCGGTATCGAATTTTTGGGTGCATTACAATACCTTCTCTATATACTATGTACATTGTAGTACATGTAGAGAAAGTAAAAATAATATTCTTCTTTCTACTTTATGCTAATTGAGATAGACATTAGCGGATCTTACTACTTCCTTCCTTGCAAGTAGAAGGAAAATAAGATAATACAAGAGGATAAAGGCATAGCAAAATCTTTTAAAAACTTTCGCTGTGCGATTACTTAGAAATTCGGTCCGGTTTGAACTATAAGGCGAGTGATGACGTCTCACTTAAGATAACGCAATAACAAGTAATATCTCGGAAACGGTCAACAATTTTTGTATAGAAAAATGTTGTCTACATCTTGGTTTTACCGGTAATGCAAGGAATGAACAGGGGTGCGGTTGCTATTCCCAGAAAATTGAAGATTGCATTTTATTTGTCATGTATATATCTTTAATAATCTATATCTTATAATTTTAAAATTTAATATAAGCTTTTAATATTCTTTATTAATAGATCAAATATATAAATAAATTAATAAAAATGTGTAATACATATACTCATTTTAATCAAAATCGATAGTCATTTTTGAAAAAATTTAAAATTTTGAAAATTCTCCATGTAAATGGTAGTCCGGGGCTGGGTAATTTTTCTGAAAGTCTTCATGTCGCATTGTTGGAAAATACTGAACTTAAATACCAAGTTTGATACTTCATTGAATTTTCATTTTGAGTTGTAATGTTTAAGTTACACAGACACAAAGGTACGCACACAGGGATATTTTTTTCTTCAAAATTCTTTTTCTTTTTAGATTCAGGTGACATCAAAACCTGTATTTGAGGTGAAATTTTGATATGAATTATTGAGTGGAATGCAAACAATCTACTGTGTGCATTGAACATACGTGGTAGAGAAAATAAAAGTTAAAGTTAGATTGTTGTTTTACATCACATTGACTATGCCAAAATCAGTCAAGAAAAACAATCCTGATCGTGTTTTATCTTTTACTTTTTTCGTTTTTTTCTTTCTACCCCAAATATAAGAAAACTAGGATGTTTTCGGAAACAGGACCGATGGCATAGCAATGAACAGATCGAAGCACATCAACAGACAGATAGATAAACCAGGGCCTACCGTCTTGCAAGGGTCTAACACCCACGCCAGTAGTGGCATCCCGGGATCCAGGAAATTGGGGGATCAAGATGTTTACTAAAAAGTATCATTTTTCCCAACCAATACCATCACCGACATTTTCGACTCTGAAAGAAAGCAACAGGATGAAGCATGAAGGAAATGACAGTGAAAACGACATGGAGAGACAGAAAATTAACGATATGAAAGAAACCTATCCTGCATTCGCCTAGCGATCCGGGAAAACCCCCAAATGTGTTAGGTAGGCCGGCGAAGAAGATCGAATCCGGACCTCCCGAATGCTGGCAACAGGCGAATCCGTCTGAGCCATTCCGCTTGCTCCCTGTAGCTAAAGATCAAGCTGAACAAACTTTCCAGGAGGTCTCAGACCGGTATACCCGTAACTTCCTCGAAACACGCTGCAAAAAATTATCCGCTGCAACCAACTATACATATAACAAGTCCTGCATCTTGGTAACGGTTTGCGTTTTTTAACTGTTTTCTGAATGCCACTAGACTGGTTTATGGTCGGAGAATCTGTCTAGGTTTAGCCCCATCGGAAAGAAAGCAAAGCAATTATCACTGTAATTATTGTTTCTGGCATGTATCATTCTTTTGTCTAATGCAGCTTCGATCTCTATGTTCTGTCCTTGCGTTCTGGAGGTGCCTCATCGTAAAGCACTTGGATTAGGACGTTTCCATAGAGTAGGTAGGTACAGGTCAAATTTATTTTCTTGTTTCTCCCTCGAGTTCTTGTATAAGATCAACATTATTATTGTTATTATTGTTACTATTATAATTATTAATAATAATTTATATCTTATTAATGTTACAGCAAAATTAATTATCTTAAAGCACTTTATGTTATATATACATACAATTGAAATTCCATCACGAAATATTATCGCATAGCTTTGTGGTGTTTTCTTGATCAAATGAACTTCTAGTAAGTAGATTCGCTAAAACGAGCTCATTTTGATTATGGATCAACTCATCGCCCATAGATAGCATCATTTGACGAAATCAGGATTTGCGGACATAAAAATGACGTTATTTAGCCCAGGAATTGTTTCTTTTATGTGCAAATAAACATTACACTTTCTTTCCGAAAGAAACATGCTAAAGGTTTTCTTGCTCAAAAAATCCATCATCCTCTGTCCGATTGTATCTTGCAACTTTGGGCATTAGCAGCAGTATAGTATTGTACCCAAAAATTTGATACCGAGATTTCACCGGAAATATATGTTTTGAGACCACCTGAAACCAAAAAAGGATTTTTAGAAAAATTTCCTTGTGTATGAGTGTCTCTCTCTCTCTCTGTCTGTCTGTCTGTCTGTCTGTGTATATGTGTGTGTATCTGTGTGTCTGTGGGCAGCGTAGCTCAACAACGAAAAGACCGTTAAATACCAAACTTGGTATTTAAGTTCAGTAATTTCCAAAGATGACACGAATATTTTCAAGAAAATCCCCCCTCCCCTAACTACCCTTCACATGGAAAATTTTTCGAAAATTTTGATTTTCTAAAAAATGGATTTCACAATTTTGATAAAAATATCATATATTAAAGATATATACTTGAAAAATAATATGTATATCTTGAATTTTCTGGGAATAGTCTCTGAAGACTACTTTATTCTGGATGAATTTTACGGAATTTTGTGTAACTGGTAAACCGTAAGAGATAGACAAAAACTTTTCACACAAAAATGTAGAGCACATTAAAGCATACAATTTATGTACTGTACATTTTTTTCGTGGAGTTGATCGTTTTTTTAGATATTCCTTGTTTTTGGTTTCAGGGTTAAAAAACTTGCACTTTTCTCATACAGGAATTTGTCAACTCCTGTCCATACAAACAAAGGAACTTCAGTCACATAGCAACCATCTTTTGCTATCACTTTAACCTATGTTCTACTTACAGGGAAGCAAGTAATAAGACTATTTCTGCTATTTTTTTCTAACTTAGCATGAAGTAAATAGAAGCATAAACTTTTTAACATCAATTTGTTGCACAGTTATAGAGAAAGTCATGTGAAAAGGATTACATCAAATTTTTTTACTCTTCTTAGCTTTCTGGCCTTTTCGTTTGTTTGTTTTTTAAATTATTTTTATTATTATTTCTTATATTGCTTTGATTATTCTTTGTCCTTGGCAACCTAAGGTGCATAGCAAGATCTTTTTATTGTTTATTTTTACCCTGTTGTTAACTGTAGTGAGTATATTGGCAACCTTTTATCGTTAGAATATGTCTATCGGAAATGTTATCAAGTGCAGTAACTTGTCATTGAATTTCCTTGAATTTTAAGCATTAGAAAACACACACTTTTCCTTTCTCGTCCCTACTTACAAACCCTTAGAAAGATAGAAAATGATCGTAGCTACAGAAAAACTCCCCACCACAGCAGGCAGGAGGTTCGCCGACTAAACTAAGGGCGAATTCTGGAAGATTTTTAAACACAAAATTGAAACATTCTCAGTAATATGACATGGACGATGACATTCTTGTTCATTTTACTTTCTCTTCTTCTCTACCACGTTTCTATTACATTCCATCCAAACTTTTTTCGAGAGTTTACTAGATAAAAAATCCTCCACCGTAAACAAACTACATTTTACTTGGTAAAATATTAGGTATTTTTATTGCATAAAATGTTTCTATGATTTGTAATTTCTCTGCCAAGTACAGACAATGTACATAGTAGTTAGAGAAGATATTGTATTCCAACCAAAATTTTGATACCGAGATTTCAGCAGAAAGACATATTTTGAAATCCGCTGAATCAAAAACAAAGTCCGTGCTAAAACGGAAATTACCAACAAAACATTAATAACCATCTAAGAAAAGCCCTAATAAATCGAATGTGTGTGTGTGTGTGTGTGTGTGTGTGTGAACAGTATAGCTCAAAAACGAAGACATTCATAAATACAGAATTTTTCAAGGATAGACACGAAAATTTTCAAGAAAATCCTCTACCCTAAATACCCTTTACATGGAAAACTTTTTCAACATTTAAGTTTAACATAAAACGTCTCAAACGATTTTGATTAAAATATCATAATTATCTTGGTCCAGAGTTTCCGGTGTAGACCGCGTCTTTAGCCTTAAGACGCGGTCTACACCGGAAACTCTGGACCAAGATAATTTTAATATTGGCCGTGGAAGTTTACGAAAACATATAAAATATCATATGTTTAAAATATCTTTATTCTAAATAAAATGTATATCTTGAATTTTCTGGGAGCAGCTTGTGAGGTCCGTTTCATTCTGGATGACTTTAACATTTCTGATAAACCGTAAGAGATAGCGAGAAAACTTACTACACACAAAATATATCTCGTTAAAAGCGCGATTTTTGTGGCGAGAACCGTTTCCGAGATCGTTATAATTGTTGGTTTGAATTTGAAAATATTCATACATCGTATATCTTGGTCAGATAGAATCACATAGGGACCACCTATTGAAAGATTTGACTTTTGCTTTAGTTTTCTGAATGCTTATTTACAAGGAAGTATGTGACAATGCTTATATCACTATACATAAAGTAAATAGAAAAATAAGCTTCTATAAGAATAGTTTGTTGCACAAAATACAGAGAAAGATTTGTTAATAAAATAATACAAAATTAAAATATTTAGATTAAAAATAAAATATATCTTGAATTCTCTGCGAATAGTTTTTGAAATTCATCATTCGGAAGAAATATCGTACTGCAATAATTATTTTTTTGATATCAGTCTTTTCTAAGAAATGCGTTATTATGGTGTGAGTTCTTCAATATGGTGCCATTTTTTGAAGTGTTCTCATTATTCATTTGTTTCTCGCGATATCATGCACATTTGAGGGCCAGTATTTAGCGACCAGATTTTAAACTTTGACTATCGCCATTACCTTACAATTTTAAAACGAAATGTGTATTGAAAATATTTATGCAAACCTTTTCTTGGTTACTTTGAAGTATATAGAAGAATACGGTAAAACAAGAGTAGTTTGTAGAGGTTATACATAATTTTCTCTAGCTAATCCATATTTAAATTCTTCTTACAAAAATTTATTCTTTTATCTACATCATGCTAATCGGAATAAACGTCAACATAATTTTTTATATTTGTTGCTTCCTTGTAAGTAGAAGGAAAATAAGCGATAATCAAGTATTTTAAAAAGCTGGTCATTTTGTGTAAAAATGAGATTGTTCGCTTTTCATAGTCCCGTTTGAGAAAAGTTAAGGTAGTTTAAAATTAAAACAAATAAAAGGAATATTTATAAAATGATAAATTCTGCAAAAAAAAAAAAAAATACGATGTAAATAATGTGTTTTAAAGAGATCTACATTTTTAATGTTTAACCGTTATAAAAAATTCAGCAAAACTCTTTCAGAATAAAGAGGTCTTAGGAGGCTATTCCCAGAAAATTCAAAATATACATTTTATTTGCAATGTAAATGTGTTTAATATACCATACTTTAATCAAAAGTATTAGAGCCGTTTTTAAGAAAACCAACTTTTGAAATTTGTTCCATGTAAAGGGTAGTCCATGGTGGGCGGATATTCTTGAAGATCTTTGTATTGCATCCTTGGAAGATACTAAATATAAATACCAAGTTTGGTATTTAACGGTCTTTTGGTTTCTGAGATAATGCTGATCACAGACACACATACATACACACACACACAAATACAGACCTTTTTTAAAATGCTTTTTTTGGACTTAGGGGACCTCAATACGGTTGTCATATCGTTATCAAACTTCTCTAGCTAATATGTACATACGTGTTAGAGAAAGTTATTAGGGTTACTCGGTTGAGAAAGACATATAACCATAATACATACATTTTTAAAGCGGTGTGTTTTAACAATCGATATTTTTGTGTGTATTTTTGTCCATCTTACGGTGTACCAGTTATGCAAAAGCCAACCAGAATGAACAGAATTTTAGAGGCTACTCAATGAAAATTCAAGAAATACATTATACTTGTCTTTAACATGCGGTATTTAAATCAAATTCGTTAAAGCAATTTTTGAGGAAATTAATTTTTAAAGTTGTTCCATGTAAGGATAGTTTGAGATGGAGGGATTTTCTTGAATATCTTCTTGTCGTAACCTTGGAAGATACTTAAATACCAAATTTATTATTTAACATAGTCTTCGATTTTGAGTTATGCTGCGCACGCGGCACACACACACATACACACACACACGCGCGGGGAGACAGATTTTTTGTTTTTTACTTTTTTTTATTCAGGTGTTCTCCAAACATGTAATTCTGGTGAAAAATTCCGTGTATTTTAAGTGAAACATGATACCTTCTCTACCTGCTATGTATGCACATAGTACTCGGCAGAGAAAGTAAAAAATACACATATTTCACTGCAAATGTTTCATAGATTTGATTACTTATCTCATAAATCTAGTCACCGTATATCAATGATGGATGAATGGATGGATTTTGATTAGCCATTGAAGAAATACAATTTGTAATGCGTTTTTCCTTGCAGCACACGATAACACAAATTTATATAAGAGATCTGGGGTTCGAAACTTCCACCACCACCTCTCCCCCCCCTTTCCATAGGTTTTCCCGTTCCTGAGAGGAGAACTGTAGCTTTATGCTCCATGGACCCCGGGCTCATTTGAGCATCATTTCCCGATTTCATTTGTCGTCCGATATGGTTAAAGTACGTCAGGCTTAAAAGATATATATGACAGAGGTATATATTCATAACAACTCAAATAATAAAACTCAAATAATAATAATAATAATAATAATAACAACAACTTCCGAAACCTAGCTTTGTAGTTTGTGGTAACCGTATCTGTCTTACATTCAAGAGGTCTATACATTTAGTGTGAGTTACCCGGATAAGTTTTTTTTTTTTTTTTTTTTTACTTTTCCCTTATCCCGAATGTCGCATAACTTTAAGCTCCATTGATCCCGGGCCCATTTGAGGGCCATTTCATTTATTTTATTCATCTTTTGATACGACGTACCAGGTTAAGGAACGTAAAAATACCGCCCATAACGTCCATTAACGTGTAACTTAATTTCCTTTAATGCTGAGACGAATGTCCAAGTGAGTTGGTGATTCCGCTTCAAGCTTCAGACTGATACAAACAGTATTATTCAGTGATTATTATCAGTATTATTAAGTCGCTTTATCGCCTTATGACTATATACATTATTAAAATATTCACGAACACACACAATAGCTAGATAATGGATAATTAACTCTAATAACTTTTGGATAGGTAGAGTTAGACTGAAAATTCCAATATCATAGCCGGGATTTGAACCATGGATCTCCCAATCTCTAGCCGGTTGCTCTGCCACTGAGATGGCATTGCAACATGCCGGCACAGCATTGAATTTCTCATCTGACTTGCATGCTTTTCGGTAAACCACAAGGTGATCACAAATTATTTTGTGATGACAACCCCAATAGCGACCTAAAATACTGTAAGTAATTTAGAGCCAGGATTCATTGTAAGGCTAACTATTATGGTCAATTGGTATGGAAATTGTAGGAAAGGTGTTGGATAGGTAGAGTTAGACTGAAATCAAACTCTTGTCGTACACACGGTTTGTGTGGAAAAAAAAAACAACAACAACAAAAAATTATTCCATACCAACTGACCATAATAGTTGGCCATTCTATGAATCCTGGGTCTAAAGTACTTACAACATTGTAGGTCGCCATTTGGGTTATCATCTCAAAATAATTTGAGATCACCTTGTAGTTTACCGGGAATCATGGGAGTCAGTTGAGAAGTTCAATGCTATGCCGGCATGTTGCCTTGGTAGCTCAGTGGTAGAGCACCCGGCCAGAGATTGGGAGATCCATGGTTCAAATCACAGCTATGACATTGAATTCCAATGACTCCACCTATCCAACTCCTGTCCCACACACGTCTTGTGTGAAAAAAAAAACAATTCTTCTAATAAATTTTGTTCTAAAAGACCTCATTAACTCAAAAATTAGAGCACGTAGCTCCTGCAAAACTATTGCATTATATTCAGTCGTTCTTAATTGCGTTCTCATTATGGAGATATTTCTGAATTCGCACAAAACCTAGCGAAGCGGGGGGGGGGGGAGGAGCCCAGAGTATACATGAGGGACAGAGAGCGCAAGTTTGCAGAGAATTTGGTCCCAATTGTCCCCTCATTAACGAGGAATTGCCTTACTTAGTTTATTGACTCCTGGAGGACAGAAACTTCCGTCGCGGCCAATTAGCGGTTTCACAGCAGTAGAAAAAAACACATAAAAATGGAATCCACCTGGAAAATGTTCTGCGGGGCTTTCGTATGGTTAAGAGTTCTTTTTAGTTCTTTATTTTCTTCAGAAGCAGCTGCGTGCAATATATAGAGGATAAAAAAAAAAACGTTTTCTATACATGTAGTCCATCCTCTGAACGTAAATGGCTTAGAAACCAACAATTGCAAATATAATTATACAACCATATATATAATGCGAATGACTTGCAAATGAATAAAGAAAAAACACAAACTATCTTATTTAGTATAAAAGATAAACAAAGTAGAGAGCAAAAAGTCAAACTTCTCGGAATATGGTTGGACACAAGCTGTTCTGGATATCC
This sequence comes from Hymenopus coronatus, assembly GCA_030762935.1. Classification (NCBI taxonomy): domain Eukaryota; kingdom Metazoa; phylum Arthropoda; class Insecta; order Mantodea; family Hymenopodidae; genus Hymenopus; species Hymenopus coronatus. Next base: position 116,773,745 of record CM060888.1, on the reverse strand, counting down.
CACATAATGGAAATATCTAAAAAGTTGTCTAATGTTTTATTTATCTTAAGAAGACTTAGGATATGCGTTTCTATTAGCACTTTACTCACTGTCTTTTATAGTTTATTTCATTGGCATTTATACTGGGTATTTTGCTCTGGGATATCAGGGGAAGTCAACCACGTATTTTTGCTCCAGAAGAAGGCTCTTAGAATAATAAAAAATTGTGATTCTCGCCCACATTGTACACCTACTTTTAGAGAATTTGGAATTTTAACTGTGGCATCTTTATATGTATTTGCATTCTTGGATTTTGTTCATCTCCAAAAGACAGATGAATTACTTTTTTTGACATACGTACCCATGATACAAAAGGATAAATAACACGGCCCCTCCTAAATTTCGATTATAGAAATACCTTAACGCTTATCTTTATCTGGAGTGAAATTATATAATAAACTACCTTTAAATACAAGACAAATTGTAAATGCCAATTCTTTTAAAATAAGTATTAATAACAGAATTTGCTACTTAATGTTCACAGCATACAAAAATATTTAAATACAGATGCATTTTAATGACTTGCTGACGAAACCTATGTATGCAAATGGTGAAATAAATTATCATTATGTTCCATATGTTAAAATATACAAATTTTAGGTTTTCCATCTATTAGAAAACCCACAACGAAAAAGAACAAGAATGAATAAAACTTTGCGTAGTATCCACTATTTATATACAGGTTGTTTCAAAATGACACCAAACGAAGATGTGGACCATGCTGGTCATACCGTACGTGATACGTGAATATAATTTTCAGCTCTAAATTCGGCACATACAAAAACTGCCATAAAATCACTATAGATTAGGCAGTTGTACATAGCCAAATGGCACGTGCTTGGCCCACTCCAAGAAAGATGCCGGTTGGTAGCGAAGATCCTAGTCGTGTGGTGTAAGGGTGGTTTAATAGACACGCCGGCGCAACACAGGTCACCTTAGTAATGGAAAACGTAGCATCTGGGTTTTCTTATGTTTTTCGTATAACTCGTTCCGAGGTTGTTTACGTGGCGTATGACAACCGTTGTTCCTGCGCTGCTTAATCCCAAATGTGTGCAATTTTTAAACACACATAACAATTTAAATAGAAGAGTTTGAAAGTTGCTACATCAATTTTCGGACAAGTCAAAGTGTAAGCTAATCGACTACTATCTTTGTTTGGTGTCGTTTTGAAACGGCCGTATACAACGTCAATCGAAAGACAACTAACGCAAGTTTGGAAAATTAAATGTCAGTCACAATGGTAATAATATATACAGTAATTCCCATTAATTTCTAATATTTCACAAGGCACCTTGTCACAAATTCGTTTCATGTGTTTTAGAATTAATAATCTATATTTGAGATAAATAAGTTCTATTTCTATAATAATTAGCGTTAAGTCCATATAAAATTCCGATAAATTCTAAACTTTCATTGATTCTATTTTTAAGGTTATAGCATATATGTAATGTTTATGAGGAGCATTGTTTTCGGGAAAAATTAACAGTGTTGCGTCTGCGTACACCTCAGTAGTCTACCTGTTTTTGTTACCGCAAGGTCACAAATGGTAAGTGGAGTTAATTATAGTCATCACTCTTGTGCAACCCATGAATACTTAAACGTTATAATATATAGTGAAACATAAACAGTACATCCGACTTGTCTATAATGGTAATTGAGACATTACAACATTGCTATCGGTGTATTGTAGACATTACTGCCATACAATATTCGAATTTGAGCCGGAGCAACGTGATCCCTGCTGTATTGCAACCATAAAGACAGCTTAGTGGAGCGTGTAATCTAAAATGTCTGAGCGCAGTTCAATTCGTTCCAAGGTGTATTTTCGAAGTCGATGGCTTTGCTTGATTTTCAAACCGATTAAATCCTTGGTTACAAAATATAGCATGTCTTGTGAATGTGTTAACATGTAAGTATGGTGATTAGGTTTAACCCAACTTTTCTTTATTAATTCATAACGTTATGACAATCAGTAATGATGTAATTCGTTCTCATTTGGAGGTAGCGCCTCTACTTTAGTTATTTACCTGAGGAAAGATAAATTTTTACTTTCTCTATACGTACTATGTACATAGTGTATAAAGAAAATTCGATACCGAGATTTCACCGGAAATATATGTTTTGAGACCCCTGAATCCAAAAAAAGCATTTTTAGAAACATGTCCATGTGTGTGTCTGTCTGTCTGTCTATCTGTGTGTATGTGTGTGTGTCTGTGGGCAGCATAGCTCAAAAACGAAAAGACCGTTTAATACCAAACGTGGTATTTAAGTTTGGTATCTTCCAAGGATGAGACACGAAGATTTTCAAGAAAATCCCCCCACCCCAAACTACTCTTTACATGGAAATTTTTTAGAACATTTTGATTTTCTAAAAAATTCCTCTAACGATTTTGATTAAAATCTCGTATATTACTGGCGTTCACATACCAAATAAAATGTATATCTTGAATTTTCTGGGAATAGCCTCTGAAGACCTCTTTATTCTGGATGAATTTTGCCGAATTTTTCTTAACTGCTAAACGGTAAGAGATAGACAAAAGCTTACTACACAGAAAATGTAGAGCACGTTAAAACACACAATTTAAATTATACATTGTTTTTTCGTGGACTTGATCGTATTTTAGTTATTCATTGTTTTTGATTTCACCTTTCAAAAACTTATATTTTCTCATACAGGAATTTGGCAGCTCCTGTCTATGCAAACAAAGGAACTTCCGTCACATAGCAACCAGCCTTTGGCTATCACTTTAACCTATGGTACCTACTCCCTTATTTCGCTTCTACTTAAAAGGAAGCAAGTAACAAGACTATTTCTGACATTTTTTTTTTTCAATTAGACTAAAGTAAATAGAAGTTTAAGCTTTTTAACAATAATTTGTTGCAGAGATATAGAGAAAGTCCTGTGAATGTAACACATCAGATATTTTTATTATTATTAATCTGAAACCTTAATTTATATTTATTAGCTGTAACGACTTGGTAATTTGCACCTTCATTATTTCAGGCTTTAAATGTAGCTTTATTCATTACGTGTGTGTTCCATTCACATGACTTTCTCTAGATGTTCCGCAAACCACATTTTCTTACAAAACAGTGTTCTTTTATTGGCATCATGATGACATTATCAGAATTTTCTTATTGTTTTGTTTTGTAAGTAGAAGGGAAATAAGGGAATTCACAGGCTAAAGTGAAAGTCTAATCTTTTAAAAGCCGTTCGCTACATGTAGCAATTGAAATTTGGTTCTCTTTGCTGGATATTTGACTTCCCGTTCAAGAAAAGTTTAGGAAACTTAAACCTGAAACCAATTACTCGGAATATCTCGAAAACGGTTAATTCTACAAAAAGAATGTATATGACATAAATTGTGTAAGCGGCGACGAGTGCAACTGTTACGTGCAGAATAATTGTAGACACTTTAACCTTCTGCCGTGGCTTCATTGTTTCCGGCGTCGCAGGTTACGCGTGATATTTATTTTAACTGTGTGAATCACTGTAATAGCTTCACTATATTTACGAGGATTCTTGTTTCGAGCATCACGGTTCTGCGTGTAGTTACATTCCTACTGCCTGAAAATTGCGGCGAACACTCTATATTTATAGCAAATTCTACCCACGAGCAAAACTCTCAACTTGAATCTCACTGGCCCATTTTTGGCGCTGAAAGTAGCTTGGGGTGCGCTTCTGCCGTGACGTGATTAATTCTAATTGGTCAATGCGTCTCTCACGTGATACTTGACCTAAATTTCCTCGTGGTTCCCCGGTTTATAAGTCACCTTCACTTTCTCTTACGGAGACGTGACCACCCAATAGCGTGTTTCCCCTCTTGCAATATACAAAGAAATAGCGTAAACAACTGAATTCCTCGCTTGAGAACTCTGGGGTTGAAGTTAGAAACGCTTTCCAGGAACAATCTCTCTGAACATCCAATATACAATAAATACACGATATCTTACTTACTAATTAACCTAAGCAACTTAATCAACCAAAATATATACTATGCGCTTATTCATCTGGGCGACAATCCGTCTCACCAGTTATACACAAGTTATACAAGAGTCATCGAAAATGAAGAGCACTTCAGAGGCTACCACAGGAAATTTAAAATATATATTTCGTTTGTCATAAAAATATATTAAATATACGGCATTTTAATATAAATCGTTGAAGCCATTTTTCAGAGAATAACAGTTTTCGAAAAATATTCCATGTAAAGGGTAGTTGTGGGATGATTTTCCTGAAAATCTTTGTGTCCTATCCTTTGATATCTAACCAACTTTTTGTTTTTGGGCTATGCTACTCACACACACAAATAAATACACACGATATGTTTTAAAGATGTTTTTTTGTGGATTTTTACTTTCTCTGCACGTACTATGAACATAGTGTACAGAGAATGTATTGTAATGCACCAAAAAATTCGATACCAAGATTTCATCGCAAATAAATGTTTTGAGACCCCCTGAATCCAAAAAAGCATCATAGCTCAAAAACGAAAAAATCGCTAAAAATCAACGCGACCCGAAGATTTTCAGGAAAAGCCCCCCCATCCTCAACTACCCTTTACATGGAACTTTTTACGAAAATTTTGATTTTCTCAAAAATGGCTATAACGATTTTAATTAAAATGGCATATATTAAAGACATTTACACGACAAATAAAGTGCATAACTTGAATTTTCTGGGAATAGGGTCTGAAGACTACTTTATTCTGGATGAATTTTACCGAATTTTGAATAACTGTTAAACCATAAGAGAAAAAACTTGCCACACAGAAAATGCAGAACACATTGTAACACACAATTTATGTTATATACATTTTTTTAGTCCAGTTGATCGTTTTTAAGATATTCCTTGTTTGTAGTTTTAGATTTGAAAAACTTATACTTTTCTCATACAGGAATTTGTCAACTCCTATCCATATAAACAAAGGAACTTCATTCACATAGCTACCAGCTTTTGACTGCCACTTTAACCTATGGTACTTCCTTATTTCGCTTCTACTTACAAGGAAGCAAGCTATTTGTGCTATTTTTTTTTTCTCAATTAGCATGAGATAAATAGAACCATATACTTTTTAACAATAATTTGTTGCAGAGATGTAGAGAAAGTAAGTCATGTGAATGGAATACTTTAGATTTTTTTTGGATTGTGACTCAAAATGCGTATTTCTGATGAAATATCGGTATCGAGTTTTATGGTGGAATACAATACCTGGCCTATGCGCTCTGTACGTGTTACGTGCTAGAGAAGGTAAAATACATCCTAGTTTATAGCCATGTAAGGACAACCTAATAACTTACATTTTTTCCCCTACATGAGAACAATAAAGTGCGTTAGGTACAGAAAATATACGGGCAGCCCGTGAGATTGAATACCCATTTCTAAATCGCTAGGGAATCTCTACTTTTGATTACGTTATATTGCAAAGAAAAAAGAGAGTGAAAGAGAGAGATTATTCACATATTAAAGGAAAAAATGGAATGAACGTAGCTTGCCCTCTCTCCAAGAAACGAACTTCGGTACAGGTCACATTCCCAAACATAAACATATCACAGAGCGATTTTGCCTGACACTAATGTAGGTAAAACCAAATTAAAATATCACGGTCATAAACGTTATGATTATAAGTTCCGATTAATTTTCTCTTTCGTTCCGCCAAAACGTAAATGCTTAGAAAATGGGGATTGGCAGTGAATATAAAATAAAAGAAAGGTGGATTCAAGTTGGATGCTATTTGTGCTTTTTATGGAGAGTGAAAATGCAATTATGAAATGGTTTTATAATGTTATATCTATAAATTAAACCAAAACGAATGGAATAAAATAAATTATAAAATGAAATTTAGTCCTAGGCGCCATATAACCCTTGTTTCTTAGAATTAACACATCTTCGCTGCTCATTTCCTTGTGGAGATGTAACACTATTTATTATTATATGGCATTCTAACTCCTGAGAAATAGTATGCTTAAGATTAGCGAAAGGATAACAATGGAAACCAAAGCAGCCTTAGGATATAAATAAATTTGTGGACTGGGAATGGTATGCGGAACCTTCCGGCAAAATTATTATCTGGACCCGGTATGTTTCAAAATAAACACATCGCTACGGAGCCCTCAAGCGCACCCTGAATTACAATTATTTATGTATGATTCATTTACATGAAAGACATGTGACTGGGGGGGGGGGGGTCACACTTGATTCTCACCTTATTTTTTTATATCAAAAAGTGACCAATAATAATTAATATCAGATAACGAAAGCGGAAACTATGAAAATAAAGAAATAGATAGAAATAATGGGAATATATGCAAATTTATTTGAAAGAACGTTTGCTGATTCTAATTTCCTCTTTGTTAGGTGACTACTTCTACACAACAGATACGAGAATACTATGTAATAAATTGTGTGCATATTATACTCATCTATTTGAATACTTGAAGTATTTCTGTTTGTATTTCAAGCTCTCTATTTGTATGAGTTGAAGATTGTGGGATTCAGATGACAAATATTCGTAAACTGGCACATCACACAATTTTATCTGCAGTTCACAGTTACCCAAATTTTGTTTATTCTTCCTTTTATTTTATGTTAAAATACTACAAATCTTATCAGAAATGATTTCGGACTACACACTTGTTTATAGCATATAAAGAACACAAAATTGATTATTTCACCTGTAGATTAGTTTTGGAAATGAACTAATACCGTCATAAAGATAACTTCAATTTAAAAAAAAATTAAAACAAAAATAAAAATCTGTCTATTCACATGACTTTCTCTGCATCTTTGTAACCAAATTATTGTTGATAAGTTTATTGTTCTACCTGTTCATGCTAATCGAGATAAACATTAACAGAAACGGCCGTAGTACTTGGTTCTTTGTAAGCAGAAGGGAAATAAGTGAATACACTGGAATAAGCCAACAGTTAAATTTTAAAAATGTAGTTGCTATGACATTGAAATCCATTTCTGAGCATGGCGATACTTGACAAGTTTCCGCATGAGAAATGTTATGTATTTTAAAACTGAAAGTAATAACAAGTAATATCTCGAAAACGATCAGGTCCACGAAAAAATGTATGAACACAAATTGTGTGTTTTAACGACCTCTAGATTTTTTGTGCAATAAGATTTTGTCTATCTCTTGCGGTTTCCTAGTTATGCAAAATTCAGCAAAATTCAACCAGGATAAATAGATCTTCAGAAGCTATTCCCATAAAATTCAGGATATATGTACAATTTATTTGTACATATGTACAACAGTATTTTAATAAAAGTCGTTAGAGTCATTTTTGAGAAAAACAAAACTTTTGCAAATTTTTCCACATAAAGGGTAGTTTGAAGTGGGGGATTTTCTTGAAACTCTTTGGGTCGAAACCTAGGAAAATACAACATTTAAATACCAAGCTTGGTTATTAAATGAGCTTTTCGTTTTTGTACTATGCTGTCAATAAGAACACAAACAGATGGACCTTTTTCTAAAAATGCTTTTTTTGATTTCATGTATTTCCGGTGAATTCTCGGTATCAAATATTTGGGTGCATTAGAATACTTTCTCTATTCACTATGTAAAACCATTACATAGCGACCAGCTCTTTAAAGATTTGATTATCGCCTAAGTGTACAGTATTTTCTTAATCCTGTGTATTTATAAGGAAATATGCAATAAAAAAGTATTTCTGTAGATGCTTATCTCGATTACTCTGAAGTCGATGAAAGAATACGCTTTTTATGAATAGTGTGAGTATAATGAGTAGAGAAAGTCAGTGATGGTAATACATTACATGTCTTTCTTTTCTTCCCATTTAGCATGTGTTTTATATATCTTTACATTATGTAACTATACAATAACTTTAATATATTGAGACCAATACATATATGTAGCTACCAATAAGAAACTGTGACCTCTGCAACTATTTGCCTAACATTTTATTAATGATATTTGCATATTGAAATACCAGTTGTAAGTTCCATAATATCATCAATTTATTAGTTATCAGTTGGGATGATTTTTTTTTTTTTTTTTTTATTGCTTCATTTGTATAGTCCCCTTTAACATCAATGATCATATCGGGGGCTTGCACTTGTGAAACTGTAGGTTCAGAACATTAGGTTAAACTTTATATTACTAAACACTCGCACATTCACTCTCACATTCATACTTCCAGACTCTATGGGGGATAGGGAATAATTCCGGTTAAAGAAAAATTTCCCGCCCCAGCCGGGAATCGAAACCGAGATCTCCGGGTGAGAAGTCAGCTCGCTGACCACTCGACCACGGAGGCAGTCAGGGGATGAATTTTATTTAATGTATACTGTGATACTTTATACAGGCATCCCGCAATAATGTTAATCTTGATGATTAAGAGCAGCAAACCAAAAGTATTAAAACTTACTGAAATTGACGGAAAGACATACTGCCACCTCTAGCCTTTTACTTATTCTGAATTTAAAAACATAAGAGAAGGTATAGTGCGGAGTATTATAATTTGATCATCAAAAGATAAGTAACTAATATAAGAAATGCATTAATTTGGTATGAAGTGAAACGGCCAAAGAGCCTGCTGATATAAATCGCGAGTGACTTTATTAAACTCACACGGTGTAACCAGAGAAGCTCTTATCAAAATTCATTGCCCTGAATGCTTCAAGTTTACAGCCGGTCTGTTCTTCTTTCCTGATCCAGAAACTGGTCTGTGTTTATAGGCTAATGTTTGAATGCCATGCTTTTGACACCCAACCAATATGAGATGTATTCATCCGCTGAAGACCGCCTTTTAGTTCTTCCTTTCAGTTACTCCAGTAAATGTTTGCGTACTGCCTTTCTTTTAATCGTTGGTCTAGACCTGACTTTGTGATAATTTTAATTGTTTTCTCACAGAAACAGTGTGTAAGACAGGAGTTGGATAGATAGAGTCAGACTGAAAAATTTAACGCCATAGCCGGGATTTGAACCATGGTTTTCTCACAGAAACCATATTTAGGACAGGAGTTGGATAGGTAGAGCCAAGATTGAAAAATTCAATGCCAAGCCGAGGTTTGAACCACGGATCTCCCTGTTTTTAGCCGGTTGCTCTACCAATGAGCTGCCATGGCAACATGCCGGCAGAGCATTGAAAATTCGTGGTTCAAATCTGGACATTGAATTTTTCACTCTGACTCTGCCTATCCTAGGCCTGACTTTGTTCGCGTTTGAATTCGAAACAATAAGAGATTGGCTCATCTCAGGCTGATGTGCAACAAAAATAATGTTTCTGCCCACAAATCATCGACTTGTTTTCGTGCAGTCGTTTATTAAAGCACATTTATTCTTCAGGGTTTGTTTGCATTAATAAGCAAGAGACTGTAACGATCATACTGCGCATCTTCAGGAACTTGGCAAGATTTCACCACATGGCTCTGAGGCAAGAAGCAAATAGTTGATCCTCATAGAATGCGCGCACATCCGTCATGAACATTTATTCTCTGACATTTTCGCTCCAGGGACCTCAAATTGTCTTCCATATCTAACAGTCGAAGGTGGTTTCAGTTGGGAACCTAAGATGAAATAAAAGAGCAAAACGCTAGTGGGATGAAATATACCCTGCCTCCAGGTATTCGAATGCGCCTCTTCGACATCAAAGTACGCGCTGAGAACTAGGCCAAGCTTCACAAAAGATGGTATCGTTCTAAGGAAACTTCCGAACTGCTTCTAACAGTGTCTTTGAGATGAATTCGAATGTTTTTGTTTTTTTAGAATTCAAAACGTGCTTGTGAAAACGCCTTTAATGCATGTTTCAGAACAAAGAGAGGGAAGAAAAAACAACAACAACAAAGCAATAAAAGCATGTACTTTAAAATGCCGTCATGCTGCTTACAGATTTATCTACTGTTATTTGAACAAAGAAAAGATTTTGATGGTATTACGAAAGTTTATACACACAAAAAAACATAACCTATTTAGTGCAGGGCTTTGAGTGTACCATTAACCACCATTAATAATACCTCGAACACAACACATCTGTGTGTAATAAACTTTGACTGAGTTCTGAACACGCAATTAAAGTTCGTCATCATCACCATCATAACCTCATCATCATTATCATCATCATCATCATCACTGACTTATCACTATACGCCCACAAATATAGCGGATGTCAAAGAAGCTGTTTACAAAGTTTCAAGGATATTAGGGAAGTTAATGTTTTTAAGGGGCAAAACTTTGGATGCATCAGATTGCGTTAAAGGGTAGATATTATTACAAAAGTTTGTTTACTACATTTCAAGGGTGACAGAGGAGATGGAAAAAAAATATTTGTATCATTTTGACTCCTGATGAGTATTCTTATGTGTGTTTTCTTTTTCCAGTTATTTGATTGCATACGGGAAATTGAAACTGTAGATATTATTCGACAAACTTGAACATTTTTTATTTTCAATATTTTACACGTTCATTTTATAAATATTATGTTTAGTCATATTAGTTGACATTTCAGTTTATTCTTCCGAAAGGCTTGAAAGGCTTCCAGTACAATATTTGCATACAGAATTATGGAAACCATTTTAAAGCCCTTTATTTTGAAGCCATCTAAAACATGACAAAGAGTATCTTTATTATTATTATTAGTATTGAAGCATCTAAAATCGTATGTTTAATTATAATAATAATATTGACAAATGCATGAGTCAGAAATAATACTTTCTAGATATCAGCGAACTAAATGGAAATCCAATCCAAATACACCATAGAGGTTAGTCTATATGGTTTCTCGAAGTGCTAAATCAGTAAATAGAAGATATTAACGATTACGGATTGTAATCCACCGCTTCCTAGATAAGCTTAAGGTTGGGTACGAATATTTTTAGAAGCAACGTGGATGAACTGATGGTTAAGGGAATGTTCCAGTTCATTGCAAAGCCATTCGATTCTCATGCACTATAATGATAATACGAATTGTTCTATTTTGTGTGTTCTGTAAAATTATAAAAGGTTGTCATAAGTAATAAAGGAGACGGAAGGGTTCCTGTAAGGATGGAAGGATATTTATTTGGAATAGGGTTTCAGATCCGAATAGGGAAAATGGTATAAGAAATTTGTATAGTGGGTGATTAAGGTGTCAGAGTTGTGATTACTGCCAAATTGTGCCTTTTAATTTAGGGTTCTAAGGTTACTGTTGTCACGCCAGTGGACATCTTCAAGTTAATTTAACTCATTAAGACGCACACTTGACGGTTTTTGCTTCTTAGCAGCTGCGTGTCTGTTATGAAATTACAGGCTCCGTAATTTTTCAAAGGCACGAAACATGCTCATTTGAAACATACCTTTGTAAATCTTTGAACAAGGAGGAAAAATCACACAAACAAAAACAATCACACGTCATGGTCTTTAAAAGGAGCAATACATAATCAATTCTCTTGTTTCTAGACCACAAACGTTGCGCAGGTTCCAAAACTTTCTCCAAATGCGTTTACATTTGAGTGCCATTAAAGTGCTATGAAATATATGCAAGATATTCCTTTTACATATAGCTGACTATTTAACATCTATTTAATAATTAATAATTAGTTTTAATCACGTTTAGCCTTCTCTACTATTTACCTATTGTAAATACAGGAGGAACAATTGTATTCCACTCAATTAAACACATGAACGTCTCTGAGTATATCTGTGTGTCTGTGAGAGTAACTGTGAGTCGTTTCTGTGTGTGCCTGTGTATTTGTGTGTGTGTATGTGTGAACAGCATGATGTAAAAATGAAAAGTTGGTTAAATAACCAAACTTGGTATTTAAGTTTAATATATTCCAGGGATGTGACACGAAAATTTTGAGAAAAATCCCCTTACATGGAACTTTTTTCGAAAATTTTGATTTTCTCAAAAATGGCTCGAATGATTTTGATTAAAATATCATATATTAAAGATATTTACCTGACAAACAAAATGTATATCTTGAATTTTCTGGAAATAGTCTCTGGAGACTACTTTATTCTGGACTAATTTTACGGAATTTTGCATAACAGCTAAACCGTAAGACTTAGATAAAAACTTACTACACAAGAAATGTAGAGCACATTAAAACACACAATTTATGTTATATACATGTTTTCGTGGAGTTGATCGTTTTTGAGATATTCATTAATGTTGGTTTCAGCTATGAAAAACTTTTCTCATATAGGAATTTGTCAACTCCTGTCCATATAAACAAAGGAACTTCAGTCACATAACAAGCTTTTGACTATCACTTTAACCTATGGTACTCCCTTATTTGGCTTCTACTTACAAGGAAACAAGTAATAAGACCATTTCTACTAATTTGTTCTCGATTAGTATGAAGTAAATAGAAGCATAAGCTTTTTAACAATAATTTGTTGCAGAGATGTAGAGAAAGTCATGTGAATGGAGCACATCAGATTTTTCTCGATTAGCATGAAGTAAATAGATGCATAAGCTTTTCAACAATAGTTTATTACAGAGATGTAGAGAAAGTCATGTGAATGGGACACATCAGATTTTATCAATTGTTTCTCAAAAATTTCTCTAACGATTTTCATTAAAATAGAAATGTTACAGATATTTACATGACTGATAAAGTATAAATATTGAGTTTTCTACGTCTAGCTTAAGTGGGAAGGAATTTTATGTTTTCTCGTATAACTGGATGTAAAATATAAGCGACACATAAACGTACTACACAGATAATGTTGATCTTTACAATTCATTCCAAATAACTTTTTGTGTCATAAGTCACTTTCGAGATATCCATTATTATTACTTCCATTTGTGCTATACTCATTCTCCAAGTTTTTTCAATATCAATTTTTTCTTACAATTGCTGGAATGGATGTTAAGTATAGCTTCCAGAACTTAAACATATGGCTATTTTTGTTCATTTTGTATCTATAACAAAAGCAGAGTTTTATCTCAATTAAAATAACATTCTGGAGAAAATAAACTTCCATAAGAATAGTTTTTGGACACACTTATAAAAGATAGATGTTATAGAAAGTCTTTTGAATGTAACACATTTTTTCTGTAATGTATCATATAAATTAATGCTATTCATATCATTAGCACAGCTTTATTGTGAAGTTTAAAGCTGCGCTGTCACATCGTTAAAAGTCTGATGTGTTCTATTCACATGACTTTCTCTTTATTATGCTAAAAAACAGATATTATTACAAAATAGTCTTCTTCTATATTCTTATACTAATCGAAATAAACATTAGCAGATCAGGTCTTATTACTTACTTCCTTGTAAGCAGAGAAAAATAACACAGTACACTGGGAGTATTCACTTATTTCTGGGAATATCCCAGTGGTCTAAAGTGATCACAAGCAATTTTTAAACCTGTCGCTATGTACTGATATTGAAATTCGGTTCTCTTTGCAAGAACATGAGTAAAAAAAAAAAAAAAAAAAGAAACACGGAGGACGATTTCCTCTATGAGAAAATTTTAAGTGTTTTAAACCCTAAACTAATATCAAGGATTATCTCTGAAACGGTTAGGTTCTCAACAAATATGTATGTGGGTTTTGCCTATCTCTTACTGTTTACCAATTATTCTAATGTCAATCAGAAGGAAGAGGACTTCAGAGACCATTCCTAGGAAATTCAAGAAATGCATAGTATGTGTCATGTAAATATCTTTAATATACGGCGTTTTAATCAAAATAGAGGCATTTTTGGGATAATAAAAAATCAAAGATTTCAATTTTTTTTCCATTTAAGGGATTTTCTCAAAAATCTTCGTGTCGCATTCTTGGAAGACATTAAACTGAAATACCAAGTTAGTTATTTAACGGACATTTAGATTTTTTTTCTGGCACTCCCTTCCCTCTCTTTCCACAAACACGCGCAGACCTTTTTCTATAACATTTTAATCACTGAACCTCAAAACATGCAACACCGTTGGAATCTCGATATTGAATGAAATATCTTCTGTGCCTATATGTACGTAAACAGTATTTAACAAGGAAAGTAAAAATACTCCTTGTGGCACCAAATGAAAAAAAAACACACTTTCTACTGCCAGGCGTTAAGCTATTCGGGTGAATATTAAATTTAAAGCTTTAACGCTATACCCATTTATTATGATGTATTGAAATTGCAAATTCAAATTGTAATTTAATTGTACATCACAAACTATATATATATATGCTGGTGTTTTATTACATTGAACTTACCTTCCCTTACCATGTTCCGCGTGCCTGTATATTATCTTATGCCGAAGACCTTATGATTCCGCGGTACCAATACATGCAACGGTGTTACTGACGTCAAAATATGCGAATAAACTTACTTCTATATTTCACTATACATACCATAAGAGATACAAATAAGGAAAACAATATATTAAGAAATGTTTTATTCTAATTTAAAAATCGGCCAACTTTTAAAAAAAAAAAACATCCTTCATATTTAGCAAATAAGTAGGTACAAAACTGACTTACCAATTGAAGTAAATTCGTTACAGGAAATTCGCTTATTGCTTACCTGAAACAAAAGAAAAGCTATGTTACAAAAATATATTGTTTCTCCTTGTGCTCATTATAGCTTTTTATTATGCAACTTGCCTAACTTCTTCAGCTGGATTAAAATTATCCGATTGGTATCATTTGTATGTTTTGCAGAGGTTTTTTCTTTCTTGAAGCAAAAGAAGACTACCATTAAAAAATACTGCATTTTAAAATTAATTTGAAATAAAATGTGAACTTAAAAACTGCTGCAAGTATGTCCATATTATTTAACAATTCTAATTTAATGTTACGAATGGATTTTTATTCCTTTAATGGAATTGTGCCCAACTCTTTTCCGTCATATTTACAATGCTATATATCTTAGGAAATGCTTATTAATTGAAGACAAATACGCGGATCATAGTTTTGGTTAGTATCGTTTTTCTATGAGTTGTTTATTTAAAAGAAATTCATTGTAATTTAAACATATAAGTCTTTTATTTCCAGTGTAATTGGCCTCTCTCCATCTCCCTCTTGCACTCTGTGTGTATGTAAAGTTTAAGAAAACGAAATGTTGAATAGTTATCAAACTTTATATTTAAGTTCCAGCAGTAGGACAAAAACGTTTTCACGAAATTTCTCCCTACCCACTACACTTCAAACTAACCTCTGAATGGGGACTTTTCCACCTTGTTTAATGTTCTCAAAAATATATTTGGTAATGTTAATTAAAGAAATGTTTAAGATATTTGCACCAACAACAATATAACATCTTGATTGCATACGGCATATTGAAATAATCCGGAAAGGATATTTGTGAATTAGTGTATTCGCCGGCTTTTTTCAGCTATGAAGGTTGAGGAAAACTCGGAAATAAACCTCAGCATGGGAAAACGGTCCTGGCGAGATTTGAACACCAATCTCCAGCACAAGGTGCTTAAACGACATGCAGATAGCTTTTATTCGCAATAAATTCTACATAATGTTGTACAAATGGTGAACATACGTTTCAAAAGGGTGTACAATAGTTGAGATATTAGTGGGAATGATAGATTCCATTCTTAGTACTTTCTCTATTAAAACTGTTTGAAACATTTTTGAAAATTAAAAGTGTTGAAAATATTTCCATGTGAAGGAGGGTTGTGTTACATACTTGGAATATGGTGAAATTAATTACAAAGTTTAATATTTGACGGATCTTTTTGTTTTTAGGTTATGCAGCCCATGCATACACACGCGCGCGCGAACCTTTTTCTACAAATACTTTTTTATAATTCAGGGGTACTCAAAAGAAGTATTTTCGGAGAAATCTTGGAATCAACACCTTAGCTACCTACTTTGTACTTTGTGCGTGGTAAGGAAATTAAGCATGCTTCAATTGCTAGGGGATCAAATAGACTCTTACATTAATCTTCACCATCGTCTCGTGTTTTAAGGTGAAGGTGTGAATGGCAAGCAACCAGTAGCAAACAACTGGAGTTCAAAAGAGAGATTGTCCGCTCTAATCTTGGTTGTGCGCCGCTGGGCCCAATTGTTAAAATGTATTCATTGTGGAAACGGGCAACTTTAAGAAGAAAAATCTCCAGGTCAGGATCTATGCATAGGTAATGGCAGGAATAAGGTGAACCTTAACATTGAAAAATCTCAACCCAACTTCACCCATTTTATTTAAAAATGTGCATCACAATCAAATAGAATACATAAATATTAACAAAGACTCGTGCTCGCCAAAAATAGAAATACTAAAAGCAATAGGACCACTTCAAACCAGGCTGAATAATTTATAATAACATGGAAGCGAGACGATTAAGAAATTTAACCAATTTAAAACCAGATATACCACAAGGTTAATATAGTTAATTTTGACAAACGGAAAGCTAACTCCCTAATAATTTCTCACGGCGCAGGTGGCTTGAAGAAGGTGCACTCTCCTGGCACTATGTCAGACGACCCCGATAAAAGGTGAGTTCCCAACAGATGGCTCCCCAGAGCTGTTAGGCAAGTTCCCCAGTAGGGGAACTCGTGACGTGTTCAGGTCTGCGCAGAAACGTGTAAATCCGCCAGCTAGACTTCCAGCTTGCAGCGGAGTAATGATGAATTAGGTTTTGCCATATCCTTCAGCCTGTAACGAAGACGTTACAGTTGGGAACTGTGCAAAAGACATTCAAAACCCGGCCCTTCAGAGAGGGGTTATGTATCGGGCTGGGAACTCGCCCATGTAAAACTTGATTTACTCATAATCTTCCAGAAATTTCGGACAACCTGGAAAGTACAATGATAGGAGTATTGGTAGCTTACTTAAAATAATATTATGGAATATCGGAGGAATTTTAAACAAGGAGATAGAGCTACAAACGGAATTAAACGCAACAAAGATATACATAGTGATAATGCCAGAAATTAAGAGACTACATAACGATATATAGCGGAAAAGAGAGTTCTAGATTGAGTTCCTATATAAGTCCTGAAAAAAATAAAGGAATAAAAATATGTTTGTACAACTGTATAAATTAAAAGTTAATTCAACTCGAATATAAAACGGTGAGAAACCCTAACACAGTGTGCGCATATGCTCCATAAGAATATAAATTCTTAAATTAGCATCAACCAAAATTTAACTGGGAGAACAACTATGCTATTGTTGCCGGAGATATTAATGCTAGGATGGGTAATTATCTAATTTCTGTAGTTTTACCTTTTGCCTCCTCCCTACAACGTGCAAAAAAAGGTAAATATACAGCCATGAGACCACCTGATTGTAGACTAGAGGTTCTAAGTAGAAATAGAAATAGAAATAAAAGAAAAGTAAAGCCTTTATTCAAGGTGTTTTTTCCGCAGTCTGCATGTTTCTTCTTCTTGTTAGTATTTTTCGTCGATTATTGCGAGATGGCTCAGGTGGTATCGCCTGCGGTTAATATTTGGGAAATTACGGGTTCGCTTCCCGCGGCCGGCCTACCAGATCCCTGGTTTTTACTTTCTCCATACGCACTATATACATAGTGCATAGAGAAAGTATTGCACTCCACCAAAAAATTCGATACCGAGATTTCACCGGAAATATATGTTTTAGGGTCCCCAATATCCAAAAAAAGCATTTTCACAAAAAGGTCCGTGTGTGTGTGTGTGTGTGTGTATGTGTGTGTGTGTCCATGTGTCCGTGTGTCTGTGAACACAATAACTCAAAAACGAAAAGTCGGTAAAATACTAAACTTGGTATTTAAGTTTAGTATCTTCCAGGGATGTGACACGAAGATTTTGAGAAAAATACCCCCACCCCCAACTACCCTTTACATGGAACTTTTTTCGAAAATTTTGATTTTCTCAAAAATGGCTCTAACGATTTTGATTAAAATTTCGTATATTAAACATATTTACCTGACAAATAAAATGTATATCTTGAATTCTCTGGTAATAGCCTCTGAAGAGTAGTTTATTCTGGATGAATTTTACTAAATTTTGAATAACTGCTAAACCGTAAGAGATGGACAAACACTTACTACACAAAAAATGTAGAGCACATTAAAACACACAATTTATGTTATATACATTTTTTTCATGGAGTTCGTCGTTTTTGTGACATTCCTTATTTTTGGTTTCTGCTATGAAAAACGTATACTTTTCTCATACAGGAACTTGTCAACTCCTATCCATATAGACAAAGGAACTTCATTGACATAGCAACCAGCTTTTGACTATCACTTTAACCTACAGTTGTCCCTTATTTCGCTTCTACTTAAAGGAAGCGAGTAATTAGACTATTTCTGCTATTTTTTTCTGATTAGCATAGAGTAAATAAAAGTATAAGTTTTTTAAGAATAATTTGCTGCAGGGATATGGAGAAAGTCATGTGAATGGTACATATCAGATTTTTTTCGGGGGTTTCCCCGGGTAGCCAGGCGAATGCTGGCCAGGTTCATTTTCATTCCCCGAATTTTCTGTTCTTCCATGTCGTTTCCATTGTCGTTTAGTTCCATCCTTCATCCCACTGGCTTGTTTCAGAGTTGGAAGTGTCGGTGATGGTGCTCGGTACGGCGTGGCGGGGAAAAAAGATGTTCTAAAGAAATATATCCGTCCCCCAATTTCGGCTGGTTGCCAGTATGGCTCATATTGGACCATATGTGGGGCGGGAGGACCCGGTTTACCTGTCTGACCGAAACTAAGGAACCCTGTCATTGATGTGCAATCGCTCCTGGTTCGCGGTCGCCCGATGTATCCTCTCACCTCATTCCTCCTTCCTGGGGCGTAGGTATGGTAACCTCAGGTTCGGTGGCGGGTGCCCTCCTACAAGAGTCCTTCCGTCCTCCTTCATTGCGGGTGCTATGAATGGATGTGCTATCCTTTTCCTTAATTCCTTCATAGCTCATTTCCATTACCCCATCCGGTGGAGTCTTATTAGTGGGTATGGTCAGTCGTTAAAACTGATAAGTCGATTATATATGGTCGTCTCCTTAGCGCGGTGGTACGCAGATGCTTACCAAGCGGGAGACCTGGGTTCGATTTTTCGCCCGCTGGGAGAGGACCTGGCACGGGGTGCACTCAGGCTTGTAAGGTGCCTGGAGGACCAATTAAGGAGCTACTTGATGGAGAAGTAGCGGTTTCAGGTTATGAGGACCACATTAACCGGCCGGGGGGCTCGATGCGCTGACCACGTCTCACCCTCCAATACTGCACCCCATCCATGACGTCTGTAGTGGACCGAGATGGGGGACGCAGCGGCCGGGCGGTAGGCCAAGGTTCCCTGTGAGCTGTCATGCCATTGAGTTATATATATTAAGTGGATTTGTCTACTGTAATAGGGTACATTATTGTATTGTATTAGAATATCTCTGTCCATTTATTTTTGTTTATTCTTTTAATTTTTTGATTTTTAATATTGCTTAGTATTTTGTGTACTGCAAAAGCAGTAGCAGTATAGTCTGTGGACTTGTGCAATTGATGAAGATCATGGCTTCCTTCGGGAGCGAAGTAAAGCGGCACGTAAAAGAATCTCAAGCCTGATAGAAAGGCCTCTGAGCAAAATTAAGCGGTCTTTCACCCCCAGTATAGAATGGGACGCTGAGAACCACAGCAGTTAAGGTGCGTCCATAAATAAAACACTATTTTATTTTTTTCCGTCCTTCTTCATTGCGGGTGATATGAATGGATGTGCTATCCTTTTCCTTGATTCCTTCATAGCTCCTTTCCGTTACCCCATTCGGCGGAGTCTTTTTAGTGGGCATGGTCTGTCGGTAGAACCCCACACTCCGGGCTGTTTCCGAGCTTGTCTGAGGTAATCTACAAGGAAGGTTCCTTCCACTGAAAAGAATATTAAAAGAACTAATCATTGAGACTCTCTCTTTCGCTGACTCTCCATCTACTTTTCGGGGTTAGGACATCTGCATATTTTGTGATTCACTGAAACTATACATTTTCATGAATCCTGCTCTAAAGATCCATTATGTCAGGTTATAATTTATTAGAAATTTACTTTGAACCGCTTATATACCATAGTTTATATGGATGAATGCATTTTAAGAATGGAATAATAAAACTGAGTACATTATTATTAGCTCCCGTGCATAAAATATACATTTACAATTTCACACCCAAAATTAATTATTGTCATATTAAAACTAAGCGCTGAAGCTTTCTATTTTACTGTGAATGATCTGCATATAGATTCAACACAATTTTAATTGTATTTTCAGTTGTAATAAATCTAATTTCCATTTGTATTTATATTGCATTTCCATTTGTATTTATATTGCATTTTCATTTATACGGTATTATTAATTTTAATTACAAGCGTTCTGCTATCACAGTTAATGAACTGCAGGTAAAAATACTACTACGAAAATTCGTTGTTCAGCCCCCTTAAATTTTGTACGTAGATAAATCGAAGTTTGGCTATGCAGTAGCTGATGACAAAGCCAGACAGTGTTTTGTTCGGTCGTGGAGGTAATCGCCTCGTTTTCTGAGAAAAATGATCTGAAAAACTGCCCAGACAGGCATCAAAACCAGCTGGACAAGTATTTCTCAGGATTTTTCTTTCTTTATTTCCTTACTGGTTTTATAAACAGTTCACTGAAGCATATGTAGCATTCCCTTTTAAATTTTGATTTATCAAAGGTCTGCTTATTCGTGGATAAAGAATGGCCCTCTTTTTTCAAAATGTTAATGTTTTTTTTAAGCACTTGATGAGGATTGCCTGAATGGAAAATGTCCCCATAACAGGTTACGAGCCTATTGGTGGGTTAGTCCAGTGATGGGGATGCCATCTTAATGCCACATGTATACAAAATTCTTAGAGAATGGAAGAAGTGTGCTTTCGATGTGCTTAATAAATCGACAAAATATTTCAAAATTCTTTTATTCGCAGATGACCTTAAAAATAATTTACAAAGGCACACACAAATTAAATAAAATCACGGGGAACTTAATTTGAATATCTCACTACAAAAGACAAAAGTAATGGCTTTGAGAAAAACATCTAGTTAGAAGTAAAGTAGTAATAAATAATACCGTTTTAGAACGAGTAACAATTTTAAATACCTAGGTTGCAATATCACTTACGATTATGATAAGGGTGTGCATACTAAAACATAACGCTTCCAGGCTATATGTGCCACGTTTGCCAAGAAGTTAACGAAGAAAACAAATAAACCAAACAGTATGTTATAATAGACTGTACCGACTCTTCTATATAGATGTGCAGTATGGACCTGGACGAAAATTTATATTAATAGAATACACTCAGCAGAAATTAAGCTTCTAGAAGAGTAAAAGAATGTACAAGATTGGATATACATAGAAATGATGATATAAGAAATGAATTAAACCTGCTGCCAATTGTAGATAAAATAAAGGAATAAAAAATTAGTTTGTCGAACCATCTAAGAAAAATCTGATGTGTACCTTTCACATGACTTACTCTTTATCCCCACAACAAATTATTCTTAAAAAACTTATATTTCTATTTACTTCAGGCTAATCAGAAAAAATGAGCAGAAATAGTCTTATTATTTGCTTGCTTGTAAGTAGAAGCGAAATAAGAGAGTACCATAGGTTAAAGTGATAGTCAAAATCTAGTTGCTATGTCACTAAAGTTCCTTTGTTTGTATGGACAGCAGTTGACAAATTCCTGTATGTGAAAAGTATGTTTTTCAAAGCAGAAACCAAAACTAAGGAATGTCTCAAAAAGGATGAACTCCAAGAAAAAATGTATATAGCATAAATTGTGTGTTTTGACGTGCTCTACATTTTTGGTTTTGTAAGTTTTTGTCCATCACTTACGGTTTAACAGTTATTTAAAATTCCGTAAAATTCATCCGGAATAAAGTACTCTCCAGTGGCTATTCCCAGAAAATTCAAAATATACATTTTATTTCTCAGGTAAATGTCTTTAATATACTCCATTTTAATCAAAATCGTTAGAGCCATTTTTGAGAAAATCAAAATGTTCGAAAAAAGTTCCATGTAAAAGGTAGTTGAGGGTGGGGGATTTTTCTCAAAATCTTCGTGTCGCATCCCTAGAAGATACTAAACTTAAATACCAAGTTTGGTATTTTACCTACTTTTCGTTTTTGAGTTATCGTGTTCACAGACACACGGACACACACACACACACACACACACACACAATCACGGACCTTTTCCCTAAAACATATATTTCCGGTGAAATCACGGTATCGAATTTTTGGGTGGAGTACAATACCTTCACTATACACTATGTATATAGCACGTGTAGAGAAAGTAATCTGATGTGTTCCATTCACATGACTTTCTCTATATCTCTGGAAATTATTATTGTTATAAGCTTATCTTTTATTTATTTCGTGCTGATTGAGAAAAATTAGCAGAAATAGTCTTATTTCTTGCTTTATTGTAAGTAGAAGCGAAATAAGGGAGTACCATAGGTTAAAGTGAAAGTCAAAAGCTGGTTGCTATGTGACTGATGTTCCTTTGTTTCTATGCACAGGAGTTGACAAATTCCTGTACGAGAAAAGTATAAGTTTTTCAAAGCTGAAACCAAGAAAAAGGAATATCTCAAAAACGATCAACTCCACGAAAAAATGTATGTAACACTAATTGTGTGTTTTAACTTGCTCTTGGGTTAAGTTTTTGTCCATCTCTTACGTTTTAGTAGTTATGAAAAATTCATCCAGAATAAAGTAGTCTTCAGAGGTTATTCCCAGAAAATTCAAAATATACATTTTATTTGTCAGGTAAATAACTTTAATATACGAAGTTTTAATCAAAATCGTTAGAGCTATTCTTTAGAAAATCAAAATTTTCGAAAAAAGTTCCATGTAAAGGGTAGTTTGGGGTAGGGGGATTTTTCTCAAAATCTTCGTGTCGCATCCCTGGAAGATGCTAAACTTAAATACCAAATTTGGTATTTTACCGACTTTTCGTTTTTGAGTTATCGTGTTCACAGACACACGGACACACTGACACACGGACACACACGGACCTTTTTCTGAAAATACTTTCTTTGGATACAGGGGACCCTAAAACATATATTTCCGGTGAAATTTCGGTATCGAATTTTTTGGTGGAGTGCAATACATTCTCTATTCACTATGTACATAGTGAGTATAGAGAAAGTAAAAATGAACAAGGAACGAAGAATACTTTAAGCGCAGTTAATAAGACTGAAAATTGGTCGTCACTGTTTGACAGAACGAAATTAAATACCTAATGTCTAATGTGAAATGACTGACTTCCTTAACAAGATCAATTTCTCGACGTATTTTCTTAACCTAATTGTGTTTCTTTTAAAATCTGGCCTTATGACTTATTTCTTGGCTTCTATTATTTCCTAGATAAAAATCTGATGTGTTCCATTCACATGACTTTTTCTACATCTCTACAACAAATTAGTTTTAAAAAGCTCATGCTTCTATTTACTTCATGCTAATCGACAAAATTTAGCAGAAATAGTCTTATTACTTGCTTCCTTGTAAGTAGAAGGGAAATAAGGGAGTAGCATAGGTTAAAGCGATAGTCAAAAGCTGGTTGCTATGTGACTGAAGTTCCTTTATTTGTTGGACAGGAATTGACAAATGTCTGTATGAGAAAAGTTAAATTTTTGGAGCCTGAAAACAAAAACAAGGAATATGACAAAAACGATCAACTCCACGAAAAAATGTATATAACATAAACTGTGTGTTTTAATGCGCTCTACATTTGTTGTGTGGAAAGGTTTTTTCCATCTCTTACGCTTTAGCAGTTATGCAAAATTCCGTAAAATTCATCCAGAATAAAGTAGTCTTCAGAGGCTATTCCCAGAAAATTCAAAATATACATTTTATTTGTCCAGTAAATATCTTTAGTATAGGATATGTAATCAAAATCGTATGAGCCATTTTTTAGAAAATCAAAATTTTCAAAAAATTTTCCATGTAAAAGGAAGTTTTGGGTGGGAGGATTTTTCTCAAAATCTTCGTGTCGCATCCCTAAGATACTAAACTTAAATAGCAAGTTTGGTATTTTACCTAATTTTCGTGTTCACAGACAAACGGACGCACTGACTCACGGACACACACACACACATACACGGACCTTTTTCTGGAAATATTTTTTTTTGGATACAGGGGACCCTAAAACATAGGAGTGTAATACCTTCTCTATACATCTTGTACATAGTACGTGTAGAGAATTAATTTCTTTTTGTTTTAAATTAAATTTTGTGTTATAATATATAAGTATTTTCTGTAAAATAATGATGTGTAACAATAATTTAAAAGTGGGAAATAAATTACAAAGTTTGCAATATACGTCCTGGTATAGGGAACAAGATGCCGGCTTGTTGTATTACATATTTTATTTTATTTTATTTTAATACGTGTAGAGAAAGTAAAACTATGTTAAATGTCAGACAAAACTTGATTTTATAAAAATTCATGTGTGGTTCATTTTAAAATTGCGGATGGTATTCAAATATTTCCATAGTAGTATAATATGAAGCTTAGCATAAATTGGAACATAATCAGTAAAATATCTTATGTAATACATTCAATAAACTTTCTATAATCACTTGTCAACAAACCATTCTTACGAAAGCTTATTCTTCTGTTGTATGCAATCGAAATAAACATTAGTAGAACTTATAGTATTACATGTTTTCTTGAGGTATAATGGGAATTGGGGAATGCAATAGGCTTGAGAGATAGAATGTTTAAGAGGTGGTCGCCTGGTGACGAAACCTCACCTTTCCTTCACGCTTTTTATTTCTATCCTCATTTCAAAGCTACTAGAATGCAGACTGTATCTATACCCATTAAAATTTTGAATTGCTCCATTCACATGAAGTTCTGTCATCTAATTAACAAATAATAGTTAAAACCTTATTTTTCTATCTACGTCATGCTAATCGAGATATGCATCAGCAAAATGGTATTATTTTCTTTTTTGTAAGCAGAAAGTAAATACCTGGGTAGAAAAGACTACCCTTATAATCATTCTTTTAAAAGCTGGTTGCCATGTGGTTGAAATTCGTTTGTTTGAATGACCAGAAGCTTACAAATTTAAGCATTTTAAAATTGAAAAGAAAAACAAGGAATATCTCGTAAATTGCCAATTACATGATAAAAATGTGTATGACATAAATTGTCTGTTTTAACGAGATCTACATTTTCTGTGTAGCAAGTTTTTGTTTATCTCGTATGCTTTACCAGAATGAAGAAGGTATTCCCAGAAAATATATGCATTTTTATTTGTCCTATAAATATCTTTAATATGTGGTATTTTAACCAAAATCTTTAGAGCCATTTTTGAGAAAATCAAAATGTTCTAATATTTTCCCACATAAACCAATGGTAAGTCACCAGTCAACTAACTAGAGGCTGGAACCCCCGTATGCAAGCGATATACATTATGGCAGAGCCAATTCACACAGTAACATCTAGATATATATATATATATATATATATATATATATATATATATATATATATATATATATATATATATATATATATATCATCCCTTTCTCCTGAGATTTTCATAGATCGCGCGAAAGGTCCCCCGCTGTTCTTGATACTTTACCTTTACTTTGTAATTCAGAATCAATTAAATTACATTAGAATCTTTGCAAATAATACCTTCAATTAGGAATAATGATATGCGTTCATTTTTCCCGGAGAGACAGCTTTTTCTTTCTTCTCAGGAAACAGTTAATTTCTACGATGAGAAAGAGGTGTCTGTCTCTATAATCGACGTCACTTCCTCGAGAAGTGATATCGATTATCGAGAGGAACGCAAATGCAGCACTAATTGCTTGCGCGTAGTAATTATGTCACTAATCGGATTTGCCTTGAGATAATTAGAGCGCAGGGAGAAGAAAGCAGAAAGAGAAAGCCCACATAAAAGCCCACATAAAATCTGAACTAAATGAAAAGAAAGAGTTTTTAAGGACTAAAGGCGTAGATTTGCTTCTCAATATTATACGCCTCTTTCATTGTGGATCATTAGGAAAGAAAGGCTTTTGCCTTCTGACTCAAAGTGGTAGTGTTCGTAATAAACTTGATTTATACTCTCCGTGCGTTCCCTTTTGAAAGAGAGCTTCCAGTACTTGCATTTTGCGTTCATTATACTACAGTTCTATTTGCCGAACCTAATAATGGAGATTTTGTTCTCTAGATATCACATCTTATAGAGGTTGTTTATTTTACAAAAACAAATAATTGGCTTTGTTTTATTCCTATTACAAAAAAGCAAATAGCTTAGTAAAAATTAGTAAAATCTGTAAACTGTGCTATTAGATTTTAGTTTAACTGCTGTATGTTTAATTATATAACTGCAAACCATACACTTTTTAATGCCTGTGAAATATTTTTTCTCTTGCCATATAATAGGGCTTGAAAATAGTAATTATGGCTTTCGGAAGGGTATCCAGTAATCGGAGCACAGCACAACATGTAGACCACATTAGGCCCTTTGAGCTTCCAACGCGATATTTGGGAGGGTATGATGAAGGAAGCCCCAAGGGTACGAAATCCGGACGACGATATGTACTAGCAAGGACGGGTTCCTAACGAGTAACATGATACTAATTCTAACGCGGGCCACATCTGCCTAAGTCACACGCTAATTCCACCATCCTGCTGATAACACCAACCACTGGCGCCTGATCGTACAAGCTTGAAAAATAGTGATGGAAATGGACAATAATAATTGAATTTCGTGGTAAAAGAGCATCCATGTCAGTATTTGCATATGGACCAGATGAAATTACGTAACAAACCTATTCGGATGGTCAGCCTAACGTGAATTGAAGCAAGCCACACACACACTATCACAGAACCATTTCAGTCAAACACAGTCCGAGAAAACACAAGAATTATTTATCACAACCTATGAAAATCATTAATGTACATTATTGAACTTAGGAGACAAATAGGATTATCACGAAGTGGGCCCAAACACTGTGGCTCTTTGAGACTTTCGAGACCCGAGGAGGAAGCTGGCCACTATGTGAACAACTGTGGTTAGGTTCTCTTTGACTAAAACAAAAGAAGTATCAAACGAAAAATGACTTCCCGTTTGAGAAATATTTAAGTATTAATTTAATCTTTTTAACACAAGCCGGGGGCAGAGATGCGGATGACGACGACCAGATGCGAATGAAGACGGGCATAAGCCCAGCCGGGGTTTCTAAAGTTTCCATGTCGAATGCATGTGAGACTTCTCAGACTCTAACTACAACCTCGAGCTCCGGGCTCCCACGAAAGCGCGCCCACCCAAAAACACTCGGAGCTGGGTCTTGACACAACGACGCCAGGAAAGAAATCTTTACATGAGCGCACAACCACCGCCCAGGAAATTACGGTAGAAGATGAACCACCACAAAATTCGCCTGCTGACGCGGGGAACTCAAGATACCCCATGGGGCAGAAAGGGAATTCACCGCCATTGGAACTTGTGACCTGCCTTAGACACACTCTTGAGCAATCCCACCTAGTATTATTACATTTAATAAACATATTCCTACGTTTTGATGACTTCGTGATGCTGAGGAGCCAAAATAAACGCTCTTGGTGATTTTCAACCTGTATGGTGGCCAGAACAGATTTCACGCAGACATAAGTAAGGTAACCTAGTTCGGTTTGTCACAAATGAGCTGGTATGACGCACGCACTAACCACAAACTCGAAGAAATCTGGAAGAAGAGCGAGACAGGCAATATTTCACAGGAAAAAGGTCATACCATAACACAGAGGCTGTCTCAGAAATATCCGATCTGACGTATACATAACAGTTGTTGTTCCCAACAACAATGGTAAAAAGTACCAACCTTAGAAAGTTGGAATTTGCTTGGCAGCCATCATTAGTGAATGCTCTCAGCTAATTTGTAAACACGGATAAAACTGATCATCGTTATGTGATACAATACTTTCATTTGAACGGTCTTAGTCCAACTAATATTAAAGCTAAGCTAGATTCTACTATGGGGGACTCTGATTATTCGTTTACAGCAGTATAAGTTGGGTTTAAGAGCCGGTACGAGCTGCCAACACGAACATCGCAGTGATCGACCAAATAAGATTACCAGTCCAGAAGTTGTAAATAAAATCTACAAAATGGTATTGGATGACCGTCAACTGAAAGTGTGCAAGCTAGCACACATGGCAGGCATTTCAAAAATTTCTGTATATCGCATACTGACTGAAAATTTAGAAATGTGGGTGGGTGCCGCGTTTGCTCACAATAGAACAAAAACAGCGTCGGGAGAATGTTTCAGTCGAGTGTTTGGCAATGTTTCGCTGCAATAAAGCAGAGATTTTGCATCGATTAATAGCAATGGATGAAACATGAGTCCATCACTTCACACATAGACAAAAGAGCAATTAAAACAGTGGATTGGAAGGGGAGAATTGGCTCCAAAAAGGGCGAAGACACCTCCGTCGGCAGGCAAGATCATGACGTCAAGTTTCTGGGACGCCATTTGGGATGGGATAATTTTCATTGATTTTCACAAAAAAGGAAAAATAATTAATGGCGAATATTATGGGAACTTGTTACAGGTTTTAGTGATGAAATTGAGAAAAAATGGCCGCATTTAGCGAAAAAGAAAGTTTTGTTTCATCAAGACAATGCATACGTCCATTATCGTCAAGGCCAAAATCAATAAACCAAAGTTTGAATTGCTGTCTCATGCACCCTATTCGCCAGACTTAGCCCCCTCTGATTGTTTTCTGTTTCCGAACTTGAAGAAATGACTTAGTGGTAGAAGAATTGCCAACAATGAAGAGGCGGAGTCTGCAGTTGATGGCTATTTTGCAGACTTCGATAGTTCTCAATATAAACAGAGTATCATAGTTATTGAGCATCGCTGGGAAAATGTATTGGGTTGAAAGGAGACTATGTAGAGAAATAAATATGTTTTGCGCAACATTTTTTAGCTTTCTTTGATAGGTCGCGTACTTCTAGGACAGCCCTCGTAACTGCATCTTGCCACTTGATTCAGCCGTAACGATAACTTGCTTCCAATGCTGCGCTGTATTTCATGATACATGTAGACCCCCGTGAGTCGTCATTTACTCGCCTTTTTTTGCAAGGTGAAACAGCCTGGTGTAGTTCACATTGAAGCACATACGGTGGATATAAACTCTGCACAATGCAATATTCATTACTTTTATGCGCTAGATAGCATAAAGCTAACTGTATATTATAAACATGTTTTAAACTGCTAACTAGTAATGTTAGGAGTACACAAATTCTCAACTCTTACTCATAAAAATCATAATAAAACCTAGTTTTAAATTTTTGATCTAATTAAAGCATAAAATAAAGAATAAAGGTAAGTTGAGGTGACGTATTTGCGAAAGTTGACAATAAATAATATTTAGTTGTTGAGCTACAAATATTTTGGAGGTTAATCTGAACAATATGAATTGTATCTCATTCAACATTTTAATTGGTCCCGTTTGATTAGAGTAAAGTCTTAACAATCAACCCATTTTTCCATGTATTTTCCGCTCCCTGCATTAAAAACTTTTCTGAATTCAAAAAGCTTTCACTTATTATTTTCTCTATATGTACTATGTATATAGTATATAAGGTATTGCACTTCACCCAAAAATTTGATACCGAGCTTTCACCGGAAATATGTGTTCTAGGGTCCCCTTTATCCATAAAAAAATAACACAAAGGTCCGAGTGTGTGCGTGTATCCGTATGTCCATGTGACTGTGAACACAATAACTCAAAAACTAAAAGTCTGTAAATACCAAACTTGGTATTTAAGTTAAGTATCTTCCTGGGATACGACACGAAGATTTTGAGAAAAGTCTCCTACTCCAAACTACCCTTTACATGGAACTTTTTTCGAAAAAATTTATTTTCTCAAAAATGCTCTAACGATTTTGATTAAAATATGGTATATTAAAAATATATACCGGGAAAATAAAATGTATATTCTCAATTTTCAGAGTATAGCGTCTAAAGACCTCTTTCTTCTGGAGGAATTTTATGGAATGTTGCATAACTGCTAAACGTAAGAGATGGATAAAACCGTACCACACAAAAGGTGTAGAATGCGTTAAAACACACAATTTATGTTATACACACTTTTTCGTGGTGTTAATCGTTTTTGAGATATTCCTTGTTTTTGATTTCAGCTTTAAAAACTGAACTTGTCAACTCCTGTGCATACAAACAAACGAACTTCAGTCACTTAGAAACCAGTTTTTGACTATCATTTTAACCTATGGTGCTTCCTTATTTCACTTCTACTTACAAGGAAGCAAGTAATAAGACTATTCCTGCTAATTTTTTATCGGTTAGATTGAAGTAAATAGAAGCATAAGCTTTTTAACAGTGATTTGTTGGACAGATAAAGAGAAAATCATGTGAACGGAACACATGGGATTTTTTTTAATAGACATGTATTTACATTTCCCGAAAGTCTGTTAAAGTAATGTAAATGATATTTTTAATAATGCATTTGTTTTACAGGGAAAACGTATTACAACATTGTTTAAAAATGGCAACTATTATTTTGGCGTCCATCGAGGGTGATTTATTATATAATAACTAGAACTCGGTTTTGTGTTCTGAAGCACACACAATTACGAGCACACAAAGCAGCCAGCGGTGTAAAGAGGCAGGAGTTGGGTGGGATTTGTAGAGTAAAAATGCACACGTTCAGGTATACGTTTTTTCAAAAGTACCTCGTTACAGTTATTGACATTATATGCAACGTTCTAATTTTTAAAGTTACAAAATTAAACAATTATGTCATAAAATGATCAATTAATAAAAACGTCTTGTACTTTTACAAATAAAAGTATAAAGATTCATTCAAAAATTCAGGCCAGTGACGTGCAGAGCTTTGAAAAAAACAATAAATATAAATCAACCAAACTCACTCAAAATTCATTGCAGTGCATTGCATTTACTGTATCGAAATAAATTTGAATGATCTATAAGTTTGTTCGGTGTCGAACGCTTACTCTTTCGTATTTTCGACATTTTCTATCAGCGCTACTTTCAGTGTTCACTGGTTTGTCTAGTAGCAGGAAATTAAAAGAGGCCAGACAGTGAGCAATGCAAAATAGTGCAACACGTTTCGAAACAGTTGTAGTGAACACAGCTACTCCATCACGTCATAATTATACTCTCTGCGCACCGAATCTCAATCTAGCAATTTCGTGACTTCTGGCGGAGCTCTAGTTATAACAATAGAAAGCTAATGAGAAGTCTAAATAAATATGTTTACTTATAGATACATCACTACATAAAGAGCAATTAATGGACATTTTTGCGTACATTTTGACTAATTGAACATTTATAAACAATATAAATGTAATATTGAGATGAGCATAATTGTGTTTAATATCTGTTAACTTTCGTCGCACATAACGTTTATTTTAGATATTTCAAATGTCTAAAATGTATCACATTACAATTTACCTGAAGAGGTCTTTATTTGCAGAAAAGTCACACTGTTCTACAATTTTGATAAAGCAATCATAAGTTTATACCAAGGACCTACAATCTTCTTCAATCCTCTTATTCGGCTTTCCTGTTCATTTTCGCAAGAATTAATCTACCGTACATTAGCATGCTCCATAATTATCATCCCAAAATATCAACTTCATGGTCTTCCACTTCAAGAATTACTTGATGGCTTATATGATATAAAAATCATTCGCTTACCTCCGAAGAGATCTTATCAATTCATGTGTGCTCGTGTTTGATTACTGGAAAAGATCTAAGAAAATCTATCATATATGCCTCATAGTCTGTAAGTGCATACTTCATCAAAATTGCATTTCTTTTTGTCACTTTACAGTCTTTCTAACTGTAAATATTGTATTGGTTCCTTACAATTCCTTGGTGGTCCTAAACAGAGCTGCCAGCTATTGACTTGAGGAATCGCATCGGTACGGCTATTACTCTATAACATTTAATTTGTATTTCTTTTAAGCTTTTAGTTTTAGTGACTTTATTGCCCGCCTTCCTAAATGTATTTCCTTTAGCTTTAATTTCTTTATTCCAACAGCAGTAACCTTTTCAGTGCTAGGGTTGAGATAACTCGGTCATGGGTTTGAGCGATTGTAAGTCTTAGAATTTCATATTCTCCAGCAGTAATTTTTAAATGAATAATATCAGTTTATTTATCAACTCCCACGGACTGTTTACATTAATTCCGAGTAATATATAAAGCAAATATAAACTGCAAGTCATTTGGTCCGAGTCAAGCTTCACTCTGCCGCCAAAACAATCGCTATTTTAAGGTCAGAAATATGCAGGGTCTGGGGAGGACCGCTGGTTGCTCTATCTCGCCTGTGGTTTAGGATGGGGAGCGCCCAGGTTAAATAATCGGTGGTACGGCATGCATGGGTGATGACGGGGCAGGCAGAAGTACCCGGTGTGACATCTGTTTTGTAAATTTCGAAACATATTACTATACTCACTTTTTTAGTTACTAGTGCATATTTTAGTAATTGTTTACCATAGCGTCGTCTTAACGAACAAGTAGGTGTTTCTCGCCTAAAAATATGTTAGCAGTGAAAAGGTTAAGCATTGAAACCAAGGTGATGAAGATGTTAGTTATTTCAATAAACATTGTAGGGGTTCCTATAAAATTCTGCTTTTGTCTTTTTATCAGATATTTTCAAACTAAACAAAATTATAATCGAAATAAAATATCATTTATTACATTGCATTTCCTTTAAAACTTTTCAATAGTATCCTCTTGCAATGTACAAGGCTTCGACAATAGATGTTAAAAAGAGGTCCTATATAACTCCTTGGTTTATAACTTCTGCCCAGGCTGTTATTATTTCTGCATGTCCTATTTTTACCTTTGCTTTGACATAGATTTTGATTAAGTATTACTCCTTTCATGCTGATTTTAGACTGTTATTAACTTCGAAATACACAATTTCATAATTGATAAATAAGATGCAATAGTTGTATTATATAAATTCCATTTTTTCTTTTTCAATATATATTCATTAATAATATTTAAGTTGCGTGCCATTATATGTAAATACGCCTCGCAGTACAATATTGCACCAGATATGTTACATAGAGAATCAAATGCATGGCTCAGGTTGTTTCGAGGCAAAATATATGATATCCGCTTCCTCTCCCCGCTAAGAATGAAACCTATAATATGATCAATAGAGTACCTAAATCAAAGTTTATAGAATTGTTCTTCTTTCAAAACAAGGTTATTTCCACTGTTATAAAACATTCCCTGATACACGTATTAGCTAAATGTATTTTAGTATCTATGTATTAAGGTGATCCATCTGTGTGATTTGACCAAAAAATTGAGAAATCAAAACATTATTTTTGATAATAAAATAATATGAATTCTTTAACTTCAAGAAAGTATATCGTTTTTTACCACTTGACACACTCCAACTACATTTTAACTGAAGTCATAAATATATAGGCGCATGCTTATTCATAGGCACTCAGTACTGTAAAACTTATTTCCTAGAAAGTCCTTTCTAACACTTTCCCATACTCAAAGTATTCCACACGATGCAGTCTTTCACTAATTTATTTCAAACATTTTATACTGCCTTTTTTCGAAATAACCCTCCAATTGTTATAAATAAATTATAAAATTTTGATAACTCATGAGTTTTGGAAAGTACGAAAAGTAATAATTTTTCTCCATTAATTAGGGCTAATATTAAAAACTATAATAATATGCCAGATCTATTTGTGAACTTGTCTTCTGTGAAGCTGGATGTTTTATGAGAATATGTTTAAAAATGCAACACTTGGCTCATTTTTATTAGGACAAATAAATTAGACAGTGTCGTCGTCTCCTTAGTGGACCGGGGTGCACTCAGCCTCGTGAGGTCCCTGGGGGCCAATTGAGGAGCTACTTGGTGGAGATGTAGCGGCTCCAGATCGTGAAGACCGCATTGACTGGCCGGAGGGGTCGAAGCGCTGACCATGTCTAGCCCCCCCCCCCAATACTGCACCCCATCCGTGACGTCTGTCGAGATGGGGGACGCAGCGGCCGGGTGGTAGGCCAAGGCTTTCAGTGAGCTGTGTCATGGAGTAAATTAGACAGCAAAAATTATTATTTAAATAACCATGTAATCTATAATTTTGATATATGACAAAAAAGTCATTGTTATTGTTTATAATAATTGGTATGAATTTCAATAAGATAGCATACATACTCTGGTTTTTCCAAATCTCACAGATGCATCATCACCTTAATCCCTACTGGTAACCACAACTGAACGTTAGCGCTTATAATTCCGGTAGGTAACCGGAAAAATGACATCCTGTGAACGCTTGTTTACAGTGAACATGTGAAAATATTTATCCCGATTGGCGACACACCTCCCGAAACTGTCGAATCTATCCCTTTACCACGCACTATCACCACCAGCACCGCCATCATTGATGTCCCCTCACTTGCTTCATTAAGTCAGGGATTGTAGGGGAAGATAGGGGGGAGGTGGTTTACGGTTTTAATTAATTCTGGAGCTGGTCTCTCCGAATGCACCCTCACCGCAAACATCGAAATTCAGTTGTGACGTCATATCGATGTTAAGCCGCATCTGGCGCCCTGTTGAGGATTCAGGAATTGGTAATTAGATTTCCCTTTAAGGTGTTAGGCAGCCACTGCGAATTTGTGGACCAGAACATGGCAATCAACATTCATGAGCGATGATTAGCGATCGCCTTTTCACGAAATTCCTCCACAGTAATTGCAAATATATTACACTAATACATATACTATCTTTCCAGATTTTCACGATTGACTTCTGAAATCTTGAATGGTGATTTAAGTTACACAATTTTTCTCCTTCTGCACTCTTTATTAAATATTTTACAGCAGTCTAGAACAGGCATGGGCATTCTTGACCTGCCTGTCACCGCGTGCCAAGTCACTTCCACCCCCAACCCCTCTGATTTCCTTTTTGCTCACACAACCAAACGCTCCGCTCAGTAGTGTCGTTTCCAAATACCAGATCTTTTCCACACAATCAAAACTTGTTTAACAACAAAAGCATAAACAATGCATAACTGAGGCTGTAATATTGTTAATAGATGTGTAAATACACATTTATTAGCACAGGCATGATATAAATTAACCTTATAAATAACTATAATTTATAATAATTTGTAAATGTACCATACGGGAGATTTTTCAATATTGCTACTGACCTACAGCTACTGTATCCTATGGTTACAGGTTAATAATAATAATAATAATAATAATAATAATAATAAAATAAAGTATTGTGTTTTGTTATCTACTCCACATCTTGTTTTGTTTCAATAGATGGCAATTTCTAGGTTTTCAAAACTAAGAATCGCATCCGAAGGAGGAATGATTACGTTACGTCTCCCTTCAACCCTTGTGGCCCGCGTTCGCCAATAGAAGAAATGTTTTCTTTTCTTTTTTTTTTTCCTTTTTTTTTTTTGATGTACTTAATTTTTTCTTTAGTTTATAGTATATAAGTTTGCCTTACCAAATGGAAGCGAAATACACCTAAAATAATTTGCAGCTTCCATAAATGTTGTGCAGACTGTACGCATATTATAGCGATTAAACCACTATTCAAAAGTCGATCAGTTTTAAAAAATAAGTCAACAACATTTCAAATGCTTTCACCTATCTATGGTTTCATTGACTGAAGTGCTTCACAATTTTCTTATTAAGAAAATGCATAGCTTCCTGATCAATATTTAAAGGAAAACGCTGAGAGAAGTGTTCTCCAAAATATACAGGAGATATAGTTCTAAGCTTATTTACGTATATTTTATTAAATGATCTGGCATACAAAAAAAAAATTCTTATAGAAGCTAATTTTATATTCTATTCGCCAATATCGATATAAGCATTTGCATAAATATTTTATACATACTTCCTTGTAGATACAGGGAATACGGGAAAACATTAGTCGAAATTGATAGGCAACTCTTTCAAGAGTTGGTCAATATGTGATGCACTGGCATGCCGGTCTCTTATTTCACCAGCAGAAGGAAAAATGACTAAGGATTTTCCATTTAGAAATGTACAAGGACTTTAAAATTTAAATAAATAACTAAGATAATCTAGGAAACGGCTAAACCCATAAAAATGTATTATGGTGTACATTATACATTAAACTCGGCATAAAATATCCTAAGCAGGTGAATTTAATCAAAGAGAAAATAAAAATTGTCCACCAATGCTCCACGTAAATTCTGCGGGGATTTTACTGAAAATGTTCGTGTCGCATCTTTGAAAATTATTGAACTTAAATATTAAGTTTGGTATTTAACCGATTATTCGTTTTTAAGCTACACTGCCAATAGATACACGGGCACGGATACTTTTTTTTTTGGAAGGAGATCAGGGGATTTAAAACATGCAGTTCCAGTGAAATCTTGTATAGAATATTTTGAGGAAATACAATACCTTTTCTATGTGCGTTGCATGTACATGGTAGACCATGTAAAAAACTCCATTTTCCATATAAATAATTGTTGTGTTCTATTTAATAGCATTCTCAACGAAAAGATAGTCATTTAATTAGAAATAACAACAATTTTTTGCGTACCAACTATACCTGGAAACATTTTAGTAAACCAGAATTTTTACTATATCATCATAAAAAAATTGATGTTCAACAATGGAAGAGTGATCAAAAATGACCGCAACCAAAGTTGTTTTTCTTTGTCAAAAACACTAATGTATAAAAAGCTGACATTACATTCACATAACTTCCTCTATCCATTTTCAACCCATTCTTACAAAAACGTATTATTGGAGTTCATGTTAACGGAGATAAAAATTCAGAGATACTTTTCCTTGTGGTCACAATTGGGAATAACGAATGCAGTTGAATTAAGAACAGTCATCTCTCTTTAGAGGAGGCCGCTATTTGATGTTTTAAAATTCTAATCGCTTTGCGTGTCTAGGAGAAAGAAAACGAATAATGAACCCACAAACAAGGAATATTTCGAAAATGATCATCCTCCCAAAAAATTGGTATATATATATTACCTGATATAAATTGTCTGCTCGGACGATTATAGTAGATCTGTATCTATCTCTTACGGTTTATCATTTATGAAAAGGCCATCTAAAGTGAAGAGAAATTCAGAGGCTATTCCCAGAAAATTCAACATATGCAATTCATTTGTATGAATATTTCGTTAGTATATAGTATTTAACCGAAATCGAGCCATTTTAAAAAAAATGTCGAAAAAGGTAGTTTGGGGTGGGGGAATAATGTTGAAAATAATCTGGTCACATTTTTGGAAAATACTAAACCTGAATCACTATTTTAAAATGTTAAAAAAGCCATTACATACAGTGAAGCTGTCAATTTTATTAACATCTGGACATCTATTTCCAACACCAAATGTCCCACCAGAGGTCACCAAGGACCAGAAAGAAGAAGGCAGTTGTCAATGATGTCCAACTTCTACCACCAGAAGGCACTACTGTCGATCAGACGCCTATATTAGATACCGATGTTGTCCAACTTCCTCAGACATCTGCAAACCTGCAGGAGGGTGACAACGAAAGTTGTGGAAACGCGCGTCCAGGGTACTCCATCTACACCATGACCAAGTGAAGCACGTTGGTAATAGATGTCAATATTTTAATAAAATTTAAATCACAAATTTTGGAATTTAACCGATGGCTCTGCCGGTTCCCATGCCCACGCTCGCTAAAATTTATGGTATGTTTCTGTGTTTGTGTCTTATCTCAATATGTGTGTAACTATCCCCCCCCCAAACGATATATTTCATCTTTGAATTATAATGTTCACATACTCAAACATAGAACTTTTTTGTCCTTCTTTTTATTTAGAGAGTCTCAAAGATATATTTGTGGTGAAATTTGTGGAATCGAGTACCGGGGAGGAATGGATACTTTCTCTCCTTACTAAACGTAGTAGAGAAAGTAATGAGTATGTATTACATCATGATATGGACGCTTTATGAAAGGACTAGACGGCCCGGGTTCGATCCCAAGCGACCGGATGTGAGATTTGTGGCGGACAAAGCGGCGCAGGAGCGGTTTTTTCCGGATTCTCCAGTTTCCCCCGCCATCTCATTCCACCGGTGCTCCATCTTCATTCATGTATCACCAGTGTCTTCCCCAGCGGTACCACAAGTAATAAAAGCTGGTAGCGTTAAACACTATCAAATTTATGGAAGCAGAAGCTGAACTGCAATACAAAGGCTAATGAGTCGTAGAAATTCATTCACAGGAAGTAACAGTATTGACGAATCTGATGACCGACT
The DNA here is from genome assembly GCA_030762935.1 of Hymenopus coronatus. Lineage (NCBI taxonomy): Eukaryota > Metazoa > Arthropoda > Insecta > Mantodea > Hymenopodidae > Hymenopus > Hymenopus coronatus. Next base: position 116,735,553 of record CM060888.1, on the reverse strand, counting down.
TGACGCCTAATTCGTGAAATTGTAGTGACATTACTTCACCCAAGTACTCCATGATGGCCGACAAAAGCTTTGCTAGGGGCTACAGGTTCTGTTAAGCAGGTAGTATCCACATTGTAATTGTTCTGAATGAGGGTAAACTCGAGTAATTGTTAAAGTGAGAGTGGGTGGGTGGCTAACTCTCTGTGGTTACACGATCAGATTATACTGTCATGCCAATTACACGTGCAGCGACGGTCTGCCTGCTAATAATATTCGCAACTTATCGCGTACTCTCCGAGTGCACGTCTGTAAACAAGCAGTGGCGGATTTCCGAAACACTCTCAGTGGCGGTTTTGAAAAGTTTTAGTTGCAGATTACTTAATTTACATAGCAAAGTTAACACTGGTTTTATCACTTATTGATAAATTAAACGTACATCTATTTGAGTTTCTTCCTATAATGGATAGAGATATCGTGAATAATTAGTTGTGTGTGCTTCCTTAAGGAATATATCAGTGAAATCTGGCAAATATTGTAAATATTTTATAATATTTCTTTATACTTTTATCCAGACAAAGGCTGTATATGCATTGAAATCCCTAAAATATGCCTGCAATATGTACTAAAATATTGAAAGTATGCACTAAGATATTCAAAATATGTGTTGTAGCTTTTGCTGAAATATCTCCATTTGTGAATATTCTTGGCAGATTATAGAATGCCCGAATGTAGTGTGACTTAATTGAATGCATCATCTGACTGAGCGCCTAAAATCCAGCAGGTAGAGAAGGCTTATGCTGGTTTAGAGGTTACGCTACGCTAGATCCCCAACAAGCTGGGCCATTACACGAGAAACTGCAGTAGAACGCTTACAGGATCGGCCTAAGATTTTCGCGAGATGTCGCGAAATGAATAGCTACATCAATTCCCATCCTTAAGACTTAGGATGTGGTGGAGGTGCCTCGGCACTCAACCTGAGGTTATTGTACCTGCGCTCAACAAGGAGCACCCTCCAGTGGGAGGAATAAGGTGAGAGGATGCATCAGGTGGCCGGAACCAGGAGCAACGAAACAGCAAAGACGGAACCCCTACACTTTCCCGACATTCGGACAGGAAGGCCGACGCCCCCGTTCCATATAGGGTCCAACGCCTTCGCCGTCCCCCTCCCGGCAAGCAGTCGAAGTTCGGGGACGGAGATAAGTACTTCGAGTTTTACCACGCCGCACCAAGAACCATGTCGACACAGAAATAAACGAGATGAAGAATAAATGAACTGACAATGGAAACAACATAGAGGGACAAGAAATTTGGGAAATAAAAAAAACCTACCTAGTATATGCCTGCCGAGATGGGGAACCTGCGAAAAAGACCATGACCAGGTATGCCGGCCATGTGAAGCGAACCTGCGACCTCTCAAATTGGTGCCACAGACAAAACCGCCTGAGCAGTCCCGCTAGTGCCTTATAGTATCCACAGCATGTTAACGAAAGCAGAAAAAATTAAACTAACCTACAATTGTAGCTAAAATTCTCCTAGAGAAAGAATGATACATCTGCTTTCCCTTCCCGTAGAAGTCTATGGAGAAGTAGACAAACATTGAATCAGAGTGAAAAACGGGGGATCGTCCCGTAGCTGGGTATGAGAGTGAAGAAGAAAATATGAAACAAAGGCGAAATAGATGAGCGGAAAAATGATTTTGGAGCCATTGGTAGTACGAATACCCGCCGGAGAAGCCGCTATTGCTGTCAGTAACTGTTAATTTGGATAGGTAGTATCAGACTGAAAAGTTCAATGCCATAGCAGGGATTTGAACCACGGATCTTCCGGTCTCTAGCCGGTTGCTCTTTCACAGAACTACCATGGCAACATAGATTGAATTTCTCAACTGACTCGCATGTTTCCCGGTAAACCACAAGGTGATCTCAAATTATTTTGAAATGACAACCCGAATGGCGACTTACAATGTAGTAAGCGCTCTAAGTCCCAGGATTCATAGTATAGCCAACTATTACGGTCAATTGGTATTGGTTTAATTGCTTTTTCACACAAGCCGTGTATAGGACAGGTAGAGTCAGACTGAAATCCCGGCTATGGCACTGCATTTTTCAGTCTAACTCTACCCATCCAACTTCTGCCCTACACACAGTTTGTGTGAAAAAAAGAAAACAGTTAAACCAATTACTAATTTATTATCAGCTATTGCTTACTTAGGTATTGATTTAGTTCAATGAGTTTTCGTTGGTTTTGTGTAGATAATGCAACCCTAAATCGATGTTCACATTACATTTTGTACTTCCATTTACTGTTGCTGGCGCAGTTACATACTATTTCTTATCAAACTGGATCTAATAACCTAATAGGCCAAGTATCAAACCAAGGACAATCTTGGTGAGTGACGAGAGACACGGCGCCGCAGAAAGATAATATACATGAGCATGATATGACCTCAGTTCAAGGTCGAGCTCTTAAGTCACAGGAAAACAAGCGAGCTCTCCTGAGTGACGTCTGTTTGCAGCGGTTGTTGGCTGCTCGCCAAGCTCAACCTGGTTATCTATTGGGACAACTTCACTCGTGTGATTCATCTTGGGCCCCTCACTCTCGTTTACCAAAAGGAATATGACCGTCAACTTGTTACTGACCCAACTTATCTCCTCCATTTGTTTTTGTCTGTTTTAATAGCTGACAACCGAACTCACCTGTGTTTCTGTACATGTACAGAATACCTGTTCAACTTTGCAAACATTTTACTAATGTAAACCTTTATAGTCACCTGCCTGACAGAATGAAAATGACTTCTGTTGCTATGCAACACACAGTAGTCAGTCTTTACAGCAGTCCTCTGCAAGCAATGAATGTTAGGTTTTAAAGAGTTTCTGAAGAGTTACATTCACTTAAATCTGAGTACTTGTTATTTGTTTCATTCAGGTCACATTATCAAATAATTGAATTTCTTCGAAGCCATTGATGCTGGGGTTATTGGACAAGATTTATCAGTGTGTGTTTATAAGCCTATTTTTGTAATAAGACTAACAGTCTTTGCTTTTTAAGCAATGGTGGATGCAAGTTGGTGTCCTCTGAAGCAAATGCGGTTAAAAAAGAAAAAGTGTGGTGAGTTCCATTTACTGACTTTCTCTACCAGTTCTGCAAACAGACTACAGTGGAACCTCACTTATACGTTTTTCAAGGGAGACTACTAAAATACTGTATAAATGAGAAAACCTGTAACTGATTTTCTGTTCTGGAATGGACCTCATCCAGAATTTTTAATTTTTCACCAAGAGTTAAGGATTTTCTTGTTTACTTCCTTGCTCACACATGTATCTTCTCCAATTTGTAACTCGAAACTCCACATAAAATAGATAAGTGACTGTTGGAACGATAGGACGACAATGAAAGGATGAATAAACAGCACTCTAGCAGTACTCGACTTAAAGCAGAGAAGTGACTGTTGAAACCAAGGTTAATAGATTGTTGGACCAATATGACGACAATGAAAACCGCAACCCAGCAATTCCAAGGCTATATACACCAAGCATACCAATTTTTTTTTTGGGTACATTTTGTGTATGGGTATTAGAAAAAGTGACGCATTACCGAGAAAAAGTATAACGGAGCAAAATGTTAATGGAGAACGACTAGTCCCTACAATTTATCGTATATGTACGAAACATGTAAAGTGAATAACTTATAAGCGAGTTTCAACTGTATTTTTACAAAAAATGCCTTTAGCTATACCATGATCTTCGGGATAAACATTAGTAGAAATTATCTTATTACTTGCTTCCTTATAAGGAGAAGGGAAACAATGCAAAAGCGATAGTCACTATATGAACAATTGAAGTTCAGTTCGCATTGCACGAACAGCAGTAAAACAGATGAAACAAAAAGTGACTTTCAGTTTAAAAAAATATTCGTAGTTTAAAATATCTGAGAAAGGGCAACTCTACTGCAAAAAAAAGTGTATCACATAAATTAAGTGTTTTAACGAGATCTACTTTTTTTTTTTTTTTTTTTTTTTTGAATAAGCTTTTCTCTATTTCTTACGGTTTACCAATTATGCAGCATTCATCCAGAATGAAGACTTTTTAAGGCTATTCCCAGAAAATTCGAAATATACATTTTATATGTGATGTAAATATCTTTATTGTGCGTATTTTAATTAAAATCAATACAGCAATATTTGAGACGAACAAATTTTTTGAAAATCCCATGTAAATGGAGTTTGGGGTGGGGGAATGCTTAAAAGCTTCGTGTCGCATTCTTGGAATATATTTAACTTAAATACCAAGTTTGATCTCTAAAAATCTTTTCATTTTCGAGCCATACATGGACCTTTTACTAAAATGTTTTTTGTTTTTTTTTTGGACTCAGGGGAGCCCAAAACACTTTCCGGTGAAATCTTGGTATAGAATTTTAGGTGACACACAGTTCATTGTACGCGTAGACAAAGTAAAGCATTGAAGTGTTGAATTCCCATTACTTCTACAAACTTCCTTCAAAAGACTAATCTTTGAATCTAATATTATTTATCCGAGATAGACCTCTATGACACATTCAGAAATTTCAATGTAGGTAATAAACGTACAGTAAAATAAAACGATAAACAAATCTTCTTAGGATGAGTCGCTTTGTAGTGACCTTGAAAATCCGTTCTCTACGAAAGAGAGAAGGAAAGAAATAAGCAAAGAGAGTAAAAAAATTATAGCGATTTAAATTGAAAACATTATAAAACTCAAACCAATAACAAAACATATTTCAGAAATGATGAACGCCACAAAATATTTTGGAAATAAGTCGTAATTTAACAAGATCTAAATGTGTTGTATAGCAAGATCTTTTGCCATGTACTAATTATACACAAGTGTTTTAGAATGAAGAGAACTTCACAGAAAATTTAATCTAGATAAATCTTAGCAGAAATAGTACATTATACATTTCGGAATCGTTACAAAGGGAATATATTCTCCGCCTGCCGCAGAAAGTAATGAATGTTTCTGCGAGACGTGAACTCCGTAAAAAAGGTGGCTGGCTTCGATTAGGTGAGAAGCGAAATAGCTCGGAGTTTGGCTACTACTTTTGACAGGGGTGTTGAAAATTCAAATTTCTAGACATGGCCTTCTCCATGTGTGTGCTAGATTAAACGTCCAAGTAAATTTATATTCAAATACTAAATCCATATAGCAAATTCAAAATTGTGCAATGTAAACTCTATTTTATTATTTAAATAGGTATTTTTTAATTCCGTAAATGACGGTAATTCCCAACGAAGCATTTATCGACGTATCAAAATTAACTGTGAATTTAAAGATGATACTGTACTCAATTTTATAAATTCCATTTTTTTGTAGTTCAACGTTAGTTTGATCATATTGGACGATGCATGAAATTGATGAAATGATGCTCAAATGATCTCGGGGTCCATGGAGCTTAAAGTTACTCGACATTCGTCTTCTCAGGATAAGGGAATACCCCGAAAAAAACCTTATCCGGGTAACTCACCCTAAGCGAGATTCGAACTCACCAACTTTTGAATGTAAATTACTTTTGATATTATTCACAAATTTCTTTCGGTAATTCAGAACAGGTAAATTACTTATTCTCTTTACAAACATTCTATTTTGGTTGGTAAATCTACAGAGAAGTGATACGTCACCCTCCGAGGTGTAATGGTTACCATTTTAACTTCTATTACCCAAGGTCGCGGCGGAGGACGATGGCTTCCTTCGGAAGGGAAGTAAAGCCGTTGATTCCGTGTCGTAGATTTACGGCACATAAATGAACCTCAAGCCTGATAGAGAGACGTCGGAGCAAATTAAGCGGGTTTTCGTCCCCAGTATAGAATGGGACGCTGTGAACCACAGCAGTTAAAGGGTGTCCTTAAATAAAACCACATTTCCTTTCCTTTAGAGAAGTGATACGTAAATTTTATATTGTTCATAGAGGTTTAAGAAAAAAGTAACTATTGTCAAGGGAACAAAAATTGTATGTAAGGATTAAATTCTACAATTCGATTGATTAATGTTTTCAAGAAAGCTCATTCTAGTTAAAAAAAAAGTATACATAGTTTATCGTTTACAAAGTTTTATAATAATTCACAGCTGCAGCAAACGCATGACAGAGTAATAACGTAATTTCAGGTATCTCATTGTAATCACATTAGTCCGTGATTTATTCAGAGACCCCAGCTTCTGACATATCTATGATAAATGATCAGTTAACAATTATATAAAATATGTATATTTTATTACCTTTTTAATTATCGTCTTAATAATGGGGACATATTCCTTAGTTTTTTACTTTTTCTAGTTCCATTTGTAGGTACAATGCACATAGGGATAGAGAAGTATTGTATTCTACCCAAAAATTCGATGTTGTGATTTCACCGGAAATACATGTTTTAGGCCCCCATGAATCCAAAAAAGCATTTTCAGAAACAGATCCGTGTGTGTGTGCGTTTCTGTCTGTCTGTGTGTGTAAGTGTGCCTTGGACAGCATAGCTCAAAAACGAAAAGACGGTTAGATACCAAACTTTGTATTTAAATTTGGTATTTAACAAGGATGGGACACGAAGATTTTCAAGAAAATCCCCCCACCCCTAACTACCATTTATATGGACAAATTTTCGAAAATTTTGCTTTCTTAAAAATAGTTCTAATGATTTTGATTAAAATACCACATATTAAAGTCATATCTATCACAAATAAAATGTATATCTGGAATTTTCTAGGAATAGCTTCTAAAGACATGTTTATTCTGGATGAATTTTGCTTAATTTGGCATAACTAGTAAACCGTAAGAGATAGACTAAAACTTACTATACTAAAAGTGTAGATCTTGTTAAAATACACAAATTATGTCATATACATTTTTTTTTCGTGGGGCTTGCCGTTTTCAGGTATTTCTTGTTATTAGCTTCAGTTGTCAAGTACTTATACTTTTCTCAGACGGAAGTGTTTGTTTTTCTTTAGTTCTACTCCTGGCCAAGCAAAGAAGCGATTTGCAATGGCAAACGCATAACGACAGCTTTTAAAACATTTAACAATCACTTTAGCCTAGTGCATTCTCTTAGTTCCATTCTACTTATAAAGAACTATGTAATACAATTCTGCTATGTTTATCTCGGGGTCGTCTCCTTAGCGCGGTGGTAGCGCAGCTGCTTACCAAGCGGGAGACCTGGGTTCGATCCCCAGTACCGGCGTGGGGATTTTTCCCCCGCTGGGAGACCTGGCCCGGGGTGCACTCAGCCTCGTAAGGTCCCTGGGGAGCCAATTGAGGAGCTACTTGATGGAGATGTTGCGGCTCCAGGTCATGAGGACCGCAATAACCGGCCGGGAGGGACTCGAGGCGCTGACCACGTCTCACCCTCCAATACTGCACCCCATCCATGACGTCTGTAGTGGACCGAGATGGGGGACGCAGCGGCCGGGCAGTAGGCCAAGGTTCCCCGTGAGCTGTCGTGCCAAGGAGTTATGTTTATCTCGATTAACATGGTGTTGAAAGAAGAATTATCTTTCGTAAGAAGTTTATTTGTAGAGTAACTAGAGAAAGTCATGTGAGTGTAACGCATCAGATTTTTATCTTTTTTTGTTCTTTTTTTTTTTTCATAATATGGCATCAAAAGGAATTACATACAGACGTTTAAATGCTTTGAAACGTATAAAAGAGAGAAAGGTTGGACAAAAACTGAAACATCTAACAATTGTTGCGGATCATGTGAAGATTGAATGTACATGACTAAAAGAAAGAAAGGAAAAAAAAAAAACGGTAAAAACTGAAGAACACCATGGTGCCAAATTGATCAGGTGCCTATTTTGTTTAGTGTTGTATTACCACACCAGAATATCACAGAATACCTTAATTATTTTTAGTAAGAAATATTTTAGTTTATATTCTGAATGTTTTTTTACTTTATAATATTGCAGAGAAATATTTTGTCTTTCCTTTTCGGAAGCTGTTCAGTCAGATACCAATGATATAACTATAAATTTAATTAAAATATCTTAGTATCACAGAATAACCTGAATCTACCAAACCAACTCTCTATAATCCTTTGAGTTACATTTTAGCGCATTCCAAAATGTTAATGTGCCACCACCTTCTTTAGCATATTATTGGGACCTATAAATTTGGAAACACTATACAGATCGCTAGCTTATATAGGAGTAACCAGAAAATTATGTTCAAACATAGTTATTAAAAAGCTTGAGACAAACTGTACCTACAATCATTAATGTCTGGCCTTCGTTATCTATAGCATAAATGTCTAATTAAAGGATCTTTATATAGGCATATATTATGTCCTTGGAGCGTGTAGTTTTATGCTGCTTGAGTATTTTGTTTTCTGCCATTCTTTTAAAGTGTTTATTTTCGATTACTTCTGTATTTTTATTGCTTCATTTAAGACGTCTATATTTAATTGTTTTCTTATATCATAATTTGTTTTTATCCAGTCTTATTTGTTCTGCTATAGGGTGAAGAATTTATTTTCAGCGTGTATTCTTATTTTGTGTTTTGCAAAAATTGTCTGTTTCAAATCCATAAGCTGATGTGGGTAACGGCCATTGCCGCACAAGTAAGTGAGTAGTAAGTATGTATATGTGTCAGTAAGTCAGCCAGTAAGTAAATAGGTAAGAGTGTGAGTGAGTGAGTGAGTGAGTGAGTGAGTGAGTGAGTGAGTGAGTGAGTGAGTGAGTGAGTGAGTGAGTGAGAGTGAGTTAAGTAAGTATGTTTATGTGCCAATAAGTCAGTCAGTAAGTAAATAGGTAAGAGTGTGAGTGAGTGAATGAGTGAGTGAGTGAGTGAGTGAGTGAGTGAGAGTGAGTTAAGTAAGTATGTTTATGTGCCAATAAGTCAGCCAGTAAGTAAATAGGTAAGAGTGTGAATGAGTGAGTGAGTGAGTGAGTTAAGTAAGTATGTTTATGTGCCAATAAGTCAGCCAGTAAGTAAATAGGTAAGAGTGTGAATGAGTGAGTGAGTGAGAGTGAGTTAAGTAAGTATATTTATATGTCAATAAGTCAGTCAGTAAGTAAATAGGTAAGAGTGTGAGTGAGTGAGTGAGTGAGTGAGTGAGAGTGAGTTAAGTATGCTTATGTGCCAATAAGTCAGCCAGTAAGTAAATAGGTAAGAGTGTGAATGAGTGAGTGAGTGAGTTAAGTAAGTTAATTAATTAGGTAAGGTAAATATGAGAATACAACCACTTTTTTTGAAAAGCAGACATTATTTCCGCTGAGATATAGTGCAGATTTGTGTGTAAGAGGATATAATTATATCACTATGAATAGCAAGCTTAAGGAGCTTACAATTTTCGCTGAATCCTGTAGTATAATTGCACAAATTTGTGTTCAGCTCACTAAGAGACACAGTTTATTATATCTATATATAATAGAGTGAATATAAGTGTAAGGGTAGCTTTCAAGAATTGAAAAAGCTAGTGGAAACTTTGCAATGTAATCTTCTATGTAACGTACATTATTTCGAACAAATGGGTAAAACAATACAGATTTCCACATAAACCATTGATTATATGGTAGATTAATTTTTGAGGGTTGTAACGTAGTTTATAATTTTACATTACTACATAAGTGTTACTCCTATTGCATGAGTTACAAAGTTTCGATTAGATAGGGCACATACTACTGATTTGTATGTACATTTTTTAAAATAAACCGAACGAAAATTTTTGAATGTTGTACGATTGATTTATTACGACCACCTGGCGCTTTAATCCATGAAAGAACAAACCCTCAATCCAGTGAATAAAGCGATAACTGCATAATTAATAAATCTTCTCTTGGTTAAGATTTAATATCTGTTCTGGAAAAGACAAACGTATCGACTTATTGAAATCTGCCCATAATCTTGTATTGAATGTCTTCTTACTTCATATTAATGAATGAATTTAAATAAATTAGTACTGTGAGGATGACAGCTTGAAAATGTGTGTCCCTCAAGTGAATATTATAAATCTGCCTTTAGGCGTTTATAGGTTTAAGCTGCATTCACAATGAGATGCAAGCTCAGACGTAATGCAACATAAGCGCAAGGGAAGACCATTCACAATGCAGTTGTAAGCGTAACGCAAGAAATTGGCACGGATTTCTAGATCTATAAATTACATGGGGATATCTTCCAAGCGCTCCACTAGTTTCAAATTAAATAACAATCAAACAATACCATATAGGAAAATGCAATCAAATCTTTTACAAATAAAAATGTTATAACATTACATACTAACAACTGACACTCGAAGTAGTGACGCCACAATAATTGCTGATTCAAAATTATTGAAAATAGTACAAATACAGAGACTTCAGAAAGTAATTAAGCTACACATTTAATGAACTAAGAATTTCTCTCTGCGTCTTCGATTTATGAGAACCAAGAAATCTAGACGCAGATGAAAGTTACATCCATTAAATCAAGTAGGATTCGCAAGGAGACTTGTCATAACCTCTTGAGGGAAAATAGAAGAACACGCATGTACAGCAAGCCTTGTAAAATCTCACAATGCGATCGTCTGTTATTGAATTCATAGGCAATGCATAGAGAAATGAAGCAGAATTTGTCCTCTTTGCACGCAACGCAAGAATAAAGTTTGGAGTTTGCATACTGGAGTTTGGTACGTGTTTCTATGTGAATGCGTACATTATATAACATGAGTGCAAACTCTTGCGCGTGCGTTACGTCTGCGATTGCATCTCATTGTGAACGTAACATTATTTTTATGCTAAAATACCCGAGCTAACGACTCATACACAGCAGCGGGAGACATATTTACACCATACTGCTGTATTATTCTTGACAGGATCTACAACTTCATAAAATAAATATTTTAGCCTTCTTTATAGATTTTATTCACTCGTACGATCTTTGGTCAACTCAGTTCAATTTCTTTATTACATATGTTTCAGATCTTTGTTTACATTATTTTCATATTCTTATTTTTGCTCAACATTTGAGTGAGTTTTGAAGAGCTTCTATTGATTTATTCTTTTAACTGCTACTATTTCTGACGTTCTGCAAGTAATCTGTCCAAACAATCTTGGTCTGTGTAATCTTATAAAATGCATTCTTCATGTTTTAATTTGTTTTATAACTCTGCTTCTGCAATGTCTTTGATAGGTCCTTATCGCCTTCTAAAGATTTTTTCTTCCGCCAGCCCCGGTAACCGTTGCTTTGGCGTTTGGCGTTTACGTTCTATTGCGAAAGGGTCGCGGTTTAGAATCCAGGATGGGCATGGATATTTAGTGCTGGGTATTTCTGTGTTTGTGTATTAATCATATATCCTGTTGATGGCAACTAGATTACTCCTGAAGGGCAACATATGTACCAACATTTTCTTTTAAATATTATAAATCTTTACATTTGTGATTCTTACGCATCAATGACTCAGAGCTTTGTATTATGATTGGTTTTGTAAACTCTTAGTTATATACTTTTCGATATTAATCAACTCTTAAATACTGCTATATGGACAGTACACTTTGTTTTCCTGAGTTATTCTCTCTTCTATTTCTTCTTTTTCAAAATTATCATTATTTACTAAATATCCAATATTGTTAGGGAATTTTATATTTTTAATGGTATTCTTATTTATAGACAACCATAAATTTAACGTCATTGTGAATATTTTGACTTCACTATATTTGAGACTATCCTAAATTAATTGTTTCTTTAACTGTTGGAATTATTCTAAGGCCAACTTTTAGTTCTTACTGTAATAAGGAGTTCATTTTCGTATGCTTTACATATAACACGCTGCTATATGTTGGCAAATTTGAACTGTTCCGTTAGAAAACAAAACACATTTTAGCGAAGAATCCTATGTTGGAGATTGACCTTTGCAAGTATCGGTGAGGTGTTGTTATTTCTTAATTTCAAGTTCTTTTTTCTTTTATCCTTCTGAGAACTTTCGACATTCTAGACAAAGACAGCTGCTTATTAGATTCAATGATTTAATGGCGCTGGTATTGGTCGAATACAGGTAGTAATTTGCGGAACCTGGTACTTGTAAGTACAAGCCGTAACGTGCAATATGAGTCCATTTTCGTCTAAGAAAACAGTCAACATCTATACTTTAGAGACAACTGAATGTAATAATATGAGCAATAAAATGTAAAGTGTTTTGGTCTGGCATTAAAGGAGCACCGCGAATCAAACTGTTGAAGCGTGAAACTATCACTTTTTCTTTACACCCGCAGATAATTTCATAATTAGGACAGATGAAGATGCGAACACAACACAACATCAGACAAACCACATCCTCTCTAATGTTGTGGGTGAGCTGGGAACAAAAACAGCAAAATTGTGTCTCTTTCTGGATATTCGATCTGATCTACACTAGGTGTAGCATGGAACCAAGTACTCCAGTGAGAGAAGGCCTTTATAGTGGAAGAATGCTGCAGGCAATTTTTTCGTCATCAATTTAAGATATTTTATGCCTGGTTAACTTAAATGCGGTAATAAATGCTTCTAAATTTTGTTCTGCTTACCTGTGGTATTACGCTTCCACGCTTTCTATATGCTTTTTACTTTCTCTACACGTACTATGTATATAGTGTATATGTAGAGAAGGTATTACATTCCACCCAAAAATTCAATACCGAGATTTCACCGGAAATACATGTTTGGGTCACCCTGAATAAAAAAAAAAAAAGCATTTTAAGAAAAAGGTTCGCGCGTGTGTGTCTGTGGACAGCATAGCTCAAAAACGAAGAGACCTTTGAATACCAAACTTGATATTTAAGTTTAGTATCTTCCAAAGATGCGACAAGAAGATTTTCAAGAAAATCCCCCCACCCCCAATTACCCTTTACATGGAACTTTTTTCTTAAAAATGGCTCTAACGATGTTGATTAAAATATCGTATATTATAGATATTTCCTTGCTAAATAAAATATATATCTTGAAATTTCTGGAAATATACTCTGAAGACTACTTTATTCTGGATGAATTTTACGTAATTTTGCATAACTTCTAAAGCGTAAGAGATGGACAAAAACTTACCACACAATTTATGTTATATAAATTTTTTTCGTGGATTTGATCATTTTTGAGATATTCCTTGTTTTTGGTCTCAGTTTTGAAAAATATATATTTTTCTCATACAGGAATTTGTCAACTGCTGTGCATACAAACAAAAGCACTTCAGTCACATAGAAACCAGCTTTAGACTATAACTTTAACCTATGCTACTCCTTTATTTCACTTCTACTTACAAGGAAGCATGTAATACGACTATTTCTGCTGATGTTTTCTCAATTAGCATGAAATAAATAGAAGCATAAGCTTTTCAACAATAATTTATTGCAGATATGTAGAGAAAGTCATGTGAATGGAACACAACAGAACACTGTCAGTCATCAATTATTATGTGAAATGAAGTCATTGCCTCTCCTGTTGCCGGCTGTTCCAATAAGCTGTGAGTTCTTGCGTGAATGGGCAATACTAGTTACATTTTCTGATAATATATAATGGAGGCTAATAGCTGATCTGATTAACATATAAATAATAGTTATTTCTGTAACTAGTGTATAATTTGAGAGGTTGTGGCACCAGTATATGTTTAGCGCATGAGCGAAAGCGAAGGAGCAAAATTGAGATAAAACACAGTTTCATACAATGCTTTATACAATTTTAGCTTTAAAATACCTAAACATAATTATTACATTTTATAAATGAAAAATTATAATGTATCAGATCTTAGCTGTATGACGTAATATGCTTGCTGAACAGATGTTGTTTCATTTTTCAGCACTAATAAAGGAAAATGGAATGACAAAACTATTGGCATTAGTACTTTTAGAAGTTCCAATAGGTTTTTAAAGAGACCAAATTCATTAAAGCACTGTTTCAGGCGAGGTTCTGCAACAATTCTTGAAAACACTATCATAGAAGTGAAGGGGTTAGAACGGTGGAAGTCAGCATCAATTACTGAAAGTTAGTTACATAGAAGAATCTATTGAAAGTAAAATAGACATTACAAAAATAATTACTGTAGGAAGCAGAAACATTATTGGAATGGAAGTCACGGGTTGCTCAGGTATAACAGTTTATAATATGATGAAGTTGCGAGAGTGACGATTTCATGTTTTCTTAGAGGCACATTGGAGAAATTATGTCCTGGAGGTGATGACGTCCTTCTATCTTGTTACTATGGTAATTACATCATTCATTTTCTGGCACTGGCGCCAGAAATAGAGTAATTTCTCTCGAGTTATCCCGTCATAAGCCGTTTTAATGATTGGATTGTATAAATATATTATGTAATAATTTACACATTGATAGGAGGTATCTTTTTAGTCTACCTCTCAGAATGAAGAAAGTGCGTACACTCATCACCACAATGTTTAAAACGCTTTTGCCATCTTACCTTGCGTTGATTAGTGTTTGTACTTTGCCATTCAAAGGGGTACATTAGCCAATCTGAGATGAAGGGAAGTAAATTACCGTGGAAGAATACATATATATCGATCGGGTAAGATTGCAGCAAAAGATGTGAATTTACAGGGGTACCACTTTGGCACCTTGTGGTTATCTCCGGGCAGAAGAAAAGTAATTCCATGCTCAAACCCCGGAATTTAGAATAACTACTGCACAAGAATGTTAAGATGTCAAGGCGCTTTTGTTTAAAGGGTATTCATTTCCATTGGGAAACTTACTGCAGTGTAACAACAAAGTTTCAGCCCAACCGAGATGTTAGTGACAGGTTCAACATGGATTAACCCTTCCCAGATTTATAAACTCAACATGTTCCATTGAATCCAAAACAAGGATCATGTCATCACTGCGGGTTTTGTTATAACAGTGCGGCCAACTCTTCAGCGCCCAATGTGCACGCCTCAGAGGAACATAGAGCCACTACCTGTCCGTCATGGTAAACTCGGGCTAGAAAGTGCAGCCGAGCGAGCAACTCTTGTCTGTCAAACTGTCAGCACGTCGCCTCGGCCCAGGAACCTTGTGGGGCTAAATTAGACGTTTCGGAACTGCCAAGGCGAGCGGAAACACTCGGTGACTCAAGCAGCAACAAAACATCCGACAGTCACTCATGTGTAGTGAGAATAAACTTTACTATCTCACACTCTACTTCTGTCATCTCACGATGTTAACAGTCTAAGCAACTTAGTAATACTTTCTTTAGCATTTTCACTTTTCACAAAGTTTAAAAACGAGGTAAAATTTTGGAAAAGTGGAAGTTGCACAGAAAAGATTATTCTTACGGGTTACTCTTCTGCAGATCATAATTCAACTGCAATAATGGCTTAGTTTTGATTTGGAACAAAGAATGAAAAGTATGAATTGAAGTTTTTATTAATCTGTGACATAAATGTGACGAATATTCTTATAATGTTTCAGTTTGCAGTCTGTTATATATCGATATATTCCTAATCTTAATACCACAGTGATGTTTCTGCAAATCTGTAGCTATTTGCAATCAAACTTTTAATCCTGTAACCAAATTTATTTCAACAATATTTTTGTTTCCAGAAGCTATTGAAATGAAAAATGAAATGCTGTACTGAACCATCATGCTTGAGAATGGTGAACACAAAGCAGCCTAAAAGCCTTAGTTTAACTCCAGTCCAATCGTCCAGTGCCTCTTTAAAGGGTACACAAAAGTGTATTGGAGTGATAGTCCTAGTTTCATGAAGAGTTCTCAAAAATTTCGTATCTCCTTGATGCTTGCTCTTCACGGGAGTATAACATGTGATAGGCTGTTTCGGTTTCACATCCGCACAGCCTATATTCTGTGTTGCCATGCAACCTTGTTATTAAGTGTAGGCAACGTAATTATTATCTTGGTTAGGTCAAAAGACTCAAAATTCATTTCAGAAAATTCGTAAGATCATTGACGATGGTAAGGTCCAATATGCGAGGAATAGGAATTCTGGACGTACATTTTGGCAACTTGTGCAGACGGAGGATGCTTGGAATAATTATTACTTCATGTATTTTGGCTACTAACAATTGATGGAGGACAGCATGCTGGGACTTAATTCTGAACAGCCAAAAATGGCCACACTTTGGTGCATACTTAATGAATGTACGTGTACTAAGAGATAAAGTGTCTGCATAAATATTGTTTATATATGTTTATAGCTTTGTGAATATAAAACAGGGACAGTTCAGATTACCAGCATATGTCTTTTATTGATCACTCAAAAACTGCAATGTCTGAGTTATTCTCTGCTTAGAATATTCGTTTGTTAAACATTGCGAGGTTAAATACTTTTTACTTTTACAATAATTGCGGATATATTGTATGTTTTGTTGGTACTTAACTATTACCAATCAATTTGTTCGGATTATGTTCTGAATAGAACAAGATGATTATTTAAATCAGTTTTAAAATACCTATTTCAAAATGCCCGTACGGAATAACATTATATCAAATAGAGACATCATCATTCTAACATTAATATATGCAGAGATTTCATCTCCTCATTTTTCATTTATTTTAAACAAGTGAAGCTAAATACAAATTATTACACTTTAAACGGAGCGTATCTTTGAAAGATTATTAACCTTTGTAAAAATGTTGAAAATGCTCTTCAACTTGCATAATGAAAAACTTAATACGCCATTCTATTTTATTGATCGCCCATTATTCTCCTGTATAATGTTGTGCTTCAGATCGTCCAATGTCTGTGGGCGTATGGCATAAACCCTACTTTTTAAATAACTCTGTAGGAAGAGGTCCGATGTTCTCGAATAAGAAGATCTCGGTGGCCAAAGATTCTCGGAACCGCCTGCGGTGCCATAAGTAGTTAAAGCGGGCGTTAAACACTACCAAAAAAAAAAGATTCTCGGAGATATGCGGCCATAGAAGAAATGTTCAATGAACGCTATGAATTGATTTAATGTATAGCATGTAGCACCCTTTTGCTCAAAATATCCTCGACACAGTTCTACATTGTTCAGTTCCCCAACAAAATTCTTTAATAACCATCGACAGTCTGGATGTCCAAAATAAGTCTGGTCAAAAGCAATTGGTCGCGCTATTCTCTGTGTGAAAATTGCGTCCCAAATCTCGATTATAGCTGGATCCATAGATGCTTTAAATTCCATGTGAATATTGGACAACGCAATAACTGGTGTTCTATGTGTTTATATAATCCCATATATGGAAACTCCTTCACATGAAACTTGTGATGGAAAATTTGGCAGGATTTGGGACAACGTATGGCTGAACCCACAACATTCACTGTTTGTCCTTATCTAGTTCCTGTAACTGATGTCAATGTAACCCTCTATGGTTTTGAGCACTTTCCATAGATTTATAACATACATGCACAGGTGACCTGTGACAAACGTCTTTAACTTAAGGAATGACGTCTGTAGTGCAGACGAATGAGATTGCCATTTTCATTCAAAAGACATCCAGTTGTGTCCAACTTATTTACCACTACCAGTGTTGTCTTTCTTTTGGGGTGAATTTGAGCAACAAGTCGTCTCTGGATAGATAGAGTCAGACTGAAAAATTCAATGCATAGCCGAGATTTGAACCACGGATCTCCCGGTCTCTAGCCGCTTGCTCTACCATGGCAACATGCCAGCAGAGCATTGAATTCTCAACTGACTCAATTATTTTGAGATCACAACCTCAATGGCGACTTACTGTTATAAGAACTTTAAGTCCCAGGATTCATAGTATAGCCAACTATTATGGTCAATTTGTATTCAGTTATTTCTTTTTTCACACAAGTCGTGTGTAGGACAGAAATTGGAAATATGCGATATTTGATATTCATGATATTTATCTATTTATATATCTAAATTATCACTATGTACGTAGATAAAGATAATCTTTTGTAAGAATATTTGCTTGCATGTCAGAATGCATTAAATGGAACACATCAAACTATTTTTTTTCTCCTCTCTCATGCAAAGAGTTTTCAAACTATCAAATACCACATACATTTAGCAAGCGTTTTAAATGTTTAACTTAATATTAATTCCATGCATGCTTCTATGAAATTTTCACATACCCAAGGTTCAAATCCGTAGAAGGAGGATGGATTTTATCGGGGCTAATAATCCTTAGCATGGCTTCCTTCGGAAGGGAAGTAAAGCCGTTGGTCCCGTGTGTAGATTTACAGCACGTAAAAGAATGTCAAGTCTGATAGAGAAGCTTCTGAGCAAAATTAAGCCATCTTTCACACACAATTTAGTATGGGATGCTGACATCCATAATAGTTAAAGGGCGTCCACAAATAAAACTCCATTTATATTTTTTCTATGAATTTATATACAAAAATATAAATATTGATCCATTTCAAGAAAAAAAACCGTTATGTCTGAAAGAAAATAGGATAATAAAACCTTTTGAGGAATAGTTTACAATGGATTTGAAATTAAATTATAATGGGTAAATTAACTCTTATGACTATATCTGTATATATTTACTTGTTCTACATGTACTATGTAGTGGAGGAAGTATTGTATTCCACCCAAAAATTCGATACGGGGATTCCACCGGAAATACTTGTTTTAGAACCCCCTGAATCCAAAAAAAAATATTTTCAGAAAAAGATCCTTGTGTGTATGTGTGTGTATGTGTGTGTCTGTATCTGTGGACAGCATAGCTCAAAAACGAAAAGAGCATTAAATACCAAACTTGGTATTTAGGTTTGGTTTCTTCAAAGGATGCAACACGAAGATTTTCGAGAAAATCCCCCCACCCCCAACTACCCTTTACACGGAAAAAATTCGAAAGTTTTGATTTTCTAAAAAATGACTAACGATTTTGATTAATATACCGTATATTAAAGATATTTACATCCCAAACAAAATGTATATCCTGATTTTTCTGGGAATAGCCTCTGACGAACAGTTTATTCTGGATGAAATTCTACGTATTTTGCTTAAGTTTTGTCTATCTCTTACGGTTTACTAGTTATGCTAAATTAAGCAAAATGCATCCAGAATAAACAGGGCTTTAGAAGCAATTCCCAGGAAATTCAAGATATACATATTATTTGTCACGTAAATATCTTTAATATACGATATTTTAATCAAAATCGTTAGAGCCATTTTTAAGAAGAGCCATTTTTAAGAAAATCAATATTTTCGAAAAAAGTTCATTGTAGACAGTATTTTGGGGTGGGGGGATTTTTCTCAAAATCTTCGTGTCGCATCCCTGGAAAATACTAAACTTAAATACCAAGTTTGGTATTTTAGCTACTTTTCGTTTTTCAGTTAGCATGGTCACAGACACACGGACACACAAACACGGACCTTTTTCTGAAAATGCTTTTTCTGGATATAGGGGGTCCTAAAACATGTATTTCCGGTGAAATCTTGGTATCGAATTTTTGGCTGGAATACAATACTTCTCTATCCCTGAGTACATTATACATTCGGGGCTAGAGAAGTAAAAATTACCCAAATGTGTCTCAAGTGAAATCTGATCATGGAAAATGTGAAAAGACAGAAGCAGAAATCTTAGCATTAGCCACGGCACTACTTGCTAATCCACTTTGCTCGAGCTGCCATGCATAATTTAAAGGGATGATGTCTGCCTATCTGTGTTTACTCAGTGCAGAATGAGGGTTGGTACCACCCCAGTCGGTCCGCACCTCAAACAATAATTCATTTAGAGAACTAACGGCATGAAAAGGGGTGTGGAGACCGAGGGATGTGAGAACATCAAAAAAATACATTGCATATTGTTGTGATAAAAATCTAATCAACTCGGTCTACGGGAGGTGAGATTGCAAGGCCAACTCTGTAGGATATTGCTTTCAATTAAGGTAGTGAAGGAGACAATTTGGCGCCATAATTGATCCGAGGGGTGTTGCGCAAGGGCTCTCGTGCGGAAGTTTGACTACAAATGCTTCATTTTCATACATAGGCTCCACAGCGTTAAATCCGTCGCGACAACCGAAGTAAACGACCAGCCGGGTCCGTCGATACCCAAGATAAGGTTGTTGCTCAAGCGTGTGTCGGGCTTCAGCCAGATTTTCCTCCCACCATCATCAGTACGGCTAAAACACAAGAGATAAATTCCTGCGTAGTTATTCATCTAACTTCTTGTTGTTAGGTTAGAGAGGCAGATCTTTTACTCCATTTTTATATAAGCCAGCTGAAACATAGATTTCCAATGAAATCCCAATATTGACATTTGAATAAAATGCTACAAATCTAATATTACCTTCTCTACCTATTTTTCATCATGATATTCCTACAATATTTTAATCTTCCCTCTGTTTCGTACAAATCTTTAGTAGAAATGGTTATATTATGTAATTCCTTGTGCGTACAAGGGAAATAAGAAAATAATTAGGCTAAAGCGATACTCAAATATTCTGAGAGCTGTTCTCCACGTGATCATATTGAAAATAAGTTCTCTTTGTGTAGCCAGGAGTAACAAAATATAGAAAAAGAATGACAACATTCCTGTTGAGAAAAATATAAACCAATGAGAAGGAATATCTAAAAATGGTTAACTTGAAAACTTTATATGCGCGTGTGTGTGTGTTCCATACACATAACTTTCTCTTTGTTCTACAAATAAACTATCGTTACGAAGGTATATTTTATCTACATAATGCTAATCAAGATAAACTTTACGAACTGAAATTTTTACTTAGTTCCATAAGTAAAAGGCAAATAAGAAAATACATTAGGCTAAAGCGACAATCAAATATTTTAAAAGCTGGCTCTAGGCATTTGTCATTGAAATTCATTTCTCTCGAAAAGGTGTAAAAATATATATGAAACTAAAGATAATTTTCCGTTTGAGAAAAGTACTTTAAAATGGAAATCATAATATGGACTGCCTGGGAAATGTTCTTTTTGGTAGTATATAACGCCCGCTTTAACTATTAATGGCACCGCAGGCGGTGACACTGATGATACATGAATGATGATGGAGCACAGGTGGAATGCAATAGTGGGGGAAACCGGAGTACGCGGAGAAAACCCGCCTCAGCGCCGTTTTGTACACCACAAATCTCACATGCGGTCACTTGGGATCGAACCCCGGCCGTCAAGGTGAGAGTCGAGTGGTCTAACCACTCGGTCACGGCGCGGCCCGGGAAATGGTTAGATCTAATATATATGATATAGATTATTTGTTTTAACGAGATCTACATTTTTGTGTAGCAAGTTTTTGTCTATTTCTTATGATTTACCAGCTTTACAAAAGTCATCCAGTCATCAAGGGATCTTCAGAGGCTATTCCTAAAAATTCAAGATACATTTCGTTTCTAATAAAAAAAAACCTTAAATATGAGATATTTTAATAAAAACTGTTAGAGTCATTTTAAAAAATGTTCCATGTAAAGAGTAGTTGCGGGTGTGTGCACCGTGGAAGATACTTTGCTTAAATACCAAGTTTGGAATTTAACCGACATAAATGTTTTAGATTCAGGGGCTATCAAAATATGTATTTGCGGTGAAATCTCGGTATCGAAGTTTTAGGTGGAACATATTACCTTCTCTATATGCTATGTAGATTCTACATATGGGACAGAGAAAGTAAAAATGTTTGCAGCATAAATGTGTGTTTTAACGTGATCTACATTTTTGTGTAGTAAGGGTTTATCTCTTTCGGTTTACCAGTTAAGCAAAAATAATCCAAAATGAAGAGGTCGTTATAGGCTATTCCTAGATAATTCAGATGTACATTTCATTTGTCATGAAACTATTTTAAAAATGTGGGTGTTAATCAAAATTTTTATACCCATTTTCAGAAAAAAAAATTCGAAAAAAAAAAACATAGCTGAAGGGGCATTTTCTTATAAATATTCGTGTCATATTTTTGAAGGTTGCTGAACTTTAAATGCCAAGTTTGAATTTTAATGGACTTCTCTTTTGAGTTATTCTTTCCAAACACACGCACACGGGCCTTTTTCTAAAAATATATGTTTTGAATTCAGGTGTTCTCAAAACATATATTTCTAGTGACATTTCATTTCCTGCCTAAAATGTAAATTGTATCTACAAACATCCTAGACAAATTAATTAATGGGTATAAAATATCCTGTAATTGAAAACGACATTACATTGTTTCTCTTATTATAACGTAGTTTTTTGTCAGGTTATTTAATAGATTAACAAAAAGCCTCCAACATTTCAACAAAATTGCAAGAAAAGTTATTTGAACAAATTTTTGTGGTTAAATATCCAAATGATTTAGTTCAACACCTATCAGCACCTATTAGGCTATACCTACAAATTCCTATTAGGTGCTGATGCATGTGAAAAGTGCTGAAATATATATCTAAATGGTAATCTAGAAACTCAGAAGACGGAATTTTAATATTTAGTCACAAGTAATGAGTAGTAGTCACGTATAGTCACGAAAACTAAAAGCTAATATTTTAGAAACTTTTTTAGCAAATTTGATGTATACTTCCACTTAAGGCACCAATTACTCCCAGTTCTGCAATAACCAATAACTTTGTTTATTTATTTATGTATATATAAATAAGTATCTCGGTCAATGAGTATTGTATTCAAATGTTCATATGATGTGCATATTGAACATTAGAAATTATGTCTAAACTATTTAAACTATTTCAATACAAATATGGGCGCAAGAGGGACCTGACTTTTATTATTCATTTTATCATTTTAAAGATATAATACCAAATGGATGTATATTATAATTAAGTTAGCTATATAAGTCTGGACAAGGTGTAGACGAGTTTTTGGAATTAGAACTCGCTATGCTTTTCCTGCTAAACGTACGATAGTTCAAGTTAAGTGCTTAAACTTCCCGCTTTTGCTCAGCGAGAGAAGCAGGAAATAACATTTTCAGACAAGTAGTGTTGTTCGCCATAATTTTGCACCACATTGCTTTGCTTTCGTAAAAAGACCAGTAGGCCAAGAGGGGGCCTAATGAGATTTAAATTAAAATTGAGATTGAAATTGTCAATTTAGACTCCATTCAATTTTTTCCTGGGTAAAAGTATATAAAATCTGATGCACATGGGTGCAACTTAGTATCATTTAGAAATAATAGGGACAGCGAAAATTGCCAACACGCCATGTGTAACGAAATTTAAATTACTTTAGGATCGTGACAGTTCAGTTCAAACACTCTAGGAGTGATGGTTTCTATAGCAACGATATTGACCACATTACTCCAACCAATTAGACCGAGGTGTCTCCGTTCCCTTATGTTGGCATTGGTATTTTACCAAACAGATCCCTCACGATATGGCAAGTAGTTCAAGCAACATACAATAAAATGTTTAAAAATCTGTTATGTTCCATTTACATGACTTTCTCTACCTTATTCCTTTTTGTATTCATGCTAATCGAGATATAGACATTGGCAAATGGTTTTCTTATTTACTTAATTCAATAGAAGTACAATAAAGGAATATACTAGACTCAAATCTTTTAAAAGCCGGTCGCTATGCATTTGAAACCCCCTTACCTATGCATAATCAGGACGAAAAGATATGAATAAGTACTTCCTATTTGAGAAAAATGTAAGCATTGGCAATATTAAAAAACATAACTGAGGAATATTTACAAAAAATATGTACAGGACATGCATAAATTATGTGTTTTAAAAGCTCTGTATTTTTGTCGGCTTCTTACAATATACGCATTTGGAAAATTTTCAGAATGAAAACTTCAGAGACTTTTCCCAAGAAATTCAAGACATGCATTTTATCTATCATGTAAGTATCTTTAAATCACGCTACTTTAAATCAAGATCGTTAGAGCCATTTTTGAGAAAATCGAAAATCTTTATGCAGTTTACTTGGAAGATTCTAAACTTAAATCCAATTTTGGTATTTAACCGATTTTTCGGGTCAAGAACACACACATACGGACCTTTTTCCAAACATTCTTCAGTACTGGGAACCCTAAAACGTGTATCTGCAAATAAATATCGGAATCAAACTTTTGGGTGGAATACAATACTTACTCTAAGTAGAGAAAGTAAAAAAAAATAATGTTGTTACGGTTTTTAGACAGAGCAGTGAAAGTTTCAAGAAAATATGTGAATAAATGTAGAAGTTGTAACACTTAATATAAATATCTCCTAATGCATTCTATACCTAAAGGTATAATGACCAGCAAAGTAAAGAGTCTTTAGTTAGAAACATTTGTTAGCAACACCAGTTCCTAAAACCATGGCGTGTATATCAAGGATTAATGTTTATAAATTTCATTTCAGTTCCCAATAGAATAAAATAATTTGTTGGTGCTCAAAATTCACAAAACTTTTTCTTCGTGTTCCATAGATATGCCACGACTTCTACATCACTTGGACACAATAAAGCATTAGAAAAATACTCTAAAATACTCTACTACAATTCACTTTTGCCCAAAGAGGCATTTTTTTTTTCTTTTTTGTCTTTCCAAAACCTCTTACAAAATCCGTTTTAATTAGGTTTGGAGAACCAGAGTGATGGTGATAGTTAAGTAGTGAAACTAAGGAAACTCCTTCTTCCCCTCGAGCCTCTCTTCACCCCTTTCCTTATAACCCCTCGCCAACTCTTGACAAAGTCTTTTGTGTTTTGAAATCTCATTACGCCTAATCACTGCCAGGGATTTAATGGCGGCTCGTGTGCGTAGTTAAATTATCATTTGACGCCAACAGTTTCTTCCCGTTCCAAGACTTTGAAAGCTGAGGAAGGAGTGAGGGTTGAAAAAATGCTTTCGTAAACATTGAACCCTTCTATGTCTCCCTAACTGCAACCACTTCCATTTGCATTGGAATTGATAGAAAAGACCAATTGCTTTACTCATTAGTATTCATTATTTTGAGAGAAAATCTTTTCCGTAATAGAAATGCTGATCTGAGGATATTCAAGCACATTTAAACATAATATGGATTAAATGCATCACCTTACAGATTCCGCGTTTTTGGTAGAAAAATAAACATGAAAAACAAGTCTTTATTCTTAATCAACAGAAGACACATGAAATCTAACATTTTTGGCTTTTTGTGAAGATTCACATCAGTCACGACATTTTTAACACTCGGTGTCATTATCCTCCTTTCTCCCTCTAATCTCGTGTATTTTTTTTCTATCTGTTACGGCTTACCAGTTATACAAAAGTCATCTGGAATGAGGAAGTCTTCAAAGGTTTATTCCCCAAAAAAGTCAAAATAAACACTTCGTTTGCCATGAAAATATCTTAAACATATGGTATTTTAACAAAACCTATCAAAGCCATTTTTGAGAAAATCAACATTTTCTGAAAATATTCCATATAAATGGTAGTTGGGGTGAGAGGATTTGTTTTTTACAGGTTGTCAAAATGTGTAAATCAAAAACACTTAGGTTAGTTTTGAGAGATAAAACAAACACGAAAATATGTCCATGTCTTTTTGGTTTTTGTTTACCTTTTTGGGGGAGAGGTGAAATGAGAGAGGAAGATCCAGTAGAAAAGGCGGGACCAAGGGAGAGTTTTTATATTATTATTATTTTTGTTTATGCTCATTTCGTGTAATTTTATTGTGTTGAGTGCGCCATTGTGGTCAGACCTATTTCACGTCATGTGGAATTTTGTTCTTTCCGGTGGTGTTTGTAATGTTGTAGAATGAGTCCTCCTCACAGCAGCGGGAAGCTTAAGCTAACCACATTGTCAGTGCTGCTTAGTGTTGAGGTGATAGTCAACAGGGATCAACAATATTACTTGGTAACCTCAATCCTGTGATTAATGACTGCAAATCGTCGATAAATCTGCGCGTTCTTGTCTCAAGAATCCGAACCAGTCTTCCCTCTGTGCCAATATCCTTTTTCAAGATCCAGTGGAGCGTTCCCGCTACCAACCAAATCACACAGTGTTGTAGGGAGGTATTCGGGAAAAGACATTCCAGGCGCCAGAGTTTCTCCAGGCACGGCGGGGCCTCCGGATGGCAGCCAGTTCTAGTAGAATAAATCAGGCAACACCAACTCGTTTGGTTTGGTGGCGCAGCAGACAGCCTGGCCCTGTGCATGCAGGGGTTAAACACGTGACAGCAAGGACTGCTCCTATCTCTTGTATAGTGCGGCGAGTGTTAGTTTTTAATATGGAGAACAAAGAAAGCAATCCAACATGCCAGCCATCGATTCCTACTGCCTAAGAGAAATATTTCGTATTAAGAGAAAGCGGCGGGATAAGGGTATAATTTTCGGCAGCATCATTACGCAATCCATGCAAGTGAACATGGCAGTTGCCAAGGAGAAGTACGTTTATATAACTAGGAGCTGTTTCCGGGCTGATCTGGACCATCCAAAAGGGACTTTCTCCGAGGAAACTTCGACCGCGTCACTGAAGACGTCCACCGCATTGTGAACGAAACGTCTGGATCATCTTAGTCCAGCAGACCACGGCAAAACAGTCCGGAAATAGCTCCGGCCGTAAAAGTTTACCTTCTCTCAGAAGAACGTTTCAAAGTGTGTTCGATACCAATTAATTACCAAAATGCCTCTACATATTGGTGCTATAAATGTAAAGAGTTGGCGTTATAAATTTGTTCTTCTACAATTTGCGATAGAATGCAATTACAATGACATAAAATAAGGCGCTTATTATTTTAGGTTAAAACAATTATTTTTTGCAATTACTTATGTTATGACAATCACTTACCACCAAATCTATGTAAATATATGTTCATACTAATGTCGACGGATAAGTCCCGGGCTTCTCAATCAAAACCACATTTACATTTTTTTTCTTTGCTTTATTTTTCAACATATTTTCCAGAAAGGCTAATAATACATTTGTCATATCGCTGTTCTAATTTAATTTAACCATTTCTGTAGTGCGATTTATCAAGGTCCCCAAAATATATGTTTACCGCATCAATGACCTCCTCGTTCCTATGAAATCTTCGTCCTCCAAGAAATGTTTTGAGGTTTTTATGAACAGGTGGTAGTCACTGGGTGCTATTTCTGGCGAATAGGGTGGATGTTCAAGCAATTCCAACTTTAATTCGCACATTTTTTCCATTGCAATGCTGAACGAGGGCCGGAGTATTGTCGTGATGAAACGAATTTTTTTTTTTTTTTTTTTTTTTTTTTTTTGCCAAATGAGGCCGTTTTCTTTTACTCATCACTCAAACGTAAGCATGCGTAGTAGTCACCAGTAATAAGTTTACCCTTTTCCAAGTAATCAATAAAACTAATTCCCTGTGCATCCCAGAAAAACTCGCCATAACCTTGTTTTGACTTTGCAATTTTTGGAGTTGGTTTACCTGGCGCAATCCATTGTTTTGACTGTGATTTACACTCTGGAGTGTAGTGAAGTGTTCAAGTTTCATCCATGGTAATAAGCCGTCTAAAATCACTGTGATTTTTACGGTAGAGCTCCACATTTCTTAACAGAAACAGTTTTTGTTTGCAACTTTTGATTATGTATCAACAAGCGAGGCACCCGTCTTGCACAGACCTTGTGAAAGCCCAAAACATTAAAATATTACCTCACATTCTTTTGATATATTTATAGCCTCTGCTATCTCAAACAACTTTAATCTGCGGTCTTCCAGTACTAAACGATGAATTCTTTCAATGACCTCTGGAGTTGTCACTTCTGCAGGGCTCCAGAGCGAGGCTCATCATTAGTGCTCGTAGTCCCATTTTAAACACCACAACCCAGCTTTTAAACATTGAATATGAAGGGGCAGAGTCTTTCAATGTGCTGTCCATTTCTTGCTTGATTTCTTTAGGCGTTAAGCTTTTCAAATGGAAGTATTTAATCACTGCTCGTTTTCCCAAATCCTCCATTTTCGGGAAAACTATAAAGTTGTCTTGTTTAAAATGCAGTCATTCGAAAACTAAATAAGCTATTGATCTGTAACTATGGAAACAAGCTAGTTTAGAGTTAAAGTATACGATTCTACCGTCTAACTGGCCTAGTGGCGCCATATTTGTGTGAGGCTCGGGACCCTCGTATGCAAAGTATAAATATTATATCAATCACAGCCTAAAATAGGTGTTTTAACCTGTGAAAGTTGGATAACGTATTTCAAACGCAAAATGTTGCATAACTAGAAATGTCTTAATATTGTGGATGAAATATGAAAATCTATAGGATTTCCAAGGTTCACAGGATTTCTAAAGAATACAACACTTTAATCTGAAAATGCAGCTTGGCTATTATAGGCTTAACACATTTAATGAACTAGAGATGGCATCCATTTTCCTGTCCGCGCGCGCATACACACACACAGAGGCGTATGCACTCAAGAACAAGGGCTACAGTTTTCGCTAACTTACCTTTGATCCTATACGATTTAATTTTGTGCATATTTGCTTTATGAATGAAAAAATTAATTGAATGGCTATTTCTTAAACTCATTCAGGGCAATTAGTATGGAACGAAAGATAAGAATGCCACTGAGTAGACGTCATAAATACACATTTAGTTTGTTTGGAACAGTTCCAAAACTCGTTGATGCTTATAATATAAAAAGAAGAAACATCCATTCCTTATATCGTTTTAATGAAAACTGGTATCTTGTGATTTCTAGGTCCTATGAGAAGAATGATGTCTTTATGTATGTACAGCATTCAAAAAAATATTAAAATTGGTTTTCCTAGCTCGTAATTCAGTCGGAAGAGTTCATGTCTTCTGTGCAAGGGGTGTCGGAATCGATTCCCGGCTGGGGGAGTGGGACATTTTCTTTAGCCCAGATTATAGCCTATCCTCCCCAGAGTCTGGAAGTATGAATTAGAGAGAGAGAGTGTGTGATCTAATGACTAAATTAAAGAAAATATAAACCTAACGACAACAAGTAATAGGCGATATATTCTACAGCGAAATGCCGCCTTTAGGAGCATACAGTTAATGGTGGGAGAATAAAAAATACTTTTCATCCATCCTCTGCTATATGGAGATAAGGAATCTGAACAACTCCATTATGTTTAGTCCAATAGATCCAATAGTACTCATAGAGTTAACAGTAATAATAATAATAATAATAATAATAATAATCATAATAGTAATAATATAATGTTTGTAGTCTGATGCGGTAAATGTTTCCCCTATTCTGTGTGTTACAATAAGTTAAATATTTTTATGTGTTCATCAGTGCTTATTTTATTCCTTTTCGGTATTGCCAAATTATTTCAAGAGATTAGTTTCTCCTGTTCAGTTTCTTTTAGGAGCGATTTAACTTTCTAGCACTCTATTGCCATATATATTCTCATTTAATGATGTAAACGTTTCATTGGTAATTTGAATTCCCTTTTAAAACGCTGCCTATAAAGCATAAAGATGGGATAAAAGAAAAAGTTATTTATCCATGATATGCAAACAAATCAAAAGTATATAATATGGAGAACTATATATTGCTTGATAAAACATTTAGTATTTACTAACGAATCAGATATCTCAGATACGCAGGACTGAATTAGAGACCTTAGAATTGAAGATGCTAACACAAAGGATTCTTCAGTAGGCCATCACTAAAGATTTCGTCATGGATTGAAATAGAAGCTCACCAAACACTCTTAAACATCAGATATAGGACATTGATTTAAAATTAGATTAAAAACAAAAATACTTTAAATGTAACTATCATTGAAAAAATTAGCATATACACTTAGAATAATACTTTACAAATATAAATACATATTCATATTTTTAAAATATAAATACATATTCATATTTTTAAATATAAATATTCAAGTCATTTCTGCATAAATATTAATTGGTCAGTGAAAAACAATTCTTCCTTAATTTCATTCAATTATATTAACAGATGTCTAGGTCGTTTTGCAATAAAGACTGAAATGAAATGGTGCTTTATTATGGACGCCCTTTAACTGCCATTTATATTAGTTTCAATTGTAAAGTACGTTAACTCTTCTCAAATAGGAAGCCACTTTTCGTTTCGCCTCTCTTGATTTACTGCTGGCCTGCAAAGCGAGCCGAACTTGTATTGTTTCACATAGCAACTAACTTTTAAAGGATTTGACTATCGCTTTAGCCTGGTATTTTTCCTTATTTTCCTTTTACATACAAAGAAGCAAGTATTAAGACCAATTCTGCTAATGTTTATAACGATTAGCATGATGTAGATAAAAGAATAATCTTTTGTATGAATAGTTTATATGTGCAACAGCTGGAAAAAGGTAATGTAAATGGAACTCACAGGACTTTTTGATTCAGAGAACCTCAAAATGTATATATTTCCGGTGAAATCTCAGTATTGATTTTTCGGATGGGAGGCACCACTCCACCTACTGTTCGAGATAGAGAAAGTAAAAGCATGTAATATAATTAGCACAATTTGTTATTTACACTAATTTTTCATTCTATAAAAATGTATTGGGACATTGTAAAGATCTGTAAATGAAAATAACATGCTGGACCCCGCTATTTAGGAATATATACTATCTGTACCAATAATAACCGATCACAGATACAAAATATCGAGCCCATCTCCGTAATATGCGGCAGGGTGCCTTCTTCCCATTCAAGAGGACACGAGATGGAATCTCGGTTACAGTTAATTATCGTGAAAAGATGAACGTCGGGTAACTTTAAACCTGCATCGACCCTGGCTCAAATAAATATTATTTCGTTCATTATTCAGTTCAAAAATGTTAAGATATATTAAAACATATTTAAAATTGTGATAAGAAATTTTGCCACATTTACCTAAGCTATTACTTAAAGTCTTTAAAGAGTTCAAACCTTTGGGATTACATTTAAAAGTAATTTACTGTGGTACTTTGAAAGGGAACGATTTTTCTTGAACTTTCTAAGTTGACCATATTTCAGCTTTTTTTTTTTTTTTTTTTTTTTTTTTTTGTAAAGTGTTTGGATAACTTGAAGGCTGAAATATGTTTTGAAGTAAACAGAAATGCTAGACTCTTAGGGTAGGAATCTTAAGATCGGATATTAGTTGTGGGTACGTATAGGTATGCTGAAGTGAAAAATCTCGGTGGATATGATTCAAATCAAACCTACAGCATACCTGACACTTCAACCTAATCAGATGACATTTGCACCCCACTTTTAAGCAAGAAATTTAGCCGAGTTCAGTTTAGTATTGTAGATGTGTTTTACTAATACACACATTTGCGTTACATAATCAAGAACAGAGAAGGTGCAGTTTGGTTACCTACCGGTAGGTGGGGAGCTTCAGAACGGGCAATATGCTCACGTAATCCTCTAATGACTATATTAAATAATATTTATAACATATAGCATACTCTTTTCGTTATCTTTTTTGTTGTTTTAGAATAATTTTGTGTAACATTTAATGGTACCAATTTTCCTCATCGATTTTTTTTAATAGCATTAAGATCAAAGGACTTGGGATGGGGAAATTCCCTTAGAGCCCCTCCATGTGCGGGGGCCGGTACGTGGAGCCCCTCTCCGAGCATCATGTAGGGGCTAGGGATGGCAAGGAGCGGGGGCAGTATGTGATGGGGTGGGGGTCCAGTTGACGACTTGCAACCTCTTTACATCTCCTGGGTTCCTGTTAGCACAACTCCTATTATTTCCTCCCTTCCCTCCTGATTCGGACTGCGCGCGTCGCCCGCCATTGCTCTGGTCCAGCCAGTCTGCTTGCTATGGTGTCTGCATTCGTATCACCTACAGGAGGGAGTATGCAAAAACTCACATTTTTCTAACACTCCCATTTTATAAATACAGTAATTTCAGTTGCAAGTTTTCAAATGGCAACAGCTAAAATGATAATAAAAACACATAATAATCTATTGTGTTCGATTCACATGACTTTTTCTACATCTCTATATGTATTATGGTTAAAAAGCTTATTCTATCTACTTTTAAACGTTAGCAAAAATGCTTTCTTGTAAGTAGAAAGGAAATAATGAAATATACTAGGTTAAACCAACAGTCAAATGTTTTAAACTGTGGTTGCTATGGAATTGAAATATATTTCTTTGCATTGCCGGGAGTTGACAAATCCTCGTATGTGAAAAGTTAAAGTATTTTAAAACTGAAACCAAGAACAAGGAATAGTCGAAAACGGCCAACTCTTACGAAAAAAATGTATAGGATATAAATTGTGTATTTTATTGTGATCTACAGTTTTTGGTGTAGTACATTTTATCTATCTCTTATGGTTTACCAGTTATACAAAATTCAATAGAAATCATCTAGAATAAACAGGTGTTTATACGCTTTCTTTCCAGAAAATTCAAGACATACATTTTATTTACGATGGAAATGGCTTTAATATGTGGTATTTTAATCAAAGTTGTTGGAGCCATTTTTTAGAAAAACAAATTTTTGAAAATCTTTCCATGTAAAGGATAGTTTAGGGTGGGGGATTTTCTTATCTTCATCCTTAGAAGATACCAAATTTAAGTACCAAGTTTGGTATTTCACAGTCTTTTCGTTTTTGACCTATGCTGCCCCCCCCCCACACACACACACGGACATTTTTCTAAAAATGCTTTTTTTGCATTCAAGGGGACCCAAAACATATAGTTCCGGTGGAATCTCGGTATCGAATTTTTAGTGCATTACAATATCTTCTCTATACACTATATATAGAGAAAGTAAAAACGTGATGTATTAATGAACAAACTTATACAGAAAAACATATTGAGCTAAATACATATTAACACGCACACTTCGGTAGTTAAACCATTTAACGTATTTCTGCCAATAACATAAGTGAAATCAACCCCAAGCTACCCTTTGCATGGAGAAGAATGCATTACGAAGTCCTCTTCCTTAAAATGAATCTTTAATAAGCTAAAAACCATAAGAGATAAACAAAATGTAGTACATAGAAATGTTATAATAGTAATAATAATATTAATAAATAATGATAATAATAATAATAATAATGACCTAACCTTGCCAAAATTAGTATCTTTTGTACGAGTATGCAAAAATTTAAATAGTAAAATAAAAGATACCGATTAAATGTTGCAGTGAATATACTGACACAGTTGTAATCATGTACAGTTGTCTATCTCTCCCTTACCGTACATAATTTATAGGTCCTTAGGCTTTTAACTCCCCTATAAGAAGCTTCCAGTTCTGATAATAAGCCATCTTTTCGGTGACATCGCATAATCGCTCGATATTTTCGCTTCCCTAGCGCACATATTGGTTTGACAATCTTTAAAGCCGCCATATATTTTTTATCGTATAAGTACAAGTATGCAGGTCTACTTCTTTATATGCGCTTCTCCCCTCTATTCTTCTTCATCCCCTCAATGCTGCGTCCTCTTCTTGTGTTCGCAAGAGATTTTCTTAAATTGGCAATTTTGAAGGAAACCATATTTCAAATCCACCATCTCTCTATTCTACCTAACCTGTCCCTCCCCTTCTCTTCTCTTCCCTTCATCTGGATTCCTCTCTCGTTTCGATCTATCTGGTATGTATCCGTTATCTATCATCTTTGGTCTAGACGTACACGATATTCCGGAGAGCCAGCATCCATCACTGACTCAAATGTTTCACGTCTGATCGCCTCACTTTAGAATTAAGTACAGCTTGCAACACAAGCACTGACACAGTATCATATTTCATTTACTAAGCAAAAAATCTGATGTGTTCCATTCACATGATGTGCTCTCTACTTCTCTGCAACAAATTATTGTTAAAAAGTTTAGGCTTCTATTTACTTCATGCTAATCGAGAAAAAATTAGCAGAAATAGTCTTATTACTTGCTTCCCTCTAAGTAGAAGCGAAATAAAGGAGTACCATAGGTTAAAGTGATAATCGAAAGCTGGTTGCTATGAGAATGAAGTTCCTTTGTTTGTATGGACAGGAGTTGACAAATTCCTGTATGAGTTTTTCAAAGCTGAAACCAAAAACAAGGAATATCTCAAAAACGATCACCTCCACGAAGAAAATGTATACAACATAAATTGTGTATTTTAATATGCTCTACATATCTTGTGGGGTAAGTTTTTGACCATCTCTTACGGTTTAGCAGTTATGCAAAATTCCGTAAATTTCATCCAGAATAAAGTAGAATTCCGAGGCTATTCCCAGAAAATTCAAAATATGCATTTTATTTGTTAGGTAATTAACTTTAATATTCGACATTCTAATCAAAATTGATAGAGCCATTTTTTTAGAAAATAAACATTTTCGAAAAAATTTCCATGAAAAGGGTAGTTTGGAGTGGGAGGATTTTTCTCAAAATCTTCGTGTCGCATGCCTGGAAGATACTAAACTTAAATACCAAGTTTGGTATTCAACGACTTTTCGTTTTTGAGTTATCGTGTTCATAGACCCACGGACACACGAACACACGGACACACATACACACGGACCTTTTTCTGAAAGTACTTTTTTTGGATACAGGGGACCCTAAAACATACATTTCCGGTGAAATTTCGGTATCGATTTTTGGGTGGAGTGCAGTACCTTCTCTATGCGCTATGTACATAGTACGTGTAAGAGAAAGTAAGAATCTGATGCGTTACACTCACATGACATTCTCTAGCTACTCTACAAACGAACTTCTCACAAAAGATAATTCTTGTTCAACACCATGCTAATCATTAGCAGAATTTCATTACTTAGTTCCTTATAAATAGAAGGGAACTAACGGAATGCACTAGGCTAAAGTGACAGTCAAAAGTTTTAAAAATTATCGTTATGCGATTGTCACTGCAAATCGGTTCTTTGCTTGGCCAGGAGTGGAGCAAAAGAAACACGGACACTTCGGTCTGAGAAAAGTATAAGTACTTCACAATTGAAACTAATAGCAACGAATACGTGGAAAACAGTAAGCTTCCCGAAAAAAATGTATATCACATAACTTGTGCATTTTAACAAGATCTCCATTTTTTTACAGTAAGGTTTTGTCCATCTCTTACGGTTTAATAGTTATACAAAATTAAGCAAATCAGAGCTTTAGAAGCTGTTCCCACAAAATTCAAGATATATCTACATTTTTCTTGTAATAGATATGGCTTTAATATTTCGTATTTTAATCAAAATCGATAGAGCCATTTTTAAGAACACAAAATTTTAGAAAAAAATACCATGTAAAGGGTTGTTAGGGTTGGAGGGATTTTCTTGAAAATATTTGTGTGGCATCCTTGGAAGGTACCAAAATTAATACCAAGCTTGATATTTAACCGTCTTTTCGTTTTTGAGCTATACTGTCCACAGACATACACACGTACACACGAACCTGTTTCTGAAAATATTTTTTTTTTGGATTCAGGGGGTGCTAAGACATGTATTTTCGGTGAAATCTCGAAATCGAATTTTTGGGTGAAATACTTCTCTTTTCCTATGTACATTGTACATACGGGGCTAGAGAAAGTAAAAATCAAAACTGAGGAAATGCTTTAATCATTATTCCAAAGATTATTTTAGCATTTTAATGACTCCATAGATCAGTTTTAACAACTAAATTACTATTTAAAACTCTAATTTGTTGTATTCATATGATATTTTCCCTCACTGTTTTGTTAATCTTACTACAGCTTATTCCTCAATCTACAAGGGCAGCAAGGGAATACATTAGATTAAAGGGCTAGTCAAATCTTTAAAAAACCGGTCTATAAATTTTGGGTTTAAAATTCCACTCTCTTTGCAACTGTAGTAATTTTTAATTGAAATAATATAAAGTATTAGAAAACTAAAGCTACTTAAGTCTCATTCGAATGAAATGAAATGGGTGAAATAGTACTCAGATGGGTCCCAGTCCCTAGTAATTAGGATTATTCAAACATTTGACCTCTCAGGATAAGGGAACACTCCGAAAGGGGGCGGACCTTATAAATCACCCTAACTGAGATTCGAACTTGGTTCTCTTGAGTGTGGTGCAGACACACTACTCGTATACACAGGCATATCGGAAATATTAAGACCATAGCAATGTTTATTTGACAAAATTACACGATTTAACGAGGAATACTCTTTATGTAGTACGTGTTTGAGTGTATTTTGAACTGTACAAACTATATATATTCATTCATATTGAAGAGGGCTTCACAGACTATTCTCAGAAAATTCATACATTTTATTTAGTATGTAAATATCTTAATTATAATGTACTTTAATAATAATCATTAGTTGTTTTTAGAAAATAAATATAATGAAAAGTTCCAGCTAAAAGTTAATTTGGTGTGGAAAGACAGCTTTGAAAGACGCTGAACTTAAATAACCAATTTAGTATTTTTCGTTTGTGATGACACTGTTCACAAACACACACTACACACTTACAGCCACATGCATCCACGGACAATTCCATAAGCTTTTTTTTTTCTTGGGAGTTCCAAATATATATTTCCGGTGAAATCTAGGTCTCAAATTTTTAGTGGATATCAATACTTAATTCTCCTAAGATTTAAAATGTTATTTATTTTGTAATTTTAAAGGATATTAGTTTATCTTAAATATCTTACATATGTGAAATTGGACCAAAATTGTGAAATAATCAAGTACTATTTTTTCATGATAAAATAATATGAGTTCTAAATTTAAAAAAATATAACATTTCTCTCACTTGCCGCATTTTGCAGAATTTTAAGTCCAGAATATATACATGGTTAGTCAAACATCCTTTTTATTCTATACATGAATATTTTAATGATAAATTTTGTGATCTTGTTTTGTAATTTATTATGACAAGGTTATTGTACTGCTTTTAACAGACTATGTCAATGCCTGTATAGTGCTTTTAGGCAAATAAAAATGAAATGAAATGAAATTAACCGAAACTTTAACAGACAGTCCCAGCTTTAAATCTTGTTCTCTTGAAAAAATTTTCCAACACGTTTTCAACACCCACAATACTTTACAGTATGCAATATTATGCTAATTTATTTTAAAGTCTTATACTTATTCTCAAAAATACATTAAAGGAAATGAATAGCATATCATTTTTTAAAAATAAATCTCCAACATAGAGAAATAAATTATTACATTTTTAAAAGTCCAGAGCTAAGGAAGGTACGAAAAGTACATTTTTCGATAATAATTTTGGTTAATATACACAGATGATATAAATATCTATTTTTAATCTCATTTACTTGAGATTGATTGATGGATTTTCCAAATGTCACAGATGATCACCTTAGCATATAGATAATATTTAAGTAAAAACTCATATTCCAAGCAACAATGTGGAAATGAAGAATAAAAGCAGCAGAGAAAGTAAAAAGCGTATAATAATTTGAAATTTGCATTACGATATAATATGGTATTTGAATTTACTGGCTTTGAATAGTTTCACCTTGAACATTGAAGTTTCGACTTCTAACCTTGACTGACAAATGTTATATACTGTTATTCCAGTTTTGTTTTTGACAAACATAAGGAGGTTAGGACCAATTTACTTAATATTTTCATTACTCACCGATTTGCTCGGGTAAAGCAGATTAATTTAACATAAAATGGAAAGAAAAAGGAGGAAACCAAGAATGTATTTGTTTTTTCTGAACAAGGAAGCCTCCGCAGCAGACACTTGCCTTTGGGATTAGGTATGCTTTCACATCACAGTAGTCCGACTGGAGAATACACACTAGACTTTATGATGAATAGAACTGTATCTTTTAAGGTTCTCACCTTCTTTCACTCGTTCGTCATGCTATTCAACATACCACCACTGTTTCATCCAGAATAAAGAACGATTAATGTTATCTGAGCGATCTAAGCAGACGTGAAGTTAAAAAAATTGGTGACACTAGAAACCAGTAACAGCATTCCTCTCTGTAAATAATTAACAACTTGAAGGTTAATTAACATCAAGGAATGCGTCGGCCCTCATTGAAGGTTGTGGCAGAAGAACAACATGCGCGCTGTTGTTGTATTTAGAAGGCAATTAGTGATTTGAAATTAGGAGAGTTTCACTGAAACATCTTGACGCAAGGCTATTGAACAATGAACACAGATTCTCTATTTGGTAATGCTCCTGATTTGAGGAGAAGCGTATATGGTTCTATCCTCCCAACATAAATCTTTCAGAAAATGTAATACATAACGAGAAAGTAAACATAGGAATGACGGAAAGAACAAAGAACACCGAGAGGATAACAAAAGAATAAACTTCGGCTTGATTCTCAGGCTAATTTTGCAGAAATGTCACAAACCATTAACTTGGTATACAATCTTTAAATTAGTCCTTAAAAATCATGTAAAGTGAACCAATATTATCTTCCTTTTGTCTTAAAAATGACAGCCTTTATTAAACTACAGTTATTCTGCAACTGCCCATCTTGCGTTCTGCACTTAAGGTGATGGAAGCGTAAAATTTGATCCAAAATGGTGAATAATTAAATTTTTTTTCATAATAAAATAGCATGAATTCAAAACCTTAAGAAAGTATATCATTTTTCTATTTGGCAAACTTTAACTACCAATTAACTGAAGCTATACATAAGTAGGCGCATGCTCATTAAGGCACTCGCAACTTTAACCTATTGTCTCACAAACTTTTTTCCATACCCAAAATGTTCCACATGATGCAATTTGTCACTAATTTGTTTCAAACATTTTATAGTGCCCCTAAAAGTACATAAAATACTCATATTAATTTTTCGAAATGTTGTTTCAATTTTGAAAGATTCAGAATTTTGGAGAGTACGAACAATAACAAATGTTTATACATTAATGAGTGCTAATATAAAAAAGTATAGTATGGCACATGTACTTGTACGTTCTTTACTGTAAAACTGGACTAATTTATGTGGCTGTTGTTAAGAATGCATCATATGGCTCAGTTTCACTAGAATATTGATTTTATACTTTTTTTTAAAGTATTATTTAAATAACCATGCAAGGTGGAAGTCAGATAATTGGCAAAAATATTACCACTATAGTGTATGATAAATGGTATAAATTTAAAAAAATATATGTTGCATATTGTGGATTTTTCAAAATTCATAAATGAATCATCCTCTCTGAAACACCATTTCTTATCAAATGTCACAGAAGACAAAGAAGACGAAGAACATAAGTTGAAATAGGAGATTTGAAAGCTGTTAATGCAGAATAGCTTCTCTTTAGAGTATCACAGAAAAGGTTAGTGGTCAACTGGACAAGCGAAATGGACGGCTTAAACAAGTAGACTGAACATTGTTAGACTTTTATGCCTTCTTGTTTAAGAAATCATGTAATAATTAAAGCCACGTAATTATTGTTAATTCATCACATTATTTCCGATGTTACAAAATAATTAACAAATGCTAATTTTTTCTCAAGTGCACCGAAAACACATAAATATTGGTTTTAATTGTTCCCAAGAGATATCATAAGTGTAAACTGATAGTATAGATTATAAATTATTATAAATTTGTGTAAGAATATCCAACTCGATTATACTACTCAGTTACTTAGTAAATTGAAGTTCAATGGGCTTTAAATTCTAACCCATTATTTCTCAAGTGCACCGAAAGCACATGAATTTCAACTAGCTTTGTAACAGACGAATCTGTTTATCACTTTGAAATTTATACCTATTATATTATAGGTCTTTAATACGGTTAAAATTTTCGACAATTTAGTATTATTATTACATTTACAAAACATGTATAGGTGTGTGTGTGTGTGTGTGTGTTTGTGTGTGTGTGCTATAACTCATGCCAGAATTGAGATCATATTTTGACATTTTCTGTTGCATATCCGTTTTTAGAAGAGATGTGTTTCTAATTTGGTCTAGCTAATACTTTCTCCAATAATATATAGGACATTTATTTCTGATTAACTTTGATGGGCATTTCGCTCATCGCGTGGCAGTGAAAGAAGGGGCTATTTTGCTTTATATAAAAATACTTTAACTGATCAAAAATTAGTACAACTTTTAGAGGAATGCTTTTAGAATGACTTCACTTCAGAGTGATTTGTAACCCATTTAACCCTGTTTCACGATAATGGCGCCTTCCAATTGATCTATTCTTTAATCTACCCGCAGGCCAGCCCGCCCGTCCGTCCGTCCGTCCGTCCGTCCGTCCATCCATCCATCCATCTTCTGTCGGTATGTCCATCTATCTTACATATTTTTATTTATGATTCCCTCACTCAATATTTCAACACTGTCTCTTAGAACTAAGGTCCCTCTGCCACTTAAAAATGCATATGACACACTTAGTTTGAGGTTCTCGGGTTCGATTGGCGGCCGGAGATTTGGCCAGTTTTATTTCGTGCCCTCTCAAGCCTGGAAGTATCAATGAGTGTGCTGATGTGTTTGTGACTAACGCTTAACAGTAAACGAAATGTAGCATACCTGATGATCAAGACTAAATGTAAATGAATGAAGATCATACCTTTGGAATTTTCAATTGCAATTTATTTTATGCTGTCCACCTTTGGGGTGATTCTTCCAGAACCAATATGATTTTCTTGCTATGGAAAAAGGCATTAAGAACTATGCCAAGGAAACCTCAGAAATAATATTTAAAAAAAAAAGACTTATTGATTTTGACATGTTAACTTTTCGTGGGTATACTTTATGTTAAAGCAGAAATTGAAAACGTTCACTCAAATCCTGCTATTCACAACTATGATACTAGGTCATGTTATCAATTGAGATTTGAATAATGTATAACATCTAAATATTGGCCTTAATGATAAAAGTGTGTCCCTAATTTATTTTAAACAATCTCTATATGTTTTACTTAATAATGCATATTATAGTATAAAGAATTTGTCAGGAATGATTTAAAAATTTTGAAGTTATGGAAATTGCACTATGTTCCTTTTAGCGAAGGGTTTGTTACCTTTTAACTTCTTCTTCTTATTATTTCTATTATTATTGTTGTTGTTGAAACAGTCTTACAAAGCAGAGTTGATGTCAGTCTGGTGGCTTAGTGGGTTAGGCAGTGGCCTTCTGATCCCTAGGTCGTGGTTTCAAACTCGACCCGATGGTTTTTAAGTATAATCTAAATGTGACAGCAACAATTCAGGATTTTCATTGGCACATAAAAGAACTTCCGCGACATTAAATACCGCAACATCGCCAAAGTTGATATAATCCTGGTATTTGACAGTGTCGTTAACACACAAATAATTTTAATTATCTGCCGGTTTGATCTTGGGTGTTCAAGGAGTGCACTAAGTATTGAATATGCTGCTAATTTAGTACGTCGGTTTAGGAGGGAAAATGGGGTTGATAATGTTGATGTGGCATGGGTTTAGAAGTTTGTGCCTTTAACTGTGTATCCCTATTGTTTTATATCTACAAACTGTAGTCTCCGCTCCTTATCTCTCGCAGTAAGCTTATGCGCCACAGTCATCTTGTATGGATACAATCGAAGCTCGGATTTCTTTGTAAGATCGGCGTGGAATTCCCAACTTGGCACTGGCTCTTCTGGTTGATATACTCGGACTACGAGTCAAAGCCAGTCGAACTGCTTGAATGTTTCGCGGTGAACGTGCAATTGGCACTCAAAAACAGATCCAGTACCTGCAAATGTGTGATGCAATTTGCGTATTGTCTGTGGGCTGGGAGCCGATCGTGTGCCTAAATGAGCACGAAACCTTCTCTGTGTCAATGCAACACTGTTCGTCACCGCGAACAGAAATACAATCTTCGTCTTTTGTGCGACGGTCAACCGTCCTTTGTCCGCCATCTCGGCAAATTGAAATGGCGGACGAAAACGGAAGCGATGAACTCGAAACGACATCTGGAGTAATTTCCATTATCAGCACGAAGTTGAGCACACAATTTGAAAGCTATTGCCCCAATAGTATACTTTTAGGATCAAAATTCAACCGGGTGAATTATCGTGCGCCACCCTGTATCTGTGCAGCTCTCAGGCTTAGGACATTATAACGCTTAAACATAATGGCATTCATAACATGAAATTGACTCCACATTTTGCTTCCATAACATAAATTCAGTTAACTACAAGTTGAGATAAATGTAGATATAAGCATTACCCACATTAATGAACCTCATTTAAAAGATGGCTT
The DNA here is from genome assembly GCA_030762935.1 of Hymenopus coronatus. Classification (NCBI taxonomy): domain Eukaryota; kingdom Metazoa; phylum Arthropoda; class Insecta; order Mantodea; family Hymenopodidae; genus Hymenopus; species Hymenopus coronatus. The sequence goes on along the minus strand of CM060888.1, from coordinate 116,693,798 downwards.
GGTTTCCAAATATGGAATAGTGTGCCATATTAGGAGAGATTTCATTTTAAGAAATATTGGAGAGGCAGTATCGCATTTTCACATCGCATAATTATTTTACAAAATTCACTTGACAATACAAACGGGATACATTAGTATAAATAGCTTCAAAGTTATTGGAATCCATCCTTCTAACACAAACGATTTTGTCGTCAGTGATTTCACATTTTCAGAAACCCCACATGATGAGAGCTGCCTAGTGAATTATGCTCAGAGCCAGAGGAATTGCCAGCACAATATAACAGTATCATAGGTCCTTAGAAGTTTTCAGATATGCGTAAAACGGAATCAAGAGAATATATCCCTTTAAAGCTGCAGTTATCACATTTTTGCCATTCAAATAAAGTAGAACGTCCAATCTATATGAGAAAAAAAACTAATGTGTGACACACACACACATGTTGGTAATAAATTGTTAAAAAGCTTATTTTTCCATCCATTTCATGTTAATCAAGATAGCATTAACAGAAATGGTCTTGATATTGTTATTTTTCAGACAGCTTATTCCCATGGATGAAGCTTGGATACATCACTACACTCCAGAAAGTAAATCACAGTCAAAACAGTGGATTGCGCCAGGTGAACCAATTCCAAAAAAGGCAAAGTCAATTTTGTTAGCTAACAAAGCTATGGCGAGTGTTTTCTGGGATGCACAAGGAATTATTTTTATTCATTACTTGGAAAAGGGTAAAAGTATCACTGGTGACTATTACGCAAGTTTACTGTAACGTTTGAGTGATGAGGTAAAAAGAAAAAGATCTCATTTGGCAAGAAAAAAAAATAAATAAAAATCTTGTTTCATCAAGACAATGCTCCGGCCCATCGTTCAGTGATTGCAATGGGAGAAATGTACGAATTAAAGTTGGAAAAGCTTGAACATTCACCCTATTCGTCAGACTAGCACCCAGTCTACTACCACCTGTTCCTAAACCTTAAAACATTTCTTGGAGGACGAAGATTTCCCAGCAACGAGGAGGTCATTGATGCGGTAAACACCTATTTTAAGGACCTTGATAAATCGCACTACAGAGATGGTTTAACTAAATTAGAACACCGGTAATACAAATGCATTAGCCTTTCTGGAAATTTCGTTGAGAAATAAAGCGAACAACACTTTTTTTAAATGCTGTTTTCATTGAGAGGCCCGGGACTTATCAGCCGACCGTAGTATAATCCAAAAACCAAAAATAAGCCGATGTTCATATCAGAGATAGAGTTTACAGGTTTTTCTTCAATCCTGTGAGGTTGATTATATGCTATCCATAAAAAGTAACTACTTGACTACCTGACTCCAAATATATCGCTCCGTATTTGTGTCAGTACATGTAAACTTATTTTTGCATCTCCACAAAATAAATTACCGTAAAATATGTGAAAGAAAAGTAGACTTTCCAGACAACTGAATCTGTATCATGCAATCTATGAAACACACAGTGAAGTCACGAACCAAAATTTATGCTCCAGCGTGTTTCATTAATTTACAAATGGCATACTTGTAGTCTAACAAGTGCTGCTACAAACCAGGGATACGCATTAATAATGCATTGCTACATTAAGTCAGTAAGTCATTTGATTTTCCGCATATTCGCTTTTACCACACTGCATTAATTCAGCAAAGAGAGAATAAATTATCCGCTAGAGTCTTTCTCAAGACAGAAAACACAGGATAGACTGGTTAACATAGCTGTTGGAAATTAAATTACCATATCGTTTTATTTCCAGACCAAACAGCAAAGTTTACCCACAGTCTTTTGTTACATAAATATATTTATATGAACATGGTCATTAATTATTTGCAGACAACTGCCGACCATGTTCTTCTAGGGAGGTGCTGAACATCTTTAATCGGATGATTGCTAATAATAGCAGTGGTAGCAACCACAACGTTTAAGTCACGATATTACCTTGCCTCGAGAGCTCGTTTTAGTTTCAGCATTTGAAATTACAAAGACAAATACAGTGGCTGAACCAGAAGTAACCGACCTGACGTATAGATAGCGGTTGTTTTTTCAAACAACAAATATGGTAAAAATTACTAACCTTAGAAAACTTAAGTTTGAAGTTTGACGATTTTACATTCTTTAACATTTGTTTCGCCATCATCATTAGTGAATGCTCTGAACTGATTTATAAATATGTATGAAACTGGACATCGTTATGAGGTGCAAAACTTTCATTTGAAAGGTCTTAGCCAACTAATATTAAACCTGTGTTAGACTCTACTTTGTGGGAGTCTGCTTCTTCGTTTATAATAGTGAAATATTGGGTGGCAGAGTTTAAGCGCGGTGTAAGAGCTGCCAAGACGAACATCGCAGTGGTCGAGCAAATGAGATTAAAAGTCTAGAAATTGTAAAGAAAAGCCACAAAATGGTATTGGATGGCCGTTGTCTGAAAGTGCGCGCGCTAGCATATATTTCAGGCATTTCAAAAAACTCTGTACATCGCATAATGACTGAAAATTTGGATATGATAACGCTGTATGCAAGGTGGGTGCCACGTTTGCTCACAGTAGAACAAAAATAGCGTCGTGAGGATGTTTCAGTCGAGTGTTTGGCAGCGTTTCGCTGCAATAAAGCTGAATTTTTGCGTCGATTCATAACAATGTATGAGACCTGGATCCATTTCTTCACACCTGAGGCGAAGGAACAATCAAAATAGTGGATTGGAAAGGGATAATCGGCTCCAAAGAAGGTATCTGCAGGCAAGGCCATGGCGTCAGTTTTCTGGGACGCACGCTGAATAATGTTTATTGCTTATTTAAAAAAAGGAAAAGTAATCAATGGCGAACATAATGCGAGTTTTTACAGCTTTTGAGCAATGAAATCGATCAAAAACAGCCACATTTAGCGAGAAAAAAAATTGTTTCAAGACAATGCACCATTTCACACTCCATTATCGTCATGGCCAAAATCAATGAGTTAAAGTTCGAATTGTTCCCTCGCGCACCCCATTCACCAGATTTAGGAGCCACGCCGTGGCCGAGTGGTCAGACCACTCGCCTCTCACCTAAACACTAAAAGCGGGCGTTAAACACTACAAAAAAAAACAGATTTAGGTGCCTCTGATTATTTTTTGTTTCCAAACTTGAAGAAATTGCTTGGTGGTAGAAGACTTGCCAACAATGAAGATGTGGAGTCTGCAGTTGATGGCTATTCTGCAGATCTTGATAGTTATCATTATAAGCAGGGTATCGAAGCAATTGGACATCACTGGGAAAAGTATATCGAGCTGAAAGGAGACTATGCAGCGAAATAAAGATGTTTTCCCCAAAATTGTTGTGCTTTCTTTCTTAAGTTGTGTACTTCTGGGACAGCCCTCATATTATGAAACTAAGGGCCGGTTCTACAATCTACCGATAGGATTGCATAAAGCTTCCGAATTGCTTTTCTGACCAATAGGAAATGCTCTCGTTCTACTCCCACGGTTTCTTTTGGATCACAATCCTATACAATATTTTGTGATATGTTAAGTGTTTCATTCTGAATTCGAAGGAAGCACGACAAAAGGAGAATTCGTAAACTGGAAAACAAATGAGAATTGCCTTGTGAAGTAGACAGTAACAAACCAAAATGAATGTTGGAGCTTTTCACATGGTTTCTGTTCCATACGTTTGGAATGAAATGGATAAGCAGGGCTCTAAACTTCACTTATGACGATTGCGAATGATTCTTAAACATAATATCAGATTGCATGCGTATATAAAAAAATGTGTTTGTAACCTCGCATCAGAGTTCACATATCCTCACCGTTGTGTTGGCGACTATTTACCGATATACTTCATGTTTCCTTATGATCTATTTTATAAGACGAAATGAATACTATAATAACATTATAAAAAGATCTGATGTGTTCCTTCACATAACTTTTTCCACGTCTCAGCAATAAAATATTTTTAAAAAGGTTTTGCTCTATTTACTTCATGATAATCGAGAAAAATTGGTGGAAAACGGTTTTATTACGTGCTTCTTTGTAAGTAGAAGGAAATAATGGAGTACACTAGGTTAAATCGATGGTCAAATATTTTAAAACCTGGCTGCTATGTGATAAGTACCTTTGTTTGTATGGACAGGAGTTGACAAATTCCCGTATGAGAAAGGATCCGAATTTTAAAGCTGAAACTAATAACAAGGAATATCTCAAAAAACGGCCAAGTAAACGAAAAAATGTATATAAATAAATTGTGTTTTAAAAAGATCTATATTTTTGGTTATGTATGAATGAATGAATGAATGAATGAATGAATAAGTGTATTTAATAACATAGCAATATCATACATAGAATTTCAACAGTCGCACGGGTCCACAGACCGTACGTGCTTTTGTAATACACATTACAAGCAATATTAAAACAGCAACCACAACAAAGAATTAAAAGAGTAAACACGAGAATAAAAAGACAAAGGAAATACACAGTCAAAAGCAATATTAAACAACAATAAAATTAAGAGTGAATCCGAAAATAAAGATACAAAGATATTAAAATATAGCAATTTAAATTTACAGCACAGAGTACACCTTCATAAATGCACCCTCTTATAATAGATAATTACACTTAAAAGACATATATACACATAATATATACAACCCTAGCACAACAGTGACCTAAGTATGGCATAATATATATGTATGTAGAACATTGTAGTCACTTTTGTTTAGTTGATCTTATCCCCCCCCCTTCTCTATTGGCAGCCTCCTCAGATCTCAGCTGTCTTGCCTTAAGTATAAATTTACCTGCCAGTAGCGTCCAACATGCTTCTATCCCTACATTCGCAGTGGCAAAAAATAGCGGCAAATATTTTTCCCGCCATTTCTCCGCACCCCTACATCTTGCCAAGATGTGAGTCCACGACTCTTCCTCCTCGCAAATGGGACAGATTCTCGTACCATTCTCGTCAGAAATGTTCGTGCTCCTCCATGCTCCTAGTCTAATCCACGCGAGCCCCTCTCTAATGAGTTTGGTACCTGTTTTGATGTATTGCTCCATACCCCACTCCGATTTCAGCACAGACTGTACTTCTAATGACACCTTCTCTGTGCATTGCGCAATCTTTTGCTGTCTGTCAATATCACAGAGACGTTTCTTAATTTTTCTCCAAATACTTCGCCAGTTTTTGCCTATCTCTTGCGGTTTACCAGTTATGCAATATTCCGCAACATTCATCCAGAATAAACCTTTTTGAGAAAATCCAAATTTTCGAAACGGTAATTGGGGATGGGAGATGTTCTTGTCCCATCCATGGAAGATACGGAACTTAAATACCAAGTTTGGTATTTAACGGTCTTTTCGTTTTTGAGCTATGCTGCCCAAAGACAGACAGGCAGACTGATTGACTGGCAGACACTCACACGGACATTTCTCTAAGAATGCGTTTTTATTATTCAGGGGTCTTAAAACATATCTACGGTGAAATCTCGGTATAAAACTATTGGGTGCAATACAATACCTTTTCTATACGCTATGTACATGGTACGTGTAGAGAAATATAATATTGCAATTCATATTTTGTTTATAAATCATTCGACGTTCTGATAATGTATTAGTTAGGTCAGATGTCTTAAATACTTGTGATGAAATGTATGGAAATTTGGCTACCTTTTATAAAACATTATTGACTATTGGCGCAACATAACGGAAAATAAATAGTTTGAATATTTTTATTAATCAAAATGTTAATTTTAAAGTATGGAGCTAAAGAATTTCTGCGGATTACAAAGTAAAGAAGAAGTAAAAGAAAAAAACATACACAAATGTTGCAGAAGAAGTAACCGCTGTCCAGGAATTCTGCACAGCATTGGATATCGCGAAGATTTTGCACGGATTATCAAACTAATATTTGGGGGAGGAAATACTCTATCAAACATTTCTTCAGTTATTGCATTGAAATAAATATCGTTCATTTCCTGCAGATATATCTTAACTTCACTTTTAACTTCATGTTAGAAACAAGCACTTCTGGTTAAACATTTAATCAGCTTTCTTAGGATGTTGTATTAAATGTTTATCAGGAATACCTGACATACTGGTTAATTTCTAACAGTTCAATAAAGAAAGTGATATTTTATTTCTTTTGCATTTGTTTTTATACAGAGCTTAATTCGTAACTATATATTTTTAATCGTTACTCAGATAGGACCAAAATGCTATGTAGCACAACGTTGCACTAATAACACAGTTGAATGCTTTATAAAAGTTTACAAGTATTTGGCACATAAATTTCAGACAGATTTTTACTTTCTCTACATGTACTATGTACGTAGTGTATACAGGAGGTATTGCTCTTCACCCAAAAATTGGATACCGAGATTTCACCGGAAATATGTTTAAGAGTTTCCTGTACCCCCCCCCCCCCAAAAAAAAACTATTTCAGAAAAAGTTCGGGATGCGTGTGTGCACATGTGTCCGCGTGTTTGTGAACACGATAACTCAAAAACAAAAAGTCGGTAAAATACCAAACTTTGAGAAAAGTTCCCCCACCCAAACCACCCTTTACATGGAACTTTTTTTGAAAATTGTTAATGTCTCAAAAATAGCTATAAAGATTTAATTAAAATATCGTATAATAAAGATATTTCTTGACAAAAAAAGGTATATGTTAAATTTTCTGGGAATATCCTCTGAAGACTATTTTATTCAGGATGAATTTTACGGATTTTGGCATAACTGTTAAACCTTAAGAGATGGACATTAACTTACAATAAAAAACTAGAGCACATTAAAATACACAATTTATGTTATATACTTTTTTCGTAGAGTTTATCGTTTTTGAGATATTCCTTGTTTTGGTTTCAGCTTTAAAAAGCTTATACTTTTCTCATACTGTATTTGTCAACTCCGGTCCATACAAACAAAGGAACTTTAGTAACATAGCAACCAGCTTTTGACTATCACTTTAAGCTATGGTATTCCCTTATTTCGTTACTGCTTACAAGAAAGCAAATAATACGACTATTTCTGATTTTTTTTTTTTTTTTTCTTGATTAGCATGAAGTAAATAGAAGCATAAGCTTTTTAAGAATAATTTGTGGCAGAGATGTCGAGAAAGTCATATGAATGGAACACATCTTTGGTAATGGCCAATACATTAAAATCGATAAATATGTGTAGTGTAAATATAATACTCTCGATCAGCATGTCTGAATGCAGGTTGATGACTGAAATCTTATTCGAAGGGTAATTCATTTTTTTCTATTTGAGGAAATGGTTTTATGAGGAAAATAAGAAGTTTAAGGGAAGGCCCTTTGTTTGACCATTGTTCCTTTCTGTGAGAACAGCTGCCGTTGGCTCGTTCTGATTTGCCGAATCTCAAAAACCGCAAAGAATGAGATTTCCACTTTTCGGTTCGATGGTCAGCATTTGAATGGATTTTACGCAACCAACTTGTCAACCATTTTTCCATGATGTCTAACTCCCTTACATTAAATAGCCTTGTTGCCCCCCCCCCACACACACAGGTGCATTGGAGAATGTAGCTCTCTTTTGTCTCAAATATAAAACGTTTCGTAATTCGAGAGCGAGAGTATACATTCGTAGCTAAATATGAGATTAATTGCTATTCTTAAGTTACGTGTGAATTAAAAACCTATTGTTTTCAAATGCATTTGTTGGGTGGTGTATCCATTTTTTATCCATTTATTTTAAATAACTTATTTTTGCCATGAATCACTTTCGAAATATCTCTTATTAATGGATCGAAAGATTCAATACATGGCCTTCCTTCAAATTCCTTTCGATGTTCAGCTATTTCTCGGAATTGCATCGAAGGAGAAAGCATTTTAAAACCAATATAGATAGCGTCCAGTTTTAAACGTTTGTCTATATTATTCTTTTTGTATCTATTATGAAATTAGCTTCGCACGGGTGGTGAACCTAACAAAAAAAAAAAACTCAGACAAAATCTTCCGTTTACTGTACGACCATGCAATTAAATAAAATTACAATTAAATAATTTGACAGCACTTTATTGTAATGCCTTGTAAAGTACAATTTACGTTCCGGAGAGAAAAAGATAGCGCCGATATTTTGCCAACTCTCGAGTACGCAACGTACAATATAGAAAAACACAATTCAGGGTATATTACACGCACTTCTAACGATTCACCGTGGGATTTATTGTCATTGCGAATGCAAGTCGGTTGTGGTATTCTTGGAATAAGGATGTCCTCGCCTTTGAAGTTTCCTATGTTATAGTAACTTAAAATTTTCATAATTTTTTTGACAGTGAATTTTATTCCGCTGCATAATTTCGTCTGATTGATATTGCGAGTCAACCTTGAGCTGCAAATTCTGTGGTGAGAATCCTGGCAAATCCAATGAATTTAGTTACATAATTTACGACTCATTTTGATTGGTAATGGAATTGGTCGACTTGAATTAATGTATTTGTCCATCAATTTTACCCTGAATTTTTACATTCGAATCATCTACATCTACAAGTTGCTGCTAAAATGGCTCGTTCGCTCAACCAAACATAGTTTTGTAATTTGCCAATATTTGGAAACACTTTCGATGTTAATTCTTCTTTTGAGTTGTGAAGTGACAAAGATTTGATGGAAACGAAATGAGGCCAGTGGAAGTGTCAACAGGAATTTTCCCATTGTCAATGTCTGATAATGCCTTTGCATCTGAAAAGCGCAATGAAGCGCAATTATCTGAGCAATACCTATAGAATATATAGTTGATATTGTGAAAAGGACGAAGTCAGAGCACCCATAAGGTAGTGTGGAAAGGATGACATATGCAGTTAACAGCATGGACAACCAAGATGTCGTTGACATAATAACAGTAAATGGCAGCGCATCCATAGTGTGGCGAGTATACGCTGGTATAGGTAATGACTTACATCAAAGAGAAAGTAACATTTATGCTTCTTCCGAATCTCTTTCTTTCCTTTACTCCTAATATTTTCCACCTCTTTCTTTATTCTCTTCTAAGTCAAAACAGGAATTTCTAAGGCTAACAGTGACGTAATTAAAGAGCAAGTAGATCTGGTTGGTCAATTGATAAGCTTTTATTTCATGATAGCTTTGTGTATTAAACTGCTCCATTTAACCCAAAATATTACTTGATCAAATGTATTAAGAACACCGCAATTGTAGTGTGATGGAGACGCGGGTATTTTCATGTTCTTTAGCTAGCTCATGTATCACATAACGTCAAATAACCAACATCTGCAATAGGAAGTTAAACCTCAAACGGACCCCGTTATTTTCAGATTCCAGGAGGGGTTAATGCTTATGTGCATTGTTTATAGCTTGTTCATTTTAAATAATTACAACAAAAATATACTTATTTCTTTATTTAAACGATGTGACCAAGGGAACAGTAGCTAATACATGAGAAATACATTTGATTTTCGCAGTTATCTTGCGTCATTGGCTCCATAACTGGGTGCATTCCCTTAGCATTGAAGAAGAAAAATCTGATGTGTTACACTCACATGACTTTCTCCAGTCGTTCTACAAACTTCTTACATAAGATTATTCTTCTTTCTGCACCTTGCTAATCGAGGTATTCAGCACAATATTCTTATTGCTTAGTTCGTCATAAGTAGGAAGAAAATAAGGGACTACACTAGGCTAAATCGATAGTCAAATGTTTTAAAAGCTGTCGTTATGCGATGGTCGTTACCAATTGCTTCTTTTCTTGGCCAGGAGTAGAACAAAAGAAAAACGGACACTCCCGTCTGAGAAAAGTATAAGTACTTCACAACTGAAACTAATAGCAATGAATACCTCGAAAACGGTAAGCTCTACGAAAAAAAATGTATATGACGTAAGTTGTGTATTTTAACAAGGCATACATTTTTTGTATAGTAAGTTTTTGTCTATCTCTTACGGTTTACTAGTTATGCCAAATTAAGCATAATTCATCCAGAATAAACAGGTCTTTAGAAGCTATTCCCAGAAAATTCAAGATATACATTTTATTTGTCAGGTAAATATCTTTAATATACGATATTTTAATCAAAATCGTTAGAGCCATTTTTAAGAAAATAAACATTTTCGAAAACAGTTCCATGTAAAGGGTAGTTTGGGGTGGGAGATTTTTCTCAAAATCTTCGTGTCGCATCCCTGGAAGATACTGAACTTAAATACCAAGTTTGGTATTTTAGCTACTTTTCGTTTTTGAGTTATCGTGTTCACAGACACACGGACACACACACACACACGAACCTTTCTCTGAAAATACTTTTTTTGGATACAGATGGTCCTAAAACATGTATTTCCGGTGAAATCTCGGTATCGAATTTTTGGGTAGAATACAATACTTCTCTATCCCTATGTACATTATACATATGGGACTAGAGAAAGTAAATATAGAACAGTAGGTACTACGGCAATCTAGTGGCAAATAATAAGTTCGTACTTCAGGTGTTCGCCGCCAGCAAAGCTTCTTTATTTTAAACGATAGGAGTAAAGAAAGGACAGTTAATACATAAATATGTATTTGAATTTCACTGCTGCGTTGTGTTATCTCGATAAACTGTTGCGTTACCTTAATATTGGATGGGGAGGAAAAATACTACTATCGCTATCTATCGGAAAATAAATAAGTACTTATTCTAGATGTTCATCGTTAGCAAAGCTTCTTTGATTCTTTATTTTAAACGATAGGAGTAAGGAGAGGACAGTTAATATATAAAAATGTATTTGAAATTTCACTGCTGCATTGCGTCATTGTGTCGATGAACTGGTGCATTACCTTAACATTGAATGGGGAGGGAAAAATATAGCAGCACTACGACCATTTAGCAACAAATAACCGTGATGCCGCTGCCATCTTGTGGCTATTAACCGAAGTGCCTTCGCTGGGCACGGTTTTTATTCATATTATGAGATTTTAAATACTTTCCCGTACTAATTTTACACATTTTCTTTTCCACAAACCTAATCGTGACAATAATGAACACAACAAAAAAAGAATTGTTCAATTTAATGCAGTTGTTCGGAAGTGATACGCGTACAAACATTTCAGGGATTCATTTTTACTTTCTCTATGCGCACTATGTACATAGTGTATAGAGAAGGTATTGCACTCCACCAAAAAATTCGATCCCGAGATTTCACCGGAAATATATGTTTTAGGATCCCCTGTATCCAAAAAAAGTAATTTTCAGAAAAAGGTCCGTGTGTGTGTGTCCGTGTGTCAGTGTGTCCGTGTGTCCGTGTGTCTGTGAACACGATAACTCAAAAACGAAAAGTCGGTAAAATACCAAACTTGGTATTTAAGTTTAGTATCTTCCAGGGATGGGACACGAAGATTTTGAGAAAAGTCCCCCCACCCCAAACTACCCTTTACATGGAACTTTTTTCGAACATTTTTACTTTCTAAAAATGGCTCTAACGATTTTGATGAAACTATCGTATATTAAAGATATTTACCCGACAAATAAAATGTATATTTTGAATTTTCTGGGAATAGCCTCTGAAGACTACTTTATTCTGAATGAATTTTCCGGAATCTTTTATAACTACTAAACCGCAAGAAATAGGCAAAAACTTACAGCACAAAAAATGTAGAGCACATTAAAACACACAATTTATGTTGTATACATTTTTTTCTTGGAGTTGATCGTTTTATAGATATTCCTTGTTTTTGTTTTCAGGGTCGAAAATCTTAACTTTTCTCATACAGAAATTTGTCAACTCATGTCCATACAAACAAAGGAACTTCAATTCAAGACTAGGAAGATGCACTTCTTCGAAACGTTGGTGTCAAGCCAAGTTTTTACCTGGCTAGAAGCCCGAGAAGATTTTGAATTAACACGTCGCCAGGAAAGCTTTAGTTCTTATTGTAAAGGAACTTCAGTCACATGGTAACCAGCTTTTGACTATGGCTTTAATCTATGCTACTCCCTTATTTCCTTTCTACTTACAAGGAAGAAAGTAATAAGACTATTTCTGCTTATTTTTCTAGATTAGCATGAAGTAAATAGAAGCATAAGCTTTTTAAGCATAATTTGTTGCAGGGATATAGAGAAAGTCATGTGAATGATACACATCAGATTTATATATATGAGTACTCTGTTTCAGTAGTTTATCTCAAAGTGAGGTATATAGAAATATAAATATTCGTAACAATAGATTGCACACCCTCGGATAAACAATACTACAGGATAGTGAAATTCGTAAGTACCAACATAAATTTTGTTTTTATTTCTCTACTGCGTACACTAAAAAGAGGAAGACCAAACAGATCTCACCGAAAATATATGTTTTGAATATATATAAAATACATGTGCTGAATCCAAATAAAACATTTTTAGAAAAAGGTCCGTGTACGTATGTATGTATGTGAGTGTAATCAGCATAAAGACGAAAAGTTTATTACATAACAAACTTAACCTCTTCTAAAGATGTGACACGAAGATTTTCAAAAAAATCCCCTAACCCCAACTGCCCTTTATACGGAAGTTTTTTAAATTTACATTTTCTAAAAAGTAGCTATAACGATTTTGAATAGAATACTATATATTATACCTATTTGAATGAGAAATAAATGCATATATTTTAGATATTTGAACAAGAATAATTTTTAAAAAGTTAAATGATTTTATTGTTTCTCAAAATATTCCACTTTAATGTCATTATTTTTTTTTGCATTCATGCACACATTCCTTAATGCAATGATGCCACTCTTCCCGAGCACTTCAGAAAGCAGGTTTTTATAGTGTTCATCTGACGACGGAAAAGCGAGTCCACGAATTTTATCTTTAAATTTTCCAAACAAAAAGTTAAGCACAAGTTAGGGTTGTATGGGGGAGGATGAATGGTGCTGAGCTTTAGAGCACCCAGTTTTTCAGTTGTTAGTTTTGCTGTATGCGACGATGCATTGTTTTAATGTTAAATTAGTATTCTTGATTTTGACAATTTAAAAAAAAATATGGGGCAATTGACATTTATGCACCAATCGGCAGTAACGGTAGCCAATCTTCTAATACTAGTTGGAATATGGCTGGTTTAAAAAAGCAGGCACAACAACGGGCAAATTCGTCGAAATTCTGCAGACTTAAGCTCATGAGCCGGTAGACTTCACTTTTCAGGATCATAAATTAAGTCCAGGAATCATTACTTGTAGCAATAATTCAAACCAAATTTTAAGTGTTACCTTGGAATTTTTTCAGAGATTTCTGGACCAATCAATGCGCTGTTGTTTTTAATTGGAAGTCGGTTCAATAAAATCCATTGGCAACAAAGTTTTCTCACGTCTGTTGATGTAAAATGTTATGGATTTAACTCATACCCGAATAGTTTTCAAATGATATTTGTTGATCTTGTCGCAATGCTTGAACAGGGCAATGTATAATCGGTTTAAATTCACAAAATCCACTCACTAAGTACAATTGAAATCTTTTGAATTCGCTGTACCAATTAGAAACTGTTACCTTAGATGAGGCCTCTTCGTCAAAGGAAAATTTTAATAGATCTTGGCGTTGTTTAGGCTCTAATGACGATTTAACTCTTGGTTCCCTGTCACTTGTTTTAACCGCTGCTATATAAACAGGGTTTGTACTCTATGCTATACTAACTTTCAACCACTAAATACGAGTACATAATTAAACTATTGTAATAAAATTGAAGTGATTTTTTGAAAGTAAAAGAGCAAAATCCGTTCTCTTCCAAGCGTACCAAAACACCGGCTACTTTTTTTGGCCCTCCCCGTCCTGTACCATTTATGCATTTGACTGCAGTGATTTTAGAAACAAAGGACTCTACAACTTTTCAGTGTCACTGCTATATTCAGCATTTTAGCATGGAACACTTTTCTGCAAACACAAAGGATTCAGGTGAAGAGCACAACTCAGATTGTTATTATGTACCACTGAACGAAGAAAGAAAGAAACTAGAAAAGAAACAACAAAAAAAAAAGTGTTTCCGACACAGCACGTACTCCTTGCACATCATTGCAAAAGTTCTAGGTCTCTATTAGGGTGCAGTTTTCAATATAACTTACAATACTTGTGGTGGCCCAACTCTCGTCCTCACGTTAACCAGACACGACTCACCTGCAAGGAGAAGAAAAAACAAGTCAGCTCCTGATGAAATGTGTATCGCTCACGGATGGCAGAAGATACTAGTTTTGTGGTTACCAATGTAAGATTATACCATGTCTCTGTTGCTTTTTGAGGTTCAACGGCTTCCGTAAGACACCCACAAGCTATCCGTCTGCACCTGTTCTTAGAGGCTATAACTTTTAATGTTATGGCGTTTTTTTTTTAGCTTGTTTTGCTGTGTTATTACTGTTTTCTTACTTTTACAACGCACACATATTCACAAACATATAACACCCATGCCCAAGACGGGACTCGAACCCACGATCCCCAGCGCTACGAAGCACCAAAGCGAGCGCGGCCATGGGGCCCGGCTCTGTTCGTACCCTGCGACCTCAGAGGCATGCAATATTGAATATCGAGAGGGCTTCCACTCTGCTAAGGATACCTGAACAGTTGATACTGAGGTGCATAAAATGTAGCTCAAAATGGAACAGAACTGTTTATGTCGGTACTGGTAAATCTGACCTCGTCCCTTTATCAGCATAACCGCCTCTGTTTTTCGACCATATTTCTAACCAGGGTACATAATCACCACTGATCTATTGACGGGTTATATTCAGCTTAAACCTTATATTTTCATACTATACTACCGTTTTAAAGGTCGTCTCCTTAGTGGTATCGGTGGTAGCGCAGCTGCTTGCCATGTGGGAGACTGCATTCGCTTCCCGTTACCGGCGTGGGGATATTTCCCCTGCTAGGAGACCTGGTCCGGGGTGCACTCAGCCTAGTGAAGTCCCTGAGGGGCCAATTGAGCATCAGCTTGATGGAGAGGTGGCGGCTCCAGATCAAGGGGACAGCATTAACCGGCCGGGACGGATTGAGGCGCTGACCATGTCTCACCCTCCAATTCGTGTCGTCTGTAAGGGACCGAGATGGGGGCGCAGCATCCGAGCGGTAGGCCAAGTTTCTTTGTGAGCTGTCGTGCCATGAAGTTATTATTACTACCGTTTTAATATCCATTTTCTTGCTGCTTTTATTAGCAGCAATAACTTAAACTAGGCCTCCATGTCACTGATGAAAGCTCTCCCAAACGTAAAAGTCGTAGCTCTCATTCAGTTTAATCACACATGTATAATTATTCTCCCCTTCCTCTAGAAGGTCGAATTATATTGTAATTGGTCTACTGTTTCCTGGTGTACCAAAGTCCCCTTAGTGGTGTAATGGTTACCATGCTAACTGCATATAACCAAGGTAGCGGGTTCAAACCTAACGGAGGATGGTGGACAAAAAAGTCCTTAGCATGGCTTCCTTCGGAAGAGAGGTAAAGCCGTTGGTCCCGTGAAGCAGATATACGGCACGTAAAAGAACCTCAAGCCTGAAAAAGAGGCCTCTGAGCAAAATTAAGCGTTCTTTCACGCCGATTATAGAATGGGACGCTGAGAACCACCGCCATCAAACGTCACCAAAGGATTGCTCATTGAGTAACGAAGAGAGAGCAACTTTTCTCGATGCTCCTAAGAATCACCTACTGCGCACTGTGATACAGTAGCGCTTAAAGCAGGAACAGATAATTCCTTCCGTGCAGTGGCACATTTGGCGTTTGAAATACGTAATTCATCTTTAATAGACTTGACTTGACATTGTAGTGATAGCATTGGGTTGTAATTGACCTTAACACTGATTGCATTACCTCCTACCGCGTTGTTTTAATTAAAAAGTCCTGTCCTTTAATTAGGGACAGTAATTTGTTAACCAAGTTTTCTTTAGAAAAGACCATCATTAAGCTTTGTCACATATCTTCTTTGGTTTATATACCTATTGTAAGTTCATGATTGGTAGAACAATGCCATATTAAAGTCTCTGTTACATTAGTATTTAATTTCTGATATAAACATATCTATATCTTC
Source organism: Hymenopus coronatus (assembly GCA_030762935.1). Taxonomy (NCBI): domain Eukaryota; kingdom Metazoa; phylum Arthropoda; class Insecta; order Mantodea; family Hymenopodidae; genus Hymenopus; species Hymenopus coronatus. The sequence goes on along the minus strand of CM060888.1, from coordinate 116,677,859 downwards.
GTGTATTCGATAGACGTAACACAAATAATTGCAAAAGATAATAAAAATTATTATAATATTGACTACTAACATATAAAAAAAACTCTTTAATTAGGCCAATGCCATTGCAATCACATTGTACGCTAAGAGTAAGAGTGAGAATTAATTTTAACGAGTGCAAACTTGGTCAGTTATGTTCCACCCAGGTAGGCATAAACGTAGGAGTCGACAACCTGCGTGTCGGATAGCTTCTGTTACCGACGTTTTAAACTGGCACAGGACACACTGCAATGAAAGATGGACCAATCGTCGCTGTTATGTGTTAGCCCACTACATGCACGGAGCAAACCTACTTACTCTACTGAAAATCAAGCGCGTTAGTGGTGTCTGGTATAGATTATGTGGCTGATATACCGATTGGGTGGAGTCAATATTTGGGAAATATTACGGAGGGAAAAACCTATTAGGATCTATGGAAATGCGCTACTTTTTATACCCAACGGTTATGGAAACATTAAATTTGTCAATGGAACTAAGCCACAAGGAGCATAATAATCTGAGATAGTATTCCTTGTTGTTCTAGATTATTTGATAAGTGCATCTATAAATTCTTGCCTGTACACCGATAAATTTAAAATATTCTGAAAATCTTCAATTACCTCTGCATAAAAAAAAAGGAAACAACTGCAAACCTCTTCCATAACTTCAGTTCTCCGTCATTAAAATAAAATGTGCCTATCTATTAATTTCTCCAGGAATAAAATCCCAATGACACAATTATTACTTTCTCTATACGAACTATGTACGTAGTGTATAGAGAAGGTATTGTATTGCACCCAAAAATTCGATACCGAGATTTCACTGGAAATCCATGTTTTGGGACTCTCTGAATACAAAAAAAAAAAAAAAAAAAAAAAAAAAAAAAAAAAAATTTAGAAAAAATACCCTGTGTGTGTGTTTGTGTGTCTGTGGGCAGCATAGCTCAAAAACGGAAAGTTCCTTAAAGCTAAAACATGGTATTTAAGTTTAGTATCTACCAAGGATGCGACACGAAGATTTTCAAGAAAATCCCCCCACCGCAAACTACCCTTAACATGGAAAAATGTTTGAAAGTTTTGATTTTCTTAAAAATGGTTGTAACGATTTTTATTAAAATATCGTATATTAAAGACATTTACCTGACAAATAAAATGTATATCTTGAATTTTTTGGAATAGCCCCTGAAAATACTTTATTCTGGATGAATTTTACGGAATTGTGCATAACTGCTAAAGCGTAAGAGATGGACGAAAACTTACTGCACAGTTATTGTAGCTCACGATAAAGCACACAATTTATTTCATACACATTTTATTCGTGGAGTTGATGATTTTCAAGATATTCCTGGTTTTTCGATTTAGCTTTGAAAAACTTTTCTCATACAGAAATTTCTTAACTCAGGTCCATACAAACGAAGGAACTCCAGTTACATAGCAACCAGCTTTTGGCTATCATTTTAACCTATGGTACTCCCTCATTTCGCTTCTACTTACAAGGAAGCAAGTAATAAGACTTAATTAGCATGAAGTAAATAGAAGCATAAGCTTTTTAACTACAATTTGTTGCAGAGATGTAGAGAAAGTCATGTGAATGGAACACATCACATTTTTAAATGTAAACAACATCTCCATCAGCCGCAGCATCAACAGAATGGTATAGGCATATATGCCTGTTCCGATCTCAAGGTATATATGTCAAGTTGATGTATTCATCTCTTCGGTAGACGGGCTAGTAACTTCTTGCCTGTAGGCTAATAGACGCGAACCTTTTTGGGAGTCTGTAGTTTTCCATTTTTACTTTCTCTAGCCCCATATGTACAATGTACATAGCAATAGAGAAGGTATTGTAATGCACCCAGAAATTCGATACCGAGATTTCACTGGAAATGCATGTTTTGGGGTCCCCTGAGTCCGAAAAAAGCATTTTTAAAAAAAGGTCCGTGTGTGTATGTGAACAGCATAGCCCCAAAACAAAAATACTTGGTATTTAGGTTGTGTATCTTCCAAGCATGCGACACGAAGATTTTCAAAAAAAATTCCGCCACCTCAAACTACCCTTTAAATGGAAAAAAAGTTCCTAAATTTTTATTTTCTTAAAAATGGTTCTAACGATTTTGATTAAAATCCTGTATATTAAAGCTATTTATGTCCGAAATAAAATGTATATCTCGACTTTTTTTTGGGAATAGCCTCTGAAGACCTGCTTATTCTGGATGAATTTTACCGAATTTTGCCTAACTGCTAAATCGCAAGAGATATAAAAGACTCACCACACAAAAAAAAAAAAAAAAAAAAAAAAAAAAAAAAAAAAAAAAAAAAAAAAAAAAATGTACATCACGACAAAACACACAGTTTATGTCTTTACGTTTTTGTTGTGGAGGTAACCATTTCCGAGATACTCCTTGTTATTGGTTTCAATTGTGAATTACTTAAGCTTTTCTCAGGCAGAAAACCGCCTGCGGTGCCATTAGTAGTTAAAGCGGGCGTTAAACACTACCAAAAAAAAATCAGGCAGAAAGTGTCCGTTTTTCTTTTATTCTGCTCCTGGCCAAGCAAAGAAGTGATTTGCAATGACAATAGCATAAGGATAGCTTTTAAAACATTTGACAATCACTTTAGCATAGTGCATTCCCTTATTCCCTTCTACTTATAAGGAACTAAGTAATAAGAACATTCTGCTAATATTTATCTCGATTAGCATTGTGTACAAAGAAGAATAATCTTTTGTAGGAGTTTTGTAGAGCAGCTAGAGAAAGTCATGTAAGTGTAACTCATCAGATTTTTAAGACATATTTCGTAGTACGAATTCTGATAATCTTTCGTATATATCCTGCTACCGCTGCAACAATCGCATTTCTGCAGACTCTCTTTGTGTCTTTGTTTTATTTTTACTCTCTCTCTATGTACTATGTACATAATGTAGAGAGGAATTATTGTATTCCACCCATAAATTCGATACCGAGATTTCACCGAAAATACATGTTTTAGGACTCCCTGAATCCAAAAAAGGCATTTTCAGAAAAATGTGTATGTGAGTGTCTGTCTGTGTGTGTGTGTCTGTGAACAGCATAGCTCAAAAACGAAAAGACCGTTAAATAGTAAACTTGGTATTTAGGTTTGGTATCTTCCAAGTATGCAACACGAAGATTTTCAAGAAAATCCCCCACCCCCAACTACTCTTTACATGGAAAAATTATCGAAAATTTTTATTTTCTAAAACATGTTTAACGATTTTGATTACAATCTCGTATATTAAAGATATTTACATACCAAATGAAATGCATATCTTGAATTTTCTGGGGATATCCTCTGAAGAGCTCTTTATTCTGGATGAATTTTGCTAAATGTTGCTTAACTGCTAAACGGAAAGAGATAGACAAAAACTTAGTACACAGAAAATGTTGAACTGATCAAAATACAATATATAAGTCCTTTACATTTCTGTTGTGGCGGTAACCGTTTGCAAGATATTCCTTGTTTTGTGTTTCAGTTGTGAGTACTTATACTTTTCTCAGACAGGAAGTGTCTGTTTTTCTTTTGCTCTACTCCTGGCCAAGCAAAGAATCAATTTGCAATGACAATCGTATAACGGCAGATTTTAAAACATTTGACTATCGGTTTAGCCTTGTGTATTCCCTTAATGTCTTTCTGCTTATAAGGAACTAAGTAGTAAGAACATTCTGCTAATGATTATCTCGCTTAGCAAGGTGCAGAAAGAAGAATAATCTTGTATAAGAAGTTTGTAGGAGAGCTAGAGAAAGTCATGTTAGTGTAACAAATCAGATTTTTTACTTTCTCTACACGTACTATGCATTTTTACAAAAAGGTCCGTGCGTGTGTGAGTGTATGTGTCTGTCAGTCTGGCTGTCTGTATGTCTGTGTGTATGTCTGTGGACAGCATAGCTCAAAAGCGAAAAGACCGTTGAATACCAAACTTGCTTACCAAAAAGTTCGTGTGTGTCTTAAATACCAAATTTGGTATTTAAGTTTGCTATCTTCCAAAATGCAACACGAATATTTTCAAAAAAAATCCCCCCACCCCCAACTACCCTTTACATGGATTTTTTGTTGTTGAAATTTTCGATTTTCTTAAAAATTTCTCTAACGATTTTGATTAAAATATGGTATATTAAAGATACTTACTTGACAAATAAGATGTATATCTTGCATTTTCTATGAATAGCCTCTGAAGACTACTTTATTCTGGATGAATTTTACGGAATTTTGCAGAACTGCTAAACCGTAATCGATGGACAAAAGCTTACCACACAAAAAATATAGAGCACGTTAAAACACACACTTTATGTTATATATATTTTTTCGTGGAGTTGATCTGTTTTTTAGATATTCCTTGTTTCAGCTTTGAAAAACTTACTTTTCTCATACAGGAATTTGTCAACTCGTGTCAATAGAAACAAAGGAACTTCTGCCATATAGCAACCAGCTTTTGACTATCACTTTAATCTATGGTACTCCCTTATTTCGCTTTTACTTACAAGGAAACAAGTAATAAGACTATTTCAGCTAGTTTTTTCTCGATTAGCATGAAGTAAATAGAAGCATAAGCTTTTTAACAATAATTTGTTACAGAGCTGTAGAGAAAACTATGTGAATGGAACACATCAGATTTTTTTTTACTTTCTCTATACGTACTATGTACATAGTGTTTAGAGAAGGTATTGCATTGTACCCAAAAATTCGATACCGAGATTTCACCGGAAATACATGTTTTGAGACCACCTGAATCCAAAAAAAGCATTTTTAGAAAAATGTCCGTGTGTGTCTGTCTGTGTGTATGTGTGTGTATCTGTGTGTCTGTGGGCAGAATGGCTGAAAAGCCAAAAGACCGTTAAATGGCAAACTTGGTATTTAAGTTCCATGTCTTCCAAGGATGCGACACGAAGATTTTCAAGAAAATCCCCTCAACCCCAACTACCCTTCACATGGAGACATTTTTGAAAATTTTGATTTTCTAAAAAATGGCTCTAACGGTTTTGATTAAAATATCATATATTAAAGATATATACTTGACAAATAATATGTATATCTTGAATTTTCTGGTAATAGCCTCTGAAGACTACTTTATTCTGGATGAATTTTATGGACTTCTGTGTAACTGGCAAACCGTAAGAGATAGACAAAAACTTAACGCACAAATAATGTAGAGCACATTAAAACACACAATTTATGCTATATACATTTTTTTCGTGGAGTTGATCGTTTTTGAGATACTCCTTGTTTTTGGTTTCGGCTTTAAAACATAATTTTCTCATACAGGAATTTAACAATTGCTGTCCATACAAAAAAAGGTACTTCAGTCACATAGCAACCATCTTTTGCTATCACTTTAACCTATGTTACTCCCTTATTTGCTTGTATTTTACAGGGAAGCAAGTAATAAGACTATTTCTGCTAATTTTTTCTCACTTAGCATGAAGTAAATAGAAGCATAAACTTTTCAACAAAAATTTGTTGCAGAGATATAGAAAAAGTCATGTGAATGGATTAAACTAGATTAATTTATTTATTTTTTTTTTTGTCAAAGTCTAAAATCAAACTCGAGAATATCAGAGGTATAACAAAACTTGGTTTGCCGTTTGACATTAAATATTATGCACAACACATCTGAAAAGCTTATTAGCTGATTGCGTAAAACGTCTTAAATTTATAATGACCTTGACTAGGAAGGGTTATGAAGGACACTGTTATGTGCAAATTAGATTATCAAAGACATGGGTGTTAGATGCAAACTGGAATTTTGAGCCGTAATTTACGTCTCCGCATCCCCTTCAGCTCTTAAGAGACTACCTCTGCGATGAAGAGGTCAGTGTACTGGTCTCTTACCCATAGGTCCCGGGTTCGATTCATGACTGGGGCGAGGAATTTTTCTTTGATTATAATCATCCCCCATTCTACGTAAGTCTGGAAGTATGCGTGTAAATGTGAATATGTGTGTGCGTGTGTGTGTAGTAGTACGAGGGGCGTTTAATAAGTCATTAGCAAAACATAGAAAGCAAATATTTTTGGTAGCTTTTTTTTTTTTATTGATTAACATAATCTCCTTTTAACTCGATACACTTTTCACAGCTTTCTCCAACTGTTTTAAGTTTTCCATGGAAATAAAAAAATGTCACTGGAGACCAGATCTAGTGAATACGATGGTTGTTGTAGTAATTTGAACCTTAACACTTTGTCTTTGCCAAATGAGAACGTTTATGGAATAACGATACATAATACTCTCCATTTATCATTCCTATTTTTGCAAGTAATCAATGTAGATGATTTCGCGTACATCCCAAAAAAACTGAGCCCATCACCTTGTCTGTAGATTTCACCATCTTTGACTTCTTCTTAGCCGGTTTGCCTTTTAAAAAACCACTGTTTCGACTGTATCTTTGTCTCGAGTGCAGTAGTGTATCCATGTTTCAACCAAAGCTATGTGTCGTCGCAGAAAGTCGTCAGGATTGCGAAGAAAAGTCCCAAACCAGCTTCCGAATCGATCACAAGATTTCGATTATTTTCCATGCAGAGCAAATGTGTCACCCATCTTGCCGAGACCTTTGTCGGACATAAGTTTTGGTGCAACATTGAGAAAATTGTACCTTGAGATATGCCTGAGGCCTCTACCATTTCGCAAACTTTGATTCGTCGATCACTCAAAAACATAACCTAGATATTTCCAATCATTTCGAAAGAAGTCACTTCTAATGGACGTCCGGAACGATGTTCATCATTTTGTAATGTCCGGCCACGTTTAAATGTATTTATCCGATAGTAAATTGTTGCAAACTCAGGAGCCGATGTGCCATAGACTTCATCCAACTCGGCTATATTTCTTTCGGTGTTAAGCCTTTAAAACAGAACAGTTTCATCACCACTCAGTTTCATCTTTCTAAATAAGCACAATATTGTTAATTCCATGGCCTATGACAACGAAACCACGAGATAAATATAGCTCAAACTTTAGCTGCCACCTAGTAAGAGATGACGGTTACTAAATAATTTGTTATGTTGCGAGTGTAATTTCATGGATTTTCCAAGAACTTATTTAACACCCCTCGTATAATAATGAAAAAAACTAACTTAATAAGCCATACAGATCAGTGAGAAAACACCAGCTATTGTTTCAAAAGCAAATACCCCGATATGACGATAGAAGTTGAAAGGGTCTATGTAAAATCTGATGTGTTCCATTCTCATGATTTTCTCTACATCTCTACAACAAATTATTCTATTTACTTCATCTAATAGAGAAAAAATTAGCAGAAATAGTCTTATTACTTGTTTCCTTGTTTGGTAGAAGTGAAATAAGGGAATACCATGGGTTAAATTGACAGTCAAAAGCTGGTTGCTACGAGACTGAAGTTCCTTTGTTTGTATAGACAGACAAATTCCTATATGAAAGTTTTTCAAAGCTGAAACTAAAAACAAGGAATATTCTAAAAACGATCAACTTCAAGGAAAAAATGTATATAACATATATTGTGTGTTTTAACGTACTCTACATTTTTTGTGTTTCTAATTTTCGTCTATCTCTTACGGTTTAGCAGTTATGCAAAATTCGTAAAATTTATCCAGAATAAAGCAGTCTTCAGAGGCTATTCCCAGAAAATTCAAGATGTACATTTTATTTGCCAGGTAAATATCTTTAATATATGATATTTTAATCATAATCGATAGAACCATTTTCAAAAAAATCAATATTTTCGAAATCTTTTCCATGTAAAGGTTAGTTTAGGGTGGGGGATTATTTGAAAATCTTCATGTCGCATCCTTGGTCAATACCAAACTTAAATATCAAGTTTGGTATTTAACGGACTTTTCGTTTTTGAGCTATGCTGCCCACAGACACACAGATAGACACACACATGGACATTTTTCTGCTTTTTTTGGATTCAGGGGGTCTCAAAACATATAATTCCGATGAAATCTCAGTATCAAATGTTTGGGTGCAATATCGTACCTTCTCTATACACTATGTATATAGTACGTATAGAGAAAGCAAAAAACTCTTAATGCTGAAAAAATGCACACCACCTCCCCAAGACTAGCTCTGGATATGTACCTACATCATTAGTCCAGTGGAAGTCTCGAGATAGAAGCGAACAAACCACCTTTCTCTGCATCAGGAACAATTTAAGTCTCTCTTATGCCATTAAGATAGTGTCAGTTCCACCTAACATATCGCTACATCTCTCCACTTAGTTCTTCATTTAGATCACCTAATAGCGTCACATATGTGGTTGTTACACTAGAATTGTGGAGTAGATTTCAAAATGCCTAAAATTCATCCCCGTCATCCTGAAACGAATACAACGCTTTGGCATCTTTTACACTCAGCAATCAACTTTCAACGTAATTTTTACACAAAACCTCAAACACCTAATTTGAGCTGAAAAAATGTACAGCGCATTCCAAAAGCATGAAGTTATAATAACCACAAATATGTGCATTATTACAGACTCAAGGGAAGCTAAGTAAGTACCCAAAAGGGCTGTATTTATACCTAAGTTATACTGATGAGCACATTGAAAACTACTCAATGGCATTATAAGCGAGGTTTGTCATTGTTACGGAGATAAATAAGAGTATTTGTTTAGGTTTTTTTTATACTTATTTCAATCAAGAAGTTCACTATGTCTAAACTACGCTATAGAGCCACCTTCATTTTCAGGGGATGAAAAACTGACCTTTGACAGAGAGTTTAGTACAATAGTATTGTATTTCTGCTATCATCAGGATTCGAATCTAGAAATAAAAGCCAGCTCACTCTTCAGTTTGAATTATTTTGACACAACGAAATAAGCAGATCTAAGATGTAAAATTACTGAGCACGAACAAAAGACAAAAGATCCTGAGGCATAGATACTATAGCCAGATACAGCCCTCCATATCGCCAGCCCGATCCCTCGTCACGAAATCCCATTTCTTCGACATTTGGAGAGGGACCTGAAACTTGTAATAGGGGCAGGTGGGGAAAGTTGTGGAAAATAAGAATAAGGAAATAAGAATGAAGTCCACGGTAGTCTGCATACATATCTACGTGTCTCTCACCCCTAAACCACATGCTAGACCATCTGTATAAAAAATATGCACCCTAAACCAGGCTTGGTGAGGTAAAGAAGGAAGTATTCTGGATTCATCTGATGTAACCGTCACAAACAATAACTTGCGGTTGGATGCATGCCCCAAGGTTCTGCTAAATAAACAAATTTACAATATTATCAAACTGACTTGAAGGATAACATCACGTTAACATGAATAAATATTTAGTAATCTAAAAACAAACTTATAAACAAAGCATTTTAATGTAATTAAAAGGAAAATAATATCAGAATTAAATAAATCGTGCAAAACTGATGACAGAATAAGCCAGGTCTTAGTTGCATCAGTATTATTTGATTCGAAGCCCTGAATTTGTTTACATATGCTATCACAGATTTCAGATATGCTTTTGGGTTGAAGTTGAACTGTTTTAAGTAGTCATTTTGGATTTGTTACAGAAGCACTACCTTCACATCTTCCAGGTCAATCCAACGTTTAACTGCATTAAAATTGATACAGTGGTATTGTCCTGCCTTCAGCCATGTGCCCCAACGAGTGATTACAGGAACTGGAGGCAGATCAAATGCTTCTGATTCTTTTAAGCATTCCAGTAATCTCTTTGTTCTGGCTGGAATTTTCACTAAAGCTGTCTTAATAGCTGCAATGAATTTATCAGCAATCAGACGCTCCTGTTTCTTTTAAGCTTTCCAGTAATCTCTCTATTCTGGCTGGAGTTTTCACTAAAGCTATCTTAATAGCTGCAATGAATTCATCAGCAATTTTGAGCTCAAGTCTAACTCTTCAGCACAAAGATGCAACACATGCGCCCAACAGATAGAATGTAAAAGCTGAGGCGCAACTCCAGCCAATTGCCTGCCAGCAAAAAGCATATACGTTGCACTGAAATAAAACAATTAAGTTAGACCGTGAATATCAGTAAGATCTGGTGTGTCAAGTATTAAATTTACTATAAAATCAGCATTGCAATGTTGTACAATTTTGGTTTTCACATGACGAGGTTTCTCGCCCAAAGCACCCAATGGAGCAACAAGAATATTCACCACCTTACAAATTCTTTATATCTGTCGTTTCATCAACCACTAGATAAACAGATTTTCTGTCATATTTTGACTTGGTTTCCTGAAGGTCTTCTTCAGCACATTTGACAAAATATCTTCTCAAAGTGGTTTCACGGGGAGCCGGTTTCATATTTGTACCTGTTGCTACCCACTGACGAAACTGTTCGTTGCGGAAGACATGAAATGGAACACCAGCAGAAGTGAATGCTTTAACCATTTCTTTCATATTATCCTTTGAACTTTGCATACACTGACACATTGAAGGTATAGTACTAGTACGAATGCTGCTAGAATTGCCTGAGATTGATCAATGTCCATCACTCTGTTTCCGAGATCTATGTTTAAAACTTTCCACATGCTTTTGCACAATGGCCTTTTTTCAAAATTAATACACTCCAAACTTAAGGTAAATCAAACTTTCCCCTTTTCAGCCACAAAATGATCTGTGGGAAACACACGAACCCTTTAAATTGCATTTACAACCTGTTTTGGCATGCTGGTGTTCAACATATATGAACTGCTCTGATTCAGCTTATATACTGACTATAAAGGTTCATTGTTGAACTTTTGCTTGCTGCTGATAATAAAGTTTAATTTATTCATTCAACCTATTGTTGGAAATTAACTGACTGTTTAAAATGTTAGAATTATGTTATATATTACATACTGTACTTTTTGTTTATTTTTTAAAATTATGCTTTATTGTGCTTTTAAAACTTATTTGTCCTAACTCTTAGCCTCCCAAAATCATGTTCTGAGTGGCTACCACATGTCTAAAGTCCTGTTACGCTTTTTATGCTTATTATGCTTTTGGGTTGCATTAATTATAATAGTTTAAATGTTTACCTTCTCTGTGGTCCCGTAATTATTTATTATCAAAAAAGTTTTACAGTTTTCACATATGTTTTCTTGGCATATGCAATAAAATAGATGTGAAACTGGTGAAGATTCCCCACTCCCAGATTGCTAAGTTAACCTCTTAGTACAAGACATTAGCTTGCGACCACCGAGAAAAATTACTTTCTATATTTTTAATTATAAAATACAAGTTAGTGATTTCTAATGATAGCAATTTTTTCTCTTTGCACCAACGAATTTTAATGCAGTAAAAATATATTAATGCACTATTTTTTACCTGAGAGTTATTGAAACAGTTTGATATTGTTATAGTTTTCGTATCGGATCACTATAAACATATTCGATCTCTTTGTTTACCTAGCTTCTGTTTTCCTAGTTGCTAATTCCTGTTCATATATACACACCAAACGAGTATACCAGTCTAATACCTTTTATCTAAACTAGTCCGAAGTTTCATAGCTTTGAAACTCTTTAAGGAGAGTTTTACGCAACATTAAAAATCATTTGAAGTTAGGCAAGGCACGAAGTACTAGTGACTGATACCCACATAGACCTCAGAGGATGATCTTGGCCAGCAAGCACGCGCCATGAAAACAAATGGGTTGCTACTTGTTCGTTATCGACTAAACTATCCTGGCTTACAGCAAAGAGCAATCGGCTAAGTAAAATACTGCATGCGACACGGACTCTTCACGGCTTTCTTGATTGACTTAACCACGTTTGTTTTGTGTTTATTATCCTATTCATTTTTAATTATTCTAATAGTAAACTCTCAACATTGTTGTAAATATTCCGAAGAACTTGCTGGTAAATATACCTAAGAACGTTTCATTTAGTACCAAGAGTTAAAGACCGAAAAATGAATCTCTTATCTCACTGCAAAAGGAAGTTATTTTGCTTAACGTTATTTGCATTCCCATAGTATTTTAAATCATCTGTTGTCTTTATCAGTTTCTTACCTCCATCACAAAACCACTAACCAAATTGCCCCTAAAAGATATTATTAGCGACATATATATAAACTTGTTTACTGGTAATGTCTTTCCATTCATTGTCTATTATGATGAAATTGTACATTGGAAGAATAAACAAATAACTAAAGGTATAGATTCTTTAGCTGAGTTTCGTATAATAAAAAATTATCTTAATATTAGCTAAACACTGTGCAGTATACTTATGAAAACACTGCTAAAGCACGCGATTCGGTGTTTCCCAGCCTACCTGCGTTACCTCCATTTGCGTGGGTCAGACACGCGGCTTTTTAGCAGGAGACGATTTTAGCGTATGGTGTTATAAACCATATTTTTGTATAATATAGGATCTGAGCAGCAAAGACCACATATTGGTTCGGTGCCATCATGAAAAATGTGTGTAAATGGTGTGTATGTGTGTGTGTGTAGGTGTTTCAAGGCGAAACATACACAATACTGCCAACGTAGGTCTTACTTTGCATACAATTTCTGTGGCGTAACAACAATTTAGTCCACCCGTGGAGTACCGTGTATGAATATGTTAAAGAGGTGCGAGTTCGAATCTCTATTAGGGTGATTACCCGGATAAGCGTTTTTCTGGGTTTTCCACTATCTTGAGAAAACAAAACATAGGCAGCTTTAAGCTCTATGAACCCCGATCGTACTTGTGCATTATTTCACCCATTTGGTTCATCATCCATTCTGATTAAAGTATTTTAATCTACAACTATTTTGTATTCCATGGTAAACCTAACAATAATCAAAGTCCTGATGCTTTTTTAATGTGTTCATACATAGCCTTTGTAAATCCTTTCAAGTGTTTCAGTAAATTATGAAATGAGATGCTAAGTTGTTTTGTAGCGCCATGTTCGTCAGAAAGTATAAGGCTGAATTATAGAAGAATTATGAAAATCGCCAATTGTTTTTTTGAGATTACCATACGTACACACACATACATACATACATACATACATACATACATACATACATACATACATACATACATACATACATACATACATACATACATACATACATACATACATACATACATACATACATACATACATACATACATACATACATACATACATACATTACATACATACATACATTACATACATTACATACATTACATACATTACATACATTACATACATACATACATACATACATACATACATACATGCATACATTCATGCATACATGCCTACATACCTTCGGTCTGGGTAGCTCAGTTGGTTAGGTGCGGGTCTGAATTCAAGGTCGTGAGTTCAAAACTAGCTCAGACCGATAGATTTTAGGAGCGCTTAAAAGCGAAATACCATATCAGAGATTTACTGTCTTGTAAAAGAACTCCTGCGAGATGAAATTTCGGCACACTGGCTTATATGATACTGGCAATGGACAGTTTTGTTAAAAAACAAATAAGTTAATACATGCATGCGTAATATTTTATAATATTGGCATAGATGTGAGAGTTAATTTTCACCTTTATTAAAATGAAGTATTATAGAAGAACGACCCTTTTGTTGAACGTTAGCATCGCTCTTGCTTTATTTGAAACACGGCAGGGAGCGCACCTAAGAGCCGGTTACAAATGGAAGCCATTATTTGCAGCGACTCCACCTTTGAGATGCTCGCTGTAGGTGTATCGGGCTGTAGCTGGGATGAATGGATCCGGTAGCGTTGCAACGAATGCCAGATTCCGAGAAGCATAGGACGGAGATGAATGATGTTTCCTCTAGAGGCAGCACTCTCGCCACAGCCAGGAAATGAAACGTTCCTTCATCGTTACCAGACAAATGCCTTTGTACTTCCTCCAACAGCATAAGATTCTATTAAACATATTGGATTTCGCCCTGTACCTCTTGCAGAGTTACTTGTATTATAATCTGGTGCTTGCTTAATGAACACAGCTTTCGAGAACAATATACCGTTTCTAGATAGACGGATGAGGTCTGAATTCAAATCTAGGAAGATTTCAATCACTGTGCAGGCCTATGATGTTTAAGAACAGCAGACCTAGTCTCCTTAGATTGGCCGTAAAAAGAAAATATACTCATACATACTTATTAAAGAGGGCAAGGTACTCTGAAATGGTAAAAAATAACATTTTTGTTTTGCTTTAGATACCAATAAAACATCTATTATTTCTAGTTTAAGAAAATGTATACTTTCTGAGGGATTAACAGGATTTTAATAAATTTAAATATAATTTAAATGCCAGTCTGCGTTTCTTTAAAGCTGTTTTGCAAGGCCTATCTTTAAAACATTTGTATATTTAAATTCAGTTTTCTCAAAACATACTTTTAGGATGCTAATGTACCATTTTCTCAGAAACTATGAGAGCTGGAAAGCTGAAATACATCTGCTGAATACATAGTTGAACTTTCTGAACCACTATCGTGATGTTATAATATATATTGATCATATTAAGAAAGTGTCAACATTGCAAGTTTTCCACATTTTTACTTTTTGGAATTTCAAATATATTTCTTTTTTAATTTCTACTAAAATTGCATCATTGCTAAATAATTGAGATTCAGAAGATAGTTGATTACACTAAAAACAAGCATGCAAAAGTGTGATTATATGTTGCAAGTAGTATAAGAGAAAAAAGGTTACACATGAATTCATTTTATTACTTTTCTGCTGAATGAAATGCTTTTTATAGATTCAACCACATAAGCTATTAATGCAAAATACCACTTGAAATAATTGTCATGATTTACAGAATAATTCATACAAATTTCTGGAAAAACAATTGCATACTTTAAGAGTAATGGCAATACAACTCGCATAAGGTGTAATTTCCGTATGCTTAGACTACCTTGTCCCCTTAATTTACCTGCGTCGTATGTAGTTACACACCGGCTAACTTACACACGAATATCTAAGGCCAGAAGTCGGTTCAGGAGCAGAGAACATTGAATCAGAGAATGAAGAATCCGGAACTAGGGATGACCCGTAGCCAGGAATCAGAGTAAGGAAGATAGTATGAAATAAATGAAAATAAATGATAAGAAAGGTGATGCTCGAGCAATTGTTTGAATCAAGGGCGAGCAAAACCAAAAAACCCAGAGAAAACCACACAAAACACCCCTATATTTTACTTTTGTAGATTAAATATAATTTATTACTTTTTATACACGAAACTATATACATAGTATATAGTGAAGGTAATGCACTTCACCAAAAAAAAATTTGTACCGCGACTTCACGGAAATATACGTTTTAGGGTTCACTGTATCTAAAAAAAGTATTTTCAGAAAAAGGTCCGTGTGTATGTCCGTGTGTCCCTTTGGGAACACGATAACTCCAAAATGAAAAGTCGGTAAAATACCAAACTTGGTATTTAAGTTTACTATCTTCGAGGGATACGACACGAAGTTTTTGAGAAAAATACCTCCACCGCAAACTACCCTATTCATAAGAACAATTTTGAAAATTTTTATTTTCTCAAAAATGGCTTTAACGATTTTGATTAAAATACCGTATATTAAAAATATTTATATGGCAAATAAAATGTATATCTTACATTTTATAAAAGCGATTCGGGTATGTCAGGTAAAAAAACAACACAAATGGAAACCTCTTGAATAACAGAAAATGTAGGCAATTCTTTTTGAATAGCTTTCATTTCTCTATCATTTCTTTCTTTAATTACTCCATAAATTCTTCTCAAAATCCCTCTTTCAATTATTAAAAGCGTTTGTGTTTGAGATTGTGTAAAAACTTTTGGCTGACAACGATGTAATATTTTCATAATTATGTTATAAATTTTTAATTGTTCATATTAGTTTGTAAACAACGAGATACGTTTTATTTCCCTGCATAATTCTTTAATTCTTCTTTATAAATAACCGCAATACTTAAAATGTCGTTTAATTCGCTTTTACCAAGAAACACTCACATTAATGCTTATAATCTCAGCAAATGGTAGTGAACGAGCCCTATACAGAAAAATTCTCCACCCCAGTCAAGAATTGAGCCTGTAACCTGTTTGTCAGGGAGATATAATGCCCTTTACTCAAGGATGGTATAATTTTCTACTGGTATATGTTTTGTTTTAATAGACAACACTTGAGGTTCTGAATCAGAAAATTTCAAAGTGAATCCAAAGCTAAATATGAGAATGATTTCGAAAATGTGAGATAAACGGATATTTTACCGAAAGGGATGGCTCAGGCGGTTTCAGCGGGGATCGCGGGTTCGATCCTTGTGACTGGTCTACCTGACCCAAGGGGATTTTTCGGGGTTTACCCGTGTCACCAGGGTTGGTTCGTCACATCCTCCCAATTTTCCGTTTCAGCGTTTCCTAATCCCAGTTTATAATCATCTATCTTTCAGGGTTAAATAACCAGGCGGCGGTGTTCAGCCGGTTGCGGCTGGATGGTGGACTGAGCATTGTGAAACGTTAACCTGGCGACGTCGTCGGGTAGTCCGCTGGGAGGTTTAGGGCCGCGAGCTAGGACTAAGGCGGTATTAGAGGCGTTCCGATGTATCGTCCATGCTGCACCCGTTGTCATCTGGTCGTCCATCGGGTCTTCCTCCCTGAGACCCGTCCCTATCTAAACCTAATCTTAAACAGATGTTTTAATTACAGAATATTTTAGGTGACTTTACTCATGAAACATTGAATTTAGGTTTATTTGACTTTGTACAAGCGCGTAATGGTAAAGACGCCAGATGTATGCACCAAAATTCTCTTCTGCAACAATGGTAATCATAAGAAAGCCTTGCTGATGATTGGCTTATGAAAAATTCAGCAGCGGTTAAGTTGCTGACTTCTCCTGTAATATACTTCAGAGACTGAAGTCTGCAGGGCACCTTATGTAAAATAAGAGTGGCTGTGTTGGAGAAGCAGGCCTGCTCAGTTATTGCTGTCGTTACTATAAAATCGCGAAAGGGCATGGCATCGTATAAAAGAATTCCGACTGTTTATCTAACGACAATGACAATGCCACCCTAAAATATTTCAGGGGGATCTGGTGGGGTAGTGCAGCCGACAGAGCCACTCTTCCATACTTCATACTTAACGTTGAGTTTTCTTTTTCTTATCGACCGAATGTCGTCCTCACTTTTACGACTGTTCTGTGTGCAAAATGCGAGTTTATAGCTTCCGCACAACTTTCGTTATTTTTTATTGGTAATGGGGAACCCCCATTTCTTTTTCTGCTTACGCATGTAAGCAAAGCCATAGCGATTTCTAAAGATATTAAACGTTGTGCCTGGTATTTTGCTGTGAGTCGTAAAATTGCAGATAGGTAACATCTCTCCCCATGAATAGCGTTAAAGAAATATCCCTTAATTCATTCAGTAATAAGCCATATGCAACGAGATTTGGAGTATAATATTTGCCCCTGATGGTGCAATAAAACTGTAATAACCGAAATACATTTGTAGAGCATATTGTGGTCTGCACCAAAACCCAATTTTCTGAGTGCTCTAGAGCAGTTGATGATTTGGTTGAATGTTATTCATTCTGCTTCGCACAGTTATTCTCACCACTTTCTAGCATTTTCAGGATGATGACACAGATATTCCAACTTGGAAATAAGGATGAGCTCTGGGTATGCATAGCAAAAATAATGTGATGTGTTCCATTCACATGACTTTCTCTACATCTCTGCAACAAATTATTGTTAAAAAGCTGGTGCTAATCAAGAAAAAAATACCACAAATAATCGTATTACTTGTTTCCTTGTAAGTAGAAGCGAAATAAGGGAGCGCCATAGGTTATCGTGATAGTCAAAAGCGGGTGTGCTAGATGACTGAAATTCCTTTGTTTGTATGAACAGGAGTTGACAAATTCCTGTATGAGAAAAGTAGAAGATTTTCAAAGCTGAAACCAAAAACAAGGAATATCTCAAAAACGATCAACTCCACGAAAAAAATCACATAGCATAAATTGTAACTTTTTTGTATGGCAAGTTTTTGTCCATCTCTTACGGTTTACCAGTTATACAAAATTTCATAAAATTCATCCAGAATAAAGTAGTCTTCAGAGGCTATTCTCAGAAAATTCAAGGTATACATTTTTTTTGTCAGGTAAATATCTTTAATATACGACATTTTAATCAAAAGCGTTAGAGCCATTTTTGAAAACATCAAAATTTTAGAAAAAAAGGTCCATATAAAGGGTAGTTTGTTGTGGGGGATTTTCTTGAAAAGCTTCGTTTCTCGCAAGGTACCGAATTTAAATACCAAGTTTGGTATTTAACAGTCTTTTCGTTTTTAAGCTATGCTGTCTACAGACACACACACATACACATACACACACGGACCTTTTTTCAGAAGTTTTTCTTTTGGATTCAGGGACAGCCAAAACATGTATTTTTGGGGAAATCTCCGTATGGAATTTTTGGGTGGAATACAATACCTTCTCTATACACTATGTACATAGTACGTGTAGAGAAAGTAATAAGTACATGTCCATATTGAAAATAAACGCAGTGATTCCAACTGATCAAACGAATAAAAGTAATTGAGCTTGAGTTATATAAATTGGTTTTATATCAATTATAGTAGTAATAAAATTTACGGTCCCCGCCTGGGTAGAGTGGTGGTAGCGTGTCTGCCTCTAATTCAAGGGTGAGTTACCTGGATAAGGTTTTTTCGGGGGTTTCCCTTATCCTGAGAAGACGAATGTCGAGTAACTTTAAGCTCCATGGACCCCGAGATCATTTGAGCATCATTTCACCAATTTCATCCATCGTCTGATATGACCAAGCAGGTTAAAGGACGTTAAGCTAAAAAAAAAAAAAAAAAAAAAAATATGGCTCCTATAATTCTTGATATACCTGCAAGATTTAATGAAGATATCTGATGTGTTACACTCACATGACTTCCTCTAGCAGCTCTTCAAACAAATTTCTTATAAAAGATTATTCTTCTTTCTACACAATGCTAATCGAGGTAAACATTAGCAGAATGTTCTTATTACTTAGTTCCTTATAAGTAGAAGGGAAATGAATGTGCTATTCTAAAGTGATAGTCAAATGTTTTAAAAGCTATCGTTATGCGATTGTCATTGCAAATCGCTTCTTTGCTTGGCCAGAAGAAGAACAAAAGAAAAACGGACAGTTCCTGTTTGAGAAAAATATAAGTACTTCACAATTGAAACCAATAACAAGGAGTATCTCGGAAACGGTTACCTCCACCAAAAAAAAAAAAAAAAAGCGTCAAGCGCATAAATTGTGGGTTTTGACGAGGCTTATATTTTTTGTAGTACGTTTTTGTAACGTTTAGTAGTTAAGCAAAATTAGGCAAAATTCATCCAGGATAAACATGTTTTCAGAGGTTATTCCCAGAAAACTCAAGATACATATTTTATTTATCACAAGATATGTTTCCCTTCGGTAAAGTGGCCTATCTAATACGCTTTTAAGGTCATAGCAAACAGGTGATAGACATGGACGGGTCAGTAAAAGGACTTGTATTACGATAAGTGTTTGCACCGTATTTTTAATGTCTTTGAGTGTACCAATACGACGCCAATGTATGGTGAACGAACCCAACGGCAGTGAAGTATAAAACCAGCAACGGCCTTTGCATAAATTTAATGGAATAAAATAATATTTATTCTGAGTTGTACCGTGAATAGAAATTAAAATTGGCGATACCTTTTCACCTGTTGATCAATCAAAGTACATTATAAAACATTCATAAGCTGAATAAAAGAATATCAGTGGATGATGTGTTGCTGGTAATGATGTTAGCTGAGCACAGAGAGGCGTCTATAAATATTTCAGAGCTTGTGTATGCAATTAATGTGAGAACGATGATGTGCCTTTGAAAAGAGATGAATAGAAGCGGGAGGGGGTAGAGTGGAAGCCTTAAGAGGCGGTATCATAGTGCTGCAATAAAAGTTAATAAGGAAATGTACAGAAAGGGGAGCTTTCCATTCAGTTGTTTAACCACTTATAGAGACTTCGCTTAAAGGCACCCTGAGATATACAAAACTTTGTGAGCACATGAATGAATGTTATAGCATTCAACCACGTTGTGCTAGACTCTTTGGTAAAATCAGCAAAGACATGTCTTTCCAAATGGTTATTGCCCACGTAGATTCCAAACAAGAAAATAAAAGCAGTTGGAACATCATGACTTAAAATACATACATTTTTACTTTCTCTACAAGTACTATGTACATAGTGTATAGAGAAGGTATTGTATTGCATCTAAAAACTCGATACCGAGATTTCACCGGAAATATAAGTTTTGAGACCCCCTGAATAGAAAAAACATTGCTAGAACAATGTCCATGTGTGTGTGTGTCTGTCTGGTTGTCTGTCTGTGTGTATGTGTGTGTGTGTGTCTGTGGGAAGCATAGCTCAAAAACGAAAATACCGTTAAATACCAAACTTGGTATTTATCTTCAGTAACGCCCAAGGATCCGACACGAAGATTTAAAAAAAAAAAAAAAACTACGCTTTACATGGATAAATTTTGGAAAAATTTTATTTTCTTAAAAATGGCTCTAACGGTTTTGATTAAAATATCGTATATTAAAGATATTTACCTGACAAATAAAATGTATATCTTGAATTTTCTGGTAAAGGCCTCTGAAGTTTACTTTATTCTGGATGATTTTTACGGAAATTTGCCTAACTGCTAAACCGTAAAAAATGGACGAAAACTTAAAACACATAAGCTGTACAGCACGTTAAAACACACAATTTATGTTATATACTTTTTTGTTCGTGGAGTTGATCGTTTTTGAGACATTCCTTGGTTTTGCCTTCAGCTTTGAAAAACATACTTTTCTCATACAGGAATTTGTCAACTCCTGTCCATACAAACAAAGGAACTTCAGTCACTTAGCAGCCATCTTTTGACTCTCACTTTAACCTATAGTACTCCCTTATTTCGCTTCTACTAACAAGGAAGCAAGTAATAGGACTATTTCTGTTAATTTCTTCTCGATTAGATGAAGTAAATAGAATCATTAGCTTTTTAACAATAAATTGTTGCAGAGATTTAGAGAAAGTCATGTGAATGGAACACATCAGATTTTTTTCATAATATTGTAAGGTCAGCTTTCAATGACGTTTTCAAAATTATTTTGTAGTGACAAATTATGCGTTACACCCACATAACTTTCTCTAACTACTCTACAAACAAACTTCTTACAAAAGGTAATTCTTCTTCCAACACCATGCTAATCGAGATAAACATTAGCATACTTTTATTTCTTAGTTCCTTATAACAAGAATGGAACTAAGGGAATGCACTAGGCTAAAGTTATAGTCAAATGTTTTAAAAGCTGTCATTATGCGATTGTCATTGCAAATCCCTTCTTTGCTTGGTCAGGAGTGGAACAAAGAAAAACGGACACTTCCGTCTGAGCAAAGTATAGGCACTTCACAATTGAGACTAATAACAAGGAATACCTATAAAACGGTGAGCTCCACGAAAAAATGCATATGACATAACTGGTGTATTTTACCAAGATCTACACTTTTTGGACAGTAAGTTTTGCCTATCTCTTAAGCAAAATTCATCCAGAAGAAACAGGTCTTTAGAAGCTATTCCTAGAAAATTCAAGATATACATTTTATTTGTGACAGATATGGCTTTAATATGTGGTATTTTAATCAATATCATTAGAGTTATTTTTAAGAAAAACAACATTTCCGAAAAATTTTCCATGTAAATGGTAGTTAGGGGTGGGGGGATTTTCTTGAAATTCTTCGAGTCGCATTCCTTGCATACCAAACTTAAATACCAAGTTTAGTATCTAACCTTTTTTCCGTTTTTTGAGCTAAGATGTCCACACACACACACACACACCCACCCACACACACACACACACACACACACACACACACACGGACCTGTTTCTGGAAATGCTTCTTTTTGGAGTCAGGGGATCCTAAAACATGTATTTCCGGTGAAATCTCGACATCGAATTTTTGTAGCTACGGGGCTAGAGAAAGTAATAAAGTCAGATTACTTTAATTCTGAGCAGCAATAGCTGACATACCGTTAATTTTAAGATCCCTTACGGCGGTAGTGTTTCTACATCCCATTCAAGAGGTCCCGAGTTCAAATTCGGTGAGGTGAGTCCCGGATAAGGTTTTTTTCTGTGGTTTTTCCTTATCCTGAGAGGATGAATGTCCAGTAACTTTCAGCTTCATGGACCTGGGCTCATTTGAACATCATTTCACTTATTTCATTCACCGTCGGATATGGCCAACGATATCAAACACCACTATGGCTTGTATTTAGTTTGTAAGAGACTTGCTTTACAACTAGACGATAGTTACTAAACAATTAATTAGTGCACTTTAGAAGCGATTCCGCCGGCTGCTCCAGTTAAGTTACAATAAATAAATAAAATATGTGCCACCGAGCATATCCGTATTAATATTTAGTCATCAACCTGTGAATACATTGAAATCTATTATGGATGAACTACCAGATGACATTCAATAATACGTTCGTATTAAATAGCCGGTCCTCATGGCCGCGCTCGTTAAGTGCGTTGCGGATTGTGGGTTCGAGTCCCGCTAAGGGCATGGGTGTTTGTAAATGTGTATCTGTATGTGTCTGTACAAGTAAACAATTTGATGTGTTCCATTCACATGACTTTCTCTACATCTCTGCAACAATTTATTGTTAAAAAGCTAATGCTTCTATTTACTTCATGCTAATCGAGAAAAAATTAGCAGAATAGTCTTATTACTGCTTTCTTGTAAGCAGAAGCGAAATAAGGGAATACCATAGATTAAAGTGATAGTCCAAAGCTGGTTGCTATGTGACTGAAGTTACTTTGTATGGACACGAGTAAATAGAGTCCGATATGAGAAAAGTATGTTTTTTAAAGCTGAATTGAAAAACAAGGAATATCTCAAAAACGATCAATTCCACAAAAATTATATAACATAAAGTATGTGTTTTAAAGTGCTTTACATTTTTTGTGTGGTAAGATTTTCTCCATCTCTTACGGTTTAATACTTACGCAAAATTCCGTAAACTTCATCCAAAATAAAGTAGTCTTCAGAGGCTATTCCTAGAAAATTCAAGATATTCATTTTATTTTTTAGGTGAATGTCTTTAATATATGGTATTTTAATCCAAATCGTTAAAGCCATTTTTGAGAAAATCAAAATTTTCGAAAAAAGTTCTATGCAAACTTAAATACCAAGTTTGGTATTTTACCGACTTTTCGTTTTTGAGTTATCGTGTTCACAGACACACGGACACACACGGACCTTTTTGCGAAAATGTTTTCTTTTTGTATACAGGGGATTCTAAAACATATATTTCCGGTGAAATTTCGGTATGGAATTTTTGGGTGGAGTGCAGTACCTTCTCTATATACCTTCTCTACATAGTACATGTAGAGAAATTAAAAAAGAAAACTGTAAAACAAAGAAAATAAGGGAAACAAAAGTAAAACAAAATTTATGTGTTTATTCATATGCCTTTCTCTACATCTCTGCAACAAATTATTGCTAAAAAACTTATGCATCTATTTACCTTATGCTAATTGAGAAAAATTAGCAGAAATAGACTTATTACTTGCTTCCTTATAGGTAGAACGGAAATATGAGTGTACTATAGGCCAATGTGATAGTCAAAAGCTGGTTTCTATGTGATTGAAGTTCCTTTGTTTGTATGGAGTTGATAAATTCCTGTAAGAGAAAAATACATGTTATATAAAGCTGAAACCAATAACAAGGAATATCTCAAAAAACGATCAGCTCCACGAAAAAAATGTATATGACAACAATTGTGTGTTTTATAGAGATCTACATTATTTGTGGAGTTAACTTTTTGGTGTATCTCTTACGGTTTACCAGTTATGCAAAATTCAATAAAAACATCCAGAATAAACAGGTATTTAGAGGCTACTCCCAGAAAATTTAATATATACATTTTATTTGGCACGTTAATATCTTAAATATAGATTTTAATCAAAATCGTTATAGCCATTTTTGAGAAAATCAATATTTTCGACATTTTTCCATGTAAAGGTAGTTTAGGTCTTCATTTTCTTGAAAACCTTGGAATATACCAACTTAAATACCAAGTTTGGTATTTAACGGTCTTTTCGTTTTTAAGCTATGCTTTCCACGGACGCGTGCGCGCGCACACACACACACACACGCGCGCGCCTACATAGGCCCTTTTTTCAAAAATGCTTTTTTTTTTTTTTTTTTGATTCAGGGGGACCTAAAACATGTATTTCCGGTGAAATCTCGGTATCGCATTTTGGGTGGAATACAATACCTTCTCTATACACTAGATACATAGTACGTGTACAGAAGGGAAGAAGATGTGCCTCCCAGCATATTTTTATTAATATTTAGTCATAAAAACCTGTAAATACATTGAAATCTGCTATGGATGAACTAGCAGACGACAGAATCCGTTCGTATTAAATATATTTTATTTAAATGTACATAGAATATCTACTGACCTACCGAAAAAAGAAACCAGTTATGATATACTTTAGCATATATTTTATAGATGAAAGCCAGAAGTAGCTAGCACCCTGATGAAAAATTTGTTTACATATATTTGTACTCCTGTTCAATGTAGGAGGAATCAAGCTACTGCATTTCAGAGACCTGTTTATCAGGTTCTAAAGTGCGTGGAGTAGAAAAGTTGGTCTCTAGCTCCTACCGATAGCCAGGTAACCTCATCAAACTTGATGAGCTTTAACGGGAAACCTAGCTCTGGTGGAATCCAGAGTACAGACTGTATAGAAACACTTTATTTTCAGTTTTCATTAGAAAATTTATTAATGTAACACGATAATTTCTTTGGCGTTAGCTGAATTTAGCAACTCCTTTAAACACCTACGTAGAAGCTGACCACCCTAGGTCATGAAGGTTTTCGCCTTGTTTCTTGTGATTGAACTATATGAGTTAAACTGGTTTTAGATCTTACTAAATATTTTCAGCTGTAACATTAGAGACCAATTTTGAAAATGTATTTTTCCGTGATATACCCGGTTGTCCAACTGCCCCATATTTGACGTGTGCAGATATCTGTTCATGTATTTAAAGAGTTGCACAACTCAATAGGCACATTTCAAGTTAAAACCAGCCAGCGGAGAACTGGCGAGAGTGAACTTCACTTTCTCTGTCTTGCTTATCAGTAGGGACGTTGAGCTCATTGTGACGAGTTAAACGAAGGTCGGTCTCGTTATTTCTACACTGGTGGAGTTTGACTTGAAATAGCTGTGGCCGTTGACGCGTTTGGCGTTTGGTTTTGAATCCCTCTCTATTGGCACGAATGTTTAGTACTGTTTCACTATTTGTGTACTCTCTAAGTCATTCTATCCTCCTGGTGACCAAGAAAGTTATACCTGAAGGCCAATATATGTGTTGAGAAAGACAAACAAAACTGAAATAGCTTCGTTAAGATCTGCAACCCCTTTAACGTACAAGTAAGAACGGTTTGGCCAACCTAGTATCGTGTTTTCGGTGATATCTATATCGAATGCATGAAATAGGCGAATAATATTTAAGTGCCTCTGGATTTCAAGCCATCGTGTATAGTCCACAGAGAAATTATAATCACACAAGTTAATAATCGCCATAGGATAATTAAGTCTCTTCGTGCTTCATTTCCGACTGAAAGATTTAAAACTAAATCTTAAGCTGAAGGTCGTTAGATATGGCTAGTTTATTTTTTTTAAAAATCTGATGAGTATAATAACAGGACTTTCTCTACTCTCTATCGTCTTTGTGGATATACAAACTATTCTTTTAAAGCTTATTTTTCTATTAACTACATTTTAATTACGCTAAGCATTTTAAGAAATAGCTACACTACACATTTCGTTAGGATACAAAGGGAATAGCGCTAGTCAAATGTTTAGGAACTGAACGTTATATGCTGGCCTTAAAATCCAATGCCATCACGAGAAATAAGGACTTTATAAAAACGACAAGTTATTGAACAGCTCTATTAATTATAATGAATATCTCGGAAATGGCATGCCAAAAAGGGTTATTGCAATTAAAGTATATGGTTTTAGGAATATCTACTCTTTTGCAATACACTCACGCCTAGCGTTTAGGTTTAGGGGTTCCAAATGAAGAGGACTTCAAATTATATTTGTCATGTAAATTAATTAAACATATTTTTATTGAAATCCAAATCATTTACGAAAATAAAAAATGAAAATAAAAGCCAGTACTGGCTGCAAGTTCTTGAAAATTATGTTGCATCTTTGTAAGATGCTGAACTAAAACACCAGGTTTGGTATTCATCCGGCTTTGTTTTCCGACATATATTTATGTTGAAATCTCGATATCGAGCTTCTAAATAGAATGAAACACCATCTCTATCTATTATGTACGGGGTAGAAGAATATTAAATGATAGCATTTGTGATTTTTGCAGTTTCATTGCCTTAATGTGACCTTTAATCTTTACTATATAGGTTAGCCAATTTGTACTAACAGTACAGTAACGGTGGTTAACATTTAAACAGAACAGAAATGGTGTATGATAGAAACATCTGATATGCCACATTTATATGACTTTCTCTACCTGTTCTTCAAATAAAACTATTGTTAAAATGGATTATTCTTTAATCCAGGTAAACATTAAAGATGTTTTTAAGCTGGTTGGTCACATTGAACGAGGAAATTGTCTCATTATTTACTTCCTACTAAGTAGTTGTAAAATAAGGGAAATAAAATGGCGTCTTATTTATGGCGCTCTTTAACTGCTGTGGTTCTCAGCGTCTCATTCTAAATTGGGCGTGAAAAACCGCTTAATTTTGCTCAGAGGCCTCTCTATCAGGCTGGAGATTCTTTTACGTGCCGTAAATTTACGACACGGGACCAACGACTTTACTTCCCTTTACTTACACTCGAAAAAATCCATTGTCCTCCACCGGGTTTTCATATACCCGCGACCTTGGGTATATGAAGTTAACATGGTAATTATAACACCTAGGACGACGGAAAATATACTAGGCTAAATTAATAGTCAAATCTTTTAAAAGCTGACCGCTATTTGAACAGTAGAAGTTGAGTTCTTTTATGGCTAGGAGTAAAACAAACGAGAGAGTACCGAAAGATGTAAGTAGCTTAAAATTCAGCCAATAACAATAAATATCTTCAAAACAGTTAACTCTAGAAAACGTACATGATATTATGATATATATTGTGTGTGTTTTAACGAGATATACATGTTTCTATCGTAAGCTTGTGTCTATTTCTTACAGTTTACCAGTTATGCAAATTTCACCCAGAATGAAGAAATATTCATAGACTATGCACAGAAAATTAGACGTATATTTTGTCTTTAATATACGGTATTTTTATCAAAATGGTACCCATTTTTGATGAAAACTTTTCACAAATTTTTCCATGCTTGGGTGGGGAATTTTTTTTTCAAATCTTCGTGTCGCATCTTTGGAGGATATTAAACTTCAATACCAAGTTTGCCATTTAACGGTTTTTTAGCTACGTTGTGCACAGCCACACACACACCCACACACACAAATACTAGCACGTGTGGAGCTTTTTGCAAAAATCCCCATTTTGGATTCAGGGAACCCCAAAATTAATGTTATCGTGATATCTCAAAACATTATTGTTATTACAATACAATAACTTCTCTACCTACTTCGTGCATACTAGTGCGTGTAGAAAAGCAAAAACGTTACGTTTAAAAACCATATCTGATAATATGGGAACTATGTTTAAAAATCTGATGTGTTCCAGTCACATGACATATTTCTGTAACAAACTATTGTTAATAAGCTTATTCTTTTATTTACTTCATGCGAGAAAAATTAGCAGAAATAGTCTTATTTCTTGCTTTACTGTAAGTAGAAGCGAAATCAGAGTTACCATAGGTTAAATCAAAAGCCAAAAGCTGGTTGCTATGTAATTGAAGTTTATTTGTTTGGACTCAAGTTGGCAAATTCATGTATGAGAGAAGTATGTTTTTCAATGCTGAAACCAAAAACAAGGAATATCTCAAAAACGATAAAATCCACGAAAAAAAAATATATATATAACATAAATTGTGTACTTTAACATCCTCTACATTTTGTGTGTGTTAAGTTTTTATCCATTTCTTACGGTTTAGCAGATATGCAAAATTCATCCAGAATAAAGTAGTCTTCAGAGGCTATTCCCAGAAAATTCAAGATATACATTTTATTTGTCAGATAAATATGTTTAGTATACGATATTTTAATCAAAATAATTAGGGCAATTTCTAAGGAAATCAACATTTTCGAAATTTTTTCCCATGTAAAGGGTAGTTTGGCGTGGGGGATTTTCTTGAAAATCTTCGTGTCGCATCCTTGGAAGATACCAAACTTAAATATAGGTTTGGTTTTTAACAGTCTTCTCATTTTTGAGCTATGCTGTCCACAGACACACACACACACACACACACACACACACACACACACACGGACCTTTTTCCTGAAACCATTTTTTATGGGTTCAGGGGGACCCAAAGCATGTATTTCCGGTGAAATCTAGGCATCGAATTTTTGGATGCATTATAATACCTTCTCTATACACTATGCAATAGAACGTGTAGAGAAAGTAAAACACTTATCTGGTTAACTTACGCTAACAGAGATTCCACCTCCAAACCCCTTGAATGTGTGCTAACACATTAATGGTCCTATTGTTTAAGTATCTTTTCCGCAACGGTATTAAGTACAGAATTCGTTGTCTGCGGAATGAAAAGTCCTATGCTATTCACATCAAGAATGCGAAATAAAATAAATGATACGAAACTTTACAATAGTTTAAGAAACACGCTCTGTATGCAAGCGCAATTTTAAATTGTAAGTATCGTGATGCAAGCGAAACTTTGAAAGATAACGGCCAACAGAGATTCATAGCAAGCACTTTTCGATATTAATCGAGTCCATTCTTCATGAATAAAATGCCTAAGGTTACAGTGCAGAGGAAAGACCGCAGTGAAAAATGACTGTCTAAGAGTTGTTGCATCAATTCAAGTTTTGTACGGCCTTACAATGCAACCATTTTTACTTTCTCTACAGTACTATGTCCATAGTGTATAGAGAAGGCATTACACTCCACGCAAAAATTCGATACCGAGATTTCACCAGAAATACACGTATTATGGTCCCTTGAATAAAAAAAAGAAAGCATTTTCAGAAAAAAAGATCCGCACTTGTGTGTGTGTGTGTGTGTGTGTGTGTGTGTGTGTGTGTGTCCGCGAACTCGATAACTCAAAAACGAAAAGTCAGTAAAATAAGTATATTTAAATTTAGTATCTTCCAGGGATACGACACGAAGATTTTGAGAAAAATGCCTCCATCCCAAACTACCCTTTAAATGGAACAAATGTCCATAATTTTGATTCTCTTAAAACTGGCTCTAACGATTTTGATTAAAATATCGTATACTAAAGATATTTCTATAGCAAATAAAGTGTATATCTTGTATTTTCTGGGAATAGCCTCTATAAACCTCTTTAATCTGAATGAATTTTGCTGAATTTTGCGTAACCTGTAAACCGTAAGAAATAGACAAAAATCTTATTTCACAAATAATGTAGATCACGTTAAAACACACAATTTATGTCATTTACTTTTTTTTCTGGAATTGGCCATTTTTGAAATATTACTTGTTATTTGTTTCAGATGTAAAAGACTTAAACTTTTCTCACACAGAAAGTTGTGAACTCTTAGCTCTTCATGGAACTGGATTTCATCCATATGGCAAGGGACTTTTAAAAGATTTGACTGCCACGTTAGCCTAGTATATTCCCTTAATTGCTTTCTTCTTACAAGGAAGCAAGTAATTAAGACAATTTCTGCTACAGCTTATCTCGATTATCATAAAGTAGATGGAAGAATATGCTTTTTAGCCATAATTTGTTACAGCGACTTAGAGAATCATGTGATTGGAACACGTTAGATTTTTTATTTCAGTATACACACAGTATATGATATATTTTCAGAATGTTCTTTTTTTGTTTTTATCTTAGTTATTAGTACGCAATATACTATTACGTAGTTTTTCTTCCGCACTTTTCATTTCCTCAATCACGCAGATTCACATTCAGTATCTGTCAAAAATTCAAGATCTACCCATCAAAATTTTCATTTTTTCCTTAAACACATGTGAAATGTTATGCGTGTACCATTTTGCCTGTGAAAATGAAGGTTTTTGCTGCAACCCATAGCTATTCCTCATTAAAGCTGTGGTAATATAATTCGAAAGAAAGATTGATAAAAATTATGTATTTTTATGAACAAAAAATACTCTTGAACGGATGCACTTGAACCAATGAGTTTTATTAGAGAGGCAGGCTTGCCCAAAATGGTTCTTGGTCCAGTATCACTTCTTAATGGAACATTTATGAGGTCTCTTTCATCGTATTGTAGGTTAAATCTTTTGTTTCATTTTTTAATAGAAATATATTATTATCTTAATTTTATCTTAAATAAAAGTTTGCGGCGTATGAATCTCTTAATATCCCGGTCACATAGATCACATAAGCAGTTTTGATCCCAGACTTACTCAGCATTACATTCGTGACATACTGTACGGCCACTCATGTTTTAGTCAGGGAAAGGGGTTAACCAGTCAATAAGCAATAAAACGGAAAAATAATAACTCTTGTAAACGATTGCGTCAGGAGACTGCTACTAAGATATAACATATTAAATACGTTTTTAATGCAGTATTGTCATTTGGCGATTTTTAATTTCTTTAGCACGTAAGTACAATGCACATAATAGTTAGAAAAGGTACTGAATTCCACTCAAATATTGGATACTGAGATGTCACTGTAGATGACATTTTTTGAGGATCCCCAAATAAAACAAAGCATTTTTGGAAATATGTCAGGGTGTGAGTACAGCATAACTCAAAAACGAAAAGCTGCTTTAAATACCAAACTTTGTATTTAAGTTCAGTATCTTCCAAGGATGCAACAGGTAGATTTTCAGTAAAATCCACCTCCCCAACTACACTTTACATGAAAGATTTTTAGAAATTTCATTTAAAAAAAACTGACTCTAATGAAGTTGATTAAAATGCGTATATTAAAAAGATGTACATGGCAAATAAGTTCTGGGGAATGTCCCCCGAAGACCTCTTCATTCTGAATGACTTTTCATAACTGGTAAATCGTAAGAGATAGATAAAAGCTTATTACACAAAAAATGTAGATCAAAGCATACAATTCACAGCTTTTTGTACAGCTAACTATATCAGAGACATTACCTGTTGTTGGTTTTAATTTTAAAGTACTTATAACTTTTCTCAAACGGGAAGCCCTCGTCTGTTTCTTCTCTCGTTTGTATTTCTCTTGGTCATGGAAAGACATTCGCCTTTTAATGACAATCGCATGCGTGAGGTTAGGTAAGATTTGACAGTCGCTTTAATGTTAGTATTCCCTTATTTCTTTTCTACTTATAAGGAACTAAGTAATAAAACCGTTTCTGACAATATTTGACTTGATTCGATGATGTATATAAATAAAAGAAGAATATTTTGCAAGAATGGTTTATTTGTAGAACAGATAGAGCATGTCATGTGAATTGAACACATTGTGCGTAACATGGTGAACATTTGGGAGAACAAAACGTATAACTTAAAACATATTTGAAAAATTCGCCTTTAGAAAAGAACTAGAGCAACGCTTTTATAGAGGTTCGTGCTACCGTCATGAGATAACAGTTTGCACATAAAAGTTCTCTCATCTGATTCAAGTATTCGTTATTACTCGACAAAATAGATTAAAAAACCAGTCTAATAAAATTAGTTCAAAAAATCTGATGTGTACCATTCACAGGACTTTCTCCATATCCCTGCAACAAATAATTCTTAAAAAGCTTATACTTCTATTTACTTTATGCTAATCAGAAAAAAAATTAGCAGAAATAGTCTAATTACTCGCTTCCTTGTAAGTAGAAGCGAAATAAGGGACAACCGTAGGTTAAAGTGATAGTCAAAAGCTGGTTGCTATGTCAATGAAGTTCGTTTGTTTATATGGATAGGAGTTGACAAGTTCCTGTATGAGAAAAGTATACGTTTTTCATAGCAGAAACCAAAAATAAGGAATGTCACAAAAACGACGAACTCCACGAAAAACATGTATATAACATAAATTGTGTGTTTTAATGTGCTCTACATTTTTGTGTAGTAAGTTTTTGTCCATCTCTTACGGTTTAGCAGTTATCAAAATTTAGTAAAATTCATCCAGAATAAACTATTCTTCAGAAGCTATTCCAAGCAAATTGAAGATATACATTTTATTTGTCAGGTTAATATATTTAATATACGAAATTGTAATCAAAATCGTTAGAGCCATTTTTGAGAAAATCAAAATTGTCGAAAAAAGTTCCATGTAAAGGGTAGTTGGGGGTGGGGGTATTTTTCTCAAAATCTTCGTGTCGCATCCCTGTCAGATACTAAACTTAAATACCAAGTTTGGTATTTTACCGACTTTTCGTTTTTGAGTTATCGCGTTCACAGACACACGGACACACGGACACACGGACACACACACACACACACACACACACGGACCTTTTTGTGAAAATGCTTTTTTTCGAATTTTTTGGTGGAGTGCAATACTTTCTCTATACACTATGTACACAGTGCGTATGGAGAAAGTAATAAAAGTCATGTTTACAAAGAAAAGCATAAAAGTCTAGCTGATAACAAGAGAGAAAGAGTTTGTTATTAATATCGAAATTTATATAATTTGAGTGGTTGTAGGGCTCAATAAAACAAAACAAAGGAATAAAAATGCTGATGCTTTATATACACGGTCATCCAGAAAGTGACAGAGGAATTGACATAACCAAACAATAACGAAAGTTGTCAACACAAAACTTTATTTACCAAGTTATGGTACTTTGTTCTATTTCTCAACGTAATCGCCACTGCTATCAAGGTATTTATTGTCACGTGGTACCGGTTTTTCAATGCAGATGTTGTACTCTTCCACCGCTTAAGATCTCACTTTGAGATCTTCATGACTGGGAAATCTTTTCCATCCAAAAAGTCATGTATGGTGTCGAAAGTTAAACACCGGTTTTTCTGAATTCCTTTATCAACATTTGCTTTCAACTCCTCCATAGCGATTGATGAACTTCCACTCCGGTATTTATCGTACACACTAGCTCTTCCTTGATTACTCGTAAATTATTTGCCATTTCCTCTCTGAAGACTCGTTCACTGCAGTACCATATACTTGAGTTATTTGCCTATAAAATTCTACTGGCCGAACATTTTGTGAATTCCAAAAATTGAATACGTTCTTTGGAGGTAGAAAAGTATAACATCTGCATTGAAAAACCGGTACCACATGAGAATAAATATCTTGATAGCAATGATGATTACGCTGAAAAATAGAGTAAGATTTTGGAAATTTGTAGATCAAGTTTTGTGTTGATAACTTTCGTTATTATTTAATTATGTCAAACCGCTTGCTACTTTCTGGATTGCCCTCGTTCATATGACTTTGTCTAACTATTTTTCAACAAAAGTTTATTGCAAAAAGTTCTTTTTTTTCAGACTAGGGTGTGTGAATGACACAAATATTGTTGTTAGGGCAGCAAGTAGTGGAAAATAAACCACACCAAAGACAATCTCGAACAAGCATCGCTGCAGACAATATTCGTGCTGTACGTGACCTTAATGAAGAAGATCGACGCATAAAAATTTCTGAAATTGCCTTCCTCGTAGAAGTACGATTTGGATGCCTTCAAGTCATCATCAGTGATGAAAACAACTTGCGGAAATTCTGTGCCAGATGGCATTCTCGTCACCTCACCCAAGAACAGAAAGAAAAGAAAGAAAAAAAAACTAGAGGAAATGCTTTAGACACATATGGAACATCCTTCTTGTAGTCGAATTTGTCTCCCTGGGATTATCATTTGTTTGGGCATCTGGAAAAAGAACTATTTGCAAGGCGTTTCAATGATGATGCAACGAAAACTGCTTCAATAATTACTACTTGATGCCAAAATATATTTAAATGTATAAGATCATGTAGAAAAATGAGACGTTTTTTTACTTTTTGTTGTGGATCCAATAAATTTGTAAAAACTAATTCCGAATTATATTTGACTAGTTCTCTGATAACTGAGGACAACAGTGCTAGAAATGCCCTCAATAAATATCTATTTTTTTATGAGTAGGCACAGTTGTAACAGAAAATGCAGTAGGATTAAGCACTAGTCAAATCTTTTAACAATGTTCGCTAACTGATGCCTTTGATATTCCGCTCAAATTCCGTTCTCTTTCCAGCTTAAAGAAATGAGGTATTTAGCAATTCCATATTAAAAAAAATCTCCAAAATGCTTCCACAAATTGTTTATATAGTACAAGTTGTATACGTGAACGAGATGTACAATTTCTATAGCAAATTTTTGTTCTTTCTTGCGGTTAAAAGTTGTCAAATCCCATTCAAAATGAAAACTTCCACAAGCTATTTCTAGAAATCTCTTGATAATACATTTCATTTGTCAGGCAAATGTCTTAAAATGCGGCGTTTTAATGCAAAGCATTAGAGCCGTTTTTGAGAAAATAAAAAAATAATAATAAAAATAAAATAAAAAATCTTATCTAAACAGTAATTTGACCAGCTAGTTTTTGTTTAAAATCTTCGTATTGTATTCTTAGATGAACTGAACTTAAATACTAAGACTGCTTCTTAAGCGACTTTTCATTTTTAAGGTACACTGTTCACAGACACACAAATACATATAACAGGGCCCTTACTAAAAATGTACATAGTGTATAGAGAAGGTATTGTATTGCACCCAAAAATTCGATACCAGATGTCACCGGAAATACATGTATTGGGTCCCCTTAAATACAAAAAAAAACAACATTTTTTGGAAAAACATCCGTGTGTATGTGTGCGCGTGTATGTCTCTGGATACGCATAGGTTAAAAACGAAAGGATTGTTAAATACCAAACTTGGTATTTAAGTTTCGTATCTTTCAAGAATGCGGCACGAAGATTTTCAAGAAAATTTCCTCACCTCAAACTAAACTTTACATGGAACTTTTATCAAAAATTTTGATTTTCTCAAAAATAACTCCAGCGAATTTGATTAAAGTCTCTTATATTTAAGATATTTACATACCAAATGAAATGTATATCTTGAATTTTCTGGGAGTAGCCTCTGAAGACTACTTTATTCCGGATGAATTTTACGGAATTTTGCATAACTGCTAAACAGTAAGAGATGGACAAAAAATTACTACACAAAAATGTAGATCATGATAAAACACAATTTATGTCATATACATTTGTTTCGTGGGGTTGACCGTTTTTGACTTATTCCTTATTATTGGTTTCAGCTATAAAAAAGCTATAGAGGCATAAGCTTTCTAACAATAATTTGTTGCAGAGCTATAGAGATAGAGGCATAAACTTTCTAACAATAATTTGTTGCAGAGATATAGAGAAAGTCATATGAATGGAACACGTCAGATTATTTTATTTTTTATCTCGGTATCCAATTTTTGAAAGGCATACTTCTCCTACCTTAAATAAGCAGCAGAGAAAGGTATAAACGCTGTTGTTCATCAGCATTGTTTTGTCGAAAGTTTCAGTAAATCCTATCTCATTTTCTCCTGTTCCTCTGAAGGTTTACGACCTAGGAGCATGCCAAATGACACAGGCCATCAAGAATCCTCATTCTGATGCAACAGCTGGCAGGTAGGCAAACCGACGCGGAAGTTGCACAGAGCGACAAACGTCCCATTGTGTTTAAGTCTGGTCTCCATATTCGGTAATTCAATCTAACCAAATCTGGCAAGCCATTAGTGCACCGGCTCAGTCGGTCAAGAGGTTGTCGCGTGCTGCTAAGGGTCAAACGTGCTTCTGAACCTTATGGCGCATGGTCCTTAAGCCAAAAGTATATACCGCAAACAGCTTGTAAATGTTTTAAGATACATACTAGTGATAAATGCTGATGGCCATAGTGAAAATCAACTACCATGCCGTTAATGTCAGACAACATTTGTCTTCTTTTTCGCTGTATCTCTGTTATTAATAGATGTTTGTAACAAATGAAATCGATGGCGTGTCATTTCTTCAAATGACTTTATAGCATCGTTACTTAGTCGTCCGCCCACATCAATAACACCTATAATAGCTAAACATGTGGTTATACATCTCTAAAAGCTATCAGAATCCCTAATTCAGATTTCTCTTTGGCAGAGAGCACCAGGTATTACATTCCAAGTCGAGAGACAGCCTAATATTTCCTGTATGGGAAACGTGTTTGTTGACATAATGTTAAAGCTTCGTAGATCTCTTTTGATAGCAAAAATAAATTTTCAAATTTTATAACAATATATATACATATATATTTTATATCACGGACTCAGACTTACGTGAGATTTATTATGGCTAGCACTCCCCAGAAGGAAGGAATGAAATGAACATTATTCAAAATTTTTTCATAAAGTAAAATGTTATATATTAAAGATATTTTCATGAAAAATAGAATGTATATCTTTATTTTTCTAGGAATAGCTTATGAAAGTCTCCTCATTCGGAGAAAAATCTTCTTTAATTAGACAATATATTCCACGTAATTATATACATAGGCATAAGTCATTTCCGATTTATCTGTTATTAATGGCTCTAATTCTTCAATATTATTAAAATTATAGCTTGCCATTGTTTGTAGTTTGATATTCAGTTGTTTATCGCGATTTATTGAAACTAGGATAGATTTTTAAGACCAGTATACAGACTCAGTTATTAAAAATTTGACGTCGATATTTCCCTCTTCATGTCATAACGAATGGTATATTATAAGCATTTCTATAGAGCTTTATCTCAATTGAAATGAAATGGAGTTTTATTTATGGGCGCTCTTTAACTTTTGTAGTTCTCAGGCCCAATTCAATACTGCGTGAAAGACTATGCTAAGGATTTTTACGCCCAAAAAATGGATCGTCCTCCGCCGGGTTGGAACCCGCGACCTTGGGTATAACCATTACACCACAGAGGGCGACATCTAAATTGAAATGAAGTAGATGGAAAACGCTGTTTATATATACCACATCAAATATTTTTATCGATAATATGTCTATCATGCAATCTGATATTGCATATATCCAATTTTCGGTGTGTATACTATTACAAAATATACAGCATTTGCGTGAATTGTATATATTTAATTCTTAATGTTAATATTTGAAACATTTTCAATGTGATGCAATGTAACGTATTACCAATTGTCGTAAGGAGCAATGCATCCGTTAACAGAATAAAATAGATTAAAGGTAACATAAAAAGAAAACACAATAATTTAAATTTATAAATTCCTCAAGAGGTGTTCTTAATAACCATGGTATACTGAAGTTATTATTCTCCTCTTATTCATACTCTTAATTCTAAGTATCTGGTATCTAAGAGTGCACTTCTAGAACCAAAATATTAATACGATTCAACCGTCCTACTTAATTTAAACTGTGGTAAATCTATATTAAATTGCTCTCATAAAAACATATCTCAATATACGCTCACTGATGTTGCTGTGAACACGGATCATGAGAGCGAATAAATAGTTTCTTCAACACTATGTTCTTTTCCCTGTAGGACTTGCACTGCTAGGGACGTACAAGTCAATGCCTTAGGTCAGTAGCCTGTTGAGGAGCAGGCGAGTTTTGGATAATACCGTGTCCATGATAGGTAGATGCTCAACTCAATGTCCGATGTGTAGCTGAAGAAGGAAATGATGTAGTGATGAAAGGGATAATAGGAAACTTCGCAGATCAAAGTATAGAAATCAGCATTGGCCTAGCGATGGAGGAAAAGCGGGAAATATCTTTCGGTGAGGTTGGTTGGTCCTGGGAGTTCCCGTGGCGCCACCTAGCTCGGTAATTATAAATTTACAACAGTCAAAATAGGTGCCAAATTAAATACAAAAGGGGTTTCGAATGTGTCTTGGTAGGACATTTTCATTAAATACAGTAATTTCTGCTGCAAAAGCAATATTTCCTCTACTCAGATAAAATTACCATAACGCATAACAATCTGTAAAAGCTGAAAATAATATGGTTTTACATTTCTTAAACTGCTTAGGTAATTTCGATCACCACATCTTAACTTCATCAACATGAATGCCAAGACTTTTAATAAATGTAGTTTCTAACAATGTAATGCCAATCTCGGGCTACAAAATACTAGGTGCAGCTGTGTGTACAACATGCACTTCCTACAGTATAAATGATTGTTGGACTCAACTGCGAACAAACATTTTCTTCGCCTTTATTGTTCACGTCTTATGATTATTAATAGCGGGCATCGTATTTGTGTAAGTACATTTCATGAGACGTTTTTTCACCTCGGCATAAACATGGAACCTCCTTTCACAGATTTGGGGGAAATTTGTGCTTGTTTCTGACAAATCGGTGAATGCCTTAAAGTAATAAAGTTTAAAATCTATAAAGCACGTCGGTTTCCTTTAAAAAAACATTTCGAAATGTTAGATGTGACAAATATTGATTGTTAGAATAACAAACAGACGTTCCAACGGTTCCCGTCACAGCCACTTTGATCATGTGCCGATAGATAAGGCATCAGGAAACATGTTATATCACAGTCTTGTATATTCTTATTGTTACCTTGACGGATTTATAACTCTTAATCTGTAATTCCTGCTTTTTGTCTGTCGTTTTGTGGGCATTTATATGGCCACAGGAAATGTTTGAACGTTTTTCTTTCAGAT
Organism: Hymenopus coronatus; assembly: GCA_030762935.1. Lineage (NCBI taxonomy): Eukaryota > Metazoa > Arthropoda > Insecta > Mantodea > Hymenopodidae > Hymenopus > Hymenopus coronatus. The sequence goes on along the minus strand of CM060888.1, from coordinate 116,639,195 downwards.
CTACTGGTCGCAACACCAAACTAAGTTGTGCGGTGTCGTTATCATAAACTTCGATCAAGAAACCAGAAAAATACATCTTTGATGAACAGACTGTTTCGTCTGAACCATATTGAACTATCTTATAAAGTACAGGTAAGGAGAAAAGATAATCTAAATGCGTTGCCTGAGAAGCATATAGAATTATTGTTATTTATGGAAAGTAATGCCTTCCTATTATTGCATACCATTTAACCAGCATATATTGAATACGGAGTAGCATATAAAAAAGCTGATGTATTCCATTCACATGTCTTTCTCTATATATCTACAACAAATTATTGTAAGAAGGCTTATGGTTCTATTTACCTCATACTGATCGAGAAAAATTACCAGAAATAGTCTTATTATTTGCTTCCTTGTAACTAGAAGCGAAATAAGGGAGTACCATAATTAAAGTGATAGTCAAAAGCTGTTTGCAATGTGACTGAAGTTCCTTTGTTTGTATTGACAGGAGTTGACAAATTCCTGTAAAATCAAAAAAAAAAAGGAATATCTAAAAAACGATCGACTCCACGAAAAAAATGTACATAACATAAATTGTGTGTTTTAACGTACTCTACATGTTTTGTGTAGTAAGTTTTTATCTATCCCTTACGGTTTGGCAGTTATGCAAAATAACGTTAATTTCATCCAGAATAAAGTAATCTTCAGAGGCTATTCCTAGAAAAATGAAGATATACCTGTTATTTGTCAAGTAAATATTTTTAATATACGACATTTTAATCAAAATCATTAGAGCCATTTTTTGAAAAAATCAAAATTTTCGAAAAAAGCTCCATGTAAAGGGTAATTTGGGGTGGCAGGATTTTTCTCAAAATCTTCGTGTCGCATACCTGGAAGATACTAAACTTAAATACCAAATTTGGTATGTTATCGACTTTTCGTTTTTGAGTTATCGTGTTCACAGACACATGAACATACGGACACACACGGACCTTTTTCTGAAAATGTTTTTTTTTTTGATACAGGGGACCCTAAAACATATATTTCCGGTGAAATCTTGGTATCGAATTTTTGGGCAGAGCGCAATACCTTCTCTTTACACTATTGATTATTACGTATAGAGAAAGTAATAAAAATCCGATGTGTAAAAAACACAGCCACTTGCTTTATCCTTTATCTTAACAATTCCAGAGAAAAACTCGCATCAGTACTTCTTCTATCTACTTGTTAAAAATACAGCAGAAGTGGTTGCAGTACAACAATAACGACATCATATATTATAATAGGCTGGATATTGTATTGTTTGAGCCTATAATCTCTGCCAAGGTGTATATAGTTTGCATAGCTATGTGCCAGTACACATATCTTCCCTCTCTTAGGACTTTTCCGCAGCTTGATTGTGCTTCGAAGGTAGAGTCGTCTCGGAGTCTGTGAAGGGAGTATACCCTGGTTTCTTCACTCCTCGGCTACACTAGCTCAGCCCTCGTGAGGTTAATTCATGGATCTTGGTGAATATTCTGGCTTGGTAAACGAGTTTCAAATTAAACATTTCGGTTTATGGAAGTGCTGTCAATCTCATTAAAACTCACATAATATAAAGTATGTCATAGATCTATTCTGAAAAATTGTTTAAGGTATTTTGCCGCATTTCCATTTAATCAACGGAGAATGTGAATGGATTCCATATTTATGTCCAGTACTGGAATTTGTTATTATAAAATTATAAAATGTAATCCTAATGATTTAAATATTGCAACTTAGATTATTGTATTTTATAATAATAATAATAATAATAATAATAATAGTGGTGGTGGTGGTGGTGGTGGTAATATAGTTATATTTCGAAAAAAAAAAAAAAACCAGTTCGTTCTGCTAATTTAGTTTCCTCAACGCTGTACCCACTCACACGGGTTTAGAAACCATTTATTTAATGAATACTTGGGAAGAAATATAAATTTATAATGCCAAAATTAACAAAAACTGCTTCAACATAGTTCACCAAACAAAAAGAGCACTGAATGTGTCAAAGTGCATTGCAAAAAATCTTCGTTTGTTGCAAATCTGAGATAAATAGAACTTTTGGCATTTATTCCATTTGTTTCATATACGCCTTTCGCAAACGGGTAAATAGATAAACATTTGCGTATACGCAGCGTATTTGCTGTAAACCATCTATTTTTTATTCAGGAAATAGCTTCCTAAATTCGCCTGTAATTCCGGTGAAATCTAATATCCAGACTCTGTTTGTAAAGCTAGGCAGGATTCAAAGTAAACTTTTTTTTAACTTTTTATTTTATTGCAGGCAATACCATAGTATTTTATAGCACCGGTCCAAAGAATATACAAGTTCATGGACAAACCTTGGGAATGTATAAAAGAAAACAAAATGTCAACATTTCAGACGGTTACATAATCTGGAAATAAAAGTAGCATCCCACGCAAAGCTCAAGGGAACGCTTCAAAGTCTAATAAGCGTCACCGAGATCCGTCAGAACCAGTTCCACGCTAACGTATTATAACTGCAGATCGTTAGACAAATTTAACATGTGCTCTTCAACTGGGTCTGTTATCGAGTTCATCTGGCATGCGGTGGCAATCGCACATCTACTCGGTGGGTCTCGATCGATCAAATGCTTTGTGATCCCGTGACATTGACTAAAGAGATGTCAGACCCCTAACTATTGCAATCTTCACATGCCGACCATACAGCGAATACCATTTCTCTCGTACAGCAAGTACAATAACTTTCACAAATGCCACAAATGTATTCAACTGGGGAAAACATAATCATAGCAACATTAGTGAAGTAAACTTGACAACTTTGCATTTACATACAGCCTCTCCAAGCTGAAAAAGAAACACTGAGAATACAGTTTTGAATACAATTGGTAAAATTCCTGCTTTATTACAAATTATTATTGAAAGATTTGTGTTTCCATAGAAAATCCTCCACTTCCTTCAGGCTTTATAGCCATTTAAAATGAAATGGCGTTTTATTTATGGACATTCTTTAACTGCTGTGGTTCTAGGCATCCCATTCTATATTGGGGGTGAAAGATCGTTTAATTTTGCTCGTTAGTTCTATAACGTGCCGCAAATCTACGACACAGGACCAACAGTTTTACTTCCCTTCCGAAGGAAGCTATGCTAAGGACTTTTACGCCCGAAAAAAAGCCATCGCCCTTAGCCGGGTTTGAACCCGCGACCTTGGGTATATAAAGCTGACATGATAACCATTACACCACGGAGGGCGACACAGTCATTTAAAGATCATACAATACCAGTTGCAATATTCATCTATCTACTTCATATTAATCGAGATAAACGTTTGCAGAAACGTTTTATTACCTGTCCCTTATAAGTAGAAGGGAAATAAGGAAATTCATTAGACTAAACCGACAATCAAATGTTTTAAAATGTGGAATTGAAATTGCTATGGAATTGAAACCTGTTTCTTTGCGTGGCCAGGAGTTGGCATGTTCCTGTATGAGAACAGTATAAATATTTTATAGCTGAAACCAATAACAAGGAATGTCTGAAAAACGATCAACTCCAAGAAAAAGATGTATATTACATAAATTGCGTGTTTTAACGAGCTATAGATTTTCCATTAAGTTTTTGGATATTCCTTACGGTTTACCTGTTATGCAAAATTCCGTAAAGTTCATCCAGATACCTTCAGAGGATATTCCCAGAAAGTTCAAGATATACATTTCATTAGTCATTTAAATATCTTTAATATAAGACATTCTAACCAAAATCGTTAGTTACATTTTTGAGAAAATAATGTTTTTTTAAAATTTGTCCATGTAAGGTGTAGTTGGGTGTGGGGGGATTTTCTTGAAAATCTTCGTGTCGCATCCTTGGAAAATACTGAACTTAAATACAAAGTTTGGTATTTTACTGACTTTTCGTTTTCAAATTATCGTGTTCAGAGACACACGGATACACGGACACGCTCACACACACGGACCTTTTTCTGAAAATACTCTATTTCCATTGAAATCTCGGTATCGATTTTTGGGTGGAATGGAATACCTTCTTTATACACTATGTACATAGTACGTCTATAGAAAGTAAAAAGGGCAAAATTCTGCTAACAAATACTGGTTTATATATATATATGCACACACTTAAATTATTAATTTTAGAGATTAAATTTTCTAACCTTTTTAAAAATTATATTAATTCAGTAATCAAAGTTATTCCAATATCCTTGTTTAAAGTTGTTGTGTATGGTTCAAAGCTTCAATTTAAAAAATTCAAAATATTTATTCAATTTGATTTACATTTAGTATCCATATTAACAGTAAGACGTTCAGAAAACTCAATTGAGAAATTTGAAATTTTACTCCCAGGATACCGTGAAGATTAAGGCTCTCTATCTTGGTAATGATCAGTTTGCTAACTTCATTACCCATTATCTCAAAACTATTTAAAATATGAAAGTAAAGTGTTGTCAAGTTTATGCCTCTTAAGTTCACTGAATTACTTTTATGCAGTAATGTGATTTACTGAGGAATTAGACAGACAGACAGACAGACAGATTCATTGTCTATTACCATACACTTTACACAGATAGACTCGTCATAAATGTGCATTAATTAAATAATTCACTTAAAGTGCAAAAACATTTTGTCGTGTAAAAATGAACGTAGTGATCTTTTAAATTTACACATTGTCATCTATTTTAATAATGTGTATTAACAACTTTACTTATGAGGCACTTTGGTGGTTTTGAATATTTAGTTATTTTATATTTTATATTATTATATAAGTTATTTTTATAAAATAGTGCAGCATTATATATTATAAATCATGTCAAAGTAAAAATATAAAGTTGTTTAAAAACATGTCTCAACGAGTTTCTTGGCTTCATATTAAAAATTATTCTAAGCACTCTCTTCTGAATTAAAAATACCTATTTACTTTAGTTGCACACCCCCATATTAAAATATTGTGTGATAAAATTCATTGTACAGTGGCATAATATACAGTAAGCAAACAGTTAATGTCCAAACTCATTTTCAGGCATCTAATAGCAAAGTATGTTTTATTTAATTTGGTGCATATATGATAGATCTGTTTATGCCAAATAATGTGTTGATCTAAATCAATGCCTAAAAATGTCATCTGATCAAGATACTTTAAAATAGTACCACCCTTGTTAAAATTCATGTTTATTAAAATCTTTCTATTGATTTCATATAAATAAGTAGATATAGACACATTACACAATTGAGATATTTTTATAACAAAAGTTCTATAGTCCGGAGAAAATGGATTATTTATATAAAAACTGTCTTTCAGGGAAAACAAAATGGTATCACATGAAATTTGATAGAAGACATATTTTCAAAACAAAATTAATCATATGTGTAATTATTACTTCTTATTTAGAAGGCCACGTGTAGCACAAGGTTGGAAAGGTAGAATCAGACTGAAAAAGTTCATGCTTAGCCAGCATTTGAATCACGCAAATTCCGATTTGTGTTCGGTTACTTCAACCAACTGAGTTACGTTAACACAAGCCGGTGAGACACTAAAGTCCCCAACTGGATCGTGGTTACCCCAGTAAAAGCAATTAATTACTACTGATTGACTAAGTTAAACTTGATTTGTTAAACTAAAATAACTTACTGAGAGTTATGTGCAAGGGACATAGAAGAGAGGAAACATCTCTTAAATTTGTAATGTACAATATACACGATTTAGAAGGGCAGAAATAGATAATGCAGAAGGACTTCCTTACGTTTAATATAAAATAATGTTAATATAAATGCAAAATCGTGTACTGTGTAAGACAAGACTAAAATGTGTCCTCAGGATTAGTTCCCTTAAAAAGTTTTTGAGCTATCCTGCCAACAGGTATTCCTTAAAGGATGAAGCAGGCTAATAAATAAATACATCTTAAGAAGCTTCATCTTTAGTTATAGCTGTAATAAGAAAGGTCTATTCGCCAAACCACAGAATAGAGTTCACTGCATTTGTTGGAACATTTTCTGCATTTCATTATGAAGGAATTTGCTAATGATGCCAATAATGTAAATGAAGGTAGCCTTTATACCTGAATATGCGCTCCTAAGTTAGATCTTATCTCTCAGATTTAAATTTAATGAGTGTAATAATTTACGTAATTGAACAAGAGGATTTGACTCAAAACATGCATTTCAGAGTAAACGAGTGGCATTTGAAATACTACCGTGAAACGTAAAGTAAATAACGTTCCACCATCAATGTTTATGTTCCGCTCAATTAGACCATGCTAAATTATTTTCTGTTGCTTTCAACTACAATGTATGCTCAGAATTAAACACGATTCGGTAATTTCATTCTTAAAGTAAGTCATAAGACGTTTTGTTGGAAAATGAATCACGTACGCTATAGCCTAAATTATGCTTATTGTGAATGGTTTTTAGTACATATTCAAGCATTTGCAGCACATATTATCCTCCTTCGTAGTCGCCCTACATGGTGTAATGGTTACCATGCTAATCTCATGTACCCAAGGTCGCGGTTTCAAACCCGGCTGAGGACGATGGGTTTTCTTCCGGCATAAAAATCCATAGCAAGGCTTCCTTCGGAAAGGAAGTAAAGCCGTTGGTCTCGTGCCGTTGATAAAGAGGACTCTGAGTAAAGTTAAACGGTCTTTCGCGTCCAGTTTAGAATGGGACTCTGAGAACCACAGCAGTTAAATTTCATAAATAAGATAATATATCCATTTTTTCACCTTCATATCCTGTATTGAATCTTATGGAAGCAACAACAGATACTTTCCTTTAAATTATCGTGAAGTAAAACCTTGGAAAATGTATGTATATGAAATGAATTTTCTGATGTTAGGATTTCTTTTTCGGGGTGCAAGGTGAATGCTGGGGCGGGTTCATTTACCCCCGGAATCTCCATTTCCTCCATTCATCATTTCATTCATACTTTGCCCCGTTGGTCTGTTTCAGAATTGGAAGAGTCGGCGATAATGATTCGCTGCGGCGTGGTCCCTGGAACTCTCATCGTCCCTCGACCTTCGGGTGCTTGTCGGAGTATATGAACTACCCCTTGGGAGCGCTGCAACCGATGAGCGCCGTCTCCTGGTCTTCCTATTCGAATGTCGGGTCATCGCAATATGGTAACTGCAGTGACCCTTTCATTGCTATTCCGTCGGTCGTGGTTCCGGCCATCGCGTGTCTCCTTTCAGCTCATCCCTCCTTCCGGCGCACCCATTCGGCAACATAGGTACAATAACCTTATTTTTTCGGTGCCGAGTCCGCTCATTTCTTTCCTTCCTAGCTTACAGAAAACTTATAATTTATACCATTTATATGTTAGCAAAATATAATTTACCCGTATTTTTATGATACATTTTAGATACATAGCTTGATTCACATTAAAAAAAAAGCTTAATATCCGTTCATTAATCACTATTGGGTGCTTTATCTAATGCATAGACTACGTTTGTTTAATATCTATAACGGTCTTCTTTATCATTCTATTATCTCCTTCACGATAGACACTCAAGGTTTTTTAACACATTGCACTCATATTTTATAACATTCTATGCTGTTATAATTGTTAAACTGGATTTCGCCCTTGAGACGTTTGAAAATATATGCCACTCCCTAATCGGCACATGAGAGGAATTTAAATAAATGCTCAGAACAAAGTAAATACACCGTTGTTAAAATCTATAACTTATTTAGTGTTAGTTCTTATTAGTGTTGCACTTCTCGAGTCAGTAATATCTGTGCAAGTAGACGAGAGAGCAGTGGTATGATCTGATTGCTGCAGTCGGCCGCCAGCCGATATCTTCATGCGTTTACATACACATGGCTATTGCTCCCAGTCTCCGCCTCTTTCCTCCTCTCCTTATACTGCGCAGCTTGATTGCTCTCGTCTATTTTCAAGTATAATACTTTCCTTGATTATCAGTGTTGTTTTAAGGAAATTGTATTCCAATATTAATACTCAAAAAGTGTTATTATTCTTATGAATACAAAATAAATAAACTATATAATTGATTTTATTTACTTTACGACTCGTATATTTGTAAAATTCATTTTATATCTGTATGCTTAATGACTAAACCAATGAACGAACCAATGAGCTAGATATTCATTACTAGAACTTTTATAAGGATGGTAGCTGAAGCAACATATATTTCCCTAAAGCCAGAAGCTTTCAAAAATGCCGAAACATAGCTAAATTTTCTTGTTGCATAGAATTTACATTTTTATAAAACTCCCAAGGATTTTTAAAGTATATAGTTTGTTGAATACGTTCGTTATGAATAAATTTTGCATCTATGTACATACGAATTCAGAACATATTAAAACTATAAATAATTGAAAACACATTTTCTGCGGAAGTTGACCTAGAGTATAGATAAGAGTTGTCAAAAACAACTATTGAAACAAAGTTAAATACCGCTTTTCTGTTGAGAGAAACATAAACTAAGAGACTTCATGAAGACCAATCTTGGCGTCGTTGGTCTCTTTGTATAAAGAGAGAGAGAGAGAGAGAGAGAGAGAGAGAGAGAGAGAGAGAGAGAGATGGCAATAAGAGAAAATTATGCTAAAACATGTAATCCCCTGTAAGATGCAACCCACCAATAATATGTTTATACACTATAAAATTAAAATCTTTTCTACAAATAATCTCAGACTGGGTGGTCTGAGAGATCACAAAATGAAAGAATTACAATTTCATGTGCTGCTAGTTTTGTTACTTTAAATACTTTTATTTTGAGAAAATAATATTCATGTTCTTTAATTAAGTATCCATAAGGCTACATTAACGCTACATGGATACATATCCATGTCTTGATTTTCAACTCCAAGAAGGAAAGAAAGGACAAAAAATCGGTTGCCATAGAAATCAAATTTTAGCAGAGCCAGGAGTGTGAAAGAACTTTAAGTGTTATAATCCTCAAACAAAGAACAAGGAATATCTCAGAAGTGGTCAATTCAACGAAAAAAGTATATGATAAATTGTGTGATATAATGTGATCTACATGCTTTGTGGTAAGTTTCTGTCTATCATTTATGGTTTACCAGTTACGCAAAATTCAGCAAAATTTATTAAAAACAAAGAGGTCTTTAGAGATTATTCCTAGAAAATTCAAGATAAATACTTTTAATATACGATATTTTAATCAAAATCGTTAGAGCCATTTTTGAGAAAATGTAAAGGGTAGTTTGGGGTGAGGGAACTTTTCTCAAATCTTTGTATTGCATCCGTGAAAGATACTAAATTTTACTATCAAGTTTGGTATTTTATCGACCTTTTGTTTTTGAGTTATCGTGTTTACATAAACACGGACACACACGAACTTGGACCTTTTTCTGAAACTACATTTTTTGAATACATGGAACCCTAAAACGTATATTTTAGGTGAAATCTCGGTATTGAATTTTTGAGTAGAATGCAAAACCTCTATACACTATGTACATAGTACGTGTAGAGAAAGTAAAAAAAACGCAGTGTAAATAATGTACCAAAAGACTACTGCCAACTCCGATTTAACAATACATATTTTATAATAAGTATTAATACTTGGATAGGTAGAGTCAGACTGAAAAATTCAATGACATAGCCGGGATTTGAACCACGGATCTCTCGGTCTCTAGCCGGTTGCTCTTTCATTGAGCTACCATGGCAACATGCCGGCATAGCATTGCATTTTTCAACTGACTCATATGTTTCCCAGTAAACTATAAGGTGATCTCAAATTATTTTCAGATGACAATACTAATAGCGACTTACAATGTTGTTAATACTTTAAGTTCCATGATTCATGGTATAGGCAACTATTATGTTAATTGGTATTGATTTTAGTTATTTCTTCACACAAGCCTGTGTAGGACAGGAATTGGATAGAGTCATAAAAATTCAATGGCATAGCCGGGATTTAACCGCGAATCTCCCGGTCTCTAACGGTTGCTCTTCCATAGAGCAACCATGGCAACATGTTGGCATAGCATTGATTTCCTATTAATACTTGTCTATGCTTACCACGTTACATAAGCAGAAACAAACTGTATGGAATACATCTGCAGTCTAAGCAGGTTCTCAAAGGTCTAAGAAATAAAATACTTCCCGAACAGTATTGATTCAAGCTTTTTATTCAGTCAGCCCATGTGTGTTTAACCTTCTCATTTTAAAACCACGATCTAGTTATCTGCAGGGACGGTTGGTATTGGAGACCTTTCATTTGCTTGGCTCTCTCGAGAGCTGCTGGCTTGAAATGTCCCAGTATATCGCATAGGGATAAGGAACATAAAATCAAAGAAACTTTCTAAGGAAGAATTTTCCTGTCCCTCTGTGAAATAAGGGACAAGTGGGGGAACCCTTCCGATAACATGCACGAAAACACAGAGTTTCTCTCTTTATCGTTTTCCACTCTGGTTCCACAAAATGCCTCCACTGCATTTATCTAAAACCAACCATTAACATTCCTTTCGATCAGGTTGTGTTATGCAGACATTTCCTTTGGATCCTTCCCTTCTTCCAGATCTTACGTTGCTGAGATGTTTCCAAAGCTGAAGAATGTCAAATCTTAGGACAACTTAAGTTATGTAAATAAGCTTTCTAGACTACCAGTATTTTATTTACCTTCTTTTGTCTCCTTGATGCATATGGCATTTATGTTTAGAACTCTGTCAAGAATAAACAAACGCACACCTACGGTTTCAGTTGCTATACAAAAAATCTGGCGTGTCTCATTCACATGATTTTCTCCAAATTTCTGCAACAAACTTTTGTTAAAAGCTTATGCTTCTTTTTACTTCATGTTATTTCAGAAAAAATTAGCTGAAATAGTCTTATTACTTGCTTCAAATAGAATCGAAATAAGGGATTAACGTAGGTTAAAGTGATAGTCAAAAGCTGGTTGCCATGTGACTGAAGTTCTTTTGTTTGTATGGACAGGAGCTGACAAATTTTTAAAGGTGAAACCAAAAACAACTCCACGAAAAAAAAATATATAAGGCTATTCAGAGGCTATTCCCAGAAAATTCATGATATGCATTTTATTTATCAGGTAAATATCTTTAATATACGTATTTGCATCAAATTTGTTAGAACCATTTCGAAAAATGTTCCATGTAAAGGGTAGTTTGGGGTGGGGATATTTTTCTCAAAGTCTTCGTGTCGCATTCCTGGAAGATGCTAAACATAAATACCAAGTTTGGTATTTTACCGACTTTTCGTTTTTGAGTTATCGTGCTCAAAGGCACACGGACCTTTTTCTGAAAATGCTTTTTTTAGATACAGGGGACCTTAAAGCATATATTTCCGGTGAAACTTCGGTATCGAATTTTTGGGTGGAGTGCAATACCTTCTCTATACACTATGTACATATTAGTGTAGAGAAAGAAAAAATAGCTTTTTTGCATAATTCGAAAAGCTCTTAGAGCATCTTTATCATTTTGACGCAGTACACAGGGTGTTCTCTAAATGCTCTATTTTATTACTTTCTTTACACCTGCTGCCTATAGCATTAAAGAAACTAACGAAACCAAGAGCACCGAAATACACGTGTAAAGACCCGTTGAAGAGAACGAGTTTTATTTTATCTATACGCACTATGTACATAGTGTATAGAGAAGGTATTGCACTCCACCAAAAATTCCATACCGAGATTTCACCGGAAATATATATTTTCGGTCCCCTGTATCCAAAAAGAGCATTTTCAGAAAAAGGTCCGTGTGTGTGTCCATTTTTATAAAAAATGGCTCTAACTATTTTGATTAAAATATTGTATATTAAAAATATTTACTTGACAAATAAAATGTATATTTTTAATTTTGTGGGAATAGCCTCGGTCAATTTTACGGAATTTTGCATAACTGCTAAACCGTAAGACATGGACAAAAATTTACCACACAACAAATGTAGAGCATCTTAAAACACACAATTTATGTTACATGCATTTTTTTTCGTAGAGTTGATCGTTTCTGAGATACTCCTTGTTTTTTTTTCAGATTTAAAAAAACATACTTTTCTTATACAGGAATTTAACAATTCCAGTCCATACAAACAAAGGAACTACAGTCACATAGCAACCAACTTTAACGAATGGTGCTCCCTTATTTCTTTCCTACTTACAAGGTAGCAAGTAATAGGACCATTTCTGCTGATTTTTTCTCGATTAGTATAAAGTAAATAGAAGCATAAGCTTTTTAACAATACTTTGTTGCAGAGATATAGACAAAGTCATGTGAAAGGAACACATCAGATTTTTTAAAAATGTATCTGTATGTGCGAGTGTCTTTCTGCTTCCAGTACAGCTAAGTTACATATTAATTGACATAAACACCTGACAATTCTATTAATTTAACAATAATAATATTCAACACTAGTTAGAAGTGTTTATATTTTACCCATAATAAATGTTAATTTTCTGATAACAACTTGTCACTGCATGTAAATCTATAAGACACGGAAGTTAGGATTCCACTGTAAGCCACATGCTTAATCAGTTGTGTTCTCCTGACTTGGGGGATCGAATAACCATTTTGTGTGAAAATGTTTGCTGGTTGCCGGTATCACTCAGGATAATGCAAAACTCTTGTTTACTAAGAAACATACCTATTTAGGCCCCGATTTTTTGAACCCCTTTGTCTTTTAACCAACAGTACCACATGAACCTACATCCCGTTGCGCTCCGAAGGGAACTTAGATATTTTTGCTAAGTGAATTACTTCAAGACCGCCCGCGATGCCTTGGAACATATATCATGTTCTTTGGATCAAGAGGTAAGTTGATCACCTCTGTATTATTTATCATCGAAATGTAAAACGCTTATTATCATTATTATGTTACAACTGTGTAAATATAATTAGTTATTACTTGGCGTTACCTCTCTCGTAGCTTCTGATTTCAAGTAGGGCATTATCTATCACCACTATAGCCGTTACTTCAGAGGAGTATTCATTGGAGAAGTGATTCCAGAAGCCTGTGGTTTATTTTTGAGGTAAAAATACTTTTTAAAATTGTTGGATTACATTGACTGGCCAAGTGTTCTTACTTGCGTTTGGAGCACATAAGTGTTTCGTAGGTACGTAAATTCAAGTTAGTTTCTTTGTATTGGAAAGGCAGCTTGTTACTCATCATAATTGAATTAGAATTACCTGATAAGCTTGTAATATGCGAAAAAGACTGTATAATAAGAATTCTCCACACCGAAGTCTAGATTATTAGGTATACATTGAAAAAAAAACACTTATATTTATCTGTTAAAAGTGGACGAAGTTCTACGGAAATATCATTGATTTTTATTTCAGGTGAACTTAACATTCTCGTCTCCAAGTATACATTCAATTAGGTGTTTGAGATGCGCAAATTGAAACATAGGTTGTGTCATTTGTTGAAATTGCGTATACATATTCCACAATTAAAATACTTCTTGTATGTAGATGCTAGAAGTTGCTTGGATTAAATGCTGGAAATGCATTAATAATTTCCTTCTAAGATTTTACATGGCGTTATTGATCCTTCCCTTGAATATTTCTTAGCAAATTGATGAGCATAATCTAAAATTGCTACACCGTACAACATTTATTCTTCTAAAAGGAACTTCAGACAAGTGACTAATACTCCTTTGAGAAAGGAATAAATGTTTATATGGTGGATTAATTTTAGATCATGCTCTACTGTTTCGGTTTTTAAATATTTTCCAAGTATACTGTATCTGTTTTGGAATATATAGCCAATGCTGTTTGAATTACAACCTGCAAATGGAAAATAATTACGCTCTGTACAGAATAAAACCACTGAAAATAACTGACTGTATAGAGCTGGGCATAAGCTACCGTCGCGATGTGTTAGTCAATAACATTAAATAGTGTAGCCAGGATATAAAAATTGTGTACCTATTCACCACAAAGATACGTGACTTTGTTGGGATAGGGGAACGAGAAAAACCTATTTTAATCTACCTACACCGCGCCGCAATGTTAGCCTTCTATCCCAGTTTTTAATTTCAAGCCAATGATATTGCCTTCACAAGATCAAAGGGTTTATTTCTATCCTTTGTGTTAGAAAAGCAGTGTGTTCGTCCTTTGCCAACGATGTTGTCATTACTGGTAAAGGCAGACCTAACGTAAATTATGTCAATTTATGGTTACAGGAATGAAAGATACACCATTTGCAGAAAAGTCTCACGTTTCCTTCTTTGTAAAATCATCTTATAGCCACTGAAATTAGTTACCTGTGCTATTAGAATAGCCAGTTAGGGCACATTTTATAGTTTGGTTAAGGAAGGACTAAATGGTACGTTTAGTTGTTTTTTTTTTTTGTCTAATAAATTGAAATTTACTTTCTAATTTAAGCTTTATTATTGTAGAGACAATAGTAAACTTTAAATACGTAGCTCTAATTGTGGTCGGATGGTTAGGCAGCACGTTTCTCACAATCACAAGTGGGATTGTGGCGGACAAATTGGAGTGTGTGCGGTTTTTCTCCGATTTTCTACGCCATTCACTCTACCACCTGCATTCATTTCACTGTCATTTCATCCTGTTCCTCACTCCTATTCAAAGAATCACATTGTCACCCCTTCTGCTCATCTCTAATCCAGAGTCCATCTGCTCAACAGGCATCTGAGCCCAGGTGTTGGCGTATAGAGCTGGGAGTGTAAATTCTACATACAAGGAGGGGAAACAGAGGAATATGGAGAAGAATAATTGTAGCTTTCAACAGGTATGTTAGGACATCTGCCAGTTTCTACTCTAAAGGTTGTACCACTTCTCAGAAAAGAACAGAACTCCTATATTCTTTGGAGAAGCGACATACGTTGTTTCATCTTTTAGAGAAACTTTGTTCCCCAAATTAGTACACCAAGTAATACGATTTTTTTTTTACTTTGAAAATAGGTATATGCACTTTTTTATCTCCATTTTACTAGTAACATTTTTTCCAACACAATAAACGACCGTTTTATCATTAACAACTGAATATGCTATATAAAGTGTCTTATAATAAAAAAATAATGTTTTTATTGATGCACTTTGGTGTTAAAATATTTTTTTTAAAAAATGTAAATCCTGATACATTTTAATGCACTGAATATGATTAAGAAAAAATCTTAACTTCTTTGACAAATCAGATTGATAAAAGTACATCATTGATCTTAGAAGTTCTTATAAAATTTGCAACTTGGTATCTTAACCATTTAATTTATTTATTCATTTTGTATTGTTTCATTTGTATAGCCTTCTTTATATTCTGAGGATATAGTATTCAGATTTTTCATTTAAGAAACAACTGATGGTGTTATTGTTCCTTAAGGTTGGTTGCATCATCTTTTAACTTAAACACACTCCTACATTTATATTTCCAGGCTTTTGGGAGCTAGAAAATTGATTCTGGTTTAAAAAATTTACTATTCTAGTCAGAAATAAAATTCAGGAAGTCTTGATTGAGAGGCCAGAGCGCAGACCACTTAACTAAAGAGGCAGTCTAGGCTTACTGTACGTTTAGGAATTCTTCGCTGTTCTTGAACAATTGTTCCATTCTTCCATGTCACCCAGTGGCGGATAACAATAATTAAGTGTAAAGGTGAGGATGATCAATAAATTGTTTAATTATTATTTGTGTCAATAAGATATGAGAAATATAACGTTCGAGATACAAAGTTGAGTCCATTGCTCAGGGTAAAATTAAAGGTTGTGTGCATTACACTGACCAGGAGGTTTGCAGCTGTATTCCTCCCGGCCCGAGAATGCCTCCTAGCATAAACAATGCACATACTATCAGGCCGCATTAGTGCATGCGATTTCATGTCGTGCGACATTTACTACGGGATCTAAAAGTCCACAGAGTTAAATTGGAGCATTTTCACATGCGATGCGATAGTCGCATACTGTTCCTTGTTGCACGACCGATACATGTGAAAGTCGCAATGTGTCAATATAGATGGGTATGTGTGTTAACGTCACGTTGTAAGGGGGAGTTTTTGTCGAGTCACTGCTGCCACTCTGGGAAACCTAGAGTTACCATTTTGATGCTTCAGTGCGGTTTATATCGTTGCAAGACTGATCTGATTTTGTCATTTCCTACAAGAAATTCGTAATAGGATTTCAGTTTGAAGTGTTGCCACAGAAAATTATAAATATCGTGAAAAAATAAGTAATTTTTGGTACAGGTTCATAAATGCACTACACAAGAACTTTATGCTGGTCATTGGATCTACCCTTCAACCTCATTTTAGACTTATTTATATAAACAGAGTGCCCCAGAATTCTAAAGCACAAATTGTCGGGATTGTAGAGGGATCTTATATAAAGAGTTCGGGTGAGTCCTATTTTCATTCAGAACGCCTCATTTGTATGCCAGCAGTCAAAGGAATGTAATATTAGTGTACAAGCAATACCATATTTACAATTATTATACTCGCAACTTTTACAAAATTTCCTGTTTTTTGAGAGTGTGCTGGAGGCTAGGTTCATATGCAAAATACTGGTAGGTGAGTCGGCATAGTGCTGGTCCCAAGATAAAACGATTACACCACCCTCTGAAATTTCCATTTTTTTGAGTTGTTTTAATTTTCTTGTTTCTCTCAAAGAGCACACAATAAGAGCAGCTAGTACACCTAGTTTACATTTCTGAAGTCAAAACAATAAACCCTCAAAAGAGTGAGTATTATCAATATTAAATGCAGTATTTGTCAAGTGGCCGGCGCAGATTAATCTAATAAAACATTTAGGTTTGTTGAAAAGATTTATGTGATATGCGCTATCACTATTTTAGCGGTGAAATAAAAACATCTGTGTTGTTGCCAGGATTCGAACACCGATACTTTACTTTTATTCATATTTAGGTATGATACCGTTTTAGTTACTTGAGCCACCATGGTATTGCAAGGCTGCACTTCTGAAAAACTTGTCTATGCCTACACGTGACGACTGTAAGACCCATGAATTGCTAAACACTTTATTCACACTGTAAAAGTATACACTTTTTGTGTAAAGAAATAAATTGTTTCAACGAGGTGCAAAACGGAGAACACACAGACTAATATTCTAAAATAATCTAAGCTTGGAACTTCAGGGCTCATGTGCTTTTTGCTGCCACTTGGTACCATTGCGCATGCTTAAGAGCCACTCTTACCATATTTCCATTGAATCAGATGAACAATTACTCACACGAAGTTAAGCTTATTGTGGTTAGGTTCACAACAATTCTGGAATTGTTGACAGGGTGCGAGGTCCTTTTTTTTTTTTGTAGTTGCAATTTCTGCAGAGATGTTGCAGGTGGTCACTACAATGCTCGAAGCAAAAAATATACGGTGAGCTCTTGTAGTATTTCTCGAAGTCTCTTTCTAATTGCCTTCCATGCAGGGACGACAAGGCAGACGTCACTTTTCTGACTAGTACATAGTTCTTATTTGTTTTATGTAGGCACTTGTCTTACTATGGAGATTATTTCATTTGAAGCTCACTTGGCACAATGCTAATATTATTTCGTTAATTGTAAACTGTGCCTACACTTGTAATGTAGATATATAAATCATCACTGTATTTTAGTAGCTTCTTCGAGGTGTATGGAGAAGTGTACCCCTTCAGATGTTAAATGCAATTGTCACTAAATGCATTTAGGAGCAACGTAGCACCTACATGTTATTTTATTTGTCAGTACGAATAAATCATATTGAGTAACGCAGCAAAATACGAACGGTTCATTATAAAAAAAAAAAAAAAAAAAAAAAAAAAAAAAAAAAAACAGAAGACAATAAAAATAAATAAATCTACGGAGGTTTGAAGCTTCAACTACCTCGACATCCAAACCTAATGCCCACACGCTAATCATTGCGCTAAATAATGCCACTACACCACGCTCTTCGAAATCCAGGTGTTCACGTTACGGTCCACTGCGGTTTGCTCTTAATACATTTTATGCTGTAACAAATAATTTAAAACCCACAGCTCATAGGTTCCCTATATCAAACTGTCTATTTTGGGCCGCTCTATAACCCTGCCAATTTGTGCGGTCGAATTCTGGGACATCTGTATATGTAGTAGTAACAGTGTAACAGAGAGAGATTTATACTATCTGACGAACAATGTGAAAACGGGCTGGTGTGGCTGATATTCACAACAATATACATGAGACACGTAACATGCACAAATACAACAGTTAAAATGATGTGTTGTCGCATCATTCCTTAACGTGTACATGAAATTGCATAAAAAAATTAGGCCTCACTCCGCGTTTAAAATTTCGTGAACGCGAAATGCCGAAAGCTTCTCCACAGTTGCTCAGATATTTATTTTCTGTATTTCAAAAAACTGCCATCGTTACCTCCCAATATACATTAATTATGGACTATTTTTCACTACACAAGCAATAATTATTATATACATTATAAGTGGCGCATTTGACGTGAGCATTAGAAGAGTTGCAGCACTCAACGGGGCTCTTTAAAGTTAAAATTGATAAATGGAAGACTGGGTATTTTATCCCTGTTGCTTATCGCGGAGACGATTCGTGCATAAAATGAAGTTCATTCTCATTATTTGACCGGTTTTAACTTTAAATATTCGCGTTGAGTTCTGAAACTCACACCCTGTCAGTTTGGGTAGCGTAGTTGATTAGGCGCTGGGCTTCTGATCTCAAAGTCCCGGGTTCATACCCGACACATACCGATGGTTTTTAGGTGTGCTTAAAAGTGAGAGCTGCATGTCGGTAAAGATACTGACATGTACGAGGACCTTTTTTTTTTTTTTTTTTTTTTTTTCTTTTTTCAACCTCCAATAGGCTATAAGTAAAAGGCAAGTTCATAGAAAACAATTATTTTATTACTAAAAGTTTTGTACACTTATGGTTACTTTTCAACATAATCACCGAAAATATTGAGGCATTTATCGTACCTGTGCACAAGCTTTGCAATATCCGCTTCAAAAAATGTTGCCGCCACAGATTTCAAATGAGCATTGACGTTGTTTGAAGATCTTCGTACTTTACGACGTTTGCGGAGAGCCATTCAAAACAAACAAGAAGAATGCTGACTTCAGGAATTGTGTTGATCCATGACAACGCTCGTCCACACACTGCTGGTACAACCCATCGGCTCCTTGAACAATCTCAATGGGACATTTTCAATATTCGCCCTCTAGTGATGACCTGGCACCCAGCGACTTTCACCTTTTCCCTGAACTGAAGACGTGGCTAGGAGGGCAGCAGTTTCAAACCAACGAAAATCTTCAAACAACGGCAGTGCTCATTTGAAATCATTGGTGGCAACAAGTTTTGAAGTGGGTTATTGCAAAGCTTGTGCTCAGGTAAGATAAATGTCTCAATCTTTTCGGTGATTATGTTTTAAAAGTAACCATAATTGTACAAAACTTTAAGTAATAAAATAATTGTTTTCTATGAACTTGTCTTTCATTTATAGCCTATCGGAGGTTGAAAAAAAAAACGGCCCTCGTAAAACAACTCTTGTGCGACTAAATTGAATGTTACAATGTTATTTTCATTTTATCTGCTTAGTGTACTAGCTGACTTCGGTTGTAAGCATTGATTCTCATTCCCATGGTTGGGAATGGAACAATTCAGATATATGTTTTTTTTTAATTTCAGCACATTTTCGCTATTAAAACGATCCTTGCTAATTCTGTTATCAGTATCAAAATCCTGGTGCAAAAAAATCACACAGTTTATTTGAAAATTATGCCGTCACTGTAAAAAGTCCCTCTCGTGAGCTCTTTTTAAATGGGAATTCACACTACATTTCACCCAAGACTCCATTTTCCAGAAACCGCTTTACCTTCACTTGTACCATTCAATCCCACGCACCTATCCCCCGTCCCCCACATGGGATCAATGCCATCGATTTCTTTTCCTTTCTCCTTCTCTCTCTCTTTATTCTTTTGCTTCGATTTAAAGCGAAAAGGATGGGAAAAACAGAACTAGGGAGGGCAGTTCTCCATAAAACGGAGCCTTTCAGTGTAAAAGTGTGAACATCCATTCTCGGCTATTCATGAATGTTTCAATGAGTCGCCAGGCATGGATTTACTTACGAGCTTTTTAAGATCGAAGATTCCAACAAGTCGCAAAGTTTTAGATACCTGAATTAGCTGTTAACACACCTTTTTGGTTTCTCTACACGTACTATGTACATAGTGGATATAGAAGGTATTGTATTCCACCCAAAAATTGATACCGAGATTTCACCGAAAATACAGTTTTGAGTCCCCCTGAATCCAAAAAGGCATTTTCAGAAAAAGAGCCATGTATGTCTGTGTGTCTATGGACAGCATAGCTCAAAAACGAAACCTTGGTGAATAACACACGTGTTCATTCTGAAGCACCTCCGACAGATAGAAATGTAGAAGTTTTTATTTTATTTTGGGGAGGGGCGACATAGAAAGTTGTTTTGTAGGAAAGATGGTAATAATGATTATGCTTATAATAATATACAAATTTAGCTTTAATTTTCAATGCAATTTTTGTATACTGAGGTTTAATACTCTTCCTTCACGAAGAGGAAGTTTTGTGGTATGAGCATTTGGCTATCCATGATAAAGGTAATATACCATTTTTTTTAAGTTCCGGAGTCCCGTCTGATCAGCTGTATACCCTTTAACTCTTTTTGTATTTTCCTAAAATTTACTTAATTTTCTGTTTGATTACCATTTTGCTGTTTTCTTCCAATCCACACAAAAATAAACATTTTAAAAACATATAAGCACTTTGCCCCAGGTGGGACTCAAACCCACGATCCCCTGCGCCACGATGCACCAAAGTGAGACACTTTAGTGAGACTCATTTTTCTAAAACTGTAGTATGAAGAGCAGTGTAGTTTATATGGCCGCAATTGAAGGTAAAATTATGAATGAACCAAAAAGTATTTTGAGTTATAGGTGTTCCTACTATCGTTAGTTTAAAAAGGTTTCTTCCCATTTATCCCCTAATTCTTCTATACGTATAAATAAGAATTTCATGCTCCTCCTGCCGGAGCACAACTTGCCCATAGTTTTGTGATAAAAGTTATGCATTTATATGTGAGAACTTACAACGACTTCAGTGGTTCACTGTTACAGTAAAGTAAAAAGTAAATAACTGACTGTCTTTACGACTATTAGATAATATCATATTTAACAAAATAAATCTACTTAGACTACTGAATCGACACCTCAACGTTAGATGGCAAGCAATCTTGGAGGAAGAATGGTTCGACTTCAAGAAGAGAAAAGGCAATTGAGTTGCCAATAACTTTCAACGAACATTGCTTGGGTAAAGATGAGGTGAGTGATGCACAAATGAACCTTGGCAAAGACGTTTGACAGACAGATTGGAGAACTCATAGCTTCAGCACGTGGCTCCACAAAAGGATATTTGTCCTCAAGGTAGTACATAACCTATAAGTGCTGCTGCTATAACTAAAAATAAAATTACTGTTGGAGAGAGACAGACAGAGAGAGAGAGAGAAGTTATTCTTGCATGAAGCGACTAACTCTGCTAATAAATCTAGAGTCACGACAGAAGATCTCCCACCCATCTTGTTCAATATCATCTTGATATAGTTCAGAATTGTTTGAATGATAAGAAAGAAGTGGTAATAGGAGGCTTAAGGACAAATAACAAATTTTGCAGCTGATAAGTTAGAAGTATAAAATATTTTAAGTAAAAAGCACTAATTGAAATGAACAAGTATGAGTAAAATCAAAGATGTTTTTGAAAATTCGAAATACGATAATGGGGCAGTTGGATCGTTTTAGAATGTAGCAAGGTGACTTATCGTCAAGAAATCAGACAATTGATGGCATTTGTGAGGGCACTTTTAAGAGAAAAAGAAACACCATTGTGGCATAATATAGAGCAAAGAGTGAACAAAGTATTTGAATGAAGGTCATTATGACCCTGAAGCACTGCGGCCTCCTCTTGCGAGAGAGGGCTCGTTAAGAACTCATGCGGGGAGCTAGACCGCAAAAGTGGAATTATTGTCTCACTTCGTCTTTGTCGTTTATGTCCATTCGCTAGGCCAATCCCGCATTACACTCACTTTCTCACTCCTTACAACGAACACGAGATGTCCACACTCATCTCTTGCTGCCGAGTTCTTCGGATGTCTCTCCAGTCTCTTGCTGTTCTCATCCAATGGGCTTCTACTTCTCCGTAAAACCGTTGACACACTCGTTCCGGTTTTCCATGGAGTCTCTTTCCAATATGAGGTGACCATTTTCTATGTATGGCCACCTGTCTCTGAAGCCTCGGTACTTGGCGTCCCCATTTCCAATATGAGGTGACCATTTTCTATGTATGCCTACCTGCCTCTGAAGTCTCGGCACTTGGCGTCCCCATTTCCATTTCAGGTTGTCCATCTTCCTTTGGTGAACCTCAATGCATTTCTTATAAGATTTTCGTCAAATTACTTACATATTTGACATCTTTTTCTGTCATACCCAGCATTCGGTTGATCATCCTCCAAGATTTACTGTGTTCAGAGTATTTGCTTCTCGACAGGCTGTGACTCAAGACGTTGGCTTGTAACTCTTTTAGGGCGTAAATTCTACAAGGAGGGTAATCCGCTGAAGAATGAAGATATTAATTGTATGTTTTAAAGAGTTCTAGCATTTCTGTGCTGTAACATTTTTCGTGGTTCTTATCGTTTACCAGTTATTAAAATTATTTCATAAGAAAAGGACTTCATAAGATTTACATAAAATTAAAAATGTATATTTCGTCATAGAAATAGCTTACAAATGTGCTATTTGAATAAAAGTCCTTAGTCATTTTTGAGAAAAGAAAATATAGAGTTTGGGGTGGAGGAATTTTTTGAAAATGTTCATGTAAGTTGTTGAACTTAAATACTAAATGTTGTATTTATTTGAATTTTCATTTTTGAGTTGTGTTGTTAATAAACATACACACTCATAGATATACACAGATACATGAACACACAAGGAACTTTTTATTAAAGATATCATAATGATTTCTGGGCCTTCAGAACATACAATCTCAATAACAAAATTTTGGTAAGTACTTAATTGAAAACTTGAAAGAAGGCTAAAGTAACAAAGGCGTATGAGTAAATGAATTTTACTTCGGCAGCTCCCACAACCATATTCATATAGCTCATAATGTTGATCTCGTGTTATGCAGAACTAATTAAGAATAAGCAATTAGTATGACGTAACAGAAACCACATGTGTCAGTACAGTGTTATATTTTGCACACAATTCAATAAATTCTTATAGATAATATTAAAGACTCATTTGCATTTCGAGTCTCCAATGAACCATGAAGGGTTTGGGTTGTGCCCAGCACCGTGACGATATAGTTTCTGTTAACGCCCAGATGTGGCATTGTATTCTTTCGCTTGCTGTCCAATAGATCTTCACACTGCTTTAGCTCCACTGGAGTATAACTACTGTTACCTTTCTGTTTTCGTCACAGAGGTTAGTATCTAGTGTAAGAGAACTCATTGTGGTTTATAAACATGAACTGTTGCTTTTTACTTTCTCTTCCATGTACGTATAATATAGGTATATAGAGAAAAAGAAAATAAGGTATTAAGGTTCACCAAAAAGTTCGATACCACAGAGATTTCACAGGAAATACATGTTTAGAGACCTACAAAAAATCATGTTTAAAAAATAACTCAAACACGAAATGTCCAGCAAATTCAAACTTGGTATTTAAAAGTTCAACATCTATAAGGATGCCACACGAATATTTTTAAGAGAATCCTCCACCCTAACTACTCTTTACAAGGAACATTTTCAGAAAATTTTGATTTTCCAAAGATGGCTCTAATGACGTCAAAATATTCCTATAAACAGCATCCAATATTGATTTTATCTCCTAGCAAGTTTTCTCATTCAAAAGTAAAAACCGAATTACTGAACGATTCCTCACTTTTACTATTTGAGCGGAAACAGTTGAACAACTAACTGCAGTGTCAAATAAATCCACACTAACCAATGAATAAGTAGCAAATTTGTTTTGGCGATGTGTTAAATAACAGTACACGAGGGTAAAACCAGCCTTAGTAACACTTCTATTTTGAAACCGGGTACTTATTGAACAAATTTGTTGTGATTGTTGTAGATAATACAAGATTAATATTATATTAGAACTGCAACATTTTGTAAATAAAAACATCGTTAAAACGAATTTTGGGAAAATAAAAACAACGAAACATCTATCATATAACTATAATTTTGTTTGCAACAGAATGTTCTTGACAATCTTTGTATTACATCCGTGGAAGGGGCTAAAATCAACATATAGGTTGGTATTTATTTGATTTCGCTTTTCAGCTTCGCTGTTCCCCTAAACACACATTCCAATATTCAAAAAATATATTGTGTTCAGAGATAACAGAACACGTATTTCGTGAAATTTCGGCATTGAACTTTTGGATAAAAAGTATAATTCCTCTACCTACTAAAACACATAAGTTCCTCATTAATCCAAAGTTGTTTTTACTTTCCCTACAACGTATACTAAACACGGGAAGTATTGTGTTCCATCAAAAAATTTAATATCGACATTTCACTGGAAATACTGTTTTGAAGCTCTCTGAATCCAAAAAAGCATTTTTAGTGAAGAGATAAAAACGCGACAGATAAATAAGAGTAACTTAATAATAAAACTTAAAAAGAAACAAAAAATTATAACAAATTAAATAAATAAAAAAGAATAATAACGCAAATAAACAGAGGGAATTTAAGGAAATAAATAAAGTAATAAATAGAATTCAATCACGAATAAAAACCGCATCAAAACTACTTAAATAACGCTAGCTATGTTAAAATGGAAACGGACATCAGAAATGAAATCGCTTCGAAGTACGAAAGATCAGCAAGAGGAACCCAGGCGAGTCATTAAGAAACAAAAGGAACTGACATTTCAAAGCCTAGAAGTTCAGAGCTGCAGACAATAAAGGGGAAAACCTAGACAAAACTCACGCTCCAACAAACAGAGAATGTGTAATCAGGCGTATTAAAATATTAATAGCCGTAACATCATAGCGTGGCGTCTAAAGTTGTGAGACCCAATGAAAACGCGACAAAAAATAAAAATGCCACATATTCTCAGCCAATAAAATCGGTGAAAGTAATCGAAATAATAAAAGTCTAGGCACATTCTAGAAATTGAGCGGAGAATAAATTCTTGTCCGAAAAATACGGTGTTCACATCGTCACTTGAACGTCAGACACCGTGTAGTGAGCTCGCGTCGCATTATAGCTCGTAACATAACGACATGTACAAGTCTGCGATGTGAAGAAGTTGATTAACGTGGGAAGGGAATTACGAGGGAGATAAGGATTTGTGAAATAACTAATTTAACTTGTGAACGGTTATTGGTTAGGCTCGGCTCTGAAACAAATTCTTGGAATTTGGACGGCCAGGGAGACTTGTGAAATATCAAGTGCGAGACAGTAAAAGGCTCTTAGGAACAAGTGAGAGAGTTTCATTAATGTTCCTCCCCTGAAACCCTGAGATCATCATGCAATTTCCTAAGCTAGTCAGCATTCCAACCTTTTCCTTCTCCCCCTCCAAAACCGTAAACCAAAGCCGCCACATTAGAAAAAGCTTCATGTCGTGTCTGAGAACAATAGGCTTCAAAAATGGAAAGTCAGTAAAGTATCAAACGATTTAAATTTAGTGTCTTCATAAAATACAACAGAATACGTTTCAAAAATATCCCCAGACTCAAAACACCAATTAGGTGGAAGGATTTTTTTGAACTTGTGATTCTCACAAAACTGGCTGTAATGATTTTGATTAAAATACAGTATCTTAAAGATATTTACATAACAAATAAATATTATATTTTTAATTTTCTATGAATAGTAATTTGGAAGGAATTCTATGTAATCTTGCGAAACTGATAACTGTTAAGCGATAGACGATAACGTACTACACAGAATAATGCAGCTCTTTTAAAAATATGTAATTTATTTTAAATAACTGTTTGTGCCGTAAGTCATTTCCGTGTTGGTCATTATTCGTGGGTCCAATCCTTGAATTTTTATCCATTCTTTCAAAACCTTTGGAAGTTCAATAGTTTCTCACGATTTCATGGAAATAATGTAGAATGTTAAGGCTAGAGTAGTTGTTGAACACTTAACTATCACTACCCACTTCGTATCTGTACAGAAGTTACTGTAGCTATTTTGCTAAAGTTTAACTTGTTTTAAACTGAAGTAGAAAGAAATATATACTTCCAAAAGAATGGTTGGTATTCCCATTAATAAACAATAGAAGGTAGAGAAAGCCATGTAAATGAAAAAAAAGAAAACAGATTTATTTCCTTTGCTTTATAATGTTTCTCTCCAACCTCGTAAAATTTCAATTGTATTCCAGATTATCAGGATTTCGGTTAATCCGGCACAAACTTATCCGGATAGAAAGGTTAATGTGAAGATATCTGTCGCCCTCCGGGTGTAATGGTTACCATAACTTCATATACACAAGGTCGCGGACTCAAACTCGGCGGAGCGCGATGTATTTTTTCGGGCGTAAAAATCCTTAGCAAAGTTTATTTCAGTCCGGTGTAGCAGATTTAGGGCACGTAAAAGAACCTTAAGTCTGATGGAAAAGCCTCTGAGTAAAATTAGTGGTCTTTCACGCCCAGTATAGAATGGAACGCTGAGAACCACCGCAGTTAAAGAGCGTTCATAAACAGAACGCCATTTTATTTCATTTTTATGCAGATATCTCTTGGTGTGTTAAAGGAATTGCAGAACTCAACGGGGCTATTTCAAGTTAAAACCCCCCAGTTCTTCATTTCTAAACGCAAGAAGTGATACGTCAAATACTGGAGACTTGGACCACCTGGCATATTACTGTATGAATATGAGTACATTTAATGGATTAAAACGAGTTCCAGGTCACTCAAAAGCAGGCAACTGCCTTCAGCAGATTATTAAGTTTCAGAGTTATTCAAGAGAGCTCTGGTTTACAGTTTATTCCCTTGCTACCTAGTCACCTCCTGGAAAACGTTTTGTGATTGACGTCGAGTATTATAATGCTGGCACCTCGTTGTTAGCTTGAAGCCTCCAGTGGCTATGAATTAATGAAGCAGAGTGCAGCAATTGAAATCTTCGCTGTTAATGGGACAGGTTGAGTCGAGACATATTCCAGGCCGCTGCTGTGAGAACCATAGCAGGAGTTTCCTTTCCCTCGGGCACAAGTCCCTGGGACCGTGAGCAAGAGAAGAGGAAGTCCCAGAAGAGATCTCATACCCTGCTAACAAACAAACAGCTCCTCCTGTAACAATGTTGCAAACTTTCCTTTCTTCTCTCAGCGTTTTCTTTTCTTTTTTTACCCATTGCTTCTTCTGCATCCGGCCCTTCGATTTTTCTTATTCTTTTCATATTACCCAAAAATACGATGAGCATTGGAAGTCTGCTCGTCATTTGTTATTTAAATATCAATCTTCCAGGGGCCAAAAGTTGGAAACAACACGGGTGTGTCATTTCAGAAATCATTTAGAGTGGATATATCATATCAGAATTATTACTAGTTACATTTTTCTAAAGTCAATTTTCAAATTCCTATTTATATGTTTTATATTTAATTTTAAAAACTATAGAGAATATAATGCTTCAACTTTAAAACATACTCATACTTTGGAAAACAGGTGAAAGGTTACATTTTTTCAAACATTTACGAAAGATTTAAAATGTGTTTATATGAATATCTGATATCCTTTGCACATATTACAGTATTACATAACACTAAAGTGACTTAAAACTTTTCTGCAGGACGAACGTGATTCACAGACACAGAGATTGTAGTCCTTTGTTTTATTTTATTATTTTCTTTTTATGATTGAGGGAGAGTGTCTAAATGGAAACTTTGCTTCCAAGATTATCTGTTCTGAATGCAATTAGCAATTTTTGTGTGGTTTTAAGACTGTTATTATTTCTTTTAATGTATGGTTTTCTCCTATTCTTCGACCTTCTTGTTGACACAAAATGCTCACTGCAGAATGTTATTGACATTTGCATTCAATTCTGCAAGATATGCTTAGAAAGATGTACTAAAGAAAATACATATGCGATTTTGTATAAAACCAGGCATTTAATTTGCATAATGCACTAAAGTTTAGAACAAATATAAAAGATCGGGGGAGGGGGGAGATTCCGACCCCTTCAACTGCGTTGGTGCGAGCGTTGCGGACCGTAGTCCGTCTCGTCAGGTAGTTGTTAGTATTGGGTTGGACTCAGCATCTGGACGAAGCCTAAGCAGTGCTGTGAGACGCCTTAACGTCCTCCGGTTACTAACCTCGAGAGCTTAGTAGACAGGAATTAATAACAGTCGCTCCCACCGAGTATTTGGTAGTTATACCCCTATGGGATTTATGACAAAGTGGCGTATGCACTTTCGTCATTGAGGAAACAAAAGGGTCAGTGTATACAATAAGCACCGCCCTAAAGTAAAAAGCCACGGACTTATTCCCTGAATGACATGAGGCATAGCTAAGTTGTCCTTATTATTTCAGTTTAATATTATAATTAATTTTTTTATCCATACATAATGATTAAAAGATTAAATTACCTAATATTATTACTTATATTAATTTCATTTTAGAGCTGCTTATACCTTATATTTATATTATCACAATAAACCTAAAGTTTATTTTAAAAAAAAACAATTTGTTTACAGAATGTAAATGCATGTGACGTCTACATTTATTTGTAATATATTATTAAAATATGTTATTTACATAATAGCTTCATTTTTTATTAAAATATATCTCTAATTACTTTTTAAATCAAACTCATCCAACTTATCAATACAAAAGCAGATCAAGACACCACGCCATGATTTCATCATAAGGAATTTCATGTAGCTATCTTCAACAGTTACTGAGAGAATAAGTCATTTTCATTAGATAATGTGGTTCTGAGTAACACCGTTCAAAATAAAAATTGGGAAGAAAAACTATAGCTACTATATTTATTATTTTAAATTAATATGTTAACATATATTTATACAGCACAGATCATCTTGTTTGGGCAGAGGTAAATTTCTGTGTTTAGAGGTGGTAGATACCAACCGATAGATTGATTCTTCCCATAAAACAAGACCAGAATTCAAAATACTAAACAGGGTTCTACTACCATTTTAAAGTAGTATTTGCGGTATAAATATTGCGTGTATAACAATGCAATATGTATATATACATATAAATTCAAGAGGAGAATCCAATTACACAAAACAACTAAAAATGTATTTTTTGACAACTAACAATATTTGTCAGGATTGGTAAGAATTTTAATAATCATAGAAAAAGCCTTCCTAAACCGAATTAATAAATAAACTCCTGCGTAACCAAGGTTGAAAAATGAACTAATTTTTATTAAGGAGCTGCTATAGCAACGTTAATCATTTTGTCTCCCTTTAAAATAATGCACCAGTGAAATGTGGAAGATTCACGGTAGATAAAATATACTTTAGAAATTGATTCCTGTTATTACACACAACAGTAATGTTTTTGCTATTTTGCTGAAATTCCAATTTGCGTATTTATGCTATTTAAACAATAATTTTATTGTGTGTATTCATTGTTGAAATACATATGTTCCACACAATACATGCTTAATTGTAATTTTATTTAAAGTACCTAACTTTGAGAGATAGTACAAACATTTTGATACAAATTAGTAAAACATTGCATCATTTGCATTTTCAGTTCTTATAGAAAACTGCAGGGAAAAAAGATTTATGAAAAAACAAGTCTCTTAAAGTTGGTGTGTCTATTTATAAGCTTGCGTCGTTCAATTTATAGTTAAATGGTGGTTTTAAATTAGCTAAGCAGAAAAACGACGTGTTTTATGACATCTTTTATATTATGCATGTTATTTTATTATAACAAGTTTTAATTTTTTCGCAATATTAGATAAAATTTCAGAGATGCATTACCTCAAGTAAACCTTACCTACCATTCTCAAAATTAAGGGTAAAACATCGGCGGTTAAATATCGCTGCCTTCATTGGAAGACAAATCAGCTGATTAATTTAAACATTATTTGTGTGACCGTATATCTCGACAGCTTCGACTTGAGCTTATTGTCACATTCAGGCTGCATGCTTAGGATGTGGTATTACTGCATATAAGAAATTATTCATATGTTGGAAACATTGCCAACTTAAGGTTTCATAAAACAGGGTGCAGATTAGCATTTGTCTCTTTTGTATTATGTATCTAGCATGGCACAGTTGTAGGAAGGAGCGTTCAGGTAGCCAAACTTGGCTCCACGCCAAGATGGCGGCACGAGTTATGTGGATTCCTGTATATGGTAAAATAATAACTATTGTTAGTAAGAAGTGCTTGTGTTCTTGTATTGGTAGACTAGTTAGCCCCATTCGCCTTGAATTAAAATATAATTATCAGAACTAAGAAGTTCGTAACCTGCGCCGTTCCTTATACAGTTTGCGTCCGACCATTTCACCTGTTGTCAAGTAAACGGTACTATTTCCAGCGAAAAAAAAAATGACTTATGAGAAATTCGTATAAGCATACCTTTTTAGGTTATTATTTATGTACAACATACAAATGATTACATACATAAGGGTGACTAATTGATTTCTATATATGTACACTATGAAAACACACAAGCAATTATAACATGCATTGAAATATTTACAGAAAGAATGTTGAATAATATTCAAATAAAATTAATTTCTTAAATATATTCAGATTCTTACCAGACAAAAACGAAACTAAATATTTACTAATCTGCAGCTGTATTATGAAAAATCTGATGTGTTCCATTCATATTACTTTCTCTTCATCAAATTATTGTTAAAAAGCTTATGCTTCTATTTACTTCATTTTAATCGAGAAAAAATAGCAGAAATGGTACTATAGGCTAAACTGATAATCAAAAGCTGGTTGCTATGTGACTGAAGTTCCTTTGTTTGTATGGACAGGAGTTGACAAATTCCCGTATGAGAAAAGTATACTTTTTTTCTAAACTGAAACCAAAAACAAGGAATATATCAAAAACGATCAACTCCAGAAAAAAATGTACATGCCATAAATTGTATGTTTTAATGTGCTGTATATTTTTTTGTGTTAAGTTTTAGTCCATCTCTTACGGTTTAGCAGTTATTCAAAATTCCGTAAAATTGATCCAGAATGAAGTCTTCAGAGGCTATTCCCAGAAAATTCATGATATACATTGTATTTGTCAGGTAAATATCTTTAATATTTGACATTTTAGTCAAAATCGTTAGAGCCATGCTGAGAAAATTAAAATTTTCGAAAAAAGTTCCATATAAAGGGTAGTTGGGGTTGGGGGGATTTTCTTGAAAATATTCTGTCGCATCCTTGGAAGATACCAAACTTAAATACCAAGTTTGGTATTTTACCGTCTTTTCGTTTTTGTGTTATCGTGTTCACACACACATACACACACACACACATCTTATTGTGAAAATGCTTTTTTTGGATACAGGTGACCCTAAAACATATGGTTTCCGTCTCGGTATCGAATTTTTGGGTGGAGTGCAATACCTTCTCTATACACTATGTACATAGTACCTGTAGAGAAAGTAAAGATATATGTACTTCTGAAGTCTTTCAAATGGAAACCTGATTCTACGTTCCGACAGACAAAATTTATAATGTAAAAAAGTTCGTTCCACATAGCATGATATGATCGGGGCATATTTGAAATATTTTATTAGTTCCGTTTCAGTATCACCAAGCAAATAATATTTGTTGGGATCTAAAAGTGCAACTTGTATTCAATACATCATACTAAACCCTGCATTCTTTTCATTTACACTTTTTATTTTCATCTTTATTTCATGTAGGGTGCTCGTGGATATCCCTCTTGACAGTTCTTTTACATGCCGCACAGATTGAGTTCAGCTCCATACCTCTGGACTGTAACTGTGTGATAGCTGTAACTTTCTGAACAAATTTGCAATCAATAATATGTTTCTGTGAAGCTCTTCTGTTACTAGATGTTTGACAGTTTGTTTTCTAAACTGCCATTGGTGTCTGAATAAGTACATGCATAAGTGCACTGCTAGAAAATTTATTATGGTTGCAAAACAAATTAATTTTGTTCACATTTGAGCAGGACAAAGATGTTATTTGAATGCCTTCCTTCCTGCAGACGTAATTCTGTGTTATGCAGTGATAGTTGTTTTGCAGTAATGGGTTGCACTTTACGTTGACCTTTGCTCGTGCAAGTAGCATCGCATGGTAATGCCAACCCTGGCCGGTCCTATCTCTCATAATTATGTAGTATATTTTACCTGTGGTCTCTGGTAGAATAGAGCTGCGTCCTCATGTGTAGTGAAAAATAATTTTCCCTGGTCAATACCTCTATTGCCAAGCGCTTTTCTGGATTTATAACAGCAGGCGTGACGTGTCAGATGTTCTTTAATTCTATGAATACTTTGGAAGATGGAATAGGCAAATGAACCGAAACCTCAAAGTACAAGTCGAATAATAACAAAAATTTGATGTGCACCATTCACATGACTTTCTCTACATCTCTGCGACAAAGTATTCTTAAAAAGCTCATACTTCTATTTACTTCATTCTAATTAGAAACCATTAGCAGAAATAGTCTTATTACTTGCTTCCTTGTAAGTAGGAGCGAAATAAGGGAGTACCATAGGTTAAAGTGATAGTCAAAAGCTGGTTGCTAAGTCACTGAAGTTGCTTTGCTTGTATGGACATCAGTTGATTAATTCCTGTATGAGAAAAGTATAAGTTCTTCATAGCAGAAACCAAAAACAAGGAATGTCTTAAAAACGATGAACTCCACGAGCAAAAGTATATAACATAAGTTGTGTGGTTTAACGTGCTCTACATTTTTTGTTTGGTACATTTTTCTCCATCTCTTACGGTTTAGCAGTTATTCAAAATTTCATAAAATTCATCCCGAATAAAGTACTCCTCAGAGGCTATTCCCAGAAAGTTCAAGATATACGTTTTATTTGTCAGGTAAATATCTTTAGTATACAACATTTTACTAAAAATCGTTAGAGCCATTTTTAAGAAAATAAAAATTTTCGAAATTTTTCCATGTAAAGGGTAGTTTGGGGTGGGGGGGACTTTTTTAAAATCTTTGTGTCGAATCCAAACTTAAATACCAAGTTTGGTATTTAACGGTCTTTTCATTTTTGAGCTATGCTGCCCACAGACATACACATAAACAAACACACACGCGGACATTTTTCAAGAAATGCTTTTTTTTTTTGGATTCAGGGGGTCTCAAAACATATTTCCGGGAAAATCTCTGTATCGAATTTTTTGGTGTAATACAATACCTTCTCTATACACTATATACATGGTACGTATAAAGAAGGTAATAAAAAGAAGAAGGAGAAGATGAAGAAGTTGAGGAAACGGAAGACTGTACTGACAGCGAAGGATGAGGTGTATATTGTGATCGCAGAATGTTGCTACCAATATTATGGTAGGCTAGCGTATGTTTATTCCTTACCGTCACTCTTCTTTACAAACACGAATGCTCGATTTACTTCTGACAACATAAATAAATAACAAGTAGATGCATGTTCACATGAAGAACTTGCTGAAACCAATCACAAGGTTGATCTCTGCAATGTTGCCATATCCACCATCCAGACCGGTATTGAGAGCACTAAGGTATATTGCAACATATTGTAAGGAATAACGTCATCACGGGTCATGAAATTCATAAAGTACGAAAAAAGTGCAGCACTGAGAGAAGAGGAATGGAGGCTACAGTGTATCGGATAAGATGTTAATGGAGTGGAACTGAATGATGGGTTCACCCAGCCCTTCAGAAACAGAAACTCCTTCGCTGGTGCAAAACTAAAGGCTCGCGCCGGAGTTAACCTTCAGGTTAGACACCTTGTTAACTCTGCTGCACTCGCTTTGCTAGCAGACCTGAGACTACGTGAGAGATATTGATCCCTTCTACAGATTAATCTTGTCTAAGTGTCTGATGTTTTACACATCGGTGATTTGGGTTGTCATTTAAATCCGGTAGCTAACTGACATTTAAGTTTCCAATGTTCAAATGAGGGGTAAATAGACGACAGGAAATTTCCAAACCCGTAAAAAGCAAACTATCATAATTCTTCAAGTTTACTAGCTCTTAACCGGATAAGAGGAATGTAGAAAGGAGAAGAAAATGAATAAAATGCGAACTATTAAACAAGCCGCAATATTGTTACTGCAAAAGCAAAAATAATAAACACGGAATGAATGTAAGAAATAGCAAAGAAAATGAAAGAAGTGCTTCTTCTCTGTTCACTCATTATTTATCTTCCTCGTACGGAGAACTGATGCTCCCCAGGAATTAGAAGCCAGCGGCTGGGATCAGTTGTCAGTTAAAGAACAGGCGAATTCTTGATCAGAGCGAATAACCAGGATGGCATGAGTGTGAAAATGATAAAACAACTAAGAAATGGGATGAATGAATGGCGGGGGAATCAAAGAATCCAGAGAAAACCCGTCCTGATGCCGATTTGGCCACCACAAATCCAGCATACGGCCTCTAACCGGCAATCGGTCTAACCAATAATAAATTTAAAAAAGAAATTCGTTTCATTACACTTTCTTTGCTAACTGTCCTTTATTTTGAAATAACTTCTACAAACAATTCTTACGAAACTTTTACTTCTCCACACCTACTATGTACACACTGTATAGAGAAGGTACTATATTGCACCCAAAAATTTGATATCGACATTTCACCGGAAATATGTTTTGAGACAACCTAAATCTAAACAAAGCACTTTAAGAAAAATTACTGTATATGTGAGTCTCTCTGTCTATCAGTGTGAGTGTGTGTGTGTGTGTGTTTGTATGTGTCTGTGGGCAAAATAGCTCAAAAACGAAAATTCCGTTAAATACCAAACTTCGTATTTAAGTTCAGTATCTTCCAAGGATGCGACACGAAGATTTTCAATAACCTCCCCCCCTATCCCAAACTACCCTTTATATGGAAAAAAGTTCCAAAAATTTTGATTTTCTAAAAAACGGATCTAACGATTTTGATTATAATATTGTATTTTAAAGATATTTATATGACAAATAAAATGTATATCTTGAATTTTCTAGGTACAACTTTTAAATACCTCTTTAAGACATAGAAAAAAAACCCACTCAACAGAAAATGTAGAGCACGCTAAAACACACAGTTTATGTTATAAACATTTTGTTCGTGGAGTTCATCGTTATTGAGTTATTCCATACAAACAAAGGAACATCAGTCACATAGCAACCAGCTTCTGCCTGTCACTTTAACATGTGGTACTCCCTTATTTCGCTTCTACTTACAAGGAAGCAAGTAATAAGACTATTTCTGCTAATTTTTTCTCGATTAGCTTGAAGTAAATCGAAACAAAAGCTTTCTAACAATAATTTGTTGCAGAGATGTAGAGAAAGTCATGTGAATGGAACACATCAGATTTTTGGGAAAAGGTCCTCGTATGTGCGTGTGTATGCCTGTGTGTGTGCGTGCGTGTGCGTGTGTGTGTGTGTGGACGGCTTAGCTCCAAAACGAAAAACCCCGTTAAATACCAAACTTGGTATTTAAATTCAGTATCTTCCAAGGATGCGACACAAAGATTTTCAAGAAGGTCCCCCCCCACCCCAACTACGCTTTAGGTGGAAACTTTTTTGAAATTTTTGATTTTCTCAAAAATAGATCTAACGATTTTGATTAAAATATCGTAAGTAGACTAAATAAATAACAAATAAAATGTATATTTGAATGTTCTGGGAATAGCCTCTGAAGACTACTTATTGTGTATGTATTTTACGAAATTTTGCATAGCTGCTAAACTGTAAGAGATGGACAAAAGCTTACCACACAAAAAATGTAGAGCACATTAAAACTAACCATTTATGTTGTAAGAACGTTTTTCATGGAGTGGATCGTTTTTGAGATATTCCTTGTTATTGGTTTCAGCTTTAAAAGTATACTTTTCTCATACGGGAATTTGTCAACTCCTGGCCATACAAACAAAGGAACTTCAGTCACATAGCAACTAGCTTTTGACTAACACTTTAACCTATGGTACTCCCTTATTTCGGTTCTACTTACAAGGAAGTAAGTAATAAGACTATTTCTGCTATTTTTTCTCGATTAGCATGAAATAACTAGAAGCATAAGGGTTTTAACAATAATTTGTTGCAGAGATGTATAATGGAACACATCAGAATTCTTTTTATATGCATTGTGCTCCTGTATAACCGAATAGAAAAACTCAGGTATCCTAAACGTAACTAGGTTCACAACTCTCACTGCAAGTACACACCTTCATTTGTATACGAGCTTATTAAAGGCAAAAGGAATTGCATACCATGAAACAGATTTCTTTTTCCTTATAGTATTTTCTGATCCTCACACAATCACATAAATGACGAATGGTCATTCTTGTTTAAAACAATGTATAGGCTTTATTTGCCAATAACGGAGATACAGAAATAGATGACATTTCATAAAAGATTCCCCAAGGTAGATAGATATTAAAGCTGATATCCATATAGCAGCGCAGAAATCTGATTTTATACATCCACAGAACTTTCTCTACCTATTCTGCAACAAGTGATTTTGATAAAACCTCTTCTCTTATCTACTCCATGCTAATTAAGAAAATCATTAGCAGAAATTGTTATATTCCATAGTTCCTTGTAAATAAAAAGGAATAAAGGAATACGCAGACTAAAGGGATAGTCAAAACTTTTAGTAGCTAGTCACGGTGTGATTGCATTGGCCTTAAAATTCCCTTCTATTTCATGACCAGGATGGAAAAAAATGAGAAAAGTATAAGTATATGTTAATTTAAACAAAAAACAAGGAACCCTCGTAAATGATTAATTCCACAATAATATATATTTTACATAAACTGGGTGTGTATAACGAGATCTACACATATGTGTAGATTTTTCTGTTTACCAGTTATGCTAAAATTAGAAGAGAACTTCAGAGACCTCAAAGCACGTTTTTATCGAATTTTTGGGTGGAACGCCATGTCTTCTCTACCTATTATGAAGTAGAGAAAGAAAAACGACAACATCAAGAAAATACTTCAAATAGAAATTTTACTCAGTGCAAATGAATTTAGCTGCTATTTTCCATTGAATTATTTAGCACCCATAGGATCAATATACAGGACGTTAATGAACTATATCGAAATATTTTCACAGAATATGTAGATGACTTAAACAAGTATAGAAGATAGGAGATTTATGGCCTGTTTTTTGAAATGTCAAAGTAACGCCTGTACGTTTCTAAAATGCCAGTACACCACGTATCGTGGCACTTCGTCTGCAATGAAAAAAATAATAATAAAAAATATTTATTATATGACAAGAATCGAAGGACATTCTAAGCCATTTTTTTCAACCTGCTTAGCTTTAACACCGACTTATCAGCACCTGATACCCACACGTTTAACGCTATGTAGCTGCGTTATGTTTATCCGGGGACCATGCATCGCCCATCTCAAATTACTTATATCAGTCACGTGCCAATCTCGCAAATTATTTCGATGTAGTTCATTAACACTCTGTATATGCAGGAAGGATCAGTTTTATTCTCATATATTATATTTACAAATTTTCATAGCAGATTTGTCTGAAATAAAGGAAACTTGCCTTGGTTAAGGAAAACAGACAAAAAATGACCGTCTACCCTTCCCACTTCCATTTTCTAGAAATCCGCCCTAAAGGCTAGCCAGCAAGAAGCTGTTCCCTTCAAATCATAACTTAGTCATAAATTCTTTTACAGTTATACATTCCCAGATGAAGGGAAACGTTTTATGGCAGGAAAAAATGAAAATCTACACTGACCTTCCTCCTTTTAGAATGCAACCCTAGAAATTCGGACAGCGGTCAAAGCGAGGGGAGTAAAACTTTCGAGGGATTGTAGCACGGGGCAACATTTGACATGGGTCTTACTTTAGATTTTCCCTCTCTCCAGCATCGGGGAGAAATATAAAAACGAAGTTTCCCTCCTAACGTTTGGTAAAGAAAGAAGTATAAAGCCCTTTCATCCCTTCCTTTTCCACAACCCTCCAACTTAAAATTGTTCCCTTGCCCTGGCACCTGCAAAAACTGCAGTGGCGGTACTTAATGTCAATTTCAAAATGCTGTGAGATGCTCTCATTATTTAAATAATTTAATGCTAGTTAGTTCTTCAATTAAATTAAATAATAATATAAATAATAATACTAATAATAAGCATAGCAATAATGATAATAATAACAACAACAATGGTTAAAGTTCAATGTAGAAGTGCAAGTTGATTGTCGAAAGGAAATAGGCTACTTTCACAATGAAAATTAAGCATAAAAGTCAAGTTTTTAAAATTGAAATCGATAACAAAGAATATCTAGGAAATGGTTAACTCTACAACAAAATTGTATATGACATATATTGTGTGTTTAATAGAGCTCTACATATTTGTGTAGTAACCTTTTCTCTACCTCTTATGGTTTTCCAGTTATGCAAAAGTCATTCAATGAGGAGGGCTTCAGAGGCTATTCCCAGAATATTCAAAACATACATTATATTTGTATATAAGTATCTTTAATGTACGGTATATTATTCAAAAACGTTAGAACCATTTTTCAAAAATCAAAGCTTTGAATTTTTTCCCATGTAAATGGCAGTTTGCGGTGGGAAATTTTCTTGAAAAACTTCGTGTTGCATCCTTGAAAGATGTTGAACCTAAACACCAAGTTTGGTATTTAACCGACTGTTCGTTTTTGAGTTATCGTGTTCACAGATACACAGACACATATAATAATAATAATAATAATAATAATAATAATAATAATAATATTAATAATAATAATAATAATAATAATAATAATAATAATAATAATAATAACAATAATAGTAATAAAAACAACCACTCCATGGCACGACAATTCACAAGGAACCTTGGCCGCCCACTGCGTCCCTAACCGCGGTCAATTGCTGCAGGGTAGTAAGAAGGGGCTGTAGAAGAGCGAAGATAGAGTCCAGTCGAGCCATTAAGCAGTCCAATGGAGAACGGTCCTGTTCACACTGACAGGTTGCGGCTGCAAAGGGCTGCGTTAGCACTGGGATGGGAACTCCGAGAAACTAGAGACGACAGCAAAGGTCGAGCATGAAATGCAGGAGGACGAGGAGAGGCAGCTTCAGTGGAAGTAGGCAAGGTAGACTCCATAGGTGGGAAAGCATGAAATGGAGGAACGGCAGCAGGAGAGGCACCAGAAACTGTACGTCGGGAAGAAGAGCGAGACTGAATGACTTGGAGGAGTCGATGAACAGGACAGCCTTTATAATTCGCCGTATGTTGACCTTGACAGTTCACACACTGCGGCGCCGCGTGAGGAGCCTTAGAGCACTGCGCACTGGGATGATGGCCATCACATTTGACACAACGGGGTTGTTTGTGGCAATAATTACGACTGTGCCCAAATTCCTGACAATTCATGCACTGAATAACACCCCTTATGGGTTTCGGGGGCTCCACTCTCACCATCGTGTAGTACAAACGATCGAGCTTATAGATGTCGTCGTTGAGTGGACTGGGCTTGAGATCCACGTAAAAGAGAGGTAGCTTCGCCTTGGTGACGGGATGGTAAACTGGAGTCATCTGTGCGGGTGAATATCCAAGGGAGGTCAATTCTTGCAGCACTAGAGCAGTGTCTATAGTGGGATGAAGCCCACGAATAACCACCCGGAGGTTGCGATCATGACGCATTTGGTACGTGTGAAACTCGGCCTTTTGGCCCTCAAAATAATGTATGGCTGCACGATAACCGTCCACAGTCTCGAAAGTGAATTTGACCTTGTTGCTGTCCAGTGTAACAAGCTTGTAAGCGCCAACATTGGATGTTTGTAAGTGTTTGAGGACAGTATTCACGTTGAGTATATTAGAAACATAGATAGGAGGTGGCTTTGGGGGTGGGGAGACAGAAGGAGTAGGCGTACTTATGCCATGATCACTATCTTCTAGATCCATGTCAGCCAAGGGTGCAAAACGGTTAGTTGTAGCGAAAGAAGAATCAGGTACAGCAGAATCCAGTTTCTTCCTCTTGGAGTCACGTGGGCAAGAACTATCCCGGCTGGGTGGTGCAAAACCGGCGGAAGGCAGGCCGCGGTCGACAGGCCGCATTTGACCAGAGCAATGCGTAGTAGCGGGCACGGGCTGGCGTTGCTGATGAGGTGACAAAGAGGTTTCTCCCTGGGAGCTGCTTGACGCGGTTGGAAGAGCTGAGTGTGGCGCCGATAGAGAAGATGGCTGGTCCTGAGGCTGGTAGCACGTAGTAGCGGGCACGGACTGGCGTTGCTGATGAGGTGACAAAGAGGTTTCTCCCTGGGAGCTGCTTGACGCGGTTGGAAGAGCTGAGTGTGGCGCCGATAGAGAAGATGGCTGGTCCTCAGATTGGTAGCACGTAATAGCGGGCACGGGCTGGCGCTGCTGATGAGGTGACAAAGAGGTTTCTCCGTGGGAGCTGCTTGACGCGGTTGGAAGAGCTGAGTGTGGCGCCGGTAGAGAAGATGGCTGGTCCTCAGATTGGTAGCACGTCTGCATCGCAGAATAAATAAGCTGCCCCGTATCAACGGGGGCAGCCATGGTGTAGAAATGTTCCAATAATGGAATGGATGGAAAGAAAGCACGAACACACAAAGAAAGTACGGATAGAAGAGGCTGTCAAAGTAGCCCCGTTTAACTCCACGCGAAACTGCACGCGAAAAGAAAAACACAAGTCAAATTCGTCACTGTGTTTAAAAAACTAACCGTTCAACGTCGGAAAAGTACAGTGAGATAAAGCCTGATAAGGAGAAAGGATTAGGATAAGAACGGAGGGGACTAGGCACAGAACTATGTGTTGATTATTGTACCTATGCCTCGGGAGGGACGGGTGAGGAGAGAAGATACATCTGGCTACCAGAATCAGGAGCGTGTTTTTTTCCTTTTTTTCTTTTCTTTTTTTTTATATATTAAAAATACAGTTCCGGGGTCTAGTCGGGACTCCGGCGCTGTATTCCCTTTTTTTCCCTTTTCCCAAAGTTTCCTTTGTTTGCCTTTTTTGTTTTATGAAAAATACACGTACACACAAACACCCATCCTCAAGGCGGG
The DNA here is from genome assembly GCA_030762935.1 of Hymenopus coronatus. Lineage (NCBI taxonomy): Eukaryota > Metazoa > Arthropoda > Insecta > Mantodea > Hymenopodidae > Hymenopus > Hymenopus coronatus. The sequence continues at coordinate 116,598,153 of CM060888.1, read as the reverse complement.
ACTCAAACCAAGACTTGGTTCAGAACGACAAGGTCCCTACGGTTTTCAGGTATAAGCATCCCACAGCCGGACTGTCAGACCAGGAAGCATATCCTACCGGGAATGTAGGAGCGGTCCTCATACCAACAACCGGTCAAAGTTAGAGACATTTATTACAGCCACGCTGCGCCGAGCACGTCGCCGAACTTTCAACCCTGGGATGAAGGATGAATGATATTGGTGTACATGAAATTCGAAGCTCAAAAAAATCTACCCAGCATTTGCATGTGGCCCGGGGAAACCCCGAAAAAGCTCATGGGTCTGGTGGGGCTAGTATGGGGATCTAAGGAATGAGAGTCGCCTTCCGTGGTGTAGTGGTTACCATGCTAACTTCATATACTCAAGGTTGCGGGTTCAAACCCGGCGCAAGACAATGCATTTTTTCGGGCGTAAATCCTTAGCATGGGTTCCTTCGGAAGGGAAGTAAAACCGTTGGTCCCGTATCATGGATTTACGGCACGTAAAAGAATCTCAAGCCTGATAGAGAGGCCTCTTTCACTCCCAATATAGAATGGGACGCTAAGAACCACAGCAGTTAAAGAGCGTCCATAAACAAAACCACATTTCCATTTCATTTTAAGGAAAGCGGAGCTACGAGGAGAGTATTAGCAGATAATGCCAATAACGCAAGCGAATCTCAGTCGTATTTGTAACAAAGACGCTGCAAAAATCCCAGTCTTTTCTTGCATATTTTAATTTAATTTTTGTGACATGTGTTAGTTAAAGAATATACGAAGTTCAAACCCACATTTTTCTGTCAAGAAATGAATGACACTTAAATAATGATTAGTTTAAAATATCACTATAAATATTGCTGACACTACAGCTTGTCAAACTTGAAAAATGTTAGAATGGTTAATTTTCTGACGAGAATGTCGCTGGATAGATGAGTATCGTAATTTTGGTCTTGACTCGGTGTACATTGGTTAAGGCACCCCTATAGCGTAATGTTGTGACGTTCTAATAAAGACAATCACTGCCCACAACTGAGCATTGGATTCTGACTTTTGTTCTTCTGATTAACTTAAAACGGCACAAAGAACTTATTTTTCATATGTAAGCTATACAAGTTTACGTTATTTTTAAAAATGCAAAAATAAATTATTCTATTACTTACTAATTTTGTTACTTTTTACTTTCTCCACACGTACTATGTACATAGTGTATAGAGAAGGTATTGTATTGCACCCAAAAATTCGATACCGATATTTCATCGGAAATAAGAGTTTTGGGCCCCCCTAAATCCAAAAAAAATCATTTTTTGGAAAAAGTTCCATTCGTGTGTTCGTCTTACCCTACAAATGTATCGAGGTAAAAGGGCAGAAGAGAAAAATAAATGGAAAGTCGTGACCACACACGAATGGAACTTTTTCCAAAACATGATGCAACACGAAGATTTTCAGTAAGTACCCTTCACATGGAAAAAAATTCGAAAATGATGATTTTCTAAAAAATGACTCTAGCAAATTTGATTTGATATTTAAGACATTGACATTTTAAAATATTTGACTGTCGGTTTAGCCTAATATATTCCCTTATTTCCTTTCTACCTATACAGGAACTAAGTAATAAGACCGTTTCTGCTAAATTTTAGCATTAAATACACAGAAGAATAAGCTTATTAATAATAATTTGTTATAGAGATTAAGAAAAAATCATGTGAATGGAGCACATCAGATCTTTTATTTATGCAATTATCATTCAGTTATTAGTATGGTGTTTTGGGCAATGCAATTGCATCCTGATTATAGTTTAGCAGTTCAAATAATAAAGCTATTTCGAAGAAAGGCTGTTAAAAGAAAATAAAGGTTGGATTGAAAATCAAATCAAAGCTGTATGCAAAAACTCTAAGGCATTTTAAGTTGTGGGCTCTCAAAAGGCTCAAGGCGTTGACATAACAACCCACGTTTACTTTTAAAACGATAATGACCTATTTGTTATTTATAAATTTCTATACTTTGCAGGATTATATATCATTACTTTCTCTATATCACTATATACATAGTGTATAGAGAAGGAATTGTATTGCACCCAAAAATTTGATACAGAGGTTTCACCGGAAATATATGGTTTGGGGTCTCCTGAATTATAAAAAAAAGAAGCATTTTTAAAAAATGTCCGTGTGTGTGTCTGTCTGTTTGTGTGTATGTGTGTGTGTGTGTGTCTGAGGGTAGCATAGCTCAGAAACAAAAAGACCGTTAAATACCAAACTTGGTATTTAAGTTCGGTATCGTCCAAGGAAGCGACACGAAGATTTTCAGAAAAATCCCCCATCCCCAACTACCCTTTATATGGAAAAAATTTCGAAAATTTTGATTTTCTTAAAAATGGCTCTAACAATTTTTATTAAAATATCGTATATTAAAGATATTTACGTGACAAATAAAATGTATATCTTGAATTTTCTGGGAATAGCCTCTGAGGATTACTTTATTCTGGATCAATTTTACGGAATTTTGCATAACTGCTAAACCGTAAGAGTTGGACGAAAACTTAAAACACAACAAATGTAAAGCACGTTATAACTCAATTTATGTTATATAATTTTTTTCGTGGAGTTGATCGTTTTTGAGATATTCCTTGTTTTTGGTTTCAGCTTTGAAAAACATACTTTGCTCATACAGGAATTTGTCATCGTCTGCCTATAAAAACAAAGGAACTTCAGTCACCTAGTAACCAACTTTTGACTTCACTTTAACCTATAATACTCCCATATTTTGCTTCTTCTTACAAAGAAGCAAGTAATAAGACTATTTCTGCTAATTTTTTCTCGATTAGCATGAAGTAAATAGAAGAATAAGCTTACTAACAATAATTTGTTACACAGATTTTGAGAAAGTCGTGTGAATGGAACGCATCAGATTTTTTTGTTTGAAACGTTATCAATAGGATAAACACATGACGTTAACCTTGTCCTTCATTTTCTATTTTAGGTTTATTTAAAATTCTAAAATTGAGAAAAATTTTGAAGACCTTGCTATAAATATTAAAATTTAAGGTACTCGAGATATATGATCTATGAGGCTGGTAGTGCTACCATAATTGGTTGACTGATAATCGGATAAACTGGTTTTACTCTAAAGTAAGAGTTCTAAAGCAAATGACAATCTCAGGTAATGTCACCGAACAGGATGGCGCAGGCCGTAACGTCCATTTGGGAGGGACTGTCAAATCCCATAGACCGACCAATCTGGATGGGGTTTTTCGTGGTTTTCTCAGAGACAAAGACCGGAGTGAATATTTAATACCAAAGTTCTAATCTTCAGTCTAAAACAATAGCAAAACTCAAAATAGATGGTAATTTCGATTGCACTGCCTTGTGTACGTATATATCTATAGATTGGACGTTATCCTAACTTCAGCTGCCTGTCATGGAGCTAAATGACAAGTATGGTGTGAGGAGATGAGATCTTAGAAGGCTAGCTGCACATTGCTATCTGACTACAGATGACACTAACTGACTTGGATGGTACTGCAGCTGGAATGGACGGCTCTCTAACATTATCTGCTTGGCGAAAGTAATATCTTTCGGGGATTAGATCTTAAAAGACTACTATTCTCCAATATCCTCAACGACCAAGCTGTTATAGCGTATATTAAAGCATAATTTAAAACATAACGCCGTTCGCTTGTAATTTAAAAGATAGCCTTAATATTGAAATACCAACAAGATTCTATAAAGAACATTTTAAGAACAAGTATCGGCTGAAATAGATTTTAAAACCAAATTCGATTCACTTCTAATACCCGCCACTGTTAAAGTTTAGAGCTCCAAAACTTGGGGTGCAAACCTTCTTTGGCATTTATCATTCCCCCATTTCAGGTTTCCCATTGTTCGTCACAACGATTAAGCTATCTGACCTCCGTGACTTTTCAGTATAAGGGGGGGGGGATTTTCTTACTAAAGCTGTAGGTACCAGCTCTTCCAGCATTTTATATCGTCTTTCCCTACAAATGTATCGAGGTAAAAGGGCAGAAGAGAAAAATAAATGGAAAGTCGTTAGAGTTTAGAGTGGCTGCACCTTCTTCATTTCCTACCATCACTTCATCTTTTTATTGTTGTGAAAAGAGGAAGTTGCAAGAAACATTCATCCCCACCATGCTATTATGGCAGACTGCTTTAGATTGTACCTCTTTACCTTGTCTTTTTAGTGTTTTGATAAAGACCCCATAGAGAAACGAAAAATCTACAACGATTAATATATCATACAGAGTAATGTAGAGTAGTAGAATCTAAAAATCTGATTATTCCATTCACATGACTTTTTCTACAAACTATTCTTACAAAGACTTATTCCTTTATTTACATCGTGTTAATAAAGACAAATATTAACAATAATGGTTGTATTAGTTCCTTCTAAGTAGATGGAGAATAAGACACTATACGAGGTTAATATTTTAAAAAGCCGGCCGTCGTGTGAAACAACTGAAATTCGTTTTTCGCTAGCATTAAACAAAAGAGAGGTGAACGAAAGAGGTTTGAGAAAGTTTTCAGTAGCTTAAAATTGAATTCAATAACCAGGAATATCTCGGAAATGGGTAACTATACAGAAAACACTGTATGTGATATTAATTTATGTTGTAACGGAGCTACATTTCTGTTAGTAAGCCTCTCTTCCGGTTTACCAGTTTCGTCCAGAATGAAAAGGTCTTCAGAGACTATTCCCAGAAAATTCAAGAAATACATTTTATTTTTCATGTAAGCTCTTTAGTATGCAGTAGTTTAATCAAAATCGTTAGAACCGTTTCTGAGAGAAACACAATTTTAAAAACATTTCCATGTAAAAGGTAGCTTCGGGTGAGGACATTTTCTTGAAAATTTTCGTTTTCGCATCCTTGGAAAATACTAAACTAAAATACCAAATTTGGTACTTAATAGCCTTTTCGTTTTTGAACTCTGCTGTCCACAGACACACACACTGCCTTTTTTTTTTTTAAAAAAATGTTTTTATTCAGGGGATCTCAAAACACGCATTTCCGGTGAAATCTAAGGATTGTATTTTTGGGTGGAACACCATACCTTAACAATACACACTATATACTTTATACGTGCAGGGAAATAAAAATGGTAGTAACTTAGGACAGATAAATGTTACCTATACTACCTAATGGATATCGCCAATAGAAAGGTTTGTTATATTTCATGTTTTTAACCTTCTGTACTGTTTTAATTTTTGAGCATTTGTTTAGTACATACTACTCTGTTCAATTTTAAACAATTGTTCATTGTTCAAGTGGCATGTGCCCCTTTTCTACCTGTTTAACAATAATTCAAGAAAATAGATAGGTGTATACGCAAGGTATATTTATAAATATTGTTAAAACAGAAATTCATAATGATAATTTTAATAATCATCAAGGAAAATATTTACTAAACCGAATTAGTAAACCCTGCTATAATTGAAGTTGAATAATAAACTAAAACCGAAAATGGATTTGATTTTGATTTTTATGCTAACCTTTACGTAACGTTTGATTATTTGTGTCAAATTATTAAAGTTATTACGCAAACACTTTGTACATATGTATTTAAAATACAAGTTAAAGGTGGTAAGAGTAAGAAAAACGAAAGGAAAAGATCATAAACTGGCTAGGACTAAATGAAGGAAAAAGAGTTCGTGTACTTTATCACGGAAATTTCCCATGTTTTGCTACTTCCTCTGAGCAGCAGTAGATCCCAATCTCCTTCCAGCCGGATCAAGAATTTTTGTGTGAACTTAATTTTTCGTTGGTTCTGCCATTGTGCACATTCTCCCAAAAAATATGATTCCAGCACACAGAATCTGTGGATTCTCCTGCCAGAATCTTTGTCTGCTCCAATCTACTAGTCTAGCACAGGTAGATATTAATTACTCAGTTTGAAATGCCAAGAACTTTATATCATTAAAGCACTTATTAAAGTTACTTTGGGTCTTCGCTTGGCGATCACACTCTGTTCTCACAAAAGGGACATGAGAATGAGAATGTCTTATTCGGGGAGGTGTGAATCGGAGCACACTCAGCCTCGTGTCTGACCAACTGTTTGAAAATATGCCGTTCTCGTTTCAAAAATCCTTTTAATCGTCCGAGAACTACCGCCATCATGACCAAAACCTCCAAATACTATCCTCCAGCCATGACACTCTAAGTTTATTACAATTTAACATTGGTAGAATACTCCAGAAAGACGATCACATGATGTTAAGTCGAGAGAAATTCTATTTCTTTTATAATGGCCTTGAGTTACAATTTCGTATTATTGCTGTTAATGTCGGTATTATACCTGAAGCATTATCACAAACACTTACAGAATTTTACTTTGATTGTTTGGCAAAAAGCTATATACGTATATGCGTATTCACATCATTTCCTTTATGCACCTCCTCGAACATTATAAATCGAATTGCTACCTCATCTTTTGTCCATATTAGCAATTCAAATAAAAACTTTTAAAAACCTTATTTCCATTAATACTCAGAATGGTGAAAGTGCACCTGATAGTATTAGCTACTCAAGAAACACTTAAAAGTTTAACTAGCCAGCGCTAGCCTGAAGCGTTGATTACAATCATAAATCACATATTAGTGCAACGCATGTGTGAATTTTTGAAATTTACAATTGTTGCCCAAAAAGCTTCGAAACATATAAAACATAATAGTCATATTTCAGTTAAAATGTACACAAATGTGAAATGCTCCAATTTATAACTTCTCAATACAATAATTTTGCTCTGTATTAAATGCCCCGTCTGCAATAATTATAGATTTTAACATAGATTGATGTTTTTCTGCTCAGAAACAATGTGTGTGTGTAAATTCATGCTTTGAGTTTTACCCCTGCTTTGAGTTTATCCTAATGTTTAATATACATGTAACATTAAATGCCATGTACATCCAAGTAATTCATATTACATTAAACATGTACTTTGGTTTCTTTAAATGCATTTCCAAGTATTTACTACAAATTGATCAAAATCTATTTGAATTTTTAAATAATCTTCTGTGTTCCATTCACATGCCTCTGTCTACATCCCCGTAATAAAATATTGTTAAAAAGCTTATTCTTCTATCTACTTCATGCTAATGGAGATAAATATTAGCAGAATAATTGGTCTTATTACTTGCTTCCTTATAAGTAAAAGGAAATAAGGGCATACATTATGCCAAAATGATAGTTAAGTTTTTTAAAAGCTGGTTGCTATTTGATTGAAACTGGTTTCTTTGTATTACCAGAAGTCGACAAATTCTCGTTTTTTGAGAAGGCATAAATATTTTAAAACTGAAACCAATATATCTGAAGTCGTCAACTCCACGAAAAAATGTATATGACATGAATTGTGTGTTTTAATGAGATCTACATTTTTTGTGTAGTATGTTTTGTCTATCTCTTACGGTTTGCCAGTTATATAGCCATCCAGAATGAAGAGGTCTTCAGAGGCTATTCCCAGAAATTCAGGATATACCTATATTTAATTAGTTATGCAAATATCTTTAATATAGTGAATTTTAATCAAGACTGGTTAAGCCATTTTTGAGAAAAACAAAATTTTCTAAATTTGTTGTTTAGAAAGCGTAGTTTAGGGTGGGGGATGTTCCTCAAAACCTCCATACCGCATCCTTGAACAATACTAAATTTAAATCCAAGTTTGGTATTTTACTGACTTTTGTGAATTATCGTGTTCACGGAAGCTCAGCCACACATACACACACGCGCGGAACTTTATCTAATATTTTTCTAAAGGGGACCCTAAAACGCGTATTCTCGGTGAAATCTCGATATAAAATTTTTGGGTGGAGTGTAACAATAGCTTCTCTACGTTACGAAGTAGAGAAATTAAAAATGTTCATAATCTGAAACGGTAGAAAACGGACATTGAAAATTACAAATACTTTGGAAAGCAAAATATTGCATTATGTATTGAAAATCTTATGTTCACTCAGAAAAATTTTCAGTTTTTTTATTCAACTATTGAAATACGATCCCAGATTTAACTGTGCAGACATTCACTACTGAAACAATTAAAAAACAACATAATTTCCATTTCATTGAATCACATAAAATGTATTTAAATGTTATTTGGCTCCAATTAATCAGCTAAACAGAAAAAAAAAATAAATTCAAATATAAATTAACCACGTAATGGTATATTTGAGTATGAAAATGTTACCTGTCCTTTGCTTTGAACTAAATGTAGTAAGCATTTTACAGGATTTGCAGATATTTCACTACGGGCTGTTTTCAGCAGAACGTCGCCAATGGGACCTTTAGAATCCATACTTGAAACAGCTGAGATCGGTTTTAGTTTTAAATAATGGAGTTTATTGCGCGAAATGTCAATTTTTCAGCTATAAATTATTGGCTACGAAATGTCAATATCCAGAACAGAAGGCTGGAAGGAGAGGTAATGTGAGTGTGTGAGTGTGTGTGTGTGTGTGTGTGTGTGTGTGTGTATGAATCTGAGATGAATTCAATTATCTTTTCTCAACTTCGGGTTTAGGTGTGGAAATATGTTACCAGGAAATCTATTATTGATGTTATAAATTGATATTTAGTATCTATGAATATAATTTGGCAAAACGATTACTGTCAACAAATTTAAAATATATTGGCTGATTTATTATCTACGTCCCCACTAATACCTCTGGATTCCCCTCAATCGCAGGGGATAGCATGTGGGATTTGTGGTGACAAAGCGGCGTATGGGATCCGGATTCTCTGGTTTCCCCCACCATTCATTCCACCAATTGTTCCATCATCAATTTCACCTTAGTTTCATATAATCTACTTTCTCTCTCTCATTTTTGGCTCGGGCAAACCCTCGTTCCGATTCAATATCATATGATTAAGTGTCCTTTGCTTCTCGACAACCATCACCCTCAGCATGCACGTGTAAGTCCAAGAGGTTATCAGGTACACCAAGTTAAACATGATCTACATTGCATGCTCGAGTCGGAAATGTTTTGCAGCGCTATTGCAAGCTGCCATGGCATTTTTACTCTCTCTAGCACGTATGTACAATGTACATAGTAGATAGAGAGGGTAAAATTCGATACCGAGATTTCATCGGGAATATATGTTTCGACACCCTCTGAAGCCTAAAAGCCAATTTAGAAAAAGGCCAGTTCGTGTGTTTATGCTGAAAATGAAAAGTCGGTTAAAAATCAAACTTGGTACTTAAGTTTATAATCTTCCATGGAAGCGGCACACACTTTTTCATGAAAAGTCCGCCATACCCAACTAATCTTTACATGGAACATATTTAAAAAATTTTGATTTTATCAACATGGGTCTAACGATGTTGATTAAAATGTAATTTTTTTTTAAGATGTGAGTATTTTCATGTCAATCGCAATGTATAGCTTGAATTTTAGGAGTCACCCTCCGTGGTGTAATGGTTACCATGCTGACTTCATATTCCCAAGGTCGCGGGTTCAAACCCGACGATGGATTTTTTCGGGTGTAAAAATCCTTAGCATGGCTTCCTTCGGAAGGGAAGTAAAGCCGTGGGTTCCGTGTCGTAGATTTACGGCACGTAAAATAACCTCAAGCCTGATAGAGAGGCCTCTGAGCAAAATTAAGCGGTCTTTCACGCGCAATTTAGAATGGGACGCTGAGAACCACAGCAGTTAAAGAGCGTCCATAAATAACACGCCATTTATTTTTTGAATTTTAGGGCAAATCTTCATTCTAGAAAAAACTTTGTGTAACTGAAATCGTAAGATATAGACAAAAAATTAAAAGAAAAAATGTAGATTTCATTAAAACACACAGATATTGCCATATACATTTTTTCTAGAGTTAAAATGCGATAATGTTATTGGTTTCATTTATAGACTACTTAAACTTGTTTCAAGTGAGACGTGAACCTTCGTTTCATCCCTTTTATTTTACTTGTGGGGAATGCAAAAGAGAACAGAATTTCAATTGTTTCACATAGCGGTAACTTTTAAAGAATTTCACTATCGCTTTAGCCGAGTATATTCCCTTATTTCCCTCCTACTTACAAGGAAGCAAGTAATACGACCATTTTTGCTAATGTTTATATCGATTATTATGGTAGATAAAAGAATTATCTTATGTAAGGAAATGTTGTTTGTAAAACAGTTAGTAAAAGTCATGTGAATGGAATACATCAGTTTTTTCCTCTTAGCGAACAAGCAAGAGTTCTCAAATATCTGCTTCTACAATCCAGCCACTAGCGTTTCACTGCGAAAAAATCTGTTTTTCTTGTATCGTCGGAATAATAGCTTGCTCACTGTGCTTTCTGGAGCGTTATGAAAGAGAGCCTCGCTAAATTGTTCTCACAAGTGGAAAATGTTATAATTCAGTCTACATTTTAATATTATGCAATATAGGACTCTTACCGGTGCGGGAAAAATGTGCTTAAGGCCTGCTTTGTTTGAGATCTCATTTAGAATTACAAGTAAAGGTGCATTTCGGCTGGGAGATATGTCTCCTTGAGTTTCAAGATATAACAGTGTCCAAAACAAAAACTGTGAACACAAAAATGTGAGCGAAATTTCTCTTATTCTCTTCCTTTATTTTGTGAATGTTTTCATGTTTCAACAAGACGGTTTTAGCAGAAGAATTAACATGTAACATGTAAATGTGTATTTAGGTGTTTAAAATGTAAGAGTAATTAAAATTTCTAATAACGCTTTAGTTGATTAACCAACACCTTCAAACATTTCATTTGGTTCTCTCTTAGTATTATGTCTAAGAATTAAAATCATAATATGTTTATTTTTAGCAATACATTACTCAGCTCATATTGATTTAGTATTTTCTAGAGTAGCTCAAGAGTAATTTTGATTTTAAAAGCAATTTAGGTTCAGGATAGAAATATTGTAAAGGGGTTTCACCAATGGCTTCTATTTTTGGCGAAACCAAAAAGCTGATATCTATACAGTGTAGAGTATAAATATCGGCTCAATGACAGCCTATACTATGAAGTGATATAAAGATGCATGGAAATTTACTTCAATTAGGTATTATTAAGTATTATTTGATTATCCCCCGACTGTAAAAATTTAAATGCTTGCAACCTGAAACTGTGCTAACGTTTGTACAGGTAGATTTAGGTGTTAAACGACATAAAAAGCTCAATATTTGCTCAAATTTTAACTAATAGGATATCACTATCTCCTTAAGGTTTAGGTTTAATAGTTTGTTTCGTATTAAAAAAAGTCTGATGGGTTACACTCACATGACTATCTCTAGCTGCTCTTCAAACAAATTTATTACAAAAGATTATTCTTCCTTCAGCTCAAAGCTAATCTAGATGAACATTAGCAGAATGCTCTTATTACTTAGTTACTTATAAGAAGGAGGAACTAAAGGAATTCACTGTGCTATGCGGGTAGTCAAATGTTAAAAGCTGTCGTTATCCGATGGTCATTGCAATTCGCTTCTTTTCTAGGCTAGGAGTGGAATAAAAGAAATACGGATACTTCCTCTCTGAGAAAGGTTTAATTTCTTTACAATTGAAAGTAATAAAAAGGAATATTTCGAAAGTGGTAAATTCCACGAAAAAAATGTATATGACATGAATTGTGCATTTTTTGTGGTACTTCCTTTTCTATCTCTTACGGTTTACTAGTTAAGCAAAATTCAGCAAAATTCATCCAGAATAAACAGGTCTTCAGAAACTATTCCCAGAAAATTCATATACATTTTATTTTTGATGAAAGTGACTTTAATATGTGGTATTTAATCAAAAGCGTTACAGCCATTTTTAAGAAAATCAAACTTTTTAAAATGTCTCCATATAAAGGGTAGTTTGTGGTGGGGGGATTTTCTTGAGAAATCTTCTTGAAAAGCTTTAACAGCCATCTATTAAGAGATGCTGGTTACTAAATACAAACTTTTTTTCGAAGCTACGAGTGTAATTTCTTGGATTTTCTAGTATATTCACACCTCTAGTATATTCGCAAAATTAAAACACGATTAATCATAAAAGAGATTGTCACATAGATACATAGATTTTTCAAAGACCTATAATTTGTCATGTTGAAGAAATTGCTTTTTAAGCTCCACCTGCAACTTCCAGGATGTTGCAGTTTAAAGAAAGCTGACTGCGATATATTCATTGATTCCTGTACTGGTACTAGCCCCCTTTAAACATGTTTATACATTGAGTTACAATTCGTAAATTACGGATGGTTTATTTGGTTCCTGTCTGAGCTTTACAAAATTTTCCTTATTGGAGTCAAAACACAACATTAAAAAAGAAAATAAAATATATATAAAGATCACATACCGTTTGACATTACTGCTTTGTAACCATGTAAAAAAGAGGACCACATACGATTTATTATGTTGTTTCTTGTTTATACTTATGTAGCTATGAATATGCTCTTTTCTGTACTATGTATACGAGGCACAGAAAGCGTTGTACTCTATCCAAAAATTATATTTTACCGCAAATATATATTTTGAAAAACCCGAATCCGAAAAGAGCATTTTTAGAAACTTTCCTTGTGTGTTTGTGTATGCATGCGTATGTATATGTGTCTTTGATCACCAAAAACGATAGCTTGGTTTTATACCAAACTGCGTAATTAAGTTCAGCTCCCTCTAAGAATGAGACAGAATATTAAAAATAAATGCTACAGTAAACACACATGGAAGGTGTTAGGTTTAGTAATACCGTATAATACAAACTGTATTATGTTTTGTGTCCTTAATATTTTTAGTCAATATTGATAGTGTGCTGTTGGAAAAGTTTAAGATATGTATTTGACTATGATTATTGATCAATGGGTTAGTACCTTAAAATTACTATTTAAGTGCAATATTATACAGAAATATTTATTTTCTAATATTGACTTATCATTTATTTTTATAGTGTTTAACGCCCTCTTTTATTACAGATAGCACCAGGAGATTGGCACTGATAATACATGTAATGTAGATGGAGCACCGGTGGAATGCGATGGTGGGGGAAACCGGAGAACTCTGAGAAACCTGCTCCTACTTCGCTTTGTCCATCACAAACCTCACATGCCGTCGCCTGGTATTTTCATGAGAAACGAAATAAATGTGTTGAATGTTCTTAGAATAGTCTATGAAGTCCTGCTCATTCCAATTGACTTTTATGTAACTAGTAATCCGACACAAATATGAAGATCTCGTTAAAACACACACTTTAACTGAAATATGTTTTCCTTATACCTTTCTCAAATAAGAAGTCACATTGGTTTCTCTCTCTCGCCCTCTCACGGGGCGCTTAAAGTACACCGTACTTCCTAATGCCTAATGCCTTTATAGCTACAATGAAAGAGAAATAAGACATTTCTGAAAACTTTGTTTATCTCGAATAAAGAAATAAGTAAAGAACAAGCGTTTATAGAAATAGTTTGTGGGAGAGTGCAGGAGAATGTTACAAGTGCTGGACATCATATTTTTCTATTATTTGAATTGTTCTGTTGAATTTCAATTCATTATTCAAATCACCAATTTATCATTAAATGCCTATGCTGTGTATGAGATGAACTGTTAAATAAATAAGAAATATTGTGTTTATAACACAAGACTTCAACATAAAGTTTTATATGGTAGTACTTTAAAAGTCGTTAATTTATCCAAATACGTAATAGACACTTTTCGAGCATAATACAGTATCGGACTATCTATTCGTATTTATGCCTGCTACAGAGTTCCTAAATGGAGATGGGTAAGGAAAAATTACTGCACACACAAGGGGGGGATCTGATGTATTCCATTCACATTACTTTTTCTGTTGTTCTGCAAACCAACTATTCTTACAAAAGAGTATTCTTTTATTTTATTTATTTTTTTTGTAGTGTTTAACGCCCGCTTTAACTACTTATGGCACCGCAGGCGGTGACACTGATGATACATGAATGAAGATGGAGCACCGGTGGAATGCGATGGCGGGGAGAAACCGGAGAACCCGGAGAAAACCCATCCCAGCGCCGCTTTGTCCACCACAAAACTCACATGCGGTCGGATTGAACCCGGGCCGTCTGGGTGAGAGGCGAGTGGTCTAACCACTCGGCCACAGCGCGGCCATATTCTTTTATTTACATGTTAATCAAGAAAAACATTAATAGAAATAGTCTTGTTACTTATTTGCTTATAAATAGAAGAGAAATAAGAGAATGTACTAGGCTAAAGTGACAGTCAAATACTTTAGAAGCAGTCGCTATGCGATTGTCTTTGAAATTAGGTTCTCTTTCTATTAAAACAAAGCAGTCATAAAATGGATGAGGACATCTCGTTTGCACGAAAGATTAATATTTTAAAATTGAAACTTTTAGCATGGGAATAATTCCGAAATGGTTAGCTCTATGAAAATATGTATATGATATAAATTCTGTTTTTAATGTGATATACATTTTTTGTGTAATAAGCTTTTACTTAGGTATCCGTTTCGGTTTACCAGTTATGCAAAATTCATTCAGAATGGATAGGACTTCAGGCGCTATTTCCTAGAAATTTAGGATAAACACTGTAAGCCTCTTTAACACAAGGCATTTAAATCAAAACCGTTAGAGCCATTAAGAAAATTTCAAAGACGTTCCAAGTAAAAGGGGTAGGTTTTTACTGAAAATGTTGGTATTGCACCCTGTGGGAAAAACTGAACTAAATACAAATTTTGATATTTAACCGAATTTGAATTAAGCTGACCACACACAGACACACTGACCTTTTTATAAAATGCTTTTTTAGAATCATTTAGCCTCAAAACATTATTTCGGTGAACTCTTGGTATTGTATTTTGGGTGAAATATAATATCTTTTCTGCCTACATACATGCTAGAGAAGGTAAACAACTCTAAAGTTGTTGCATAGCAACTTTCACTGCTCTACAATGCAGGTACGTTTGTACGGTGGCAATGACTGACTCTGGAGTTCGATGACCGTCCTTGTAAGCTCTGAGCAGGTAGTCGCTGTAACAAGAACATGAATGCAAATTGCATCGTTTCGCAATAATTAGACCACTCCATTATGCTTTACTTGGCTTGTAAGCAACAGTGGAATCCAAATTATTTCTTCAAGTAGGGAGTTTAAATTAAATGCACAGATCATTATCTGACCGTAACATGCTTTTGCTTGAAACCAGGTTCTTTTAGGATCATTAACACCAATTGGCCTACTCATATAAATGTTCTTCATTTAATGGAAGTAATTAATTGGGATTTATTTACAGTGTGGCCTAAGCAGAGTCCAAACATTCTGCCACATGGGTGACCATAGGAACAGTGCATATTCCAAACATGCACTGTTTAATCACAGTTTTAGTCCCCCTTCGTGGTGTAGTGGTTGAACTGCTGACTTCATATACTCGAGGTCGCAGGTTCAAACTCGGGCGTAAAAATTCTTAGCATGGTTTCCTTCGGAAGGGAAGTATATCCGTTGGTCCCGTGTCGTAGATTTAAGGCACGTAAAAGAACCTCAAGCCTGATAGAGAAGCCTCTGAGCAAAATTAAGCTGGTTTTCGTCCCCAGTATAGAATGGGACGCTGAGAACCACAGCAGTTCAAGGGCGTCCATAAATAAAACTCCATTTCGTCTTCTTAATAACAGTTTTGCTATATAACGGGTATCTCAAATATGTTCCCGCAGTAAGGTGAATGGGCTAGCACGTTCACTCTTGACCTTTCAATTGGCAACGGATCCCTCTAATTATTGTTTGGAATGAAGATGAGCTAAACTGAGAATAATTATGTAGGTAGAGTTTGAGTGTTTTGCTCTTGTTTTGGACACTGCAGGATTTCCCGCGTAATCGTGTATACATCATTTGTGATTTTTTCCTTTAGTTCATTTTGTTTTCGAGTACTTTACATTTACAGGGACACAATTTCATTTCTTTACTAATAGCTCTAGGTAGTGTCTGCGCATAAGTAATTGTTATCCGTACTGATAACCGCATTCATTTACTGCAGCTTCTTTTTTTTCTTTTCTTTTTTCATGTAATTTTATTGTGTTGACTTCGCCATTATGGTCAGTCCTATTTCACGTCTTGAGGAATTTTGTTCTTTTCGTCGGTGGTGTTTGTAATGTTGTAGAATGAATCCTCCTCAGAGCTTAAGCTAACCACATTGTCAGAGCTGCTTAGTGTTGAGGTGATAGTCAACAGAGGGACCAACAATTTTACTTGGTAACCTCAAACCGTGTGATAATGGCTGAATATCGCCGATAAATCTGGACCTCATCAACTTCCCTCTTTGCCACAGTGCCGATATTCTTTTTCAAGAGCCAATAGAACGTTCTCACTACCAACGAAGAGACACAGTGTTGTAGGGAGGTAATCGCGAAACAACATTCCAGGCGCCAGAGTTCTCCAGGCACGGTGGGGCCTCCGGCTGACAACATTTGGTTAGATAGCTACTAAGCACCAAGCAAATGTCAGCAAGATATAAGGCGATACTCCAGAATATCAATGTCGGAGCAGAGTGCACAGAGGTTAGATTGTGCTCGCCCATGTCGCCAGAGCTTTTCTGCTGTCTTTTCTTAACATTACATATGAAATTTCGCCAAGTTTAGCCTCTGTTAAAAGTTTAGGTCTACCGCTTTTCAGAGCATTATCTTTCACGGGATTTAATACTTTAATCTATAACGTATCGCTTTGAGGATATACCAAATATGCAAAACGTTCAAGAAATTTACATTTTCTGAAATCTTATCTCCACCAAAGAATACGTTGATTGAAAACGTTCTCTCTTCAGTGATTGGCATTTTGACTTAGCACAACCACGCATTATTCAAGCACACAGTTCTTACAGCAATCCTACCCCTACATAGTACCGTTACCAACGCAACAACTTAGTTACAAGCGTCCGGATTCACTGCGGAGACTCTTTAGAGCAGTGTTTCCCAACCTTTTGAAGTTCACGGCACCCTTGGGAATAACATTAAACACCAGGGGGACCCTTCCTTGAACTAAAAGAAAATTAAGCTTAATATGTTAATTTATTGAAATATTATATAATAATAATAACGTACACCATAACATAATACAGTAAACTTTACTACAATCACTGAGTAAAAATACATCAATAAATTTTGTTCGATTAATGATTAATGTGAAACTTGTGATTGATGCTTAGAGCACAGATATGTGATGTCGGGTCTTACAGTTGACAGTGAAACACGCAAATCATCCTCAAGGTTATTCAGTCTATTTCTTGCTTTGCATTTTGTCACCATAGCAGAGAAGGCTTGCTCGCATAGATAGGATGTTGAAAAGGGCAAAAGTGCGTTAATTGCTTTCTTCATTAGGTTAGGGTACTCCTCTCTCCGTTGAAGCCAAAAACTAGCCACCGACGCCTCACTCTTGGTGAACTTAGCTTTGAGTGTGGAATCAGCGCAAAGATCAATAAATTCATCTCGTTCGCAAGCAGTGAAATCTATTTCCTCTGCACTATCTACGAAATCAAATGGTGAGACAACCCAGTCGAGATTCGTAGTGGAAATAGTTGGAAAGTACGCATCTATTGCATCTTGCAATCTTGATAAGTGATCACAAATCCGGTCTTTCAGTTTACCCAGATATTTATCTCCTGCCACATTAAGAAGAGATGGAAAGTTCGACAAACCTCCTTTTTGAACTGCAGACTTCCAAGAACTAAGTTTTCTTTTAAAACCTTTCATTTTATTGGTTGAGGAGATTGTTGTTTCATGTCGACCCTGCATCGAAACATTCAGTTCATTCAGCTTATGAAAAATATCTGCCAGATACGACAGTTCAAAACACCAAGAATCACTTAGTAAGAGCTCATGAAATGTGTCTTGATTTTCATCCTTAAAAACAGTTTTTAGCTGTTCTTTAAGTTCGAGAAACCGGTTCAATACACGACCCAGCGACAACCACCTTACTTCTGTGTGAAGTAACAAAGAGGTATGAGCTGCATCCGTTGCGCGACATAACTGTTAAAGAATTCTGCACTTTAAAGGTCGAGCCTTCATATAGTTCACCATCTTCACAACTTGGTTAAACACTTCAGCAAAATCTTCATTACACGCTTTCACGACTAATGCCTCTCTATGCAGAAAACAGTGAGTTATAATAATGGATGGATTTTCATTGAGAGCTCTGGCAGTAAAACCTTTAATTTTCCCAGACATAGATGGTGCACTATCTGTACATATACCACAGCAGTCTTTCCATGAAAGATCATGGTCATTGAGATAGGAATTAATAGAAACGAAAATATCATGGCCTGTGGTTGTAGTCTCCAGCGGTCTACAGAACAGAAACTGTTCACTAATATCTTTTTCATCAATATATCTGATGAAACCAAGGAGTTGCGGTTTGTCACCAATATCGAGACTCTCATCTACTTGCAAAGCAAATGTTCTATAAATTTTTATTTTCTCCGTGACTTGTTCGTTGATATTGCATGACATTTCAGATATCCTGCGACTGATTGTGTTGTTGGACAGAGGAACTTTCGAAATTTGATTAGCTGCTCCTTCGCCAAGTATTGTTGAAACTATAACTTGACATGCAGGGCCAATGATTTCCTATCCAAGAGTATGAGGTTTCTTTTTTTTTAGCTATCAGTTCTACTACTTTAAATGAGGCTTCAAGAGCAGTATCACCTATGGTCATTCTCTTTACCATTCGCACAGCTGTTTTCTTCTCTCCTTCTAATATATGTGAAAAATACATAACACTTTTCTGTGACACACTGGGATGTTTTGTTGTAAGATGCCGCTTCAGTTTGCTGGGTACCATGGCCTCGTAGCTAAGTGTTTCGCCACAAACTAAACACACAGGGATAGGGTTTTCCTCGTTATTTCACTTAAATCCATACGCTAAGTAACTGTCCTGGTATGTTCTTTTCTTTCGCTTGTCTTCTTTATGTGGTGAATTCGACGGTCCGGGAGAAACTGTAAGATTTGGCTTCTTAAAGCAAGCAATAGGAGCCGACTGTTCACTTTCACTGTCCTGGCGTTTACGTTTAACAATTAACTTATCCATAGCTAAATACTGTGAATCAACGCGAGGAAGACAACTGAAAGCGCCAAGCGGCGTATACTTTTATATATTCATCTGTCGAAGTCTCGGGAATGTTCGTGAGGAAGTGAGTAGTCTCAGGAATGTTCGGCAGGGTATAGCTATAATGCCATCTGTGCGATACTAGTATAACTGAATTATTGAAATGAATCGACCACTATCACCATCTGCCGTGCATGAGAGTAATTGATTTGACTTATTTTATTTCAAAAGCTTACAATACTTAAGGCTTCAGTAGAAGGTATTTTTTTTTTGTTTATCTCAATATCTCGCGGCACCCCTTAGCCAATCACACGGCACCCTAGGGTGCCGGGGCACACCGGTTGGGAACCGTTGCTTTAGAGACACCCGATAGTTTTGCATCGTAACATTTTGACATTCAGTAAAATAGTTCCTGATTTCCTTGTTTTAATATCTGCATTTCTCATCTCCATTTAACTTCTATTTAAATGTTGTTATATAATGAGGTTATTTATTTTATTTTGTATGTGTTACCTAATACGCCCTATCGCAAATATTTACCTTATAAAGAGTGACCAAAGTGGTACGGCCGGAGGATTTCTTCCAAATGGACTAACATATTTTTTGTTTTTTATTTTAACATCTCACCTCCATTATTGTGCATTCATTGAAGAGGTTAAGATATTTGTATCAAAATGAGATAGATATCTTGAATGTTCTAGGAATAGCCAATCAGCTTTCTTTAGGCACTTAGTAAAAAAAATTCAGTATCGAGATTTCAAGGCAAATACATGTTTAAGATAAAGACCTGTGTATGTCTGTCTGTGTCTATGAACATCATAACTCAAAAGTGAACAGTTGGTTAAATTTTAAACTTATTACCATGTTCGTCTTTCAAGGATGCGACATGAAGATTTTCAAGAAAACCCC
The DNA here is from genome assembly GCA_030762935.1 of Hymenopus coronatus. NCBI lineage: Eukaryota > Metazoa > Arthropoda > Insecta > Mantodea > Hymenopodidae > Hymenopus > Hymenopus coronatus. The sequence goes on along the minus strand of CM060888.1, from coordinate 116,578,257 downwards.
TTTACTTAGTCAAAGTTTCGTTATTTGTTGGTTTATCAAAATGACTCTAGCAAGTTTGATTTAAATACAATATGTTTAAGATATCTGCATGTAAAGTGAATTGCATATCTGGAATTTTCTTGGAATAGCTTGTGAGGTCCCTTTATTTTGAGTAACAATTTATTGCAAATCCTTTTCTGGAGTTAATCATTTTCGAGGCATTTCTTATCATTGTTTGAGCTTTCAAATATGTTTTTTCAAGCAGCAAATTGTTATTCCATTTTTCTGGCTTTCATGCAACAAGCATGAATTTTCATATATTACATAACAATTCCCTTTTATTAATAATCTAATTAATGTTTTGACATACTCTATCTTTCTTCTATCTACAACGAAATATGCAATGTTTTTATTTTTATTAGCATCCTTTAACCTGGTAGGCCATTCGGATATGAAATTCCAATCTCTTTACTTTCCAGTAATAAACAAACGAGAAACAAGAAGAAATAAATGTTCCCGTTTGAGAAAAGTTTAAGTGGCTAAAATTGAAACCAATAATTCTGAATATCACGAAAATGGTCAACTCTACAAAAAATGTATAAGACATAAATTTGGTGTTTTAATTAGATTTACATTTTTGTGTAGTAAGTTTTTGTATATCTTTTACGGTTTACCAGTTATATAAAAAGCAGGATGAATTGGTCTTCAGAGGCTATTCCCAGAAAATTCAAGGTATACATTTCCTTTATAAAAATATCTTAAACATAAGAGATTTTACTCAAAATCCTTAGAGCCATTTTTGAGAAAATATTTTTTTTTAAAAATGATTCATGTAAAGGGTAGTTGGGGATGTGGGAATGTTCTGGAAAATATTCGTATTGGATCCTTGGAAGATACCAAACTTAAACACCAAGTTTGGTATTTAACGGTCTCTTTACGTCTAAGGACACACTCGCATCTTTTTCTAAAAATATTTTTTTTTATTCAAGGGGACCCAAAACATGTATTTCCGGTGACATCTCGGTATCGAATTTTTGGGTGCATTACAATACCTTCTCTATACATTAGGTACATAGTACGTATGGAGAAAGTAATAATATGACAGACCTACTTGTGAACTCAATTCTGTAAACATTAATTGTTATATAGTATTTAGCAAAAATTCATCATGTAGCTCATTTTAGTGAATTTACACAATAAAAAGTATTATTTAAATAACCATGCAAGCTATAATGATAGAAGGTAAAAAGAACACTATTAAGTATTGTGGTTAATAAGTACTTAAGCAACTCAATTAGGCGATAATATACCAGCTTTTAAATAACAATATGTGAATAAATGAAAGTGAAAAACATTGAAGCACCATTTACATGGAGTGTTCGTAAATGTCAACCATAATTTACATCTCGGCAAATATGAGCTACTCTAGAAAAGGCTAAACCAATATGAGCTGAATAAATTTCAATAAGCTATTTTACATACTGCGGATTTCTCAAATTTCATTGATGCATCGTCTTAATTTCTTTTTAATAACTTTGTATACAGACCCCATTATTACAAAGTACAGAAACAGCAAATTTTTGCTTTTATTCCTGTTTTTATGTAACTCTACATTTACAGAAGGACAATATAGAGTGCACTCCATCTTAAAACATTTTCAAAGGTGTGAAAGTGATAATCATGGAATTTCAATGGTAAAAGGAGGAAATAAAAACCTATTGAGCGTTATTGAATTTTCCAGCAGAGGATGTGCAAGTACAAAGCGATAGAGTTTTTGCTGAAATGTAACAGAGCTCGGCCATCCGCGAATTCAATCTGTGAGTGGAGTAATCGATTTCACGACGTCGACCGTATCTACCAGAGGAAATGCTGGCGCCGAATGAAACTTCCTACTTTGCCAAAAGACTCTCCTTCACGGTCGATCATTTACTTGAGTAAGGTAAAGAATAGACTATTCCATTTCAGAGTTTACTCCTTTAGTGGGCATGGAATGGGAAATTGGGGCGAAAGAATTTTGGTTGCTAATGTTATTGCTTTTGCAAACAGCTTTTTCCCACGCTTACCTAAAACTACATTAATTGAATTAGTTGCTGCTTACTTCCTCTTAACAGCAAGCAGATAAAGCTTTGATTTCGCTTAAAATGCATGCTTTTAATATCAGTATACAAAAAATTATTTTTATAAAAAGGTTCGTGTTTTTTCGTATGCTTTTTATTTGTGTAACAATTCAAAAATAAAAAGTCGACTAAATATCAAATTTGATATTTCAGTTCATTATTTTCCAAAGATGTGAACACGAAAATTTCCAAGACCATTTTGAAACTCCAAACAATGAATATCTTTTCGAAACCTTGATGTCACAAAAATAACACCATTTTGATTAAAATACAATCAAAGATCTAGAAATTAAATGATAAATGAATCATTTGACAAATGAATATAATTTTGCTACAAATATTCTCTGAAGTTCTCATCATGCTCAATTATTTGTATCTTAAGATATAGATACGCAACATTTTTTGAACAAAACGTATATACCGTTAAAGCACACAATAAGTATGACTTTTTCACTCATTTCGATATGTTCCTTGTTATTGGTATCAAATGCTTATACCTTTCTGAACTTTGGTTACTCAAAGACCATGAAACTTCAAATTTATCACGTAGTGACACACTCTTTAAAAATGTGAATATTGTTTTACCTACTGTATCATATAATGAAATGTGAATTGAAAGTTTATCTGAAATTACAAATATAAGCAGAAGGATAGATTGTAAGAACAGTTTGTAGAAGAGTAGTCCAACACACTTATAAGGAATTAACTATTATTACTAAGTAATTCTAAAAAAAAAGACTTTTTAATACTCCAAAGATATTGGAAACACAATACAAGGTGATTTCGATGGCACAATACTGCTACTGACATTGTAGAAACACAACAAAGGTATAACAAGCCAAACAGAAAAACATTAAGACATTCTATAGTAAAAATTTAAATGTAAACACTTCTCAGGGCACGAAAGGAATACTTAACCGGTTATAAAATATTGAATTTATACATCTCCACTTTTAAGGTGATGCATTTATGAAATTTGGAAAATCCACAGAATTAAGGTATCCTATTAAAATATATTACAATTATTATACATAGTAACATTCATATTTTTGCCACGTATCTATATTCTAACTTGCATAGTTACTGACTTAATAATTTTTATTGGATAATTTTATTGTTAAAATCAAAATGAGCCATGTGATGCATTTTTAAAATACTCACACAAAAATTATTTTTTTACAGTAAATGCGTTTAGAAACATATATGTCATATCACATTTTTATTAACACTAATTATGGTAGAAAAATATTATTTTTCATATTCTCCAAAAGGGTTGTATTTCACAAATTAATAATTTCGTTGCAGCATTATTTTGAAAAAGTATTGATCTTTTTCTTAATGTACTTTTGAAACTCGGTATAATAATCCTGAAAGAAATTAGTAAAACATGGCATTGTGTGGATCATTTTGGGTGTGAAAAGTGTTGGAAAAAAGTTTGCTAGATTAAAAGGTTTAAACTGAGGAGTGACTATTAATAAGCATGCACCTATACATTTATAACTTCAATTAATTTATAGTTAATGTGTGCCAAGTAAAAATCTGATGTGTTACCTCACATGACTTCTCTAGCTGCTCTACAAACAAACTTCTTAAAAAAATTATTCTTATTTCTACACCATGCTAATCGAGATCAACATTAGCAGAATTGTTCCTTATAAGAAGAAGGAAACTAAAGGAATGTGCTATACTAGAGATATAGTCAAATGTTTTAAAAGCTATCATTATGCGACTGTCATTGCAAATCACTTCTTTGCTTGGCCAGGAGTAGAATAAAGGAAAAACGGATACTTCCTGTCTGAGAAAAGTATAAATACTTTACAATTGCAACCAATAACAAGGAATATCTCAGAACCGGTTACCATTACAACAAAAACGTAAAGGACATAAATTGTGTGCTTTGACGAGATCTAAATTTTTTTGCCAGTAAGTTTTTGTCTATCTCTTACGATTTACTGGTTATGTAAAGTTCAACCAGAATAAACAGGTCTTCAGAAGCTATTCTCAGAACATTTAAGATACGCATTCTTTTTGTGATGGATATGGCTTTACTGTGTCGTACTTTAATCAAAATCGTTAGTGCTATTTTTGAGAAAGACAACATTTTCGAACATTTTACCATGTAAAGGGTAGTTTCGGGTGGGGAAATTTTCTTGAAAATCTTCGTGTCACACCCTTGGAAGATACATAACTTAAGTACCAAGTTTGGTATTTAGCGGTATTTTCATTTTTGAGCTACGCTGAATACAATACCTTCTCTATCCACTATGTACATTGCGCATGCGGGCTAGAGAAAGTAAAAATGATGCATTTTCTTCTTTTCATATCATTTTATTGTAAAAAAGTAATTTTTTTTAATTTCTTACAATTTTTTGGACAAATTCACAAGTGCATCCACCTAATTTAATTATATCTGGTAATAAATGGTAATATTTAAGTCCAAAACAAACTGCATAAGTTCCCCCGTTGTGTTATTTTCTTTGGTAGTGTTTAACGCCCGCTTTAACTACTTACGGCACCGCAGGCGGCCCGTTGTGTTAGGAGAACTACTCGCAGCTATATTGGTAATGCGGTTACCATTTCACTACCTCCAATCTTGGAAGCAGTTATAATGACAGAAAGAGGATATCCAGCTCATGTTATTAAAATAATCCAGAACATATGCTATCTAAATTGTCAATAGAGTGGGCTCTGGTAAAATATCTATCAATCAAGGGGAGAAGCAAGGTTGTCCATTTTCTACCTCTTTATGTTATGCCCATTGGTATACAATAACAATCATGAATTACAGCTATGAAATACCTCTTCAACCCTTGAGTGAGGAAAGAAAAAACTGGAAACATTCACAAGAAACTAGGAATAAACAACGAAAAATAATGTTAATATATAATTAAAAACATCTGTGTTACATTCACATAGTAGCAAGATATGTATTAGTAGAGAAGGCTTTATTACCTGTCATTTTCATGAACAAGGAAATATTGTAAGCTAAAGCGATTGCCACATCTTTTAAAACTCGTCGCTATGTGATGTTATGAATGGCTGTTCTTTTTGCTTGACCAGAAGAAAGAAAAACAATAACTGCTTCTCGTTTTAAAAGGTTTTCTGTACTGCAAAACTACAACTAATATCAAGGAATGTTTCGGAAATGGTTAATGCCAAAAAGGAAATTACATGTGACATGAATTGTGTGTTTAACGAGCTCTACATCTTTTGTGCATTCGGTTTTGGTGTATCTGTTACATTTTAACAGTTATATAAAAGTGACCCAGAATAAAGAGGACTCCAGATTCTCAGATAATTGAATATTTAAGTTTCATTTTTGATTAAAATAGATTAATATTCAATTTAAATTGTGTGAACCACTCTTGAGAAAATCAAAATATTCGAAAATGTTTCCATGTAAAGCATAGTTTGAGGTAGGAGGATGTCAAGTTCTTCAGTAGATACAATACTACTTTCTTTACCTTCTCTACAACTTTTTTGAGAAAGAAAAAAAAAAACAATTGACTGATGAGTTTATATTCGTCAGTAATTCAAAATCAGCCGGCGTTTTTAACCAGCATCCATTTGCTTTACGAATCTTAGGTTAAGTCTGTCCAACCTATTAGCAACATGATGTCTAATGGGTAACAATGATATGTTTTAAACCCACAATCCTGTCCAATAACATGACTGTGACTGGTGTGCATTGCTATATTTAAAGGTCCTTGGCAATAGTACAAAATATACAAAATAAACAGAAATGCCTTATTTTTATGTGAAAAAGTTCTTGTAAAACTAATCACAGTTACGATGTTTTGACTTTTATTTATAGAATATATTCATGCACGTTAGCATATGCTTCTCGCTCAAATAAGTTTCCAGGCCCCCTTCCAGATGTCATATGATTATTGTGTGAACAGGTCAGGATGAGGGAGTGAGAATCATTAAGACTGGCGGTGATGGTAAACTGGCTCAACTTAATAAATTGTTGCATCAAGCGAGAGAAAGGAAGTTTCATCATCTTTAAGAGGTAACACGGTTAAATCACACAATTTCTTTTGAGATAATCCAAACTCAAGTGGAAAACAAATCCACAGACCTATTTAGCGTGGTATGCCGAGACACCATTTGTGCTATATCTGATTTGTTGCCTCACTGTGCGCGTTAATCCTTGTGGAAAAGTGTCATGTTCAAGATGTTACTTGAATGCACTTTACTGCGACTTTAATACTTGTTTTCAGAAATCAAGAAGGATAACTTTCAAAGTTTTATTGCACGATTATTTTTCTGCATTTCTAGAGTTCCTATATTTAGTTTTAGCGGATTTTTCTCAGTTTTATTTTCTTAGTGCTTCTGTTAGGTTCTGAGAGACTTTGGTTTTGTGCATATGATCGACTCGATGCATGATGGACCGCTCAGTAATGGTAGAATTCACTGAGAACCACTAACAGTTTTGTTTAGAGCATGCTTCAGCCATTGCACTTTAAAATATTTACCGTCATTTATAAAAAGTTTTGTCAATCTTCATTTGAAACAGAATTTTGAAATTTCTTTACCCATGAATTACTTGCATCTCACTCATTCTATTGCACCTATGTAATTTAAAAGCAACGTAATTGTTACGTTTCACTGCCACCAATTACGTAATCGATTATTCACTACTGCTCATTTTATATCCACATTTTCTGTTGATTGACCTATATGTATAATTCAATGAGGCCAGTGAGGAAATTAATACCTCAGAGGTAGATGGTTCTGAGATAATTTTGAGCTTTGCACTATAGAAGAAATAGGGCCAAAATTCTAGTATTGACAAAATTATCAAGCGTTTATCGTGGTTTATTTACCTACTGTGATATATTATTTCCCTAAAGGCCAAATTTAAGCAAGTGAACAATTAAACTAAGGTGCACATTACAGGAATAAATCCAATTCCGTACGATATCAGGAGAAGTTTATGCGAGATAAACCAATATTCCATAACAGTATATTAGTAAAGAGGTAAAGATTTAGGTAAATTACCTCAGACGCTAAAGTAAAATTACATAATATAAGCAATATAAGTGAGCGATGTAATGTAATGTAATGTAATGTAAGTTGATAGAGATATAGTGAAAAAGGTTAATAGATTTCAATCAATATTTGGCACAATATACAGAACGCTACAAAGTATAACAACAATACAAACAAATATGAAGTTCTATAAGTTAATGGCGGCTCCAGTGCTGATGGTTGGTAGCGAATCATGGATCATGCGCCAAGAAGATAAAAGAAAATGCAATCAGCCGAAACGAGGTTCCTCCGTAAAGTTAAAGGCTGCACAAAGAGAGATCATTTGAGAAATGAGGAAAAAAGTTGAAAAATGGAAATTTAAAATATAAATGTTAAAATAGAAGAATATAAAGAAAACTGGAGAAGCCATCTATACTACATGGAGAAAGGAAGAATACCAGCTTCAGTAAATATCTATCAGCCGAGAGGGAAGAGAGATGTAGGACGTACAAGAAAGAGATGGCAATGAAAGCAAGGCTGTGAAGACGGAACAGACATTATTGCCTAATCCCTCAGGTGTAGAAGAAGAAGAAGATGATAAATTAGCGAAATGTTCGAATAACTGTACGTGTTTCGCCTATGTTGTCACTCAGCACTGGCTTAGATTGATATTGGACTTACTTGATTAACGATATATTGAATTATGTAATCCCCTCTATGTTTCGAGAGAGCGAAATCGTGTTTAGACCCTATGAATGGACAGTTCTTTAAGACTTGCATTCCGTGCTAGCGGCTATAAACCACGGGTGATTACAAAATAACTTCCATGTAATTGGTGCTCATATATCAAATTGGGAGAAATTCACATGGCTAAGACGAATTAAAACATGCGTTACTTAATTATAAAGTTTGCTAGGAAAATCCTTCCGTACGATAATGATCTTTTTTCCTTTCTATGCGGCTAGCAAATTAGATGTATGTATTGCTTCCTAATTCATGATATTCTTTCATTTTTTATTTTATTGCTAACTCGTAATTTCTCCATTGCTACATTATTAATGTGTTATTCTAACCTGAAAATGTAGACAATGGTTGTCCCCTTAGCGCGTTGCTGCTTACCAAGCGGAAGACCTGAGTTTGATTCCCAATACCGGCGTGGGGATTTTTTACCCCGATGGGAGACCTGAACCGGGGTGCACTCAACCTCGGGAGGTCCCTGGGGGGGGGGCAATTGAGGAACTACTTGATGGAGAAGTAGCGGCTCCAGGTCATGAGGACGCATTAACCGGCCGGGAGGGATTGAGGCGCTGACCACGTCTCACCCTCAATACTGCACCCCATCCATGTCGTCTGTCATGGACCGAGATGGGGGACGCAGCGGCCGGGAGGTAGGTCAAGGTTCCTTGAGAGCTGTCGTCCATGGAGTTATAAATGTAGACATTTAAGCTTTATAGCTCTTGACAAATAATCATCAAATAATTTGAGACTCGTTGTTTCACCACGACCGAAGTTGGTATCTCCTGGTAGTGCTACATGTATGATTCTTCAAAGTAAAGTTGACTTGGAAACAAGACAAATTTGTTTGTTTTTAATCCTATAGAAGCAGGGCTTAAGCTTATAAAAGAAGGGATAAACAAATAATAGAAGAAGAATGAAGAATGAGTGAATGAAAGAAAGAAAGCAAGCAAAATAATAATGGAACATAAAGTAAGATGAAGAGGTATGCAAGAGCAGGAAGGGAAGCCTCAAATCACAATTATGAGTGTAGGAAACAGGTTCGAGTTTGAGGGCAAAAGCCTTGCTGTCGATGTCGAAAAATGATAGCCATAGTAAGGCACGTCATTTCCACATGATCCACCCAAACAACGCTATAACGTGTGGGCGTTTTCGTGCCAAACAGCTGCATCGCCACGGGATACTGAGTTCAAGAACCGACATCTCAATCATACTAGATAAATAACCTTAGTCACATGGCTTTCGACATCAACTCGAAGTAGAGCACTAGAAAACAATAACAGCAGAGTAATATATTGCTTCTCTTGTGTAATGAGCTGGTTTGTGCTTTACATCCCCTAATTACGGCTATATTATAATCGCATGAAATCACAAAAATCGTACCAAATAAAATTAAAAATCTGATGTGTTACATTCAGATGACTTTCTCTAGCTGCTCTACATACTTCCTACAAAAGATTATTCTTCATTCTACGCAATGCTAATCGAAATAAACAATAACAGAATGCTCTTATTACTTAATTCTTATAAGTAGAAGGTAAGTGATAGTAAAATGTTATAAAAGGTATCATTATGCGATTGCCATTGCAAATCGCTTCTTTGTTTGGCCAGTAGAACAAATGGAAAACGGATACGTCCTGTCTGAGAAAAGTTTAAGTACTTCACAATTGAAACCAATAACAAAGAATATCTAGGAAACGATTACCTCCGCAACAAAACATAAAGGACATAAATTGTGTGTTTTCACGTGATGTACATTTTTTGTGTAGTGAGTTTTTGTCTATCTCTTACGCTTTAGCAGTTAAGCAAAATTCGGCAATATTCCTCCAGAATAAAGTAGTCTTCAGAGGCTATGCCCACAAAATTCGAGATATACATTTTATTTCGACATAAATAGCTTAAATATACGGGATTTTAATTAAAATCGTTAGAGCCATTTTGTAGAAAATCAAAATTTTCGAACTTTTTTCCCTGTAAAGGGTAGTTTGTAGTGAGGGATTTTTCTTTAAATCTTTGTGTCGCATCCTTGGAAGATACTAAATCTAAATACCAAGTTTGGTATTTAACGGTATTTTCGTTTTGGGGCTATGCTGTCCACAGACACACACACACACACACACGGACCATTTTTAAAAATGCTTTTTTCGGACTCAGGGGACCCCAAAACAAATATTTCCGGTGAAATCTCGACATCCAATTTTTGGGTGTAATACAATACCTTCTCTATCCCTATGTTCATTGTTCATATGGGGGTAGACAAAGTAAAAAACTAAGCTGACATGCAGTAGTACTATTTTCTCTTATTATTTATGTGACTCGATAATAAGGTTCGTTTGCAGAAGCGTTACTTGTTAACTGTCTTAAATAGACTGGAATCACTGCAAGAGAATAATTGGTAATAATAATAATAATAATAATAATAATGATAATAATAATAATCAGACAAGTTTTAGCTACAAAAGTGTGTTCCGTTAGTAACATAAAAGGGCTTTTTCACTATCGCTAAACGAACCACTATTTTCCGCTTAATGTTTACTGCTAGCACCGGTGAGTAGATGGTTCATTAAAGATTTGACTTGGGTGGGGTATGCTTTTAGTGTTGCGAAAGCTCTGTATTCGTACGGTTTTCTGTTTTTGTTTGTTTAGTTTTGTTGTATTTACGGTACACTTGTGAGATCGGAGAAGACACCGTGGATTGGGGTCATCAACCCCAGTGGTGCACAGTATAGTTGGTCGCTTTCTAAGGACTGTCCTCCAAAGAGTGAACAAGCAAAGGAAAGGCGGAGACGGGCAGAAATTATCCCAATCCCAGAACATTGCAAGAAAACATTTACAATCAAGCTAAGCAAAGTCGGAATACAATTAATTTCAACTAGGATCTTAATTAAGATTAGGATTATCCTGGATGGGCACTGTATCACACATAGGCCATTATAGTAGCCCGTTGGACTAACGTGACGCTGGGAGGGAGGGATAAGAGAACAGACTCGAAGAGCTTCCAGAACCGTATGACAATGGGCGCGAGCATGGTCAGGTTATCTAATTTTCCAGATATCCTCCGCCGCCCGGCGCAGTCCCACAAGCCCCTGAATTTCAGGAGCACTGCTAAGGAGCGCCCTACTCGAATCCCGGAGGCAGGTTCAGACCGGTAGGCTTCCGTAATGACACCTGGAAGAATCCTTAAAGAGCGCACATCTTCCCCGTAGCCAAATACCCTCGCCTGGTCCTTCAACCCATAAACAGATGACAATAAAGTGATGGGCAAGAGAGATGTAGAAGATGAACCACACCAGCATTCGCTTGCCGTGGCCAGAGTGGATGTTTCCGGGTCAGAAATTATGCCTGATCCATCTCGCTCGATAGATCTTGCTGTCACCTTAAACTTTCAGGTAATACTGAGGGCTATATAATGGCAACAGATATTAGCACTTCACAATAAAGAGCATTGAAAAGTTGTTCTCATAGTAATGGTAATTTGGAATAGTATCCTCGTCAACCACTGCTCCAAAGATCGATGGAATAAGTCAATGTGGAGAAAGTTGATTATCATTTTTTATTATCACTATTATATCAATTTTATCGTCCTCATCAACTACAGCAATAAGGATACATTTATTAAACCATTAGTACTATTTTCTTAGCTCTGTTAGTAATACGAAATGTTAACTTTCTCTACATGTACTATACATATACTCGACGCCGAATCTGGCAGATTCGATGTCGAGATTTTACCGGAAATAAGATAATTTAGACAAAGGTCCGTGTGTGTGTTTGTGTGTGTGCGTCTGTGGACAACATAGCTCAAAGTCGTTGTCGAGATTTCACCGGAAATATATGCTTTGAGGTCCCCTGAATAAAAACACAGTCTTAAAAGAAGGTTCGTATGTGTATCTGTTCTGTGTCTGTAGACAGCATAGCTCAAAAACGAAATGTTGGTTAAATTCCAAACTTGGTATTTAAGTTCAGTATCTTCCAAGGATGTGACATGAAGATTTTCAGGAAAATTCTCCCATCACCAACTACGCTTTATATTGAAAATGTTTCGAAAATGTTGATTTTCTCAAAAGTGGCTCTAACGATTTTGATTAAATTACCATATATTTATGACAAACGAAATTTAGACCTTTGTATGTTTGTATAACTAGTAAGCCGTAATTTGTAGACCAAATCTTACTGCACAAAAAGGTAGATCCCGTTAAAATACACAAATTATATCATATACACCTTTTTGTACATTTAACCGAGTTATTGGCTTCAATTTTAAGTTACTTAGTTTTTCTCAATCTAGAGATCATCTTTGTTTCACCTCTCTTTTAATTTTCTCCTGCCCCTACTAAGCAAACCGAATTTTAATTATTTCACATAAGGACTGAGATTTTAAACGAATTGATCTATCGCTATAGCCTAATGTTTTACCCAATTTCTCTTGTGCTTGGAAGGAAATAATACAACCGCTGTTGATGATGAAGATAAAGCAAACATCTTTTGTAAAAATAGTTTGTAGAAAAAGTCATGTGAATGGAAGATATTAGATTTTTAATCAAGTATTCTTTTTGACAGCACTATGAGCAAGTCTACTGCTGCATTTAGCTGCCCAAGAGACAGTGAATAAATACCTCTTCTTTATTAAAGAAAGGCACCATGCAGCTGCGACAAATAGAGTTCGTGATAGTAAGATAAATAATTATCCTTATTTAGTTGAAACCAAATTAGAGGTATTTCACTGTTACTGATGGGATTGAATAAATTATTCCATTTTACTTAAGTATCTAATTAAAAATTACTACATACAAGGGTAATGTATTCCAATGAATACAAATTTTCTTGGGAGACTACATGGGAAAAATATTCTAAATCCTGGGAGGGTTAAGATATAGACTTCAGGATGTCCAAAAAACCAAAATAGATGTTGATAGAGAATTGGATGAAGTACAGAAAAAGATATCTCCAACAACAATACATTTCTTCTGAAATAAGCATTCTATTAATTCAAATGAGATGAAATGGAGAATGATTTTAGCCCGAGTTAATAGAGTTTAATAGCACGCACACGGCCCATAATTATTTATTTATTTATCCTGGTTAAAGCCACAGGGACTCCTGTTCCACTCTATCAGGCAATATATTAAACTCAGTGCAGCCGTGGTAAAATCAATAAAGAACAAAAATACAATTCTATATAACTTAATAAAACAAATATAAAAGGTGCAACAAGTATACTGATATAAAAAGAAAAAAATGTATGTGTTATACTCACATGACTTTCTCTAGCTGCTCTACAAAACTCCTACAAAAGATTCTTCTTCTTTGTACACAATGCTAGTCAAGATAAATGTTAGCAGAATGTTATTACTTAGTTCCTTATAAGTAGAACGGAATGCACTATGCTAAAATGATTGTCAAATGTTTTAAAAGCAATCGTTATGCGGTTGTCATTGCAAATCACTTCTTTGCTTGGCCAGAAGCATTACAAAAGAAAAACAGACACTTCCTATGTGAGAAAAGTTTAAGTACTTCACAATTGAAACCAATAACAAGGAATATCTCGAAAACGGTTACCTCCACAACAAAAACGTAAAGGACATAAATTGTGTGTTTTGTCGTGATGTACATTTCTTTGTGTAGCGAGTTTTTTCTATCTCTTACGGTTTAGCAGCTAAGCAAAATTCATCCAGAATAAAGAGGTCTTAAGAGGCTCTCCCAAAAAATTCCAGATATACATTTTATTTCGGACATAAATAGTGTTAATATAGGGGATTTTAATCAAAATCGTTAGAGCTATTCTTAAGAAAATCAAAATTTTCGAAATTTTTTCCATGTAAAGGGTAGTTTGTGGTAGGGGGATTTTTTTTTTAAAATCTTCGTGTCGCATCCTTGGAGGATACTAAACCTAAAAACCAAGTTTGGTATTTTATGGTCATTTTGTTTTGGGGCTATGCTGTCCACAGACACACACACACATACGGACCTTTTTTGAAAAATGCTTTTTTCGGACTCAGGGGAACCCAAACATATATTTCCGGCATCCAATTTTTGGGTGCATTACAATACCTTCTCTATCCCTATGTACAATGTACATGTGGGGCTAGAGAAAGTAAAAACTGTAAACAAAATTATTTTGAGTAAAATATCATATTAGTTGAAACGCATATTTGTCATATTTACAATTGAAATGCATATTACCTGCCAGCATATAAAATATTAGTATAAATAAATTAAAGTGATGTATTTATCATATTAATGCAGCAGCATATTAGGTTTGATTATCCTTATTGCCAGAAATTAGTTTTATTTCATTTATCTCTTAGCGTCTTTTTAGTACGTCTGATTTTCCCTACTACTTACCTGTAATAAGCAGAGTAACATTGCGTTCTACTAGAAAATTAGATATGGATATTTCAGTGAAAATATGCGTTGTGAGGTCATCTGAATAAACGAACCTTCTCGTAAAAAACCTTATGTGTACCATTCACATGACTTTCTCTACATCTCTGCAACAAATTATTCTTAAAAAGCTTATACTTCTATTTACTTTATGCTAATCAGAAAAAATCAGCAGAAATAGTCTTATTACTTGCTTCCTTGTAAGTAGAAGCCAAATAAGGGAGTACCATAGGTTAAAGTGATAGTCAAAAGCTGGTTGCCATGTCACTGAAGTTTCTTTGTTTATATGGACAGCAGTTGAGAAATTCCTGTATGAGAAAAGTATACGTTTTTCATAGAAGAAACCAAAAATAAGGAATGTCTCGAAAACGATGAACTCCACGATAAAAATGTATATAGCATAAATTGTGTGTTTTAATGTGCTCTACATTTTTTGTGCAGTAAGTTTTTGTCAATCTCTTACGGTTTAGCAGTTATTCAAAGTTCCGTAAAATTCATCCAGAATAAACTACTCTTCAGAGGCTATTCCCAGAAAATTCAAGATATACATTTTATTTCTCAGGTAAATGCTTTTAATATATCATATTTTAATCAAAATCGTTGGAGCTATTTTTGAGAAAATCGAAATTTTCGAGAAAAAAAATCTATGTAAAGGGTAGTTGGGGTGGGGGGATTTTTCTAAATTTTCATGTCGCATCCATGGAAGATACTAAACTTAAATACCAATTTTGATATGTTACCGACTTTTCGTTTTTAAGTTATCGTGTCCACAGACGGACACACGGACTCACGGACGCGTACACACACGTGGACCTTTTTGTGAAAATGCTTTTTTTGGATATAGGGTACCACAAAACATATATTTCCGATGAAATCTAGGTATAAATTTTGGGTGGAGTGCAATACCTTCTCTATACACTATGTACATAATGTGTATAGAGAAAATAAAAATGTATTTGTGTATCTGTGTGTGAGTAAAAAAGAGAGTGTGCGCGCGTGCGCGTGTATATGTGAATGTGTCCGTAAACAGCATAGCTTAAAAAAATATGCTAAATACCACACTTAGTATTTTAGTTCAGCAAATGCCCAGTATTGCGACACTGAAATTTTCCAGTAAATTTCCCCACATCAAACTACTATATGGAAACTGTTGTGCTTTTATTAAAATTTTTCCCGTCCATTTAAAAATACTATATGTGCATATCTGCTCATATGTTTGGAACAATTAACAATTAGATACATTGACTTAAACGCGGCCGTATATCCACAAACGATGAACATCGCTCCGGACGTTCTGTAGAACTGACTTCCTCAGAAATTATTGATAAAACCCAGGATATGGTTTTGAGTGATCGACGAATCAAAGCTCCCGAGATAGTAAAGACCACGGGCATATCACAAGGTACACTGTTCTCAATTTTGCACCAAACGTTAGGTTTGACAAAGGTCTCTACAAGATGGATTCCGCGTTTGCTTTCAATGGAGAATAAACGCAATCGTGTGATTGATTCGGAAGCTGGTTTGGCACCTTTCCAGCGCAATCCTGACAAGTTTCTGCGTCGATACATTATTGTGGATGAAACATGGATACACTAGTACACAGTAGAGACAAAAGAAAAGTCACATAAGTGGGTTTTTAAAAGCAAAGGAGAAGGCAAAAGTGGTGAAATATGTAGGTAAGGTGATAATCTCGGTTTTTTTTTTGGGGGGGGGATGTACGCGGAATAATCACATTGATTACTTTCAGAGAGGAAAAACGACAAATGGAGAGAATTATGCATCGTTATTGCACCGATTGAACGGAGAAATCAAGAAAAAGCGCCCTTATCTGGCAAAGAAAAATATTTTCTACCATCAAGACAATGCAAAGTTGCATATCTATGCAGTTTCAATGGCAAAATCTGTACAATTAAGGTTTGAAAAACTACAACATCCACCGTATTCATCAGATTTGGCCCTCAATCACAATTTCGAAACTTGAAAAAGGGGCTCAGCGGAAATCGATCACATCTAACGATGAGATCATTTGTCTATTTTGAGGAACTTCCGAAAGGAAGTTGGAGAAACACTGGGAAAAGTTTATCGAGCTAAAAGGAGATTGTGCCCGAAAAAGGAAAATCTACCAAAATTAATTTGTTTTTCTATCTTTTTCTAAGGACTTGTTGAACGCACCAAAAATGTAAAAAATCGATATTTTGACCAAAATCGCTAAAAAGCAATTGTGTAGTTATATTATCATAGCTATTATCATTGTTATTATTATTACTTATATTTAGTTTTGTTTTCTTATGTTTAAATCAGAGTAATTTTATATCCGTGTTGGAAGGTACAACTGTTCTAGAAAATTAATGATATACAAGTAACCAAATTGGTTAAAATCTTAGCTATTAATACGGAATCGTTAGATGGTAGATAGATCAAATAGGTAGATCATCATAATTTACATATCTGAAGGACCAAATAAAAGTGAGAATATGAAACAGATAATTTATACACACAATGTAAATCCAACAGAAAGTCTGTGAATATAGTATCGTAATTGAAAAATATACCCCATTATTAAATTAACTGGAGTTTTTAAATGCTTCTTATGTATTTTATATTTCATTCTTTCTATACCTGCTGACCATACAACATTCTGTTCGTCATCATTTAGCAAAGTATTAAGTTTTCTTTGGAATTCTGTGCCAGAACACAAAAGGGTCTGCCAGAACGTTATGCCCTTCAAGGGGAAAATTGGGACATACAATTATAGTCCAATTTAATGTACTGCTGTATTATAGTAATAAGTACTTCACAATAGTGGTGGTAAAAGTTGTTCTTTTTGCGAAACAGTTTAATCTGTTTGTGTTGCAACCACGAAACCGTTTCAAAATAACAGTTTCCTGCAACAGAAATTCCCTAAACTGTTGCACACATGTTGTGTACCACCAAATACTACTGAGATAAATATGTCCATCAATAAAATCACAATGTACCAAATGAAACCACTCACTAGGTGCACTGAAGAGGAAATTATCGAATTACGGAAGCAAAGCATTGTTCGCGTTAACGAGAAGGAATGAGTTTCATTAGTACTTTCATATTTCGCGGATAATATCAGCCGCGCGCTACTAGGTACAAAGGCGAATCTTGCGGTAAGCAATGATAACAACCTCACATAGTAAATGTTGCAATAACTACTCAGGCGTTGCTGTTATTGTTGCAAGGGTCTGTTGCGGGAAGCGATACATAAAAGAATAACACAATTTCCAGAAGTGTTTTATGAAGTGTGCAAGTAATTACATTTCAAATTTAAATATTAAAACATTTATATCGTCCGATATCACCGATCAGGTTAAAAGACGTTAAACTATTAAAAAAATAAATAAAACATTTATAGTCCATTCCTACCTACACGAATATTGTACTTTAACATTTTGGTTATGAGTTTTTCTGTTCGTTATTTTAATATATTGTATAACTGTTTTTATTAGGTTGCTTTGCTTTGCCTGTATATTTCTTTGCTTTAATATGGTTATTATATTTTTGTATGGTTTAAGTTTTTATTATGTTGTATTGCCTTTGAAGAGCAAAATAAAATACCTTTTGGACTTCACTCTTACTGCGGGTAAGTAAATAAATGAATAATTTTAATATACCGAATTCTGTACCTCTTTTCGGAAATATGATACCGGCATCATTAACTTCAAGAGTTTTCGAGGAAATATTCCTCATCGCGGAATTATTCTAAATGCTACTTGAAAGATCTTGAGATTTCATATCGACATAATTGTTTGGAAGGGGGTGCTCTAAATATTATATGGAAGTGACGATACAAAGAGCCTTCCGTTTTAGGTCTTCTCTCCGGATTGTAGAGGCATGAGACTGAGAACCAATTTTCCTTCTCATCTTTCACTATTCGTAACAAAGAAGCTCTAAGCATCCAATTTAAAATCAGTACAAAAGATCATTTCTGACGCATTGAAAAGCAGTGTCGACATCTTTAGCCGTTTATATTTTGTACGTCTTCCCATCGTTCCTTCATAAGTAGCGAAATAGATTCTGTTAGAAGTGGGTAAGAGAAGAAGAAAAATTAGAGGAAAAGATCTGGTTGCTTTAAATGGGCGGCATTTTATTACATTTTTGTTTAATCACGTGTTACTTATTTTTGCTCATAAATAATTTGCTTTCGACTAACAGACAGATGTTTGGAAAATCCAGAGAGAAAAAATATGATATTGAAGTTAAAGCACTCGACCGCGGTTGAAACGCGGTACACATGTGTGATGACTGGTTACCAAAGGGGACATGAATATTTTTCGTTTCTTTAATACCAATTTTATTGTAACACTCTTCAATTCTGTTACTAAAATACCGGCTAAAATATCGAATTCCTTGTCGTAGAAAGTGGACTTACAATTCTATTTTAAGAATTAAGGAGAGCATCCTGCTTAGATGCGAATATTGAATTTTAGTTTCTCTACACATACTACGTACACAGTGTATAGAAAAGGTATTGTATTGCATCCAAACTTCGATTCCGAGATTTCACCGGATATACATGTTTTGAAAACCCTAAATCCAAAAAAATTAGAAAAAGGTCCGTACGTTGTATTTGTGGACAGCATAGCTCAAAAACGAAAAGACCGTTAAATACCAAAATTCACCATTTTCAAGAAAATCCCCCACCCACAAACTATCCTTTTCAAGGAAAAGTTTTCGAAAATTTTGATTTTCTCAAAAATGACTCCAACGATCTTGATTGAAATCTCTGATATTTAAGATATTTACATGACAAAAAAATGTATATCTTGAATTTTCTTGGGATAGCCTCTGAAGACCTTTTATTCGGGTTGATTTTTATTGAATTTAGCGTAACTGGTTAACCGTATGAAACAGACAAAAGCTTACAACACAAGAAGTATAGATCTCGATAAAACACATAATTTGTATCACACATACATTTTTTTCCTGGAGTTGGCTGTTTTCAAGATATTGCTTGTAATTGATTTTAGTTTTAAAATACTTAAAACTTTTCTCATACGGGATCTTGTCAAAGCTAGGCCACGCAAACAAACGGAGCTCGATTCCTTATCAACCAAATTTGAAAACATCTGTCTGTCGGTTTAGCCTAGTGTATTCCCTTATCTCTAAGTAATAAGACCGTTTCTGCTAATTATCTCTATTAGAAGAATAAGCTAATTAAAAATAATTTGTTACAGAGATGTAGAGAATGTCATGTGAATGCAGCACATCAGATATTTTTACTTTCTCTATACGTAGTGTCTACATAGCACCCAAAAATTGATACCGAGATTTTACCCGAAATATATGTTTTGAGACCTCCTGCATTTTTAGAAAAATGTCCGTGTGTGTGTCTGTGTGTCTCTGTGCGTGCATGTGTGTGCAGCATTGATCAAAAACGAAAAGTCTATTAAACACCTAACTTGGTATTTAATTCCAGTATCTTCCAAGAATGCGATACTAAGATTTTCTAGAAAATCTCACCAGCCCCAACTGCTCCTTACATGGAAACATTTTCGAAAATGTGGATTTTCTCTTTGCTCAAACTATTTTAATTAAAATGTCGCATATTAAAAATAGTTACTAGACAAATAAAATTTATATCTTGAACTTTTTGGGAATAGTCTATGAAGACATCTTTATTCTGTATGAATTTTGCATAACTGGTAAACTGTAAAAGATAGACAAAAACGTACTGGATAGAAAACAAAGAGCTCGTTAAAACACATAATTTATGTTATATACATTTTCTTCATGGAATTGATAATTTTTTAGATATTCCTTATTATTGGTTTCCACTATAAAATACTCATACGGAAATTTGGCAACTGTTATGCATACAAACAAAGAAACACGAAACAAGGCCGCGCCATGACCGAGTGGTTAGACTACTCGCCTCTCACCTAGATGGCACGGGATCGATCCCAAGTGACCGCATGTGAGACAAAGCGGCGCTGGGGCGGGTTTTCTCCGGTTTCCCCCGCCATCGCATTCCACCGGTGCTCCATCTTCATTCATGTATCTTCAGTGTCACCGCCTGCGGTGCCATAAGTAGTTAAAGCGGGCGTTAAACACCACAAAAAAACAGAACAAAGGAACTTCAATCACATTGCAACCAGCTTTAACTATCATTTTAGCCTAAAGTACTCACTTATTTCTCTTCTTCATACATGGAAGCAAGTAATAAGACGATTTCTGCTAATTTATCTGGATTAGCGTGAAGTATGTAGAAAAATAAGCTTTTTAACAATAATTTGTTATGGAGATGTAAAGAAAGTCATGTGAATGGAACACATCAGAATTTTTTTCCATTTGACTACAACAATCTCAGGTTAACTAAAGGGTCATTCTTGACTATGCTGTACTTTTATAGTTCTAATCAATGTTTCAGATTATAATTTACTATATAAACAGCTATTATTATTTATACAATCACTTAAGAGAGATTCGCATTCGATTGTCTGCACGTAATATCAAAGTCCCATTTAGTCCTATTTAGATATGGAACCCCTCCAATTATGTGTTGGTCAGAGAGTTTGGCGCATCAGACTTCAACCTCTAACAGATATGTCAATTAACTTGCTTTCACACTGAATATAGAAGGTCATTCAATGTTTGTTCTAACAAGTCACACCTTGAAATGGAATCGGCAAGAACTCCAATATTCGCATTAAGTCTTCGGCAGTTAAAATTACAAATTTAATAGCTCAAAAGGGCACCGTAGCTGAGAAGTTGGATGAGGCAGTTAAAGGTCATTCTCATTGAAAATTAACCGTAGACGCACTGACATACAATATAGACGCAGAATTAAATGCACCATGAGCATTCTCAATGACAAAACGTAAACAGAAATTAAAACAAATGAACTGCGCCTTGCCATTGAATAGCAAACTAAAATAGCTGACAGAGACAAGAATATGACAGCATTCGTGCACATGCAAACTAGAGTAGCCAAATTGCTTGGTGTTTAATATGTTATAGAACGATCGTCTCGTCGTAGACGATGGTGATTCATCCCCTTAGTCATAGACGAATTATTCTAGAGGATTTTCATAATCTACTTCGCAAAATGAGAAAGAACCATCAAGTCAAACTATTTTAATAACACTTCGAACAGTGGTTCTCATTGGTTAATTCCTACGTTGTATGTTAACTGAAGCAAAAGCTTGGCGTTTGCAAGCTTCTATGTTAACATACTGCGGTTATGTCTACGTCAATGTCAATGCAACCATTGTGAATGAACCTATACATACATTGGCTGCAAACTTCTGGTCTACGTTTGATTTTCGATGTGAATGACCCTTAAGGGAGATATAACTTACATCAAGAAGGGACAAATATGAATTTGAAATGTCTAGAGAAGAAATTCTAGGAAACACGTCGAAAAGTGTAAAAACAGATTTTACTAAGGTATGAGTGTGTCCACGGGTTGGCAAGCGACCCAGGTAGGCATGTACGGTTACTGGCGGGACGCAAAGGGGATGAAAGGGTTCACTGTCCGTTGATCGCCTTGAGAAAGAAAAAAAATCTGATGTGTTCCATTCACATGACTTTCTCTATGTCTCTGTAACAAATCATTGTTAATAAGCTTTTTCTTTTATTTATTTCATGCTAGTTGAGAAAAATTAGCAGAAATAGTCTTATTCTTGCTTAATTGTAAGTAGAAGCGAAATAAGGGAGTAACGTAGGTTAAAGTGAAATCCAAAAGCTGGTTGCTATGTGACTGAAGTTCGTTTGTTTGTATGGACACGAGTTGGCTAATTCCTGTATGAGAAAAATAAACTGAAACGAAAAACAAGTAATATCTCAAAAACGATCAACTCCACGAAAAAAATGTTTATAACATAAATTGTGAGTTTTAACGTGCTCTACATATTTTGTGTGGTAAGTCTTTGTCTATCTCTTACGGTTAAGTAGTTATGCAAAATTCATCCAGAATAATGCAGTCCTCAAACGCTATTCCCAGAAAATTCAAGATATACATCTTATTTGTCAGGTAAATATCTTTAATATACGATATTTTAAGCAAAATCGTTTGAGCCATTTTTTAGAAAATCAAAATTTTCGAAAAAAATTCCATGTAAAAGGTAGTTGGGAGTGGGGGATTTTCTTGAAAATCTTCGTGTCGCATCCTTGGAAGATACCAAACCTAAATACCAAGTTGGGTTTTTAACGTGCTTTCGTTTTTGAGCTATGCTGCCCACAGACACTCACACACAAACAGACAGAGACACACACACAAGGACATTTTTCTAAACATACTTTTTTTGGATTCAGGAGGTCTCAAAACATGTATCCGGTGAAATCTCGGTATCCAATTTTTGGGTGCATTACAATACCTTCTCTATACACTATGTACATAGCACGTCAAATGTCTGTGTGCGTGTCTCTCTGTCTGACCGTCTGTGTGTGTATGTGTGTGTGTGTGTGTGTGTGTGTGTGTGTGTGTGTGTGTGCATAGCTTAAAGACGAAAACTCCGTATTAGTATTTAAGTTCAGTATCTTCCAAGGATGCGACACGAAGATTTTCAAGAAAATCCCTCCACCTCCAACTACCCTTTACATGGAAAATGTTCGAAAGTTTTGATTTTCTCAAAAATGGCTGTAACGATTTTGATTAAAATATCGTATATTAAAGATGTTTATATGACAAATAAAATGTAATTCTTGAATTTTCTGGGAATAGCATTTAAGGGCATCTTTATTCTGGATGGAGTTTGTGTACTTTTGCATAAACCGTAAGAGATGGACAAAAACTCACTTTACAAAAATGGTGAGCTCGTTAAAACACACAATTTAAGGTATATATATTTTTTTTCGTGGAATTTACTGTTTTGAGATATTCTTTGTTATTGGTTTTAGCTTCAAAATACTTACAGTTTTCTCATACGGGAATTTATCAACTCCTGGCCATACAAACAAAGGAAATTCAATCACATAGAAACCGGCTTTTAAAAGATTTGTCTATGTTACTCTATTATTTCCTGTCTACTTACAAGGAAGCAAGTAATAAGACCCTTTCTGCTAATTGTTTCTTTATTCGCATTAAGTAAATAGAAGAATAAGATTTTTAACAATAATTTATTACAGAGATGTAGAGAAAGTCATGTAAATGGAACACATCAAATATTTTTATCTACAACACAGTGATACAGCCACGAGACAAAATTACACGTTGTTAATTACCAATATTTATTTTATGTATATTAAAGAAAAACAAAAAAAAGTAACTGTAACGTTGAATATATCAGGGCAACTTCTCCGGTGAACTAACGGGTTTTGTCCTTCAGTGAAATTAGTGGTTCTGAATGACGACTTTTCTCTGACGAAGTTCCAGAGGAGTGAAGCTTGAGTAAAAATAAATTCTGATGTGTTCCATTCACATGACTTTCTGTACCTGTTCTGCAACACAAACTACTGTTACAAAAACATTTTATTTTATCTACGTCATGCAAATCGAGATGAGCATTGGCAGAAACTTTCTTATTACCTTCTTCCTTTTAAGATGGTAAACAAGGGAACACAGTAGGCGATAGACAAATCTTTTAATAAGCTATCGCTAAGTGAAAAAAATCAAATTTGATTATCTTTATATGGCTAGGTGTAAAACAAAAGAGGTATGAAACGAGGGATGACATCCTTTTGAGAAAAGTTTAAGTAGTTTAAATTTGAAACCAATAACTAGGAATATCTTGGAAAACGGTTAGCTCAAAAAACAACAACAAACAGGTATTCAAAGACTGTTCCTAGAATATTCAAGATATACATTTCGTTTGTCATGAATATATCTTAAATATTTTACACCAAATCGTTAGGCTCATTTTTGAGAAACTCAAAAATTTAGAAAAATGTTCCATATAAAGTGTAGTTGGTAAGAGAGGATTTTCTTTAACGTTTTTGATTCGCGAAGATACTGAACTTAAATGCCAAGTTTGGTATTTAACGGGATATTCATTTTTGAGCCATGCAACCCCTCCCAAACACACAGGCATTTTTCTAAAAATGCTTTTTACTTTCTTTATACACATTATGTACATAGTATAATGTACCAAAAATTCGATACCAAGATTTCACCGGAAATATATGCTTTGAGACTACCTGAATCAAAAAAAAAAAAAAAAAGCGTTTTTAGAAAAATTTCCATATGTGTGTGTCTGTCTCTCTGTGGTCAGCATAGCTCAAAAACTAAAAGTCCGTTATATACCAAACTTGATATTTAAGTATGGTATCTCCCAAAGGATGCGACACGAAGCATTTCAAGAAAATTCTCCCATCCCGAACTACCCTTTCTTTACATGAAAAAAATTCAAAATTTTTGTTTTTCTCAAAAATGGTTCTAACGATTTTGTGTAAATTTTTTATGCTTAAGGTATTCAGATGACAAATAAATGTTTATCTTGAATTTTCTGGGAATATTCTCTGAAGACATGTTTATTCTGGATGAATTTTGCGAAATTTTGCATACCTCGAAACCGTAACAGTTAGGCAAAAACTAACTTAACAAAAAATGTATATTTCGTTAAAACACACAATTTATGTCATATACACTTTTTTGGTGGTGTTAACCGTTTTTGAGATATTAAAATATTTAAAATATTTAAACTTTTCTCATACGGAACTTCTCAACTCCTGTCCAAACAAACAAAGGTACTCCCATCACATGGTAAACTGTTTTTAACATATTTTGACTATCGTTGTGCCTAGTGCATTCCCTTATTTCCTTCTTCTTACAAGGATGGAGGTAATAAGGACCTTTCTGCTGTTTTTATCTTCATTAGATTAAATAAATAGATGGATAAGCTTTTTAACAATAATTTATTGCAGAGATGTGGAGAAAGATATGTGAATGGAACACATCAGATATTTTTTGAATTCAGGAGGTCTCAAAACATGTATTTACGGTGTAATTTTGGTATGGAATATTTTTATGGAATACAATATTTGTTTCTATATCTATCATGTACATTGTACCAAGTGCTAGAGAAAGTAATAAGTGGAATAATATTGAAGGAGCGAATTAGGGATTCTGCAGTTCAAAGAGTCAGTTTGATGACACAAGCATTAATAATAATTATAGATGAAAGACATGTAGAATGAGCGTATGGCACTATATTGTTTTATATAGTAGACGCAGCAGTAGCTAATGAGTCCCTAATTGAACATTGAACATAAAAAATCTGATGTGTTTCATTCACATGACTTTCTCTACATCTCTGCAAAAAATTATTGTTTAAAAGCTTATGCTTCTATTTACTTCATGCTAATTGTGAAAAAATTAGCAGAAATAGTCTTATTACTTGTTTCCTTGTAAGTAGAAGCGAAATAAGGGAGTACCATAGATTAAGGTATTAGTCAAAAGCTGGTCACTATGTGACTGAAGTTCCTTTGTTTGTGTGGACAGGAGTTGACAAATTCCTGTATGAGAAAACTAAGTTTTTTAAAGCTGAAACCAAAAACAAGGAAGATCTCAAAAATGGCCAACTCCACGAAAAAATGTATTTAATATGAATTGAGTGTTTAAACGTGCTCTGCATTTTTGTGAGGTAAGTTTTTGTTCATTTCTTAAGACTTAGCAGTTATGCAAAATTCCGTAAAATGCGTCCAGAATAAAGAATTCTTCAGAGACTATTCCCAGAAAATTCAAAATATACGTTTTATTTGTCAGGTATCTTTAATATACGATATTTTAATCAAAATTGTTAGAGTCATTTTTAGAAAATAACATTTTCGAGAAAAGTTCCATGTAAAGGCTAGTTAAGGGTGGGGGAATTTTCTTAAAAATATTCGTGTCACATCCTTAGAAGATACCAAACCTAAATACCAAGTTTGGTACTTAACGGTCTTTTTGTTTTTGAACTATGCTATCCACAGGCATACACACAATGGAATATATCCTCTATACAGTATGTACATAGAATGCGTAGAGAAAATAATAAAGAAATAAAATGAGAACTTGGAAGAATAGGAGTTTTCGATGAATTAGAGAATTTTCGTAAGATTTGGAAAGTAGATTAAGATAGAATAAACAACACTGGTTAAGAAAGCCCTTAACTATAATTCACGATAATGGGCCAATCTAAATTAAGAGGTAGTGAACAATTCTGTTGTCAATGGAACAAGCTGAGACTCAAAGTTTGTTGATAGTAATGAAACTGAACATCGCTTCTGGAAAGGGAAATGTTTTCTTGAAAGATTGTATCTATTCTAATTGCTGCTCTGGTTGAGTCATGCGATTACAATCGCCTTGTTGCAGATTCGACAAGCTGCACAATATTTCATACCATAGCAGTTATGTTGTATCACCACCTCAGACAAACTCTATGTGCGATTTCCAATATGGCTGTTTCATGGACTCTCTTAATTATTGACAATGTACTTCATCTACTAGAACCGAGTTATCAAAGCTTATACTAGAGTGAGAGAGGTTTAATTAACTACTCACAGTATGCATCAGAAGTGTAATCTGAATAAAGTCGTTTGAAAATGGAAGTTTTGAGAATAGAACACACATCTTATAACTTGGATATAAAACAACTGAGGGTGAAGCTGGAGTTCTATTATTTTATTTCCTCCTAGATCGCAAGTAGTTAATAGCGTAATAAATAAAAGCCCAGACATAGCCATCAATTAACTTCCAACTCAGAAACAAAGCCGCAAAGATGTAGTTTCACAGAATATTTCTACTAGCTTAAGATGACTTCCAGCTATAATTTATTCCTGAACCACTTGCCATAATAGGTCTTCAGTAAGTCATGTTATGACTAGTACATGTTCTCTCACATTGCACTTTCTAACAAACCTTCAGTAACAGAGAGTATTTTTAAATGTAGGAAGAGAAGAAAATCATATGCAAGCGGATAACATTGTTCTGCATGGATTTCTTTTTGGAAATGAGCGTTTCTGAATCAAAATTTCAGACTGATTGCAAAAATGAAAAACAATTTTTGACAATTAATTTTTTTAATATTTTAGTAATATTATGTGTATATTTATTTATTATGTTTATGTTTATATTTATAAAAATCTACTAACTATATCCACCCTAGGTCTGAAAAAAAATGTATCTTCCCTTTAATATGATCAGGGGTTTAGATATTTGTAGTAATTCTTGATTATGTTTATCTATCTGCATTCATCTTATGTATAAAGAGGAAGTTGAAATGTTTAGTGTCTCAGGGTGTATATTTCTCACTTTGTGAGAAGACCCAAATGATGTTTAATATTCAGGGAATATTCCTAATCACCATTTAGTGTTACCCTGCACGATACAAAATAAAATACTACTCATTTTTCGCATATGAAACCATCTTAATCATTCATTCAACATTTTCCTGATATTTATATGAATATGCATGGCATAAATAAAAAAAAAATTGAATAGTCTTATTTGTTTTCATCCCTATCTTAATTTTAACATTTAAAATCTTTTGTAGTGCCTGTGTATTTTGTTAGATCATGCATCAGATATTTGGGGACGTTTGTATGTGCTTCCATTCCTGTATGCCACTCTTGTTTTAAAGGAGACATATGAAAATGCAAAGTTTTTGTTACAAAAACTGCTGTACAAACACTACCTATGGCTAGTCTGTGGAGATTTCGAGATTATTGGACTATTACTTGGTCAGCAGTGTGGTTTCACAAAATACCCTTGTTTTTATGTGAATGAGCTAGAGAGCTAGGTCCAAACACTGGCAAAGGGAACAGTGACCACGCAGGACTAATTTAATATCGAGCGAAAAAAATATAAAAGTGAGCCTCTTATTGATTCTCAATAAGTAAAATTAGGTTTAATGAAGCAATTTTTGAAAATTCTAGATAAGTACAGTGATTTCTTTTAATACCTTTGTGCTAAATTTCCTTCATTATTCCTATAAAAATGAAAGCTAGTGTATTCGTTGGCCAACAATTTAGAAAACTGAAGATGGACAGTCAGTTGGAGAATACTACACATGAGTCTAGAAGCGAGGGATGCCTGTAATGATTTCAGAAATGTTGTTTCTAATTTTCTTGCAAATAAAAAAGACTCAAATTATTTTAACATAGTGAAAGTGATGCTATAACATTTTAAACAGACTGATTGCAACATAAGTGTCAAAGAGCACTTCCTGCATTCCAATCTAAATTATTTCCCTGATAATTTGGGAGATTTTAGTGAAGAACAGAGTGAAGGATTTCACCAGGATATAAAGAATATGGAAATGAGGTATTAAGGGAAGTGCAGTGTTATCATGATGGCTGACTATTGCTGGATGTTCAAAAGGAACTGCTCTAAGCAACATGCAAGAAGGTCAAAAAGAAGAAAATTTGAAATGCAAGATTGAGATAAGGTTATGAATGTTTTTATAATCATTAATTATTATTAAATAATGATTATTTAATGACAAATAACTAATTCTGGCCAAGTTTTTCACACAAATGTCTTATTGAAAGTAACTATTTTACGTTTCACAAAGCTATAATTTAATTTCTAGTTATTGATGAATATTTAAAAAGACATGACGTGATGGGAGAAAATGATCATCGAATTTGCACAAAAAGCCGTTTAGAAACACCTTTCAGATTTAAAGAAAACGAAAAATAAGTTTTGAAATGCAGAACGGTGTAATTTTCATCTTCTTAGACAATGTCGGCACCTGTCGGCAAAGAAGTTATATGCCAGAAAGTGACTCAGAAGTATGATAGAATAAAGGTACAAAATTAACTTAGTATTTAAACTGAAACGTCAATAAAAGAGTGTTCAATCATACACTAAAACACGACACGGACACCAAAGAATGTTGAATGAAGATTTCACTGCCTTGCACTGAAGTTTGGATATCATCAGTTAAGACTGTGAATTCTTCTTTGACACTGTTTCTACTTATACACAGTGTTTTCATTATTTGTGGCTGGTAAGTAATTTTAGCCTCGCTTTAATTAATGAAAACATCTCTGAATGAATGAATATGTGAGCTAATATACAAAAAGCACACAAAATGTGTACGTTCAATTCGAAAGCGAAAACAGATATATTTAGATAAATTCTAAGCATGCCGGCTTCAAGCTTATCTATTAATTTATCAGTTAGTGAATTACTTCCAATGAGTGTGAGTCAAAGAAACATGAAACCTTAATTTTGAATTTGTTGATGCGTGAATTATTTAGGAAGTTTTAGAGTCCTGCCGTTGTTGAGGCTAATTGTTAACCTTATTAAACATGGAAAATTGGACTGTGCGCAACGAAGATTTGCTGTAAAATGTATTAGGACATAAAGAGAATTCTTTATTTATAACTCTGAAGGATATTAGTTTATATAAAGTTAAAGAGAATTATTTGTTTAAACTTTGAAGAACATTTGTTTATTTTAAACTAAAGGCTTTATATTTAATAAAACCTAACTCACGCCGGTTTAATATGGGCAATGCGTCCAAGTTCCGCTGCCACTTCAACTCCGTCATTTTTTTTTTTTTTTTTTTTTTTTACAAAAAATGAAGTTCTTGATGCTTGTCAGGTTTCCGGCGCTGTATTACTTTTTTCTCCATTTTTTCCAATTTACTATATTTCCTTAGTAGACCTTATTATTCTTAACGTTTTCCTTTTATATATATACATACACAAACATAGACACATTTACAAACACAGAAACACCCATGACCAAGGTGGGACTCGAACCCATGATCATGTGCACCACAAAGCGCCAAAGCGAGACACTTTAGCGAGCGCGGCCATAATCCTGTGCCCTCTGCTCATGCAATTAACATTTGGGATCGCAATTTAGAGGAAATAGGCTGAGCACTAAAGAAGAAACTTCCAAGTAAAATAAAACCTGTTCGAGTTGCTTTGCTGAAACTCTTGTTCAGTCAGAAGACAACCGCTCCGTGTACGAGAATGCTCATTAAATATTTAAAACTACTCTCGCACAATTAAAAAGTGTACATAATTAATCATCAGAACTTAAATAATTGTGATATTTTATGCGAATTTTTTGTTTGAAATCAAGCATGATGTTATTCCCAATTTATGGATGTCTGGAGTTCACTTTCATTTCAACAGCCTTCTGAACAAGCAGAATTTTCGAGACAAACTTCATGAATGGCCCCTATATTTACGAAAGGTAACTGTTTTTAATACTTGTAAAGGAATTATTGATCCACACTTCTTTGACAATGGTCGCGCGCAAACTATGAAAGCAGTCATTATGTTCAAAAGTTCTTATGTGGCCATTTGAGAGTAAGAACATTTTGTATCAATAAGCAAGAAAGCACGAATAGCAAATACTCCACGCATCTCTATAATGGAACTACTAAATTTGTTTGAAAAACATGCCATATCAAGAGATGGTAACGTTTCTTGGAATGCACAATCTTGCGACTTTACAGCTTGTGATTTATTTTATGGGAATACATTAAAAAGTAAAGTATAATCAAACAAAAAAAATTAAAAACTGAACACAGTTATACGTAAAGAAATTGAAAACATCACCATCGAAATGTTGCAAGGAGTGACGAGAAACTTCAAAGGGCGATTGCAAGAATGTGTGCACAGTGGCGGAGGGCATTTGAGGGATGTCATTTTCAAGAAGTAATGATTACCTGCAAGTAGCATACCATGTTCTATAATTTCATACAATAAAAGTTAATGTAAGTAATACAAAAGCTTCATTTTTTTGACCCACTCTGTATTTAGTAGCACGAGTTTTATTTCCATCTTATTGCAATTATAATTCTCATTGCTTGAATTTAACAGCTGCGCGGATGTTAAATCTGATTGCCAGAATGAAATTTCCCTGATTGCCGAATCGCCAGCTCCTATTAAACAGATATCACCAAAACAGACAATGCAGTTCCGCTCGCTAAGGTGCATTATGAAACACTCGAATCCATTTGGTGGAGGCTGCGCAAAATCCAAGTGTCATTTTACTAACGCAATTAAGAAGAAGTCGAGTTTGCTTCTCTATCGCAGCTTTTGAGTACACTGATTCATAGCAGCACCGCTGGTGTAATTTAGTTAGGATTATTTCTATTTTTGAACTAATATAACTTACCAAAGAATGCGATGTTTAAAACTTTCAGTTCTATTGAAATTCTCTTGATAGTGCGATGACCACAAGGAACCCGCAGATAGCTGATTCTAGTCCCAAATATCTAGCGCAGGCGTTCGGATGTTGCAACAAATCCAATATAGAGCTTTGTAGCGTAATTCCTAATGCCTTCCTCCTCATATAAAATAAATGAGGCAGTCTGAGAGTAACTAAGGCTGCTTTTCTTCTTACAAATTAATTCTTTTCAGAGTATTCTAGCTTTAGAAGACCCATGTACAGCAGCTTCGTACATATCACAGTGTGACAGCAGGCTGCAACAATGTGCACGACAATTCATGTCCTCTATCAAATTGGGATAGTAACAGTTTAGTAAAGATACCATACCTATAAATTGTATGTCCATATGAATTGCTACATTCACAATGAAATGCAAGCGCAGACGCAACGTAAGCGCAAGAGTTTGGGCTCATATTATCTAATGTAAGCATTCACATAGAAACACGCAAGACCCAAAGAAATGCAATGCAACGCAAGAATTTGCAAACTCCAAACTTTATCCTTGCGTTGCATGCAAAGAAGAGGAATTCTGTTTCTTTTCTCTATGCATTGCCTATGAATTCAATAACAAAAGATCGCACTGCAAGATTTACAGGGCCTGCTGTCCATCCCCACTCTTCTATTTGACCGTGCGGTGCCGCGCCATCTCTAATTCTCTCAAGAGGTTATGACAGTCTCCTTGCGAATCCTTCTTTGATTTAATGGATGTAACTATCATCTATGTCTACATTTCTTCGTTCTCATAAATCGAAGACGCAGAGAGATAATTCTTAGTTATTCAATGTGTAACTTCATCACTTTCTGAAGTCTCTATTCTTGTACTATTTTCAATAATTTTGAACCAGCAACTATTGTGACGTCACTTCCGAGAGCGTCAGTTGTTAGTATGTAATTTTATAACATATTTATTTGTAAAAGATTGAGTGACTATTCCTATGTGGTTTTGTTGGTTATGTTATTCAGTTTGTAACTTGCAGATCTAGAAACCTGTGCCAACTTCTTCCGTTGCGCTGACGATTGCATTGTGAATTGTGTTACCTTGCGTCTGCGCTTATGCTACGTTATGTCTGCGCTTGCATCTCATTGTGAATGTAACATTACTATTGTTATGTAAGCACTTTATTCCGGTACAGGCTGTTACATTATATCCATACACTAGAGTACGTTCATTCAAAACAGCTTGTGAATTAATCGACCTGGGAAAGCAATTTGGGGATGAACCTATACCAAGATAAAGCAATAAAGAGCGGACTGTATTTATTTCATTGAGGGAGAACGCTGTACGTGACTGGGAAAATTTCACGAATCTTCTTCCTGAGGCGCACGAATGAGAGAAGAGCTTCCTATGAAACAATTAAGTTGGAAACTATCGCTTCTTGCTGACGGAATTAGGTTTGCTCCTCCCAGTGTTCCACTTACAGTACCTGCTCATCATTTCCTAAGGTTCTGCCTGTCGACGCAACGTGACTGGCTTTGTTGCGCTGGTCAGGAGACCTTCTTCTCCATATACAGCCGCACCAAGAATGCCCCTTATTTAGAATTCTTCTGTTGTTATTCTCTGGTTTCAAACTGCCTTTAGTAATTTCTAACATATAGTAATGCACTGTCTTTTTACTTTCTCTACACGCACTATGTACATAGTGTATAGAGAAAGTCTTGCATTCCACCCAAAATTCGATACCGAGATTTCACTGGAAATACATGTTTCGGGTCTCCCTGAATTAAAAAAAAATGGAAAATGATCCGCGTGTGTGTGTGTGTGTGTCTATGTGTCCGTGGACTGCATAGCTCAAAAACGAAAAGACCGTCAAATACCAAACTTGGTATTTAAGTTTGGTATCTTCCAAGGGTGTGGCACAAAGATGTTTTAGAAAATCCTCTACTACCCTTTACATGGACGAATTTTCGAAAAATTTTATTTTCTCAAAAATGGCTATAACGATTTTTATTAAAATGTATGTTAAATATATTTACAGGACAAATTAAATGTATATCTTGAATTTTCTGGGAATATCCTCTAAAGAGCTCTTTATTCTGAATGAATTTTGATAAAGTTTGCATAACTGGCAAACCTTAAGAGATAGGCGAAAACCTACTGCACAAAAACGTAGATCACCTTAAAACACACAATTTATATCATACACGTTTTTTTTCGTAGTATTGACCATTTCTGAGATAAAATACTTAAACTTTTCTCACGTGATAAGTTGTAAACTCCTGGCCCTGCATAGAAACGGATTTCAACCACATGTCAATCAAATTTTAAAAGTTTTGACCATCGATTTAGCTTAGTGTACTCCCTCATTACAAGGAAGAAAGTAATTAAGACAAGTTCTAATAATGGCTATATCGATTATCATAAATTAGATAGAAGAATATGGTTTTTAACAATACTCTGTTAAGTAGATGTAGAGAAATTCATGTGAATGGAATACATCAGATTTTTATAACTTGACTCGTTCTCAACACGCACATATTTACCGCCTTTCCAGCTATAATGACTGACTTTCAACAACGAGTATAAGGCTGACTTTTAGAAAACTAGCGTTTTACAAAATTTAACTTCTGCTTTTTTCAATTACTTCTTCGGTTCTCGCTTCAAGGCCACGCCGTGGCCGAGAGGTTGGACCACTCGAGACCACTCGTTAGAGATCGATTTCGAGATTTGTATTGGACAAACGGCGTAGGGGTGGGTTTCATCCGGATTTTCCGGTTTCCCCCTCCATCGCATTCCACCGGTGCTCCAACTTCATTCTGTGTATCATCGGTGTTGTTGCCTGCGCTGCAATAGCAGTAACAGAGGGCGTTAAACACTATTAAAACATTGTTTCGCTTCATCACGTGACTGATATTTCTTTTACCATCAGTCACATTTTTCTCGAAGAAATCTACGTGCAAAGAGAATCTCTTTGTGTCGAGTTTTCACTAAGTAACTGTAAATTTCTCCTTTCTGACGGAGTAATTGACCAATCCTCTCTATCGCCTTCTAACCCCACACAGACGTGGTCTGGGTTCGCTCTCAGACGACCGAATGTGGGATTTATAGTGGACAAAGCGATGCAAGGGCGGGTTTTCTCCCGGTTTTCCATTTTCACCGTTGCTCCATGTTCATTCCATGAAGCATTTAGTGCCATCGCCCGTGGCATCCAAAACCGGGCTTAACATTGCTAAAACATACCTAGGCTGCAGTGCCAAGATAAATCCTACTAGATTGATCACGTTTTTATGCTTTCAAACACATTTTGCCTTCACGAACCATACTTATTTTCTGTTTATCCTTAGCATTATTATTGCTGTCATTACTCTTATTATCGCGATCAAAAATTCGCTACACGAAATGTACTATATCACGCAGTCGATCATGGTAAGGAAACACAATCATTTTCTTACGCTCATAGTCAATTACTGGAATGCTTTCTATAAATTTTGGACAGAAATCCTTATAAATAAAGGATATTAAATTGTAAAACATTTTAGAAATATGGTGTAGCAATAATATTGAATATAAACTACATAAAACATAATCAGTAAAAGCAGATACTGATTGGTATTTCTTTAGTGTTAATACTGATCATTGTAATGTATAATATCAACATTCAAATAGTAGACTGTAAACTATGACAAACGATTTTCGCGACAATTTTCCAGCTCTTATCAACAATCGCGTATAAAAGTGTTTATTCAATATATGAGCATGCATTCGAGTCGCTAATCAAGGCTTAAGGAATGTGGCCGATGGCTTGGTGTATCTTTATGAACAGTCATCTAGTGTGCCGGCACACTAAATCAGGGTTAAACAGTGCCACGCCAACTTTATTCTGAGTGTGTATGTGTGTGTATGATGAATTAAACAAAAACTGTTTGACGATCCCGTTCATTTTTTTCCAACACAAAATGATTTCCATAAATGCTATAATTTCTACTCTTAAAGCCAAAGACAGGTCAGTAAAACATTTACAAAAAATGTATTAATGGATATCCCGCAACGATATTAAAATGAAAATTTAATCCAAAACGGAAATATGATGAAAATACAAGTGATGGCGATCACTTTTAGACTTCCTAATCTATTTCTTCCTTATGGATCCTATGCCAAATGAGGCCATCATAAAACAGATAATCGTGCATGCAATAACATAGAAATAAAAATGAGCACACTAAAATGTTGAGTTGAGAGTGGAACACAAAGCTTATCAAACACAATTCCTAACAAAAATACTATACAAATAGACAAATAGAAAGATGAGACAGGTCACAATGTACATATTGGAAAAAATAGAAACCTGGTTATTATTATTATTATTATTATTATTATTATATGTAAACAGTCTTCAGTAAGATTCCAGTGTATTTACAGAAAAAAAATAAAAGCAAGATTTTAGTACAAGACTGAGAAAGATTCTTTGAACATCTTTGACTTTCATCCTAAACTAATTACAAAATTGCGCTTTAAGGTAATAAATAGGAAGTATTGCACTTCCTCATTTTTCTTTTTTGTTTCTCTAGCCCGTATGTACAATGTACATAGTAGATAGAGAAGGTATTGTATTCCACCCAAAACTTCGATACCAATATTTCACCGGAAATACAGGACCACCTTAATCCAAAAAAAACGTATTTTCCGAAAAAAATGTGCGTGTGTGTATGTGGACAGCATAGCTCCAAATCGAAAAGACGTTTAAATACCAAACTTGCGATAGAAAGATTTTCAAGAAAGGCCCTCCACCCCAAAATACTTTTTACATGGAAAAAGTTTCAAAAATTTTGTTTTTCTAAAAATGGCCATAACAATTTTGATTAAAGTACCACATATTAAAAGTCATTCTCATCTCAAATACAACGTATTTCTTGAATGTTCTGGGTATAGCGTCTGAGTACCTGTTTATTCTAGATGAATTTTGCTGAATTTTGCATATCTAGTAAACCGTAAGAGATAGACAAAAACGTACTGCAAAAACGTTTTAGATCTCGTTAAAATACACAACGTTTATCCTAAACCGTTTCCGAGATATTCCTTGTTTTAGTTTCAATTGTAAAGTACTTATACTTTTCTCAGACATTAAGTGTCCGTTTTTCAAGCAAAGAAGCGATTTGCAATGGCAATCGCCTAACCAAGGCTTTTAAAACATTTGACTATCACTTTAGCATAGCGCATTCCTTTAGTTGATTTCTATTTATAAGGAACTAAGTAATAAGAACATTTTGCTAATTTTATTTAAATTAACATTGTGTAGAAATAAGAATACTCTTTTATAAGAAGTTTGTTTATAGAGAAGCTACAAAAAGTCATATGAGTGTAACACATCAGATTTTTTATTTTGATTTATTTGTTTTATATTTTTTGCTATTTACTCTGTTTTTATGTAGCATTTTCTACAACCAGGACTTACAAGCCAGTGCCTAGAATCAGTTGCCTATGGACGAGCAGAGGTTCGGGATCACAGAGTAGCCAGAATGGGTGATCAGCCCAAAGCCTGGTATGAGAGTGAGTATGGAAATTATATGAAATAACGGTGGAACAGAGGAAATGAAATGTGATTATGGAGCAGGAGTGACAAGAGAAACTGGAAAATCCGAAGTAATTCCGCCCAAGTACCGCTTTATCCGCCACAAATCCGCTGTATCCGTGAACTCCAAACATTTAAAGGAAGTATACGTTTTGCGATCCCCTCAGTTAAATAAAACCGTTTTTAGAAAAAGCTACCAAACAGGCACGCGTCTATTTATGAAAATATAACTCAAAATCGGAAAGTGTTTGAATACCAAACTTCATACTTAAGTTTACTGTATTCCAAGGATGCGACACGAAATATAGAACCACACCATACTTTACAGAGAACAATATTCGTTACCTTTTTATTCTCAAACGTCATTTATATAATACATAACGTGATAGAGAAATATATAGATAGGTTTGATTCTCTTTGAGCTTTCCTTGTCACAAATAAATCGTAGCATATGGAGGATAAGGAGAATCATTGCTAAAGAAAATTTCTTGACGATTCCTTTTTAACTTTTTGAGTTTAAGCCAAACTTTTTATACTAATGTTTATAGATACGCAAAAGCACGATTTTCTCGTAACAATATCCTTGTGCTTCTTGTGGCTTACGAATACAAACAGGTTTTTCTGAAGGAAATGCTGAATCATACTCTCTCAAGCTGAGAAGAGGCATAGACAAAACAAAAGCTGAGGTTTTTTTAGTTTTAAATAAGCGTACGTGTCTCCGATTTCGTATTCTATCCATAGATTGGGGACCAAAATATTAAAACAACATTGAACCAAGTTCTTGCTTGAGCCTAGAAACATAAGCAATGATATTATATCAATCCATCGTACTTTCTTGAGAATGGCTGAAGATCAACTTGCCTGCTTAATGATTCTTGATTTTAACTTCTTGATTTTCAGCCACACTTTTATACAACTGTTTGACAGCTAAGCAAACCCATAAACATCTTTTAACAACACTGTTTTTCTTCTTGTGGCTTACGAGTGCAAACACGTAGTTCTGATAAATAGTTGAATGATACTTCCTCTAGCTAAGGAGAAGTATAGACATTATTTTGCTGAAGAAATGGTTGAATTATAGTTCCTCTAGCTAAGGAGAAGCATCTAAGGAAAAGCATAAACATTGTTTTGCTGAAGAAATTTGATGAATCATAGTTCCTCTAGCTAAGGAGAAGTATGGACATTGTTTTGCTGAAGAAATTGTTGAATCATAGTTCCTCTAGATAAGGAGAAACATAGACGTTGTTTTGCTGAAGAAATTGTTGAATCTTAGTTCCTCTAGATAAGGAGAAACATAGACGTTGTTTTGCTGAAGAAATTGTTGAATCTTAGTTCCTCTAGATAAGGAGAAGCATAGACATTGTTTTGCTGAAGAAATTTTTGAATCACTGTTCCTCTAGCTAAGGAGAAGTATCTAAGGAAAAGCATAAACATTGTTTTGCTGAAGAAATTTGGTGAAACATAGTTCCTCTAGCTAAGGAGAAGCATCGACATTATTTTACCGAAGAAATTGTTGAATCACAGTTCCTCTAGCTAAGGAGAAGCATAGACATTATTTTTCTGAAGAAATTGTTGAAATAGTTCCTTTAGCTAAGGAGAAGCATAAATGTTTGCTGAAGAAATTAGATGAAACATAGTTCCTCTAGCTAAGGAGAAGCATAGAGAAAGTAAAAGTCGTTTCTATTTTGTTTACCCATAGCAATAGAATTTCAATTATTTCACTTAACAACGGATTTTAATAGACTGACTATCGCTTTAGCCTAGTGTAGTTCCTTACTTCCATTCTACTTACAAAGAACCAAGTAATAAGCCGATTCTGACAATGATTAGCGTGGCGTAGATAAAAGAATAATCTTTTGTAAGTAAAGCTGTGGAACAGCTGGAGAAAAGCATGTGAATGGAATGCATCAGCTTTTTTTTATATAGTGTGTGAAACATCCGTTGTAGTATATACGAAACCACAGGCGTTGAACTTTGATGGTATATGAAATGAAATGCTAATAAAAAGATAATTAGGAAAGGTAATTTCGGAAAGAAACTTCCAGGTCAAGTTTAGGGTACTTCTTCGAAATTTGACTCCGGAAAGAACCCTTTGTGTCTTTAAAAAGGGATATTACTCTGAGAACATAATTCTTTGATTTTTTTGCTTCTGATTTATCCGAAGTGAATATTCTACGGATTTTTAATTACATTACTTTAAAAGCACTGATTTAGAACACCATTTTAATAGTAGATAATAGCATAATGTAAACGTTAATTTATACTTGAAAATAGTTTCTCGACATCAGAAGAATTTTGCACATAGGGTGTTAATGAACTACACCAAAACCATTTTAGAGATTACAAACACGTCTCTGCATGGTCCGCAGCTAAACATAACGAAGTTATAAGGTGTTAAACAATTTGGTTCCAAATGTAGGTAAGTCGATGTTAAATCAAAATCAGATGAAAATTTGGTTTGGGAGGGCTTTAAAACCGATACGCGAGTTTAGAAACATCGATTTTCAACAACTCGATATTCGTGTTCTCAAGATTTACTGCCATAAAATTCTCTCAAATCTTGAACAGATCACTTTACAGTGCGGCACTGACCATATATGAACTTCCTTCTTGCGTTATGTAGTCTACTGTAGAGGCATTTATTTAATTGCTCCAGTAGCTTCATGTGTAAAGTCAAAAGCTGATGACTCGAAGTTCATAGGTTCGTTTCCTGCCATGGATTTAACTTTGTTTTTTCTTTCTTTTTCCTTTAAATCATATGAAGATGTGCTACTTGATGGAGAGATTCATACTCGAAAATAAATACTGCCTATCGTTTTTGTTGTGTGTTATCATCAGTCAGTGGCAGGCTGGTACTTTAGAAACAGTACATTACAGAAATATGAACCGACAGAGGTCCCGCTATCTCAAATTACTTGTTTAAGATACTTCTTTATTCTCTGAAAATATTTCGATGTAATTCATTAACATCTTCTATTTTACCCATCAGATTACATGACCAGTTAGTTTCAGGAGAAGTGAGGAAAATATAAAACGAAATTCTTTAGGAATCCAAATGGTATAAAATCTCCACTCCTTTGTAGGTTCATTGCTGTTTGCCAAAGCGGTGGAAGTAAAAGCATGTTCTCACAAATTCAAAGAGTTGATTGCCACAGGAGAGCTATATTTCTTGCTAATTATCTGATTCTGTGTAACATTAAGTTTCTTCGTAAAGCAGATTAACGAGGAGGGCATTGAGCAACGCTAATACTCGCTTTCATATGGCCATACACTTTATTTACCCTAAGTAACGCAAGTAATTATACGAGAACCGGTAACAAAGGCAGGGGCGCTGGTAAGTGAATATACTTTCTTTGAGGATTATCATCCTAAGCTCTTTCGTAGAGTTACTAAAGCGGCGATGTTCATTTATTCACAACTGATGGAGGGCTTCTTTGAGATGCAGAAGGACTTTGTGTAAAGTTCTGCTTGGGTACTTTGGGCATAATTAGTGTCCAGATTTTCCGTGCGCCGCGACATTCAACAGCAAAGTAAGGGTTTATTACTTTAAAAATCCGATAAGTACCATTCACATGACTTTCTCTATATCCCTGCAACAAATTATTCTTTAAAAGCTTATACATTTACTTAATGCTAATCAGAAAAAAATTAGCAGAAATAGTCTTATTACTTGCTTCCCTGTAAGTAGGAGCGGAATAAGGGAGTACCATAGGTTAAAGTGATAGTCAAAATCTGTTTGCTATGTTACTGAAGTTCCTTTGTTTGTATGGACAGCAGTTGACAAATTCCTGAATGAGAAAACGATGAACTCCACGAAAAAAATGTATATAACATAAATTGTGTGTTTTAACGTGCTCTACATTTTTGCGTTGTAAGTTTTTGTCCATCTCTTACGGTTTAGCAGTTTTTCAAAATTCCGTAAAATTCATCCAGAATAAAGTACTGTTCAGAGGCTATTCCCAGAAAAGTCAAGATATACATTTTATTTCTCAGGTAAACATCTTTAATACACCAAATTTTAATCAAAATCGTTAGAGCCATTTTTGAGAAAATCAAATTTTTTGAAAAAAGTTTCATGTAAAGGGTAGTTGGGGTGGGGGATTTTTCTCAAAATCTTCGTGTCGCATCCCTGGAAGATACTAAACTTAAATACCAAGTTTGGTATTTTACCTACTATTCGTTTTTGAGCTATCGTGTCCAAAGGCACACATACACACGGACCTTTTTCCGAAAATGTTTTTTTTAGATAAAAGGGACCCTAAAACATATATTTCCGGTGAAATCTCGGTATCAAATTTTTGGGTGGAGTGCAATACCTTCTCTATACACTATGTACAAAGTGCGTACAGAGAAAGTAAAAATGGACTTCTGGCGATGAGAGTGTATTATTATTGTTGTTGGTTTTATATTATTGTTGTTATCATTAATCTAATTTTATTGATTTAAGCCTTAATTTTTCTATTGAAAATTGCCTCTTTTCTAACAACGAACCTATCACCATACCTACGCATATCTCCTAAATACCTTAAAAGTCTTCCTGCCTCATCTATATGGCATAAGAAGTTACATTTTGATGCATGTACTTCTTATACATGCTCCAAATTTAAGTTGCCATTTTCAACTTAAAAGTGCCCTGAAATGAGTTGGAAATATCTTGGGACATACGGAACGATAATGAAGGATTAAATTCCCTTATTAACTTTATACTTATTTTATTAAACCTTTAAAAGAAAAATGTTAATCCTAAACGAAAAAAAAAAATCTTAAGACAAATGTAAAAATCTCCTTCATGCCAATACGTCAATAGGAAAAACCATAACACTGTGTACATGACCCAATTATATATTGTGCATGTTGCCAAACGAACTTGAATTTTAATCATTCATCATCAGTCATCTGTTTCATTCTCATCCCTGCAAGACGCTAACTTGGGCGATTCGTCCCTGCGCATCCGGAACATCTGATGTTCTACTGCTTTGAGCTGACATTTTTTGGATTCGATCTCAAGGGTTTCAAAAATGTTCGGCCTATAGAAATTGACGATTTATCTCTTGGTCGTTCTACGGAAAATAAACGTAAATTTTTTAGAATACCAGAAGAAGCGACTTTCAATATTTTGCTGCTCATAATGTGAAGTGTGTACTTGCTTTGAGCATGTCGGGCAGATTTGCAAGAAGTCTGTCGAGAATTTTCATTAAAAATCTCTTAGGTAGATATATAATAAAATTCATTTAAACTTTTGTTAATTGTCACGATTTTTATGAAACTCAAAAGAAATGATGATATTTATTGTTATATATAATATATTATATATGTTTATTCATATATTTTCAATATTTGACTATTCTTTCCCACCTTATATGTCAGTAGAATAGCTTATTTTCTAAAAACTTCGAATATGGTGTTTCTGGTACATACTGCAAGTTGGTACCAAGGTTTAAAAGCAAAATATGGAGCTTT
This sequence comes from Hymenopus coronatus, assembly GCA_030762935.1. Taxonomy (NCBI): domain Eukaryota; kingdom Metazoa; phylum Arthropoda; class Insecta; order Mantodea; family Hymenopodidae; genus Hymenopus; species Hymenopus coronatus. The sequence goes on along the minus strand of CM060888.1, from coordinate 116,536,018 downwards.
AAAATATAAATAAAGAGAAATAAAGGGGAAATTACATTTAGGCTGAATTTCAGACGCAACAGAGCCAAATATGTAAGTAAACGGTTTCTCTCAGATATATTAAGCCTGATCATGCAACAATAGATATTACATCTGATGGAGGCGCGAGGGTTAATCACATCAAATATAACTGACTAGTGGGGCTGCAACGAGATTTGTACGTCATTGTTCGAACTCTGAACCAATGTGTACTAATAGTAGTAAAAGTGAAGGAATTGACACAATCCAACAACAATAATAAAGCTGTAAATATGGTGTTAGAAATGTAGATTCAGACTGAAACATTCAATGCCATAGCCGAGGTTTGAACCGTGAATCTCCTGGCCTACGGGAAGTTGCTCTAACCATTGAACTACCATGGCAATATGGCGATGCAGCATTACATTCTCCAACAGACTCGCATTTTTCGGGGTAAACCGCACAAGGTGATCTAAAATTATTATATTCAGAAGGCATACACCAATAGCGACTTAGAGTATTGTAAGTAATTTAAGCCTTGGGCTTCGTAGTTTTCCACAAATCATTAGGCGTTGCTCCTTTGTCAACAAAATGCCTTGCACATAACTGTACTGTTATTTATAGATACAATTTTGAAAATAAAATTTGAAATACTCTGAAGATAAATATAATACGGGGAGGGGTGGGTGAAACTTAGGGTTTCCACAAGTTTTGATTTTCCGAGTAGAAATTGGTGGTATTAAATGGGTTGCTGTTCAAAATTTTATTTCTATAACAAAATTTGTTTTATTTATTACATTGTGTTATTTTTTTAATTTTTCAAAATATAATTACTGGTACAGTTTTGACAATACAGGTTTTACAGTTTATATCACAGAAGTATAAAGAACTTTTGAACCATCACATTTTAATTTTCATTACAAAGTGATTACAATATATTTATATATACTCAGCAGAAGAAGAATTTATAAACCTTAAATTAAGCACATAATTTTTATTTAAAATAACAATGCTATAATACACGAAGAAAATACCACGCGTACTAAAACAATTTTGGGAAAAGACAATAAAGTTCTCAGGTTTCTAACATTTATTTTGTGGATTCCATTTGGGTAGTTTTTAATGTCCAGATATGTTGTAAAAATGAAAGTATGGAGAACTGACTTTTAAAAAACCCCTACCAAGGGGTTATGACATACAGAAGACCTTTAGATATAATGTAATTATGACCACTTGCAGACGTGATAGGATTTTGAAACTTTACAAATTAATATGTCTAGTAATTACCTTTGGAAAGGGACCAAAGGTATGTTTTGACTGAAGCCGGTTGAAATTACACCCATCACCCCCTTAGGAAGAAGTTTAAGTATAAATAAAATTATTATTTTAATTTATTTGAATATTATCTAATAATTATTTTACAGGACTATTTCGTTCTTGACACGGGATCGTAGAAAGTGGCCAATACATTGGCGCGTAAAATTCCAACCAATCGCACCTATTAATAGTTTTTATCACACCCACGTGCAATTGTTTTTCTAAATTTGTCGCACTCAAGTGCATTTGTTTTCTCCCTGAACTAATGCTCGCTCATACTAATAGCAGTGATATTCCCTCCATAATGGCGTAAGTTCCAAAAGATCTTTCGCTGAAATAGACATATTAATTGAAAACTCAAAGTCGCAGAACAGTATGTGGAACCAGTTCAACGAATTCTGTAAGCAACGAGGCCTGATTTATGATATGGACATCAAGTTGCAGTGATTTCGGTGTAAATATATGTCAAGACAAATGGGATTTTAGGAATATTATTCTATTGTTATTTCATTCACGAAATAGTCATTAAATATAGCTCGAGCAAACACTTTTCCTTAGATTTATTGAATTTATCGATAAAAGTTGGAGCTCTCGTTATATTATTTATGACAATGACATTCATATAAGTATACAAATAATAATGCTTTGCAAAAATTTCCTCTGGAAATGAAGGAAAAAAATAGCAAATAGTGTTAAATTTATTTTTTGAAGATGCTGCACCAAGAAAACCCTTTACACGTGCTAGAAACCATTGGCACCCCTAAAAAAGGCATTAACGACGGAGATAAAGTGTATCAGCGCGCTAGGTAGGATTTACGAGAAGCAATAAATCGAAACATTAAGCTATCGAAAGCATTGCAGCATACCTCGTCAAACGAATTTGTCCATCAGTAGCATATCGTATCGGATTATTGGGGTCTCGTTTGTGAAATAAAAAAGCAAGAGAATGACGACTGCTGCGTCGATAAGGCAACCAGCAAACCGGCTGGAGCCATTGTTCCGACTGGAACTGGTTATACCCGCAATTGCCTGCCACACTGCAAGGGCTTCATCAGGCGCTCGTTCTGCATCACTTTTCTGGCAAAATATCTTCGCAAGAGGTTTGCCTTCACTGGAAAATTTCACATTTACCGAATTACAGACTGATTCAGTGCTCGCATCTTATAAATAGATCTCTTTATTTGCCAGGACAATAACATTGTATAGCAACGTCGAAACAGTACACTAAAATTACAAAATGTTACATAAAACATTAAAATATTCTGCTGTCGTAAAATTCTTTAAGGCTATAAAAAGGATTAGATAACAATATTGATTTTATAGCTCTCTTAAAAACTGAAAACGAAAGATCTTTTACATTATTCGGTAAAATGTTGAATAAATTTATGGACTGAATTTCAAAACTATTCTTGATCTTAGAATATTTATTTTTATGCACATAAATGTTAGAGCAGTTTCTAGTGCTGTAATTATGAAAAGTTTTGTATAATTAATATTTGTTAATATTTCTCTTCTCATACATTAAACAGTCTAAAATAAACATTGATGTCGTGGTTAAAACATTCAATTTTGTAAATAATGGTTTACAGCGAGTTCGTTGTAGAACTCCACACATAGTCCTTAAAGCCTTTTTCTACAGAATTAGTAATTTACTTGCTGAAGAAAGTTTACTCTCAGGTGGTCAGTAGTTATTTAAAAGCATTAGTCCTAAAGCACGTGTATGTACATTGTACGTGTAGAGAAAGCAAAAACCGACTCATGTCAAAGGAATGTTTTCATAATAAAACAATATGGGCTCGCTTACTAAATATAACATCGCTGTAATAAATATTCAAGTATAATTCCAAGAAGAAAATTTCATAATGATATTTGGAATAAGCGGATTTGGACGGTTCAACGAACAGCAATTGAGCTGAACATCTTGAATGGGTTTCTTTGAAGCGTCAGCATCAGAATGTCTTGCCTGCCTTTCGTGTAACGAGCTGTTTTCTGTCTACGATAAATGCGAACTACTTCATTACCATAAGCATTTAGCATGGCGAGGAGGTGTGTGTGTATGTGTGTGTGTAAAATAACTCACGAGAAGGCCATGACTACAATATGGCGGCGCGCGGCAAAGAAAACAAGAAAAGCCTCGCGAATGCACGTGGCGGCCATGTCTGGAGCAACATTTCCTAGGAAACAGGTTTCTTACATACGCGCAGGGTTACTGTAACATCCGTCATCTGTGATCCGAGGAATCACCTGCCAAACTCGCTTTGTTCTCCACGTCACTCAATGCAGCAAAGTGCATCCCAAATGCGACATGGTGTCCTGTCCTACAGCTTAACTACAAGTGCATTCTGAAAACTCAAGCTCAGGGTTGCAGTATTTCACGACAGCCACGCTTGCTTTGACTATGGTTTTGAAAGCTACTGCCAAAGGTGAATGAATATGCAGTATGAGTTACCTTTAAATAAGTACCTTGTTTTCAAAAAGTGCAGACAATAAATTACCTACCTGCTGTACAGAAACCTGTTTCTATGTCTCTTCCTAGATGATCAGCTTAGGCTAGGATACGTGATGACAAACTAGAGCTATTAGAATATATGCTTCTATTCTCCTTTTTCATAATTATCAACAAAATAAGCGTAAGCTTTGCCTGAGATATAAGAAATGCATTTATATATGTACTAAAAACTAACGAAACACAATATATAAAAATATATATTTCGTTAAGATTAGCTCTGTTAAAGTTAATTGTTGCTCTTGTCACCATCTTATCTGAAAGCTGTAGAAAGCATTTTCAGCTGACCGCGGTTGCCCCCCACGGGCTGGTCTAGGAGATCGGTTATTATTATTATTACTATTATTATTATTTCATATTATACACACTAATGTATAAGGGATACGTTACATTATTCAATATGGTAATTGTAAGTTGTACTTCAGAATAACTAAAGTGAATGTTGACTCTGTCACAGTTCGGCACGTAGAGTTTCTTTAAATGCCGAAGATCCAACGACAGAGGGATCCGTTTTTCCAATTCTTTCCGGATAAAAATCTGCAAGAGCGGTAGTTGAGTCGCGTCTCCCATCAGCAGAATTCAATTATAAGTAGCAAATATGATCCAGATCAGGGTATCCGACAGTTTCCTGTATGGCTGCTGGAATTTCTAGGTTAAATACTTTTCACGTTTTTCTTGTGCCCCTACAGTAGATGACACAGATTCTGCCTTATGCCCAGTCCCAAATAGAGCGTATGATGGCGCAGTCCACTAGTTTATGGTTCAGTGTTTCCACCTCATTACAGCGGGAGCAGAGATTAGAAGTTGATCTGTCATGCCACCACAATTTGTCTGCTGTGGGTATAACATCATTGACAGCAATGTATACTATAGCCTTCCAGTCTGTGGGCATCTTCGGGTTCATAAAATTTCTTCCAGATGACACTCCACTGACGCAGCGGATCGTTCCGCAAAATGTAAATGGAGTTTTATTTATGGACGCTCTTTAACTGCTGTGGTTCTCAGCGTCCCATTCTATACTGGGCGTGAAATACCGCTTAATTTTGCTCAGAGGCTCATCTATCAGGCTTGTGGTTCTTTTACGTTCCGTAAATCTACGACACGGGACCAACGGCTTTACTTCCCTTCCGAAGGAAGCCATGCTAAGGATTATTACGCCCGAAAACAGCCATCGTCCTCCGCCGGGTTTGAACCCGCGACTTTGGGTATATGAAGTCAGCATGGTAACCATTACACCACGGAGAGCGATTGGATCGTTCCGTTATACACGGGGTAGAACTCGGGTTAAAGCTATGAGGTGTCAATAAAAGTAAGCTGATTGTTTAAAGAGTAGCCGTGGAGGATCTGCTTGGGGCAGTTGCATAAGTCTGCCACCATTGTCAAAATACGTTTAGGTGCTTACCTGGGTGACGCTGATGTTCTGTTCAAAGAGCTTGCAGAAGCGGAAGGCCTTCACCATCCAAGCCTTCGGGTAGCACACTGAACTAATCATCAACGTCAAATGACAGCAGCGTCATTTTCATCATGATTTTATATGGTCAATGTTTATATATAAGAAGAGTCTATATTTTTGAAGAATTTATATATTCAATTTGTCATCAGGCGTCCATTTTCTCTACAATAGCTGTACTTCTTCAGCCATCTTGATACATGGAACAAGACTGAAAAACATATTTTATTATTTATAATAAAATAATATGAATTCTAGCATTAAGGAAATACATAATTGTTCCCACTTAATGTATTTATCAATTAACTGAAGCTATAAATGGATAGACTCATGCTTATTAATGGAAACGCCAAAATCTAAACGTTGTTTTCTCGGAAATGTTATTTTTCTGAAAAGAATGACTGCATGATTTTTCGAAATAATGCTATAATTTTTAAAAATAAATTATTAAATTTTTGAAAAACCAATAGTAAGTAGTTTTGAAGATTATAGAAGTATCTAATTATTATGCTATAGTAATTAGGGGTGCCTATAAAACTTCTGATATAAATCTAGTTATAAACTCATTTGCGGTGAAAACTGGAATTTTTATGTTAAACTTTTTTAAAAATACAAAATGAGGAGCATTTTATAACAATGAATTTAGAAATTACACTTTTATTTAAATAAAATTGAAGACCATGCAAGATATAATTTTGAAAAAAAATTGTAAAAATATCATTATTATTGTTAGAAGTAACTGGTATTGAATTCAACAGGATTTTATATAGAGATACTGCAGATTTTTCAAATTTTACAGAAACCAATTCAAGTACCAGTATATATCAGTAAAGATAAAGCATATGAATTTACAAGAAGGAAGTCAATTTTATCAATCTACGTAATAGGAAAGGGTGTTGAACCAGTTCATACCCTTCATTGCCTACAGGTTTAATATGATAGTCCCTCCAGCAAGTTTGAGGACGTTGAGACAAGTGTCAGAGTCCCAACCACTGAGTTAACCGCAAGATTCCTCAGGTAACTGCGGCCACAGATGAGCAGCTAGAAATAACGGTCCCGTTTGTGTCAAAATATGACTCAAGTGTTCCATTCACATGACTTTCTCTAAATATCTGCAATAAATTGTTGTTAAAAAGCTTATGCTTCTTTTTACTTCATGATAATTGAGAAAAAAATAGCAGAAAAGTCTTATTGCTTGCTTCCATGTAAGTAGAAGGGAAATAAGGAAGTAAAATAGGCTAAAGTATTAGTCAAAAGCTGTTGCTTTGTTTCTATTCCCGTATGAGAAAAGTTTAAGTATTTTAACGATGAAACAAATAACAAGGAATATCTAGAAAACGGCCAACTCCACGAAAAAATGTATAGTAACACAAATTGTGTGTTTTAACGAAATCTAAATTATCTGTTAGTAAGTTTTCTTCTATCTCTTACGGTTTGCCAGTTATACAAAATTCCGTAAAATTCATCCAGAATGAAGAGGTCTTCAGAGGCTATTCCCAGAAAATTCAAGATATATATTTTATTTGTTGGGTAAATATCTTTAATATACGATATTTTAATCAAAATCGTTAGAGCCATTTTTGAGAAAATCAACATTTTCGAAAATTTTTCCATGTAAAAAGTAGTTGTAGGTGGGGGGATTTTCTTGAAAATCTTCGTGTCGAATTCTTGGAAGATTCTGCACTTAAATACCAAGTTTGTTACTAAACAGACTTTTCGTTTTTGAGCTGTAGACACACACATATCCGCCACACACCCGAGCCTTTTTCCAAAAATGTTTTTTAGATTCAGGGGGACCCAAAACATCTATTTCTGGAGAATTCTCGGTATCGAATTTTTGAGTGTTTTACAATACATTCTCTATGCACTATGTACATAGTACGTGTAGAGAAAGTAATAATTACTGACTGGGGTGGCATTTCAGTATACTATATATCCCACAGTAAGTACATTCAATGAAAACTTAAGGAGTTGCAGAGTTCAAGTTTATCAAGAGCTACTTAAATGATACGGAGATTCTTTAAGAGGTAGTTTAAATTACACTATTATAATTTATGAACTCATTTTGTCTTACGAGACGATACCAATAAGTTATGTTTCACAGTTCACACTTAGAGGAAGCATGAGCTACAGTGAATTTTTTGAGCACGTAGCTCAAACGATATGCCGAGCTTATTCGTTGCTTGACTTAAACCGTACTGAACATGCCGTTATCTGAAACACACGGAATTAATGATGAATAAACGCATTATTTTGACTCATACGCAAAACAGAGGACTATTTAAAAGTTTAGAATGCGAAACATTTTCATAAATGAAATTACGAAAATTCTACGAGACATTTCGATTAAGTGAACAGACGGCAAAAATGATACCAGAAATGACTCATTAGGTATACAAATTAGAGTATAATCAAATAAACTTAAAACCTATTGGTAAACAAACTTTAATTTTAAACTTCATACCATTATCGTATACTTGGTCTTTTTCATCTCATTTATATGCTTTATAATTCAATAACCAAACATTTTCGTCAGAAGCAAATGCTCTCTATACGTTGAGCAAGCTGTAAGTATGCTAATTGCAGCCGACATTTTTTCGTTATCTGAAGATCTACAGCATGAAGAGCTATAAAAACAGTTTCACAGTATTCACCAGTTGGTTTTTCTTATTCCACAGCAATTTGTACCATCAATTTTAGTTTATTACATGCATATGCACCTAAGAATTTGCAAGTTTGCAGTATGTTTTCACCTAACATTTTGGTCATTTTAACTGTATTTTTCTGGCTAATCTTCGAAAGTTTTTTTTTTGGGGAACATCGTCGCTATAAACAAGCGATGGGAATGTATTCGATACTCATGCACAAGCGTCTCCAATTTTACCTTTCGGCAAAGTTGTTCAACTTGTAAAGCCGTACCTGCATTTTCCTGCTTTGAAACTCTCAAACTTTAAATCAAAACATAAGCCTGGTATAACTGGCATCCATATCTTACTAAAGCTTCGGCTTAAGCTTAAACTGTGAAACCAATCCTACAATGTTTCTTCAAAAGGGAAGAGTTCTTCGCTGCAGCGAATGTGATGCGTTATCGTGCTCTGCGTTGCCAGGTCGCTACCACCACTCTTTTCATATTTCCCTCTCACTCGCACACTGAGCATATAAATCAGCCTGGCGACATAATGTTTATTCATGTGTATCATGAAAACTATTTGAGCTACAAATCTGTGGTTTTTACGGTTCCACTACGAACATTACTCTCTACCTTCCTCCGTGAATTCCTTTTTGCATAGTTTGAATATTTTGTCTTAGCGCAAGTAGTATTTATGAGAGACGGAATCACTAAGCGCGTTACTCTCCAATTAAGCGCGAGTGCAAATTAATCATCACAGCAGCACTCCGATTGGCTGCCGGCCTAATGGCGCTCAACGAAAAACCTCATTCCAGTTAAAAGTCACTGTTATAGTAACCTTCATAACATGCTCTATGAGAAAATCCCGGAACTTAAAACACTTGACAGACGCTATTGTACAATGATTGACATTATCGTATGTCATTTTAAGACGAATTTAAGATCTCCTCTTGATTTATCTAAAAAGTGTAAGTTATTCGAAGCATTTACCATGCTGCCGTGGTGGCGCAGTGGTAGGAGAACTGTAGGGAAGATCCACCTATGATATTGAATGTTTTAGTCTGACACTACATTTTCATTCCACATTTATCATTTCAAAATTGAGCTTAAAACAGCATAGATTTTAAATTGCAAGCTTATTCATTAGAATTTAAAATAAAAACATAAAACGAATTAGGTGTAAACATTTTAACTGAAACAAATCCTTAAATAAGTGGTAAAATTAAATATTTATAAATGGTCGGATATTGTCAAATGTGAGATATTTAATTTACTCCACTTACTCCACTAAGTAAGTATATTTCGTGATGCACGAAATAGTTCAATTATCCGCCTTTAAGTTAATCAACATCTGAGATTATATTAGCACTATTACCAACTGTTAATTGTTACGGGGAAGAACAGCCTTTATCTTGAGAAACTAATTTTTTTCGCGGCTGATGCGCAAGCGGTATTGATAAATAAGAGCATTAATGATTTGGTTCGTCGTATTTATTGAATAAATAGTTAAATATACCAAGCAGTTGTTCATAGGAAAGTCGGGGCTTGCATCGACTGAAAAACAAATGTGTGAATAGTTTTTGAAACGCAGTCCACTAAAAACAAAGTCTACTTCGACAAAAATAGCATAAATACAGCACTATTATAACTTGCAGATGATTGTGAAGTACACTATCGTCTTAAAGTCTGACATACTTGATTAATGACTGCATGCTCTGATTTTGCTTGAATTACATACTTATTCGGGATTAAATAATATTCAAGGCTTTAAAGTTAAACTGTATATTAAAATAATCATAAATTTATACAGTCATATAAATTAATCTTTAAAGCAAAGAACAATAATTGAATACTATATTTTCTTTACGAAACAAATGTCCTTCACTTAATTTTTTCTTTTGATTTATATGATATCTTTAACCTCTAAGATAATATCACCTGCTTTGATGGGTAGTTGTTTCTAATATGTAACATTTTTAATAAATCTGTAGAAATGCTTTCTTGGAAGTAAGATTTATCTGGATCGATTTTTCGTCCTGCAAAACTCTGTTGCAGCATTTCATTAAATTTTAACCAACAGGTTTCGTAAAGCAAAATACATATACCTCTGCAGAAGATTAACTCATTTAATTGTAAAAATGAACTTGCAAATATCAATACTAAATGTATACGTTCGCTCTTCACTGTCTGTTGATTTTACAGCATGAAATAAAGCTTTGAAGCAATGAGCTATAAAATTATAGAAGCTGAAAATCATAATTCTATTTTTTTCGTTTGTCTCTCAAACGGCTTGCACCTACAAAATAAAGCATCGAGTGGAGCCTTAATATAATAATTCTACTTCCTCATGCTTCAATAGCATTACTCAAAGTAACATGTATTTTACAAGTCTGCTGTTGAATGCCATGTTAGCTCTATGGTACATTTCCTCCACTTAGGAATATTTTTGAAGTTAAATACATGAATTGCTTAGTTTCATTATAGGTTTGCTATTTTCTATCTTAAAAATGTTTCCGCAATGTTCTTAGAAATAATAAAATTGTGTATAATATCATTTTCTGCTCTGTTTGATTTCTCGGAGGGGTTAACATGTTGAAAACGAGAAACAAAATCAATCAAATGTTAATATTATTGGTTATTAATATTATTAGTATTAATTGTAGCTAATACTATACAAATATATTTTATTGAAATTGATTCCTTCATATCTTTTCGTTCCTTTTCGATTCCTTCCTTTTATATAACATTGCTGGAAAATGTATAGGGCTTTTCAAGACTTATATGTTATGCTAAATTCTTCAATTTCTTACCGTTTAATTAAAATTATTAAATTTATTCTTCAAGCAGATACAAATAAATTAGTATTTTTCTAGAGTTGATAAACATGGCAAAATTACCTAAAATACTGGAATTGAATTTTTAAACTATCATAACTTTTAATATGACCGAATTTCTTTGTACTAGGTTAGTGTGATAAATTTATGCACTTTTTTACTAAGGCAGCCTCAAAGCTATTAAATGCAATTTTTGGGTCTGCTATGAGATTTCGAAGCCTTTAGAATCGGCACAAAATATTTTGTGCACAGAACACTAAATGTTTGATTATTGAAGCTTTGTGTATCTATGCCACTAGTGCTAACAGATGCGTATCTTATTTCCTGTACAATACACTAGACATACTGTGTTCCTTTCAAGAAACCAGTTAGTTCAGTGCTATTATTCCCGCAGAGAGGTCACGCCGAAACAAGCGATGCCCAGTCTACAAGCAGCGGTGCAAGTAGATGCAGCAATAATTGAGTCTTCCTACAACAGGTTTTGTTTCTATGAGAACAATGGCGCGTCACCTTTGTCCCAAACAGAGCACTTCCACATACTACACAAAAAAACAAACAAACACACTACAGTTGGGATTATGTGTAGCTCTAAAGATGAACCATGTACGTACCCCCTTCGAAGTTTTAGCAGAATGGTAAATATACAGATTCATTGATTTAATTGTTTTTTCTCACAAGCCGTGTGTAGGACAGGAGTTGGATAGATAGTCAGACTGAATCAAATCCCGGCTATGGTACTGAACTTTTCAGTCTGACTTACCTATCCAACTCCTGTCCTACACATGGCTTATGTGAAAAAACAATTAAATCAATACCAATTGACTATAATAGTAGGCTATACTATGAATCTTAAAGCACTTACAACATTATAAGTCGCCATTAGGTTTGTCATCTCAAAATAATTTGAGATTACCTTGTGGTTTACCGGGAAACATGGGAGTCACTTGAGAAACTCAATACTATGCCGCATTGTTGCCATGGTAACTCAGTGGTAGAACAACCGGCTAGAGACCAGGAGATTCGTGGTTCAAATCCCGGCCTTGGCATTCAATGTTTCAGCCTGACTCTACATATACAGATTCATGTTTGTATTATTTGCACGGAAATGGCATTTGTCGTTAAATACTGAGAAAAATTATTGATGTGAATAAAGTGTTAATACGCAAGGTTTCTTCAAATAGTTGTTAGAATGTTGTGTCATGATGAACTGTAGCCATTAAGAAAACTGTTCATTTAATTGCAATACTCTCTCTCCTACACATTATTGAAAGGTACACTGATATACAATTAGCTAATTAGAACCAGTTGAAAAATTATTATTGAACCGTGTTCAATTCCTGGCTATGGCATTGAATTTTTCAACTGGTCCTGATCAACGAATTATATCATTGTACCTTTCAATAATATGCAGGAGAGAGGAGTGTTACAATTATAATAGAATAGCTTATATGTTGGCAGGAACATAGTAAATATTACCCGGGTACTGAGTACTTAAGATAGCAAGTCGCCATTCTGGTGGTTCTCTGAAGTGAGACATACTGGTTGGTTGAACCGGGTAAACCACACATAATCAGTTGGAGGATTGAATGCCTTACCGGCGGGTTGTCACAGTAGCTCAATGGTTAGAGCAACCGCACGGAGAGCGGGAGAACCGTGTTCAATTCCAGGCTGTGGCATTGTGTTTCAACTGGTTCTATTTAACTGTTGATTCAATTTTATTCGCTCTTCCAGATAATTTATAAAGCGTAGGATCTAATAAGAGCATTTAATGAAAGTTTGTGTTATAATATATCACGGGTGTTAAGATTACTTTTCTTCTTCTTCTTCTACTGCACCTGTGTATCTCCTCATATGGGGTACACCCCGCAGGATTTACAAGTTTGCCTGGGGTCAGATCCCTGTCGAGGAACAGGCTGACTATGATCAGATAGAGTATCCATGGTTGGTGGGTTAGCCGAATGCATGGAATGGGCCTGAGCAAATATATAATCTGAAATGTAGGCGACATGAATGAGAGGAAAGGCGATGAAGAAGCTAGCAGATGAATTGCGGGGCAAACTGGAGGGCACAGAGGAAACCCGCCCAGACGCCGGGCCGCTAAGTTGGAAGGCGAGTGGTCTAACCACTCTCCTTTTAATGGTCTAAAGTACGCCTAGTCAATACTTAGAATTTAAAATAGGCCGTACATATAGATGGAAAGAATTTGTGCAATTAAAAGGATTAAAGCAATATTTATCAATCAGAGAAACTATTTACTAAAGGCAATGAATTCGATGAGCTTATTCCTTAATTTTCCAAAGTGGTTACGTATAGCTTAAACTTCTTCAGGTAGACCCAATACCACGTTTAAATTTCACCAACTTCTCTACCAACTTCAATATTATATTTGATCGCAGAACAAGTAGAATAAAATACATTTAAAAGCTTTTATTTATTACGCAAGCAAACGGAATAGGCATTTAGCATTTATCTAAAGGGAAACATACCAACATGAACAACAATATTAAACATTGGTGGGAAATGTAAATTAATTATGCATGTTAAAGACATTATTAGTGTCACATAATGGAAATCAATTATTCGAAAAGCAAAGAAGAGTTTGGAAATCAGATTCCACGACTTTGTCGACAAAGTACCCTCCAAACAGTTGAAAACGATTTGAAACCTTCCCTGCAAAACTTCTTTGGATAAATTGGGGTGTTATTGGAACTATTATAAATGTACTTAATACAAATAAAATATTACATTTAAGTTAGCTGTCGTTCATGTGACAATTTCCACGAGTGTCATTATTGGTTGCAAGATTCTACAATCTTAGCATTATGAAGGAGAAAATAAACAATGAATTATTCGGCACTCACAGCTGACATAAGCCAGAGCGTCTTCATATTCGTAAATGAGACGATAACTTCTCTCCCTGCATTGCATTATTACCCGGCGTGTTGAAGCGATAGCATGAAAGCCGCTTACATGCGTTTTTCCTAGACTAGTGAGAAGGTATTACGGATTTGATGTAGTCTATTTATTATCAGCGCAGAGAAAATAGCATCACAAAACTGTTTCATTTTCCCTCTATAAACTGCGGTAATAGCAATATTTCATTATGCTGAATACAGTAACAGCGTGTTTATATTGTTAGGATTGGATATACTTCCTTACTCAAGTAGAAAGAAAAAGAAAGTTATTAAATATTCGCTAGTATTGCAGTACCTATTCCGAAAATCATTCTACACTTTATAAAATATGCAGTTTAGTTTCTGTAGTAATTTGAGTAGCCTGTATTGCACAATAATTTTAAAATATTTTTATGATACAGGAATACATTTGGTTTAGTTTTCAACTGAGATTACAGTTTGCTCAGTTATGTAGCGCTTTCGCTCAAACTAATAGCACCTTTTCCCAAATCCAAGATCAGTCTGCATATCAAGTCTCATAAGTTTCAAGAACATTTAGAGCTTCCCTTCTAGTTACAAAATGTTTTCAGTTGCCTAAAGTGTGAGAACTCTAGTTATAGTGGCACCAATGTATAACTACTGAGTTTTAATTTCTGGAACTATTTTCTCTTGTATTACTCCACTTGAATACCAATTTGGCTTGCTCTCATGTAAAATATGCTTTGTGTACTAAGATTTTTGTCTCTCTCCTACGATTTATCAATTATTACCTATGTAAGTGTAATTCACAATGAAGAAGACTTCACATGCCTTAGATATACTTTTCATATGTCATGAATATATGATTAACCAAAATCGTTAGAACCATGTTTGGGAGAGTCAGAAAATTCGAAGAATTCTGAAGTTTTGCCTAACGAATAATTTCTGGGGGAAGATTTTCTTGAAAAATTGGTACTGCACTCTTGGAAAATGAAGTTAAATGGTTCACACAAACATACACACCCAAACACAAAAGGATCATTTTTAAAAATGTTTTTAATCGGGTACTCTGAAAATGTCCATCTCTGTTGAAATCGCGGTATCGACATTTTTAGTGAATTGCATTACTTACTTCACAATGAAACTAAAAGTATCCAATGGATATAGATATCCTGAATAATAGCTTACTGCGTTGCACACAGACCGACGCTATTGATAGCTTATTTGATCTATCCTGCTTAAAACTTCCGGATGAATTATACAGATATCGGGAACCCTGAGTATTCAGACACGCTTCAGTCAAAAGAAAATCATTTTAAACATGTATGTAAAAGTTTGATGTGTAGAAAAGCATAGCTATAGGAGAGGGGATCACAAGAACCGGTCCACCACCCACATATTTCAACTTTCACCACCTCTCTATTCGTAAAGCGCAAGGAACCAAATTCTAGCTCGAGGGAACAACGGTACGGGCGGGCTGTTTTTATATCAAAACTGGTTGCAACAGACAATTCATGCAAATCCTTGCCACACCTCAATACGGCATCGTGCTCAAAGGTTCCTTTCTTTTAAAGATTTCTGGCACTCTTTTGTCTCACCGTTTATTGCATTAGCAAGACGTGTTGAGACAATGAGTGGTGTAATAATCTCACTGCAAGTCTTTACCTTATAGTGAAATTAAATCAAAGGTGAAATATAATAGTGCTATGCGGTCAAGCTTTTATTGCTCCATAATCGATTAAACATAAACTCATATTTTAGTTATTTTGAAACAGGTGCGTGAATATATACTCGATTGCTCCTTTTCAGACTAAAATTATGTGTATCACTGTGTAAAGTCTTTCATACACACAGATCCTAGGAGTGCAGCATTCAAGTAATTTATAATGGCTGTATAGCACAAATCACTCTGATTTAAAATGTAGACGTTCTGAGGAATATTTTCCAGAATATTTGAACTTTTTTTCCATTTCTGAGTCTGATAATTTTTCAGATTGGTTCCTGCAACATCCCGTAGAATTCAAACGGTTGAAAAGCCAGTGTATGTGTAACGTTTCCTAATTGTGAGTGAAATACTCAATACAAACCTAGAATTATATCTTTGGTTGATTCGTGGACAGCAAATGCAGATGATTCTCTATATAATGAGGCAGTTCCAGAAGATGTTGAATTTCACAAGAAGCCGATCCCTGCAAAATGTACTTATCGTCCACAGTTAAAGTGTGGCAAAGAGAACAATTTCTTCGTATTCAATCGTTTGTGTACTTCCAATTCATGGTAAGTATATTCAAACAATTGATCCGATTCGCTTTCTCCAATCTGCTTATGCCAATGAACATCCATGATCATTTCAGACACCTTCCGAATACTGTTTTGAGAGTGGTTTAGAAGAAAAATGTTTAAACATGACAGTGTGTAGCTGGCCTTCATTCGATGTGCTCACTCTGAACGATGTTTATGTCTAGATCACGGATTACTCATTGACCTTCAGGTCTTCAGCATTTGAACTGCCGTGGTGCGTGGTGTATTTTATTTCCATTATTCACAGGTACTTGTATGCATTGGCTCTACCATCTATAATATTTAGCATCGTATGGAATAATCTGCCGAGGGTTCTTCTCTTGTCTTTCTTGTCCATTGCAACTGTAATTTTCATGGTATGTATATTTTGATATTACCTATTCAACGCTCTGAATAGATTCAAAATGTGCGCGAAAACATTTGGGTACCCTCCCTTGTTAGTCTGGTAGCCACAATTCAGTTAAACTGCTTAAGAATGAGCCTTACATTCTTTGCTAAAAGAAATTGAAAATATTTAGGGTAAAAGTAATATGTACCAATTCAGTAATTTTAAAAGCACATTATGCCTGCAATAAATTCCTTCTTTCTTGGTACGAATGAGGTATGGTGTGCCCTTGCAGTTCTGTTATAGAACTTTCAATAACCAATATACATACAAATGCATAAGTATTTAAAACAAAGTGTAATTTACTAATGCAGAAAACAAAGAAACGTAAGCTTAAAAAATAATGAAAAACGTTTTACTATTTATATTTTTAAACATTAACGTGTTGATATATAGTTGCCCCTATTTGTGTTTTAAGACATATAACTATTTTTAAAAAAATAAGTAAGAATTCAGGGAGAGTATAAATTGGGTATTATGGTTGTTTTATGATTATGTCCCTAACAGTAAAATGGAAAGTAAATTAAAAAATAATAAGTTTTGTTTACCTAGAATTGTTTAGTATGCTTTATTTTAATGTCCTTTAACTGTAGTGTTCTTTAAATATTATTATTAATTATGTTTTTAATTATTTATTAACAGAAATTTTCTATTACATTCATCACAAATTATTCATAGTAAGTGTAGGAATGTTTAATTTCACACAAAAATTCGATACAAAGATTTCACCGGAAATAAGCATAGACTCCTTGAACGCCCAGAAAAAGGAATTTGGGAAAATATTTATTTGTGTGTGTGTGAGAGAGAGAGAGAGAGAGAGAGAGAGAGCATGTATCCGTAAACTGCTAAACTTGGGTAAAATACTAAGCTTGGTATTTAAGTTCCTTCTAAGGATGTGATACAAAGATTTCAAGAAGATTCCTCACCACATATTGAATGAAAACGTTTACATACAAAAGTTTTTGTTATTCTTTTATTATTCAAAAAGCTTCTAATGGTTTTTATTAAAATACCGCAACAACATTTTCAATGATAAATAAATTGCAAATATTGATGTTTTTCTTTGGATAGACCGCAAAATCCTCTTCATTCTGAATGATTTTGTAATAATGGGCAAAGTGTAGCTATTGTTTTTCTTTTTTTTTCAGTTGATGTAAAGAGAACGGGCTGTCAAAGCCATCAGAGAGTGATCCGTCTCTTAAAAATATAACTTGCGTTTTAGTTTCCTAAATTATAGTCATAAATAGGTAACAATTATCTAACTGTATGAACAAGAAGTAGCTAGAAGAATAACCTTGTGTACAAAAGCCTTGTGTAGAGAGGTAAGGAGAAGGGCTACAGAATTCTGTTGGTATCAAGAATGCGGCTGTAATTACACAAGAACATATTGGCCTGAACTGGTGGTGAAAGTGTCGTACACGCTAGTACAACAGGCGCGCTTCTTTTATGTTTCTGATGACTTCTGTCAACTTTGGACAATGTACAATAAATAATATATTACTGAAATTTCTACCAGTTTGTTACACATAATAACTGTGATATGTTTTCACATGTATCAAAATTCTAGTTGGGATAGTTATTTAAATAATAATTTTAATTATTTAAATAATAAGTTTAATTGCTTAAATTCATTGCTTCAATAAAATGAGCCATGTGATGCATCTTAAAAAAAGTCATTTAAATTCAAGTTTTACAGTAAATGAGTACACAGCATTAGGATATCATTAAGGACATCATTCTGGGATTTGATTACCAAACAGCCAAAACTAGCCAAGCCTGCACACATGCTTAATGGAAGTACGCGCACTAAGAGATAAAATATTTGTGTAAATATTGTATAGACTTATTTGGTGTTTGAGTAATCTATATGTAGGAATACGTGTTGTATCTGTGAGTGCAAGTGTGTGTATGTGTGCGTGTGTGTGTGTGACATCAGAGCGTTCTTTCTTTTAGGTATTGTTCTGTGTTCTGTTGTCGTAGTGCGCGAGCGTGTCTGTGTGAGTGTGTATTTTCAATGTTGTTAAGATATATAAAATATATATGTAGGTCATATTTCAAATTCAAGAATTTTTAGACAGCATGTACGGTCACCCGATCTATGCGACTGTGTGAAGCAAATATTGTATTATTGTAAACTTAATAATAAATACTACAACTACTATACTTTTATGCTTCTCTAATTATTGTAGAAACATGACCATATTCTTTATTTACTTTTGAGAGGCAGTATAAGCATGTATAAACATGTATACAAATAAATTAAAATTGCGGCGTATATAACGTTTTGAGAGGATAAAGTTTGGAAAATAGTTTGTGAGAAAATAAGGTTTAAAGCTGTGCGTGCCCATTAATGAGCATGCGTATGTCATTTTATAGCTTCAATTAAATGATAGTTAAAGTGCGCAAGGTGGAAAAACATGTTTTCATAAATTGTAATAATTTAATTGTTTTCTCACAGATACCGTGTATAGGACAGGAGTTTGGTAGGTAGAGTCAGATGCCGGTATGTTGCCATGGTAGCTCAGGGCAGTGCAATCGGCTGAGACCGGTGATCCGCGGTTCAAATCCCGCCATGGCATTGAATTTTTTAGTCTTACTCTATCGATCCACGTTTTCTTAAAGTTAGAATACATATTATTTTATTAAGATAAAATATGAGTTTGATCAAATTTCACAAATGCGTCACCATAAATGAAAAAGCCAAAAGTAACGAATGCATGTTGACTTGAAAAGAATGCCTGTGAATACCAATGCATTTTAAAAACAGCCTCTGTTAAAGCAAAGTACAAAATGAAAACTAACGTTGAGAAAGACGAGAAAAAATCACAATCTATGACTACAACAATGATTTGGATTGCAATATCGTACACCACTCAATTAATGGCAAAACCTCACCACTAACATAATTTAACCCCGTCTGCCGTAACCAGACAACTCCCGTCATATTTCCGAGAACCAACCCGTAAACCGCATTTCGCATTAAGCTCGTAAAGAAGGCAGTCACATATAATATAAGGCAAATGTCAAGCGGAAACTAATGAATACACGTTTCTCATTACACTATGTGAAGTTCTTTGGCCACTGAGCGCTGCTACATATTGCAGTATGTACCGACATCCTCGTTATTTTATTTGAACGAAACGTGAACGGGAAATAAAGGAGCATGAGAAAATTAAGCTAGTAATGAAAAAGAAAGAAAATGAGAACTATAAGTAAATATTGTGTGTAGGTAGAAAAAATAAGCCTTAAATTTAATTCCTTCTACTCTGACATTCTATATGATGATTCGAATTCAATTCTACTTTAATATTTCTCTGTCAGTAATAATAATTTAGGATTTTTGTTTTTGTTTTTTCTTGTATAATTATGTGAAATGCAGTGTTTCATGCAAAAAAGAAAAAAAAAAAAAAAGAGCAAAATGTCTGTCTCGAAATCGGGAGGTGCTAGATCCAAATGCGTGTACCACTCAATCTGATTATATTTTACCGTTTTCTTCAGTTGGAGGAAACCTTGAGAAAAAATACATAAAACACTTGAAACAATAACACGTTTTTATAACAAAGACCATCTTCTATTATGTGGCGAGTATTTGTTACTTTTTAATAACACCTTTTCTTACTACAAAAGTACCACGGACGGTGGACACTGGTAATGAAACGACAAGATAGAAGCGAAAAGAGATTTGGGAATGAACTGTTCCAGCCCTTAGTATAGCATACTCCTTGGAAAATCCCCAATTTGAACAACAAGGAAAAATTGGAAAATGACGACAGTCAGAGAAAACTCTGCTAGTGTGATTTCAACCGAGGTCCTTCGGTTCATGGATCGGTGTCTTAATGATTTGAGCCCTTCTCCGGCCATCAATGTTGTACAAAAGCCCACTTCTAAGATTTCAATTACTAAAAATCAGTGACACTAAAACTAAGCAAATTCGGTGATATTTTAATATCTACTCAAGCAGATGGTACAAGAAAACAATTACGAGACTAAGGCAATGCTTCCGTGCAAACTGATTTGTACGATTCAAACATTTTACAGGACAACCGTCGCAATATTTTCAGATAAAAATTAAGTAATTTTAAATAACCAAAAATAAATGAAAAATCCAACCTTTTTAAATGCTGCATTTGTGATATAAAGTTACGGTGATATATTACTACTCGTACACCTTTTCTTGAGTCCTGATCTCCTATCTCTGCTATTTGTTATCCTTTTTTTTTTTTTTTTTTTTTTTTTTTTTTTGCGTGCACTGATTTATAAGTTCATGTACTGGAATTAATGGTTTTTGGCATGAGAGAAAAGCAATAAGGTTTGGTCAAAATATTTGATGTTTTGTCCTCCTTCAGTTTTAGATCAAGAACAAAATTAAGTCATGACCTTGCCGCAATGTTTGGCAATAATATTTCTGACAGACCGAAAATGTGATTGTATTAAATATTCTTTCAACTAGAAATCTTTCCCTTTCCATTGTCATTTTTCTCCCTTCAAAAAATTGGAAAAACAATTTATTTGACAGGTGTTGCGTATGGTATATATATGGCGAGATGATGGCTGGTCACAAAACGTGCTTCAGCAAAACGCTAGGCATTTCAGCCCTGTGGCTTTGCAGAGGGAAGAATTGAGCATCGTGCACATGCTCCAGCGATGCCATTTGGTATTTAGATGTATCGTGTTGCCGTTCTTAAGATTCTTAATGTTTAACGAATTTAAAAAGTAATTTTAACCTCCAAATGACAGAAGCATATCCAGGACCATCAACATTGACACTACGCTTCAAGTGTCGTTTAAATTGTTACAGTCAAATAAACCTAAATTATAATAGTTAATTTGTTAAATACACGAAGCATAACCTCACAGTGACATTTTATTTCAACCATTGGTTAATGGTGGATGCAGTATCTCACTGCCTTCTATGATATAGTTCAATATACCACTGCGTAAAAGAGCGTGAAACCCTCTGTTCCATTTTACTGCAACAATGCCATCTGAAATCTCAAACTAAAGCGTGCCAGCAATAGGTTTTAGAGAAAATTATGAAAAAAACTTACATTGTAAATATCTAAACATACTCTTCATCTATTTAATCATTGTTATTCATAATTATACAACTTCATGCACTCTGGTGCTAATTTTGTTCACATCAACTAAGCAATACCTTTGCTATTTAAGTTCAGCAAGTGGATATATAAACTTATATAATGGAAGAGCACGTGTTATTATAATCAATTAAAAATTACTAACTGAAACAGTTCAAAATAGATTAAAATCATGGATCACTAAAGGTGTTATTTAAAAATATAACTTTATAGAGCTGCATTTTAAATCTCAAGCAACAGTCGCATTACTTCCATTCTGTAAACATTCTCTTTCGTCATTGCATTCTTATATGATAGCTGTTGTATTCAATGCGAGTTCCAACTACAAAAGAAATAGAAGCACTTTGTATACAGAGTTTATTACAAACTCACAATGTTTTCTTACACAGAAACGTAGCTGATATTTGTATTCACCAAGTGGACTGGAGTTAAACTCAGCCTGATAGGAAATATTCACTTCTCAAGGTTAAGAATTGTTTTTCGAAAACTGGAAGACCAACTACTTGGCACTGGTTGGTAATAATTAACCTCATATGTCTGATAGCTTTAATTATTTATTTATTTACACAAAACAGAGAATTTATCACATGGATTCTCTTTCGCATCTCACTGTGTTATTTGTTTGCTGAGGGAGAGAGAGACAGAGGGAGAAAGAGAAAGACATGCGTATCTCACAAATGAAAAATTGGATAAATACTTTATATTATAATCCGGCATCTTGAGGTACCATGTGAAAAGAAACAAAACAAAAAAAAACAAAAAATAACCTGTTCCATAGAGTAATTTTAATGTTATATTTTCTGAGATATGCTTTAACGATTTTAATAATAATAGTAACAATAATATTATTATATTATTTTAATTGCACCTATATAACTGGGAAATCATGAAACTGAAATAACATTGTTGCAGGAAAATTACAGAGATCATTAACACACTCAGTATATAAGAGACGTACTTTCTAAGCATTGGCCATTTTGTTAAATGTCGTTGCTGTATATTTACAATACTCTTAAAACAGTAGATTTTATTTTGCTTCCTGGGATACCATTACAAGCCGTGTTATGATATAGAACGTCAACTGTTTTCTCATCTTGAATATAAAAATATAATTTAAGAAAGATAATTTCATATCATATAGCTGCTAACGAAACATGTTTTTGTTTTACTCATTAATTCTCTGGAATAATGTAAAATTCTTAGTCGAACCCTTAGTGATGGAAACAACTTGTGCAACATATCAAAACATGAAACTAGCGATTTCTTTTGATGAGAAACCTAGCCACTTTATTATACTGAATCCGGCGTTAGTCGATTTCGAAATACAAATAGCAAGTCTTTCTCTCTGGTTTACAAGTATTTCTTATGGAAGTGTAGTGGAAATACAAGACCATTACTGTGTAATGTATTTGACCTTGTCGCCGAGCGATTATTTTATCCTGCAGCAGGGGGTCCAAATATGTACGTGACAACTCCATACACAACCAATACATTATCAGTTCCAAGACCACAAGAAACGAACTCCTCTTAGTCTTTCTTTACCTTTGCAGCATGCGCAGATTTGTTTCAGACACAGACTTGTTTTGGATCATTCCAATATCTTCATAAACAACTTCGCTAGTGCCTCATTTTTAACACATTCATTTTAATGTCTTTGAGTTATCAGTTCATCATTCGTGATTTCTTGCGTAAATGTGTGTAGGTATGCTAGAGAAAAGAGAGGGTTAGAGAGTGAGAGAGAGAAAGAGAAGGAGGGAGCTGGGGAGAGAAAAATTAATATTAAGGTAAACGAAAAATAAAATGTAATTCAAGGCAAAAACAAACAGCAAGTAACTTTAATACTGAAGGAAAGAACGATAAAGGAGGTGGAAGAAGTGGATCAAGTAAAGTACACAAATTAAGAGAAAATAAAATAATTACAACTGAGCAAAGAAAAAATAAAGCAGCTGCACATAAAATAAGTGAATAGAGATGAAGGAGTGTAAGAGATAGGGCCAAAAGTAAACAATTCCAGTGAAGCATAACCAGCGAGAGAGAAAAAAGCATGAATTTACTCTCATTCATTTCATGTGTAGCAATGAACTAACTATATCTATGTTCTCAATTACTGAAAATATATCAGCATTTTCTGTATAGGCTTATCAAAGCGTTATCTAGATTCTGGTTTCCTTTTAAGTCTTAAATTTAGTAGGTACAAGAATATCTTCTTAGATACTCTTTAACCATTATCAACTGTAAAAGAATTGATGCGTTCCATTCACGTGACTTTCTCTACCTGTTACACGAACAACTTTTTTTACACACGGTTATTCTTTTATCTACTCATTCTAATGCAGTTTAACATTAGCATACATTGTCCTATTACTTGCTGCCTTGTAAGTAGGACATAAGGGAATACACTAGTAGAAATGAGATTTTTATGAAAAATTAAAGAACGCACCAGATTAGTCTTAATAAGAAATAAAGTGAACTGAGAAAAATTGAATATTTATTAATTAAACGATAAAACTGAGGAAAATAAATATAATTGGAAAGATCACATGAACCGCATGAGTGAAGAAAGAATACAATTATTGATTAATAAATATAAACCATTAGCAAAAAGAAAGGGAAGAGACAACAGCTGTAAAGCCTAATACTTGAAGTGCAGAAGAAGACATTTTATTTACATTACTGTTTGAAGATGACCGTATTCTCACATTTATTCAGAGAATGGTTTACAGAGAAATTTTTTTCAGTTAAACAACATTATAAAAATTGAAATTTTAATACATTAAAAAGGAAAACTAAGGTTCCAACATTTAAAGAATAAGGCAGATTAAGAGCCAAGACAATTTTGGATGGAAAACCCACTGAAAAGGTGAAAGGCTTTAACTATTTTGGCTTGATATATCCTATTTTAAAAAATAAAATAATCTTAGGAAAATTAGTTTTACATGAATCATAATTCAACTAGTATTAAAACACTAGAAGATAAACTAAACTGAAGCTATAGAAGGAGTTGGCAGTCCCCATATTAATGTAGCGTTTAGCTAGAAAAAAAGAGAACAGACACTCTCAGATAAAATAAGAAGTGAAGATATTGGAAAGAAGTTAATCGTATTTAAGCTGATGGATGAAATACACCATTTAAGAAATTTCTTTGATGCAGAGACAAAAGCAAATGTTAAATGCAATAGAAATGGATGCTCTGTGAATTGTCATGTGTCTAAACTACAGAGTTCCAAATGAAACAATAAGGGGCAAAAATCTGACGTGTTCCATTCACATGATGTACTCTACATCGTTGTGACAAATTATTGTTAAATATCTTATTTTTCTATCTGCTTTATAATAAACGAGATAAACATTAGCATAAATTATCTTAAATGCTCACTTTCTTGTATGTAGAAGGTAAATAGGGGAATACACTAAGTTAAAACGATAGTCAAATCATTTAAAACCTGGTTGCCATGTGGTTGATATTCGTTTCTATGCTTGACCAGGAGTTCACAAATTTCCGTTAAGAAACAAATAACAAGGAATATCCCAGAAAAGTTGAATTCTACGAAAAAATGTATATAACACAAATTGTTTGCTTTAACGAGATCTACATTTTTTATTTTAAGTTTCTTATCTATCTTTTACGCTTTAGCAGTTATGCAAAATTCAGCAAAATTTATCCAGAACAGCCTGGTCCCTAGAGGTTACTCCCAGAAAATTCAAAATATACATTATAATTGCATCCATTTAAATATCTTTAATACACGATATTTTAATCAAAAACATTGAAGCCAATTTTGAGAAAGTGAACATTTTCGAAATTTTTCCATGCAAAGGGTAGCTTGGAATGACTTTTTTTTTTAATCTTCAATTCGCATCCCTGGAAATTACTAAGCTTAAATATAAAGTTCGTATTTTAACGACTTTTCGTTTTTGAGTTATCGTGTTCACAGACACACGGACCCACGGACATGCACACACACACAGACACACACACACACACACACACACACACACTCACGAAGATTTTCTGAAAGTCCTTTTTTTTATACAAGGACCTTAAAACGTCTATGTTGGTGAATTCTCGGATCGAATTTTGGGTGGAATGCAATACCTTCTCTATAACCTATGTACATAGTGCGTATGGAGAAAGCAAAAATAGAATATCAAAGAACGTTATTGGAAAGACTTGAAAAGAGGACATTGAAATGGTACTGTCAGGTTCAGCGGATGTCAGAAAATAGATTGCCTTATAGGTGGAGGAAAACGCACAGATGTCATATCACCTGGAGAGGTAGAATATCCAAGGTAATGCAGAAAAGAAACCTTAATGAAGCAGATTAGCAGAACAGAGGTTCTTGAGAAAAGGGAAGATGTTTTAAATATGCAATTAAAGACACTTCATGTCCAACGCAAGGAAAAGAAGATGAAATACACAAATATTATTTTGGATCTTAAGTAGAAAGGTAAAATGAATACTGGTAGACTGAAGAACAGGAGGATTCAACAATTTGATTGAAAGTCTGAAACCGAAAACAAAGCCTCCAAAGGCTTTGTGAAAGTGGCTGGTGATGATTGCAAAAACGGTTAAAAGAAGCATTGAATTTTTCTGTCTTTGGCATCACTACGTTCATGAACCCTAATTTAGTTACTGCATTTAAATTATGAAATAGAAATGTATAGTTATTTAATTGAAAGATACTATGTAGAAAGTTCGGGTAAGAAAAGAGTTAAATGTGTATGGAAGCAATAAGAAGAGAATGAATGGAGGTTGGCAAACGAATTTGGATATACATGGATACAAGCAAGAAAAAAAATCTTAAAGATAATGTGATGTCATAAAGCAAAAGGGAGAAAACGAACTGCTGTATGTGGGCGGCGATGTTTCGAGATTATGTCACACCCCCAAGTCTCGCCTCTTTAAAAGGTGCGGATAAAGCGGTTCGATGCGATTATCGATTCCAGCATCGCTGCTATTATTATGCTCATCTCGAACAATTATCTTCGCGCCCTCTGCGACCAAACCAGGCTTTGTCTCTTCTCCAAATTAAACCTCACTCGAGGATGTAGAGCTGAGCTGATATACCGGAGAGGCATAGCGATGAATAATAGGGAAAGTTTTAGCAGGAATGTATGAGCTGTTTCGCAAGTCATAGACTCAGCCAGAGAAAGGTATCTAACTGCACCGAGGAAGACACCAGTTGCTTCATGCAGTCTCTAGTGAGGTTGTTTATTCCTTAATTTATGACGAAGAGATGCTGGCTGGTGATTTGATATGCGGGTACTGTCGTGGTTAACGGCGATCAGATTTTCTACGTAAATTATAGTATTGCTCATCGACACATGTGTGCTTAGTAACTCTTTCGTATCTGCATTATTATTATTATTATTATTAAAATTCTTATGAAATTTTCGAACGAAATAAGGATGTTACACTACGGTTCTGTTTAATGATACATTATCAAGTTCCTTTTATGATTCTGAGAAATGAAATTCTGGTCACTGGAAACATATTTGGACCGTTTAATTAAGAACTTTAACATTTATAATCACAGTTTAAATTTAAAATACAAGTGTATATTTTTAATTATTTATTACTTTCTCTAAACATACTATGTACATAGTTATAGAGAAGGTATTGTGTTCCACCCAAAAATTCAATACCGAGATTTGACCGGAAATAGATGTTTTGGGTTCCCATGAATTAAAAAAAAAGCATTTTCAGAAAAAATTCCACGTTTGTATGTCTGTCTGTGGACAGCATAGGTCAAAAACGAAAAGATCGTTATATACCAAACTTGCTATTTAAGTTTGGTATCCTCCAAGGATACGACACGAAGGTTTTCAAGAAAATACCCCACCCCTAACTACCGTTTACATGGACAAAATTTCGAGAATTTTGATTTTATAAAAAATGACGCTAAAGATTTTTATTAAAATCCCGTAAATTAAAGATATTTACATACCAAATAAAATGATTATCCTGAATTTTCTGGGAATAGCCTCTGAAGACTACTGAATTTTGGATGAATTTCACGGAATTTTGCATAACTGCTAAATCGTAAGAGATGGACAAAAACTTACCACACAGAAAATATAGAGCACATTATATATTTTTTTCGTGTACTTGATCATATGTTAGATATTCCTTGTTGTTGTTGTTGTTGTTGTTGTTGTTGTTTTTTTTTTTTTTTTTTTTTTTTTTTTGTTTTTTTTTCAGCTTTGGAAAACTTATACATACTCATACAGGAATTTGTCAACTCCTGTCCATACAAACAAAGGAACTTCAGTCACAGCAACCAGCTTTTGACTATCACTTTAACATATGGTACTCCCTTATCTACTTACAAGGAAGCGAGTAATAAGACCATTTCTGGTAATTTTTTCTCGATTAGCATGAAGTAAACAGAAGCATAAGCTTTGTAACAATAATTTTTGCAGAGGTATAGAGAAGGTCATGTGAATGTGACACACTAGATTTTTATAAATAGTAAGGTCATTTCTGGGCTTTGGGAGGACCTCTCATGCATCTCCGTTAGGGCCAGTTATGCCAAGCTGCGGCCTGAAGGAATTCAGCATACCTTTAGTACGCTAAAGGCATAGCCCGAGGGCTTTGACCATGGCGTGGGTTGCAGAAAGAAAGGCAAAGAAGTTAGGAAATAGACTTTTATCATATAAGTAATCGACAACTGAGTTTCATCGACGTATGTTTGCTGTCTCTGTGCTGGTTGTCGAAGCAATACATATTTCTCTATGAAGTTCCTATGACTTACGAGGGTGTACTGCTCGTAGATTATGTCTCAGCTGTTCAGAATGGCATTTGCATTGTTCTGGATGGATTCCAGACTGATTGTGTGTAGTAGTTGGTAACTTAGTGTTACATCGCTCATCTTCTTTGGTGTAGTTCACACCTCAGTCACATTACATCTAAGTTGCATCATGCCGAAAAAGTCATGCGAACATAAAATCTTAACCTCATATCATTCCTCTGGCTCTGTAAACATGGAGATCCTGACTTCCATTTCATCAATTTATCATGAAACAAAGATGATGAACCCTTCGAAGCTTAATTTCAAGCCAACGATTTATACAGATAGAAACTCAAGAAAGTTTAGAATTCTTGGGCAGTAAGGAAAGCTTCAGTTTGTAATTAACTGTTTATATCCTCTCATAAATTAATAGTTATTTCATTTTTACTAAACAGTTTTCCTCTGTTTCTGGGTTTCAAAGTCCTGTTAAATTGTAATGGTTTCATACTGTATTAAAATGAAACTATATGATTTTATTTCTGTATATGTAATACTAAAATATTGATGATTTTCTCTTAGTGTTCGAGTTAAGCATGTGTTACATATATTACTATGTTGCAGAAAGAAATAGGAATAGAGAGACAAACAGAGAAACAGAGAGAGAAGGGGAGGGGGAGAAAGTCTTTTGAGTTTATGAACATAGGCGTATGGCAATAAATAGGACGTGTGAAAGACGCCCAGTACACACTCCACTTCTGTCTCGACAACAAAGCACTAACATGGTAAAGCATCATCCATTAAGTTTCTTTTTTTCCTTTACACTCTCGCGTTCTTTTTGTTTACTTTCCTCAATATTTTTAGAGCTCAGTTTATTTCTCTGTTCTATAATTACACACTTTTGTAAAATACCTTTCAACGGCACTTCGTGAAATGAGACAAGCCCGACCATTTAGAAAATCCTTGGGATTCGCATCCACATCACAGTCGCAGACCGGATATAGTGACATAATTTCCTCATTTTCTTCTAGCGTTAGTTTTAATGAGGACAACAGTCAATGTTTTCTTCACATTACTAGCTTTCTGCCAGTTGTCTTTGGTGATAGTATATAACTACTTGTTAATGAATTCTGAATGAGTACGTTAGAATACAAAAGGATGACCTCAAGGCTCCGTTTTGGGACCAAAATTTTGGGATATCATGGCGGAACCAGTTTCGGTGGAACTGGGCCATAATATGCAGGAAGTGACAGCGAATATAACGCATACTGATGTCTAATGTTTCCGATAGTGGCAATATTTTATAGCACAGATTGAATGGATGGGTTAGAACATGATGCTCAGAAGAAAAACTTACGTTTTCTCTTAATAGAAGTAACCTACGTAAGAATTCGCCCACCATGGTATTGCCGGGGTAGCGTATCTATCTCACATTCAAAAGGTCGCGAGTTCGAATCTGTTCAGTAAAATATTAGTTTTGGGAATTAATGTTAAAAATTTCTTTCCTTTGAAGTTTTAAAAGTAAGACTTAATTTTGGTTTACAAGAACAATGTTTTTTTTTTTAAACTATTAAAACATTTAATGTTAATAATATTTTATTTTATATTGAGTTCCCGGATAAGGTTTTATTCGGGAAGACAAAGCCGAGTAAATTTAAGCATCATGGACCTTGAGAGGAATTTTATCGATTCTCACTCACTTGACAGTTAAAATACTAGGAAAAAAATACTTAGACAAAAGCATTTCAAATATCTAGCTATAAAACTAGATGAACCGTTAACACGCAGATTCTCTCAAATATACTGTATGTATGCCTGCCTTAAGCGGCAAGATTGTGGTATTTCAAAGGAAGACAAGTGATTATTAAGAGGTTATTAAGAGGGAAGTTCTCAAAGAAAACTTTGAGTCAGATTCTCTGGTACTGTAGGCACAATAACGGCAGCATAAGCAATTGCAAGAGCATACCATTAGCTAAGAGCTGCGTGTTATTGGTTGAAGAAAAAAGTGATGGAAATCATCAGCAGATGATGGCGGAGATCAGGAATGCTCTAAAGGAAGAATGGCGGACTGTCTGAAACAGAGTTTTAACAGTGAGGTTAACCAAAGTACTCTTTCCAGCCATTAAGGAAACAATAAGCTTGTGATACATTCAATCCAAAAAGGAAATAATTCATTTACAATCGGAGATGGAAGTTATTGAACGTTTCAAAGCAGTAATGCATTAGTCGCAAATGACAAATATGAGCTGTTCAAGATAGTGCAAAACTTTCGCTTTTCCAATTTGTAAAGTATGAGGTTAATTTGTGAAGGAAGATTGAACCTAGCGGAAAGTGGGAAATTTTTCAGAAATAAAACGGATTACAGGAGCTTCACTGAGATCCAAGTGCATCTTTTTACCGAGATATAGTAGAACACGTTGCACATCAAACAGATCAAACGGATAGATTGGAACACACTATGCATATCAGGCCAAGAAAATCTAACAAATATATTTATAAGAATTACGCGGAGCCCTGACGCTGTCAATGGTTCAGAATCAAGAAACTGCGATTAAAAATGATGAGAACGGAGAACATCCAACACAATTAAACAGAAGACAATATTGAACATTTACAGGTGGAATTGGGGCGATCTGGCGTGGAGGAGAAAGAGGAAAATCAATTAGTTGTAAGCATAGAATTTGTCAGGGAATAAACAAAAGAATGGCCTTAGTTACTGAGAAGTCTGGATAGCAAATAAGGATATTATTAGATATATTTAGGTAATAATGTATAAATAAATACATATGAAGTACCTTTATATGTTGTCAGACAGAAATATACTATGATAGTGTATTTGTAATGTTTTATTTATGCTTTGGACAAATAATCCCAGGTAGCGCACGCAATACATCTAAATTATACAGGCAGACAATGCAACAGGTTATTCGTAGTGTACTTCAGCATTATATAATTAGTTAATAACATCTACTTTTAATTATTCCAAAAAATTGATGCAGAGTTTTAATTGATAAATAAAAGAAAGAAAAGTAAAAAATGTTAAAATGTCCGACCTATTCCAGCACAAATCTTAAAATTAGGTAGATTTCAAAATAAGTTCTATCATCCATATGGCTAGTTTAACTATTAATGTTTAAATTTCAGGATTAATTCTTTTTATTTTGTAATTTTAACTACACATACTGAGTGACATATAACTAGACAAACAAAGTATTTTATGCTAATATTTAGAATCAAGTATTATGATATTAGTTTTGAGCCGTCTGCGAAGAAAATGTCAAGCAATTCTTTCCTGTGATAAAGTCAGATGATATGTGCGAGTGTATAACTGAAAATATATTATCTTGTCCCTTTTCTGACCTCTAAATACTTAAACGTTTCCTCAAATGATATAATTAAAAGACCTACCAGTCAGTGCGTAGTTCGTTTAGAGCGAGTATGCCGTAGATTCACGTGACACGTCCAACAATCTGTTGACGTAAATCACCAGGCTTACCTGCAAGAAAAAAATAATTCTGCTATATATTTGTTATTACTTACTAAAACAAAGTAAGATATTTATATTAACAAATAAAACTTAAAATCCACAGTGAAGCAAAACTATCAACAAAAGGTAATATCTTAAAAAGGTTTACACGTTTTAACTGCTTAGGAAGGTAATATGTGCTACGCTGTCACATAAACATTATAAACATTCATGGTGAAAGCATATATACTTATTAACCTGAAACTTAAAACAGAAACTGGAAAATCTCAACGTTAAAAGTTTTATAGAACAGGACCAGTACAAAGTTTTCTTATGGAATTTGGTGATGGACAACAAAAGAAAAGGAGGTGATATACACAGTAAAATAAGGTTTTCCGAGATAAATAAAATGTTAAATTCGCAAACATAATAACAATTCAGACAAAAGAAAAGAGTTAGTATTTATAGCATAGAAACTATTAAAAAACAAAATTGAAAACGAAATGTATTTATAATGAGGAAATAGAGTAGCAGAAATAATATCACAACACAGTTCGAAAAGGTAAACGAAGTAGGTGGAGATCATAAACCGGATGGGAAACCCAATAAGTCAAAATGACTAATAATGCAGTGAGGGAGACCAATTTTAATTCTATGTCGGTGGTTTTGCTTAAATAAATCCAACGAAAATGCTGTTAAGAGCAACATTATCAAAGTCAAATAATGCTAAAATAACAAGTGCATTACAAGAATTAATCATGTGCAAAAATGTGATAGATATTTATGAAAACCATGAGCAATTAAAACTTTATCGACAATATTACTACCTCCTGGATAAGTTTTAAAAGGCTTTCCTGTTCTTGGAATTCTAATCAAGAGAGAAGATTAAAATCCTGCAGTGACTTGTATCCACACATACAGTTTAAGATACATACGCACATACAAGATACGTCTTAATAAGGTCAAAAATGTAATGGCATGTCCTTATTTAGTTGAAATTAAGTAAGAAGCAAATTAATTGTAATCAGTTTCGACCTGATAGTAAGATAAATATCCTTATTTAGTTGAAATTAAGTAAGAAGCAAATTAATTGTACTCAGTTTCGACCTGATAGTAAGATAAATATCCTTATTTAGTTGAAACCGCTCTTTAACTACTGTGGCTCTCAGTACCCTATTCTAAATTGGACGTGAAAGACCGCTTAATTTTGCTCAGGCTTGAGGTTCTTTTACGTGCCGTAAATCTACGACACGGAACCAATGACTTTACTTCCCTTCCAAAGGAAGCCTTGCTAAGGATTTTTACACCCGAAAAAATCCAGCGTCCTCCGCCGGGTTTGAACCCGCGACCTTGGGTATCTGAAGTCAGAATTACACCACGGAGGGCGATTTAATGTCAGGCAATACAGTCGTTTGACATTAATTCGCCAAATTCAATACATAACATGTTTTATGTGACCTTCACTCAAACCCAAAATAACTATTTTAGTGTTGCATTTGATGATGCAGAGAAAGAAAGCAAGAACGCCAACCATATCCAGTTAGGCACAACTTAATGTATTATAATATTACGTAATTAATAAGTTTGTAGTTTATACGAGGGCCGTTTTTTCTCAACCTCCGATAGGTTATAAATAAAAGATAAGTTCATAGAAAACAATTATTTTATTACTAAAAGTTTTGTACACTTATGGTTACTTTTCAACATAATCACCGAAAAGAATAAGACATTCTTTTTTCTTTCTTTCTTTCTTTCTTTCTTCCTCTGCCTAGCCTACTCGTATAGGACCTCAGCACTTGAGGTCAAATACTTGTCGAAAAATTGATTTAAACTGAGTTTTTATTTATGTATGCTCATTTACTTTTATAGTTCTTAGCATCCCATTTTATATTTTGCGTGAAAAAACGCCTATTTTGTTCAGAGGCCTTGTTATCATGCTTGAGGTTATTTTACGTGTCATAAACCTACCATACGGGACCAACGGCTTTACATCGCTTCCGAATGAAGCCATGCTATGGATTTTTACTTTAAAAATTAATGTGTTCCAGTCACATGACTTTCTCTACAGCTCTGCAACAAATTATTGTCATAAAGCTCATGCTTCTATTTACTTCATGCTAATCGAGGAAAAATTAGCAGAAATAGTCTTATTGCGTGTTTCCTTGTAAGTAGAAGCGAAATAAGGGAGTGCCATACATTAAAGTGATAGTCAAAATCTGGTTGCCATGTGACTGAAGTTTCTTTGTTGTGTGGACAGGAGTTGACAAATTCATGTATGAGAAAAGTATGATTTTAAAGCTGAAACCAAAAACAAGGGATATCTCAAAACTATCAACTCCAAGAAAAAAAAATCCATATTATATATTTTAACGTGCTCTAAATTTATTATGTGGTAGCTTTTTGTCCATCTCTTACGGTTTAGTAATTATGCTAAATTCCATAAAATTCATCCAGAATAAAGTAGTCTACAGAGGCTATTCCCAGGAAACTTAAAATATATACCTCTTATTTCTTAGGCGAATTTCTTGAATATACGCTATTTTAATCAAAATTGTTAGAGCCATTTTTGAGAAGATAAAAAATTTCGAAAAAATTTCATGTAATGGGTAGTTGGGGTGGGCGGATTTTGTTGATAATATTAGTGTCGCATCTTTGGAAGATACCAAATCTAAATACCAAGTTTGGTTTTTAAAGGTCTTTTCGTTTTTCAGCTTTGCTGCCCACAGTCACACACAGACAGACAGATAAACACACAGGGACATTTTTTAATTTTTTTATTCAGGGGGTCTCAAAACATGTATTTCCGGTGAAACCTCGGAATCGAATTTTTGGGTGCATTACAATAACTTCTCTATACACTATGTACATAGTACGTGCAGAGAAAGTAAAAAACTTGTCACCCTCCTCTGGGTTTGAACCCGCGATCTTGGAAAATGCATTCCATAAATAATAGCGACCATATTTTATTTTCATTTGTAAATAATTAAAAAACACAATACATATTCGTTTGTGGATAAAGTAGCTTAAATAGACAAACGAATATTTTAAAACAAAAAATGTATTTAATTTGGAGTTATGAGACAATATTAAATAAATACTGGTGTCGGTCATTAGTGCTTCAATTACTAGATTTGTGCTAGACCAATTGTGCAGCTAACCAGGTCTTGTTTGTTATTTTATGATTGGTTATTTGGAACTGCAAATTTTAATCTACGTATGGAGCGTTATTACAAGTGACACAGTCGCTGTCCCAGAAGTAACCGACCTGACGTATAGATAGCGGTTGTTGTTTCAAACAACAATGGTAAAAAGTACCTACCTTAGTTTAAGTTTGAAGTTTGACGATTTTCATTGTTTAGCAGCCATCATTAGTGAATGCGGTCAGCGAATTTGTAAACATGGATAAAACTGGTCATCGTTATGTGATGCAATACTTTCATTTGAAAGGCCTTAGTCCAACCAATATTAAGCAAAACTATATTTATAATTTGGGGGAGTCTGCTTCTTCGTTTACAACAGTAAAATATTGGGTGGCAGAGTTAAAGCGCGGCTGCCAAGACGAATATCGCAGTGGTCGACCAAATGAGGTTACCAGTTTAGAAATTGTAAAGAAAATTCACAAAATATTATTAGTTGACCGGGAATTGAAAGTGCTCAAGCTAGCAGACATTCCAGGCATTTCAAAAGTTTTTGTACATCGCATACTGACTGAAAATTTAGATATGATAAAGTTGTGTGCAAGGCGTTTGCTCACAATAGAATAAAAACAGCGTCGAGAGGATGTTTCAGTTGTGTGTTTGGCAATGTTTCGCTGCAATAAAATCGAGTATTTGTCATGTCATACCTGAGACGACGGAACAATCAAAACAGTAGTTTGGAAGAGGAGAACAGGCTCCAAAAAAGGCGAAGACAGTTTTATCTACAGGAAAGGTCTTGGCATCAATTTTCTGGAACTTATGTGGGATAATTTTCATTTATTATCTCAAAACAGGAAAAATAATTAACAAGTTACAGCGTTTGATTGATGAAATTGAGCTAAAACGGCTGCATTTATCGAAAAATAAAGTTTTGTTTCATCAAAACAATGTACAATTTCACACGTTCATTATCGCCATGGTCAAAAACAATAAGTAAAAGTTCGAATTGTCTCCTCATGCACCCTATTCGTCAGATTTAGCCCACTATGGTTATTTTCTATTTCCACACTTGAAGAAAGGGATTGGTGGTAAAAGATTTGCCAACAATAAAGAGGTGGAGTCTGCAGTTTTGCAGACCTGGATAGTTCTGACTCTAAACAGGTTATCAAAGCTATTGAACATCGCTGGGAAAAGTGTATTGAGCTGAAAGGAGATTATGAGGGAAATAAAGATGTTTTTCCTCTACATTTTTGTGCTTTCTTTGTCAGGTCGGGTACTTGTGGGACAGCTACTGGTGGTAGAACACAGCTTCATGGCAATTCCTCGTGTCCCACACGCTGTAAAGACGTAACCTCCGTATGTAGTGCCGGAGGAAGAGGAAAGGCAAAGAGTGGTCAGTGGCGTGGGTGGAGATGTAGCTTCTTCTTCTTGTTCCGGACGCCGCCCCTCACGACCTCCTCGACTCTCTCTTCCTAGTTTTTAGGTCAACCCTGCAGGGGACTCACCTGGCGCCTTGA
Organism: Hymenopus coronatus; assembly: GCA_030762935.1. Taxonomy (NCBI): domain Eukaryota; kingdom Metazoa; phylum Arthropoda; class Insecta; order Mantodea; family Hymenopodidae; genus Hymenopus; species Hymenopus coronatus. The sequence continues at coordinate 116,499,782 of CM060888.1, read as the reverse complement.
GATCACTGTACTCTAGTACAGGAAGGGTTGGGCACAATTATCTTCGATGACCCCTCACTAGACAACGACCGCAAGGGGCTATCATTTTACGAAAGTAGCGCTTAATGTATGCCCCCAATGTGTGCACAAGCAAGACTAGTCTTAAAAGATAAAGAAGCACTCAAGAAGAGATATGTTCATTCTACTGTATTCTTTTTCATATACCTACACTTTTAGTGAAAACGTAGAGGTAACTTTTGTGCCTACAACGTTTATAACTGAAAATGTTGGAGGTATTCATAACAACCACTTAAATTTAATTCCCCTGACTCACAATTGTCAACGTAAACAATTACAATACTAAATGGTTTTCAAGTAAACAGTGAGACCTCATTTAAAAATCTGATATGCTCTATTTACTGATTTTCTCTACACCTATTTAACAAATTATTCTTAAAGAAGCGTATTCCTGTGTCTACGTTAAGCTAATTGAGATAAACATTAGCAAAACGATCTTATTACTTGCTTCCTTTAAAGTAGAAGGAAAATATGAAAATACATTAGGCTAAAGCGATAGTCAAATCTGTTAAAAGCTGGTGATTCACATTCGTTTCTTTGCATGCTTAGGAATTGACAAATCCCCGTATAAGTATTTTAAAACTGAAACTAATAACAAAAAATGTCTTGAAAATAGTCAGTTCCATTAAAAATGCATAAGACATAAGTTGTGTGTTTTAACGATTTTTTGTGTGGTAAGTTTTTGTGTATCTCTTACGGTCAAAACTCACCCAGATTGAAGAGACCTTCAAAACCTAGTCCCAGAAATTGAAGATACATTTTATTTGTTATATAAATATCCTTGCGCCGCTACATCGCAAAGAAATGTGAAGCGTTCTTCCACATTAATTCTTCAGCAGTGTGAATTTAGTAAAGGTGTAGTGAAATAAATCAAAACAATTAAAAAGTAATAAATTATTAGAACCCAAATTTTCCAGGTTATAGACGGTTATAGACGGTCAATTAATTTATTATACAAACATGTATTATTATTATTATGATTATTATTATTAAATTTCATAATTATTTAATTTAAATGCTTTCGATGTGAAACATAGGTTTTATAACTTTCTATTGCAGAGTTTGTATTACTGGTGACTAAGCCGCTCTTATTTTACACAATTCATTTCCCAAATAAAAGACAGTTGGCATGGACAATACTGCTATTTTCATTACTGTGAGAGATAAATATACACTTAAAAGAACTGGATAAATTAATGTGGTTAATTAGTAGAGGAAGAGCAAATACAATTAAAACGTGGTATTTGTATTTCCCACACCATATCGTTCAAAACGCGATAAGTTCAGGGATTTATATGCAAATATCTCCAGGAATACATCAACTGAAGTACTATTTAAGGCTAAAATGTGTAAAACCCATTTAAAAGCAAACTTAAGCTGCAAAAGTAAAACTACTAGATTTTACAGTTATGGATAAATACATTGCGAGAAGGTGCCAGTTGTGCTTGTGTTTATGTTATATAATGTTTATCATAACTATTGCTGATACATCGCATCCCTTTCTGAAGATATAGCTTTTATGTTTAGCAGGTAACATAGGTATCCGAAATCATTTTATTATAATAATAAATTAACATTTGATATAAGAACTGCTACTACAGGCAACGGTATGTCTTCTCACTTTGCAAAAGTATTGACATAGAAATGGAGAAAATAAAAATAATGAAAGTAAGACACGAAAACTATTGGATTGTTATACTTCATTATAGTAATTATATGATTGCCATTAGTCACTACAAAGCCAATGAGCTCGTGATTGATAGAAATACCATCTAAACTAGTGTCGCAACTATTCTGTAGAAAAAAGAATAAATGTGTTTCTCAATAAATAGTGGTAGATTTAATAACATTGCCCACTTTTTAAAAACTCTTGTGTATTTCATTGTACAAAACTATACATATCAATATTTCCGTTGAAACTAATGGTTTTGTAATATTTTAATTTTTTTTCGTGGTCGGCTTACCTTTTGTAGAATTGACACTTCCCTAGGACTTACAAGTTAATATTTTAAAAGTGTATTTTGCCCTTTTCTAGCCCTAGTTTTTTCTACTCTAATTGTTATACATACCTTAGCATCGGATTTATAATTATGAGAACTATATCAAGTGGTGTGCAGTTTTAACGCAAATTACCTTCATACTTTTATGGAGTAATTAATTTAACAGCAAACAAATTCACAAGGTTTATTATATATCAGACACATGGAACCCTTCATGAGCGGATTCTTTTTTCTTTGGTAGCTTAACGTCCTTTAACCTGGTAGGTCATATCGGTCGATGATGATCTCGGAGTCCATGGAGCTCAAACTTACTCGACATTCGTCTTCTCAGGATAAGGGAAAACCCCGATAAAAACCTTACCCGGGTAACTCACGACCTGTTGAATGTGAGGCAAACACGCTACCACCACACTACTCAGGCGGGCTGGCTCAGATTCTTTTCATGTGAAAGTAGTTGAGTTAGAAAGAATCATTTAGTCACCGGGATAAACAGAGTAGAGCTGTGGGTTTACGAAGACTGAAACCAACTCAAAATAAAGAAGAGAATCATTTGGTTATAAAATGCTTTAATACAATGAAGTTTGTAAACATACACATGATCAGAGAGAAAGTAAATTGTTATTCTTGCTTCACAGTCTTTTGTGTGTCGTTGCTCTCTTGTTCCCGTTTATTGTGTTGTCTAATTAGCAGATGCTATATCAGATAAGAAGAGATTTAGCTTGTTCTGATCACAACACACTCCGAACAATACAATCTAAGCTACGATGCAGAATAAATAAGTTTATTTGTTGCAAAAGAAAATCTGAATACCTGAATAAACTACTTTTATCTTAGAGTTGAATCTTGGCCGTTCTGCTTTGTTCAGAATGCACTGAATTATTACTGATAGATAATTCTAAAAGTATTGACATAACGATTTCAATTATTTCGGAAAGTATTTTGAATTAGGATTCTTAAATTTAGTTTCTTATGTGTAAAAGTATTGGTGTTGTTTGTCTTAAGATCTCAGTATGGAAAGTCTCATAAAAACTGATTAATAGATATGTTAATTGCGTAGCAGATAATTGTACATATAAGTGGTAAAAATCAGCCTTTCCAGAGTCAGCAGTAATGCTTTGAAAAGTTCGCAGAAAGTTCATTAAACGAATCAATTCTCCAACAAATTGGTAAACTAATGAGAATTGCTCTTCCATACAAACTGCATTAGGACTAAGGTAAAATCAGAATGAAAAATCCAACGCCAAAGAGGGATTTGAACGACCAATTTTCCTGTTCGCGTCCGGTTGCTCCTACCAAATAAGCTCCTTTGGCAACATTCCGGCACAACATTAAATGCCCAACTGACTCACAACTGACCTTTCCAACTCCTCCTACACACGACTTTTGTAAAAGAACAAGCAAAGTTGAATCAGACTGGAATATTTAAATGCCATTTGAATCACGGATAAACTTTTTCAGATCTGATCAATTTACCAACTTACTATCCACACACTGTGAAAAAGAAAATTAATTCTATTCACATTACGTTTTCCACCTATATTAACAAATTGTACTTTCAAAAGATTTCTCTTATGCCTACTTCATGCTAACATTAGAAGAACTGGTTCCTTATAAAGGAAATAAGGCAATACTTTAATATAAAACGAGAGTCAAACATTTTTAACGGTAGTTAACATATATCCTCTTTTCTTTAAATATCCAGGTTAAAACAGAAGAAACAGGAATGACAAAGTCTCATTTGAGAAACCTTTTTTTTTTAAATTAGAAAGCAATAACAAGGGATATCTCGGAGATGGCTACCTTCTTTGTGTGTTTTATCGAGATCTAAATTTTTGCGTAGTTTATTTTTATCTATCTCTTATGGTTTACCAATTATGCATACGTTAGCTTGAAAGTAAAAGATATACCTTTTACTTGTCTCATGTAAGTATCTCTAATATACGGTGTTTTAGTCAAAATATTTAGGACTATTTTGAAGAAAATGAACGTTTTCGAAGCATTTTCCATAAAGAGGATAGTTTGGGATGGGGCGATTTTCTTAACAATCTTTATGCCCCGCTTGGAAGATACTAAACTTAAATATGTTTGGCATTGAACCGGTGTTTTATTTTTCAGTTATGCGCACACACACAGACCCCCCCCACACACACACACACACACACACACACACACACATTCGTTGGACCTTTAACTAAAATGAGTTTTCGGAATCAGGGTCTCTAAAACGTGTATGTCTCCGTATTTCCATCACTTATGTAGTACTTGGTAGAGAAAGTTATACTATCAACACATAAATTAAGAACAATATTTCATCGATACTCAATGGCGCTTCGAAGTTGGAATCTCGCGCAACTGTGGAAGCAACAGCAACAATTTTGCTACATTCACAGAGGTAACGTAAGCACTGATATTATTTAATGTAAGCATTCACATAGAAACACGCAAGACGCAACGAAAGAGTTTGCAAACTTCAAACTTTATCCTTGCTTCGCGTGTAAAGAGGAAGAATTCTACTGCTATGCATTGCCTATGAATTCAAGAACAGAAGATCGCAGTGCAAGATTTTTCAGGGTCTGCTTTACATGCAGCCTCTTCTATTTGGCCGCGCATTGTCGCCATCTTTAATTTCCGTCAAGAGTCTCCTTTGATTTAATGGATGTAACTATCATCCACGTCTGGATTTATTGGTTCTCATAAATCGAAGGCGCGGATGGTAATTCTTATTTCATTAAATGTATAGCTTTACCACTTTTTGGAATGTCTATTCTTGTACTGTTCTCAATAGTTTTGAATCAGCAATTATAGTGACGTCACCCCTGAGCATCAGTTGTTAGTATGTAATTTTTATAATCTATTTATCTGTAAAATATCGAGTTAATTTTTTTATAAGTATTGTTGGATATGTTATTGAATTTGAAACTTGCGGAGCGTTTGGAAGATATCCCCTAGGACACATCTCAAACTTTTTTTTTTTTTTTTTTTTTTATTAAATTGGGTATGTTGACTATGATGTCTTTGTTTGTTCTGAATTGTTTACTATTTGTCAAGAGAAATATACATTGTGTTCCTGTGTTCACAATTATTCCACAAGAAATACCACAAACACCTATATTGTAAAATATAAGTACAGCAAAGTCCAAAACTCATTTGAAACCATATATTTAAACCTATTTAATAACCTTCCCAATAATGTAAAAACCATGTCCTTATCAATATTCAAAAGCAAAGTTAAGATTGTTCTGTTCTCCAATCCACTGTACACTGTTTCTGAGTTTTATAATTGTTAAAGTAATATGTTTTTGTAACTTGTTCTGTTATTTATACATTTGTTGCTACAAAACTTTTTATTGCTCTGGCGTCGGATCTCTCTGCGTCACCTACCTACCTACCTACCTACCTACCCACCCACCCACCTACCTACCTAGCCACCTGCCCACCTACCCACCCATCCAACCACCCACCCCCCTACCTAAACACCCACCACCTAGCCACCCACCTACCTACCCACCTACCCACCTACCCAACCACCTAGCCACCCACCTACCTACCCATCTACATACATACGCACCTACCTACCCACCCACCTACCTACCCACCTACCTAAACACCCACCCACCTAGCCACCCACCCACCTACCTATCCACCCACCTGCCCGCCCACCCACCCACCTACCTACCTACCTACCACCCCACCCCACCCACCTACCTACCTACCCACCCCCCCAACCACCAACCTACCTACCTACCCACCTGCCCACCTACCTACCTACCTACCCACCTGCCCACCTACCTACCTACCCACCCCCCCAACCACCAACCTACCTACCTACCCACCTGCCCACCTACCTACCTACCTACCCACCTACCTACCTATCCACCTACCCACCTACCTACCTACCCACCCACCTACCTACCTACCTACCCACCTACCAAAACACCCACCCACCTACCTACCTGCCCACCCACCCACCTACCTTCCTATCTACCCACCTACCCACCTACCCACCCAACCACCCACCCACCTACCTAACCACCTACCTATCTACCTAACCACCTGCCCACCCACCCAACCACCCACCCACCTACCTAACCACCTACCTATCTACCTATCCACCTGCCCACCCACCCACCCACCCAACCACCCACCCACCCACCCCTCTGCCTGCCTATCCATCCATCCGTCGGTCCGTCCGTCCGTCCCTCCCTCCCTCCGTCCGTCCGTCCGTCCATCCGTCCATCCATCCATCCATCCATCCATCCATCTACAGTATATACGTGTAACAAAAATAATTAAAGAACAATAGAGCAGAGACAAGAAATTTTTCACATCATGTGAATTGACAAACCAGACAGTAAAATGAAAGGCAATTATTTGCAAACTGCTCAGACAGTTGTGTAAGAATCTCAACTCTCGGCCATTGAAATCTCCACTTCAAGGTACAGAGACGGTATTGTCTTCTTCATGTCTTTGACCCTACCAAGTCGAACCTCAGACCAGTGATGTTTTGTGTTTTCTGTGGCGCCGGATTTCCACAGCAAAGACTTTATGTCCATGCATAAGATTTGTGTAGTAAACTCGGTAGAAAAAATGAATGTTTAAAAAGCTTAATAAATATATATGTAGGTTCAAGTAAAATGTAACTGAATACAATTTATTGGAAATTTTTACAGTACAGCAGAATTTAAATTCCAAAAAGGATAAGATTAGATGTGTTTTGTAAAAATCCATATTGACAATGCTAGAGAGCCAACATTCAAACATTGATAAAACTAAAAAGAGAATAAGAACCAACATTTACGTTCTGAAACGTCCAGGTCTATGTCTTTATCGAAAGAATTAAGTAACATATGTGGGTAATAAAGTTACCTACTTAAAATTATTATAAAACATAGTTTTTGAAGAATCCATTAAGCACATAAAGTAAATAAATGTAAATCTTTAAATACCTTAAGAATGTAAAGTATTCTAATAAATTGAAGATAACCAACTAATTTCCTCTTAAATAGACTTATTTAAGGTAGACAAAGCATTGGATTATGATGAATACACGTTTTGATGTCTGAGGTCACCCAAAAAGCATTCCTAAAACAGTTCCGGTACGTGTATGTGTGTTTTTTGCTTTCTCTACTTTGCACATAGTACTCAATTCTACCCAAAAATTCGATACCGAATTTTCACTGAAAATACAGATTTTAAGATCCGTGAATAAAACAACATTTTAGAAAAAGATCCATGTGAGTGTCTAAGTTACTTTGAACAGCATAACACAAAGTCGGTTTAGTACCAAACTTGATATTTAAGTTCAGCATTTTCCAGGGATGTGAAAGTTTTTCAAGAAAATCTCCCCCACACCAAACTATTTTTATATGAAAAATTTTATTTTCTCAAAAAGCTCTAAATTTTGGTTAAAATAACGTGTATTAAAGATATTTACGTGGGAAATGAAATGTAGGCATATTTTGATATTCCTGGGAATAGCCGCTTAAGTGTCCTTCATTCAGATTGACTTTTCCAATACTAGTAAACTAAAAGAAAATACAAATAATTTAGATCTTATTAAAAGTAAAATATGTATGTCTAATAATTTTTATTGTAGAGCTATTTCCGCGATCTTGTTATAGGTTTACATTTTTAAATTGTTATACTTTTCTCAAATGGTAAATCGTTATTCATATTTGTTTGTCCTGTTAAGCAAGCAGCACAGAATTTCAAGACCATTACATACTATCAAAAGGTTTTACTGTCGCTTTAACTTTTTGCATTTCGTTAAGCCACTTGTACGAGCAAATATAGTCATAAGTAATACAGCGAGAGCTCCAAATGTTATCCATGTTGCTTGCGAATTTATCTAGAGAAAACATTAGTTCGAGTTATATTTAAAAGTCTATTTCTAAATAAAATAACAATGATTAGCTTATATGAACACAAAGAATAATATTCCTAAAATCCCATTTGTCTTACGTATATTTGCACCGAAATTTCTGTAACTCGATAAAGAAAAAAAAATAGCGTGTTATTTATGGACGCACTTTAATTACTGTGGTTCTCAGCGTAAATTCGGCGTGAAAGACCGCTTAATTTTGCTTAGAGGCCTTTCTATCAGGCGATGCAACTTGATGTCTATATCATACATTTCAGATCTCTTTGTATTGCTACATTACAATATTGGCATAAAATAAATACAAATTTCTTTATATTGCTACATTTTATTATTTTATGTAAATAAAACACATTTTTGGAACTTCCGCCATTATGTACGGGAATATCACTGCACACTGATTCTATTTGTGTGAGACCACCATTAATTCAGAGAGAAAGCAGATGCACCTGGGTGTGATAAATTTAGAAGAACAATTGCATGTGGTTGTGAAAAAAAAAAATATTAAATGCAGAGATAATGAGTTTCAATTGGTTGGAACTTTACGCGGCAATGTACTGGATTGGCTACTTCCTACGGTCACGTGTCATGAACCAAATAGTCGTAATAAATACGATTTTATTTAATGTTTATTTAGATTAGCATGAAGTAAGCGGATAAGGGCCATCCAGAGCCAGCTTCAGTGCTGCAAAGGTAAAGAAACTTATATCAATATAGCACATGAAGTTTTTCTTCAACAATAACAGGTTATAACATGCTGAAATCAAAAGTATCATTGTCTTTGTTTACGTTAAAAGCTTGTTAGGTCGTTTGCACCATACTTTCTAAAATGAAGCTGTCTTTCTTAGCCAAAGGCAACACGATTATAAATTGCTGAAGTCAATGGAAAGCCAGTGACATAAGTAACTCAATTTGCTTTCGCTAAACATGTCATACAATTTATTATAAAGCCATTCACTGCGCGCTAATGGCTTGAAGGGGCACGTAGTGAGCAAGCTGATGGCAAAACAACGCGGGGGAATTTGTCAGCGTGATGGGGCAGGAAACGAACACAAAAGATGGGAAAAATTGTTGCACCTAATTTAAAGTAACTTAGTGTGGGTGACGAGGCGGATTTGAACCTCGAGGATAAAGTCCTGGCCAGCAGTTTGGGGGAGACGTGAACACCGTCTTAGAGGTACAAGTCACGATTTCTGGGTGCAATACTAGGATTTATGCTTCCTTGGTACTTCCAAATAAAATAACCTGAAGCTTTCTTTTAAACACGAAGAATGTACAGCTCCTTACTTGCAAATAACATTCTGCGGACTTAAATGTCGCTTTTAGGAGATCTTGGTGGTAATTAATAGTTACCAATATTTTATTTTCGTTTCTTTCTTCCACACAGAAATTGAGTTTTAAAGAGCATATTGTTTTCATATAAATATGTATTATATAATACATAAATCAAAGGTTGTGGCATTTATAAAACAAAAAGATGGAATATAGTGTTAAATAATAAAGTGTTAGAAAGTTGGGAAAATGTAATTATTTATGTTTTAATGTAACCCATAAAAAGAAAGATTGGAGCCAAATACAAGCGGACGAAATGAAATATCTTCGAGAACTAAAAGGATGCAATAAACAAGATCATATTAGAAACGAAGACATAAGGAGAGAATTAGATATATTTCCTCAAAAGAAAAGATAAAAATAAATAGAGAAAAATGGAAAAGTCATTTACAAAGAATGGATAGCTCTGGCATTCCATTTCAGTCATACAAATATAAAACTTTAGAATATAGAACAATAGGAAGATCAGTTACAAGATAAGAAGAAAATGAGGCCAGAACAGAAAAATGTTCCTAAACCATCAAGAGTTGATGATGATATAATACATAAATAATATTTTATTTTCATTCATTTAGAATATCAGAAACGTAAACTACATGATTGTAATGGAAACTGGAGTAGTCAATGTTTTTGTATTGAGACGATTTTTACTGTTGGCGGTTTCCATATAAGATTATCGTTTGACCACCTAGTTTTTTATCTGCACATTTCACGTTGTCAGTTGTAAGTTAAACCCTCCGAAGTAAGTGTTGTTACCAAAAAAAAAAAAAAAAAAAAAAAAACAGACACACACAGCCACACACACTCACACACAGACACACACACTCATACACAGACACACACACTCACACACACACTCACACACAGACACACAGACTCACATACACACTCACACAGCCACACACACACACACACTCACACTCACACACAGACACACAGACTCACATACACACTCACACAGCCACACACACTCACACTCACTCACACACAGACACACACACTCACACAGACACACACACTCACACACACTCACACAGACACACACACTCACACACTCACACACACTCACACAGACACACACACTCACACACTCACACACACTCACACACTCACACACACTCACATACACACTAACACAGACACACACACACTCACACAGACACACACACACACTCACACACACTCACATATACACACTCACACACAGACGCACACACTCACACACAGACACACACAGTCACACACAGACACACACACTCACACACAGACACACACTCACACACACTCACACACAGACACATACAAACACACACAGACAGATACACACAGAGACACACACACATACACACAAAAACACACATACACACCAGACACACAGACACATACACACAAAAACACACATACACACACAGACACACTCACATACACAGAAAAACACACATACACACCAGACACACACACTCACTCACAGACACACATGCACACAAAAACACACATACATACCAGACTCATAGACACACAGACACACACCTGTGAGTTTCTTCATTTTCTATTTTTATGTGTATTGTATATATTCATTTTTATATGGCCATATGGGGGGCCTTAGACTGAAACATTGGTGTTTTACTCTTTGAATTGAACAAGCACATTCACTCTCACTGCCAGACTCTATGGAGGATAGTAAATAAGCCTAATTAAAAAAAAAAAAAGAAAAACCTGCATATCCTGCCGGGATCGAAATCGGAACCTCGGGTGAGAAGTTAGCTGGCTAACTGTTCGACCCCATGGATAGTTCCCGTAGATTCTTGTGTGATCTGACCCCTAAACGTATGCCCATCAACAATACATGCGCGACGTGATCGAGTACTGAGACCACTCGCCTCACCAAGGTGCCCGGGTTCGATCACAGGCGACCGCTGTGTGGGATTTGTGCTGCATTAAACGGCGCTAGTCGGTGGATTTTATTTTAAATGTTACTTAACACCATTACAGTTCAAATGTGGGAATAGCGTAGACATCTGATTGTGCATGAAAAACTTAGAGCACCAATCACAATGGGATGTAAGCGCACGCACGTTGCTTAGTGGTACCATTCATCCAGACTTACGTAACGTGCTAGAATTTGGAAACTCCAAACTTTGTGCTTGCGTTGCGTACATAGAGGAGGAATGCTTTCAGTCCTTTGTGTATTGCCTGCTATTCAACAACAGACGATTGCAATGCAAGATTTTACAAGCCTACTGTATTGTTCCTCCATTCGGCCATATCGCACTACGTTTTCACTGAAGTTAGGGCTTTTAAAAAACAATTACTTTAAAAAGTGATGCGGGTTATTTTCCTAAAGAGGCTATCATACTCTCCTTGCTGAAGTCTCCTTTGATTTATTGGATGTACCTAACATCTGGGTCTGGATTTCTTGACTCTCACAAATTTGGGGCCAAAAGAGATACTGAACATTGCATTAATTATGGAGCTGTATCACTTCCTGCAGTCTCCAAGCTTTCTCTGTTTTCATTGCAATTGGGACGTCAAGGCTGCGAGATCAGTTGTGCATATGTCAATTTTACAACTAATTTATTTATAACATAAGGCGTAAATTTTCTTATATGAATTTGCTGGCTATGTAACTCCCATTTGAAGCTTGCTCTGGCCTGAAAGATTTCCGTATGTAATTTACTGATTTGGAAATCCATACCATTTTTTGCGTTACGCTTACGAATACATTATGAATGATCTTCCCGCATGTTATAGAGCGTTAAGAACTAGTTGTGAATGCAGTAGCTTGATTCTTGACTATAATATCCTTTATGACACATGCTTCCAATACTTGGTTGATGCAACATAGCAACCCTCTGCTTTCTGAATAAACTATTACACAGGTGCTGGTATGAATATATTTGGTCTCATTGAAGAAGGATAAATATCTTTCCTTTTAGTTAATTAGCCTAAGCAGCTTCCACATATTTGGAATTAAGGTCACTTATAAACTAAAACGCACAGCTATTTATATAGTGATAAAATGAAAATGTATCATTTGCTCAATTAATAAAAAATTGGCATTTGAAGAAGGTATGACAATCCTAAATTATTATAAAAGCAAAAAATGTAACAAAATTCCTCATCTGGCCTATAATTCATGTCAGCTCTTGTTATATGGGATGTGGACGCCACTATTTACATAAAATTCCAAATACCTAATTGACTTTAGGTTGTTTGCAATTTAGATTTTGTAAGGAAATTCTAAAGCTACAATCCACAAAATATTTCCAATTCTTTGTTTGTGATTTTGTGTATTATCCTTAAAATAAATCAATAGGTGTTATCATTCTAAATAATAAAAAGCAATATTCATAACTATGTTTAACGCACAGTACTTCTTAGAAGAAGAGAAAGTTGATTTGTTGAATCAAAACTTCAGGAATTGAATCATAATAAATCAATTTTTTTCTGTACAAACGAGCTTTCACAGACAAATATGAAACTGCGCAATCAACTTCAAAACCAATTCACTATGACGTTCCACAAGGCAGCGTTCTGGAACCACACAGGTGACTTTCCGCAAAGCGGCGACTTGACAATACCATAGTTTGCTCACGACATAGATATTCTAAGCAAAGGCACCTGCAGCTCCACTATTATAACACTCCAGGACTATTGTTAAACCTTAATACTTGGTATATGCAATGGAGAGTTCAAATGAATCCACAGAAATTACAATTGGTTACATTCACCTATAAGAAGACAGTTATCCATCATTCAGTAATGCTACAAAACTCCCCAATTCCTAAATCTGAATATATTCTAGACAACAATGGTCAAAACATATAACATTAACAATTAGAAAAGTTCCTGTCCGCATTAATCAGCTGAAGCATCTATTATCACGATCATGACCACTCTCTCTTCATAGTAATAGTGGATAAACACAGAGTTTATCCATGAGTAGGACAATTTAAAACGCGACACGAAGGGGAGGTTTGTCCACTTGTATAATACATTATTTTTCATACAGATGCGATAAATTAATATATAACAAACATTCAGTTAATGATTTTACAACAGATAGTAATAAATTAAATAAGGAACAAGACATTGAATTGTGGCGTTCTTATAGTGATAAAATTGGGTAGGCTATGTATGAATACTAATTTTGTTCTTATTGCTACTAGTTTCAAATTGATTAAGTTTACGATGGACGTTGAGAACGTTAAAATATCGGTTCCAAATTATATGTTAAATGAAGCAAAAGAAGCAGTTGAAGCTTATTACCGTCGACTTCACGGAAATTATACAAAAAAGTGTTTCAACAATTTAAGGATTGGTAGATACGAAGAAATGTTCAGGGCATTAATGAAGAAGTGATTCTTACTGTTAAAAGGTTATAGACAATTTGAAGTTATCAACCATTTATTTAGTTGTTTGTTTATTTTATCCCAATCGTTACCGGAACAATGAGTGAATGTTATTTATTTTATCCCTCCCGTTGCTAATAACTATCACTAAGATTTAAGTCCAAGTTTTCTTATGTCGCTTCTGCATAGCAACGGTGTCTATTACAAGTATCTGTAGGATAAACATCTATTTTATATTTACCTCATAAAACCAAACGGCAGTATGACTGCTTCATACAGTCGCCCTCCATGGTGTAAGGGTTACCATGCTAACTTCATATACCCAAGATCGGAGGTTCAAACCCGGCGTAGGACAATGGATTTTTTCGGGCGTAAAAATCCTTAGCATGACTTCCTCCGGAAGGGAAGTAGGGCCTATGTTCCCGCGTAGTAGATTTACGGCACGTAAAGAACCAAGTCGAACTAAGAGGTCTCTGAGCAAAATTAAACGATCTCCCAGGCGCAGTATAGAATGGGATGCTGAGAACCGCAGCAGATAAAGAGTGTCGATAAATAAAACTCAATTTCCAAAGTCTGCTTCATACATACAAACAAACAGAATCCAGGTTCAACAGAACTGAATTCTTACTCATAGATGACGCTCCATGGTACCCATCTACACAGTGACCCAAGCATATGCGAAGTGACATCTGTCCTTCGCATCAGCTACACCAGGCTCTCCTGACGCTTATTCCAACATAGAAATCCTCTACTACAGAGAAATGACCGAGAACTAAGAAGACTGAATCCTTTTCAGGCACACATATTTATGCAGTGACACCTAAAGGCATTTGACCACTCCTATTATCACGATCATGACCACTCTCTCTTCATAGTAATAGTGGATAAACACAGAGTTTATCCATGAGTAGAACAATTTAAAACGCGACACGAAGGGGAGGTTTGTCCACTTGTATAATACATTTATATATATACATTTATACATTTCCAATAAATAAAAATCTCATATGTACCATTCGCATGACTTTCTCTACATCTCTGCAACAACGTATTCTTAAAAAGCTTATACTTCTATTTACTTCATGTTAATCAGAAAAAATTAGCAGAAATAGTCTTATTACTTGCTTCCTTGTAAGTAGAAGAGAAATAAGGCAGTACCATAGGTTCAACTGATAATCAAAAGCTGGTTGCTATGTCACTGAAGTTCCTTTGTTTGTATGGACAGCAGTTGACAAATTCCTGTATGAGAAAAGTAAAAAAAAAAAAAAAAAATAAAAAAGATAAATTGTGTGTTTTAACGTGCTCTACATTTTTCGTGTAATAAGGTTTTGTCCATCCTTACGGTTAAGTAGTTATTCAAAATTCCGTAAAATTCAACCAGAATAAAGTACTCTTCAGAGGCTATTCCCAGAAAATTCAAGATATACATTTTATTTATCAGGTAAATATGTATATTTAATATACAACATTTTAATCAAAATCGTTAGAGCCATTTTTGAGAAAATCAAAATTTTCGAAAAAAGTTCCATGTAAAGGGTAGTTGGGAGTGGGCGAATTTCTCTAAAAATCTTCGTGTCGCATCCCTGGAAGATACTAAACTTAAATACCAAGTTTGTTACTTTACCGACTTTTCGTTTTCGAGTGTTTCACAGACACACGGACCCAAGGACCTTTTTCCGAAAATGCTTTTTTTAGATAAAGGGGACCCTAAAACAAATATTTCTGGTGAAATATCGGTATCGAATTTTTGGGTGGAGTGCTATACCTTCTTTATACACTATGCACATAGTGCGTATAGAGAAAGTAAAAAAGTAAATCCAATACTAAGTCAGTACTCGAACCACAGCGCGATCTCAATATTACTGAGCATGAACATTTGGTATGAGCTACAGGTTTTAGCTGCTTTCAGGGATTTAAATGATTTAATTTTATATTCTCGAAAAGTTATATTGTTGAACAACTTCATAAGTAGCATATCAGCGATTTCTTTACATTTATCGACATGGAGCTGAGCATGGTGGTATTTTGCATCACGTTTCCTGAACATAAACTTTTCCTGCCTACTATATACAATTGGTTCACCTGTCCCTTATTCTCTGGTTTTATGCAACCCACAAATTTCCGTCTAACCTGAAAACATCGTTCCCGAGACCCATCCTCTGCATATCAACAATATAGACTTTGGCGCTGAAAGTTATAGCTGAAAAGAAGCGTATTTGGTTACTGCGCGGTGTTAGTATGAGTTCCAAGATGCTCGATTAAGGTTCCAATTTTACCAAAACGTTGACAACTCCCCCCCCCCCCCCCCCGCTTTCTTTCCTGATTTGGTACAAAGCTAGATGGGATATCAGAACATTTTTTAAGTTGCTTATTTGTTTCTTTTACACATGTTCTCTTTATTTATGTGTATTCTAACTTTATCAGTCCAGTATTAGTTAAAGTCTTAGTGAAGTTTATTTTTCAAAACAATTAGAATGAAAATTAAGGATAGAAAAATGAAACACACGTAAAAAGAACTGCCGTTTGTTCTTCATTCGTATACCTTTTTGTTTACACCTAACTTATTAGTGTGACAAACACTGAACAAACTTTGCACATTGAGGGATAATACATAAATAAGAAAAAAGTGCACGAGACTATGGAACCCCGAACCGCTGACACACGCGGAGAAGAGGAGGAAACATGAATTAACCTGTTTAGACGCATTGCGCTCGGTTTATGCGTTAAAACTTGCAGGTACAGTGTCCCACATGTCTCCCTCTCCGCTTCTGATCTCTTTATAACTGTTGTGTGACTCCTTCATTCATTATAATTTACATTGCAGAACGTACGGCAGCGATCTTTTTGATAAAACATGTACTGTTACAGAATTTATTAAACGAATGCTTTTGGAATGGACGTAACTATTGCTGATAAGGCCTATTTTCCTACGAAAAGCAGGCTAGATTTGCATGGTTACCAAATGGTCGAAAGAGGCGGCAACTTCGACCTTGTTGCTTTCGGAGTATGAAGTGCTGCCAATCTCCAAAAATAATAAGGCACAGGTGAACCACATGGTGTTGTGCAGCTCTCCATGTGATATTAAAATTATTCGAGGCGGAGTCCTTCACTACTTCCTCACATGTGAACTCTTGGATCGTACTCAAATTTTCATATACTGGCATTTAGTTACGCTGCAATTATAATTGTCACATTATAAGTTGTCCTTTGAGACAGTTTGGCACCACGCAGGGGTATAAATTAGAGATGGGCTGAAATGAAGTCCGGAGTCGAGACTTGTGTCGACTCTCTCGCGAAGTCTTGCTTTCGCTCTGACGTCATAGAACGCACAGCACAGCCCCGCTCTCAACAAACGCAGTACCTCAGTCAACGCAACCTTGGTCAAGTCGCGTAAACGGTATGGGACCATTTTCAGGTACCGGACCTAGCTGTACGTCCGTTAACTGAGCAGCTCATACCGCATGGTAAATGAACGAAATGTTTGAAATTTTAATAATGCTCAAAATAGACCTGCAGGCTTTTTTTTTTTTTTTTTTTTTTTAAACAGTAACGGAGTCTGATAAGGACTCCGGTACTGTATCCCGATTTACATTTCCCCCCGTAGGTTTTACTGGTTTTACTGTTTCTTTTACAAACATATACACATTGCACAAACATATAACACCCCTGCCCAAGGCGGGACTCGAACCCACGATCCCCTGCCCACGAAGCACCAAAGCGAGACGCCTTAGCGAGCGTGGCCATGGGGACCGGCGGCTTTGGGGCTTAAGAGTTAGGTATCTGACATTTTTTTTTTTTTTTTTTTTTTTTTTTTTTTTTTTTTTTTTTTTTTAAAACAGTAACGGAGTCTGATCAGGACTCCGGTACTGTATCCCTATTTACATTTCCCCCCGTAGGTTTTACTGATTACTGGTTTACTGGTTTTACTGTTTCTTTTACAAACATATACACATTGCACAAACATATAACATCCATGCCCAAGGCGGGACTCGAACCCACGATCCCCTGCCCACGAAGCACCAAAGCGAGACGCTTTAGCGAGCGTGGCCATGGGGACCGGCGACATTCGTCGTCTCAGGATAAGGCAACATCCTGAAAAAGCACATATCCAGTTAAATCACCCTAACTGAGATTCAAACCCGAGACCTCTTGAATTTGACGTCTATGTACTTCTCATTAATAGAGTTAAACATTCAATACAGATAGACACACACACACAAACACACATTTTGCTGTAGGTATGAGAAGACAGGCTGAAATGACATGTTAAAAGAGAACGCGCCTATGAACTCCCTGCTCTTTAAATGATACGAGGGGGGAAGCAAATGAAAGGCGATTTCCATGCGTAGATATTGAAATGTGTGCACCAGTAATTGGGGATATAACGGAAACGGTTAACCTTACAAGGAAAAATGTATATATCATAAATTGCTTGTTTTAACGAGTGCTTCATTTCTTATGTAGTAAGAATTTGCCCATCTTTACGGTTTACCAATTATGCAAACATCTAGAGCGAATAGGCCTTCAAAGACTATTCTCAGGAATTTTAAAATATACATTTTATTTTCCATAAATATATCTTAAACATATGTTATTTTCACACAATAGTTAGCCAATTTTGAAAAGTCAAAATTTTAGAAATATGTTCCATGTAAGGGATAGCTGGATGTGGGGGGAGTTTTTTTGAAACTCTTACTGTCGCAACCCAGGAGGCTACTAATCTTAAATACCAAGTTTGGCACTACACACGACTTTGCGTTTAAGTTTTGCAGTTCACACATACACACAACCATTTTTTCTAAAAATTTGTGTTACTTTCTCTAACACGCGTGAACATACAATGTATATAGTACCTAGAGGAGGCATTGTATTGTACCCTAAAATTTGGATCTCGAGATTTCCCGGAAATACGCTTTGAGCTCCCCCTGAGTCCAAAAAGCATTTTTAGAAAAAGGTCCAGTTATGTGTTTACAGCATAGCTCAAAAACGAAAAAAGCATTAAATACCAAACTTGGTATTAATGTTTAGTATTTTTTAAGGATGCGTCACGAATATTTTCGGGAAACTCCACCCCAAACTACCTTTACATGGAACACTTGTTAAAAATGTTTTTTTCTCTAAAATGGCACGATGATTTTGATTAAAATACGTACACTAAATATATTTAGATAACATATAAAATGTATATCTTCAATTTCTGAGAATAACCTCTGAAGACTCTTTATTCTTTAGTTCTCTGGTTTAGTGATATTCCTTGTTATTGGTTTCAAACGTTAAACTATGTAACTTTATTCAAACGTAAGGTCATCTTTCGCTTCACCTCTTTTGTTTTACTTCTGATCATGTAAAACGAACCGAACTTCAATTGTTTAACACAGTAACCAGCTTTTAAAAGACTTATCGCTTTAGCCTAAATTATTCCCTTATTTCCCTTCTACTTACAAGGAGGTTAGTAATAGCACAATTTCTATTATCATGAAGTAGATGCAAGAATAATCCCTTGTAAGAATATTTTATAAGTGGAACAGCTATATAAGTCATGTGAATGGAGCACATCAAGTGTTTTTTTTTTTTTTTTTTTTGTATTCAGGGAGTCTCAAAACGCGTATTTCCATTGGTATCCCGGTACCGAATTTTGCGTGGAATGCAATATCCTGCTCATTTCTGTGCATAGTAGAAAAGGCAAGACACTTTCAGCATGAGTTCACATCATGTTAAGTATATACACAGCATATTCTTTCACACAGTACTTCATTTGCCGACACGCGTTTTATATCAGTTTTAACAACAGATTGCGTGCGGAAGAGGGAGTGGACTCCAGAACTGAGAGTATCGGTTCCCTGGCGTTAAAGTGTTCGATTCTTCGCAACACCATTCGCGGCCCATCTCTAGTATAAATACATCCCGAAACATGCGGAAGTTATGTTATAGGTGCAGGAGTCAAAATCGGTTAGGTGGTATCGACGGAGCATGCGCCCATTGTCATAGCAGTAACAGAGGTATTTGCTCATCATAATAATAGAGTTAAACATTCATGACTACAGTCTTCTTTGCCTGCACTAACCATTTTCTGCAGAGTAAATCAGCGGAAACAAGACATACCGAAATAAAAAAGGCAGGAAAGGGAGGCAAGAAACAGTTGACAGCGGTCAAACACGTTGCTACTGCTCCTAATGGTGTAGTCTTCCACTGGGAAAGTTAAAACAGCGATACGGTGTATCTGGCAACGTCATCTAAGAGCTCCCCTTCTAAAAACAACACTTTTCCTGAACAAGATCTACATTCCACACGCAGCACAGGTGCCTCCTAACAGGAAATGACGTGCTCTATGTTTCTATGTGCGTGTAAGGGAGGGGTAGCGAATCAAATGGCGTTGGAGCAAGGGTGCGATATATTGTAATGTGTGAATTTATCATCTGACCCTAGAGATTGCCAGTGGCGTGTCAAGGGTTTTGGTGCGGTAAGGGAAAGTTCAAGCTCGGGACTGAAATATGCATATATTATTCTCGAAATATATTTATGATTCTAGTTCTGGGCAAATATTTTATTTAAATTTAAATCGGCATTTGTTTTTGACTGGAACAAGGAAATAGTTTTATTCGACTGAGAATCTTAATATTATTTTTTATTTTATTTTAAATGTATTGGATAACTGGGCCAACTTACATTTTTTGGGATTAAAATGAAAAAGCATATATGTACTCTCCCTAATAGAATTTAAATGAAAACAGATACTATTCTCGCCAGCAACGTATAGAACTGAAACTTTAGCTCACACGCTAAAATAAGGAATCTACTTATAAGGAATCCTTAACTAAAAGTACTATTTCTTATCTGTTGCAGTGAAAGTTTAACTTCCAGGACTTGGCTCATAAACTATATACTCGTACTATATACTAATTATATGACAGTCAAAAACATTTATTAACATACCAATTCCCTTTAAATATTCAAGTACTCATAAATAATTAAAAAAATTATTGATAATACAAATATTAAAACTAAAAAAATAAAGCTATTTAATGTATCATCTCCACCCAATTTTGTAACGATCTCTTCAAAATTTAATGGTTCTATTGAACCCAAATACGTCCCTCTATTACCACATAATATTTAATAACTGAAACTTTCTTCTAACACAACATTTAAAATTTAGATTTTAATTAATTAGTTGATTAAATGAATTCACATAGTGTATAGAGAAGGTATTGCATTCTACTAAAAAATTTGATACCAATATTTCACCAGAATATATGTTTTGGGTTTCCTGAACCCAAAAGAAACATTTTTAGGAAAAATGTCCGTATGTGTGTGTGTGTGTGTGTGTGTGTGTGTGTGTGTGTGTGTGTATGCGTGTGTCTGTGGACATCATAGTTCAAAAACGAAAAGACCGTTGGTATTTAAGTTTGGTATCTTCTAAGGTTGCGACACGAAGATTTTCACTACCCTTTACATGGAACAATTTTCGAAAATTTTGATTTTCTCAAAACTGACTCTAACGATTTTTATTAAAATAATATATTTTATAGATATTAGCCTGACATATACCTTGAATTTTCTAGGAATAGCCTCTGGATGAATTTTACAGAATTTTGCATAACTGTGAAACCGTCAGAGATAGACAAAAACTTACCACACAAAAATGTAGAGCACGTTAAAACACATAATTTATGTTACATACATTTTTTTTCGTGGAGTTGGTCGTTGGTGAGATATTGGTTTTTGGTTTCAGCTTTGAAAAACTCTCATACAGGTCTTTGTCAACTCCTGTCCATACAAAGGGGCTTCAGTCACATAGCAACCAGCTTTTGACTATCACTTTAACCTATGGTACTCCCTTATTGCGCTTCTACTTACAAGGAAGCAAGTTATAAGACCATTCTGTTAATTTTTTCTCGATTAGCATGAAGTAAACAATAATTTGTTGCAGAGATGTAGAGAAAGTCATGGGTATGGAACATATTACAATTTTATTGTTACGAAAATGGCCTCCTTATTAAAAAAAATGGTTAAAAATGGAGGACATGAAGTAACTCCCTTTTCTTTTCTTTTAACATGCCCACTCTAACAGTTCTTTTGATATTCGTACATAAGCATAATAGGTTGCTCTGATGCAGAATTTCAGAATTAATAGCATTTGGTCATATAAATCGATTTAACGGACTTAATCTTCCTAAGAGTTTATAGTCCTTGTTTTTTTGATATTATATAAAAATGCTCCTGTTGGTTTATTTAGCTAATCAGAGATTAACCATTTAAGATATATATGCCTTATTTATCTCATTATAATTACTCTGATATACAACCCGCCAATAATTAACTAATGTTCTGTCTAACAAAATAAAACGTCAACAATGATACTAGAGAAAATTACCTCAAGACATCTTAGTATTGAATATCGACATTGAAGAATACGATTTGTTCAACCTAATTTGTAATAATTATATTTTTTTTTCATTTAGCGTTGTTAATAATTAATAATAACACTTCAAATTCTATCACCGGTTTACAAACTGTTAATATGATCCTCAATACATTTCAATTCCATTTTTAAAAATTTGTTAGTCCTTTTTTAACTTTAATTGTTGAATTTACGTGTAATTTGTAGCCCAACCGTATTCTAAACTTCGTTGCCAGCTTTGTTAATTTCTTTTAACCCATAAATGTTTCAGAAAACTAAATACATAATATATTAATGGTGTTATGTGATCCATTTCAATGTTATTTACTTATTAGTTCCTGTTACATTATTATAAATGATCTGTACAGTATTTTAGCTGGCCGATTAAGATAGACATTAAAACAATGTAAACTTAGAACTAAAGAAAGAAGCAGGACAAATTATTTGAACTATTCCTGTGGTTTATCCAGATATTCAAACACAATTTTTAAAGTGCATGTAGGTTTGGCTTCTTTTCATTATTGAAACACCATTATATAGGTTAACTTAGCAATAATTGCAACTACTAGTGTCAAACTGTACTTATCTCCAAAACGAAAAATTAAATGAAAAATGTTCACTCTGATCCTCCAGGAATATTTTAGGTTATGTTACATTAAGGTTTATGCTCATATAAATGTAAAACTTACAGAATGCGTAGTTTATACCATATCACACTGAATATTTTACATTTTAAAACCCAAGTATCTTAATTAAAGACATTTTCACTTACATTAATTTAGCAGCTAACAATGAAAAATGTGACAGTATAATGAAATGTGTGTTTACCTAAATTCAGAATAGAATTTTGTGTCGGACAAAATATACGACGCAACAGTTTATAGAGAACCACAGAGTTTGAAACATCTAGCTTCCTTCTTTAGCTTGACTCCAATGTTTATGCCTTGGCTTTGTTTTGTTATTTGTGGTTCACCGGAAACACTGGAATTTACATTGTTCTCACGTTCCAGTCGAAAGGTTTCATGGCGAATTCCTCAGAGGTATAGTGCGGCTAAGAATTCTTTGAGCTTCTAAAATCAATAAAGACGTTTTTTTACACTTAGTTTATGTATAACGTGGTGATTTATGTGACTTGCCTTATTTGCTCTATACACAAACGTTTCTGTCTGCTTGTTTTCAGTGATTATTTACTTTCTGATGCTACAATCGCATATGGCAACCTTTCTCTTTGTGTTTTATTTTATGTACTATAACAACCGCTTATTAAATAGACGTGGAATTACTTATTGAATCTTGGGGGAGGAACTTGGAATGACACATACTGTTTGAATGTGATACTAAATTGGTGTTAATTGTTGTGGGCCATCTCATTTTGATACGCTCAACTTAAATTAATTCAAATTAAAGCTAATAGACCTAATAATTGGCTAAAACATGAAGCACGGGACTTAAAAGTAATTATAATATTGTAAGTCGCCATTGGAGAATGTCATCTCAAAATAATTTGAGATCACCTTGTGGTTTAAGGAAAACATGCGAGTCAGTTTAGGAATTTAATGCCATGCCGGCATTACTGGGAGATCCGGTCTCAAATCCTGGCTATGGCACTGGATTTTTCAGTCTGACTACCTATCCAAAATAGGTGCTACTTATCATGTAAATAACTTTAATACATGGTGCTTTAATCCAAATTGTTATAGCTATTTTGGTAAAAATAAAATATCTTGGAAAATGCTCTATGTAAAGGGTAGTCAACATGGTAGGATTTTCTTGAAATCTTCGTGTCACATCTTTGCTATATTAGTAATCTGTAATGCCAAGTTTGGTATCTACACGACACTTGCATTTACGGCCTTAAGTTCGATGCCCGCAGATGGCATACTCTAGTCCTGGGATTTGCTGAATGCTGGGGTGCTTTTTAACTGCCACGGATCCTTTCCCTTCGTTCCCTCATTTAATCTCCTCTTGCTCTTTATCTTTCAGATCTGTTTGCTAATGTCTCAGTGGTGTGCGGGCAGATGGCGCGGATGCATGCTCTTAATGAAACATTCTTCACTGTACGGACTGTACGTGCGTCTCTGTCAGTGGCTTCTCCAATTCCTAGCCACAATAGGCCATTCAGAATGGAAGTGAGGAAGATGCTTATCTACATCTATATTGCTTACGTGATAGACAAAGTAAAAGTAAAACATTACATGAACCGTTGTGCTATGTGATACAAATCCGAACCATGCAGAGTTACTAAGCCAAAAGGCAATACAAATTTAAAGGAGTGGCAAGCATTCTGATAAATCTGCTTCTATTTCCAAGGACATTGGAAGGTTTGAAGAACTTGGTGAAGCGTTATGTACGACACAGCAGAAAAAAAAATCATATTCTCACCCCAAATTGTAAAGCTCCGCAAAAACTGTTTCCCACCACACATGTTTTGTGTAGAATTCAAATGTTGCACATAAACAATAGATGGCACCTTTCTGTAATAAAACAAAACAGATACTATTCCTGCTAAATCCTAGCTTCTAGAAGAAGATGGTTTCCTGATATCAACCCCAATAGAGTAAAAATTAAGCTCAGTAATTAAACTATAATTACTGTTATATTGTTTGAAATTAATAAAACATATTTTTATTAACTGTAGTTTGCGTTGATACATTTACATGACCTTCTCTGTGCATCTTCAATAAAGTATTCTTAGAAAAGCCTATTCCTCTATGTACTTCACGTTAATGGAGATAAACGTTATCATATATTTTTTTATTGCACATTTCCTTGAAGGTAAAATGTGAATAAGGACTTAAGTGATAGTCAAATCTTTAAATGCAATGCCGTTCTCTTTGCTTTACCAGGAGAAAGAAAACTTAACGACTTCCCATTTGAGAAAAGTCAAAATATTACAAAATCGAAACCAGTAACAGGGAATGTTTCAGAAATGGTTAAGTCCACAGATATTGCATTTGACATATATGTGTATTTTAGGAGATTTACATTTTTCTGCATAACAAGTTTTTATGCATTTCTTACAGTTTAACGTGATGCAAAAGTCATCCAGATGGAAGAGGGTTTAAGAGGTTATTCCCAAAACGTTCAATCTACATACTTTACTGTGATGAAAATATCTTAAAAAAAAACGTTTTAAGTATTTTAACTCGTTTGAACAATTTTGAGAAAGCAAAAAAGGTTTCCATATAAAGGATAGTTTTGAATGGCCATATTTTCCTACAAGAGTTTGTGCCACATGTTTGAAAGATGTTGAACTTTTTCGTTTTTGAGTTATCTGTCCAAGCAAGCTCACACGGACCGTATCGTGAAAAATATTTTATTCAGAGGACCTCAAAACATACATGTCCAAAGAAATTTCAGCATTCAATTTTTGGGTGGGCTACAATGTCTTAATTATCTAGCATGTACATAGAAAATGGTGGAGAAATGAAATGGCAACAAATAATACAGTTTGTTTTCTCAAACATTTTAAACGTTTTATTTATAGGATTAGAGAAACAGTTTAGAGAAACATCACGAGTGTCTATTCTTTTGTCATCCGTGGTGTAGTGGCTACCATTCAAGTTTCTAACATTCATGGTTGAGGTTTCAAATCTAGCGGAGGGTGGTGCATTTTTTTCATACGTAAAATCCTTGCTTCGGAAAGAAAATAAAGCTGGTGGTTCTTGTAATTTTTATTTGCAGGTTAATAGAACAGTTCCGTGGGTTAAATTTGTCATTTTCGTGTCCAAAATCCGTGATTTCAACCCTCGGCCCCAGCTATGGGCGATGAGTTCGTCTGTGCCTGTAGGTAGGTAGTAACTAACTCCATGGCACGACAGCTCACAAGGAACCTTGGCCTACCGCCCGGCCGCTGCCTACCCCATCTCGGTCCATGACAGACGTCATGGTTGGGGTGTAGTGTTGGAGGGTGAGACGTGGTCAGCGCCTCGAACTCATGCGGTCCTCATGACCTAGAGCCGCTACTTCTCCATCAAGTAGCTCCTCAATTGCTCCCCCCCCAGGGACCTCACGAGGTTGAGTGCACACGGACCACTCTCCCAGAGGGGGAAAAATTCCCACACTGGTACCGGGAATCGAAACCAGTTCTCCCGCTTGGCAGGCAGCCGCGCTACCGCCGCACTATCCAGACGACCCCTATAGGTAATAGCGAACTAAAAATTCGCTGATCAATTAAATATGTGTTGCAATACTTCGATATGGCGTGACGGAACTGAATTTAATTGTATATCTATTTCTTTCTCTGAAAAGGAGTTTAGTCATCTATTCAGGTTGAAAGGATATGTGGAGCAAATCTTCACTGCTTTTATATTTTAGTAAGTGAGTATGGTTGCTAAGTACTGCCTTATAATAAGAAATGTGGTATCAGCAGAACATATATTTTGAGCGAGGGAATGTTCGTGATGATGTGCCATGATTGGCATGATTAGTCTACTACTAAAATTAGTATGGGTTATGATAAGAACCTCAAAAAAGATTAATTACAATCATAATAATATGGCAAAAGTTAATTTCTTAGACATCTCTTACCCTTTTTGATGTTAGGGTTGATATTTGCAGGTATTACCAATCACCTGGAAAGATTTTATCGGAGAGCTGAGGCAGGGAACTCATTGTGTTGAGATTAAAATAATTACCTATACTGAGTATTTTCTTGATTTCAAGCTTGTCTTATAGTAGTATTTTCATATACTTTATGCTTTATTTCGAGTTATTACAGTCTTTAATTTTGAATCAGGAAGATTTTAGCCCGCCTCTTTAATGTCCGCTTGGAATTTGAAGGCACCGTAATTATGGCAGTAGAATTTAAATCCTTGTTAGCTTTACTCATATTCTATGCCTTACTCGTTTCATTCTTTGAGCGTTCGTTGTTTTATTCACATATTCCTGAATTCACAATCCTCACGTTCTAAGAGATTGCTATCAAATCGTGGTTAGGCTAACTTTTCTTTGATTGAGTAAATTAATATGACAACAGTTCTTAACACTGCTTTACTAGTAATCCGAGGTTACAGAATAGTTGATAATGATGTCGAATTTGTAGAAATAATGACAAACTTATCACTGTCATTATTCATAAGGTTAACAGTTTTATTGTTTGCTGTTTCAGTAGTAATCTACATCAGATAATCTACTCGTAATTTCGCTTGTGTTTTGAACTTGAAAACTTATTATACATACGTAATAATAAAGTTCAGCTATGAATATAATTTTCAGATTCACATTTGCTGTTGTTATTAGTATAAGTATCTTATTATTAATAATATTTTAAATTTTGGGCTTTAAAAGCTCGATAAATTATAAAAGTGCAAGTATTCTTTCTCAAAATATACATATTTTAAATGCAGGTGGAATTGCCTGCACATTATTCAGGGTTGCATTTTTTTCTATATTATCAAGTTATATTCATGAGTTTTTTCTTCCTTTAAGTGGAAATCTCAACGACAATCCGTTATGTGCCATATTTATTAGTTTTTCTGAACTAATTTACCAAGACATTTGGGGATATGCTACATAGATAAACGTAATTAAAAAAGATGTGTATTTCATAGCTTTACAGGGCAAAAATTAATAATGAATTTTATAAATCTGTCCATCCATTGTTTTGTGCTCATAAATATTTTGCGATGCTTGTATAAATTGAAAATGACCAGAGATTGTAATTTCCAGTATTCTACTTCCACGATATTCTGTAATGAACGAGACGTAAAACGAAGAATTCGCCTTAGAGAAGTTAATATTATATAAAGTAATGTTCTTCTTATTACTTCCAAATAGAATGCTAAAGTGAGTGAAGTATGTGTCTACTAGAATAAAAATGAAGCTTCTAATGCCTATTTCTATGAAATGTTGGTAAAAATCTAATATAATTATGAATGTAACATAACTTCCAATTTTTTAATTCTTACGAATTAGTGTATGGTTACTTACAATGTGGCGATGAGACCTGGGCAATGAATAGAGGTGTTTAAGATGTACTGGTGTTGAATGGAACAGATCATCTGCATAAAGAATGCGATCAACACAAATTGCACTGAACTGAGTAAAGGAGAAACGGCAACTAATCAAGCAGATCAAAAGAAGAAGAGTAATTTAGAAAAGGCACAGGCTACGACATGGTGTCTTTTAATTGATATACTGGGAAACGCCCTCGTGAAAGTCTCCTTCATAAGAACCGTCTTCGATGACTGGTTCGGGAAGCTATGAAGAAGGCAAAATGAAAGGACAAGGTAGATCTTTGTGGGTAATGTTCATTGTAGTGGCAAGCCAGCCTCTCGTGAAAAACATGAATAACGTAGCAGAAGATACCTTTGAGATTAATCAAAGTAAAACCACCATGATTATATTTCATATAAAACTTTGACATACACCATGTGTTAAAACTTGGAAAATAGGGATGGAAGCGAAAGAAAGGCGTTGATTCATCCACCAGATTATGTTTTACCATCCGTAACCTAGCAAAAAGGTCGCCTCCTTAGCGCAGCTGCTTGCCAAGCGGGAGACCTGGGTTCGATTCCCAGTACCGGCGTGGGGATTTTTCCCCCACATCTGGATCGGGGTGCACTCAGCCTCGTGAGTTCCCTGGTGGGCTAACTGAGGAGCTACTTGATGGAGAAGTAGCGGCTCCAGGGCCGGGAGGGATTCGAGGCGCTGACCTCGTCTCACCCTCCAATACTGCACCCCATCCTTGACGTCTGTCATGGACCGAGATGGGGGACGAAGCGGCCGGGCGGTAGGCTAGGGTCCATTGGGAGCTGTCGTGCCACGGAGTTATGTTAAACTAGCAAAAGGGATTTCGGAAAGGAATGGATGGCGTAGTTTAAAATTTCAGGAAAATAGTACGCGATCCATTCAGGACTAAATCCATTGGTAAGCTATTTACATGTTTCCTTTATTTATATACACGCACATACATTTTCTTTTCTAGAAACATCTAACATGGAGTCAAGAGTTAATCCAAATCAACTCTGCAAGAGCACTCAGCTGGAGTCACTCACTGGAATGATAATATATTATGTGCTATATATATACATGTACATATTATTGCGTTAATCTATATTATTGCGTAATATTGCATTGCAATTGCATTCAAAACACATTCTTTGCCTTTCTCATTTATCTTTCCTTCAGTCAACATATGGCGCGATCCTAACCCCATTGATGTCTCTGCATAGAGATGAATTTCCTGTGAACAGCCGTTGCGAGTAAGTCCAGTAGGAAATATTAAGTAGTAATGTCATTAAAAGTAAGCATTAATATCTTCAGTTATTAAATAATGAAAATTAAGTACGTTATACTGAAATATTTAATATATGACTTTTTAAAGATATGTTTAAATAATATGCATAACGGAAGCAGTAAATAATACTTCCTTAATTATAAATAGATATAGAGTGATACTAAATAAATATAAGAATAATTAAAGCAAATTAAATTGTTATTATAACAATACAATTAAACATGAACTCAAATAAATAGAACAAAGGTTAAAAATCTCTCATTATAATAAATATACATGCGTAAGAATAAATGTTATGTAGAATAAACTTGTAAATAATAAATAATTTGGTTACTGCTGGATACTAGTGATGTATAAGAACCAGCGAAGTCGTTGGCTTTCCAGTAACATTTTAGTTTAGAATGGCTTATACCGTTTTATATTTTAAACTTTTACTTAATTATATCAATTGGTTTTTAACTTATTAAATTTATGAAAAACAAATAATTTATAAATAACTTGTAATGTTTAAGTTTCAATGAATTCTCCAGTATAGTTACTTAGGTGCTGGGGTAGCATATTCCGACTTTATTTGTTTATTTATTTGTTATGCCAACATATAGAGTTAGCGTTTTTTAATTAATTTTACATGTTTTAACACTAATAGTAGGCAGGAAAGCATTGCACTCCACACAAAAATTCCATATCTGATTCACACGTTATAGGATTCTGCTACAAAAGACAATTTTTAGAAAAATGTCTGTGCCCGCGAACGTGTCTGTAAACAGTCAGTTAAATCTTTCAAAGATACAACATTTGATGTTTAATAAAATCTCCACATACTCTTTATAATATCTCCATGGCACGACAGCTCACAGCGAGTTTTAGCCTACCGCTGAATCTTCCATCTCGGCCATGACAGACGTCATGGATGGGTTGCAATAAAGGAGGGTGAGACGTGGTCAGCCGGTTAATGCTGTCCTCATGACCTGGAGCCGCTACCTATCCATCAAGTAGCACCTCAGTAGGCACGAGGCTGAGTGCACCCCGGAACAGGTCTCCCAGCGGGGGAAAAATCCCCACGCCGGTACTGGGAATCGAACCCAGTCTCTCGCTTGGCAAGTAGCTGTGCTACCACCACGACAACCACTATATTTCTATATAAAATGGAAATTTTGCGATCAGGTCAAGTGAAATATTGTCATGGAAATGCTGGATGGAATACAAGTGTGACTCCTAAGTAAAGAGGAATGGATTCTCAGAAAGAAGCAAGTACTTCAATGGTAAGACATCAAAATCCAAAGAGAAACTGGAAGCGTAAGGGTTGGTCTATGCCATTCCCCTGTTGTGCTTGGAGTGCGGATGAATATCGATATCACATAGGTATAATCACTGTCATTACCCAAATGGTCACGAGGGCGTTATCAAATAGAGTCCCTAATTCATCGAGTCACATAATCGCGGCATTGAAGCGAGGGTGATGGCATCTGCTGATGACATGAACCATATGTTCTGGACTTTTCAGAAAAACTAAGCGGAGGGTCACTGAAATGCCTCCCGTCGCGCGAGCGGAACGTTCAACCCTTCCTCGATGTGCAAATGGACAACAACGTTTCAAGAGATTAAACCTTAATGAAAGTAGATAAAGGCTCACTATCACCCTCATGGGGCATTATAACGAGTTTCCTCTTTTGGGGCAAGTATGGTGAAATAGGACTTATGAAAACGAAGGTAAACCAGCAGGGAGGAAGATATTATTTCCTTTTTACTTTCTCTACATGTGCTATGTACATGGTGTATAGAGAAGGTATTGCATTCCATCCAAAAATCGATACCCAGATTTTACCAGAAATAGACGTTTTAGAATCCCAAGGATACAAAAAAGCATTTTTTAGAAAAAGGTCCGTGTGTGTCCATGATCCAGTATCTTCCAAGGGTGCCACAGGAAGATTTTGAGGAAAATTCCCCCACACCAAACTACCCTTTCCATGGAAAAAATTTCGAAAATTTTGATTTTCTCAAAACTGGCTGTAACAATTTTTATTAAGATACCGTATATTGAAGATATATTCACGAAAAATAAAATGAATATCTTGAATTTTCTGAGAAGAGCCTCAGAAGGTCTGTTTATTCCGGATGAATTTGGCATAACTAGTAAACTTAAGAGATAAAGAAAAACTTACTACACAAAATATGTAGATGTTATTCAAACACACAATTTATTTTTCATGGAGTTGACCATTTTTGAGATATTCCTTGTTATCGGTTTCAACTTTAACTTTTCACATACGGGAATTTGTCAATTCCTGGCAATGCAAAGAAACGGGTTTCATCTACGTGGCAGACAGCTCTTAAAAGATTTTACTATCGTGTTGGCCTAGTATATTCCATTATTTACCTTCTACTTATGTTTATCTCGATTAGCATGAAGCAGATAGAATAATAAGTTTTTTAACAACAATAATGTGTTACAGAGTTGCAGAGAAAATCTTTTGAATGTAACACATTAGATTTTTGAAAAGCTTTCGAACATAAACCTTCGGTGGCATAAAGAATCTCAAAAATGTTTCTTGCTTTGAAGATGTTGGAGAAAAGGCCATAGTTCTTAAAGGAGCAACGTGCGGGTCAGAATTCAGTAGAGCCGATATTGACCCACCTAGAGGAAGGAATTATGGTTTCAAAGTAATTTGGTTGTATACACCTGCAGTGGCTAAAGTATCAAATTTCCTGACCATGTTTCTCTCTTACCTGTCTCTCCACAGTCCATTGTTGTTGTTTTTTTTTCTTTAACATAAAAACATCATATCTCATAGGAAATATTTACACATACTATCGTACTAAGAGTGTAAAAAATAGTGTGCTGATCACCCGTTTTAAATGTTATTCTAATATCAAATTATAATCATTTACATATAAGTTCATTAATTCTATCCCACCTTAACAGTGTAGAAAAATAGTAGATATTATGTTCATTGCAATACATTTTACTATAACGCCTAATGAGAATCATTTGTATATTTATATGTTATATTTTTATACATGCTATCGTACTCTAATGAGGGTAGAAAAACAGTATAAACAGAGAAAAAAAATATATCCCTCCGTTTGGAATAATATATTATATTTAGGTATCATTAATATAGCTAATATTATATGTGTTCTAATATTATATTGTAAGTATTATATTATATAGTTAGACTCAATTACAGACATACTGATTTATTCCACTGTATTCTGATCAGGTAGAAAACTAGTTTAACAAAGAGTACAAAATACCTCCTGTCGGAGATAGAATCGAGGACCTTACTTATTACTAGATAAAACTCAAATCTATGAGCATTAATGTAATAAATATTAAAAGCATGATAAACATACCAATTTTTACTTTCTCTATACGCACTATGTACTTAGTGTATAGAGAAGGTATTGCACTCCACCCAGAAATTCGATACTTCACCGGAAATATATGTTTTGTATTCACCTGAATCCAAAAGAAGCATTTTTAGAAAAATGTCCGTGTTCGTGTGTGTGTCCCTGTGACTGTGAACACGATAGTTCAAAAACGAAAAGTCAGTAAAATACCAAACTTGGTATTTAGGTTTAGTATCTTCCAGGGATGCGAAAGAAGATTTTGAGAAAAATCCCCCCACCTCAAACCACCCTTTACCTGGAACTTTTTTCGCAAATTTTTATTTTCTCAAAAATTGTTCTAACGATTTTGATTAAAATTTCGTATATTAAAGATACTAGCCTGACAAATAAAATGTATATCTTGAATTTTTTTTGAATAGCCTCTGAATTTTGTATAACTGCTAAACCATACGAGATAGACAAAAACTTACAACACAAAAAATGCACAGCACATTAAAACACACAATTTATCATATATACATTCTTTTTCGTGGAGTTGATCGTTTTTGAGATACTCCTTTTTTTTTTTTTTTGTTTTTTTTTTTTGTTTCAGCTTTAAAAAGGTTATACAAACAAAGGAACTTTAGTCACAAGCAACCAACTTTTGACCATCACTTTAACCAATAGTACTCGTTATTTCGCTTCTACTTATAAGGAAGCAAGTACCAGGACTATTTCTGCTGACTTTTTATCGATTAGTATGAAGTAAATAGAAGCATAAGCTTTTTAACAATAATATGTTGCAGAGATATAGAGAAAGTCAAGCGATCAGATTTTTAAAATATTCTTTAAGTTGAATTTTGCTCAAAATTACTCAACACACTACTTACAAGAGTAGGTGCATACTTAATCGAGTTAAAGGGTTCATCAGACTTCGCTAGAGGTCAAGAACACCCTTGACATCCGTGAAGTCGTTGTTTCACTGTACATTCATTTCAACCAAAGTCGGTACTTGCATTCAATTACTTAATAATATATTAAATATTCTTTTGCTCTTCCATCTGCATAGTCCGTTTCTACGGTGCTCGAAACAAATTTGGGATTTGTGACGATTCCGTTTAAAGAGTGAGACTTAAAGGTATTACTGTCCCTTATTCATTCACTTCCTTCTCATTTACTTTCCAATCTCATTTGATCACGCCACAACTTTCAATATAACAGCAAATCCTAACATAACCATGTTTACAAGCTCATTTGTGATTTCCTTGTTGCTAAGACAAACACAAAACCTTTTATGATTAGAACCACTTGAAACTACGCAGTGTAATTTGAAGTAGAGCAGTATTACCAATATAACACAGTAAATCTTAGCCGATATAGATTAACTTTAGAAACTAATTATTGAACGAGTTCAATGGTGGAATCAATCACAATGGCGTTTCCCTTTTTGGGGAACAACAATTTAATGGCTTACTGGTACTCGCAGTTGGTTGAGTTTGTTGGGTGAAGGAATTTGTGTCTAGGTTAGGCAACTCCAAAATCGAGTATAAACCACAATACTCATTATAGTTCACATATGGTACCAAACTTGACAGGAAACCTTAAAGTTATCGGTACACAAAAACATAAAATAACCAGGAATTCCGGAGAAAAACAAATGAGATGTCATTTATTTCACGGTCTTCTCTATGCGAGAATGAATGTATGTTGCAGCAAATATTATACACAGTCCCAAAATTAAATTAATAATAATATAATGGCTTTACTATCAGTATTGTTTCGTCCCTTACTACTGGAGTTCTGCGATGGTGTTACGTATGCTTAGCTAACTGTTCAACTTCAGCCCTATTATAGGAAGCTTTACGTGCGAGTGCCTGTTAAGGGGGTTGAAAACTTGAAAAATTTTAAACACCATACTTATTCTGCCATTTTGTTTCAAAAGTAATTAATGCAACAAATAATAAAATGAATAAGATTTCTATAAGAATGTTAAATTCAAATAACTTTAAGTGTATTAACTGTCTCAAGACTTCCCTCCACACATGAACAAGTGGGCTTCACTTCAATTTATTGACCTTCGGTAAAGGCACTCCCTCAGCGCCAGTGGTTAACGATTTCAAAATGAGGTTGTGTGGGTGGTCGTGTGATTGAACCATATTATGCAAGCGCAGTACGCCTGATAAACTTTCCACATCCTTAGGGACAACAACAAAATGTAAAAGTATTACGGTAACCAGTTTCTTAGACTATAGCTTTAGGGATATTTGTTCTTCTTAGGAGCTAAAGGTCAATAAATTTCTCTTGCAAATTTACTGTCTCTCGGTTTATTTCTCCTGAGGATAATTAGGTAGAATTTGTTTGTTTTATATATTTATGACTGTGGTTAATCTTTCATTACTATGATTTCTAAACAGAGCTAAATTTATAAACTTTGCGATTACTTAAGAAAATAAAATTGTAAGAGATATTTTAAAAAGGTATAATGGGACAACTTGAACATATTTTATATGTTTATGAGCAAATTGTCTTAAGAGAAGGAAAGCAAATAGGAATAAGTCTCGAAGATTTAATCCGTGTGTTTGTGTTAATATAGTTAATAATTTTTAGCCGTCATTTGCTGTGCTGTGTACATCATATTAATTGCATTTTAAGAAATAAATAGTCCTAAAATTTCACAGATAATCGATATTTATAATTTCAAATTAATAGATATATCAGTGAATACTTCCTTCAAATGATAACAAACAGCTTCGAATGAAGAGACTTTTTGTCTTTATGGATCAGAAATGGATATTAATAAAAAATTAAATAAGTTTTATGCAATAAAAGTATCTTTAAATAATACAGAAAGAAAATATTCAATAATAAAGTTGTATAAAACAATTGCTATTCCAATTATAACTTATGGTTCAGAAACATAGAGAATGACAGCGCAACATAAAAGAAATATTCAAACGCCGGAAATAAAGAATCATCGCTGGATGTGCTAGATTAGATAAAAAACAAAGCCATGAAATACGACAAGAACTAAATATATAAGAATAAAACCAAATAATAATAAAACTGTAAGCGACACTTAAACAGAATGGATGAATACAGAACTCTTACCAGCCACTAAAGACTACCGGCACGTCCGAGGAAAATATGGAAGAAGCAAGACTTTGGAGCCGGAACAGCTAATATCCTAAACCGTATTGTAGATGCAGAAGAGGAAATTAAGCTATTTAAAGTTAATACGGAATTTGAACCCTAGTTCATTTAAATTAAAGTCCTAATATATTAAATGATTAATATTGTTTCGGCTCAATACTGTCTCTTCTTTTGTGGCAGGTGTGTCACAGATGTACTTTACATTTTCTAATATATAGCTTTTGGTTTGTATCTTTATATTACTCGAATCATATTTGCATGCATTACTTACTTAAGTGGTCCACCTTTTTCCATTCTACTTATTGAACGTGATATTATTAACATTAGTTCTTGAAAAGACCAAGTTCATATTACTTTCTCTATATCTCTGCAACAAATTATTGTTAAACAGCTTATGCTTCTATTTACTTCATACTAGTCGAGAAAAAAAATCAACAGAAATAGTCCTATTACTTGCTTCCTTGTAAGTAGAAGTGAAATTAGGGGATACCATAGATTAAAGTGACAGTCAAAAGCTGGTTGCTATATGACTGAAGTTCCTTTGTTAGTATGGACAGGAATTCTTCAATTCCTGTATGAGAGAATTTAAAATTTTTAAAGCAACATCTAAGAAACGATCACTCCACGAGAAAAATGTATATAAGATAAGTTGTGTGCTTTAAGATGCTCTGCATTTTTTGTGTTGTAAGTTTTTGTCCATGTCTTACGGTTTAGCAGTTATGCAAAATTCCGTAAACTTCATCCAGAATAAAGTAGTCTTCAGAGTCTATTCCCAGAAAATTCAAGATAAACATTTTATTTGTCAGGTAAATATCTTTAATATCGTATACGAAATCTTAATCAAAATCGTTAGAGGCATTTTTGAGAAAATCAACATTTGGAAAAAAGTTCCATGTAAAGGGTAGTTTAGGGTGGGGGGATTTTTCTCAAAATCTTGGTATCGTATCCCTGGAAGATACTAAACATAAATACCAACTTTGGTATTTTGCCGACTTTTCGTTTTTGAGCTATTGTGTTCACAGAGACACACACGGACATTTTTCTGAAAATGCTATTTTTGGATATAGGGGACCCTAAAACATATATTTTCGATAAAATCTTGGTATCAAATTTCTAGGTGCAGTGCAATACCTTCTCTATACACTATGTACATAGTACGTGTAGAGAAAGTAAAAACCGGTCGCAACCGCGCTAGACGTATTCTAGGTGTTCATTTTAAATAGCGGCTGTCATGCTTCACCCTTGCTTTAAATTACTCACTATTTTGACCTTTTCAAAGGCTACAGAGGCATTTTAGGCATAGTCTTGAGAAGTTTCTAAAAAGAAGATGTAAGAAGTTTCCTAAGGTATATCAAGGTCCTAATGCAGCATTCATACTTACAGGGTCTCTGACAAACAACCGAACTTAACCCCCAAAGGTTACCAGTATTAACAGAGAGATTAGGAGTCCTGTTTAGATTTAAACTGACCATTTCGATTTTGATATTACAGCAGACTGCCTTTAACGTAAGAGCACAGAGTCTTGTTTATTGAATCCAACTTTTTGAACAGAGGTATTCATTGAAGGGTAATACCAAAACATATCTACGAAAATTTTGGAAATTTCTGAGCAGATGCTTATGCTTTCGTATTTTGCTTTTGCAAATTCATTAGCAGAAATGTATTTGGATCTGAAGTTACAGATTTTTCTGATTTTTGCTAATACCTTTAGTAAGTACACAGATTTTACATTTCAAAAACGTTTTAGAGCTATAACATTTGTCTCTCTCAATACGTTTCGAATTAGAGAGGATTTTCTGCAGTTGTACGTTAGTAATATTTTAAAAGCCGGAAGGAGGGCTTAGTGCGCCTAGAAATCCAAAGGGATTTGCTTTTGGAGCATAAAATAATAATCCTTCAGCAGATTTCAGCTCTAGAGCTTGCCGATAAATTTGCGCATTAAAAGAGAATGGTTGCAAAGAGCGGCAGAGTTGGAAGAAAGAATTCAAATTATGTAACGTTGCATGAATAAAACATGATTCGTTTGGATCAGTGCTTCCGTTTTCCATAGAAAACTAGGTGAGCAAGAGTCACTTGCTTCTCGTACAACTGGCACCAATTTTAATAGCGATTTGACTTATTGGACATGCGCTTGAGTTTCCATTCTGGCAGCTGGTATTCCAATACTAGCCCATCCATGGACTACGAAATTATTTTACAAGCTCTTTTGTTAACAACAAATATATACTTCCTGGAGAGTTTCTCTCTAGAGCTTTAAAGCTGTATTGTCATTGGCGAGAGTTTAACTTATATAGTTTTAGTAATATTTTATCAACTAAGAATTACTCCAAATTAATTGGGATTTGATTACCACATATTCTTGGTAAACTACAAACTTTGTTACTAACCGATTAAGTAACAGGATGAAAATGACTTGCTTCTTCCGATGGCACTCACAGTGGACTTTTCGATGACGCCAATTTCCATTGGGCTACGTGCGCATTCGCACTTTGACGTCACACTGGATATTCTAGAGCATTTAAACATTCGATGTTGATTGGCTAAGACTATCAGGACATTGGTTCTCCATATTAGGAGTATGGCCACCATGTTGGAATACCCTTCCAGGATGCCGCTAAATCTATTTAAGGGACTGAAGACTCGACCACCAAGTCTTGACCATCGGAGAACGTCTGCTTCGTCTGTGCCTCTTAGGAGCATCGCTCAGGGCTCAACCGCTCAACCGCCTCGACCACTTCGTCTCTCACTTCGCCTAGACACACCATGACATACTTCTTAAGGTAAGGCTCTGTATTAATAACCCCAGTAATCAGAATTATATTGGTCAGGATTAATGAAATATATTTCAATCCCCCACCTTTGTAAACTAAACATTCGCTACCAACAAAGTATCTAATATTTCTAAATATATTAGCTTAATTTAAGTCCCGTTGTTATCATTGCTGTATCATCTGCCTTCCTTTCAGAACCTTAAAATAGCTATCCCTCACGTCGCAGAACCTGTTCGCGACAGTATATTCCACATTTTAAAATCCCTCAGCACGGAAAAAATATTTTCTTTAATATACCCCACCGCTGAATCCTTGCACTTGACAGCTCGGGTGGTTTCGCGTAATGTTGACTATGCTGCCTTTGCGGCGCTGCCAGAGTAACTAGTAAACAACAGCTAATTAGAAATGCCGAGAGTAATGAAACTATTTCGTTATTTATGTTAATTGATAATAACAATATTACTATAACGTATTTAGCATACATTACGTATTTACGACAATATAAAAAATGAATATAACATAGCTTGTTACAACGAAAATTTCCTCAGGTTAGAATTTTAATAGCTGAATTCCATCCAAGACCATCATCATCATTCTCAGAAACATATCATCATTGTCATCATCAACATCTTCGTCGTCGTCACCAAGACATACCATTAGTAGTTTACATTCACTGATGATTCCGTCTAATTCCTATGTTTTACGTATTATTTTGTGCACATGATTCACTTTCTTCTTCCATGAAGCCGCGTCCACCCTCGTCACACCTTCCCGCAAAAGTCTATCCACCTCTGTAATTGCGAAAGTCTTGTTATGTTCCCTCACGTATAAACAAACATCAACAACACTATCAACAATAACAACGAATAATAGGAAGCTTGCACTGAACAGCTCAGCGCATGTGTTAGGAGTTCACAAACTGAGCACGTGGTTGGAAATAGTCAGATATTGCAACGGTGCGGCATTTAGATCCGTTTCCGTTGTCTGACCGACCGACCGGAATACTGCTTTGTGATTGGTTCAGAAAGTCAAATGGGTAAAGCTTGTTTTCTGTTTTTCATGGGTATATATAAACTTAACTCCCAAATGTCAGGTGCAAGGGTTCAGCGGCGGGGGTACGACACTAGTTCTTATTTCATATGGCAGCACAAGCGAGGGTAGTGATGATGCATGCTTTGAAGTGATTATTGGGAATGGAAATTTGGGAAGTAAATGTTCCAGTTCTACGTTTAAGGTATATCGGCATTTACCAGTTATAAAGACTGGGGAAAAGCTGGTTAAAAACCTGAATCGGGAGGGGAGCCAGTCCTGATAGATTTATTTGAACCGCGGACCTTCCATTTACGAGTTCATGTCTAAATATCTCGGACACTCGTGTCGATCTTTGCATTTTTACGAAAAGGTCCGTACATACTTGTGTGAATCTGTAAGTTTGTGAAAATTATAATGCAAAAACAAAATGCCGGGTGAATACCATACATCAATACTTATTCCAAATAATCCAATATAATATTACATTTTGTAAGGCCTCAAACTGAATACGGATTTCCTGTTACTGATAAACAATACGACTAGACCATGAGAGGAAGTAAAGAAAAAAAATCTGATGTGTTCCATTCACATGACTTTCTCTACGTCTCTATAACAAATTATTGTTAAAGAGCTTATGCTCTAATAAAGAATATCTTCTAATTAAAAAAATAAATGATGCTTAATTAGAGGATATATATCCTATTTACTTCATGTTAATCTAGGAACAAAATAGTCTTATTACTAGCCTCCTTGCAAGTAGAAGCGAAATAAGGGAGTGCCATAGGTTAAAGTGATAGTCAAAAGCTGGTTGATATATCACTGAAGTTCCTTTGTTTTTATGGACACTAGCTAACAAATTCGTGTATGAGAAAAGTATAAATTTTTCCAAGCTGAAACCAAAATCAAGGAATACCTAAAAAAACGATAAACTCCTCGAAAAAAATGTATATTACATACACTGTATGCTTTAAAGTGCTCTAGTGTTTTGTGTGGTAAGTTTTTGTCCATCTATTACGGTTTAGCAGTTATGTAAACTTCCGTAATATTCCTCCAGAATAAAGTAGTCTTTAGAGGTTATTCCCAGAAAATTCAAGATATACAGTTTATTTGTCAGGTATATATCTTTAACATACGATATTTTAATAAAAATCGCTAGAGCCATTTTTAACAAAATCAAAGTTTTCGAAAAAAAGTTCCATGTAAAGGGTAGTTGTGGGTCTTCTTGAAAATCTTCGGGTTCAATCCTTGGCAGATGCCAAATTTAAATACCAAGTTTGGTATTTAAGACGGTCTTTTCATTTTTGAGCTATGCTGTCCACAGACACAAGCACACGCACACACACACACGGAGCATTTTCTGAAAATGCTTTTTTTGGATTCAGGGGACCTAAAACATGTATTTCTGGTGAAATCTCGGTATCGAATTTTTGGGTGGAATGTAATACCTTCTCTATACACTATGTACATAGTACGTGTAGATAAAGTAAAGACTATTACTCAAAAAACATAATACCTACTCAACTAATGCAATTTGAAACAAATGACTTTTGTGCAGCTTTGGCCGTGTTTACTTTCTCTAGCACGTATGTACAATGTGCGTAGTAGCTAGAAAATATTTTGTTACCCACCCAAAAATTCGTTACCAACAGTCCACCGCAAATACTGGTTTTAGAGTCCCCTGAATCCAAAAGTAAGCATTTTTAGACAAAGGTTGCGTGTGGTGTTTCGATGCGTGTGGGTGTAGGTTCCATGAACAAGATAATGCAAAAACGAAAGTTTAAATATACTGGGTGTCTTAAGATTTATTATCATTCAAGGATGGGACATGAAGGTTTTCCGGAAAATAATTCACTTTATATAAACTATTTTTCGAAAAAATGTATTTTTTCAAATGTGGTACTAACGCTTTTAATTAACATACAATAGACTTAAGATATTTCATGACAAACGAAATGTGTATGTTTAATTTATCTGGGAATAGTCACTGAAGATATCTTCGTTATAGATCACTTTTTCATATCTGGCAAACCATAACCATAGATAAAAGTTACTCAAAAAAAAAAAAAAAAAAACACATTATACAGCGTTTTTAGAACTAACCGTTTCAGAAGTATTCTGTTCTAGGTTTCAATTACCTAAAACTTTTCTCAGATGTGAGGTCCTCATTCGTTTCATACCTCTTTCGTTTTACTCTTTGCACATAGAATTTCAATGACAACGCATAGCATTATTTTATAAGATTTTATTGTCTCTTAATCTAGAGTATTCCTTTATTTTCTTTCTAATTAAAAAGAAATTTCAGGTAATGTTTATCCTGAATAGTATTCTGTAGATAAGAATAATCGTTTGTAAGAACAGTTTGTTTTCAAAATGGATAGATAGAATATTCAGATTTTTAAATATTCTTTTTTGCATTCTCACGCTTTACCAACCTGAAATGTTTTATAACATCTGTAAAACAGCTTACACGTTTCTTCCCCTTTTCTTGCACAGGTTTATTAGTAAAATAAATTGACTTGAGAGGTGTGACAAGTTGTATCTAAGTTATGTTTCGTTTTGCCTTACCGATTCCATATTGTTTCACACAATGTATGATTAACACTTTTTGCTTCTTCTTATTCCTATACCACTTCTATATTCCTTTCACAGGATCTTAAACGTAAGCAACTCCAAGTGCAATGACCGTTAAGGCAAGACAAAAGGAGCTGGCCATTCACTCAAAGCAGAGTGCGATGGTGGAAGGATGAGGACGGCCCACGTAAAATAACCGGTGTGATGGTACAGAAAAACAAAATGTTATAATTCATTTGGGTATACTCTGATACACAAGATACAATTATTAAAATTGATGGCGGGTTTCCATTTGACTACAGTTATATAGTTTGTTTTTAGGTAAAATAACACTCCAATATTATTTAAATAAAGTAATAAAAATATTTATGGTGTAAAATAGCTATAACTTGTATTGTTAAACACATTTATGATACAGATGAAAAGAAAATTCTACACATATTTTAGCTATGCTCCTAAAACACCAGCTGCAGTTGCATGGATTTTGGTTTTTGTTAAGAAAACGTTACCACAGTATTGAGATACATTAAAACATTTATGATATAAATAACACATTTTTATATTTTATAGTTAAAATCAGTATAATATGAAAACAATAATCCTTAAATAGTTTAAATATTCTCCAAAAATAGCAGATTGCGCGTCCACCTCATATCAGGAAAGAGGTTAATTAAATATTATTCATTATAATGT
The DNA here is from genome assembly GCA_030762935.1 of Hymenopus coronatus. Classification (NCBI taxonomy): domain Eukaryota; kingdom Metazoa; phylum Arthropoda; class Insecta; order Mantodea; family Hymenopodidae; genus Hymenopus; species Hymenopus coronatus. Next base: position 116,456,975 of record CM060888.1, on the reverse strand, counting down.
AACGGTGCCTCTTGGGACCGAGCGACCGCTGAAAGGATCACTGCCTGGCCAACTGCCGGTTGTTGTTCAAGTAACTCTGTTATTACGTAGCCTCAAGATATAATAATAATAATAATAATAATAATAATAATAATAATTCTGTTTTTAGAACATCATATTTTCTATTTTATTCAGCTGCTTTGGCAGCATATTGGCAATGAATATCTGTGGATAAAAGCACATAAAACCGATGGAAAAATCGATGGTCCTGTGTAGAGTTCTCTATTGTAGGAAATACTCATACATAAAGCTGTTGGTTCCATTATTTTTAACCAAACATGGTCCTTGCAACGTGTTTGTTTTGGAGTATACACGGTACGCAGTGCCGCAAGATACTTGTTTATAATGAAAACCGTTGAGGTTCAGCTTTGGGACAAACCACCTCTCTATTGAAAAAGATATAAACATGGATAGTGAGCATGTAGGCCTGTGTGGCCTATAGCCAAGGGCCACTGCTTAACATGACAGGATATGCGTGTTGTGGCTACCGGCTCCAGAACTGGAACAAGCACTAAATATATTTCTTTTATTTCCTTGAAGGCCCAGAAAATTTCACACGAATAAATCAAGTGTATCGTGAGAACTTCCTCAAATGTATAACAGAACGCAAATAAAGATATGCTTTCTACTTCTACGTATATGAAACTCTTTGTCTTTATAATTATGTGCAACAGGAACATTTAACTCACAGGATGTTTTAAAATAACCATTCTAATTACTTTCTCTACACGTACTATGTACATAGTGTATAGAGAAGGTATTGTAATGCACCCAAAAATTCGATACCGAGATTACACCGGAAATACATGTTTTGGGTCCCCCTGAATCTAAAAAAACATTTTTGGAAAAGGGTCCATGTGTGTGCTGGTGTGTTGGTGTGTGTCTGTGTCTGTGGATAGCCTAGCTGAAAAACGAAAATACCGTTAATTACCAAACTTGGTATTTATGTTTGCTATATTCCAAGGATGCGACACGAAGGTTTTCAAGAAAATTCCCCCAAGCCCAACTACCCTTTACATGGACATTTTTGAGATAATTTTGATTTTCTCAAAAATGGCTTTAACGATTTTGATTAAAATATCGTATATTAAAGATATTTACCTAACAAATAATATGTATATATTGAATTTTCTGGGAATCGCCTCTGAAGACTACTTTATTCTGGACGAATTTTACGAAATGTTGCATAACTGCTAAACAGTAAGAAATTGACAAAAACTTACCACACAAAAAATGTAGAGCACATTAAAACACACAATTTATGTTATATACATTTTTTTCGAGGAGTGATCTTTTTTAGATATTCCTTGTTTTTGGTTTCAGGTTTAAAAACTTGTACTTTTCTCATACAAGAATTTGTCAACTCGTGTCCATACAAACAAAGGAACTTCAGTCACCTAGTAACCAGCTTTTGACTTCACTTTAACCAATGATACTCCCATATTTCGCTTCTACTTACAAGGAAGCAAGTAATGTGACTGTTGCTGCTAATTTTTTCTCTGTTAGCATGAAGTAAATAGAAGAATAAGCTTATTAAGAATAATTTGTTACACAGAAGTAGAGAAAGGCATGTGAATGGAACACATCAGATTTTTTTTTTTATATGGTCAAGGGAAAGGGATATTCGTAAATGCTTCGCATTCGAGATGTTGCACGGTGAAAACACAGGTTTTAAAAGAATTTCACAGCAAAATTAAACTTTGTATTCATATACTCCCGTAGACACCAAAAATGAGTCATCCCCAGATTCCATGTGTCGATCGAAGAGCTTCGTATATTTTCATAAAAGCTGTGTTCTCAACGCACACGAAATAACTGTACAATGATCTGTGACTGCTAGCGCAATATTAACGTATGACTGCTGAAAACAGGTCACAGAACAACGTTAGAGTGGCCGAGATGTTAAGAAGGTCTTTCTACCACTCATAACTGCAGTTTGTCAATTTTTAATGTTTGTTAATTCTATGACCTAAATATTTAAAACATAATATTGCATTAATATAAATTTGGAATTTGAAGCTATGGGCCTATATATGCACACAAAAACATAATTCTACTAACACTCATGTTAAATAACTAAAAAAAATTATATATGTAAATTAATTATTATTTTCTAAAACTACACACAAAATATGAACCTAATTAATGTCGGGTTATGAACCCTCGGTCCTTAAAACTAAACTTCGGGGCATATAGAAATTAAATGCCTGCAGTATTGTTGACGAGAAGTTATAAGGCTTCTTGAATTTGTGCTCCTTCACCCATTTAAGGTAAATCGGATGCCAGCTGGCCACACCGTGGCCGAGTGGTTAGGCCAATCGTCTCTCACCTACACGGCCTGGGTTCGATCCCAAGCGACCGCTTGCGAGATTTGTGGTGCAAAAACAGTGCAGGAGCGGGTTTTCTCCGGGTTCTCCAGTTTCCCCCGCCTCTTGTGCTCCAATTTAATTCCACGCATCATTAGTGTCATCGTCCGCTGTGCCACAAGTAGTAAAAACAATGGATGACGTTTCTCTTTTTATCTCAGCCCACACATTCTCAATAGGATTCAAATCTGATGAACAGGGAGGCAAGTCTACCACTCTAATATCCTGCCTCTCTGAAAACCAATTAGAATTCTTTCGAGATTTGTGGACAGCTTATCCGGTACATATTGAAAAATTCCATCAGGATATCCCATTCTCACAAAAGGAATCAAAATATTATCGTCCATTGTATCGTCAGTCTACCACAGCACACCTGGACCGCCCATTGTTATCCAGCCCCAACACGATACAGATACGGGAATAGTAAAGAGTAGAATTGTAAAGCCATGTATTTTGCATCGTATCGAGTCCCATTCGGACGATAGGCAATCAACTTTCCCTCTTGCAGAACAAAATGCCATCTCGTCTGAGAATATATCATTTCATTTGCGGTTGATTAAATTTGTCCCAAAAATGGACTCCTTAAAATGTTTAAAAACATTGGTTTTCTTAACAATACTTTTAGTAGTTTTTCATAAAATAATATTTTTTTCTCTTTTTGTTGAGAGAGATCTGTTCGTACTGATGGGTTTGCGCACTATTCTGTGCACCACATACTTTCGTGTGCAGCATACTGCTGTTTGGTAGAATAAACCCTTAAAGAAGCATCATAATATCTATATATTATTAACTGTACCGAATACCATGTATGCAATAAGCATGTCTAAAATAAGCAGTCGCTTTGCGTAAATTTGACACCATTAAGAAAGAGAAGATAATGTTTGCTGCACGCGAGAAACGAACCTAAGACCCTCACCAGACAAATAACCAACGTTTTGTCACAGCGGTGTACTGCAAGGAGGAGCTTTAGTAATTCCGTACAAAACAAACTGTATCATGTTTTGTGTCATTAATATTGATAGTTTATTTTTGAAGAAGCATAAGTTATGTATTTGATTATGATATTGATCATATGGGTTAGTAATATTAAGATTTGGAACTAGTGACAACTTATTTTTGCCACTACACAACTGTATCACGGTTGGCGTACACAAGACGCTGTGTCGTATAGGACTAAGATATTTACAATACAAATAAAAGGTATATCTTGAAATTTGCTAAACATACGAGATTTTAATAGAAATCGCTAGAGCCATTTATGAGAAAACCAAATTTTTCAAAAAATTGTCCATATAAAGGGTAGGGGGTATTTCTTGAGAATCTTAGAAGCTACTAAGTTTGGCCATTAACGATATTTTCGTTTTTCAGCTATTCTGTTCACACACATACACACACAGACACACGTACTTTTTTCTAAAAATACTTTTTGGATTCAAGGGGCCTTAAACATATATTAACGGTGAAATCTCGAGATCGAAATTTTAGTAGAATAGAATACTTTCTCTATGCACTGTATAAATCGTGCGTGTAGTAAAACTGGCCGCATATAGCATATTTGAAGTTAACGGGTGACATTTAAATTACATATTAGACATTGAAATATAAGTTACAAATTACAAGTTGAAAACATTGAAAACTAAAAATATGGACACCTTAGAATATGAATACTAGCCATTAAAACCTGGGATTATATTTAAAATTAGAGATGAAAAAACTGTTTTACTGAACATTACTTGCAATAAAAGAATATATATATAGTGTCAAGTGCATAAGAATATTTACATCGAATCCTTTATTAAAATTAAGTCTAATCTGAAAGATACAGAGCTGTTGATTTATTCCTTTGTACTCTATAAATAATTCAAATAAGATGTTCAAAGCATACTAGAAGATGTTTTTCTATTTTTTCAGTCAGTTAATAGTCTGGTGGAAGTATGTAACATCCTCTGAACAACATCTTTGTGCGCTTACAATCAGAATATTTGCGTAATAAATTAACAAAAATAAGGAAAATGCTTATATAAACAAGTAACCAAGCGTAGTCTCGGAAGCCCACACTTTTCAAACAAACCTTGTCACGTTTATGTATTCAATTTGTGCGAAAATCAGACATATTAGTCATGATGTATTTAAGGTCATCTGGTCTGTACGCCCCTGCTTTCAAGCAACACATATTACGCCTGCGCGCAATTTGTGTGGAAGCTGACTTACCTATATTTTTACGTACGTTTGTTACTGGCCCGTGTTAAATTTCATTTGCATTTTTATAGAGATGGGGGGGGGCACTCCAGAGAAAAAAAAAAACACGAAGTCAAAACTGGTCCGACCAGTGGTACCGAACGCCTGCAAATACATCTTCCAAACACTGCGTTCATTCGTGTATTGAAGGCGTTTTAAAAACCTTCAGGTTATGTTGTTTAAGCACTCATTTATTTTGGCAATGAGTAAACATACTACACTGTTATGCAAAATCTAAGGTCAAGATGGATAAATTAACATAACATATGAACTACTTGATGGAAATGAATGAAAGAGTAGGAGCATGTTGCCAGGGATGTCTGGACTTTACATGAATGTAGCGAGACAACAAATGGGTCTGGTCCCGCAGCACGGGGCAGTTGAAGAAACAGGACAAGACGATAAGTGTCAATCAGCAGGCTCTTACGTGCACTCTTGTGGTGGTTATCTTTACAACATGGCCCACATTTGCATGAGTTCACACTGGGAAGATTCATTTCAAAACTGGAAGTAGGACAAAGTAAGACGAGTGTTGCCCAGTATTTTGGTATTGCTCACACCATTGCTTCAGATACTTGGGGATCCTTCCTTACTTACCATAGGCACTGCTGTCCCAAGAGAGGAGGTAGTCGATATCGGTCAAATCAGAGATGATCGATACATTGTTCAACGGAAAAAAGGATCCACGTCAAGCATGGGTGAAATTGCAACTACATTTAATAGGACTGTTAAGGATACAATCTCACGCTACAAAGTGGTATGGCGTATTTGCCTGACGGCTATTAGGTTGTGTTTCATTGATACCCGCTCATCGGCCTCACAGTTTGCGATGGTCCCAAGAACATCACAATTGGACCAACGAGGAATAGGGTCGCATGCTCTTCTAGGATGAGAGTAGATTCAGTCTGAGAGTGATTCCGACATACCCTTATCTGGCAAGAACTGGGAACACACAATACACCCAGGAACATGCTTGAATTGGTGGTCCGGATATTAGGAACTGGGAAAGTATAATGTTGCATGGGCGTACCAATCTTTGAACAAAGTACGGTCAATGGTCAACACCATTTTAATGTAGTACTTCTTCCCCATGTACGTCTGACTGCATTTTTATGGATGACAGTGCACGACCAAATCGATCAGGCAAGAGTTCTCTGGTGGTAGGCATACCAGTTGGTTGACGGTGTAAAAAACACAAATTACTTGGAAGATTGAATATCATACCGGCATATTGTCACAGTAGCTCAATGGTGAGAGTAACCGCATGGAGAGCGGGAGGATCGTGTTTAAATCCCGGTTGAGGCATTGAATTCTTTAGCTGATTTTAATAATAAGTAGGTATATTATTAAATAAAACACAATTTTTTAAGGAATTTTTAAATCAAATTTTGGACAAATTTGGTTACTTTGGTAGGAAAGGCCTTTATTCTTTTTTACTTAACACACCCCTCACAAACGATCCAACACACCCAGAGCAATACTATGCATGTCATTTATTGTCGGCACATTCTCAGTTAAAGACACTTTGTCGTACAAATTATATTAATACTCAGTAGATTATAAATTGTTTCATGGAGAGAAACAACAGCTGAATATTGAAAGATAGTGACAAAAGCCATCATTTGAAGCCACCTGATTAAAATCGTCAAGCACCATAACGTTAGTTTTTAAAATTATTTTAATGCTAGAGTTAGATTTTCGTAATATCCAAAATGAAACTGATCAACTAATTTTCATGAAAAATCTGTACTGTATTTCTAAGGCATGTAGCATTTAGTGTAATTTCAGGAACAGATGTAGTCTGTGAAACAATGCAATGACTTTGGAGCAGTGTTTGAGATACTTAAAAAGGAATAAAACATAAACATGAGAAATGTACAGTCAACATTATTTCACGCTAAAATAAAACATAGGGAAATGACTGAAAATATCTGATGTGTTCCATTCACATGACCTTCTCTACATATCTGCAACAAATTATTGTTAAAAATCTTATGCTGCTATTTACTTCATTTTAATCGAAAAAAATAAATTGTCTTATTACTTGCTTCCTTGTAAGTAGAAGGGAAATTAGGGAGTACTATACGATAAACTGATAACCATAAAGTGGTTGCTATGTGAAAGAAGCTCCTTTATTTGTATGGACAGGAATTTGTATGAGAAAAGTGCAATTTTTTCAAAACTGAAACCAAAAACAAAGAATATGTCAAAAACGATCATCTTCATGAAAAAAATATGCATGACATAAGTTGTGTGTTTTAATGTGCTCTACATTTTTTGTGTGTTAAGTTTTTGTCCATATCTTACGGTTTAGCAGTTATGCAAAATTTCGTAAAATTCACCCAGAATAAAGTAGTCATCAGACGCTATTTCCAGAAAATTTAAGATATACATTCTATTTGTCAGGTAAATATTTTTAATATTTGTCATTTTAATCAAAATCATTAGAGCCATTTTAAGAAAACCAACATTTTTGAAAAAAAAATCCATGTAAAGGGTACTTGAGAGTGGGGCGACTTTCTTGGAGATCTTCGTGTCGCATACTTGGAAGATAAAAAACTTAAATAGCAATTTTGGTATTTAACGGTCTTTTCGTTTTTGAGCTATGCTGGCCACAGACACAGACACACACACATGGACCTTTTTGTAAAAATGCGTTTTTTGGATTCAGGGGGACCCAAAACATTGAAATCTTGGTATAGAATTTTTGGGTGCATTACAATAACTTCTCTATACACTCTATACATAGTGCGTAGAAAGTAGAGAAAGTAAAAAGATGAGAGATCTGACAGCTTTGATTATTTACCTTTTAAATAAGGAACATGAAAACTCCAGGCAGATATGTGAGTAAACATTGTTCCACAACAGGAAAAAATGTGATGCTGTTCTTTTCACCACATAAAACAACCTCAAGCCTGATAGAGAGGCCTCTGAGTAAAATTAAGCGGTCTTTCACGCACAATTTAGAATGGGACGCTGAGAACCAATGTAGTTAAAGAGTGTCCATAAATAACACGCCATTTTTATTCTACTTCTACTCGAAAAGAAATTTTTCGATTACAGTGAGATACACCGGATACAATCAACTGGTTAACAATTTGTTTCAGCAAGATAAGAAACAAGTGAAACATTACATAATGGTAAATATAAAAACAAAAATAAAATTCCCATTTGATAATAAAATAATCAAGAAATTAATAACTACTACATAGCTAACCCAAAGTCTTGGGTTTTTTTTGTTGTGGCACATGGGAGGCCTGATTTCAACACATTAACAATGTAGAACATTCCACTTACGAAAGCTGATTGAAGGACTAGTACGTTGTGTATGAAAGCTCAATGTTGACTTCAATGAGAAAATCCTCGCTTCTATACACATATTATCTAGACAGAAAGAACATGGTCTGGTATTGTACTACGAGCACAAATTAATAATCCAGATACTTGAATGATTTCAAGGTGGTAATCATCAACATAGCAGGAGATTGTGGGCTCCTGTATTTGTGTTTCTCCTTGTCTACTTCCTCTGGGTGATTTTCCTTCAGAAAAACCAAATTCAAATGCCGGCATGTCGATTCGAGCTGATACAATTTTATACAGTTATTTTATTTGCAAATCCATTTTATATTATTGCAATCTTTACATCTTTTGTATTAAAATATTGTATTTTTCACATATATATATTCTACTATTATATTAAGTTTTTAGCTATATGTTACCTTATGTTATAACTATGTTCTATATGTTATACTTTGTCATTTTCTGGAAGTTCACATTTATAGTAACTTTAATAAACACATGAAATAAAATTAAACTCTTCACAATATGTGACATATACAAAACGTAGAGTAATGATATATTTACATACCACTATGGTTAATGAGTAAACACTGTATCATTGCTGAATTTAATAAGTATAAACAACATGCCATAATTATGTGTAAAATTATTTTGTGACTACCTTTTTATCTTATCTTCAATATTTTATTGTGACGCATTACATCTTTCTATTTTATTATTCTTTATTATTGGATTGAATGTTTAAATTAATATATTTGTTCAAGTGATTGCTATGCGTATTTTTCGCTCTCATGCAAAGTGCACTAACTTTCAAAGCTGTCCCATGTGTTTGCTTTTTAAGAATCTATTGCTTAAGTCTATTATATTCTTCTTATACCTAAAAGGAAACACGTACATGTGCAATGGGAGATTATTACGATTTACAAGAGGTAAACAAAAAAATTAATTTTGATAAGAATGATTTATAGAAGATTGAGTGGAGAAAAATATGTGACAGCTTATGGTTTAATCAGATGTTTTACTTTAAAGGCAAATGTGGAGTAATATTTATAATAAATTCAGCACAACTATTTATCAACACCTGCACTGTATACGTCAGCCCACCTTGTTATTATGCATAATGTTTTGGGAGTAGCACCTACGCCCCTTTTACGATTCTATGTCAAGATAATGACACTTCTTTTTAAAATATCAATTGTCAGAGCAAGGGATCTATAGTAACGATTTGTTGACACCTCATATTTAGCATAATGGACTCATAACTCAAAAACTACATATTCAAATGTCACTGTTTCAATGGCCAAGAAGAAAAACATCGACTTGATATAAGACACAGTTCGGAGAAATTATTTAGATATATTCAAGAGTTATTTCCATAAAAATATACAAAACAATAAATATTTCTATAGATATTTATTGAATTTATTGCAAATACATATTACTGCATCACCTGCAATGCTAGTGTACCACCACATTCCTCTCAGCTTATTCTCCTGTTTGAAACCAAATATAAATTAGACGTAGAATTAATGAATCTCTAAGCTCTTTCTTTCAAAAATGGATATTTAAAACTCACTGCATTATAATACATACACTCCGTATTTTGCGCGTACAGATATCCCTTGGTGCGTTAAAAAAGTTTCAGAATTGAATGGGAATATTTGAAGTTTAAAACTCGCCAGAATACTGATGAGAGCAGCCTTCGTTTTATCCCTAGCAATGAGGCAACCCGCTGGTGTAGACCAGGGTTGCTCTCGCCAGTATTCCACTGGCGGGTTTTAACCTGAAATAGCACCGTTCAGTTCTGAAACTTTATTAACGCACCAAAGGATATCAGCACACGCCAAATGCGGGGTAGTTGGCCACCTGGGATATGATACGAAACTTTAAATTCCGTCTTTTCTCTATGATGTCAAGTTCTTCTGGCGCACTTTACTAAACACTCATTATGGATCTGTTGTTAAATCTGTGCACTTCATTTTTCAAGCTGTTATGATATGAATCTGTTTCTAAAACATCTTTAGGTTTCTAAATATGATTTTGTAAAGAAAACCATGCCTTTTACTTTTTCTACTTCGTACATAATACATAGGTGGATAAGTTATTGCATTGCACCTAAAATTAGATACCGAGATTTCACTGAAAATACACATTTTAGGGTCCCTGTATCCTTGGATACACATGTTTGAGTGTGCATGTTTGTGTCTGTGAACACGATAACTCAAAAGTAAAGTCGCTAAATGCCAAACTTGATATTCAAGTTCACCATCTGCCAATGATGCAATATGACGAATTTTCAAGAAAATAACCCTATCCCAAACTACCCTTTACGTGTAAAAATATTTAAAATTCTGATTTTCTCAAAAATGGCTCTAACGATTATGATTAATGTAGTGTGTGTTAAAGATAACTTATGTAGCAAATAAAATTTATATCTTGAATCTGCTAAAAATAAAATCTAAATGACGTCAACGGATAAACTGTAGGAGGTAAACAAAAAGATACTGAAAAAATGTCGATTTCATTATAACACACAATCTATGTCAAACAGTTTTTGTAACGATAACAGCTTCAAGATATTCCCTGTTATTGATGTTAGTTTTAAAATACATTTCTAAAACAGGACTCATCCGTTTCATACCTATTTTTTTTTTTTGTTAATTTTTATTCTTGTTGCAAGGAGAACCGAATTTCAAAGTCAATTGCATAGTTTTTTTTATAAGATTTGACTATCGGTTTAGCTAATGTATTCCCTTATACTTACATTGAAATAAGAAATAAGACAATTTCTGTGAATTGTAATTAGATTAGCATGATGCAGATTTTTGGGTGGAATATAATACCTTCTATATCCATTATGTTTATTGTACATACGTGCTAGAAAAAGGATAACTCATCGTAAGCGAGATTCGAACTCATAACTGCTCAGTATTTGTGGAGTAAGCAACGTGACTAGAGTGAGAAAATTAACGTAGTCAATACATCTCAGGCTAGATTTTTCGGAGGAAGACGAAACACTGCAACTCAGCTATATTCTATAAATCAGCAGAAAAGAATATAAACTTTAGTAACACAATAACTGTGACATAAACTACTGCATTATTACGCAAGTAGGCAGAAACAGCTGTGAAAAGTACATGTTCTGTGCAGGGGTAATTATCGTTATCAGGGTGGTAAGTAGCAACCTAGAACTTGTTCATATTGTCTAAGAAAATACAAGTGCATTTTATTAGCATTTTTGTGTATAAGAGAATTTATTATGTTAAATATATGTCCTCAGAAGCTGAGTTTTGCTGTTGAGCGTAGGATTTTCTTGGCTTCGCGCAGATGTTATGACCTCCCACAAAAAGAATCAACTTTGACATTTATGCTTAGTGGTGAACTACCAAGGTAATTCTCGTACCTTTATTGCGTTTGTTGTTGAATGACGACCTTCAGAAAAGGTTTATACTTGATCACTAAGATACATGCACCAATGTCAATAGCTCGACTGGAAGAAGAACATGCCAATTTCACCCGCTACCCTGCCTACCTAAGTGTTATCATGGGCATACTCTTAAAGAAAACACTCGAAGAACAATAATATTATCTCTTTTAACTTTATTGATATCACAAAAAATTAGTTTTTATCTTGGAATCCAAAGCAATTATTTGTATGTCTAAAACAAAGTAGCAAACCACCCTTCTATCTTTCTTCCAAGGCCAGAAAAGAAAATTATGATCATGAATTCGCCTCTAAAAATAAGCAACTATAGTAGAGCTAAGCAACATTTATTTTCAAACTAACAGGAATAAAAATAAACGATTTATTACAAATACTATACTTCTACTAGGCAACTACCATTTAGGTTTTCTTTCTATACCAGAAACTCTTAAGTATTTCAAACAAAATCTGATGTGTTCCATTCACATGAACTTTCTCTACATCTCTGTAACAAATTATTGCTAATAAGCTTATTCTTCTATTTATTTCATGGTAAAACATTAGCATAAACGGTCTTATTGCTTAATTCCTTGTAAGTACAAGGAAAATAAGGGAATACACTAGGCTAAAATGATAGTCAAATCCTTTAAAAGCTGGTTACCATGTGGTTGAATTCCGTTTCTTTGTATTGCCAGGAGTTTACAAATTTGCGTGTGAGAAAATAGGTATTTTAAATCTGAAATAAACAAAAAGGATGCCTTGAAAACGGCCAACTTCACGATAAAAATATGCATATGGCTTAAATTGTGTGTTTTAATGTGATCTACATTTTTGTGTAGTAAGTTTCTGTCTTTCTCTTATGGTTTATCAGTTACGCAAAATTTATTCAGAATAAAGAGCCTTTAGAGGTATTCTCAAAAAATTCAAGATCTACATTTTATTAGCACCATAAATATCTTTAATACACCAAATTTTAATCAAAATCGTTACAGCCATTTTTTTAATGTAAAGGATAGTTTGAGTTGGGGGGAATTTTTCTCAAAATCTTCATATCGTATCCCTGAAGTATGCTAAAGTTAAATACCACGTTTGGTATTTAGGACTTTTCGTTTTTGAGCTATGTTGCCCACAGACACATGCAGACACACACACACACCCACCCACACACAAACAGACAGACAAACTGACATACGCATGGATACCTTTTTTTTCTAAAATTTAGGGCATATCTAAACATATATTTCCGGCGAAATCTCGGTATCGAATTTTTGGGTGCAATACAATACCTTCTCAATACACTATGTACACAGTACGTGTAGAGAAACTAAAAATTCTATACTGAGATTTCACCAGACATTTTCGTTTTGGGCCCCCCCCCTAAATACAATAAAAATGAGTTTTAGGTAAAGGTACGTGCGCGTGTATGTGTGTTTCTATGAACAGCATAACTCAAAATGAAAACTCGGTTAGATAGCAAACTTGATATTTAAGCTCCACCTCTTCCAAGAATGTGACACGAAGACATTCAAGAAATTCCACCTCCGCAAACTACCCTTTACATAGAAAAACAGAAACTTTTGATTCTCCCAAAAATTGCTCAACAATTAAGATTGCAATGCCACATGTATATGGGTAAAATGCAGATGTTAAATTTTCTGTGCACCTCTGAAAGCTTTTCTGGATGTCTTTTGCATAGCTGGTAAACAGTAAGAGATAAACAAAGACTAAATACACAAAATATATGGATCTCGTCAAAGTACACAATTTATGTTAAACATTATTTTTCTAGATATTTTGGAGATATTGCTTTTATTGGTTTTAGTTTTAAAATCCTTATAGCTTTCTCAAATAGGATGCCGTTATTCTTGCTTTTGGTCCAGCGAAGAAAATATTTCACAAGTATCTCATAAGATTGGAGTTTTGATTAAGCCTAGTATATTTCCTTATTCCTTGTATCCATAAGGAAATATCCAATGAAATCGTCATGCCTTATCTGGATTAACATATAGAAGAGGCGTAGATCTTTAAGAATAGTTTGTTGAAGAATGGGTTAGAAAAAACCATGAGATGTAAACATCGGCTTTCTGTTAGCTAGTTCTAAGTATTTTGTATATTAACGATATATGCTGCAAACTTTTACTGTAGTGATATATCATTATTCACTTTTTGTTACTGTTTCAACCGTTCTTCTGTATTGCCTACCTTTCTGAATCATATAATAAAAACTTTCGGTGATTGACTTACAGGATATAAATGTAGTTTCTCTTCCGTTTTTATATGGATAGTTGTTCAGTTCTTCTTGGCTAATTAGGAACGTGAAACCGAGATAAAGGCAGAATTTTATGTTAAACCTATTGCTTTCTCTATCATCTTATCAACAGTAAGTAAAAGAAATATAGTTTTCCATTCAAAGACTAAACTTAGAGTTTTCACTAGAAACATACTTTTTAAAGTTCTCCATATCCAAAAATGTCAATTTTAGAAAAGGGATCGCGTGTATATTTTGTATGTGTGTGAGAGGGAGAGAGAAGAAAGAAAGAAAGAAAGAAAGAGAAACTGCGAATCTGTGAACAACATGGGTCAAAAGCGAAACCTCGGATAAATACCAAATAGTAATTAAGAGCTTCAAGAAAATCTCTTAACCTAAAGTGCCTGGAACTTTTCCCGTATACCTTATTTTTCCAAAAATCAAACGTTTTGAAAGAAGCACATAATGGCAATATTTACAAGAAAACTGTTTATCACACTTTTCTGGTAAAACGGTACGAAATCCACTTTGTTCCGGACAAATTCTGTATAATTTTATTTAACTGCTACATAGTTTATTTGAAATAACTGTATTGTGGCACCAACCATTTTCAACATATTGCTTGATACGGATTTTTTTTTATTAGTAATGTTGGAAGTGTTGCCTCAATAATTGTTTTTCGCGATGTAATGAAAAGAATAGAGAATTTCAAATTTAGCATATACATAGCTACACGCTTTCAAACATTCAATTCACGTTTGGGTTTCTGCAACCTCCTTGTACTACAGCAAAATGTAAATTTAAAACTAATTTTAGCCAAGTTTATCTTGTGGACAGAAAAATAAGCTTTTGTCAAAACACTTTTGGAAGCTACAATGAATAAAAGATGGTGAGCAGAGAAAGTTCACATGAATGTAAAAATACCTTTATAATCTCATTCTTTATTACTTTCTCTACTATGTACTTAGCGTATAGAGAAGGTATTGTATTGCACTCAAAAATTCGATACGAGATTTCACCGGCAATATATGTTTTGGAACCCCCTGAGCCCAAAAAAAGTATTTTTATAAAAATAACCGTGTATGTATGTGCGTGTGTCTGTGGACAGCAATAGCTCAAAAACGAAAAATTCGTAAATATCAAACTTGATATTTAAGTTCAGTATCTCCCAAGGATGCGACACGGAGATTTTCAAGAACCCACCTCCAACTACCGTTTACATGGAAAACATTTCGACAATTTTGATTTTCTCAAAAATGGCTGGAACCAGTTTGATCAAAATCTCTTATATTTTACTTATTCTCATGGCAAACAAAATGGTATAATTTGAATTTTCTGTTAATAGCCTCTAAAGAACGATTATTATTGAATTTTGCATAACTAGTAAACAGGAAGGGATAGACAAACATTTACCATACATAAAATGTAGATATAATTAAAACACACAATTTATGTCCGTTTTGAAACTATTCCTTGTTAGTGGTTTCAGTTTTAAAATACCTAGAATGATCTCACTTGAGAACTTGTTAACTCCTGGCCATGCAAAGAAATGGATTTCAATCCCATAACAAAAAAAATTTTAAACATGTGACTATGGATTTAACCTAGTGTATCCCCTTATTTCCCTTCTACTTATAACTAAGAAATAAAACCATTTCTGCTAATGTTTATCTGGATTATCATGAAGTATATAGAAGAATAACTTTATTAACAATAATTTATTACAGAGATGTAGAGAAAGTAATGTAAATGGGCATGTGAACATTAGATTTTCTTT
Organism: Hymenopus coronatus; assembly: GCA_030762935.1. NCBI lineage: Eukaryota > Metazoa > Arthropoda > Insecta > Mantodea > Hymenopodidae > Hymenopus > Hymenopus coronatus. The sequence goes on along the minus strand of CM060888.1, from coordinate 116,441,583 downwards.
TAATTGATATCCTTCAAATTTTAGCAGAGCTATTTCTCGTAAATGCTGCAGGATTATTTTAAATGACTTATTATTATTTTGAATTAAAGTCATATTATTAGCTGTATCCAGGAGCATGTTTAGGTATTTATTTTATTTAAATGTATACTCACTTACCCGCGTGGTATGTTGACAAATTAATTCTGTAGTAAATATCAGTTGACGCAAGCCATACAATTTCTATACTAAGATGTATATAATTTCCAATTCTAATTACTTAACAAGCACTAAACTGTTCCTGACGTAGAAATTAAGCTATTTTCTCTTTAACAGGAGATGAAAATTATAAAATTTTACAATTATTAAAAAAGGGCCCAAATTGCAGTATGTAGTCTTGGGAATACTTTCACAAAACTTTATGGTCAAATCATATTAGTCTAAATGGTTTTTAAAGTGTATAGAGCGCAGCCTGCACCAGCTATGCTCCTTTTGTTTGTCTTTACTACTCAATGTGATTTTAACATATTACTTTTACAACTTTCTGCACTCAAACTATGATAGAAATGGCTTCTCTTTGTATTAAAGGCTGTGAGTAGATATACTAAGGTGATTTCAAGTGTCAAGCATGGTTACTTGGCCGTTTTATAGGTAGAATTTGATACCTGATATACGTTTTAGCATGTGGTATGTGATTGCAAATTTTGTGACTAGTTTTTTAAAACTTACAGTTTTCTAGCGTTAGGGAACATTTTATTAAAGTTATTAGAGAGATAACATAGAAGTTCCCTATATTTCATTATTATTTCGAGCAATTTCGTGCGGACATTTTGTATCTATACGTAAATTTATAGGGGTAGTATTTAGCTTGAAGGGAGGGATAATTGTTAAAAAAATTAGTACTGATTTGAACTATTTTCTTAAGAAAATAAATAATACAAATTTTAAAAGTATATCTTCAGAGATATGTAATACCCCGTGTAAAAATGTCAGTTCGACAATATCTTTAATCGTTTTAGTAGAACTTTTCCTTATACTCAGCTTTATCAATTTAGATTATTATAATTTATAACTTGGTAAAGCAATTTCTGGTAAATTATTCTAAACAAATCTAAAAAAAACATAAGTGTTTATCTAACAAACTTCGTGATTTATGGTAAATCTAATTTTTGCTGTCCTTTAAGATACGTACATCTCTCTTTAATAATATGCTGGAAAATCCATTTCGCCTCCCTAGGAACTTAATTTTTCCTTAATTAAAATCATGTGCTTATCATTTGTTTTTTGCTCGATTGCTCTCTTATTGGTCTTTCCTCCCGATAATCCAGTTTGGGATTTGTCTATCTCATAGTCTTAGCTTTGTTAAGTTGCTGCAACTTGCAACTTTCATCCTCTTTACAACATTCGAGCTATTTGCACATATACTCTGATAAGTTCTAATTTTAGGGAAGTTCTAAATACACCATTTGTTTGCTAGTCCCTCTAGTGCTCAAACTAAAGACTGGATGCGCCACAAAACAATGGACTTCACTGTAACTTTCCAACCGTGTTTTCATCTGGAAGGATTTCTAAGATCTTGATTATTTACATTACTTTAAGGTTCCTATATCTATGCAGGTGTGTGTTTATTGGTTTCAAATGTTTCGGGAACCCCTCTCGACAACAAGCTAAAAGAATCATATGAACATGTGTCTGCAAATCATAAATTTACGAGTTACAAGACAATATTTCAGGTTGGAGAAAATGCTCGAATCGGTTTCTTCTGGTTCGAAATATGTCTTAGGTTTGCGTTCCATGCTATTGCGTACCTACTCCTTTGCAAATTCCTGGAGTGTTTCTTACGTAGGCATGTCCAGTGTGGATACGCTCTCTCCTTGTCTTAATATCCTCTACAGGAGTTGCATAAACCAGAAAATGTAAATGTCTCCAGGCTCTTGACTCATTGGAGTCAAATCAGAAGGTAGAGGTAGCCATGCAATGGATTTGCATTGACCAATCTATCTATCTATGCGGAAATTCTTAATTCAAGAAAGTACGTACTCGTTTAATAACCAAATTCTTTGACGTCTAGAGGCGCATCACAATAAAATTATGCAATTCATTTCATTCGTGGATATGCCTGTGCTTTCAAACGCGAAAGAAATAAACAGAGGTCAATAAGCTTTCGGATAATTGCACCGTAAATTCACCGTATAGTCTATCGTACTTCGTGCGGGTTTTCATGGGGCCAGTTATGAGTATTATGAAAATTGACGATACTGTCTAATCAACCCTTCTTCATCATGAACAAGGTGAATTCTAAGCACAATTCTGGTATAAGTTCATTTAATCCATGTTAACTGCTAAAGGTGACAGTATTACAAAAGATATTTATACAGAATTCTTCATATACTCATGTGACCTTACTGCAAAGGTATTGTGCTGTTGTCCACATTAAACTCATTCTTTACAGCCTCCTACTTGTCTTGGTTTCTCAAAATTCGAAACACTCCTCTGAAATGATTCACCTCTCTAAGATTTGTTGAATTTGTGAGTACTTTGGTGATCACAAAAACCGCCTGGCGGGTAGCCTTTCTGCATGAAGCTCATTTCTACCTGTATGACCACATAAATGCAATACGTATCGGTCTGCTCATTCACAGAATACTTTCCACTAATGCTCTACAATGAAAATTAAAAAACAATTGGCCGAAAACATTTAATTCAATTAATTGGAAGCTGTTTTCTGTGCAACATACAACTAAAAATCTGATGTGTTCCATTCACATGACTTTCTCTACATCTCTGTACCAACTTATTATTAAAACTTGTGCTTCTATCTACTTCATGCTAATCGAGATAAACATTAGCAGAAGTACTTTTTTGTAAGTAAAAGGATAATAAGGGAATACACTACGCTAAAAAATAGTCAAATATTTTAAAAGCTGATTGCCATGTGATTGACTCCCGTTTATTTGCATTGCCAGGAGTTGACAGATTTCCGTATGTGAAAATTTTAATCATTTTAAAGCTGAATTCAATAACAATGAATATATGAAAAGTGTCAACCCCACGAAAAACGGAAAAGGCATAAAACATAAATTGTTGTTTCAACGAAATTTACATATTTTGTGTACTAAGCTTTTGTCTATCGCTTACGGTTTACTACTACGCAAAATTCAGCAAAAGTCATCCAGAATAAAGAGGTCTTTAGAGGCTATTCCCAGAAAATTCACGATATGATTTTTACTTGTCGTGTATTTTAATAAAAATTGTTAGAGTAATTTTTGAGAAAATCAAACATTTCGAAATTCGTTCCAGGTAAGGAGTGGTTTAGGGTGGGGGAATTTTCTCAAAATCTTCGTGTAGCGTCCCTGTACGATACTAAACTTAAATACCAAGTTTAGTATTTTACCGACTTTTCGTTTTTGAGTTATCATGTTCACAGACACACGGACACATGCGTGCACACACACATACACGGACCTTTTTCTTAAAATACTGTTTTTGGATACAGGGGACCCTAAAACGTCTATTTCCGGTGAAATCTCGGTAACGAATTTTGGAAGGAATACAATACCTTCTCTATACACTAGTACGTAGTACGTGTGGAGAAAGTAAAACACTACAAATGAACCATCGCAAAGCGAACAACACTTAAATAAGTAGTTTTGTATCAACGAAGGGCAAAATGGTTTAATAACTCTTTAATAAAATATTTTCTGATCTATATGCATAGAGGTGTTTACTTTTTTGGTTTGGGAGGACATCTCCAAAATAATTTACACAAATACATATACACCTTGTAGCAGTGACAGAAATGTGTAAAAGAGTGGTGGGAGTAATACCGAAAGACAGTCACTTGTCTCCCTAGAAGCTGGATTGTGTTTTGTTTCCCGTAAGGCTCCTCCAGTTCGGTAGCTACTGTACAACAGTCAGAGAAAATTAAAATCTGGGCCTGGAACTAAATCGGAGTTATAAACATTGCACGCAACTTAACTAAAAAAAACAAAAAACCTCGCTATTAGCAAATTTGGTTTGCAATAGGTGATTTATGGGTGAAATGGTTCGATTTGTGGGAGAGAGAGTGAATTGAATTGATTTGTGGGGCGTGAATTTGAATAAAGCAGACAAAGGCCTATCCTCTCTGATTAATTATTCAAGGCTTGCGGCCTCCGTACACCATTCTAAACCAAATCGTCAATAACAAGTTTGACTGAACTTTAAAGAAAGATAAATAGGAAAGCATACAAAAAATAAATGAAGGAAATGCTTCATAATCGAAATAATGAATACTACTAAACAAGCTATGTAGCATTTTATGGCAAATAATTATTTTATAAAGTTTATTTTGGGCTTCACTAATTCAAATGCACATAATTTAAAGCCCAGCATATAAATTGAAATAATTATACATAAATATATGTTAAATTATTCACTATGCTGAACAATGGCAATTTGGAGACTCGCCTTGTTTGTTACACTTCCACCTATCGATTGTTGGCAGCCTACTACTTGCGCAAAATCTTTTTCATATACATATCTCTGAGTAACTCCAAACTTCCCTGCCTGATTATATCGCTGTCTGCCAGTAAACCGCAACAATTGACCTAACCTTCCAATTTCTCCTTGTTTGAATAGTTTTATTATTATTGATAATAATGATAATAATAATAATAATAATAATAATAGTAGTAGTAGAGTAGTAGTAGTAGTAGTAGAGTAGAAGTAGTAGTAGTAGTAGTAGTAGTAGTAGTAGTAGTAGTAGTAGTAGTAGTAGTAGTAGTAGTAGTAGTAGTAGTAGTAGTAGTAGTAGTGATCCTGTAACCCTACAGCCCATTTTCGAGTTAAGCCCACCAACCTGACTGCCGGTCTCACGCACGGCACAGGTGGCCATCATCCAACGATACGGACAGGTGGAGCACCAACATTGTGCATTCCCCAGCTGTAATCTTGGATTTCAAGGCTCGTGATCACTGCCTATCGCAGTTCCTCAATTGCTATATGCGGGGCTTAAAATTCGTACCCCTACGGGTAAGATCAAACCCGCGCACATTCAGTAGCCTGAGCTTCATACTCTAGCCCAAAATGGCACGGCGCAGGACACTTCTTGGATATACGCGTATAACTAATTAACAATGAAAATAAAGTTTAGGAAGAATAAAAAGTCTGAGGATATGATGAAATATTGAAAATTATAAACAATGCAGATAGGTGTAATCTTTAATCTCTGAAACGAAGAGTCTTTTACCGTAGGAAATAAATGAATAATTATTTCAGTACATCTCATATCTGATAATGAATGAAATAGGTGAAGTGATGCTTAAATAATCCCAAGGTCTATGGAGTTTAAAATTACCCGACATTCGTCTTCTTAGGGTAAGGAAGAATCCCGAAAAAAGCCCTTATCATAACAACCCACCCTAAGCCAGATTCGAACTGGCGACCTCTTGAATGAGAGCCCGAGGCGTGCTTTAGTGCCTTAGTTAATGCTGAAGATACCATAAGGTAGTTGCAACATTAGCCATTTCCTCTTTTCTAGATATGAATCTCTGTGAAGTAGAAGTTGCCTTTAGAGTATGCAAATATAATAACAGGCATCAGCAACCAGTCAAGGCATTTGCTTATTTTCTAGTAAGGCTGATTAGTTCATACTTGACCTTACATGTACAAAGCCCACAAAGAGGTTTGAACATTATTTGCTTCCATGACATCCTTACTGTTGTTTTGTTTTATGCACGAGCAAGGAGGTTCTTAGAAAAACCCCGCTTTTGTGGAGCCGCAAATCGGATACTTTCGCTGTTTGACATCATAAAACATCATGCCTGCTGTGTATACATACCAGTAAGATAATAGGGTATTGTTTCTTCTCCATTCCTTTCCAGGTAAAATGAAATGTATGGTCAGCTCAACAAGGATTAATTTCAAAATCCAAAGAAGGTATATTTAGGAGTTTGTTGAATTCTGATTAAAACTATTAGTCCCTTAATAGAATGAATGCCATAAAACTCTTCCACTGGAGATCACCTTCTGCAAGTTGGTATCCTTTGAGTTTTTTGCGAATCTGAAGATGCCAGGTGAATCGATGAAGAAATACATTCCCAAAGCATATACAGAAAGAAGAACAAAACGAAGACATGTGCAACATTAAAGAAGGAAAATGAAACATTTCTTTCAACGGAAAGGAGATTTTAGTCCGTCTGGAAATAAAGCAATAATGATGTTTGTGAGATTAAGGCTTAAATATTAAGTTTTGAACCCACTTTTCAAATAATAGTAAGTAGGGAATTTTTCAAAAGACAATTAATGAATGCACAAACAGCCTCAGGGAGTTACAATGCAAAAGCTGAATGATATTTATCCAAAGGGCTCCAGTAAACCCAAAAATGAAATTTTCAACCAAGAGCTTAACCCAAAAACAATGCAAGCTGCCTCAGGAAGTTGAGATGTTCTTTCGCGCCTTAGATGTCCAGAAGTCAAACTTTGATAGCCGTTCTGTGAAATGCAATGCGCTATAGTAGGCTGCACTGGTTCCATTGGGATGTAAGCATGGATTTTTGAATGATGACAACGAAAAGAAAATTTAGCTCATTGATCTATAAGGTTAAGTACTTAACATAATATAGGATGATTAACCGATGAACTTCGTAAAAAAAATAGTGATTTCTCTTTAGCTTTCTTACGATAGTCATAACAAGTATTGCACTCGCAAAAATTGCACTCTCTGCCTCCTAAACCTATCTGAACCACTTAATTCTTAAACACTAAAAGTTAAAAACTTATGAAGCAAAGTATTGGTGTTTACTTCACATTTCCCTGTTCAAAATGTTTCACCTATCTCTCACACACACTCAACCAACATTGCAAATTGGCTATACGTTCTTTTAAACGACAAAATGAGCTTTAGAATAAATTCTAGAATTCAGCAAACTCTGTTTATGTCATCCAGGGTTGTTTCTGAGAAATCTTACGTCCCGGCCACAAAATTCCGATAAGGAAGTTCAACAATTGTTGTATTTTGATGTAGAAGGGAAATATCAGTCACCATGGAGACCACGGGATTTCTTCGAAAGTTAGAGGAAACACCTTTCTAAGCCTAATGCTATTTTGTTCGCTAACATAAGTTATTGTAACGCAATTGTGTTCTATTAAAAACACAATACCCTTGCTTTATTGTAAAAATAGGAACAAAGTTTCATCATGATGAAATATTTGGAAGTGTTGGTAGATCTACTAACAGTATCAAATTTTGCTTTATGAAGTAGACCTTTTTGGTGGGTTTTTATTCTAAGGATATAATTTGCTTTTTGGTTTAATCGTCATGGAGTATTTTATGATCAATGCTCAGAAATTTTTATGTGTATTGCCAATTCTAAATTTGGCTTTAGAAATACACGAACAACCGAACAGTTTGTTTGCTCGTGTTATTTTGACACATTTTTCATAATGTAACTTAATTAGTATTTTGCTGCTAAGTGAAAAAAACAAAGAAATGAGACTTGACTATTCATATACAATCATTTATTTCAAAGTTCTAAGTAATAACAATGAATATCCTGGAGATGACTATTGCCACAAAACTACATTAACACATAAATTGTGAATTTTAAGCATAAAAGTGAAAATAAAGGGAATTCTGCTGACAGTGACTTTCCTCTCAGTAGGAGTGTTTAAATAATTGTCATAGTCTTCCTATAAGTTAGAATTATTGCAATATTTATTGATCTGCAAAATTCCACATATACATTCATATACTTCGGTATCATTGCAACGGTTGTTGCAGTGTTTAAGGCTGTATAAGATACAGAATTTACCTATAATTTGCAACATTTAGGGAAAATTATTTTCTCTTCTATTTTGTTTTAATTCATTTTCTTGCTGATTACTGTCAGTTAACAGCATTACTAGTATTATAAACGTAAATCCATATAGGCTTATTTGCGAGCTTCCTTTTCTGTGTTCCTTTTCTTTTTTTCGTGTTTTAATTTCTCTAGCTGGTAGACAAAAACAAAAAGTCGGATGAAAACCAACGTTAATATTTAAGTTCAATAGAATCTCTAAAGATCTGACACGAAGATTTTATACAAAGTACTCCCACCCCTACTACCCTTTAAATGGAACAATTTTCAAAATGTGTTACTTTTTAAAAATAGTTGTGAAGAAATAATAGTTAAAATAATATATACTAAAATATTACATGAAATGAGTATATAAAATGATACCTTGAATTATCTGGGAATGGTTTGCGAAGACTTCTTCATACCAAAGGTATTTGGTATAATATTCCATAGTATAACAACGTTAAACTTTAGACGAAAACGTATTATTCATAAATACAAACAATTTATTTCAAATAAGTTCAATTTGGCATCAGCCATTTCAAAGATATCCGCTATTAACGACTAGAATTGTTCAATACACCATTCTTTTCAAATCCTGGCGATTTTCAATTATTTCTGGTGTTATCATGGAAAAAGTATTGAGCTTTAATATCAAAGTATTCCGTTCACTTCGAAAAAAGCTTATGTGTTACATTTACATGACTTTCTCTACCTATTCTTCAACAAACCAAAAAGCTAACTCTTTTGTCTCTTCAAGTTAATCCAGATATAAATTTGCATAAATTCTTATATTATATTTTTACTTGAGGTTACAAAGGAACAAGCGAATAAAGTAGGCTTAAGCGAATAAAATCCTTGAGCTGGTCATAATGAGATACCGCTGAACTCCGTTCTCTTTGCTTCACCAGGAGCAAGAGAAGCGAATAACGACATATTTCAAGGAAGTAGAAGAATTTTAAAATTGAAACCAATAAAAGGAGTGTCCCGGAAATGGCTAGTTCTAAAAAAAACTGTATATGTGTGTTTTAACAATATCTATATTTTTACTTTCTCTAGCCAGCATGTACAATGTACATAGTGGATAGAGAATATATTGTATTTCACTCAAAGCTTCGATAGCGATATTTCACCAGAAATATGTGTTTTGGGGTCCCCTCAGTCCGAAAAAAAGCATTTTCAGATAAAGATCCAGCGATGCAACACAAATGTTTTCAAGAAAATCCCATCACCACAAACTACCCTACAAGGAAAAATTTTCCAAAATTTTTATTTTCTTAAAAATGGTTTTAACGATTTGATTAAAATCCCGTATATTAAAGATATTTACATCCCAAATAAAATGTATATCTTGAGTTTTCTGGGATAAACCTCTGAAGACCTCTTTATTCTGGATAAATTGTGCCTAATTTTGCTTAATTACTAAACCGTAAAAGATAGAAAAACATTACTGCACCAAAAATGTAGGTCTCGTCAAAACACACAGTTTATGTCCTTTACGATTTTGTTGAGGAGGTAACCGTTTCCGAGATATTCTTTGTTATTGCTTTCAATTGGGAACTACTTATACTTTTCTCAAACAGGAAGTACCCCTTTTTCTTTCGTTCTACTCCAGGCTAAGCAAAGAGGCGATTTACATTGACAATCGTATAACGATAGCATGAAACATTTTACTATCGTTTTAGCATAGCACATTTCTTTGGTTCCCTTCTACTTATAAGGAACTAAGTAATGAGAACATTCTGCTAACGCTTATCTTGATTAGCGTGGTGTAGAAAGAAAAATACTCTTTTATAAGAAGTTTGTTTGTAGAGTACCTAGAGAAAGTCATGTGAGAGTAGCACATCATCATTTTCTGTGTAGTAAGTTTCGGTGTCTGGCTTAATGTTTACCAATTACGAAAAGTCATCCAGAGGCCTTAGAGCTACTCCCAGAAAATTTAAGATATGCATTTTATTTGCCATAAAAATGTTTTAAATAGCTGGTTTGTAATCCATACCTTCTCCCCATTTTCGAGAAAATCAAAATTGTATCTGTAGAATTATCTGAGAATAGCCTCTTAAGCCCTCTCCATTCTGGGTAACCTTCGCAAAACTGATAAAGGCCATGAGTTAGAAAAAATCTTTAGCACAAGTCCTATGTCCCATACATTTTCTGTGAAGTTAACCATTACTGAAATTGCTTATAATGTTCTCAAATTGGAAGTAGTATTCGCTCTTCTTTGCTTTATTCGTTATTTTTTAACTACTGATCGTACTAAAATAATTGAATTTCAATGCCATTATATATCGACCACCTTTTAAAAGTTTTGACTGCCACTTTAATGTAATATATTTCCTTATTTCCCTTGTACCTACAAGGAAATAAATAAATAGTTCGTTTACCTCGATTAGCATGAAGTAGAAGAAATAATAAGATTTCATAGGAAAGTTTTGTTGCAGAATAAGAAGAAAAAGTCATAACACATAAGGCGTTTAAGAATTTGTAATGCAAATATTTTATAGAAAATAATATGTACTATATTAGTTTGTTATAATAAATACTAATTTGTCTCTTTACTTATAAATAACTTAGTATTTATTTTATATATATATATATATATATATATATATATACCGTAATAGTTGTATTATATACTTGGTTGATTGTAATCGCCCCCCACATTCCAAGAACAACCATTTTGAACCATTTAAGGTTGGTGCTAGAATATCTATTTTTTTCATCATTTATGTAATAATTCCAAGAAAGCTAGCCATGGCAGGAGTTCCGGCCTCGATTCCTGGTTCGCAGGTTTTAATTATTATTTAAAATGCCATGCCGGCATGTTTCCATGGTAGTTGAGTGTTAGAGCAACCGGCTGGAGATCCGTGGTTCAAATCCCGACTGTGGCACTGAATTTTTCAGTTTGACTTTACCTAATTTACACACGGCTTGTGTGAAAAAAACAATTAAATTAGCAATAATTGACCATAATAGTTGGCAAAAAATGTGAGTCAGTTGAGAAATTTAATGCCGTGCCAGCATGTTGCCTGTAGTAGCTCAATCGTTAGAGCAACTGCTGGAAACCGGAAGATGCGTGGTTCAAATCCCAGCTATGGCAATGAATTTTTCAGTTTGACTTCACCTATCCAAGTATATGAGTTAATACCATTGTCAAGGCAATATGTTTTACAGAGAAGTGCCACTGATAGGACATGCAGTTAAAGGCGGGCTATAAATGCAACAAAAAGTGTTTAAAACATTCTGATGACTTTCTCTATATATCTACAGCAAATTGTTATTAAAAAGCATATTCTTCTATTTACTTCGTGCTAATCGAGAAAAAATTATCACAAATCGTCTTATTTCTTGCTTCCATATAAGTAGAAGGGAAGAAAGGGAGTACCATATGCTAAAGTGATAGTCAAAAGCTGGTTGCTATGTGACTGAAGTTCCTTTGTTTCTATGGGCAAGAGTTGACATATTCCAGTATGAGAAAAGCAACAAAAAATATCTCAAAAACTTCACGAAGAAAATGTATATAACACAAAGCGTGTGTTTTAATGAGCTCTACATTTTCTGTTCAGTAAGTTTTTGTCTATCTCTTACGGTTTACCAGCTATGGAAAATTCATCCAGAATAAAGATGTCTTCAGAGGCTATTCCCAGAAAGTTCAAAATATACATTTTATTAGTCATGTAATTATCTTTAATATACATTTTAATGAAAATCGTTAGAGGCATTTTTGAGAAAATCAGAATTTTCAAAAATGTTTTCATGTAAAAGGTAGTTCTTGATGGGGGGATTTTCTTGAAAATCGTGTCGCATCCTTTGAAGATACTTAACTTAAAATCCAAGTTTATTATTTAACTGATTTTTCATTTTTGAGCTATACTGCCCACAGTTACATAGATACACGGATATGTTTCTGAAACTGATTCGTTTTGGGTTCAGGGGATCCTAAAACATGTATTTCCGGTGAAATCTCGGTATCGATATTAAACACCATACCTTCTCTTCGGAACAGGTGCTCGGCGATGATGTTCACTAGTCTTAATACTGTGTTAATTTTTATTTTATTTATTTTGAATTATCTATTATTCCATGAATTTCACATAAATATACACACACATACTTCCCAACGTCCAGTCGAGGATCGAGCCCGAGGCTTCTGGATGTAAAACTTGCATACCATCCACCAGATCACTCTTTGAAAGTCCCATATATTTGATATAGCATGTCATGATAGTTACTCTATGTAGGTATATATAAATTATACCAAGAACACGTAGGAAGTAGAAGGTACAAGCGATTTATTTTCCCCTTCATCTAGACAAAACAGAACGGCTACAATCCCTGAGTCCGCCATTATTAGCCTTTCACATCCACCCTCACGTCCTCAAACCAGGATATTAAATATCTAATGAGCTAGGAAGAGAGAGAACCACCCCTAATCCGAGGGATTATTAATGGAAATGCGTGCCCCTTCTTCGCCCTCCGTATGTACACAGTAATTTTTGGGGTAGCTGTTAAAAATACTTGGTTTTTAAGTACTCCACTAATGGTTCGTACTTAATGCTGCGGTGCTTTCCTTCAAGTTAATCCTATAAGGTAAACGAAATCACGATCAGGAATACAACGCAACTGGTTTCAGCCGTCACGCTCTCAAGATTCTAACCTTGTATTGAAGCAAGAAGGCGATTCTCTTCTCATACTAACTTTTTTTACTTTCTCTATACGTACTATCTACATCGTGTATAGAAACTGTATTGCAGTCCACTCAAAAATCCGATAGCGAGATTTCGCCGGAAATATATGTTTTAGGGTTCCTTGTATAAAAAAAAATAAATAAAATAAAAAAAAAAAGCATTTTCAGAAAAAGGGGTCCGTGTGTGTCGTGTGTCTGTGAACACGATAAGTCAAAAACGAAAAGTCGGTAAAACACCAAACTTGGTATTTAAGTTTAGTATCTTCCAGGCATGCGACACGAAGATTCACACTCATATTCATATCTCATCTTAGTTAGAGAAAAATTCTCATCTCCAGGTGGGAATCAAACCCGGGACCCCTACACAGCAGGCAGAATCTCTAAAGAGTGAGCTACGGAATCTGCCGTTAAATAAATTTTAATTACTCAATTCTTACTAATGATGTTATTTTGACACAACATAAGGCCAATACTATATTTATAAAGTAAAGCAGGAGAGAGATCTCTGAGATTAGTAAATCATTAACTAAATGATTAACGCAGTTGCTAATATACAGATATTTTGGGGAATTCTAAAGTGAAAAAAGTTTTTGCAGTACCTCATAACAGTTATTCAGAAATGTTATTCAGAAACAAAAATTCAAATAGAAAGCGTTGAAAGAAGAAGCAAAGAAAATGCTATAATAAATTTAGGGGTGTAATATGGGTGTCTGTTATCTCCCTTACTGCTTAATAGAAGCATGAGAACAGTTGATGGGTATTGACAGAGGGAAAGTACATCAAAGAAATACAGAAAGAATTAAATATAAAAGATGTCAAGAAAAATATTATCCACATGTCCGACGAATACCAGAATTCCGCATTCCTAAGAGGATCCTTTAATAAAACCCAAAAGGAAAGAGGTACAGCAAGGAAGACCCATTAAGAGTTGGATATACCAACTTTTTGAGAAGACGAACAAGTCAAAAGGCAATTAAAGGCAAGAGGCTGATTAATTATTATTATTATTACTATTATTATTATTATTATATTTATATTATCATCAACATCGTCATCATCACTATTATTAACTTAGTGATAACGATATAACATAAAATGGATATGAGACAGATTCTACAGAATGCTGGTTTCTCATTCTAGGGTTTGTGTTTGATTGCTTACTGTTGGGGATTTTTTTTAATTAGGGATATTTATCAAGGGTTTATTTGTAAATTGAAGCTAAACTCAAACGTAGCTTCGATCAAAACGTAATGCAACAAACAAACTCGTTTTAATGTAGATTAAATTCAATTGAGTTCCATTTAAAGCCGCTCCTTATCTGCTGTGGTATTACGCTAGGACTGCTTAATTTGATCAAAGGTCTGTTTATCCGTCTTGAGGTTCCTTTATGTACCGTAAATCTATGACACGGGACAAGCGCCTTTACTTCTCTTCTGAAGGAAGTCATGCTAAACATTTTTACCCCGAAAAAGACCGTTGAATACCATACTTGGTATTTAAGTTTGGTATCTTCCAAGAATGCGACACGAAGATTTTCAACAAAATCCCCCCAGCCGTAACTACTCTTTACATGGACGGAGCTTTGCATAGCTACTAAACCGTAGGAGTTGGGCAAAAGCTTACCACACAAAAAATGCAGGACACGTTAAAACACACAGTTTATGTTATATACATTTTTTCATGGAGTTGATCGTTTCTGAGATATTCATTGAATCTGGATTGAGCTTTGAAAAACTTACACTACCGCTCAGAAGTTTTTGAACACACATTACTTTTAGGATTTATTGAAACAATGGAATAAAAAAGACATAGTTTATAATCACAACGGTATATTTAATGAAAATCAGCAATACATTTAGAGTTTGCTTTCTTCAAAGTAACCTTCCCTTGTTTTAATTACAGCTGTGCAAACTCTGGGCATTCTTTCTATTAAGTGCGCCAGTGTATCTTCAGAATATCCCTCCATATGTTGTGCACATGACTCCACAAATCATTTACATTAGTGGATTGTTTATTTCTTACCTCCCTGTCCACATGATCCCAAAGTAGTTCAATAGGATTGCAATCAGGGTTTTGAGGGGACCAAACCATGTTCTTCAAGACTTGTGTCTCTTCCAATCGTTCAACGTATTTTCTACAGAGTATAGATGTATGCTTGGGATCATTGTCCTGCTGCAGAATGAACCCCTTGCCAATTAACCACAACCCAGATGGTTTGGCATGGCGTTGGAGAATATTGTAATAATACTCTTTCTTCATCATTCCTTCTATTTTCATAATATCGCCTATCCTATTGCCACCAAAACAACCCCATACCAGCACAGAACCACCTCCAGCTTGACAGTAGGGGATATGCACTGAGGTGTACGTCGAACAACCTGGCGACATTTTCAGCCAAATAGCTCAAACTTAGACTCATCAGTAAATAATACCTTTTTCCACTGATCAGCAGTCCAACTTACATGTCACTTGGCCCATTGTAATCTTTTCCGTTTATTGACAGCTCTCAATAGGGGTTTCTTTGCCGCAATGCAACCGTTCAGATGTGCATCCTGAAGTCGTCTCTTCACTGTAGAAACACTCACAGATTCATCCCTTCACTGGTTCAGTTCTGCTGTCAGCATGGGTGCTGTTTTGAAACGATCACTTTTGCTGGTCACTAATAAATGTTTTTCCTCACTTTTCGAGGTCCCCCTAGGCCTCCCCTTTCGATAACGATCCTTATTGCTATTTGTAGTTACATACTTCTTTAGAGTGTAATGGACACTTTCCAAGGAAACTTGTTCTTGTGTGACAATTTGACGCATGGTGTGGCCTGCTTTATGTAAGCTGACTATTGCAGCACGTTTTTCTGCTGAAAGCTTCCTTCTTTTACCCATTTCAGACTTTTCAACTGCCCAATAACAATGTGTACCATTCACCTGCATATGAAGCACTGAAATGTTTTCGCAGCCAATACCTACATACAGAAGTCTGTGAACGACATTTAGGGAATCACAGACATACTATGACATCCAAAACAACATTAGCGTAATTGTTCCAATAAGAGCCAACAGATGCTACATTTCCAAAATGCACATAATCGACAAACAAAAGGTAGCATAGTAAATTTCAATTATGTATCCTTGGATTTCTACCATTTATAATGTGACATTGGCTTTGTTTGGCGTTATACACTTGTTAATTGCAGCAAAACTTTTGAGAGGTAGTGTATACTTTACTCGTACAGGAATTTGTCAACTGCTGTCCATACAAACAAAGGAACTTCAGTCACATAGCAACCAGTTTTTGAGTATCACTTTAACCTACGGTACTCCCTTATTTCTCTTCTATTTACAAGGAAGCAAGTAATAAGACTATCTGCTATTTTTTTCTTGATTAGCATGAAGTAAATAGTAAATTTGTTGCAGAGATGTAGTGAAAGTCACGTGAACGAAAAAAATCATATTTTTTCCATATGATTCTATAGGATTCACAGTTTATTATTTTCGGAAGCACATCTCTTAGATGTAGTACACCTTTTGGATCTTACAGTACCATTTCTTGCTGATTATACTGACCACCGTGCTTTGGCATGTTAAGATAATAGAGGTGAACGTGTCGTTGTTATCCGTGAAGTCGAAGAAAGACGACAGCCACACCTACTGCCCACATGCATCTACAGCATAGTTAACTAATTGGTAATTTTCATACGTATCCCTTACTAAAGATAACAAGCCGACAATGGTCGCTAATGGCAAGATATCCAATGAAACCAGAAGAGAACAATTGAGTAAAATTCGTGTACAATTTTCCGTGACCGATATTATTCATAGAATAATCTAATCTGATAACGGCTGTACTCTTGCATCTGGTATATGTAAGGTGCAACGATAAAAACACCAAGTCTGAGTTTTATAGCAGCCCATTTCCTAACAGCAACT
Organism: Hymenopus coronatus; assembly: GCA_030762935.1. NCBI lineage: Eukaryota > Metazoa > Arthropoda > Insecta > Mantodea > Hymenopodidae > Hymenopus > Hymenopus coronatus. Next base: position 116,425,180 of record CM060888.1, on the reverse strand, counting down.
TTTACATTTTGAGATGTCATTCGTTTGTATCTGCAAAGTATTATTCAAGCCATCAGTGAATTATTTTCCAAAAATATATTTCTTTTTTACTTTCTTTTCACGTACTATGTACATAGTGTTAGAGAAGGTATTGTAATGCACTCAAAAATTCGATACCGATATTTCACCGGAAATACATGTTTTGGGCCCCCCGAATCGAAAATAACATTTTTTGGAAGAAGATCCATGTGTGTGTGTGTGTGTGTGTGTGTGTGTGTGTACGTGTGTGTACTATGTCTATGGACAGCACAGCTCAAAAACGAAAAGTCCGTTAAATACCAAATTTGGTATTTAAGTTCAGTGTCTTCCAAGGCTGCGATACGAAGATTTTCAAGAAAATTTCCTCCATCCCCAACTACTCTTTACAGGAAAAGTTTTCGAAAACTTTTAATTTTCTCAAAAATGGCTCTAACGATTTAATGTATATCTTGAATTTTCTGGGAATAGCCTCTGAAGAGTACTTTATTCTGGATGAATTTTATGGAATTTTGTATATTTGGCAAACCATAACAGCTAGACAAAAACTTAAATAACAGGAAAAATAGCGCTCGTTAAACCACACACTATTTATGTTACATACATTTTTTTCGGGGAGTGGATCTTTTTTTAGACATTCCTTGTTATTGGTTTCCATAAAAACAAAGGAACTTCAGTCACATAGCAACCGATTTTGACTAATACTTTTGCCTACTCCCTTGTGTCCCTTCTACTTGCATGGAAGCAAGTAATAAGACTATTTCTGCCAATTTTTTCTCGATTAGCATGAAGAAAAAAAAAAACATTGGTTTTTGTAATAATAATTTGTTGCAGAGATGTAGAGAAAGTCATGTGAATGGAACACATCGGATTTTTAATATTTTTCATGCTTGTTTGTATTTCTAGTTTCATATTATGCTGTCAGCATCTCAATAGGTGATATTTATGTATATATTTCAAACATTTAAATTGGGTGCACGTATATTTTGGTTAATACTCCACCCTGCAATTTTTTTCTCCATTTTTTTTTTTTGTCTAATGTCCTTTTAACCTGCTAGGTCATAGCGGACGACATGAAATGGATGGCATGATACACAAATGAGTCTGGGATCCATACAGCATGCAGTTCTCCGACATTTGTCTCCTCAGAATAAGTAAAACCCCGGAAAAAAACCTTATACGGATACTCACCCTGAGGCAGACAGGCTATCACCACATTACATAGACATTTTTGTTCAACTTTTTTCAATATTCAAATTTCTCCATTTGTGCATCTTTTAGTCATATTTCCTGAAATATTGTTCAGCATTAATGGATAGCTGTAGAATAAGGAAACTGATTTCTTACTTTTCATGTAAGGCTTACTGTTGCGCAATTAAATAGTTTACATAATGCTTGGTGTAAAACATTAGGAAATACATGACTTCAACATTTGAGAACTGTTTAGCTAAAATAATGATTATTTCCTAAAAAATTCAAATAAAAGTTTTACTGTGGTTTATTGCAGAAGAATTAAACTTTGAGCAATGAATGTCACTTGGAACATTTTGATGAAGTGCAAAAATTACAACCTAAAATACAGTAAGTATTTAATTTCTCAATTTTAAAAACTAAGTTAAATATTTAGAGTATATGCCTAATGTCATACACATATTTGAAACTGAAGTATAATAATTTGAGTGCGACCAGTACATCGTCTCCGCTGATAAGATAGTCGTTCAGCCAGTTCTAAACTTAGCGGGTTCAGCTTGAAATCTCCCCTTTGAAGTCTACAGCTTTTTAACGCTGAAAGGATATCTACACATGTCAAATAAGAGGCAGTTGGACCATCTAGTAAATAAAAGAGTTTTGTATTTAGATTTAGTGAAAGTTACACGAATTATCATGCACATAGTAATTGTTTCATATTTAAAATCTACAACTTACATTTGTGTTTTATACCATAAAAGCAACTTGTAATAAACATTTTTACTAAGAGCAAATAACGCAGATTACGAGAAATTAAACTACCTGTAACGATATATTACATTTAAAAACCTTTAGCGCACCTTGAAGCAGTTTCCACAAGTGGAATGGAAATAAACCACCTGTACCACCTGAAACATTTGCTGTGAAGATCATTAAAAACAAGAATTACGAGCACTCTGTCTTTCCGCATAAACTTAAATTTGCAGCTGATTTTATCTTGTTCTGTAAACCGCCATTTGAAATGATAACGGCTAAGGAAAATAGGCGCGCGTCCATAAACATTGCATCTATGACCTCTAAATGTCCGCATCTTGCAAAAAGAAAAAGAAAAAACAATTGAGAGAGCAGTTTCTTTAATGGCGGTTTATAAGTGCGCTTGTGTAAGTGCTCTATTAATCAGCTAAAGGACAGAGCGTCTGCGTTTAGGTGAACACTTAGAATATTATTGCTCTCGTTGATGTGATCAGCCTATACGGTTGTAAGGGCGAATAATGAAGCAATTAACCCGTATAGTAAACAGTAACGACGTGGCGAAGGTCCACGACTCTGCTTTCACAGTTTTCCGGAGAGGTGACTGCACAAAGGAAAGTGAAAGGAGACAAGGCTAAGCAACATGATGAATAATTCATATAAAAGCAATTATATTCGTATTATCGTGCCGGTATACATGCGCAGTTATTGTGCTGCATATCTAATGTCTCACAGTATTTATTCTGGTGTTTCGTTTATAGTTTCACCGCGGCTGGCCAAATCGGCGCAGTTCAGGAAGAATGTCTTGGTATTTTCATCAATTTTTGAAACTTTATTTCTATAGTGTTTATGCACAGAAGAGAGTAATACATATCCACTGTTGCTGGAAATGAACCTGCTGATTTAGAAGTGTTTACTGTTTAGGAGTATTGTAACAAATTACCCGAAATATAAAGTAAGAACTGAAGCTTTCCTGGCGACGTATTAATTCCAAATCTTCTCGGGCTTCTAACCAGGTAAAAACTTGGCTTGATACCAACGTTTCGAAGAAGTGCATCTTCCTCGTCTTCAGGGTGAACTGATGGATTGAGCTTGCGGAGACTGGTATTTATAAGAGCTGGAATGAAGCTAACATCTGATTGGTTCGCGTGATATTATATGATATTATACCAGTCTCCGCAAGCTCAATCCATCAGTTCACCCTGAAGACGCAGAAGATGCACTTCTTCGAAACGTTGATATCAAGCCAAGTTTTTACCTGGTTAGAAGCCCGAGAAGATTTTGAATTAATTGCCCGAAATATGTTTGATGAATTTTGGCATCAATGTACATGGTAGATAAAGAAGGTACTGTATTCCACCCAAAAATTCGATAGCGAGATACCACGAGAATACATGTTTGGGGCCTCCTGAAAAAAAAAAAAAAATTATGTGTTCCATTCACATGACTTTATCTGCATCTCTACAGTAAATTATTGTTAAAAATCTTATTCTTCTATATACTTAATGCTAATGAAAAAATTAGCAGAAAGGCTCTTATTACTTGCTTCGTTGTAAGTAGAGGGGAAATAAGGCAGTACCATAGGCTAAAATGATAGTCAAATCTTTTAAAATCTGGATACTATGTAATTGAAGTACCTTTGTTTGTATGGTCAGAGGTTAAATTCCCGTATGAGAAAAGCATAAGCACCTTAAAGCTGAAGCTAATAACAAGGAATATCTCAAAAATGGTCAACCTCACCTTAAAGATGTATATAACATAAATTGTGTCCTTAAACAAGTTCTACATTTTTTGCGTGTTAAGATTTTGTTTATCTCATACGGTTTACCAGTTATGCTAATTTCCGCAAAATTCATCCAGAATAAACATGTCTTCAGAGGCTATTCCTAGAAAATTGAAGATATACATCTTATTTGCCACATAATTATCTTACGTATAAGAGATTTGAATCAAAATTGTTAGAGCCATTTTGAAAATTCAAATTTTCGAAAATTTTCTATATAAAGGGTAGTTGGGAGTGTCACATCCTTGGAAGATACCAAACTTAAATAATAAGTTTGGTTTTTAACGCCCTTTTCGTTTTTGAGTTATGCTGCCCACAGACACACACACACGTTCATTTTTCTAAAAATGTTTTTTTTTTTTTTTTTGGATTCAGGGGGTCCCGAAATATGTATTTCCTGTGAAACCTCGGTATCGAATTTTTAGGTGCATTACACTACCTTCTCTACACTATGTACACAGTACGTGTAGAGAAAGTAAAAAATCCTTTTTAGAAAAAACGTCCATGTATGTGTCGGGTAAATACTAAACTTGGTATTTAGGTTCATTATCTGACAAAAATCTCCCCACCATCAAGTACGCTTTAAATGGAACTGTTTTTATTTTCTCAAAAATGGCTCTTACGATTTTGATTAAAACACCATATGTTTAATATATGTTTATAGCTAACGAAATACATATCTTAAATTATCTGGGAATAGCCTCTTCATTCTAGAGAGCTTTGGTATAACTGACAAGCCCTAACAAATAGACAAAAAATTACTAAATAAAAAACATAAAACAAAAAACTCATGTGACATACATTTTTTGTAGAGGTAACCGTTTCCAGAATATTTTTGTTATTGTTTTCAGTTTCAAACTACCTAAACTTTTTAAGGGGGAAATCAGCTTTCATTTACTTTGTTTTACTCCCGGGAATGCAAAAGAAGACCGAATTTAAATTGAAGAATTTGATTAATGCTTTAGCCTGGTGTACTCCGTTATTTCCCTTCTACACTTACAACGAAGCAGACAATAGACCAATTCTGCTCGATTAACATGATACAGATAAAATAATAATCTTCTGTAAGGAAAATTTATTTGTAAAACTGCTGGAGAAAGCCATGTGAATGGAACACATCAGATTCTCAAAATCACAATTGCATTTCTTATGTTGAAATTACATTAATTCTATCAATAACTATTATTTCTGCAAATATTATAACAATGAATGTAAATAACAATTTATGAAACTGTAGTTGTATTATTGCAAGGAACAGAAGCAAGAGTAAAAAACTAAAGAAAAACTAAACACTTACGCGGAACAGCACACATGAAAAAATTAAAGGCAGCAATAGTGAACACAGAAAAATATTTATAAAAAGATCACGAAAAAACGGATGGAATTATATTTGTAAAAGAAATAATAAAAATATTGGAATGAGGATATCACAGCACAGAAAATAGGATTGATTAAGTTTAGCTCCGAAGCTCAGTGGACATAGCAGCCTGCTGTCCGGGGTTCACTTCCCGCTGGAGGGTGGAATTTTCTCTAGTTGAGCAGTTGAGATTATTCCCTAAACTACCCAAGTCTGAAAGTGCGATGAGAGTATTTATATGTAAGTGATCTAATGTGTAAAACCAACGAATAAATAAAATCTAATGACAGCACAACAGTTAATACTATTGCCATATGTTTCAAACGTAAACGACCAGCACATTGACCTTTATTAAAGTCTGCTTCTGTTTTGTTTGGTTTTTGTTTTTTTTTACTCAACACAACCTTCAAAAACCGATCCAACACATCTTTCACAGCTCGATCCCACAGAGTTACTCTATCTTTTCTAATGCCCTATAATTCCACAAAACCTCTATTTTTAAGAACCCTATGTTGTCTGAGCAAATTTCCAAATTCAGAGGACATGGGCTCGATTCTCGGCTGGAGGATGGAAAATGTTCTTTAGCCAGAATTATTCCCCATTTTCCTTTAGAGTCTGGAAGTATATATGATTGAAAGGGTAAATGCACACGCGAGCGAGAGAGAGTTTAATATTTATAAAGAAAATACAAGAATAACACAGTAGTTAAGAAGTAAACACTATTGCCAATGGACAATTACTACACAGGCAAATCCCCCATTATAACCTTAAATATGTTAAACATGGCATATTAAAGAAATAATCACACATACATATATTGTTGGTTATAGATTCTATTTAACGCTAGTGATCTTTAAAATGAAGCCAAGGAACTGATAAAGAGATAAGAATACTATCAGAATACTAACAAACGGATTTTAGACAAAGTTAAACAAAACTAAATCGCTACTGCACGAGACAAGAAGTTTATTTTATGCCTTTAACTTTCAATATTAATTGAAAAGTTTGAACAGCCAACAGCTAGTTTTTCTTAATATTTACAGTAAGTTTTTATTAGGATAATTACAAGATACTGGCGGTTAGAGCATGTTTTGCATTCAAGGGAACCTCGAATCCGCCCAATTCAGAAGTCTGTTTGAGTAGGTAACCATACTTTGCCCCTTTACCTGAAAGATAGCCCAGGCCTACTGGTAGAAACAAGTGAAACCCGTTTGTTTTCATGACATTTGCTTGCTAAGAATATCCTTTGAAATAAACGTAATTATGTGGAAATCACACACCCTAGTGCTTCTTGCCCAGCCTAATCTCAAAATGATATAATTGTTAATGTTACAAAACAAAATAATCTAAAAGGGTTTTAAGCGACATCAAATTTGGACCAGCTCAATATAAACTATAAGTATATTCGTTCGGTATGGATTCGAAACAACCTTTATATCCACCTTATTTTCCCAATCATTTTTTTTTTCATTCATTGTCCGTTATAATGAAATTGTATGTTGGATAAAATTATAATGAGGGAAGTTGTACAAGGTCCGTGGTTCTCAAGATTGTTATTATAGGTTGTTAATAACATTCCTTTGCAAGACAAGGAATTCCTTAAAGTTAGGTCAACGCTGTTAAAGGACGCGACTCAGTAGTTCCCAACCTATCCTGGTTATCTTCGATATCGTGCGCCACTGACTTTCTTCCTGGTTAGCTGCCTAAGCCACGCTTTTCTTGAGGCGCTTTGTAGATGCACCTTTATTGCAGATAAGAGATATATTTTCGTATCGCTTGGAATTTGAGCTGCAATGTCGTTATATTGGTTCGGCACCTATATAACTAAGGTATATGACCAGCTATTGGAAGACCAGCACTAGTGGTATATTAATTACATGTTATACTGATAATAAGATACTTAAGTGAGTAACCAAGAGGACATATACATAAATCTATTTATGCCAAAATCCGCAAAATGGCACCGCGATTACAAAACAACTTTCGATAAAAATATTAACAATGAATACATTAATACCTGGAGGATGGTATAGTATGGCAACCACCAAAAATCCACAAAATGGTACCACGATCACAAAACTACAACTTTCGATTGAAATATTGACAATGGATACATTAACATTTTGAGGATGGTATAATATGACAACGACCCAACTAAAATATTTTCTTTCTGATGTGTACTGATTCATGTGTACCAATAATCCATAAAGTATAAAACACATCATTAATAATTTAACTAACTCTAGGTAAGAACAATTGGAGAATAGACGCAGAGAAAGAGAGATGAAAAAGGAATTAAGAAAAGTAATAATACAAAGGGTAAAGTGGAAAACTTTATATAAGAAATCAGTTTAAATAAGAAAAGAAGGGAAGCAATTTTCCATGGTCCCTTAAACTAATTTAATGCCCACCCTTGAGCATGAGTTATTTAGGTGTTACGATATTCTCGTCCAAGTTTGTAACCCTAGAGTATTAATCTTGTGACTGCTCATGCATCATGTACCTCCTGTCCTTGATGTTTTCACTCTCCCTCCCCTTATAACAACGTCTTTCTCTAGGAGATGGGGACCCGCTGACTTGGACAATACAGAGGCTGTTCTTCAGGAGGGTTCAAACAGTTTTACGAGCCCTCCTACAGCTCTAGTACCACTCCCAGCAGTGCCGCTATAGGTGAATATGCGCTTGTGGAAATTTATGAACAGATTACGCACATTTAATGCATAAAAATGCATTAAAACTTATATTATCTTAGCATTATGTATAGTCTTCCTCTATTATTCCAAAAAATCATTTTTGGAATAACGGCAGTGTGTGTGTGTCTATCTGTCGGTCTATCTGGCTGTCTGTGTGTGGACAGCATATCTAAAAAACGAAAAGACCGTTGAATACCAAACTTGGTATTTAAGTTTGGTATCTTTCAAGAATCCGACACGAAGATTTTCAAGAAAATCTCCCTCCCCCCAACTACCCATTACCTGATACCTTTTTCGAAACATTTGATTTTCTCAAAAATGGCTCTAACAATTTTGATTAAAATGTTGCATATTAAAGATATTTACCTGACAAATAAAATGTATATCTTGAATTTTCTGGGAATAGCCTCTGAAGACTAATTTATTCTGAATGAATTTTACGGAATTTTGCATAAGTGCTAAACCCTAAAACTTACAAAAAACTTACCACACAAAAATGTAGAACACGTTAAAACACTCAATTTATGTTATATACTTTTTTCGTGGAGTTGATTGTTTTCGAGATATTCCTTGTTTTTGATTTCAGCTTTGAAAAACATAATTTTCTCATACTCTTGTCCATAAAAAAGGAACTTTAGTCACATAGCAACCAGCTTTCGACTATCACTTTAACCTATGGTACACCTTTATTTCCCTTTTACTTATAAGGAAGCAAGTAATAAGACTATTTCTGCTAAATGTTTCTCGATTAGCATGAAGTAAATAGAAGCATAACACATCAGATTTTTTCTTCTTTTTTGATATTGTTTAACGTCCGCTTTTACTTCTTATGGCACCGCAGCGATTTTACTGATGATACATGACAGAAGATGGAGCATCGGTGGAATGTGATGGCGGGGGGGGGGAACCGAAGAACCCGGAGAAAATGCGCCCCTGCGCCGCTTTGTCCACCACACGTCTCACATGGGCCGAACCCGGGCCGTCTAGATGAGAGGCGATGGTCTAATTACTCGGCAACGGCGCAGCCACGGCGGTGGACACTAATGACATATGGAGGTAAAGAAAAGGTGTTTGATAGAAACATTTGGCAACGCAACTTCTGACGTAATTTTAGATTACCTCCCTGACATTTCCCTGAACAGTGTCCTGAACTTAACACATCCCCTTTTAAGGAATACTTGTCTTAGCTACTTCACCTACTCATGTTGGCAGGATATATTTAATGGAGTATAAAGGGAATGCATGGACATTGATGATATACATTTTGCAATTTTTACACAGTAGTGATTGAATAATGATTATCAAAACAGTTTTTTTTTGAGTTGAATATAAAATAACCCTTCTGTGGCAAAGCTAAAAAGGAATTAAGATCCCTAAGCATTAATTTACGCGTAAACCTGATGTGATGGATAAAAATCTGATGTGTACCATTCACATGACTTTCTCTACATCTCTGCAACAAATTATTATTAAAAAGCTTATACTTCAATTTACTTCATTCTAATCAGAAAAAGATAGCAGAAATAGTCTTATTACTTGCTTCCTTGTAAGTAGAAGCGAAATAAGGGAGTACTATAGGTTAAAGTGAAAGTCAAAAGCTGGTTGCTATGTCACTGATGTTCCTTTGTTTGTATGGACAGCAGTTGTCAAATTCCTGTATGAGAAAAGTGTAACAAGGAATGTCTCAAAAACGACCAACTCCACGAAAAAAAAGTATATAAAATAAATTGTGTGTTTTAACGTGCTCTACATTTTTTTGTGTAGTAAGTTTTTGTCCATCTCTTATAGTATAGCAGTTACTCAAAATTCCGTAAAATTCATCCAGAATATAGTAGGTGTAAAAGTGAAATAAGGGAGTACCATAGGCTAAACTGACAGTCAAAGGCTGGTGCTATGAGACTGAAGTTCCTTTGTTTGTATGGAAGGAAGTTCATAAATTCCTGTATGAGAAATGTATGTTTTTTAAAGCTGAAACTAAAAGCAAGGAATATTTCATCTCCACGAAAAAAATGTATATAACATAAATGATGTGTTTTAATGTACTCTACATTTTCTGTGTGGTAAGTTTTCGTCCATTTTTTACAGTTTAGCAAAAATCCGTCAAATTCATCCAAAATAAAGGCTATTCCCAGAAAATTCAGGATATACATTTTATTTGTCAAGTAAGTATCTTAAATGTACGAGATTTTAATCAAAATTGTTAGTCATTTTTAAGAAAAACAAAATGTTCAAAAATTTTTCCATGTAAAGGGTACTTTGGGGTGGGGGGATTTTCTTGAAAATCTTCGTGTCGCACCCTTGGAAGATACCAAACTTAAATACCAAGTTTGGTTTTTAACGGTCTTGTCATTTTTGAGCTATGCTTCCCACAGACACACACAGACAGACAGACACACACACGGAAATTTTTCTAAAAATGATATTTTGGATGCAAGGGGTCTCAAAACATGTATTTCCGGCGAAATCTCGGTATCGAGTTTTAGGGTGCATTACAATACCTTCTCTATACATTATGTACATAGTACGTATAGAGAAAGTCAAAATTCAAAGTCATACCTGATATTTGAACCACGAATCTCCCGATCTCTAGCCGCTTGTTCTACCGCTGAGCTACCATGGCAACATGCCGACATAGCATTGAATTTCTCAACTGACTCGCATGTTTCTAGGTAAACCACAAGGTGATCTCAAATTATAAAGGAGAACATCATTAACATGACAAAGAAGAAAAAAATTGAAGGGGTCATTTCTAATCGAGATGAAATGAAAAGTAAAGGGAGGAATGCACAATGCTACTAAGAGCGATAGGCAAAAAGAACGAAGATAAAACGGAACTAGAAGACAACTACATATATTAGAGTGGACAGGTGCCTGCCGTACGTGATGATATAACGGAGATACGTCACCGCAGGCCGAAATATCCTTCATCATTTACAACACGTTGTTGTTAACCGAATTCCTTGTTCACGTGGTTGTGTTCCCACGCCATATTAGGGACGCTTGATTTTTTGTCTCAAATAAGCATGAATAAATAAGTGTATTTATTCACATAACAATACCATACAATGAAATTCAACAATCGCACGGGTCCACAAACCGTACGCGCTTTTCTAATACACAAAATAAAAAGCAATATTAAAACAGCAACAAAGAATTAAAAGAGTAAACACCAAAATAAAAAGACAAAGAAATTCAAATTCCGAAATTTAAATTTACAGGACCGAGTACACTATACTCAGAAGCATAAATGTCCCCTATTATAATAGACACTTAAAAGAAATATACACATAATCTATAACACAACAATGACATAAGTATGGCATAAAATATATTATATAAAACATTGTAGTCACTATTGTTTAGCTGTTCTTATCCCTCCCCCCTTCTTCTCTGTTGGCAGCCTTCTCAGATCTCAGCTGTTTTGCCTTCAGTAAAACTTTACCTAGCCCGTCCTCGTCCCCCCCGTGCCTTCCAGTAGCGTCCAACATGCTTCTAGCTCTACATTCGCGGTGGTAAAGAATCGCGGTAAGTATTTTCCCTCCATTCCTCCGTACCCCTACACCTTGCTAAGATATGGGTCCACGACTCCTCCTCCTCGCAAATGGAATAGATTCTCATACCATTCTCGTCAGCAATTTTTGTGCTCTTCCATGCTCCTAGTCTAATCCACGCGAGCCCCTCTCTAATGAGTTTGGAACCTGTTTTATGTACTCCATACTCCACTCCGATTTTAGCCCAGGCTGTACTTCTAATGAAACCTTTTCCAAGCATTGCGCAATTACTCAAATAAGTATATGTTATTAGTGTTTAATAGTGGGCAAAAATATCCTACGGGTTACATCAAATGATATTCTCTATCCATTCAACAAAGTATACTTACAAAAGCTTATATTTTATATTAATCGAGATAAACGTAATTACAAATGGTTTCAATGCATATATCCATGAGGTTCACCGTGAATAGGAATAAGTGAAACATTTTAAGAGCTTTTTGCTATGTGGTTACTTTAAAATTCCACTTTCTTTGGACCAGCAGAAGATTAGAAACAAATAGCGTCTCAATTGATAAATGCACGCCTAAGTTTTGAAAACTTCAAGTCAATAAAAGGAACACTTCCACAAAAATGTGTTTGACAGGAATTGTGAGCTTTAATAACATTTATATTTTTTGGGTTTTAAAAGTTTGACTGTCTTTTACGGTTTACCAGCAATACAAAAATTCATCCGGAATAAGGAGTACTCTGAAGCACTCTCAGAAATTTCAAGATATACATTTCATTATTTATAAGCATCTGATATTTTAATCTATTTAGTCATTTTTGAGTGAATAAATCTTTTGGAAAACATTTCATTTAACGGGTAGTTTGGAGTGGGTGATTTTGTTCAAAATAATGTTGAGTCCTTGCTATACTACGTTTTATTAACCGAAATTTTGTTTCTGAGAATGCGGACACAAAAACAGACATAGATAGACAAAAACAACACACCTTCGAATCAGTTACAAAACATTTTTTTGGAGGTTAGGGGTCCTCAAAACATAATTTCAGGTGCATTCTAGGCATTGAATTTTGGTGAAGTATAATGTTACCGTACTGTAGTGGTAGAGAAAGTAATATGTTTGTCATTTTTTTAAAAGCTGTGATGTATAACGGTCGCACCATACATTCAACTGTTATTACCGACCTGCAGGTATTTTTTAAGGCTGATTCTTTTTATTAAGTTTTACATTGAACACGCTTATATTCAGTTCTAAATTCTACTAGCAGACACTACACAGTATAGGGGATAACTTTGGAAAAATACTCAATCCCAGGTGGGAATCGAAAAACCCAGTACCTCAGGGTGTGCAGTCAGAACGCTGACCGTTTGACTACAGAAGGCTGCCTGTGTTGCTTTTGTTGGAGGAATTCGCTTAAATGGAGATCATTTTCCAACGTTCATTTTCCATAATGCTGTACATGGTTAAATGTTAGATACAGTCCCACATGTTCACCAATTTTCTTTCAGGATGGAAAATAAAGACCATTAGACTGATTTTAGGGACATGTCATCCTGAAACTATATTTTCTAACACAGTAATATTTAGCATGTGATTAGATACATAGTGCAATACTGGTGCAATTTTTGTTGAAAAATCTGATGTGTCCCATTCTCATGGCTTTCTCTACATATCTGTAACAAATTAATGTTAAAAAGCTTATGCTTCCATTTACTACACGCAAAACGAGAAACATTAGCAAAAATAGTCTTATTACTTGTTTCCTTGTAAGTAGGAGCGAAATAAGGGATTACCATAGGTTAAAGTGATAGTCAAAAGCTGGTTGCTATGTCAATGAAGTTCCTTTGTTTGTATGGACAGGAGTTGACAAATTCTTGTATAAGAAAAGTACATAAGTTTTTCAAAGCTGAAACCAAAAACAAGGAATATCTCAAAAACGAATAACTTCAGGAAAGAAAAGTTATATGACATAAAATGTGTGTTTTTATCGTGATCTACATTAATTGTGTGGTAATTTTTATCTATCTCTTACGGTTTAGCAGTTATGCAAAATTCAATAAAAAGCATCCAAAATAAAGAGGCCTTCAGAGGCTATTGCCAGAAAAATCAAGATGTACATTTTATTTGGCATGTAAATATCTTAAATATAAGACATTTTTATCCAAATCGTTACAGCCATTTTTTGAGAAAATCAAAATTTTCGAAATGTTTTCCATGTAAAGGGTAGTTTTGGGTGGGAGGATTTTCTTGAAAATCTTCGTGTGGTATCCTTGAAAGATACTAAACTTAAATACCGAGTTTGGTATTTAACGGTCTTTTCGTTTTTGAGCTCTGCTGTCCACAGGCACACAAGCAAACAAAGATATTTTTCCAAAAATGCTTTTTCTTGGATCAGGGGCACCCAAAATATGTATTCCCAGTGAAATCTTGGAATCGAATTTTAGGTGGAATACAATACCTTCTCTATACACTATGTACATACTACGTGCAGAGAAAGTAAAAATAGCATTTCGTACTTATTGCAGTTCAAAGAAATAAAGAAAAGAATAGGCATGCCATTCAACAGTAGTTTGAGATGAATGATAATGATGTTCTCCAAAACAAAATACAAGCGCTTTGCTGTTCGCATTTTGTCCGTGATTAGCACAGGCAGTGGTCCACGAGTTATCAGAACATCAGAGTGCGGGCGTGAAATTTAACAAGTGTCTTCTGAAGGGTCCGGTATCTAAGGACAAGATGTTACTTACAGGGCGTGCCTGACATCGATTTAGGAACGTACGTGACATAGAACATCGGACTTCGCATCTTGACCGTTAGGAGTACGCATTGGCTTAGTAGATTCACACATATCATTTAGGCTTGATCCTTAGAAATGATTAACCTAGTGACAACTTGCTCACCCATTGTCATACCGTTTATAAAAGATATGATCGACTTGTTTTAGAAAAGATCTCTAGAGTCTGCGTCAAGCATACGTTTACTGAAAAGCAATAACTGTTCGTGCTTTTCCTTGATTTAGTGTTCTTAGTCATACTGCAAGTTGTGGATGTTACATTACTATACGCTGCTAATTCAATATTTCCTTTCTGAATAACTTAACTCCATGGCACGACAGACTACAAGGAACCTTGGCCTACCACTGTGTCCCCCATCTCGATCCATGAAGACGTCATAGATGGGGTGCAAGATTGGAGGGTGAAACGTGGTCAGCGTCTCGACCCCCCCGGTCGGTTAATGCGGTCTTCAAGCCCTGGAGCCTCTACTTCTCCATCAAGTAGCTCCTCAATTGGCTGCCCAGGGATCTCACGAGGCTGAGACCACCCCGGAGGACCAGGTCTCCCAGCGGGGGGAAAAATCCCAGGGCGGTACCGGGAATTGAACCCAGGTAAGCAGCAGTTCTACCACCGTGCTAAGGAGACGACCTTACTTTCTGTATCATGCTTATAAATGTACATAGTAGATAAAGAAGATATTGTAATTAACCCATAAATTGTAAACCGGAAATTTAAAAAGACATCAAGATAAAATCACACAAACCTTTTCAGAAAAAAATCCGTCTTCACATCGGTTCCCCGCGGCCGACCTATCTGGTCCATGGGTTTTCCGGGTTTTCCCGGGTCACTAGGCCAGGGTTGTAAGTCTCGACGAGAACTGTGGTAGAGGCGCCATTTCGTGGAGGTGACTGCGCTCTGTAAATATGGCTCTCAGGGACAGAATGGCGCTTGTGGTTTTCTGTGGACTCGAGTGGTTTTTCAGGGACTGAGCCATGCGCTCCTGGGCTCCCCGCGTCGAGATGAAGAACTGTTAGGGAGCCTCCCGACGTCTCTCTCCCTGTCCGGATGTTGGCCACCCTCTGAAATTACACTCATCCTTTCTCCAGGGGTTCGACGTACAATAAGCCTACGACTGCAGCGTGAAATACCTCTCTTTAATGTACACATATACACATGCACACAGTGTAGTATTTTTTCTTGCCTAAATTCCCTTTTACAGGTTGGGGTGGTTAGAAGGGCCTCGGGTGGTGATGTAAGCTGTGGATTGGTGTTGTAAAGCTGTTTTTAACTGGTTTGAATTTGCCGCTGTATAAGGAGTTGGTAGCTCTTACTGTTGGCGAAACTATAATTGGCTAGTCGCGCCAGACTTAATTGTTGGAGCCGTTAAGTTTATTTATCGGCAGCGGGTTTCTTATTGTGTACTGCTTTGCCACGTTTTCTGTATTTTACAGCTAGCTTCAGTCGGTGAGTACGAAATTCTTAACCTCCGTGCTTAGATGGTAGGATGTGATAATAAATGAATTGAATTTAAAGATTTGTTGATATACGTGAACTTTTATTTGTTAACTTTTGAAACAATGTGATGCGTTAAGGCACGCTATTTTAACAGAATCCTCTTTTCAGACAACTGTGTCACATATATACAGTATAATGTTTACTTACAGTCAATGTCTTCTTGTTCAATAATACAATTCCATAATGTTTACTTAATCGTCACATAAGAGGTCTCGATTGACGAGACTAACTTTTTACGTCGTTGTCTCTCTCATTGACTCCCGTAAGCTTATTAAAATTTTACACATATACACAATAGTTGACGATCAATGTTTATATACATTGTGATCTGTCGTCTCCATGAGAACAACAGATTTCCTTATTTACATTTGTGAAATACTAATTTATAATACATCCATAATGATTTAAAATTAATGCATTTATATAATCTGCATGAAAATGTTCTTATACTTGGCTAATATTTCATAAACAATATTTTCTTTCACTCTATTCTTATGCTTTGTTACCGGTATAAACAATTTATAGCATCCAGTATCTGTTCACATTTTATTATTCTTCTCCTTCTCCCATATTACTGCTTTTGATTCTATTTTATTATAATTATGCTTTTCTAAGCACCATTTTATAGCTATATATTATGCATTATAATATGGTGTATTCCTTACATAACCTTGGCTATGTTAATTTCCTAAAAGCACGCCATTCCAGGCTAACTTCGTGCGTATCGTAAGGCGATGACGTCACGCTACCATTTTATACATACAATTCTTTGGCTTATTTTGCGAAACCTTATATTATTTTTTTATAACATTCTTTTAGGGCGGTACTGTTCCATTTTCTCTTGACTTGGTTTACTTAACATAAATCCTGCGTCAAGTTTAAGTAGTGTATTTATTATTCCATTGGGAGTCGGGCAGATGATGCACTTAACTATCTTCATGCGCAACAGATAGATGAAATGTGAACCATGACTGAATCTATGGTTGAGTGGTCAGCGAGTTCTCTTTTCACCCCGAGGCTCCGGGTTGGATTTCCAGGGCTGGGGTTATTCCTTACCCTCAATAGATTCTGAAAGTGAGTATGAGGGTGAATATGAAAACCTACGTTAAGTTACCTAAAGTTCAAAGAATAAAAATACCAATATTTCAATCTAGAAGCCCCCGATATGACCACAGTGGCTAAAGGGAACTTTAAAAACGAGCATACAAACATAAATTAAATATAAATTCTAAATATAATAATATTGCCCACAGACCATGTCGATGTAGGTCTTCAAACCAGAAGTACCGGGTTCGGGAGGACCAACTAAAGACATGTTAATGCTGACGCATAGCAATATACGGTCTTCGGCTACCAGTCAGATCAAGCATCTGCAATCCTATAAGTGTTAAAATTCATTTAACATCAATTACTATGAATATAAAAGTAGGTGTTCAACGGAAGAGATATCCTTGCGCACTGTGACCTACGGGAGGTCTATTGTGACTTAACAGTCCAAGGAGGAAAAGATGAAAGGAAGGACCTACAGTCAGAAACACCAAAGAGATGTGCAGAAGTCCCTAACAAGACCAGTCCCCCTGCTGGAGTTTCCCAGAGAGAGTCATGAACGACCCGCCCAACCAGGCAGATCTCTATTGCCCATGGGAATACTCTTCTCCGGAGTATTCAGCCGCGCCAGCTGTCCATCATCGCCAAATATCATGAAGCCTGAGATGACAAAAAGTTAAAGGGAAGAAAATGGAATTAAAGAAAAATGAGTAAAACAAATCTTAATTGATAGGAAGCTCAAAAACCAGGGTAAACCATACAAAACACAACAGTCCCAGAAATTTAACCCGGAATCTCCCGAATTGAAAATTACACGTTACTGCGGAACCAATTCACTTGGTGAAGGAATGTATAAGAATATATATGTTATACAATATTAAAAAAAGAATATATACATTAACAAAAAATGTGTTAATAATGGAAAGAGAATTTTTGTTTGTTTGTTTGTTTTCTACAAAGAGTATATATCTGCAACCGATACCATTGGTGAAATGCAGCGATATAGCTATATTATTTTCATCAAGAAGGAAGAAACAACCTAGGAGCAACTTTCTTGCAGTTTCTTCAGAAAGAGGAGGTGATAGGTGCGGCCCACGATAAGGCGTGGTCGTTGAAGTGCCAAGCACCAGGAGCAGCATCCAGTCGATCGACAATAAATTATGACAATGTCTGAGTAGCGCAATGGACTCAGTAATTGATCACGTGACTTGTTCAGAGCACGTTTGCCACATTTATATACATGACTCAACACCTTGGTATCGTTCCGCCTTCATTTCTTGCTAATTAATTTTCTCAAAAACGTAAGAAATCTCGCATAAACAATATTGAGGAAACATTGTTAAAAGTAAAACAGCAATTCAACGGTTCCTCTATTTATTATACATAAGTGACAGAGGAAGTAAATACACTAATTTCTGCAGCAAAAGTGTAATTTCAAAGCAATATAATTTAAAACTATTCGTAAAGAAAACAAAAGTCATGAAATTTGAAGGAAAAATGTCAAAAAATAACAAAGATATTGGTGGAAATAAAATTATTCAGCAGGGCTCCAGTTGCAAATACTTACTTAGAATGCGTAACCTTATTTATAAGAAATAGTGATATAGAAAATAAATAAAACACACAATAAAGCTAAATGGGAGTACTGATCCACATTACAACATAAAAACCGTATTAAGATTAAGATAATGTCTCTACCAATCAAGTGTTATGGAGATCAAATTTGTACACTAACATAACACAAATAAAGAATATTTAAATACAGAAATTAAGTTACTAAGCCTTCTGATGGTGGCGACGAAGCATGGAAGCGGTGACGATGGTGGCGTTAGCGGTAGTGTGGTGATGGAGGTGGTAGTAAAGGCGGTGGCGGTGGCGGTGGCGACGGCTGCGGTAGCGGTGGTAGTGGTGGAGATGGAGATGGTGCTGATGACTGAGACGGCGACAGCTGTAGCGGTGGTAGTGGTGGTGATGCTGGTGGTGGTGATGGAGATGGTGCTGTTGACTGAGACGGCGACAGTGGTAGCGGTGGTGGTAATGGTGTTGCAGATGGTGCTGATGACTGAGACGGCGACAGTGGCAGCGGTGGTGGTAATGGAGATGGTGCTGATGACGGCGACAGCGATGGCGATGGTGGTGATGGTGTTGCAGATGGTGCTGATGACTGAGACGGCGACAGCGGTAGCGGTGGTGTTGGTGACGGTGGTGTGATGGTGATGGTGATGCAGATGGTGCTGCTGACTGAGGCGGCAACAGCGGTGGCGGTGGTGGTGGTGGCGGTGGTGGCGGTGATGCAGATGGTGCTGATGACTGATACGACAGCGGTAGCGGTGGTGGTGGTGGTGGTGTTAGTGATGGAGATGGTGCTGGTAACTGAGATGATGACAGCGGTAGCGGTGGTAGTGGTGGTGGTGGTGGTGGTGGTGGTGGTGGTCGTGTTAGTGATGCAAATGGTGCTGATGACTGAGACGGTGACAGCGGTAGCGGTGGTAGTGGTGGTAGTAACGGAGGTAATGGTGATGGTGCTGATGACTGAGACGGCCACAGCGGTAGCGGTGGTAGTGGTGGTGGTGGTGGTGGTGGTGGTGGTGGTAGAGGTGGTAATGGAGGTAATGGAGATGGTGCTGATGACTGAGACGATGACAGCGGTAGCGGTGGTGGTGGTGGTGGTGGTGGTGGTGGAGGTGGTAATGGAGGTAATGGAGATGGTGCTGATGACTGAGACGATGACAGCGGTAGCGGTGGTAGTGGTGGTAGTAACGGAGGTAATGGTGATGGTGCTGATGACTGAGACGGCCACAGCGGTAGCGGTGGTAGTGGTGGTGGTGGTGGTGGTGGTGGTGGTGGTAGAGGTGGTAATGGAGGTAATGGAGATGGTGCTGATGACTGAGACGATGACAGCGGTAGCGGTGGTAGTGGTGGTGGTGGTGGTGGTGGTGGTAGTAACGGAGGTAATGGAGATGGTGCTGATTACTGAGACGATGACAGCGGTAGCGGTGGTAGTGGTGGTGGTAGTAACGGAGGTAATGGAAATGGTGCTGGTAACTGAGACGGCGACAGCGGTAGCGGTGGTATTAGTGGTGGTGGTGGTGGTGGTGGTGGCGGTGATGCAGATGGTGCTGATGACTGAGACGATGACAGCGGTAGCGGTGGTAGTGGTGGTGATGGTGGTGGTTGTGTTAGTGATGGAGATGGTTCTGATGACTGAGACGATGACAGCGGTAGCGTTGGTAGTGGTGTTGGTGGTGGTGGTGGGAGTGGTTGTGTTAGTGATGGAGATGGTGCTGGTAATTGAGACGATGACAGCGGTAGCGGTGGTGGTAGTGGTGGTGGTGGTTGTGGTAATGGAGGTAATGGAGATGGTGCTGGTAACTGAGACGATGACAGTGGTAGCGGTGGTGGTAGTGGTGGTGGTGGTTGTGGTAACGGAGGTAATGGAGATGGTGCTGATGACTGAGATGGTAGCGGTGGTGGTGGTGATGGAGATGGTGCTGATGACTGAGACGGCGACAACGGTAGCTGTGGCGGTGGTGGCGGTGGTGGCGGTGATGCAGATGGTGCTGATGACTGAGACGGCGACAGCGGTTGCGGTGGTAGTGGTGGTGATGGTTGTGTTAATGATGGAGATGGTGCTGGTGACTGAGACGATGACAGCGGAAGCGGTGGTAGTGGTGGTGGTGGTAATGGAGATGGTGGTGGTGACTGAGACGGTGGCAGCGTTAGCGGTGGTAGCGGTGGTAGTGGTGGTGGTGGTGGTGGTGGTGTTAGTGATGGAGATGGTGCTGGTGACTGAGACGGTGACAGCGGTAGTGGTGGTAGTGGTGGTGGCGGTGGTGGTAATGGAGATGGTGCTGATGACTGAGACGATGACAGCGGTAGCGGTGGTAGTGGTGGTGGTGGTAATGAAGGTAATGGAGATGGTGCTGGTAACTGAGGCGATGACAGCGGTAGCGGTGGTAGTGGTGGTGGTGGTGGTGGTGGTGGTGGTTGTGGTAATGCAGGTAATGGAGATGGTGCTGATGATTGAGACGATGACAGCGGTAGCAGTGGTAGTGGTGGAGTTGGTGGTAATGGAGGTAATGGAGACGGTGCTGATGACTGAGACAATGACAGCGATGGCGGTGGTGGTAGTGGTGGTGGTGGTGGTTGTGGTAATGGAGGTAATGGAGATGGTGCTGATGATTGAGACGATGACAGCGGTAGCAGTGGTAGTGGTGGTGGTGGTAATGGAGGTAATGGAGATGGTGCTGATGTCTGAGACGATGACAGCGGTGGCGGTGGTGGTAGTGGTGGTGGTGGTGGTGGTGGTGGTTGTGGTAATGGAGGTAATGGAGATGGTGCTGATGATTGAGATGGTAGCGGTGGTGGTGGTGGTGATGGAGATGGTGCTGATGACTGAGACGGCGACAACGGTAGCGGTGGTGGTGGTGGCGGTTATGCAGATGGTGCTGATGACTGAGACGGCGACAGCGGAAGCGGTGGTGGCCGTGGTAGTGGTGGTGATGGTTGTGTTAATGATGGAGATGGTGCTGGTGACTGAGACGATGACAGCGGAAGCGGTGGTAGTGGTGGTGGAGGTAATGTAGATGATGCTGATGACTGCGACGATGACAGCAGTGGCGGTGGTGATAGTGGTGGTGGTGGTGGTTGTGGTAATGGAGGTAATGGTGATGGTGCTGATGATTGAGACGATGACAGCGGTAGCGGTGGTAGTGGTGGTGGTGGTGGTGGTGGTTATGGAGGTAATGGAGATGGTGCTGATGACTGAGATGATGACAGCGGTAGCGGTGGTAGTGGTGGTGGTGGTAATGGAGGTAATGGAGATGGTGCTGATGTCTGAGACGATGACAGCGGTGGCGGTGGCGGTGGTGGTGGTAGTGGTGGTGGTGGTTGTGGTAATGGAGGTAATGGAGATGGTGCTGATGACTGAGATGGCGACAACGGTAGCGGTGGTGGCGGTGGTAGTGGTGGTGATGGTTGTGTTAATGATGGAGATGGTGTTGGTGACTGAGACGATGACAGCGGAAGCTGTGGTGGTGGTGGTGGTGGTGGTGGTGGTGGTGGTGGTAGTAATGGAGATGGTGGTGGTGACTGACGGTGGCAGCGGTGGCGGTGGTAGTGGTGGTGGTGGTGGTGTTAGTGATGGAGATGGTGCTGGTGGCTGAGACGGTGACAGTGGTAGTGGTGGTAGTGGTGGTGGCGGTGGTGGTGGTAATGGAGATGGTGGTCGTGACTGAGACGGTGGCAGTGGTAGCGGTGGTGGTGGTGGGAGTGGTGTGTTAGTGATGGAGATGGTGCTGGTAACTGAGACGATGACAGCGGTAGCGGTGGTAGTGGTTTTGGGGGTGGTTGTGTTAGTGATGGAGATGGTGCTGGTAAATGAGACGATGACAGCGGTAGCGGTGGTAGTGGTGTTGGTGGTGGTGGTGGTGGTGGTAATGGAGGTAATGGAGATGGTGCTGATGATTGAGACGATGACAGCGGTAGCGGTGGTAGTGGTGGTGGTGGTTGTGTTAGTGATGGAGATGGTGCTGGTAGCTGAGACGATGACAGCGGTGGCGGTGGTGGTGTTGGGGGTGGTGGTAATGGAGGTAATGGAGATGGTGCTGTTGACTAAGACGATGACAGCGGTGGCGGTGGTGGTAGTGGTGGTGGTGGTGGTGGATGTGGTAATGGAGGTAATGGAGATGGTGCTGATGACTGAGATGGTAGCGGTGATGGTGGTGGTGATTGAGATGGTGCTGATGACTGAGACGGCGACAACGGTAGCGGTGGTGGCGGTGGTAGTGGTGGTGATGGTTGTGTTAATGATGGAGATGGTGCTGGTGACTGAGACGATGACAGCGGAAGCGGTGGTAGTGTTGGTGGTGGTGGTGTTAATGGAGATGGTGGTGGTGACTGAGACGGTGGCAGCGGTAGCGGTGGTAGTGGTGGTGGTGGTGGTGGTGTTAGTGATGGAGATGATGCTGGTGACTGAGACGGTGACAGCGGTAGTGGTGGTAGTGATGGTGGCGGTGGTGGTGGTAATGGAGATGGTGGTGGTGACTGAGACGGTGGCAGTGGTAGCGGTGGTGGTGGTGACGACGATGGCGGTAGTGGTATCGGTGGCGGTGGTTGTGGTGGTGGTGGGTAGTGAAAGATTGAAAAAACTATGCAGAGGCTTCCCATAAGCAGGTTTTCATTAGAAAATTGCCCATTACACTCTGTTTCTTATTTAGTTTAAAAGAAAACCAAAGGGAATATATTGGTACTATTAGAAATGAATGCAATTTATTTAAAACCGGTTTTATTTTATGGTAGTTTGTACTGTTCAGCCTCGCTCTTCTCGCTCAGATTGTATATTCAGTCACATTAACTTTCGGAGGGAGAAACCGTTCTTCACAAACAGGAGCAGACATTACTCAGCAAACTCAAAGTGAGTTCTTGTAGGAACAAGACAGTCAACTATTATGCAGCAAGCAGGCAGTAACAAAGTCAACTGATCAGGTGGAGTTCGATAACGTCTCTGCCATTGTTTAATCTACTTGACAAGTGGACAAACATGCTTCGCCACCTGTTCTTTCAAAGTGTATCTCTCAGTTGACCTTTTGATTGCGCGGCGGGAGCCTTAGAACACCACGCCCATCTGTACAGAATGATTGTGAGGATCGTATAGGACCTGTCAAACGAATTTCGTGTATCATGTATATGTTGACAACACATATACAAAACGCATGTGATTTTATGTTTCATTTTGGTTTACATCAGCCTATTGAGATTCACCAAAAACCAACTGTGATATAGGTATGTGGTTGTATTTGGTGACATTACATCTCTCCAATTGGCATCAATACCAGCAACTGTTTTTAAAATTGCCCCATGCTAAAGATATGAACTTAGTCGGTGTTAATTGTAGCGTTTATGTTGGCAGCATAGGCTTTTTCTATGTAAAATTCTGATAATACATATAAAGTGTTCCATAGTTTATAGCTGTTATTTATACACAATTTTCAAGTAGGTGAGCAACCATGTTCAGCGCTGGAAAATTATTTAATCCAGAAGGGTTATTTCAAAGCAACACTGTTTTGCAAACTTGTTTACAAAATATTTTGTTCATGTATACGAGCATAACACTACGTGAATACCCAAATTACTTCTGGATTAATTCATATTGTAAATTACTGACTGACTTGAAACTAGTTATTCCCATTGTAAAGCTGTAAAGTATATCAATTTATTGATAAGTTAGTTATTTTGAATTTTGAATTTCAATTAACTTATTTACCCGATAAGTGGATCATCTGCTGTTTAAATTAAAAGAGCAGCCAAGTCAGAACCCAAATACCAGAGTGGAAACGTTTTATGACATCCACTTTGATAAGCAATTTACCCATTTTCTAGGTCCTTAGAGGCCATTTGAGGACCTTTAGTTAAAGTTGGCCAGTTGGCGCGCCGTCGGTATGCTGGTGATGGGAGGAAGACTCTCCCGAAACGCGTTCCGCCTACATAATAGCCTTCTAGGTTCAACGAAAAGTTAAACTGAGCATCGCTTTTAATAATGTTAATTTTATCATAAAAAGTCATTCGAAGAGCTGATCAAGTGAAAGGTGTGCGCTTTCGTCAGCTAACTGCGTCTAAGGTGGGAAAGACTGCTGGTTGAACCAATATCATTAATGGCCTGCGTGGGGACGGAGGCATAGCAGCCATGTGTGGAGCTTGGGTCGTCCGAAGCTGCTAAGACAAGGAATTTCATGATCAGTTTGTTTATCTATTACTATTTCTATCATCTGGCAATAGCAGGTTCAATTATTTTAACAAAAACTTTGATATAGTTAACCAGAAGTAAACGAATTGAAGACAGCGAGCTCAATTTTTTTTTTTTTTTTTTTTTTTTTGTAGTTTAACGTCCTTTAACCTGGTTGATCATATCAAATGATGAATTAAATTGATGAAATGGTGCTCAAATTATCTCGGGGACCATGGAACTTTAAGTTACTCGACATTCGTCTTCTCAGAATAAGGGAATACCCCGAAAAAAGCCTTATCCGGGTAACTCACCCTAAGCGACATTTGAACTCACGACCTGTTGAATGTGAAGTAGACATGCTACCACCACACTACCCAGGCGGGCTGAGCTTAATTTGTTGACCCATCTGCGCAGGCAAGTTTGTGTGTGTGTTAACTGTTCACATAAAGATGGCCAATCTGTTTATGAAACTTGGTACTTAACATATTGAGTTTGACAAAGGAACTAAGCTATAACATAACATCTTAATTATTTTGCTCATGGGGAGGGTGTTCTAGTAGTTAATGGTAGGACAAATAAATCAATTAACATTATGAATATTTTCAACTATTCTCTAACTATACATGCAGTTTTGTTATTTACACAATTAAATAGGATGAATATTTAAAAAATTTTGACAATTTTTCGGTAATAAATTTATTATTGTACGTAAATCGATAATTTTAAGATACAATATAGCTGCAATCGCATTAAAACCAAAAAAGTGGCATAAGTTTGTATATTACTAATCTTATATTATTGACAGCCCAAAAATATCAGCTTTATAACTGGTTTTAAAACTTCACATGGAATGTAAGTTTCACAGAGGAAAGAAAGAGGGTAAGGAAGATTATGGAAAGAAAATGCAACGGAAGAAGAATACGGAAGTTATAACGAAAAAAAGAGAGGGGTAAATAGAGGTATGTGAGAGTAGGAAAGAGGAAAATATTAAGATAGTGGCAGAAAGGCATGAAATAATCTCTGTGATTAAAGCAACAATGAAGTCAGGGGTTTTGCTAGTACAGTTATAAACATAATTTATTTTAAACAGCATTTACAATGAACTTATTGATTAAATTTCCAAAATACTTGGTTTTTATACGGGTGTAATTTATCGTAATGTGTGTATGCCAAATTGTTAGAGACGTTTATTTAAATTATAAAGATCCAACAAAGGTTAAAACTTAAGCCAGCCCTTGCTGCTAGACTGTATGTTAGAAGACACTTAGATTTTCTGGAGCTTCCGTTATATTTACAACTACTTTTTATTTTCTTTCGTCACTACTTTATAGTAGGTAAGAGGAATTATTGCATTCCATCCAAAAATTGTATATCAAAATCTCATCAGAAATACACATTTTAGAGTTTCTGAAAAAATTAGACAAAGAAACATAGCTCAAAACCAAAAATTCGAATAAATGCGAAACAGTAGATGCGACAAAAATATTTTGGGGAATTTTACCATGAAAACTATGTGTCCTTTACATGAAATATGTCTAACAATTTAATGTAACACAAATTGAAGATATTTACATGGTAAATAAAATAGATTCTTGAATTTTATGGCAAAAAGCCTGTAAAGTCAACTATAAAATTTGTATAATTTTGTATAATTGGTAAACGTTAACAGATTTAATAATAAAAAATCAATGTTACAATGTTCTCTAAAATACAATATTAACTTCACATTATCAGCCATTTTGGAAATAACAACTGAAGCCAATATTAATTAACAAGTCTTGGTAATTTTTAAGGGTATCACTATTCAGCTGTATCTCGCTACATAGTGGAAATAACATGGAATTTTAATGCCATAGCGTATATGGATGATTATGGATGAATGTGCATTTTGTTTCCCTCTTATATCCAAGTCGAAATATATAATAAATTGTATCGCAAATGTTTATCACATTCGACATGAAGTAGAATGAAAAAAAAAAAGTGATTTGTGACAACCACATGACTTTCTCTACATCTCTGCAACAAATTATTGTTAAAACCCATATTCTTATAAGTACTTTATGATAATCGAAGTAAACATTAGGAGAAATTTTCTTAATTACTTGCTTCTTTGTAAGTAGGAGGAAAATAAGGGAATGCACTAGGCTAAAACGAAAGTCGAATCTTTTAAAAGCCAGTTGCCATGTGGATGAAATTCGTTTCTAGGCAGGGCCAGGAGCTTACAACTTTCCGTGTAAAAAAGTTTGTGTTTTCCGAAATAAAACAAGGAATATCTCAGAAATGGGCAATTCAACGAAAAAAACGCACATGGCATAAATTGTGTGCTTTAACATGATGTGCATTTTTTGTGTAGTAAGTTTTTGTCTATCTCTAACGATATACCAGTTATGCAAAATTAAAAAAATTCATTCAAAATAAAGAGGACTTTAGAGGCTATTCCCAGAAAATTCAAGATTTACACATTATTTGCAATATAAATATCTTTAATAGAAGTGTATTTTAATCAAAGTCGTTAAAACCATTTTTCAGAAAATAAAATTTTTCGATTTTTTTTCAATGTAAAGGGTAGTTTGGGACGGGAAGGATTTTTCTGAATATCTTCGTATCGCATCCCTGTAAGATACTAAACTTAAATACCAAGTTTGGTATTTTACCGACTTTTCGTTTTTGAGTTATCGTGTTCACAGGCACACGGACACACACACGGACTTTTTTCTGAAAAATTTTTTTGGATACAAGGGACCCTATAACGTATATTTCCGGTGAAATCTCGGTATTGAATGTGAAATACAATATCTTCTGTATACACTATGTACATAGTACGTGTAGGGAAAGTAATAGTTGATAGTGGGTAGAGGAAGTTATCATATTTCAAAGACGCTGCACGATAATGTGGAGTATTTTCCGTTGTACGGTCTACAATATCAAAGAGAGAATTTTACGCTGGCAACAGCTGATTTTAGAGAGACTGAAAAAACGCTAGAAGAAATTATATGGTTTTGTTTCCAGGAGGCCATGTGAAGTTGGTCTGCAAAACAAATATTTGCCCCGGAGTTTCTGGCATGTTTGTGTGCTACTTCACGCAGCTGTGTGCATAGAGATGTATGGTCCATTCCAGTGACAGGTGCCAAGCCCTTCATGCAGATGAGCAGGTTAATAATGCTAAGTACCACATGGAGGACGCGCGCGCTCCAGAGGACCTTGATGTACAACAGAAGGGTATTGCTCAAGACAAGCTACAGCTCTCCGCTTGGCATAATGTTATGCACCTTCCAGCCAAACAAATGCTTTCTGGTTGCATGGACAAGATTAACCTTCTTTATTTATGTGCTAGAGGTAAATGTAAATATATCCATGTGTCACTGAAACCGTATATATTCTAAAGAACAACATATTAAATTTCTTTAGACTATAGCTCTTGTATTTCTTGATAAGCTGTAACATTAACATGATGTTAGCTTCAAAACGGAAAGAGAAGTACGAAAAAAGTTCTTAAAATTAAGTAGAATAAGTAGAGTAGTCTTAAAACTTTTGTTCAGTCAAGTGCTTTCGGTTTCATGTAGTGATTTTCTTTGTAATATGTTGGCAGAAACCTCATCAGCTCTGGGTGAGAATTCTCTTATTGGACTGAATTCTAGTCCGAGGTACAAGTTTTAGCCTATGAATAAGATCAGCTCTAGGTGAGTAGAAAATGGAAAAGAGTACAGAAACATCTCACCGGAGAGGTTGGAAGGTATGCTTAGCTATGACGATCCTCACCAGCTCCTAATGATTCCGCCTCCTATTGGTTTTATGGCACTCAAACATTAACTTCGCTTTTAGGTTCAGAAGCAAAGGAAAAGAGGGAGTAAATAACACATTAACTGGTATGCTATAAGCAGGTAAATGATGGAGCAGTTCAGTATTCTCTCGCGCATTATACCGGTACGGTTCCACAATCTGCTGTACTATAGTGAAATAACTCCTTTATGTTTGAGCATTTCACTTGTCCTCAAACATAGACGTAGAAATCAAAACAGTCTATAAAAACAAAAGCGGGAACTATATTTTTTAATGGGTGCTAAAATCCTAGCGGTCATTAGGAAGTATCTTCTCGAAAGTTATGGAATTGATAAATAATATTGGAATACACATTTTATGTATTTATTATTCTGACCCTTTTCTATTTCTCGTGTAAGTTATTTGAATTATAGTGAAGTGTAGATGTTATTTTATTTTCTGTTCACCTAATGTGACTAGATGAAATATTCCACGCACTCGACAGCTCAAAATAGAAAATTGTATACGTTATTGAAGATCGATAAAGCCCCAAGTATATTTCTTTCAAGAACACAACACGATGTTAACTAGGAAATTCTCTTGACAAGGACAACTTTCCGTTGTTTCATTTCCTCATTGTGTTTGTGTTTATTATAACACCCACAGAATGCTTATGTACTTAATGTTATATTCTGTAAAGCTTTCTTCTTTCTTATTGAACTTTATAAAACTGTGTACAACCGTCCATCCTCAAGATTTAAGCAAAATCATTTGTAGGAACACGTTTTTTGAGGCCAGAAACATATTAAGGGGAATTACATATAGGGTTCTAATTTTAAACAATTTGTATAAACCAAATCATAAATACCTATTAATCCCAATAATATCAGTCCTGAAATATTAAACAGAAAAAAGATTACGTTAAATGAAAATAAAATTAAAGTTTCCTATTAATTTATATATTTAATTATAATTGTTTTGTAATCTCATGAGAATAAAGTTGATTTGCATCATCAAGAGTCATCCTCCGTGGTGCAGTGGTTACCATGCTAGCCTATGGCCGTGGCCGAATAGTTAGACCACTCACCTCTTACCTAGAAGGCCCAGGTTCGATCCCAAAGGTGGACAAAGCTGCGCAGAGGTGAGTTTTCTCCGGGTTCTTCGGTTTCCCCACCATCGCATTCCACTGGTGCTCCATATTCATTCCATGTATCACCCAGTGTCATCGCCTGCGGTGCCACAAGTAGTAAAAGCGGACGTTAAACACTAAAAAAAAAAATGCTAGCCTCTTGTACCCGGCGGAGGGCGATGGACTTTTTTCGGGCCTGCATTATTTAATCCACATATCGACAATGTGAATTTGTCAGATCTGATTTTACGCGTGACCATGCAAAGAGAACTGAGTTTAAATCCCATAGCAACGAGTTTTTAAAAGGTTAGACTATAGCTTTAACTTCCTTATTTTCCTTCTGCTTTCAAGAAACTACGAGAGTAATAAGATAATGTTTGACTTGATTAGAATGAAGCAGATAGAACAACAAGTTTTTGTAAGAATATTTTGTTACAGACTAGGGGAAGTCATGGTAATAAAACACATCAAATTATTTGATAAAGCGCATTTGTTTTAATCTTAGTAAGAGAAGACGAGAAAATAAGTGACTCCTTGACACAGCTCACTAAGAGCCTTGGCTTACCGCCCGGCCGCTGCGTCCCACATCTCGGTCCATTAAGGACGTTATTGTTGGGGTGCAGTATTGGGGGGTGAGACGTGGTCAGCGCTTCGATTTCCCCCGGCCAGTTAATGCGGTCTTCACGACCTGGAGCCGCTATTTCTCCATCAAGTAGCTCCTCAATTGGTACCCCCGTCAGGGGCCTCACGAGGCTGAGTGCACCCCGGTCCAGGTCTCCCAGCCGGGGGAAAATCCCCACGCCGGTACTGGGAATCGAACACAGGTCTCCCGTTTGGCAAGCAGCAACGCTACCACCGCGCTAAGCAGAAGACCCGCGAAAATAAAAAGCTTTATAAAAAAAAAATAGAAGAATAGGTGTAACTCAAGATGAGCAAACAGAATGAGAATGTGAAGACAAAATACCGGAGAAGAGAAACAAAACAGCTGCAGGACTGAACAGGAAATTCATGCTTCCATAGCTGTTGTTCTCTTTGACATTCTAGAGAAAACAACAGATGAAAAGAGGTTTTCACTCTTTATCATGAACATTCATTATACATTCATTGAGGTATTTAAGGTTCGGTGTTACCAGAAGGGGTAAAACAAGCACGTGAGGGCAAGAAATTGGTGCCAACAAACATAATATAACCACCCATCTTTAACTATTTCGTTTCTATCTGCAGTTATTGAACTTGTGCCGAAGATATTTTTTACTTTCTTTACACGTCTGTCTTTTTTGTCTGTGGGCAGTATGGCTCAAAAACGAAAAGACCGTTAAATTCCAAACTTGGTATTTAACTTCGGTATCTTCTAAGGATACGACACGAAGATTTTTAAGAAAATCCCCGCACCCCTAACTCTTTTACATGGAAAATTTTTCGAAAATGTTGATTTTCTCAAAAATGGCTCTAACGATTTTAATTAAAATATCGTACATTAACGATATTTACCTGACAAATAAAATGTTTATCTTCAATTATTTGGGAATAGCTTCTGAGAGTGCCTTTATTCTGAATGACTTTTACAGAATTTTACATAACTAGTAAACCGTAAGGGGAAGACAAAACTTACTAAATATAAAATATAGAGCTTGTTAAAACACACAATTTATGTTATATACATTTTTCGCATGGAGTTGATCGTTTTTAAGACATTCCTTTATTATTTTCTCATATAGGAATTTGTCAACTCTTGTCCATACAAACATAGGAACTTCAATCACATTGCAACCAGCT
This sequence comes from Hymenopus coronatus, assembly GCA_030762935.1. Taxonomy (NCBI): domain Eukaryota; kingdom Metazoa; phylum Arthropoda; class Insecta; order Mantodea; family Hymenopodidae; genus Hymenopus; species Hymenopus coronatus. The sequence goes on along the minus strand of CM060888.1, from coordinate 116,394,169 downwards.
TTAGACTATCCCTTTAGCATATAGTACTCCCTTATTTCGATTCTACTCACGTGGAAGCAAGTAATAATACGAGTTTTGCTAATTTTTTCTCCATTAGCGTGAAGTAAATAGAATAAGTTTTTTTAACAATAATTAGTGTCAGAGATGTTAAGAAAGTCTTGTGAATTGAACCCATCAGACTTTTTTCTTTGACTTCCTTAATGCAGTGTGCTAATCGCGATGATCCGTATTACCGTGAAGACGTCCCGCTGGGATCAAAGAGGGGATTCAGTGACTCAGCGCGGGGCACACCCTTGCCGTAAGTCTTGCCTGGCCACCTTATGTGGATGTCCAATGGTGTCAAGGATCCAACACTCGACCCAGTGAAAGTGTGCGGTACACACAGACAACAAGAATGAACGGTTCTTTTAATAGGTAGAATCTCTCATAAAACTTTGATGCGCTACATTCACATGGCTTTCTCTATATCTCTGTAACAAATTATTGTTAATAAGCTTATTCTTCTATCTATTTAATGCTAAAACATTAGCAAAACTGTATTATTACTTAGTTCCTTTATAAGTAGAACGGAAATAAGTGAATAACCGACAGTTAAATGCTTTAAAATATGGTTGCTAAGGGACTGAAATCGTATATTTTGCATGGCCAAGCGTTCACAAGTTCATGTATGAGAAACGTTTAAGCATTTTAAAACTGAAATTAATAACAAGGAATATTTAAAAGACTGTCAACTCTACGAAAAAAAGTGTATAACATTGATTGTGTGTTTTAACGTGCTATACATTAATTGTTATGTAAGTTTTTGCCCATCTCTTACGGTTTACCAGTTATGTAAAATTCCGCAAAACTCATCCAGAATAAACATGTCTTCAGGAGCTATTCCCAGAAAATTGAAGATATGAATTGTATTTGACATGTAAATATCTTAAATATAAGAGATTTTAATCAAAATTGTTAGAGACATTCAAGAAGATCCAAATTTTCGAAAAATGTTCTAGGTAAAGCTTAGTTGTGGTTGCGGGGTATTTTCTTGACACATACAACACACGGAACGTTTTCTAAAAATGCTTTTATTTGGATTCAAGGGGACCCAAAGCATGTATTTACGGTGAAATCTCGTTATCGACTTTTTGAGTGCTGTACACTATGTACATAGTACATGTAGAGAAAGTAAAAATATCTGATGCGCTACATTCACATGACTTTTTCTACTTTCTGGGTTTGATATTAGGGTATTGTAACTATTTTTACGCAAGCCTGTATTTCTATCTATTTAACTTTGATTGAGGTAAACTCTTGTAGAAACAGCCAGAGTATGTTACAAAGGAAATTGGGATAGTAAAATGCTTAAGAACGAACAGACTTTAAAAGAATGACCGAATATTAAACAATTGGAACCATTAATAAGGCAGATCTCGGAAAGGGACTGTAGCCAAAAAGGAATGTTAAAATACATTAATTGCTTTAAAGACATCTAAAGTTGTTTTGCCATACGTTTTTGTTTGTCGCTTAACCTTCACCAACTATTAAAATTCCTTCCAAATTAAGGGGATTTCACTTTTGCCAGAAAATATTGAATATATAGATTTTGTTTGTAGTACAAATATCTTTAATATATGGTATGCTAATTAAAATTGTTTGAGCCATGCTTGAGAAAATCAAAAGTTTAAAATCAGTTTGGGATGATTTTTCTGAAAATTTTCTGTCAAACTTTTAAAAAATGCCGAACATAAATATCGAGTTTTACATTTAAGCGAATTTTCGCTTTTGGGATAAACCACGGATCTTTTTCTAAAAGTACTAGCTTTTTGGACTCAGAAAACCTCAAAACCTGTATATCCAGTGACTCGATACCGAAGTTTAGGGTGGAATACAATACTTCCTCTACTTGCTATACGTAATGGAGAAAATTAATATCACGAATAACGACTTCCAACTTGAAATAAAGTGTTGGAAAATATATACCAATTACAAGGAATGTCTCGAAAATTTGACATAAGTTGTTTATTTTAACAAGATTTAACTACTTTTCTGTAGTAAGGTTTGTCTATCTACGCTTTACCAGTTATGCAAAAATCTTCCAGGATTTTGAGAACTTCAGTTGATAATTCTAGAAAATTCAAGATATACATTTTATTTGTCAAGAGAATATCTAATACAAATCGCTAGAACCATTTTTGAGAAAATCAAAATCTTAGAAACATGTGGTAGTTTTGAATGGGAGATTTTCTTCAAAATCTTTGTATCGTATCCTTAGAAGATGCAGAACTTAAATATAAATGTTAGTATTTAGCCGATATTTCGTTTATGAGTTAGGCTGTTCACAGACATACACACACAAATAAAAATACACACGTTCACACGCGGAAGTCTTTCTAAAAATGATTTTCCTCTTCAGATTCGGGGCCCTCAAAACATATATTTCAACTTAATTCTTCAGAAAGAATATTTGGGTTGAATACAATACACCCATGTTTATTTACGTAGTAGAAAAATGTGCTACAAATAAGTACCTATATAGAAAAGTTAATTTTATCTGTAAAATGCTACCATTTAAAAAACTTCATGAATATTAATTTTAAATCACCTACCTATCTCATATACTAAATTTGGGCCATAGCTTACATCACTTTTATATATATAAAAAGTTAATGTAATTAATGTAAATGTTTTATGTCATACAACTTTTATCATATTAACGCATAGAAATCGCGGTAAAATAACACCTACAAAACACACTTTTCAGATATTGTAATGTAAGAATTCAGTAAATATTATTTCTCTTCAAATATTACACACCCCTAAAACAGAGTTGGAGTCCATCATAGTTAATGTAATACATGCTGATGCTTTGAATATAGCAGCGAATGTTAGAGAGGACGAAGTGGTAAAACAGCAATTAAATGTTGATGGGGAGTCCTTAAATTAAATTGCGTTTACGGCCCCAAGGTCCTTTTAATGTCATAACTTTCAAATGGAAGTTTCAGTGAGATGATGCTACAAGATGAACTTGCTGTTGAAACTTAAATGAAGACATAAAATAAATGTTCAGAAATAAGTTTCCAGTTTTAATGTTAACACAGAATAAAGTATATAATTGATATTTACATTCCACTACAAAAGCACGTATCTATACAGAATAGTTCGTATTTATTAAAAAAAAATGTTACAGCTGTTAATATTTGTTTCAATTTTAACAGATAATGTATGGTACTTATAACTATAAATGTTCTTAAAATGTGTCGAAAAATCTGCTATACAATATGAAAGAATTATACTTTTACATGAACTTGAGCAACATTACTGCATGTTATACATTAAACAGGAAGAGTTCTTGGCGGAAAATAAAAAAAGATCAAGAAGTGCCATATATTACAATATTTTAGTGAACGAAGCATTTATACTTGGGAAATACAAACACTTGTCTGTATAAATCTAGTGTAATGTGTTCCATTCACATGATTTTCTCTAGCTGTTTTACAAACAAATTTTTTTAACAAAAAATATTATTTCATCTATTAATAGAGAAAACTATTTGCTCAGGTGGTCTTATTACTTACTTCCTTATAAGTGTGTGGAAAGCCTTGACTTGGATAAAGCGATGGTCGAATATTTTAAAGGCATTTGTATGTGAAACAATTGAAATTCGGTTCTCTTTTGCACTTGCGGCAGTAAAACAAAATAGATGAACTAAAGTTGAAACCCCGCTTCAGAAAAAATTAAGTACTTTAAACCTGGACCAAACAGCAAGGAACATATCGGAAATGGTTAACTTTATAAAAAATGCATATTACATAATTTGTTTTTCGTAGTAAGATTTTGTCCGTGTCTTACAGCGCATGAGATAGGTATATACAATTTATCAAGAATGAAAGATTCATCAGCGGCTGTTCCCAGAAAATTCAAAATATACATTTCGTTTTTCATGAACATATTTAAACTTATGATATTTTAATCAAAATCACTAGAGCCATTTTTAAATAACAAAATGTTCGAAAAATGATCCGTGCGAAGTGTAGTCGGGGGTGGGGGAATTTTTCTGAAAGCTTTGTGTCGCATTCTTAAATACCAAGTTTGGTACTTCACTGACTTTTCTTTTTTTTTTTTGTTTTTTTTTTGTTGTTGTTTTTTTTTTTTTTTTTGTTTTGCTGTGCAGACTGTACCGTTTACACTTTCTATAAGCACAATACCTCCCCATTTAGCTGAGCCGGTTGGCCTCAAAGATATAGCAGCAAGAAATTAGCCTGCGAAGTGACCAACGCCTACCAGTCATACGTTACTGGTGGCACACTCAAGAGTTGTTACACTAGTTCTGACTACAGAGATAGAGCGCACTGCTCTTACTTCTCTAAGCAGCTTTGGCGCCTGGAGGTGAAGAATCGAAGTACACACGCTCTCCTAGCAGGGTTTATAAGGACGTATTCACAGACATTGTGAGATAGTTCCAGTTGTTTATCGCACGGAAGACGATATAGTGTATCGAGGTGCCATCTTTTTTTGAGAGGAACCATTTTGGACATTAAAATTTTAGAGGAAAATTACTTATTTTGGTCCTTCTAAATTCTTTTTCCGCGTTGTTACCGGCTCATTGATATTAGAGTTAAAAGATTGGTTAAATGGAACGAGGTGTCACTCAAATAAAAAATTATATTTTGATTTCTAATCACTAATTCTATTTAACAAAATAGGTATTAGTCAGACGTGTATGTAAGCTAAATCATAGTTGTGAAATAAACAACAGTGGAATGAAATCATTTAATGTTCTTTTAAATGGATATTTAGATTCTGAGTTATTAGCAACCATCTTTCTAGAACACCTAAAAGAATAAAACCTAGTACGAGGCATACATCAACATCTTTCTACATTTTTTTGGGCTCTCAAAAAATCTCGGTATCGAATTTTTGGGTGGAATGCAATACTTTCTCCTCTACTATGTACATTATACATACATGCTACAGAAAGTAATATGTCTCGTAAAATTTAATCCCTTTGAACTATTACTCAAAGTTCAAAGCAGCTATTAAAAGTTGTTTGGTGATGTCAGAAGGATGTCCCTTAAGGGACTCCACAGTCTTCACCGCATTAGCCTTGTCCAGCAATCTCCGCAACCATGCATGGTCAATTTATCTGCTACGTTACAAATTATTTTTAGCTCTGACACGTCGTATTACACGCTTGCTATCCTCGTGTTTGCGAAGAGTTAGATTTAACATGGTATGAGCTGCTTCACTAAAGCGTGACATGAGACTAAGCTGCATGTTCTTAGGCAAGAGAAAGTTGCCGACCATGTATACCTACACTTTACCTCTAGCATTTGCATGTTAAAAAAAGTTAGAAAAACCTAGTAAGACCACTTGATTTCTGATCTGTTTATGCAGCAAGCTTCGCCGGTTTAATTAACTGTCGGTTAAAAGCATATATATAAACAAAATGTCTGTCTGGCCTCCTTTTTCCAACCTGGAGGATAGAACTTGTTTCTGAATACGAAAAGCCGTTATACTGTTAGAACCAGCTGAAAAATGCAATGGCATATCCGGGATTTGAACACGGCTCTCCCGTTCTCCGTGCGGTTGCTCTAACAAATGAGCTACCATGACAACTTGCCGGTATACCATTCAGTTCCTCCAACTAATCATGTTTTTTAGCCGGTCAACCAACCGGTATGTCTCCCTCCACATATCACCTTAATGCCGATTAGCATCGTAAGCAGTTAGTATCCGGGTAATATTAACATAGTTATTACCAACAATCGGGCAAATTTACTTTCTCTGCTGAGCTGCTATTGTAATTTTCAGATTGTAAATTACCATTACGGTATGTTATCTTAAAACTCAAATTAAGAAGGCCTTGTGGTTTAATGGTAAAAATGCAGCTAATCTGGGGAACTTAAATGCATATTGGTGGCATGTTGTCATGGTTGGCAAGCGACTCAGCGTTTCTTTCACAGAATAATAATAGAAGACCAAATAATTTCATTTGTTACCCGAATTCACTTACATTTGTCCAGTTATTTTCTTAAAGAAAAGAGACACTTAGTAATATCTACCTTCCCAGGAATTTACATACAATATGATTAAAAATGCATAATGTCCAATATTTTACTCAACATGAAATCGTTTACATCTCAAATAAGGCCGGCCCCCAAAAGAAATAACTGCTTGATGCTTAATGAAAATTCAGGCAACAAAAAGCTGTGACAAAAAATAAAATTAAAGTAAAACAGGTGCGCGTATAATTGTATTCGTTTGCTCACCTTGTGCATTGTAGATGATCTGAGCTGACCCAAGTGCGATGAGGTAAAGGTCTGGGGCTAAACCAACAATCAGCGTCCTCAGGAGCGACGTCATTACCACCGGAGGAGGCGTCTGGAAGATCCGGAGAGCCTTGACGGCCTCTGCACTGCTGCAACCAGCCCAGTGATCTCGCACGCTTCATCCCAAACATTTTCCTTCAGCTCTTCAATCACATTCCACAATGGCACTTGTACACTGATATATAAACACTAATCCACTTGAAGAATTCTTCGGTAAACACTCACACAAACGATTCCAACTCTGCACTTCACCACTTTAAAGGCTTTCACTCTTGTTGCTATTACTGACAAAATTTGGGTTTGATTTATCACCCAGATAGTCAATGAAGTTTTATATTAATTGCAACACTCACTACTATCCAAAGAATGTTTAACTTTATTTATTTCTGCTATAGGAAAACTGCGTTAACGACCACTACAGCCAAAATATTTGTATGCTTAGATAACTTAGTATTAATTCCTGAGGGATTAATAAAAATCAGTTTTGCATCTTAGATCACTGTAAAAGTATCCAAAATATGAGTTGTGACTATAATATTGATGTCAATTTCAGATCAACCAAAGGCTTGTCTCTGTCTATGACATTCCAAAAGAGTTTTTAAAAGTTTCAACGTTATTCAGCGATACACTTTATTGGCCTTTCTACTACAAACACGTCATCTATTCTGATGTTTTAAGTCAGCACTATAACTTCTTCACGCAAAATCGAGAGAAGATTAACATCTGTAATTCTGAAACTCATGAAGTGTCACATAGCATATATCACGGACTGTTAAGTCAGGAAATGTTCATTCAACCCGCTGAACTAGTCGTCTAGTTCAGGACTTCATTAGACAGCGAAGAAACCAATTAACAGCATGCACATGTATAATTAGTTGTACGATTTGCAAGCAAGGCCACCTATATGTAATCTCGACATGAGAGTTACACTGTTCATTCACGGCCCTTTGTTCTTCCTTGTAGTAAAGTTTATCCAAACACTGCCAAAAAGAAAAATGTTTTTTGAATTAAAAACTAACCTTACATTTAGCATACTAATTAGGTTTAAATGTTATTTAAGCTGATTGTGACATTCTCTACAGTATCAAAAGAATTTTAAGAGCTATTTAAATGAATACATTGTGGTTATAAAATGGCGTAACTTATAATAAAAAAAAACTTATTATGCAATTTTACGTTATTTCTTTCCTCTACATCCACCTTTACAGTCACCTATCCAGCACTTAACTGGCAACAATATAGGATTCTAAGGAAGTGGGGCTACATAAGTGAGTTAACCTTTAGACAGGTAACCGGACTAACCCGCATAGATGTTGCAACTAGCTGGAAAGAGTGTGGCATTAAATTACGACACAGTATTGAGACTTTTCACTGGATAACTTTAAGAATCCATAACTTGAGCACCATTACACTTAGAACATATATTTCTGTTTTAAAAGTCAATAAGGAAAGCATCAACACCAAGTGATATAGCCATCTCATATATGTATTAAAAATATGCAAATTCTAACTCATATATGATTAGATGAATTGCATTCCTCTCTACCTGTCTCTTATTAGTAACAAATTATGTGGAATAATAAGCTGTATGAATGAACGATAGAAGAGAAATATGACCTATTGAAAACAATTACTTTAGTCTAAAAGATTTATGTTCACGAAAAATTACAGTGTAGTATTTTGTGTATAAAGCCAATCACGAATATAAAAACTGTTTTGCGGAGCTAAAATGATGATGATATTTATCTTACGAGCTCGTTACACACGGACTGGATAGTTTTGCACAAGTAATGTGAAATATACTTCGTGTGTAGTAATAGAGTTTCAAAAACAGACAGATGAGACTCAGGAGTAGAAGTGAAACAGTAAGTACCTACTACAATCATTAATCTAAATTCATACAAATACAAACTTGAAAGAAAACCAAAAATAATTATATTAATTTAAGTTTTTTGAGTCCATTGTTATATACCAGTAGCCTTTAAACATATAGTAGCATATTACGATAAGAGGGTTGTTTCAAGTGATATAATTCTCATTACTTAAAATATTTAAAAAATAAACAAAGAAAAGCAAATCAAATAATCAAATTTTACAATCAAATGCTGATTGGTAAATGATTAGTCCATTTCATATTAGGAGCACTCGATAAACCTTATCCTCGAATAAGGTTTAGACCAGGCCTACGTAGCAAGAGAACCGTTAGTTTGCCGAAATGTCTACAAATACCATTTTCATACTGGCAAAATTTACACATCTTTATCTAGAAGGAACAATTAGTATATCAGGAAATTGAGAAAAGGAAGTTCAAAGGAGAATAATATTCTCATGGAGTGAATTTTAAACAAAATACAATACAGGGTCAAATATATAAAAATACTAGATCGTCAACGAAAAATGGACATCAATTTGAAGGACAAAGAAAAGAACAATTGAGAACAATAAATGGAATGGAGCAATAAGAGCGAGGCTACTTAAATGGCGCTGGGGACGGCATGCAGTCAAAGTGAATCAGAACAGGTGGGCTCATGCAACAAAAATATGGAACCCGAGGATGGGGAAAGGAAGTTTAGATGTCAACGAAAAAGATTTTTAAACAAAGCAGAGGTACATCGGAAAGACTGCAAAGGACACAGTAAAATGGAATCAGCTGATCTCAGACTTATACTAATAAATAGTTTTAAGTATATAAATGTGAATGATGACAAGATAGTGGAGATACGTCCAGTACCATGGAACATTGCTATATTTCTAGATAGTATGAAAGGTAAGATTAGAAAGCTAGATTAGTCAGAACAGTAAGAAACAATGACACAGGAATTAGTTCTAGTTTAATAGCCAACTCTACCGAGTATGATCCTTGATCCCAAGGATTCAAACAGGCTTGTCATGTTATGTTAAGTCTTCTATCTAAAGCAAGTGTGTGTATTCGTGTGTCTGTGTACAGTATAACTAAAAAGTCAGTCAAATATCAATGTTAGCATTAAAGTTACAATACAATATGCTAAAAATATTTACATAATACATTAAATGTACACCTAACTTTAATGTTCTGGGATTAGCCTGTAAAGTCCTGTTCATTCTGAATGACATAGTAAAACTGCAAAAGATTCACAAAGTCTTACTACACAAAAAATGTACATCTCGTTAAAGCATTCAACTTATATTAAACTCATTTCTGTGAGGTTAATCATTCCTTGTTATTGATATCAACGTTAAAATACTTAAACTATTCTCAAATGTGAAGTTATTCTTTTTGTTTCTCCTGATCAATTAAAGAACGGAATTTCAAAGCCTTCACGTAGTACCAGTTGAAGAATAAACAACAGAAAGTAAAGGATCCAAGCTGGATACCGTCTTTGAGCGATTCTGTTTTCTGCTTGATTTAGTTCTCGTAGACCATGGCAGAATTGTTTGTGCTGACCTCGAATCACACTAGAGTCAGTTCTTACTCTGGATTCTGAAGGACACAATAGATGCTTTGTCAAGAGCACAAAACCCACCTCTCTTGTAGAACAATGACATTTTATGCAGATTAACAGCCGAATGTCTCTATAAATCTAGGTCCTGTTCTAGAAAAATGCCAAAGAGCTTTACAATAGAAGCAGTTCCATCACTCCGCAAGTGTGGGAGGGGAGCATGCAAAACCCCAATTAGGGAATTAAAACCGATAGATGGTTTATTCAAATGGAAGCGAATCTCCCACTATGGAAATTAGGCACAAAAGGGAGTTTATACGTTAAAAGGACTGAGCTTAAAAACAAGTTAGTATAGCCGAAGCTGAAAAAGTTGTAATTTATGTTCATCACACAATATGGACAAAAACTTATTATTGTTATTGTTATTATTATTACTACTATTATTATTATTAAAATCGTAAATACTATTGATGAATATTCAACGCAGTTAGTTGCTTAATTCAAGTTTTAAAAATACTTCTTAAACAATAAAAGGATAATGCCAAGGAAGGTTTAAAGTTGCAGCACATTATAAGATAACATTCTTATTATTATTCCTGTCTAGATTTTTTACAGGAATAATCTTCTTTAAACAGTGTTTTTTCGAATATATTTTATAAATTTTACATCACCACCATTTTGTTTTTGAAGCAGCTGCTTGATTTTAATGTTTTATTAATTCTGTATTATTTATTTCTATGTTTTTATATTTTGGAATATAATGAGGGCATAATATTATACACTTACCTTTTTACTTTCTCCATACGCACTATGTACATAGTGTATAGAGAAAGTATTGCACTCCACCAAAAATTTGATACCGAGATTTCACCGGAAATATATGTTTTAGGGTCCCCAATATCCAAAAAAACATTTTCACAAAAAGGTCCGTGTGTGTTTTTTCCGTGTGTCCGTGTATCCGTGTGTCTGTGAACACGATCACTCAAAAATGAAAAGTCGGTAAAATACCAAACTTGGTATTTAAGTTTAGTATCTTCCAGGGATGCGACACGAAGATTTTGAAAAAAAAAATCCCTCCATCCCAACTGCCCTTTACATGGAACTTTTTTCGAAAATTTTGATTTTCTCAAAAATGGCCATACCGATTTTGATTAAAATTTCGAATATTAAACATATTTACCTGACAAATGAAATGTATATCTTGAATTTTCTGGGAATAGCCTCTGAAGAGCAGTTTATTCTGGATGAATTATACTAAATTTTGAATAACTGCTAAACCGTAAGAGATGGGCAAAAACTTACTACACAAACAATGTAGAGCACATTAAGGCACACAATTTATGTTATATACATTTTTTTCGTGGAGTTCGTCGTTTTTGTGACATTCCTTATTTTTGGTTTCTGCTATGAAAAACGTATACTTTTGTCATACTGGAACTTGTCAACTCCTATCCATATAAACAAAGGAACTTCATTGACATAGCAACCAGCTTTTGACTATCACTTTAACCTACGGTTGTCCCTTATTTCGCTTCTACTTACAAGGATGCGAGAAATAAGACTTTTTCTGCTAATTTTTTTATCTGATTAGCATAAAGTAAATGGAATTATAAGCTTTTTAAGAATTATTTGTTGCAGGGATATGGAGAAAGTCATATGAATTGTACACATCACATTTTTATTATTTAAAATCTTATCAAAAAGGATATATATTATGTATTAGAAGGCTTTGCCTGTTCTCTTGTATACAGGACAAGGCTAGGGCGATTGAAGGTTGAAACTCACTCCTGAATTATCGAAACGCTACTGATGACATTACTTGCACAAATGATAGATGATTTTGTACTCTTAGATGACATAGTTGTAACCTATCTCAGGAACAGTGCGTAGCAAATTCACTAATGAACTTACATCTATACATACGTACTGAAATTAAATCACAATTAGTGAAATACTGGTTAATCAGCAAGGAAGCTAAGAAAATTTACTATTCCGTCGTATATAAACAAATTTGAAAAGTAGTAGTCCGTATTTTATTTGAAGTGTATGTGATTTTAACACATTCCTGTTCAGTTATTGGAATTTAAGCTAGGTATTATTTATGGACGCTCTTTAGCTACTGAGGTTTTCAGCGTACCATTCTACATTGGTCGTGAAACACCGCTTAATTTTGCTCAGAGGCATCTTTATCAGGCTTGAGGTTCTTTTAGTGCCGTGAATCTACCACAAGGGACCAACGGCTTTACTTCCCTTCCGATGAAAGTCATGCTAAGGATTTTGATGCCCACAAAATCCATCACCCAGTGTTTGAACCCGGGGAGCCAGAAGCTAGCATGTTACCCCTACACCACAGAGGAAGACTGTTGAGTTACATAACTGTAATATCGAACTGAAGTTCGTGAACCATTTCTGCATCAAAAGCATCTGCCTGAAAATATAATATAATTTTCAAATGAATTTTATGTTCAAGTGTGAAAATAACTCTCGTATAAATGATTAACTACACCAGTGGTTTTCAACCATTTTGAGTCCGTGAATTCTCCAACCATCATATTCCTGCGGCTGCCCAATAAAACTATCGCTATTTCTTTTTGTAGCATTAGGTACTTTAACCTGGTTGGTCATATTATAGGACGATGAATGGCATTGGTGATGCTCAAATGATCTCGGGGTTCATGGAACTTAAGGCTACTTGGCTACTTGGCTTTGTCTTCATAGGATAAGAGAAAACCACGAAAAAATCTTATCCGGGTAACTCACCCTAAGCGGCCTTTATCGCTATTGTAATTTATTCTAAGAGTCTGTGAAAAAATATTCTCCCGGACGCAACAGATAAAAAACATGTACGACCGAAGTGAGACAAGAAAAAATCTATTAACCTAAAACGGACGAAATAATTCTTCTTTCAACAGCTACCTAGTTCGAAATTCGGTTAGGATGAGTTATCTCGGATAAAGGGTTTTTCCAAGGTTGTCAAGTAACTTTAAGCTCCACTGACCCTGGGCTCATTTGAGCATCATTTAATCAATTTTATTGATCCTCCGATATGGCCTACTAGGTTAAAGGCCGTTAAACTAAAAACAATCTGATTCTAATACTTTTTAAAAATTAAAAGATGAACCCAAGTGAAAGGAAAATTATAAAATCAAGATGATATGAGTAAAGTACATTTCACCACAGAACATGTCTTACAGAAGGGAGAAAATACAAAATACAGTACGTGGCAATTTCATAACGGGGCCCATACATATCTTTTTTAGATTTTCTTGAGTTGTTACAGATAGTTTCTTCAACCCTAATGCAAAAACTCCATAACGCTCCTGGATTTCAAGTTGCCTCAGCACGCCTTCCACTGGGCAACACGATTCTTACAAAACTCTCAATGAAAATCTTTTAACATATATCATGTACCGCACATAAATCCGGAATAAATAGCAGATTAAATTAACCCTTAGTTGCCTGCATTAGTATAGTGCATATGCTGCTTTTCCTTTATTTCAAGTTTAAAACTGGAATTTATGGTAATAAACCTATAAAATTATTACATAAAATAATAGAGAAAATATAAATGAAAATAAATGTAGATCCTTTATTAATCCTTCTCATCCCAATTAAAAGTTTAAATTCTTCTAAACCAGTTTTCATAATCCTGCCAAAGGCACTACCAAAAAAAAAGTGGTTCAAATGACCATGAGCATTAGGTGATCAATTCCAAGGCAAATGTTGCAAGTTCAAAACCCAGTGACTGTGATAAAGGACGGGGTGCGCCCAAGTAAAATAATCAGTGTGATTCTTGGAAGCTAATGGGGTTACATTTGACTGTAGTTATGTTACTTAAAAATCACTGCACTTTTAGGTCAAAAAATATATACATTTTACACTATAAAATAGACTTGATTACTACTCGTTTATGGTTGAAGGTTAGTATAACATGAAATTAATCCTAGAGCACAACCTAATTGTATTCCTACGCTTAAAACAAGCGCAACTTTAGGTACCGACAGCCAGTTAAATGCGAAGGCGTTTTTAGTGTTTAATTACAATTAGCGAAAATGTTGCTATTATCCAATTTTGAGAAAAATATGGGTAGTGCGATAGCATTATTAGCACGTATATGTACATTTGCACTCATTGCTGGATTCGTATTGATGAGACTATGTCGTCCCATCTATATTCAATATTACATTGAATAATAGTGGAGTTAGGAATTTTCCTGTAGTGTACCATTCATTTAGGTGATTCATTTTAATCTAACCAGTCTATTAACTTTAAAAAAAAAATATTTTATTCTTCAATCATCTGGATGTGGTTCTATGCTAGAATGTTGATCACCAGTCCATAGTTCGTATTACTTTTCTGAGTCTCCATATAGAGTGTTCCTGTTTACTCTGTCAAAAATATTCGAATCTTCTGCAATTAATACTTTAGAGTTTTCCCTTCCGTTGCTATATTTGTATATGCATGTTCTCTAACAGATTTCTTAGCGCTATTAGGGCGATGTGGTTTCACCTAAAACCACACTGATCCTCTGGTAGCGCAGGATCAGTAACTTTGTGTGGTGGCCTTCGTCAGTACCTTGAAAAAAGTTGATTTAGCCACATGGGCAGAAACCAATGAGCTATAAATCATAGACAAGACATACAGTAATCTTCCGCAAAGGAAGAACAATGGTAAAAGAAGACATAGCAGTACTCAATAAATGAAAGCCATGACTATACTGGTTGTGATATCTGAAAATAACTCTATAGACCACTAAAAATTCTCTACAGCTCACATAAAGAACGAACAGAAGCACAATAAATCTATGCTTGACATCCAGAATCTCCATCAAAGTTCACTGAAAATACGATACGACTCTTTGAGAGAGGTGAATTTTCAGATTTAACTAACGGACTGGAACTCATAGGAGAACATCTAACGATAAAGCAATGGACACGCATTGAAAATACAGAACGCGATTCTTAAAAATCTGATGTGTTCCATTCACATGACTTTCTCTACATCTCTGCAACAAATTCTTGTTAAAAAGCTTATTCTTCTCTTTACTTCATGCTAATCGGGGAATTAGCAGGGGTCTTATTACTTGCTTACTTGTAAGTAGAAGGCAAATAAGGGAGTATCATACACTAAAGCGATAGTCAAATATTTTAAAAAGTTGTTGCTATATGAGTGACGTTCCTTTGTTTGTATGAGAAATTCCCGTATGATAAAATTATTATATGTACTTAAAACTGAAACCAATATCAAGAAAATACTCGCCTGGGTAGTGTGGTGGTAGCGTGTCTGCCTCACATTCAAAAGGTCGTGAGTTCGAATCTCGCTTAGGGTGAGTTACTTGGATAAGATTTTTTCGGGGTTTTCCCTTATCCTGAGAAGGTGAATGTGAGTAACTTTAAGCTCCATGGACCCCGAGATTATTTGAGCATTATTTCACCAATTTCATTCATCGTCCAATATGACCAACTAGGTTAAAGAACTTTAAGCTAAAATATATATATATATAAATATCTCAAAAAAGGCTAAGTCCACGATAAAAACGTATATAGAATATATTGTGTGTTTTAACAAACTCTACATTTTCAAGTAAGTTTTTGTAAATCTCCAGCGGATAGCAGTTATGCAAAATACTACAAAATTCATCCAGAATAAGAATATCTTCAGGGGCTATTCCCAGAAAATTCAAGATATACATTTTGTTTGTCATGTAACATGTTTTTCGTGTATTTAAAGCTATTTAGCTTTAATATACGGTATTTTAATCAAAATCGTTTGAACCATTTTGAAAAAATCCAAATTTTCAAAAATGTTTCCATGTAAAGTGTAATTTGGGGTGATAACCGTATTTTAGTTTTGGAGTTATGTACATATGGACCTTTTCCTAAAAATATTCTTTTGGACTCCGGTGAAATCTCGGTATCAAATTTTTGGGTGTAATACAATACCTTCTCTATACACCATGTACATCGTACATGTAGAAAAAGTAAAAAGAGTAATGAGCCTCTAAAAATTCTTAGAGATTAGCTTACGTTCTAGCTAACGGAAGAGCTATAAGTCAAACTAAATAGTATCACTCACAGCCCAGCTAGAGGCAGACATCGATGAAGACAAAGTCAGAAAGACATGGGTAAAATTCTACGCCACGGAGCTATGACTATTGCCTTCTGGAAGAGAATCAATTATTGTAAAATTTATTTGATTGGGGTGATTAAGACATAAATAAAACTCTTTTTAAGATTTAATATAATGATTAGTTATGTGATCCATTGATAATGATTAAAAGATTAAATTACCTTAGGGATAACAGCATCATTTTTTTTAAGAGTTCTTATTGAAAGAGAAGATTGTGACCTCGATGTTGGATTAAGATTAGTTATGGGTGTAGATGTTGTGGATGGTGGTAGATGGCCTCCACAATTAGATGTGTGATAATTATAAGCGATGTTGCGACGATCACAGTTCCATAATTAGATCTATGATCATAACGATCACAGTGAGTATTATGTGCGCATGCTCTAAGAAATACATTGCTGAAGACAACATCCATGCTGTGAGAAAAGGAAGACATCACAAATGATAACAGCTATGTTTTATACAAGTGGATAATAGAGGTTTGTACATTTGTATAATACATTATTTTATCCTACAGATACGATAAATTAATATGTGACAAATATACAATTAATGATGTCACAACAGATAGTTAATAAATTGAATAAGGTATAAGGTATTGAATTGCGGAGTTCTTATGGTTATAAAATATGGTAGGTTATGTATGAATACTAATTTTGTTTTTATTGCTACTATGTTCAAATTTATTAAGTTTACGATGGACTTTGAGAACGTTAATATATCGGTTTCAAACGATATATTAAATGGAGCAAAAGAAGCAGTTGAGGCTTTATTACCGTCGATTTCACAGAAATTACACGAAAATGAGTTTCAGCAATTTAAGGATTAGTAGATACGAAGAAATGTTCCAAGTTGCAAATCTTCTTCTCTGTAGAGCAAATATTCTATGTTAAAATCGACATTAAACGTGTTCGAAGACGTAGATATATCAATAATTTCCAAGGTGTTGGCTTTTCTTAAAGTAAGTAATGTAGTTAAAGAATAAAATGTTGCTGTTAAATGGTTATAGAAAATTTGTAGGTATCAACCATTTATTTATTTACTTTATCCCACTTGTTACCGGAGCTACGAGTGAACTGTGTTTACTTTATTCACCCGTTGCTAATAACTATCACTTTGATTTAAAGTCCAAGTTTTCTTATGTTGTTTCTGCATAGCAACGGTGTGTATTACAAGTATCTGTAGGATAAACTTACTTACTCCATTCTGTGCAATTCCTACCTTATATTAGTTTCTTACACCACCTTAGTTGCTAAATGAAGTTATAGGCGTGGAGAAAAACTACTGGCAAAAACGATCGGATGAAATGTTCAATCATAAAATGCTAATGACTGTGCATCTTGAGAGTTCGTTATGGAAGAACAGTCACCTCGGCACGAACTTTTCTTTGTGTGGAGGGATGATCCAGTGACAGAGTGGTTTTTAGGGATTCACGCTTTGGTTGCCATGCTCATCGACACGATCACGTACTCCAGGTGCCTCATTGCCACACCTCACAACAAAACTTTGCCAGTGAGTGGAGAACAACAACCAAAGCTATATTTGGAGTTCCTTAGTAGTAAAAAAAAAAATCGCTCTCCTAGCAACAGCAGAAGAAATATTAAATTTGCACACTGAAATCTAATCGATAGATTTCTGATTTCCAATTTAAAAACAATAACTTTTGTAAGAGATATTAATCTCATAATTACATGCGAACGCCTTTCAGCTAACGTATGGTTTCATTGATCCCTTATTCACCACTCAAAACCTTACCTAGTGGATATTTTTACTTACTCTATACGAACTATGTACATAGTGTATACAGAAGGTATTGTATTACTCCCAAAATTTCGATACCGAGATTTCACCGGAAATATATGTTGAACCCCTGAATCCAAAAAAAAATTATTCTTAGAAATATGTGTCTGTGTGTGTGTGTTTGTGAGAGAGCAACATAGCTGAAAAGCGAAAAGTCCATTAAATACCAAACTTGTTATTTAAGTTCAGTATCTTCCAAGAATGCGACACGAAGGTTTTCAAGAAAATCGTCACACCCCAAACTACTCTTTATGTAGAACACATTTCGAAAATTTTGATTTTCTCGAAAATGGCTCTAACGATTTTGAATGAAATATGGTATATTAGGGTTATTACATGACAAATAAAGGTATATCTTGAATTTTCTGAGAATAGCCCCAGAAGACATGTTTATTCTGTATGAATTTTGCGGAGTTTTGCATACCTGGTAAATCGTAAGGGATAGGCAAATACGTACTTAACAAAAGTGTAGAGCTCGTCAAAACACATAATTTATGTATATTTTTCGTGGATTTGACCGTTTATGAGCTATTCCTTTTTATTGTTTTCAACTCTAAAATACTTGTCCTTTTCTCATGGTAATTTGTCCACTCCTGTCCATACAAACAAAGGAACTCCAATCATATAGCAACCAGCTTTTAAAAAGTTTGACAATCAATTTAACATACGGTACTCCCTTATTTCCCTTCTAATTACAAGGCCGCAAGTAATAAGACCCTTTCTGCTAATTTTTTTCTCGATTAGCATGAAGTAAATAGAAGAATAAGCTTTTTAACAATAATTTGTTGTAGAGATGTAGAGAAAGTCATGTGAATTGAACACATCAGATTTTTTAAGGATGTTGTTTATAAGAAAATAACTGATACTTATCTCTCCTACGTTCATTTTTCTATTCCTGTAATTTGGGCTTTGATTCGACTAGGGATCTAGGAGGCTTATTCTTTTGAATTGTATTCTTGACTTGACGTAAAAACGCGAATTTTGGTGATGAGCGAACTCATAATATAAAAAAGCGGTGTGAGATTTTCACCTATACAATACAAAAACAGGCCGCGCCGTGACCGAGTGGTTAGACCTCTGGCCTCTCTCCTAGCCGGCCCGGGTTCGATCTCAAGCGACCGCATGTAAGTTTTGTGGTGGACAAAGCGGTGCAGGGGCGGGTTTTCCCCGGGTTCTCTGGTTTCCCCTGCCATCACATTCCCCCGGTGCCCATTGGAGTTAAATACTATCAAAAAATACAATAAGAAAT
Organism: Hymenopus coronatus; assembly: GCA_030762935.1. NCBI lineage: Eukaryota > Metazoa > Arthropoda > Insecta > Mantodea > Hymenopodidae > Hymenopus > Hymenopus coronatus. The sequence continues at coordinate 116,375,258 of CM060888.1, read as the reverse complement.
ATTTTTAAAGTCTAATCTGCGGTTTTACTTAACATAAGAAAGATGCAGCAAGCAAATAACGTTAGTGACTATACTAAAAGTACAATAATGGCATTGTTCTCGCACTGTAATTTCTGCAGTAATTATTAAGGAAAATTAGTGCCTCTATTCTGCCCGAAGACCACAACGAATATAATATATGCATTTTGGGTCGGTGTAGTCCAGAAAAGTATAGGTTTTGATTGTCGTTTTGAAGGGTGTTATTTGTGTTTTCGCGGTGCTTTCCTCCCGTTTGGAACTCTTTTATATTTTATTTTTTAGATTTTAACGCATATTTTTGTAACTTTACCTTCCTTCAAATACACTTTTACCTCTATCTCTTAATTAAAATAGAAAATATGACCAAGAGAAACAACATTTTAGAATTTTTTTTCGTACTGCATGTTTCATGCCATTAGAATAGTCATTATATTTTAAGGAAAAACAATTGGGATGTTATGTGATGATAAAATATATCAATGTTCACTATAACATGTATAAATTAACACACTTATATCGAACCCATAAATAACACAGTTTGGGGGAATGACACTGTTCTCTTTTAATAACAGTCGACCAGTTATATTCATTATTTCAGTTATAAATTAAAACTCAAAGAAATTAAAATATTATTTTACCTTAATTTAATCAGTTGTTAGTTCCTTTTTAGGCAGTTCAATTTTAGGCTTTATAGCCAATTTAGTGGTATGTTATTATTCCAGAAATATATAACAATGGCATCATATTTGCATTGTAGCAATTAGCTTACGAAGAACTCTCATGCTTACAATTTCCTTTGGGTAATTTAATTTCAGCTTTTCACTCATACTTGCTGTCATTAAATACTTATATCTCTACCTTCCCCTCGGAATAATTATCATGGTAACAGACATTCGTTAATCTTAATTAAGCCAGGGAAAACTATGAGCACTTTCTGTATTACTGAAAAACCAAACTAACCATTGAAGTTTCTCCTCTTTCACTCTCTCTCCGGCTCCTGTGGTTTCTTAATACATATTAGTTACAAGCCCGGTATATAGTTTTGTATTGCATTTACTGTAGCTTTTCCAGCTTGGCTGTGTACCGTAGAGTGTTAATGGGGTTACATTTGGCTATAGTTATGTCGGTTTTCTCTTCTATTTATTTAAAAAAATCACTGCACTTTAGGGCACAAATTTTATATATTTTTACTTTCTCTATAGGCGCTATGTACATAGTGTATAGAGAATGTATTGCACTCTTCCAAAAAATTCGATACCGAGATTTCACGGGAAATATATGTTTTAGGGTCCCCTTTATCTAAAAAAAGCATTTTCGAAAAAAGGTCCGTGTGTGTGTGTGTGTGTGTGTGTGTGTGTGTGTGTGTGTGTGTGTCCATGTGTCCGTCTGTCCATGTGACTGTGAACACGATAACTCAAAAACGAAAAGTAGGTAAAATACCAAACTTGGTATTTAAGTTTAGTATCTTCCAGGGATACGACATGAAGATTTTGAGAAAAATCCCCCAACCCCAAACTACCCTTTACATGGAACTTTTTTCGAAAATTTTGATTTTCTCAAAAATGGCTTTAACGATTTTGATTAAAATTTCGTATATTAAAGATATTTACCTGACAAATAAAATGTATATCTTGAATTTTCTGGGAATAGCCTCTGAAGAGTAGTTTATTCTGGCTGAATTTTACCAAATTTTGAATAACTGCTAAACCGTAAGAGATGGACAAAAACTTACTACACAAAAATGTGGAGCACGTTTAAACACACAATTTATGTTACAGAAATTTTTTCGTGGAGTTCGTCGTTTTTGTGGCATTCCTTATTTTGGTTTCTGCTATGAAAACTTATACATTTCTCATACAGGAATTTGTCAACAGCTGTCCATACAAACAAAGGAACTTCAGTGACATAGCAACCAGCTTTTGACTATCACTTTAAACTATGGTACTCCCTTATTTCACCTCTACTTACAAGGAAGCAAGTAATATGGCTATTTCTGCTAATATTTTACTGATTACCATGAAGTTAATAGAAGTATAAGCTTTTTAACAATAATTTGTTGTAGGGATATAGAGAAAGTCATGTGAGTGGTACACATCAGATTTTTACAGTATAAAACAGTTTTGATTACTTATCGTTTATGGTTGAAGGTTAATATAACATGAAATTAATCCTAGGGTACAACGCTATTTGTATAGTTACGCTTAAAATAAACGGAACTTATCGACAAGCAACAAAGGGTTAAACTGAATCAAATGTGGAATAGTCTAGCAGGCAGCGCAAATACTTCTGTTATTAGCGTCGCCTAGTGACACATTGGCTATCTTACAGAGGTGAAAGTGCTGTAAAATCAAATGAAGAAACAAATGTAGAGTGAGAGTGTGTAAGGGGAAGAAATATCTGCTGAGTGTAGCATTTCGTCCATTGGAAGAATGGTAATTACCTGACGCGTTGTGTAATTATTTATTTGCCATTTTATTAAATTTTAGGCATGTACACGAGGATTATTTTGCTAGAATGAAGTTTTCTGACGTTAATCGAATAGTTTTACACGCTATCCATTGCAGCAATTAATGTATGATTTTTAATAATATAAGTAAATTCAGGATTGTTCCAAAATGTGCTGAAAACCATAAATTGTGTTTAATACAGTGCCAAGTAAAAATATCGTCACACGTGTAATATACTAAGTTATACAACAATGAAGTTCACTTTTGGTTTGTTAGGTTAAGCAACTATATCTAATGATGTATACATGAGAAAGTGTTGTGGCTGAGATGAGTTCATAACCGCAGAAGAGGAAGAGCAGTGAAAAAGGACGGAGCGTTAGAAGAGATTGTCCCGTTTCTGGCACTCTTCCAGGGTAAATTCTACCACGTTACAATCTGTAATGCGGAACAACCTGTTATACATATTATGCCTAGTTTTTCAGGCACTTATTTTAATCAAACTGCACGTATCAACAGGAAGCCTTATTATGACAAAAAGGAAAACGTTTCATTTCATGAAGGCGATATATTAATACTTCAGTTTTAAAATTAGTGCAGCAATAGCATATTGCATCGTGTAATACATATGCACTATGTTCTTCCTTTTCTCTGCCCATTCTTAAACAAAAAATTCATAAAAAGGGCATTCCTCTTCTTCATGTCGATACGAAATGAGTAATAAATGCAGTAAGCTTAAGCGATAGTCAAATAATTTAAAAGCTGAACGCTATTCTCTTTACATGACCACGACAATAAACAATAACAAGTATATATACACATAGTGTACTTAAACGACATCTCAATTTTTTACATATGAGAGTTTCTTTATCTCTTACCGTTTATTAGTTATGCCACAGTCATTCCATATAAAGAGAAATTCACAAGCTATTCCTAGAATATTCACCTTACACATTTTATTTCTCATGAAAATATATTTAACAGATAGAATTTTAATCAAAATCGATAGAGCCATTTCTCAGAACCTCAATAAATTTGAGCAATCATTCAGTAAACAGTAGTTTGAGTTAGAGAGGTTTTGTTGAAAATCTTTGTGTTGCATCGTGAGAAGATGCGGAACTTAAATGCCTAGTTTAAGTTATGCTGCACACAGACACATGAGCCAATTTCTAAAAATGTTTTAATTTTATTCACGGAACATTTAATGTGTACTTCCACTGAAATCTTTATATCGAATTTTAGGTTGGAATGCAATATCGTGTATACCTACTATGTACATAACAGAGAAAATAAAAAGATGAAGATTTTACACAGAAAACTAACTTGGAGTAATAAGGTGGGAATCCTGCGTAACGAAGTGTCCTGAGTCTTATTCCTAATAGAGAAGTTTAGATTAATTTATAATAATTCCGCTACAATATTCCACAGAGTCTAAAAGAATGAACAAAAGTGTAATTGGAGGGAGTTTCATACTTTACGTCAACTTTAAAAATGGATGTGTTCCATTCACATGACTTCCTCTACCTGTTCAACAAACAAACTATTTTTACTAAATATTTTTTTTTTATGTACATCATGCTAGTCAACACAAACATTAGCAGAAATGGCTTTATTAATCAGTCACTACTAAAGAAAAGAAAATAAAGAAACACTAGGCAAAACAACAGCCAAGTCTTTTAAAAGCTATCTGCTATGTAATTGACCTTTGTTCTCCTTCTTGCCCAAGTGTAAACCAAAAGAAGCAGGAATGATAAAATCCCGTTTGAGAAAAGTTTAAGTATTTTAAAATTGAAATCAGAAACAAGGAACATCTTGAAAATAATTAATTCCGCAAAAAATGTGAATATGACATAGTTGAGTGTTTTGCCAGATATGCAAAGAGTGAAAAGTCGTTAGAGATTAATACCAGAAAATTTAAATTATACGTACATTTTATTTTTCATGTAAATATAATTATATATACCTCTCTCTTATTGAGGGGGTGATTAAAATGAAGGTATTTCTCACTAGTTTCCACTGGCGAGTTTTAACTTGAAATAGTCCCGTTGAGTTCTGCAACTCTTTTAATGCACGAAGGAATATCTGCACACGCCAAAATACGGGGCAGTTTGGCCACCTACTACACTTCGTAGGACACTCCAGAAAAAGCGTTAGTAAGGTATTTAAAGAGAGTATCGCTAAAGGCTTTGAAATTCCATTCTCTTTGCATGGACACTAGAAAATATAGGAAAGGTTTCGAAAAGTGGAACTATTTTAAAATGTAAATGGCAATATCTCGGAAAGGGCTAACTTCATAGAAAAAGTCTCTGGTTATCAAGATCGCGGCGGAGGGAAATGTATGCTTTCGGGAGTAAAAATCCTTAGTACGGTTTACTTCTCAGAGTAAGTAAAGCCGTTGGTCCCGTGTCGTGGGTTTACGGCCTGTAAAAGAACTTCAAGCACGATAGAAAAGCCTCCAAGTAAAATAAAGTGGTCTTTCCCACCCAAGATACACACAGATTGAGACGCTGATAACCAGAGCTGTTAAAGAGCGTCCATAAATAAAACCCAAGTTTTAACAGTAACAATTATTTGACATAAACTGTGTACTTCAATGAAATCCAAATTTTTGTGAGGTAAAATGTTATCTATCCGTTATTCTTTCTCCATTATGCAAAGGTCATACAGAATGAATAGGATTTCAGAGTCCTTTTCCAAAAATTCATCTCTGAAACATGTAGAACCATTTTTGAAAAAAAAAAAAAAAAGGCTAAGAAACGTTTATCATTTAAAGGGTATTGTGGGGTGGAAGGATGTTTCTGAACGTGTATTGAACTTGGGTTATTTTATTTAGGGTGTCTCTATTAAGTCAGCATCGAATTTTCTGTTACTTTTTGAATACTCTCTCTTACTTAACTATACGCAAACGATAAAGAAATGATTCACCGAAGAAGTTTATTTCATCATAAACTAATCGTTATATACAAGTATATTAACGGCATGTAAGGAAATGCATTTGGGCCTTATTCAACATAGCTCATCTGAATTTTAGCAAAATGGAGCTGTGCTTGTTTGCGGACCAGTTTTTCTTGCTCCGCATCGGTGTTAACATGAGGTAAGCTAATAAATAATAACTTACGACATGGTTTCGCGCTGGGTTTGTGCAGCTGACAACACAGAACTTTATCCTCCTGATATTTGTTACTGCAATATTATGATCTTGTAGATGGAAAATAGTTTTAACATATGTTTGAATTTAACGGGGTTTTATCATGAAAACTCTTTGAGTTAAAACCTCAGCATGCTGGGCATCTGATACGAATTCGTTTGAGCTGTAACATATCATTTTCTTTAGAAAGTGTGAAACGTTTCTTTATCATGTACTTATTGTAAGTTTGTAATGCGTGGGAATTTCTTTTTATGTAACTTCGGATTAAAATCAAATACTTTATTATTTTCAGTCACAACATATTATATTGATTCCAATTTCAGTATGACTAATTCTATAATGAACGGGTTGAAACCCCTTAATATCTTAAATACTTGCTTAACTAAGCCGTACGTTACACTCACATGACTTTCTATAGCTGTTCTACAAACAAACCTCTTATAAAAATTATTCTTCTTTCTACACAATGCTAATCGAGATAAATATTAGCAGGATGTTCTTATTACTTTTGTCCTTATAATTAAAGGAGAATTAAGGGAATGCAATAGACTGAAATATTTTAAAACTTATCGTTATGCGATTTTCATTGCAAATCGCTTCTTTACTTGACCAGGAGTAGAACAAAAGAAAAACGGACACTTCCTGTCTGAGAAAAGTATAAGTACTTCACAATGAAACCAAAAACCAGGCATAGCTCGGAAACGGTTACCTCCACAACAAATACGTAAAAAGCATAAATTGTGTCTTTGGACGAGATCTACATGTTATGTGTAGTAAGTTTTTGTCTATCTCTTACGATTTAGAAGTTAAGCAAAATTTGGCAAAATTCAACCAAAATAAACATATCTTCAGAGGCTTTTCTGAGAAAATTGAAGCTATACATTTTATTTGTCATGTACAGATGTTTAATATAGGATATTTTAATCAAAATAGAGATACTTTTGAGAAAATCAAAATTTTCGACAGTTTTTCATAAAAAAAGTAGTTGGAATGGAGGGATTTTCTTGAAAATCTTTGTGTTGCATCTTTGGAAGATACTGAACTTATATACCAAGTTTGGTATTTAACGGACTTTTCGTTTTTGAGGTGTGCTGTCTACACACTCACACTCACACACACATACATACATTACACACATTCATTACATACATACATACATACATACATACATACATACATACATACATACATACATACATACATACATACATACATACATACATACATACATACATACATACATACATACATACATACATACATACATACATACATACATACATACATACATACATACATACATACATACATACATACATACATACATACATACATACATACATACATACATACATACATACATACATACATACATACATACATACATACATACATACATACATACATACATACATACATACATACATACATACATACATACATACATACATACATACATACATACATACATACATACATACATACATACATACATACATACATACATACATACATACATACATACATACATACATACATACATACATACATACATACATACATACATACATACATACATACATACATACATACATACATACATACATACATACATACATACATACATACATACATACATACATACATACATACATACATACATACATACACACACACATACACACATACATACATACATACATACATACATACATACATACATACATACATACACACACATACACACATACATACATACATACATACATACATACATGCATGCATTTCCGGTGAAATCTCTGTATCGAATTTTTGGGTGCAATGCAATACCTTCTCTATGCACTATGTACATAGTACGCGTAGAGAAAGTAAAAATAACAAATTTAAAGATAAAGTAAAATCCAGGTCGAAACTGATTACAATTAATTTAATTCTTACTTATTTTCAACTAAATAAGCAAATACTTTACGAAACTTATAAACGTTTACACAATTAATTTATTACAAATAATTAATGTATTAGAAATAATCTTTTGTGGCATAAGCCATTTTCGACATATCCCTTATTAATTGATAGAATTGTTTAATAAAGTCATTCCTTAAAGTCCTGTCATTTTCATTTTTTTTTTCTCCATTGCGTGGAAAGAACAAGAAATTTTAATACCTGGGCCTAGCGTCCAGTTATTAAACATTTGACTGTTGTTGACCATTTCATAGCTATTTTCTTAGTATCAAAAAGAAAAGGTGTCATTTAGCTATATCTACTTTGATTTCGTAATTAAAATGAAGTGGATAGCACATTAGATTTCATAAAATTGGCAGTGATACTAATAAACAATAGAATACAGATAAAGTGACGTTAATTTAACAATTGATTGTTTAGTTGGGAAAGTGACAATTTTTAATATCCGCTTAATTTTTAAGACACTTTGACACGTTATAGGTGTTTACATCTTTACTATAGCAGCTTCACGTTCTTATTGTTGATGTTCAAATAAATAAAAGTGAGTTATTTATCAATCAAATAATTTTAATTGAAAAATTAAGAATATTTAATATCCCCTTAATTTTAGACACTTTGATAGGTAAATCTTTACTATATCAGCTTCAATATACTTAACGTTTTCTTGTTGGGGTTCAAATAAATAAAAATGAGTTATTTATTAATCATATAATTTTCTTGACCTTGTTGCCTTAAAATATAGGACTCCAATTTTGTGGACGGAAATGAATTAATCAATTTATTTATGTTTATAGTTACTTCTAAGGTGCTATGAGTAATCTCTGTACACTCGAGATAAAATTAGACAATTGTATTTGATTTGTTTGTTTATTGAGTTCCTCTGGGTCTCGGAATATCACAAATATGCAATTTTTTTTTCGTTTTTGATAATTTGGAAGCGGAATTTTTTGGGGTCTGAACAAAGTTCATTCTCTTGTTGTGGGTTAACAAGTGTATGTGTATTTATATATATGTGGGTGTATATATAGTATATAAATTGGAAATGATATGTAAATTTCTTTCCTAAAGTGTTCATATTTCTAGGAGCTGTTGCATCTATATCAATACAGTTATAATAAACAATTGACTTCGCAACGATAACTGAAACAATTGGCATAAAAGGTTTTGAACAATTTCTATATAAAACATACACTAAATAAATTACTTAATATCTCTTACTCGGATACATTTTTTTTTTACTGCCCAGTACATAAAGATTACGGAGGGAGCAGCAAATTAACATTCATTTTTTATTCCAGTTTAACATGTTAAAATCTCCGTTACAGTACTTAATGCCTGTCTAAAATTTAAATCGGTCTGCTCATAAGCCCAATGTTCTTGATTTATTTTAAACTAATCTTGCAAATTTGACAGAATATTATATTGAATAGACAGTGCAATTTTAATTTTACAAAGTTACTGGTAAGATACTTTAAATGTTTAAATAATGTCTCTTATTATGTTGTATTTTATGAAAAATAAATGAAACCTAAAATAAATTAAAGTAAATATTGCTGCACTATAGAGCTACGGATGTCGCAAAGCAATATACAATTTGTTCAGCTCTGAGTCGAGAATCCTAATGCCAGAGAAAGGTGTTTAGAGCGAGATAAAAACGTTTTAATTTACTGAGGCACAAACTCTGCCATCATCAAGATAAATAAGCAAAACTACAAGGTATGAATTTGCTAAAGAAAGAGGAAAGAGATTATCTATCGTGACTAGGATCGTTTTATGGTTTTTGCAAAGCCAGCGGCATTTCAAGCAAGTTCCTCTGGAGGAGTGCATTGGCTTTAACGCTTCATCCTCAACAACCATTCTTTGCAGAGGATTTGCACGAATATTATATTTCCTGCCCTGTTGCGCGGATTTAGTGCGCTACCGGAGGCGCTTTACATTTCTCCTCTCAGTCTGACATAGTGACTCCTTGGTAATCGCCATGGTCTTAAGTGACTTCCATTTAGAGAACAGGGCAGGCTTAGATTCGTAGCGCAGTAATCTCATAAATCACTCCTTAGCTTGCTATTATTTAATTAATACAATTTTTTCCATTTTTGGTATCATTACTTTGACGTGAATTGGTTTTAACTTTGACTGTAGTCGTTGAGTTACCCTGTGGCATCGGAAAACCCGTGAGGTAGTTGATGAAGCTGGTAGGCGGATTTGCCCATTATGAGAGTATCAGGAAGACCGGACGTATATTTTGGCAGATTGCGTGCAGATGGAGGATGTTAGGTAAGCATTATTGCCGGAAGTATTTTTAACTTCAAACAGACGAAGAACAGCTTTGATTCCAAACAGCCTAAACTGGCCAAGTCTGGGCACATACTTAATGGAAGTTTGTGCACTAAGAGATAAAATATTTGTGTAAATATTGAATATATTTTTTGGTGTTTGAGTGATCTATATGTATGAATACGCGGTGTAGTTCTGAATGCGTGTGTGTGTGTGTGTGTGTGTGTGTGTGTGATATCAGAGCGTTCCTTCTGTTATTCTTCTGTGGTTCTGCTGTCGTAGCGCGCGAACCTGTGTAAGTGTCTGTGTGTGTGTGTGTGTATTTCCAATGTTGTTAAGATATATAAAATAGATATTAAGGTAATATTTTAAATTCAAGTATTTTTAGACAGCATGTACGGTCACCCGACCCTTGTGACTGTGTGACGTAAATACTGTATTATTGTAAACTTAATAATAAAATACTACTCATACAACTACCTAGGCAGAATTTTTATCCTGAATAAGATCACACACTAGGGTAAAGCGATAGCCAAATTTTTCATATCCTGCCTCTGTAGTGTGGAGGTAGCGTGTCTGCCTCATTCAGGAGATCCCAAGCATCATTTCACCGATTTCATTCATCTTCCGATATTACGACCAGTTTAAAATATCAACCCCCACCCAAAAGAAAACCTTTTAAAACCTTGTCGGTATATGAATGTGCAATTGAAATGTACTCTTTGAATGACCAGGAGGAATAAAAGTAATAACCACTTACCATTTGGAAATATCAAACCAGGAATATCTATGAAATAAATTGTGTTTTAACAAGAACTAAATATTTTTATGTAGTAAGTTTTTGTCTATCTATTGCAGATTACCAGTTAGGCAAAAGTTATTCGAATGAAGAGGTAATTCCCAACAATTTCATAATATACATTTTATTTGTTATTTAAATATTTTAAATACACGGCATTTCAATCAAAATAGAGCCCTTTTTGAGAAAATCTAAAATTCAATGGTAACTTTTCTGGTGGTATTCATCAGATATTTAGTTACATAACATGAGTAATAACTGGTTAAAATTAATCTTAATGGTGACGATTTATCTGTAAAAATTTTAAAATCATACATTACATACTATTGTGTTAGTTCTTTTTTATCTATTAGCCCTTAATACATGAGGGATTTTATATATTTAAATATTACATAAATGTGTAGACTTGGAAAAACAGACAAGATATCTCCGCAAACAAGATCTATGCAGTATCTCTCCATATAGTAAGATGAAAGAAATTGGTTTATAGTTTCTCATTGGGTAAGAAATTCTTTAAATTTCTAATATACATATATTGTTGCATTTTAAAAGGGTTGTTGTGACCATCAAATGAAAGGGTAGCAACCATAGACTTATAGATCAATATGGTGGCTCAGAATCCATTTGAAAAAAATGCTTGCGACGAAAGCCTAACCTTATAAGTTGTAGTGAAAGACAGCAACCAAAACAAGAACAGGAAAAAAGGATTTCGATTAAAAATCTTTTATCTTTGAGTGTTAGAGGTTATAACATGAAATTAATACATTTTACCTCCAATACTCATAATTCTGTCAAAGGATAATTGCATTCAAAGGGTGACAAGTTATGATTTTTATTTACAATGAGTGGCTTGTAGTCATTTATCCAAAAAGGTTAATTTCAATAAATGGATACAGAAATATGTCATTTATTTTAGCAAACGATATAATCATACGAATTTGAAGGCTGATTTAATATACAAGTTAAGATTATACTTCTGAAAAACGTTGAGCTGAATATGAACATGTTTTGGTTGTAGTTGCGAATAATTTTCCAGGCATTTAATATTATTTATAGTATTTGAAACAGCACAAATATCAGCTTTCTCATTTGGAACTGAAGTGATAAGTGATACAGATAGCAGTGAAAAGACAATTTTAATCTGACTGCCCCAACTGATGACGTAATTTTAATCTTTCCGACATTTCCAAAAGTGTGTGCAGATTTATGATTCCCCAATTAGCAAAAATAAAAATATTTATAGTTTAGTTATTAAGTTGCTTTATAATCGCGCTTCTATGTTTGATTTGGTCTTTCTTTTTGTTAAGTTTCGTGAATTGTGTTTATTATTATTATTATTATTATTATTATTATTATTATTATTATTTGTACGACAAGCACTAGATAAATACAGGTATTTCTCTGACTTGATTACTTTTCTAAGAACTACTAATTTCGTACGCAACGTTTATACCTTTTTATTTGTTACGAATGCTATAAAATCACAAGGTAAATATTGATTGCGCAGTACTAAAAGCACGCAGGTTGAGCACTGATTGGTGAAGAACAGCTTGCAGCTGGGAGAACTCCACGTGTTGCCACTTCACATCACCTTCACTTCACGATCACGCACTTAAACACTCCGGGTACACGAAGAATACGCAATAACCGCGTGCCCGTGCCGCGAAGTCGTCGCCGTAAGACTGACTTCGCACTAGAAGCCAGCCGGTTCTGGCCGACCAGGTGGAGGAATCTGCACAGGTTGTTGAGAAAGAGAAAGACAGAGAGAAAGATGGAAGTGGAACAGCCTTGCTTCTTTGACTGCCTGTGGTGGGATGCTGAGAGAGTATGGATGGACCTTGCTTGCTTCTGCTATAGCTGCAGTTTTTTTCCTTCACTCTCTCTTTCTCTTTCCCCTTTCCTTCCTTCCTCAGCAGTGGCGTAGCAAACTCCCGCCAATTCAAATATTTTGCATATGCAACCAAATTGACAGCAAAAGAAAAACATTATCACACAAAGTCATTCAGAAAGCCTAAACCTTCTGTACCTGATGGGAGGATTCGATACCTCTCGGATCGAAACACATTGCTGCCTTGGAATTCACTACCAGGATCATGAGATACCGGATCGATAAGGAATATCAATAGAAAAAAAGCTCAATGGATTATTCAAACATTTCTGTAACAAATATATGTACAAAAGCCTATAACTCCTCTCTACTTAATAATAATCAAGCTAAACATGAGTGGAAACTTTTATTACTCCCTTCCCTGGAAGTAGAAGGGAAATAAAGGTATGCACTAGGTTAAAGTGATAATCAAATATTTTAAAAGTTGTCGCTATGTGATGCAACTACAGTTCCTGTCTCCTTATATGGCTGGGATGAAAAACTCAATAACAATTTCCAATCTCACTATTTGAAATTTTATAACCAATAACCAGGAATATCCTGGAAATGGTTAATACCTTAAATTGTGTATTTCAATCACATTTTTGTGTATTTTCTATCACTAACAGATTACCAGTTATGGAAAGACATTCAGCTATTTCCAAACAAATAATGTATACATTTATTTATGATGAAAATATATTAATCATACGGTAATGTAATTAAAATCAATAGAGGCATTTTTGAGCAAATCAAAATTTTCGACTACTTTACCATGAAATGGGTAGTTTGGGGAATTTTACTTGTAATTTCAGTGTCGAATCCTTGAAAAATACCAAACTTAAACAATAGTCTATAATTTAAAGGATTATTCGCTTTTTTCCTATTTTTTTTTTTTTTTGTATTCATAGAAACTCAAAACATTTATTTACTATGAAATTTCGACATCAAATTTTTGGGTAGAAGGCAATTAAAGTTTTAAATATCCGATGTCACATGACTTCTCCATTAACTCACAAAATAAACTAATTATGGAATATATTTGGTTAGGTTATTGATGTTTAAAACATGAAGAAACATCGCCCAAGTGTTTATTTTTATATTGGAAAAACAAAAGAAAGGTAGGGGGAGCAAAAAATTACAAGCATTTAACATCCCGGTTAAGTGAACACTCACATTTTGAAACGGTATGAACCCGCTACAGAGGATATTTTGTAAACAGCTAAGGCTATGAAAATAATTATTTTATAAAAATTACATATTTTATTATGCTCTAAAGCTGTCGTGTAGTACGTTTTGCATAGTCTCTCTTTAGTTGCATAGTTATATAAAATTCGCCGTTAACTGAGAAAAACGCATAAGTCGAAAAATTGCTTTTACACATGTATTTCATATCAGCATTCAATTATTACACTGAGCGCTAAATTTTGATACCTCAATGTTGCCTTTCACTAGCATCATCCTTACCGCGTTCCGCTGGTGTCCTTCTGTGACACAATAAATTATATAAATTGAGTAGTAACCTTATTGGCAACCGACAGCAGATAGAATAAATTGTCCGGAGCCGCTTTATTCACCAGAGAAACCAGGAATCTGCTATCATCTCCCACGCTTCGAAAGCAACAACGGCCGCGCATTTGAGATTTGTGGTGGACAAAGCGGAGCAGGGGCGGGTTTTCTCCGGTTTCCCCCGCCATCGCATTCCATCAGTGCTCCATTTTCATTTCATGTATCACCAGTGTCATCGTCTGCAGTGTTGTAAAAGCGGGTGTTAAACACTAATTAAAAAAATCTGATGTGTTCCATTCAAATGACTTTCTCTACTTCTGTGTAACAAATTATTGTTAATAAGCTTATTCTTCTATTTATTTCATGCGAATCGAGAAAAAAGCAGAAATAGTCTTATTACTTGCTTCCTTGTAAGTAGAAGCACAATAAGGGAGTATCAAGTTTAAAGTGACAGTCAAAAGCTACTTGCTATATGACTGAAGTTCCTTCACTCCTGTATGAGAAAAGCATAACATTTTCAAAGCTGAATACAAAAATAAGGAACATCTTAAAAACGATCAACTCCACGAAAAAAATGTATATAACATAAATTGTGTGTTTTAACGTGCTCTACATTATTTATCTGATACGATTTTGCCATCTCTTACGGTTTAACAGTTATGCAAAATTCCGTAAAATTCATCCAGAATAAAGTAGTCTTCAGAGGCTATTCCCAGAAAATCCAAGATTTACATTTTATTTGTCAGTTAAATATCTTTAATATACAGATTTTAATCAAAATCGTTAGAGCCATTTTTAAGAAAATCACAATTTTCGAAAAAAAGTTCCATGTAAAGGTAGTTGCGGTGGGGGGGATTTTCCTGAAAATCTTCGTGTCGCATCCTTGGAAGATACCAAACTTAAATACCAAGTTTGTTATTTAACGGTGTCTTCATTTTAGAGCTATGCTGTCCACAGACAGACACACACACACAAACACACACACACACACGGACCTTTTTCTGAGAATTACTTTTTTGGATTCAGGGGGACCCAAAACTTGTATTTCCGGTGAAATTTCGATATCGAATTTTTGGGTGGAACACGATACCTTCTCTATATACTATGTACATAGTAGGTGTACAGAAAGTAAAAAGAAAGAAAGCAACAAAGCAAAAAAAGAAAGAATATCTGGGAATAGTGAAATCCATCGGGAAAGAATATATATAATCTTGTATAACTAATATACGTTAAGCGATTGGTGTATTACATACACCATGGTATGTAAATCTCTTCTAAACACACAATTTATTTCAAATACTTTTTTTGTGACATTATCCAATTCCGAGATATCCGTTACTAATGGTTAATGAAATTATTAGCACTTGGCCATTCTTTTTTAATTCGTCTAGGTTTTATATTATTCTCGCCATTACCTTCAATCACTGGAGAATTTTAAGGTCAACATAGAGCGAGCGTTATTTCTTGAACATTTGACTATCTCTATTCCCTTTATATCTATAACGAAATGGGTAATATAATTATTTATGATGGAGTTTATCACTTTTTATGAGCTGTACAGAAAAACTGATCAACTGATCAATTTAATTTCAAGTGTCCGAATTCTTCAGTATGTGCACATGGTGACGAGGGTTCAACTCATCGCCCATATGTGGCTCCACAACTTGTGGTCAGTAATTATGGGCGTGATAACAGAATATATCCCAGAGACCTTTTATTTCAGATTATGGGGTTATTTTATATACAATAAACATTACATGGAACTAATGACTTTACTCCCTTTACGAAGGAATCCATGCAAAGGATTTTTAGGTCCGGAAAAAATCCATCATCCTCCACCGGGTTTGAACGCGCAAACCTGAACGCCAGCATGGTAACCACTAACATGGTAACATGGAGCGCGACAATCTGCATATAAAAGATTGATTCTTTTCCCCTCATGCAATACTGTCCGTCGCTCACCGGTCACTAAAGTGGTCCCGGTTCATTTCCAGGTAACCTCATTTGGGATTCGTAGTGGATGAAGCGGCATCTGGGGACGTTCTCCAGGTCCTCCTCTCGTTCCACCAATGTTCCGTAATCACATTTGCTGTCATCTATTTCGACTACATTTCATATCATCGACTTCCACATGTTCATTGGTTGATCCCCATCCCTGTATACTCTCTCAGTCTCATAGTCCGTTGCTCCTTAACAGACAACTGCCCCAGGCATTAACTTGTAAGTTATGCGATGTGTAAGTCCTCCATATAAAGAGGGTAAGTAGTAAGAAGTATGATAGCAGAAGAAGAAGTAATATTATCAAGTAGAGATGACATTGCAATCCATTCAAAAATGTAAATCGGTATTTCATCGGAAGCATTTTTTTTATCTAACACATTTTAGTAAAAGGTCCATCTGTATGTGTGTGTCTTTATACCACTATGTCTTTGTGTGTATCTGTGAACAGCATAATTCACAAATGAAGTTCAGATAAATACTAAACTTGGAATTTAAGTTCATACCTTCCAAATATGCACAAGCAGATTTTCAATAAATTACTACAACCCCAGATTACACCTTACAAAGATTATTCTTCGCCATGTTCGATTTACTGGTAAATGTTTTAAGGATGTTGTCTAAAATATCACATACTAAATATTTTATACGAGAAATAAAATGTATAATATATTACGTATTCTGGGAATAGTTTCTGAATTCCTATTCATTTGGAAAAAAAGTTACATAATTGGTAAATGTTACTAAACAGAAATTTAAATATCTTTAAAGCACACAATTTATTTCAAACATCTTTTTTGTGACAAGTGCCGTTTTAAGAGATTTCCATTATTAATGATTCGAGTTGCTAATTATCCTGTTATTCCTTATTTAAGTTCTGCCGATTTTCAAAAGTTGCTCGCAATGTTATCGAAAGAGCGCAGAAAATTTGAAAACCAGCATGTAGCGCCCAGCAATTAGCTGTCGCTATTCCCTTTATATCGATAGCAAAATGTGTAATATATGTTTCAGGAAGTTCTATCTACATTACAATTAAAATAAAAGATGCGTAATAAAATAAGGCTCACCTTTTTAATTATCTCGGAGTTCTTTTTTATATTCTTTATGCAGTAATTGCAAATAATGAATGTAAAACTCCTGCACTTTGTGAATAAAAATCAATTTTAATGCAATGGAACTTGCTCACTGAGTTCCAAGCGATAATATTACATATAGGCACTCGTGCATTAGGTGTGACGTGATGCCTCAAGTTCAAAACCGGAATAATACCTCCCACCTGCCTCTTAGTACCGTCCCTATAAAATGCCGGATTCGATAACAAAACGGTTTCTTGTAGCCCAGATTATATTACGTAAAGATGTTTAGGAACATGATTTCAATTACAGCTAAAAAGACGCCGTATAATGCAAAAACAAGTTGTATAATACCGCATTAATGAACATAACCAGCGGAGGCATTTTCTTGTCTTTAACCAGCGTTCTAGGACTCAGGCAGATACATTTTTCATAACGAGGACCACATTAGACGTCCAGGAGATCAAGAGGTAGACCCTTGAAAAACATGACGGATTCGCTGTGCCCTCCTAATTCCAAGAGTAGAGAGAGATGCATGTTAAGTGAGGCCTTCATGCCATTCTATAGTCCTACTTCCAACAAAATGTCCCCCATACTCACCAAACACAGCATCAAGACCTACTTTTCCGCCCCCAAGAAATCCAGCAATACTTAAGAGCGATAAAAGAACCATTGTTGCCCAATGTTCCAACAGTGTAAAAAATTTCGTGCGAATGCGGGAAGGTGTACTTGGACAAACTGGACAGTTGAAGAAAGGTGCAAAGAACATCAGCGCAATATCAGACTGCCCTACACTGTATAGACAAAGTACACAAAATCAACTTCACCGACATCTCGGTTCTACATCAAAGGATAAATACTATGGCAGACCCATCAAAGAGACCATTGAAATCAAACTACACCCTTGGAATTATAATAGAGACTCGAGACTTCAACTAAGCGCAGTTTGGATACCAGCTATAAAACACACATGCAACAGCGTCTCCAATCACCCGGGGTACATGATGGACCTAGCAGGAAACACCAGACAAGCCGAAACACGTCCCTTGTGTCAGCCGGGCCAATCATAGATCGCCACGCGATCATTAGCCAGGGCAGCGCAAGCCCCTCCCATCTAGCTAGAGTAAATAGTGAAGCAGTTCCAAGCAACTTCACTCGGTCCCTGAAGAAGGCCTGGAGTTAGAATGGCCGAAAGCTCATAGGATTGTATAAATCTGACACGGCTGTTCACCCATGAAGCCACGATTGATAACGCTCGCCTTATAAAATGTTAACCTCTTATACGTGTTACATTAGTGGAGGCGTGGAAACCACTTGCGACCCTAGGAATAAAATACTTTAAATAAAATAACATATTTTTGTTTAATTATTGCTTAAATATACCAAGCAACACATAAAACCTAAAATGACAGTTAATTTAAAAAAAAAAAAAAAAAAAAAAAAAAAACAAAGCAAGAGTATTAAAATATGTGGTAATGTAGCGTTTTTCAAGTTAAATTGGAATACATTGATAGAATGTACTTCTTCCGCAGAATATTACTTAGGCTTCAGTGGACCTGGTATAAACGGCGCACTGAGCTATTACTAAAGCAGTAATACAAAAGCATTTGAAAATCCCAAAACTACACAAATTTCCTAATTGGTGCCTAATTAGCTGGACTTTTTCCTCGCTTTCCCATCACGTTTTCTATCAAATTTAAGGCAGGAACTACTAATACAATTATGTTTCTTCTCTTCTGCACTTTGTTTATTTTCAGTTTCGAACTAACTATTTTACGTTTATCTTTGGTTTTACTGCCTTCACAATCTGACCGCAGTTATTAATATGTAAGTTAGCTCAATACAATTCTGTGTTTGAAAACTCTATTATATGTGTTGCTCGTAACTCTTGAATTTATAGATACTTTCTTAACCCTAGAAAGGTGGGGTGGTGTATTTTCTTATTTTCTGAGCCCAGTCATTTTATTTACAAGTTCAATATAATGTTTGAGCACCTGCCATCTATATTTTCCTTTTTCTTTCACTGGGTTCGTGCTTTGTTGCTTTTTTAAGAGCACTTGATTACAGATAGTACATTCCTAGAAAAATTGCCATTATGGTCTTCGGCAAAAAAGGAGGGCACCCCACTACTCTCCCGTACCAGCTCCTATAATTCTTTACATAGTGCTAGTAATATAGGTCTAATACAAGCGCACTATTTTAATTTCTCTACATTGTACATGAAAGAGAAGGTATTGCACTCCACCCAAAAATTCGACACCGAGTTTTCTCCGGAAATACAGGTCCTCTGTATCCAAAAATTGAATGTTTAGAAAAAGGTCCGTGTGTCCATGTCCGTGTGCCTATGAACATCATAGCTCACAAACGAAAAGTCAGCACAATACACACTTGGTATTTAACTTTAGTATCTTCCAAGGACGCGGCAGGGAGATGTTGAAAAAAATACTTCCACCCCAAACTTTACATGGAAATTAGTTCGAAAATTTTGATTTTCTCAAAAATGTTCCAAAGATTTTTATTAAAGTACTGTATATTAAAGATATTTACGTGAAAAATACAATGTATATCTTGAATTTTCTGTGAATAGTATTTGAAGATCTCTTTATTCTGAATGCATTTTGCTGAATTTTGCAAAACTCGTAAACCGTAAGTGATAGAGAAAAACTTACTACACAAAAAATGTAGATATCGGTAAAACACAATTTTTATGTAATACTTACTTTTTTTCATGGCGTTGACCACTTCCGAGATATTTCTGGCTTTTGTGTTCAGTTTTAAATTATTTAAACTACTTATCATACGGGAATTTATAAACTCCTTGGCATGCAAAGAAACGGATTCATGGCAACCAGCTTTTAAATTATTGGACTATCGTTTTAACCTCACGTATTACCTTATTTCCTTTCTACTTACAAGCAAGTAAGTAAGTAATAAAGACAATTTCTGCTAATGTTATATTGATTAGCATGAAATAGACAGGAGAATAAGTTTTTTTTAACAATAATTTGTTACAGAGATATAGTGAAAGTCACTTGAATGGCACAACTTAGATTTTTATTTATATTTAATTGAAGTTTGTAAGCATACCTAACAAAAGCAACTTGCGGATCGGGTCATATTTTGGCAAACCAATGGAATAAGCATGGCTAATTTAGCCGAACTTAAAGTTAAAAATCATGTGTTACACTCACATTACCTTATCTAACTTCTACAAACTTCTTACATAAGATTATTCTTCTTTCTGCACCATGCTAATCGAGATATCATTAACAGAATGTTCTTATTACTTACTTCCTTATAAGTAGGAAGAAAATAAGAGAACACAATAGTAAAATGTTTTAAAAGCTTATTTATCGCTTCTTTGCTTAGCCAGGAGTAGAAGGAAAAAAAACGAACACTTACCGTCTGAGAAAAATATAAGTAGTTTACAGCTAAAGCCAATAACAAGAAGTATCTCGGAAACGGTTACCTCCACACAAAAATGTAAAGGACATAAACTGTGTGAGATCTACATTTTCTGTGTACTAAGTTTTTGTCTATCTCTTACGGTTTAGCAGTTTAAGCAAAATTTGGCAAAATTCATCCAGAATAAAGAGGTATTCTTCGGCTATTCCCCGAAAATTCAAGATATACATTTTATTTGGGATGTAGATATTTTTAATATACGTCATTTTAATCAAATTCCTTAGAGCCGCTTTTTAGAAAATAAAATTATCGAACATTTTTCCATGTAAAGGATATTTTCTTGAAAAATTTTCTGTCGCATCTTTGGAAGATGCCAAACCTAAATACTAAGTTTGGTATTTAACGGTCTTTTCGTTTTTGAGCTATACGGTCCTCAGACAGACAGACAGACAGAGAGACAGACACACATACACACACACGCACACAGTCACACACAACGGACTTTTTCTGCAAACGCTTTTTTGGGTTCAGTGGGTCCTAAAACAAGTATTACCGGTGAAATCGTGGTATCGAATTTTGGGTGGAATAGAATACTTCCTCTATACACTATGTACACAGTACGTGTAGAGAAAGTAAAAATGGTAGTTTTTTCTTCAAATACTTTTGGGGTCGCTGTTCTACAAGCACCACTTTCTGCGTACCTGGTGGAGAGGATTGTGTACAAACCACTGATAGGTTGGCTGACATTTAAAATTCTGAATTTCCATCATCAGCTGCAAGTGATCCTAACTGGTTTACGCATGTAAATCAGAAAGAGTTTTGCTCCGGCTAGAAGCGAATAGCTGGTATCCACACAATGGAATCCTCGGTACAAGCCAGATACACCAAAACGGGATGAAAATCAACAACACAATGTCGTCTTACAAGGAGATCGACTAATCTTAGGCATTGCAGCTCTCTATAAATATGCCCTAATTCTGGCATAAACATTTTTACTTTTTCTACATGTACTATGTATATAGTGTATAGAGAAGGTATTGTAATACACCTAAAATTTGATACCAATATTTCACCGGATGTTTTCGGTCATCCTGAATCCAAAAAAAGCATTTTTAGAAAAAGGTCCGTGTGTGCGTGTGTGTCTGTGGATAGCATAGCTCAAAAACGAAAAGACCATTGAATACCAAACTTGATATTTAACTTTGGTACCTTCCAAGGATGCGACACGAAGGTTTTCAAGAAAATTCCCCACAGTCAACTACCCTTTACATGGAACTTTTTTTGAAAATTTTGAGTTTCTCAAAAATGGCTCTAACGATTTTGGTTAAAAAATCGTATATTACAGATATTCACCTAATAAATAAAATGTATATCTTGAATTTTATGGGAATAGCCTCTGCAGACTACTTTATTCTGGATGAAGTTTATGGAATTTTGCATAACTGCTAAACCGTAAGAGATGGACAAAGACTTGCCACACAAAAATGAACAGCACGTTAACACTCACAATTTGTCATATACATTTTTTCGTGGAGTTGGTCGTTTTTGAGATATTCCTTATTATTGATTTCAGCTTGAAAAACGTATACTTTTCTCATACAGAAATGTGTCAACTCCTGTGCATACAAACAAAGAAACTTCTGTCACATTGCAACCAGCTTTTGACTATCACTTTAACCTTTATTTCGCTTCTGCTTACAAGGAAGCAAGTAATATGACCATTTCCGCTAATTTTTCTCGATTAGTATAAATTAAATAGAAACATAAGATTACTAGCAATAATTTGTTGCAGATATGTAGAGAAAGTCATGTGATTTTATTTTTCATTTGTTTTATTATGATTTGTTGTCATAGAGGGTTTCTGTTATTTTGTTTTCCTTTGACACCAAAAGTGCATTTGTTTCTGAACTAGTATAAGCCATGCCAATGGCCTGCAGAGTATTGAAATATTCATTTTATTTATTATTTACATTACAATGTGTGCACTTAGCACACAGGGAAGGGAATAAGTAGGTATATAGTATCAATCTTACTCGAAAAAATACTAAGCATGGTATCATATATTCTGCGTGAGATGTTCAGTTCAATGGCTGCCCTTCTCTTTAATTTTTGGCAACTTGGACAAACGTCTGAGGATCAACTATCATCTCATTTTCAGTGTTATAACGGAAATTGGTCCACCATTTTTTGGCAGTTTACCAACAGACCCTGTTTGATGAAATTCGCTGCATAACCTGTAAGCTGTGATCATGGATGAAGGAGGTGTCAAACTCTTCACACCATTTCTCTCGAACTCGTTCTCAAGGTTCCAAAAGCCACCATGATACGGAGACCGAAATAATGAATAAACAAAAGACAAAAAAACCAACGGCAAACTGAAAGCTTAATAATGGAACAAGAAGCCATAGTCAACGGAATTACTCATCTCAATCATCAAATACACCAATTATACAACTATTTACCCACTTATGTCTCTCCTTGTATAAGAATTAAAACTACTATTGGTAGAACAAAATTAGCATCATGTATCACAAAAATAATCTTTATGTAGTGTCATTTTATCAATTCAAATAATGTGATCAAAGATATCATGATCTAAACTGTACCATACCTCGATTTATTATAGCAGAAATACAACTCTGATTTTAAACGATGATTCAAACATATTCTCAATTCTATATACTAATGGGAAAAAGTAATATCTTGCTATCTCGTTATGTTTGTAACCGTTATTTAATATAATCCTCAAAACGTAATCGTTACGATATTTGTAACCCCTCCATACTAGTAACGCCGTAAAGACTGAACTATCATATGACAAGCGTCTCAACAATGCTCTCAGCACACTTTGAGTGTGACTGGTGAAGATTCAGCTACATATATTGAAGTAGACGATGGCTATTCTCTTATAAAGAGTGCTGCATCAGCAATAATGTACACTTTAGGTTATTTTAAAAAGTGATTATTTATTGACAAATATCAGCTGATAACTTTCATCTTCGTTTTCTTCGTAATTTTATTCTCACATCATTAACTATCACAACGAGTTATCCTGTGAGGCAGAGAAAAATATCTTTAAGGTCTTTACAAATCAACATCTCTAAAAACTCATGTATCTATTTATTTAAAAATATACTGTGTAATTCTAGTAATACTTTATAAATATTGTGTGCTACACTTTCCGTTATTAATTTTCATTAATTTGTACATCACAGAAATCACATAAAATTAATATTATATTCAACTAATGTTAATCAAGGACTTCTACATGATCTTTAGGTAACCATAACTGTTCTGACAATTTAAGTGTTCAAACAAATAAAGGTGTTTTAAGAATTTAATTTATGCACATTTTATATTAATTATGGTTTGATAAAAACTATTTCAACCTGACAGAATGCCAAAAATTAAAATATCCCACTTACTTGCATGTTGTACAAATACGTTTAGACTAGATATTTTTACCATCTTAGCATAATGCAAGATTTTTTCAGTCCAAATTTTACACAATTAACATCACCTACTGAGACTTAACCAATTTATTATTTTAACTAATATTGGGAGAAAAATATGACTGATGATAAATATCCTATAAATGTGGTTTTTACCTTTGTTGATCTCACTATCTGACATCTCTAGGGAGCTTTAAATATGAACAAAACCTAAGCTCACAAATCATACAAAAAATTGTACATTTTGTAACTATTTACTTCCGTTGGACAGTAAAGCGATTTCCGCAATAATCTAAAGGTGCAGTCATTGGAGATGAAAATATCATAAAACTAAAAATATAAGCTAATTAAATTAGTATCTACATTGCAATGTAACCAACATCCTTGAGTTAAATAAGTACGCTGGAAGTAGGAAAGATCATCCGATTTTGAACTTGAGGTGGTTAATGAAATGGAAGTGTTTGCTTAGAAAGATGTGACTATTTTTGCTAGTTTATGTGTTCATGGCGTTTGTTGAGTTAGCCTTGGAATAATTATAAATTAAAACATGAAAGAGGTTTACAAATAATAAAACTTCTGTAGGAGATTTTCTGCCACTAGAAAAACTTATTCAAACAAATAATATTTTAAATAAACTTAGACACCAATAGCAGTAGACACTCAAAGTTCAAAATATAAGACTAAAAACGCACTAAAGTAGTTTACATACAATGGATTTATTCGTAATGAAAGGGAAAGTTACAGAGACCGTAATATTTTATTGAAAGAAATGAATAAATAGAAGGACGAATAATTTATAGATAAAACAACTACAATAAACAGAATGTTCGAAAACTTGAAATCACTATACAAAATATCTAATGTGTTCCATTCACATGACTTTCTCTACATCTCTGTAACAAAATATTATTAAAACGCTTATTCTTCATTCTAATCGAGATAAACATTAGCAGAAAAGATGTTATTACGTGCTTTCTTGTAAGTAGAAGCAAACAAGGGAGTACACTAGGCTAAAACGATAGTCAAATCTTTTAAAAGCCAGTCGCCATGTGGATGAAATTCATTCCTTTGTATTGCTAGGAGTTGATCACTTCCCGCATGCGAAAAGTTTAAATGTTTTAAAAGTTAGAACAAAAACAAAGAATATCTTAAAATGGTCATTTTCACCAAAACAAATGTATAAATCATGTATTTTAACCAGATCTAAATTGTTTTGTCCAATAAGTTTTTGTCTATCTCTTACGGTTTACCGATTACGCAAAATTCAGAAAAAAGCAGTGGCTATTCCCAGAAAATTCAACATATACCCTAGATTTGTGATACAAATATCTTTAATATACGGTATTTTAATCAACCTTGTTATAGCTATTTTTGACAAAATAAAAATGTTCGAATGTTCTTCTATGTAAAGGGTGGTTTGTGTTAGAAGACACTAAACCCAAATACCAAGTTTAGTATTTTACGGACCTTTCGTTTCTGAGTTATCAGACACAAGGACACACACGGACCTATATCTAAAATTTTTTTTTTATTCAGGGGACCCTAAAACGCCTATTTCCAGTGAAATCTAGACATTGAATTTTTGGGTGAAATGCAATACCTTCTCTATACACTATGTATATTATACGTGTAGAGAAAATAAAAATTAAGCAGACGCGCACAATTAAAAGTAAGTGCGAAAAGGCATGGAGCTGGAAACAAATTAATGTTTAAATATATTAGTATTAAAAGTATTTTATGCTTGCAAGGTTTCAAATATTTAAAGTACTGGAAATCAAAATTACTTTCCATTTAAAAGCAATTAGGTGATAAATATACAATTAAAATAATTATTGAACATTAACAGCAGTAATTTATACTGAAATGACAAGTCACAAAACTAGCAATGTGACCTAATATTTAAAGTATTGGAAAAAAACATTGCGTTCAATTTAAAAAGAATTCGCTGATAAACATATCATTAAAATAAATAATTAATGGACATAAACTGCAGTTTATGTTGTTATAAAGTCACAAAACTAGCAATTTGACCAACGATGAGTGAATGAATGAATGAATGAAATACGTGATATGATGCTCAACTGAAGATTCACAGAGCTTAACTTGTTCTCGCTATTCTTAAGCGAAAGCTCCAGGGAGAAGAAAAAAAACAAAAAAACAAAAAAAAACCGTAATTCACTCTAACCGAGATTGAATTCGGGATCTCTTGAATTAGAAGCAGATACCGTATTCTCATGCCACAGAAGGGCGAAGAGTACTTTGTTCACCATTTTAAATTATAAAATCTACTTTATTAACGCGCGGGGAATTCAATATAGAAGGCTGAACTCCCTAAAAGGTTTCTCATATTTATTTATGTTTGTTTATTTATGTATGAACTTAAGGTTTCTAGAATGCAAAGCCCGTAGAAGTGGTATGCAGAAATACAAACCACGAAATCAATGGCAGGTACGATGTTTTTTTTGAACTGATCGTCTCTATAAATTCTATGGTCATTTGCTTCACGCTGACCTAAGTTGATCTTGAGCTGCCTTATTTATTTCTTGAAACAGGTCTTACAATTATATTCTTTCTCGAGAAAGCTCTCATTCTCGTAAATTGTTCAGGTTTCCATTTATACTGTGAATACCACAATTAAATAAATTATTTAACCACTATCCGCTATGGCTTAATGGCTTTTTTTTTTCCAATACTGACTCAATCTCAAGCCATAATCATCTAATAAAGTAACAACACTAAACATTCAAACAATAATCAACATATTAAAGCATAACACTTCTGCTAATGTTGCTTAACTAAGTTGACTTCCTATAAGTCTATTTACCCGCCTAAAATTAATGTTCATGTTCATTAATCCTCTGTATTCATTTATTTTTAACTCGATAAACAAGTCTATCGAGTTGAGCATTTCTTATTTGTTTTTTTTTCAATAATTTGTTGTTTTCGCAGATCTTAATACAATCTATTTTTATTTCTCTGCTACTTACTTACAGTAAGTACAATAAGTGCTGTATTTCACCCAGATTTTAGCGAAAAAAAAAAAAGCATTCTTCGTAAAACGACTGCTAATATATCTATATATGTGTGTGTGTGAGAAATGCAGGACCTTTCAAAGATACTACAGAATTATGTTCAATAAAAGTCCTCTATCCTAAACTACTGAATACATGAAAAATGTTCGAAGAGCGTTTAAATTTTCTCAAAAGTGGCTCCTGCAATTTTGATTAAAATACTTCATGTTGAAGCTATTTTCATAATAAATAATATTTATATCTTGCATTTTTCTAGAAATGTCTGTGAAGTCCTCTTTATTCTGTGTGAATAACTCGTAAATCGTGAGAAATAAACAAAACTTTAAAACAGAAAAAAAAAAAAAAAAAAATGCAGACCATGTTAAAGCATTGTAATAACATTTTAAGTGCGCTTTTATCTCACAAAACTTTTGAATACTGGTTTGAATTTTGAAATAATTTTTGCTTAGACAGTCGCAAATCGTAATGTTTTTATTTTTATCTTTGAGAATTTATATAAATAGCATAGTGACCTAGTTTTAGCTTTTGTTTGTTACTCTTATATGCCTTAAAATCAGCAGTGGGTGCAGAGGGTTTACTATATATAAAAAATAAAAACAGTAGTTTTACGATGAAAGATTATAGAATGTCACGTGAATATAACACATCAGATTTTGTTTTAAATCAACTGAATCTTTTGTTCTCTTTTACTAGAGTATTCAATGTCAGAATTGCTTTTTAAGTGTTTAGTCTTGAACAGTCAGTACACCTGTTACAAAGGAGGGGATTATTTTCTGAAATAAGTTGCCTTTAATGGAGGTAATACTCGATTTCATACCGTAAGTACATTTTACCTATAATAATTAGCTTGTATAAATAAAGAACTACATATTTTCAAACTTGTTCTATCAGTTTCAACTATGACCTGGTTGGTCATATCGGACGATGAATGAAATGGTTGAAATGATGCTCAAATGATCTCGGGGTCCATGGAGCTTAAAGTTACCTGACATTCGTCTTCTCAGGATAAGGGAAAAACCCGAAAAAAAATCTCACCCTAAGCGAGATAGGTTCAACTTCGATTTAAGCTATTTGACATAAGCCATATGTTTATAATGAACTTTATATTAAAAGTATAAAACGAAGAAGAGTTCGCCCAACTCTAGAAAACAATTTTTATATATGCTGCTCATCGAATTAGTAATATCAGTATACTATTAATCATAAATTTTTTGAAGGTGTGCGTGTTGCGTTCTGCAGGTAAGTGTTCAATATTGCAAACTTAGAATAACCGATACAGTCATACACAATACTACGGCACTATTTAGCACGGCAGTAAAATTTAAATACTAATATTTTGAAATACCCAGTTTCGGAGTAAGTACTAGGAGAGTAAGTGATCACACTGAAAGTAATTGATAAATTTGGGCTCCTGTAAATCAACTTTCGCTGCGTTTCCAACCTGAAAAGCTGTGTTGTATATAGATATCATTTAATATTTATGAAGTAATATGGAAGACTGAACAAATAAATCTTCTCCAATATCTACAAGATAATTTCAGATCATAATTTAGCAAGGCTTCTTCACCATAAATTTGAGATGTTTCGCTAGCATAAACTACTCCAGGGAAACAAGGGAATCATAGTTGGAACAATACATTTTCTGTGTATTTGCAGTTTTGTTGTAATGCTATTTCTGAAGTTTTCAAAGGTATTTCAAATAGTGTATAATAGCACCAGACCGCTATGGAGTAAGAAACATTTTTAATACACATAATGGCCTTCAGGAGCGACCTAATTGCTATCAGGGGAGAGGAAATGGCTTAGACAGTATAGAAACATTCATGTCCAAGCCGGGACTCGAACCTCCCTCGCGATCCCCTGCGCCACGAAGCACCAAAGAGAGACACTTTCGCAAGCGTGGCCATGGAGACAGAAAGGAAGCTTTGGAGCAGGCCATCTCGATAGGCAAGACTCTATCTATAGCTCTCCGCGGAGTCCGCTCCTGGTGCAGGAAATATCACTAATAACTTCCATTCATTTCGTCAACTACTTTTCCAGGGGACACTCAGGGCGCACTTCATACTCGCTGTTACTGCCATTGTCAGGCAACACTCATAGTCTACCAGGAATACGCCGGTGCTTTATGCGGTACTACAAAGTGAGGGGAGGGAGGGGATGAGTTTTTTGGCGCTCAACTGCGAGGCTTCAGCGCCCTGCTAAAATTTATGGTAAAATCCAAAAGATGAGATACCGCATAAAACCAGTCCTAATAAAAGATTAGCAACTATGATTGATAAAATCGAGTGTAAAAAGCCATCTAGAAATAATAAACAAAGAGAAGGGATGAGCTATAAAACCAAGATGGGACTAAAAGAGAGATAAAAGACTTCTAAAACGAAGCACTCAGTATAAAAGACAAGAGCGACACATGTTAAAATAGGAAAACAGTACTGTGGCCTCCAAGGTATAAAAACAACTTATACGCGCAGTGCTGCAAAGTGAGGCATGGGCCTCCTGCTTCCGGTGGTTTTTTTGTGAGTAGTGCCCACTGATTTGAGTGTGGAAACTCTCACACTTCCAGGCTTGTCTAGGGTTAGGGCGTAAGTGCCTTTTCCCCCACCTTCAAAAACTATAGCTATTCCATGTATTGCTGCGCGCTACGTGCCGGGGAGCCATCCGCCTGTGTAGCCTGTCAAGAACATCTCAGTCAAGTAGAACATCCAGGATAGTTAGCAATGATCCAGTCTAACAACATTTTAATGTGCTTTAATGAATATTTACCGACATGTTAAACAACATCTGAGACAAAATTAGTTGTATCAACCCAATCTGCAACAACCAATTTCTGAGTGGAAACAGAAATATATAGAATAAACTATAGGTTTAAGCGTGCAATCAAGTAGTTAAGTACATAAGTCATAAGTCCATCTTAGCATGAGGCTCTTAGTATTTGCTATCCTAATGAGCTCCCACCATGCATCATCACGAAGACTTTCTTTGCCCTTAAGAGAAGTTTTGGCTGTTTATTTAAAGAATATACAGAAGAAATTTCCGCACATTGGCGACGGTCTTAGACGCAAAACACAACCATCATTTAGAGTATATTTATTATGCTCTACTGAACTTAAAAAAATCAATCCTACATTAACGTGTCACCACATGTGTTCATGGCATATATATATATATATATATATATATATATATATATATATATATAGAGAGAGAGAGAGAGAGAGAGAGAGAGAGAGAGAGAGATAATGCAAAATATAAGGTGATTAACCAATTTTCTAAATCACCTGAAACCGTTGGATATTTATATAAGTTAATTCGTCTAATTATCTTAACCACGTCTAAAAATTGCATTCAGTATTGATGTTCCCTCCATGGTGGAGATAATATACACATACTTTCATCGGCTTGAACCAGCATTTAATTTTGATAAAAATTAAGATTTCTTAATATGGAATATCAGAAATGTAGACGAAAGGATTCTGGTACAGCGTATTTTGCACTCTAAACTAGCAGGATCTAGTAGGTTAAACTGATAAAAATTCTTTAAGTTGAACAAGATGTACTTAGTATAAGATCTCTTTGATGAACGACTACAAATGAAATGCTATAACTTCCACAATAAAGATGATATCACTGTCTATAGTTATAGAGATGCAACACATTTGTTAGCATTTGGGGGATGATCCTGGAGTTTTGGGTCTCTAACACGCCACTGCAACTTGATTGTTCTCCTCCTTCCCACTCTACGCCTCACTTGAAGGCTTTTGGTTTTAACCCAGCAAGCGCGCTCTCTCTGTAGCCCCTCCCTCTCCTTTCTGCTGGTGCTAGAATATGGGCGAAGCGAACTTCTCGAGTGCTTCATAATAATACCCATTGTTTATTGCTTAACGTAATCCTGCACTGCGTTTTTGGCACGTTCTAAAAATCGCTGTCAAAGCATATAATGAGGTTCAAATCACACCAGATTCCACACAGAAGGAAATGGCGAGATAATTAAGGATCAAACTGAACTATGATTGTCTAATGCTTGGCAGTTAAACAACAGAGAGTATTAATTAAGCATTTTTCACAGTTAATTTTACTATACAAAACAAGTTCTATCGGCTGTTCTTATTATACTGTTCTCATTCATATTGGAAATTCATTCACTTTTTAGTGACAATTCTGGAATACAAACAACTGAACGCACAGGTGAATTACATTTCACATTTGGACTTATAGAGAAATCTCTTTAATCAAAGAAAAATCAACTAAGGATGCAATCCTGATCATTGAGAAGAGAAAGAAGGCGCTCCACCAACCACATCATGTGAATCTGCCTGCCTTAAAGTTAAAATCTACAACAGAATTTGCAAGTTAATATATGTTTTATCTTCTGAAGGTAATAATTTTTCTTTTGATTGTTCTTCAAAATTTCAACTCTACATTGTACAATTTTAACTTGCTTTCCCAGAAAATATCATAACTGCAAGTCTCTTTCGCAGATATATCGCTATTGTGTGATGCTGAAAATCGTGAGCAACCCTTTGCACAAATGTAGATCCAACAATACTAAAGAGACTGTGTTAACGTTATCTTCAAAGTTTACATTGTCGTTTGGAACATCATGACGTCATTAGCTTCTATCTAATGACCTCGGGCCATATTTGCAAAATGGTCGAGTTTGAGGTTTCTTGGTTAAACAGAAAACATCTGCTGAAAACAGACGTTACCTGTGGATGAAATCCCAACAAAACTCCAATAGAACAATGCAGTGCAGGAAATGATTCAAAGCTTGGATTACAAAAAGTTGTTACGGTCCCCAGTTTATTGGACAAAGATCACAAAATTCAGAGAAGAACTATGACTTTCAGAGATTTGGAAATGAAGATGATTTTTATGAATGTTTTGATAAGCGAGAAAGCTAGTTCAATCATTGTGAATCAAAAACGATACGCTAGGGAAAATGCGTCAGTGTCTGAGCGGATATGGCGTTTCCAAGCTTATAGAACGGCGAAAAAGACGTACGCAAAGAAATAGTGGACATTGTCCTAAAAGTGAGAGCAAGATGACAGATTAAGATAATGGACATAGTTCGTCTAAAAGTAAAAATTAAAATTCTAAACAATAGATTGCTCATGTGATATATACGTATACACACGTATACGTGCGCTGCTACCAATATCTTATGCGTGATTTATATGTGAATTTACTTGTAATAAGGAATATTCAGGTAGTGGACATTGATTTTTAGAACCACATCTAAAACTTTTGGTTCAGAACAGAGGCTATATTTTTTCATATGCTATATTCAGCCTTTATTACCTCGACGAAATTTACAGCAAAGAAAGGTTCTTAAATAATTATTTAAAATAAAATATTAGCACAATTCTTATTTTTATTATGTACGAGTATATGAGTTCAAAAATCCCTCCCGATATGTCTTCCCCGGATACTTTGTAAGCATGTGATATTTCTAATTATATTCTGCAAGTGCCTAACGTATACGGAGCGATAGTTTGATCCATAACATATGAGGATAAATATGGGGGTGGGAACAAATAAGGAATCTTGACCAAATGAGGACTCAATTTTTGAAAGGAATTTTGTGGGCAGTTAGGGGTACCGTAAACTATATGAATAATGAGGGAATTCGGGGTGCTTAGTGATACAATAGAATAAAAAGTCAGAGCAGTTAAATATCGAAGGACAATCGTTCACGGAAGAAATCTCTAATTAGGGCAGTCTGCTGCCGGGAACAGCTGAGAGTGGAAGATAATTTGGCGTGGGGATTAAAAGTAAAGAAATGTTTGGAAACTATTAGGTTGGAATGCATTTAGATAGCGGGGCAGGTAAACAGACGGAGTGTTTGGAGAAAGATTAAGAGCCGCTCCTGTGATATTGACAGACAGGAAATAATTGTGCAATGCATGGAGAAGGTTTCGTTGGCAGTACAGCGGCCTAAAATCGGAATGAGGTGTAGAGAAATACATCAAAATATGTACCAAACTCATAACACAGGGGATCGCGTGGACTAGATTAGGAGCATGGCGGATAATAAAAATTGCTGACGAGAATGGTTTGAGAATCTGTCCCATTTTAGAGTCGGAAGGATCGTGGCAAGATGTAGAGGAAGGGAGGAATAAAGGAAAAGTATTTACCGGATTTTTCACCATCCCGAATGGAGAATTAGGAGCATGCTGGACGCTACTAGCAGGCATGGAAGACACGGGGGGATTGGTAAATTTCTGTTTAAGGTGAGACAGCTGAGATCTAAGAAGTCTGATAGTAGGGAAGTGGGGGCCGACAAGAAGCTAAAAGTGGTTATAATGCTTTATATATATATATATATATATATATATATATATATATATATTATGTGATTTTTCTCTCTCATTGTTTTGTTGTACTCTTACAAGGTGCGTTCAAGTTATAACATTTCCTTTTCTTCAGGACTGGGACCAGATAGGAACTTCTGGTTTGTTTTAAAATACACGTAGACTCTTTGTGAATGCGTGACAGAGATGGCAGCACTGTACAGTGCATAGAACTCTGGTGGCAGCGTATGTTTTTGATATTTATAATGGCGACGTTTTCATGGCAAGAACAGCGTGTAATCATTCGTTTTCTCCATTTTCGTTGTGTGACCCAATTCAAATTCATCACCAGTTGAGCGAGGCATGTGGTGATGGCACCATGGATGTGTCTAATGTGCGCTCCTGGGTACGACAGTTCAATGAGAGCAGAACATCGTGTGACAACAAACCAAGACCGTCACGGCCTCGCACCAGCCGGTCTGACGACATGATCCAGAAGGAGTGGAGAACGCTGTTTTGGAGGATCGCCGATTGAGCGTTGCAGACATCGCCTCCAAAATTGGCATTTCCGTGGGATCTGTGCCCGCAATCCTGCATGAAGATCTGAAAATGCGAAAAGTGTCTTCCAGGTGAGTGCCATGAATGAGGACGGATGATCACAAGGCTGCGCGCGTGGTAAATTGTCAGGCGATGCTGACGTGTGATGACGGCATGAATGGAACCTTCTTTCAATCGACTGTGACAATGGATGAGACGTAGATGCCCTTTTTCAACCCAGAAACGAAGCGCCAGTCAGCTCAATGGAAGCTCACAGACTCAACGCCACAAAAAAACATTCGGTGAGCGTCAGCGCTGACAAAATGATGGGCAGCAGTGGTTTAATCCTCACTCATTGTATTCCAAAGGGCACTACGGTGACAGCTACATCCTTCCAAAATGTTTTGAAGAAGAAACTCCTCCCAGCATTGCGTGAAAAACGGGCAGAAAAGGTTGGACGTGTGCTCTTTCACCAAGACAACGCACCAGCGTATCGGGCGAACGCGACGCAGGACTTTCTTCGTGACAACAACTTTGAAGTGATTGCTCATGCTCCCTACTCACCTGACATGGCTCCTAGTGACTTTTGGCTGTTTCCCCACGATGAAAGACACTCTCTGTGGTGGCAGATGCACTATTCGTGCCGCTCTTACCTCGGCGATTTTCCAGCGGTCAAAACACACTCCTAAAGAAACGTTCGCAGCGGACATGGAGTTATGGTCTCGACGTTGCGAAAAATGTGTACGACTAGAGGGAGCTTACGTTGAGAAGTGACACTAGTTACACATTTTTCTAGTCATTACTTTGTGAAAAAAAAAAAAGGTGTTATAACTTGAATGCACCTCGTTGTAAGTGTATATTGGTGTGTATATGTGTATATGTGTATATATATATATATATATATATATATATATATATATATATATATAATACTAAGTGCACTTGTTTAATATAAATAACACAATACTTACTGTGTGTTGAAATTGTAGATGCTGTATTTGAATATTATTTTGTGTATTACAAACGCACGTATGTTCTGTGGACGCATGTGATTGATGAAGGTCAGTGTATGTATACTGATATTTAAATGAATACACTTATTCATTTAATGCTTCATTCCTTCATTCATTCATATATTCTGTGTACTGAATGAGATATTATATTAGTAGTTAATGTGTTTAATCTATCTTTTCAGTATTAGTTACGCTCTTAGAAGTGGACATTAAATTGCATGTATTAGTTCCTTGTATCAATTCTTATAGCATCCGATTTTAGGAAGCATTGATTATCTGTATTGGAGCTACGAAGAAAGTCAGCTTTCATGTAAATAGAGGAAAACTGCTGAACAGAAGGTGGAGAAAATCATACCATGGAAAATACAAATGTAATGAGGGGTATATGATTTATGATTTTTTTTTTCCTTTCTATTATCTCCAGTAATTACCTAATTAAATAATGGAATGTCAGAGGCCTAGGCACTAAGGGTTAGAGCGTGAGGTCTGGTTCCTGGTCGTGGGATGTGCTCGAGTTTGATCCCAACTAAAACCAATTTTACGATTGGGGAATGACTGGTATGGGCCACATCATATCCCGATTTCATTTGGATGTTTAAGAGGGTGTGACGGTGGCAAATAGAGGAAACATTCCAGATTTCACCGGTAAATACATTTAGAGGCTCCCCGAATAAATAAAAGAAGTTCTGTGTTTGGAAGGAGACTTTTGCAGTTTCTTCAAGCGGTAGGCAAAACCTAAGAGGTTTCTGTAAAGACTTACCCTGTCTCCCCTTTCCGGTCATTTTATTTCCTTCCTATTTAAAACCGATTTTAAATCTTAGGTGCGTGCAAGAATGTATATATTTATATACTAATCTACTATAATCTCTGGCTGCCCTTTGAACTTGAGGCCCTTATCATCTGCCATTGGACATCCTTTAACAATATTTTAATAACAATTCAGTCTGTACGCGAGCCTTCCTTGGTGTTCAAGACCACCAATGAATTTTGGTCTCTCATTTTAATTTCCCTTTCATCCCCTCTTTTCTATTGAAATAATTTCTCTTTTCTCTTGGAATGTCCAAATTTCTCATCACTTTAAACCTCCTTCCCCTCTCCTGTCACTCGTTTATCCAATCCCACTTACCTCTGTTTGCCTTTATTACACTATGTTTCATTTTCTTAACTCACAGTTTATTTGTCTCAGCTCTTTCACTTAACGTACTTCCCTTTATCTATGACCTTCCGTCTTTTCTTTTGCCTTGTCACGTTGTATCGTGCTTATTTCCTCGCCATCTTTCCGTTTCATGTATATAATAGCATTTTTACTTTTTCTAGCTCGCATGTACAATGTGCATAGTGGATAGAAAAGGTATTGTATTTCACACAAAATTCGATATTTCACTGCAAATATATGTTTTGGATTCCCAAGAGATAGACAAAATTTAATAAACAAAAAATATAAATCTCGTAAAAATACACGATTTATGTTCTTTACTTTTTGTTGTGAAGGTAGCCGTCTCCAAAATATTCCTTGTTATTGGTTTCAATTGTGAAGTTCTCAGACAGGACGTGTCCATTTTTCTTTTGTTCTATTCCGGGATAAGCATAGAAACGATTTGCAATGACAATCGCATAACGACAGCTTTTACAACATTTGACTATCACTTTAGCATAGCTCATTTCTTTAGTTCCTCTCTACTTATAAGGAACTAGGTAATAAGATTCTGCTAATGTTGATCTCGATTAGCATTTATAGGAAGAAGAAGAATTTTGGTAAGAAGTTTGTCTGAAGAGCTAAAGAAAGCCAGGTGTGTATAACATATAAGATTTTTTCTATTTGAGATCCATTTCTCCAATATAACGAATTTCCAGACTCGCACCTCTTGTAGTTTCTCACACTTTTTCATGTCCACTACACACGTCCATCTCACAGCCGTAATCCTTATTTTCTCATAGCATCACTTTGGCTTTCTTCTTTTTCTCTCTGCTTAATTTTGGTGTTGCACCTTTGCTTTTAATATCCACTGCCCTCCTGACATCTTTTCCTTCTCCCCTCTCCTCCACACATTCAGCTGTCTCTTCATTCCTCTTATCCAGCCATCTCCCCCCTCCTCTGAGACATGTATAGAACCTGTGTCCTCTCAGCATTCTCAGTAAATAGAGAAGCTGCAATAGGTAGCGCTCTTGGCTCATGAGCCAACTTTGCGATTTGGGGATGATTGATAAGGGCCACATCTTATCCTAATATCATTTGGATGTCTAAATAGGTGTGATGGAGGAAAATAGAGGAAACATTCCAGTTTCACCGATGAATACATTTAGAGGTTCCCCGAAAAAATAAAAGAAACTCTGTGTGTGGAAGGAAACTGTTTTGTGATTTTCTCAAGGCGTTAGGCGAAACCTGAGAGATCTTTGTAAAGCCACTACTTACTCTGTACCCTGTCTCCCCTTTCCAGTCATTTTATTTCCTTCCCACGTTTCAGGGTCAGAAGAACAGGCAAATGGACCGCATAGCAAAGGCGTGTGGCAATTGAGTTTGCATGTTTAGTTGCTATCCGTTCAGGTGTGAGGTAATGCTTGGGAAAGAAGCTCGTGCCGCCGGCGTTTTGATCTCGCACCTGAAAACTTATGCTGCTCACTCCTTATGAGCCTGTGGCCCTCTGTGATCTTTGTTCCATCCCTTGCTGCCGGAGGTTCGGAAGCTACAACAGGCCTCCTACCAGGTGAATCAACTGCCTGTTTGCAGATATTCCTTCATGCGTTAAAATAGTTACATGACTTAACGGGGTTATTTGAAGTGGAAATCGGCTAGTGGAGAACTAGCGAGTGATACCGTCGTTTAACCACTCTGAATGAGCGCGACCAATGATCCTCGCCGAGTGTGGTAAATCGAAGGTCGCTCAGTTAGTTTCCCACTTACGGGTTTAACTTGAAATAGCCCCGTTGAGTTCTGCAATGTTTTTAACTAACAAAGGAATATATGCCCATGCCAAATAAGAAGCACTTGGGCCATCTGATATACAAGGGCAGGATAAAAAGTAATGAGAGCTATTTTTTTTTACCTAAATTGACTTTATTTATAGAGCCACTTATAGGTACACACCTTCAATATAATCGCCACCATTATTTATGATCTATTGTCAAATGTTTAGAAGGTATGTATAACATCTATGCATCTATTTCTGTTGATGTTCCGTATCAGCCGCCCTATACCATGGATCATGTCATCTCTGGTGTTATCCGGATCCCTCGCAGTGCTTCTTTCTCTTTGGCAAAGAGATCATAATCACAGGGATTATTCACATTCTTGGTGGAACAAAGTGATGCAGTATTATTCCATCTATGTCATATGCCACAATGAACATCACTTTCGTAGCATGTTGTATAGTGCGCACTTTCTTTGGACAAGGAGAACCGGGAAGCCTCCATTCACCGAGACTCTGCCTACTACTGCACATTCCTGCAACAGTGTCCAGTGCTCAAGTGAAGGCGACGACATTTCGTGGAACAGCACCCCATCATTCTGCATGACAATGCAAGATGCCATGCTGCTGCTGCTGTTCAGGAGCTCTTGTGCCGTTGGGAATGAGAGATTCTAGAATATTCTCCGTACTCACCCGACATGACCACCTGTGATCATGATCTCTTTGCCAAAGTGAAAGAACCACTGGGAGGGATCCGACACTACACCAGAGATGATATTATCCATACTATAGGGCGATCAATATAGGATATCGACAGAATGGTATACAATGATTTCCGAACATTTGGCAAACGGTCATAAATAATTTTTCTTCTTCTTCACTTCTCGGTATGGGCAGATTGCCCGTTCCGTCTCGCAGTTGTTCCCTCCACCTTTTTCTGGGTCGACCGACACCTCTCCTTCCTTTTGGTTCATATTCAAATGCTATCTAGGAGTCTTGAATCTGCCATGCTCTGAACATCCACTGGTCCTGATATTTTTCAATTTTGGAATGTATTGATTCTATATTAAGTTCTGCTCTTATATCTTCATTTCGGATTTGATCTAATTTTATACATCCTTTTGTTTGCCTTAAAAAGTTCATTTCTGCACTTTGTAAACGGCTTTTCATTTTCTTTGTGGTGACCCATTTCTCACTTCCATATAATAGTGTAGGAACCGCCATTGTTTTGTAAAACTTTAACCTAATGGTCATAAATAATGGGGGCGATTATATTGAAGGTGTGTAGCTATAAAAAGCTCTGTCAGTAAAGCCATTTCAGAGAAAAAAAATAGTTCTCCTGACTTTTTATCCAGCCCTTGTATGTTTCCATGACGAATTCCTCCTTCACACTCCATTCGACTCTAAATCGAAATATTACGGGAGAAAGATATATTTTTTCGTTTCCAAAAATATCTTGCTTAACGTACCATATGGAATACCTAATCCAGTTAATACGAGTAGATTGACATAAATTACACCTTTACCAATATTACCTCAAAATGCTACCGCGTTATCCAGCAACTTACTTTGTCTGAAACGTCTAATTCATTTCATTTGATTTCTTATTAATTACTGCATCGTATTCTAGAAAATTTACACGCTACTTCTCTATAAGAGATTATCAAAAGAATAATAAATGATAATGCAATGAATACTTATTCTTCTATGAAACGCTTCTCGGTCTAGGTTTTGAATTTTAATGTAAGGCAACGTTTTGACTTTTATAAAATATTACGGTATAGTTGAAACTTTTTTTTCAATATAATGTGTTACATATTAATAGTTAGCTGTGGGTTCCGTTACACAAAGATAGTTTGTTGCAAAGTTTGAGGAGTACCGCGCAGAAAATTAGTGTATCTGTGTAAGTAATTAGTGGGGGGGGGGCATAAATATGGTGTGCAGATTTACTATATAAAACAAAAACACCTACGGCATTTCAACACATATTTAAATCTTCTTTAACGAAAAATCAAATATTGATTAAAGAATCTGATGTGATACATTCACATGACTTCCTTCTGCAACAAATTATTGTTACATAAGCTTATTTTTCTAGCTACATCATATACCTATGTATTTTATATATATAAATATTTACAGAAATATTTTTCTTACATACTTCTTTGTATATATCCAAGAATAAGGGAATAGAGTGGATAAATCGATAGTCAAACCTTTTAAGAGCTGGTTGAGATGTGATGCATTGACATTCTAATCTGTTTGCTTTACTAGCAGAAAGAAAAAAAAAAATAATAACGGTTTTCCTTTTGAAAAATGTATAAATATTTTAAAATTGAAACCAATAACTAGGAATATCTCAAATTATTAACTGAAAAATTGTATTCCAAAGGTGCGTTTTATTGACATATATGAGTCATCCAGAATGAACATTACTTCAAAGGTTATTCTCAGAAAATGGAAGATATATAATCTATTTAACATAAATATAGTTTAAATGTACGGCATTTTAAAGATAATCGTTGGAGCGATTTTTGAAACATAATACAAATTTTCAGAAAATGCTCTGGATAAAGAGTAGTTAGAGCTAGGGAGAATTTTCTTGTAAATGTTCGTATCGGATACTTGGAAAAAGCTGAACTTAAGTATCAAGTTTAGTATTTACCCGACTTTTTGTTATTGATCTATGCCGTTCACGCACACACAAAGGACTTTTGGTGGACAAAACGGCGCAGGGGCGAGTTTGCTCCGGGTTCTCACCCGCCATCTCATTCCACCGATGTTCCATGTATCATCAGTGTCATCGCTCGCGGTGCCACAAGTAGTAAAAGCGGGCGTTAAACACTATCATAAAACACACACACAAACACACATATTCACACACACCTTTTTACTTTCTCTATACGCACTATGTACATAGTGTATAGAGAAGGTATTGCACTTCACCCAAAAATTCGATACCGAGATTTCACCGGAAATATATGTTTTAGGATCCCCTTTATCTAAAAAAAGCATTTTCACAAAAAGATTCGTGTGTGTGTGTGTGTCCGTGTGTCAGTGCGTCAGTGTGTCCGTGTGTCCGTCAGTCTGTGAACACGATAACTCAAAAACGAAAAGTCGGTAAAATATCAAACTAAGTATTTAAGTTTAGTATCTTCCAGGGATGCGACACGAAGATTTTGAGGAAAATCCCCACCCCAAACTACCCTTTACATGGAACTTTTTTCGAAAATTTCAATTTTCTCAAAAATTGCTCTAAAGATTTTGATTAAAATTTCGTATATGAAAGATGTTTGCCTGGCAAATAAAATGTATATCTTGAATTTTCTGGGAATAGTCTCTGAAGAGTAGTTTATTCTGGATGAATTTTACTGAATTTGATAACTGCTAAACCGTAAGATATGGACAAAAACTCACTACACAAAACATGTACAACACGTTAAAACGCACATTTTATGTTATATAGGTACATTTTTACGTGGAGTTCGTTGTTTTTTAGACAAACTTAGTTTTGGTTTCTGCTATGAAAAACTTATACTTTTCTCATACAGGAAGTTGTCAACTGCGGTCCATAAAAACAAAGGAACTCCAGTGATATAGCAACCAAATTTTGATTATCACTTTAACCTATGGTACTCTCTTCTACTTACAAGGAAGCAAGTAATATGGCTATTTTTTTTACTGATTAGCATGAAGTAAATAGAAGTATAAGCTTTTAAGAATAAGAATAATTTGTTGCAGAGAAGTAGAGAAAGTCATGTGAATGGTACACATCAGATTTTTTCTAAAACATCCATCTTTTTTTAAGGGGACTTAAAAGCATATAGCTATGGTATAATCTCGGTATTGAATTTTTTGGTCGAATACAATACCTTCTCTACCTACTATGTTCAATTTATGTATGGAAAGTAAAGTATTAACGACATAAAAATAATAATTTCTGAATTAAATATCATCATACCTATAGGATGAATAGTAAACTCAAGGAGAAAGGATTCAACAATATTTGTAATTAGCATTTGAAATGAATATAAAATGACCTTAAAAATAGAAATTATTAAGTCTACCTTCGTGGTTGTAGAAGGTCGGAAAGCAATTGGTATTCTATTTGTGGAATGGTGATCAAAGTACAGACCAGAATTATTATGCAACCGGTGGCAAATAGCCAGATGGTAATAGATGAAACTAAGGTCAGCAAAAATATATATCTGATTTATGAATTTTGTGCTGTATCAAACACCGTGTTTTCAAGACCGTTGTCTGAAACATTTACTGTAGAATGACATATTGTTTCGAATTAAAACTAATGTTACAAATATTTCGCTTGAGAATCCTTTGTGTGTTTCCCAAATCTCCTTGTATCTACAAGGAAATCTATAAGAAAGGTATTTCGGCAGATGTTTATTTTAACGTGAAGTAGATAGAAGAATAAGCATTTACAACGTGGCAGATATATATTTTGAATAATGAATTTGTATAGTAAAACAAACACGTCAAAAAATTGAATCATGCTTTCTTTCTCCACATATTTAAACATAAGCTTTAGAATTCACGTGCAGTACTCCGTTAAGACAATTTGTACGAATACAGTTTCATGAAATAAAAAGCAAGAGATTTTTATTAAGAAATTTGTAACTCATCTAGACGTCTTGTTTTGTACGATTTTTTTGTTCATTGCTTCTTTAAATTATCTATGACGGTCATCCGGATCAGTTACGTCATTTATTTTTTCATCTAATGTGGAGCATTTCACACTACATTTACATATTTATTTCATTCATTGCTGTATCACTATATATTTCCCTTTGCTGACCGTAAATTTCTTGAAATTTCAACTTTTGAGCATTCAAAACTCAGATTTGTCTCACCTCGCAATGCGGTGCTTTGTGTCATACAGTTCATTTTGAGCGATCGCAGAATGCACAACTTTTTCCGACCTGAATCTTCAACTAGAACAACTCTCAGAAAAGATACCGAGGCTGCATTTGATAAAATACGAGTAGCGATCTGCATAGCGGGAATACGCAAGTTTGGTATTTAATGGACATTTTGATTTATGCTATCCACACAAACGCACACACACGGACCTTTTTCCAAAAATGTTTTTTTGGAATTCAAGAAGACCCAAAACGTGTATTTCAGGAAAATCTCGGTATCGAATTTTTGGGTGGAATGCAAACGCCAAGTTTTTGCTTCAAATTTAA
The DNA here is from genome assembly GCA_030762935.1 of Hymenopus coronatus. NCBI lineage: Eukaryota > Metazoa > Arthropoda > Insecta > Mantodea > Hymenopodidae > Hymenopus > Hymenopus coronatus. Next base: position 116,332,327 of record CM060888.1, on the reverse strand, counting down.
CATGCAACATAGGAGTCAATCAATGAGAACACTGCTCGATGTGTTATTAAAATGGCTTCGCTTGATGATTCTTTCTAATTCGTCTTTGAATCCACCATCGTCTACACGAGACAATCGTTCTTTAAAATATAAAACACCAAGCAAATTGGCTACTCTAGTTTGCATGTGCACGAATGCTGCCACAATCTCGTCTCTGCCAGCCATTTTAGTTTGCTATTCACTCGCATGATGCAGTTCATTTGTTTTAATTTCTGATTGGTTATGACTACGTTTACGTTTGTCACTTAGAATGCTCATGTTGCATTTAATTCTGCGTCTATATTCTAAGTAAATGCGTCATTCAATGTGAATGGCGCTTTACACCGTATACGCTGGTTAATATTCATGTATTTATTAAGCTGTTGCTGAATCAAGCTCCATCCTGTGAGTCAATTACTGGTAAGTCAAAACCTGTTAAATGTATCTTTGCTTGTGCCGGGTTATTAAATAGAGCAGACCACAAGCCTATCTCTTCTGATTATTAACGCAGCGGACTTCCTCCCTCAGGAGAGTTTGATACAGTTTCCCATCCTGGGCAACAAGTAGATAACGCTGAAAAACAACACTAAAAGGGTGGTTGATCTCAAATTACTTGCCACTCTTCTGTGTCACCTAGTGATGTAATAGGATCTTCACGCACTCTGCCACAGCCTGTCTAAAAACAACAATCTGCTTCAGCAGTCCTCTACATTGTATCAGGCACTCAGAATTATAGATTTGCGCACAGAAATATTGCACTTATAATAATAATAATAATAATAATAATAATAATAATAATAATAATAATAATAATAATAATAATAATAATAATAATAACAATAATAATAATAATAATAATAATAATAATAATAATAATAATAATAATAATGATAATATAAATTAACGCTGATACTTTAATGTTCATTTTTGATGAGCCACTAAAATATGCTGATTGCTGTGACGTAACTGAACTGTTATGGCATACATTACACTTCAAGCGATCGTTATGACTTTATGCGGCGGCGTGCGCAGTTTCCCTAACGCCCAAACCTTTTATCACCTACATAATGGCATTCCAATATAACAGAAGATGCAGGCGAAAATGTTGAAAGCAACAGTGACTTAGAAAATCTAACACCGCCCGAAACTAAGACGATGGCTTTCAACGTTTACAACACTTTATGCCACAAATAATGGAAAATACTTAATGCAGTTCATGGAGTAGAGAACTATTCACTGGGTAAATTTCACAAACTCACAATCAACAATGAGTATTTCAAATAAATGTGTTGTTTTTAGGTAGAAGTAAATAGATATTAAACCACTTTAAACATTCCAATGGAATCCAGGTCCCAGGTAAACTATTAAAAACATGTATTTAAAATAACGTATGTGCATTATAATTTTAATATTCTAAGAGATTGAGTTTGTTTGCTTCAGTGTGTATGACTTTCAGGTTAGTTGCAAAAAACCAATAAATACGGCGTGGACTCAAACGGGCCTACTCGCAAATACGCTCAACGTCCTGTCATCAGTGCTTCCAACCAATCAGCACATACTCATATTTATACACTGTTAACAAGCTAAGATGTTTCTAAAAAGTTGAATATTTTAAAATGGCAGCGTGTTCGACCAAGAACACTCTTATATAACCTGACTATAAAGGTAATTAAGACGCTCTTGTGAAAATCATATCGTCATAATCATACCCATGTCTTAAATACTACGGTTATAAGCCTGTTACATTATGCACTATTTTATAGTTTGTGTTTCTTAATCTTATCTTCACTTTGAACTGCTGCAGCACTATAATAATTTGTAGCTACCACAGATTTTAACATCCTCTCATCTTAACCTAAACAAATCATAAAATAAGGAAAACACAGGACTAACATAAACATTTTAAACTTACCACATTCTTTCACAAATCTTTCACAATTTGCTGTATTTAGTGCCAGTTTATTCCGAATTTCAGTTTTATTAGACGGACTTTAAAAAAATTCGATCATAATAAGCGTTGCCTTGGGGAAACTCTGAGACAAATTCCGCCAGACCTTTCAATATTATTTGCATCAAGGTAGCACATGCATTTATGGCAGTCCAGAAACTATCAGATCTTTATTTCACAGGGAATTACAGTTATTCTTCAGATCATCAGTTTTATGGACAATATTGTGTTCACTGGGATTATCAATTCTAGGCACATTGGCAATGGGAGAAAAATGGGAAGGAGGTTTAATGGGATAAGTGGAGAACACTTTAGAGGGATCGTACAGTCATGGACACAGATTCATAAACATAAATCAGATTTGGTTGCCTTATTCGTAATGTAATATCAGCATGAGGAAGGCAGTGTTGAAAAATTCGTTTAACATCAGGGACATTATTATTATTATTATTATTATTATTATTATTATTATTATTATTATTATTATTATTATTATTATTATTATTATTATATGATTAGCTGGTTGTACATCGCACAAGTACTAAACGTGTTGTATGTCCTTATAATTATGTACCTACACGTAATTTTCTGGCATTAAAACTGCTATACCCTAATATTCACGATAATATAGCACATCATATTGTACTGACGATTCCGTTCATATGCCAAGTGTTAGTTTTGAGCAATTAATTTAAAACGGGGTGACTTTTAACCAGCCAGTGTATTCAATGGAAGAGATAAAATAATAAAATATTCCGGGCTGAAAGGAAAAATTAATTACCTCCAACTTTTTGACTTTAAGATGTTACCATGTGAAGAGTTGACCGAAACGTCGGGTGTATACAATTTTACACATAGATCCAGGCTTCCAACTCAGAAGATTTTACTATTTTACAATTAACTCCATCTATGAAAGGTTTCGCACATATCTAATGAAGTGAGATTTCACATCTGTTGTTCAGCTTTCTATGGAATTATTCCATCTCATTTTCAGTTCTTCCCTGGTAAATTAAAACGAAGGAATGGTTGGTGTAAGGACTGTGTGCTAAGCTCTTGAAATAAGCACCGCTAACCTAAAAGGGTTTTCTGTCGTTTCACTGCGTTAATGGGTACGGCAATCTCGATAAGAGCAGACGACTCGACAGTTATAATTGTTGCTCCAAAAGGCGTATTTTTAAGAGGAACTAAAATGTTTCAGTATATTTGTGTGTACCACCATTTGTGGAATGAGATAGTGGAAGGGATACTCCGGCTACATACATGAAAGCATTGTCTTAACACCATTCGACTTCCTACGTCTACAAGATCAGCTAAAGGTATATATTCTATCATTTACATAATTTCAGAAAATATTATAGAAGTCTCTGCCGGCCGGTAGATATACAGAAACATTACTGAGACCGGCAGAGCCAGGTTTCCAATTCCGGTATGTTATTGTTTTTTTCAGTCTGACTGCCTTTTCAAAATTTAAACAATTTTAGCTCAGTTACGTTGTTGTGGGTGGGAGAGAGATATAAAAGCCTCAAGCACGAGGTTCGGTGCCACCGTTCTCTCCTCAAAGAATCCACCGCTCCTGCCGCACACTGCCGTCTACCGCGCCCAACCCTGCAAGGTGAAAGGACACAAAATGAGAGTAAATAAGGTCAGGAAAATTCGTGGTTTTATAAACCTCCTGCGTTGTCTACTTTTTACAGCCTGAAACATCCCACTCGGCTGAATAACACATTCATGACCAAATTGACAAATAAAGGGGAGTTGGAACGAATTTCTTTTTTAAACATAAATGCTCAATCAATAACAAATGTTAACATTTGCGAGTCTGTTGCCGACGAATGACCAAAAAGCAGACTTTAAGGCGTGTGCTTCCTTTTATAAATATGACTACTGTGAGTAATCCAACAAGAGTGCAAAGGATTTTTGAAGCGATGCGACGATGGCGCCTCTTCATGTGTATTTGCAAATCCAAGGCTCTCCAATAACTACTATGATACGGTGTACTTATTTCAATGAAATTTCTTCCAGCGGCTGACAAATTGTGACGCCATGCTAAACCTACCCGTACATTTAATCTTTGTAATAGATGTCGCCTTCGGAATGTGTACGTATGACAGATTGTGTCATCCGGTTGGAGTCAAAGGGAGTCCACTGGAACACTTACTAACTCTGGAACAAGATTATAGTGATAAAGAGCTTACCGGCATTAGAGGCTTGGATATCTCTTAATTTTGAAATTACCTTAAACTAGATAACGCTAACAGTTTTCGAAGCTTTTGTCCAGAAAGAACACAGAGCACTGGAAAATTGAATTTCACGGTCCTTGAATCTTTTAATGCTTTGAGCCTCAATAGCTTTAAAAAGTGAAAAGGGTAAATGTAAGAATTTATGAATTGTTTCTGAAAGTTTGTTTTCTAGCATAGTTATTGCAGAAATAGCACAAGATAATACATTATTGAAATGTTACTCTAGGAGGTAATTGTTTTATCTGTTGTTTCACAACACAGAGTATAGAGTCGTCGAAACAAAGTTTCAAGATTACATATCAGAGTTTAAGGTTGTAAAATGTTTTTGAGAAAATTTAAACAAAGAAATTCTTCGGAAATGGTTAACTCCACAAAATGCATATGACTTAGGTTGTGCTTTAACAAGATATACATTCTTGTATAGCGAGCTTTTGTCTATCTTCTACCTGCTCAAAATCCAGTTAGAATGAATTATCCGAAAGTTCAAGATTTTATATATGAAATAATATATATTATTTAACATCAAAATATATTTTACCTCTAAACATAATTTAATCAAAATCGTTATAACAATTTTTGAGAAAATCAAAACTTTCAAAAATTGTTTCCATGGAAAGAGTAATTTCGGGTGGGGATATTTTCTCGAAAATCTTGGTGTCACATGCTTGGAAGGTACTGAAATTTCTTATCAACTATAATATTTAACCGATTTTTCGTTGTTAAGTTATATTGTTTATAGACAAGCACATAGACAAAAACACACACATGGATATTTTTTCTGTTTTTTTTTTTTTTTTTTTTTTTTTTTTTTTTGCGTAGAATGAAACACTTTCTCCACCCATGCACTATGTACTAAGCAGAAAAAGAAATAATCACAAAGGAACTCTTGATTACTGATCATTTCATCGTTGTTGTTCAATACATGTGTATCGGTAATTTTAATTTCTCTACACGTACAGTATACATTGTGTAGAGAAATATATTGTATTGCACCTAAAATTGGATGTCGAGATTTCACCGGAAATATATGTTTTGAGTATTCCGAAAAAAAACCACTTTTCCGTGTGTGTCTGTGGACAGCATAGCTCAGAAACGAAAATACTGTTAAATACCAAACCTGGTATTTAGGTTTAGTATCTTCCAAGGATGCGACACGAAGATTTTAAAGAAAATCCTCCGCCACAAACTACGCTTTAAATGGAAAAGTTTTTGAAAATTTTGATTTTCTCAAAAATTTCTCGAATGATTTTGATGAACATGTCGTAAATTTACATCCGAAATAAAATTTATATCTGGAATTTTTTGAGAATAACCTCTGAAGACACCTTTATTCTGAATGAATTCTGCGAACTTTTTCATATTTAATAAATCTAAAGATATACAACAAAAGTTTACTTCACGAAAAATGTAAAGCTGATTAAAACATACAATTTATGTTGTATACATTTTTTGGGGGAATATTCTTTGTTATTGGTTCCATTTATAAAATACTTATACATTTCTCATGCGGGAATTTCTCAACTCCTGGCCATAGGAACAAAAAAACTTCAATCACATGGCAACCAGCTTTTAAAACATTTGACTGTCGTTTTGAACTATATTACTTTCTTATTCCCCTACTACTTACAAGTAAATAAGTAATAAGGCCATTTCTGCTTAGTTTTTCTCGATTAAGATGAAGTATATAGAAGCATAAGCTTTTTAAAAATAATTTATTTAGAGAAAGTCTTGAGAATGGAACACGTCAGGTTTTTAATTATATTGCATGATTAGTTTATGTACTGTATTAAAAAAAAACAGCAAATTCAGAACCGAGCTTTTATTCCATCGTACTCACCACACAAAATCAGTGTCAATGTAGTTTCTAAATTGTTTACTTCTATCTGAAAAGGTTCGCTAATGAAATTGAATTAAAACATTGAACTGGACAGGTAAAATTTGAAACCGTGGCAGGCGGTCATAAAGAAAATTGTGAGGTATGATTTACTACTGCCCTTGCATAGGATTTCAAAATTAGATAGCACATTAATAAAAGGAAATGAACGACACTATTCAATATATTTTACCATTTTTGAAATTCATTAATTACTTACTGTTTTGGCTTGAAGATAAAATAAGATACGCCAAAACTGTAACAAAAGTTTAAAATTATAGATTAAATGTAAAATATATAAAACAGATGGTAACAATAATATTACTTCACTTAATAGAACTCTAACTTATCAATAAGTCAGGCAACAAGAAACCCATATAATTATAAATCCAAAATCCCGAAATGCTCCAATCCTGATTAAATAATATAAAAATAAGAATATATGCATTGTTTCTTAATTCTCTCCATTCAGTAGTATATTACTCATGTAAGTTTTACAGAATGTTAGCTATGCAACTAAGGTAATGACTGGAATTTACATGCATCAGATGTATAAAAAAACATAGAGAAATACATCAGCATAATGAATCAAATTTAATCGATGTCCATTAATAAAATAAGACTAATTCACTTTTGGCTTTCAAATGAAGCAAATTTATTTAATAATAATTATGACATAATACTGTTTAGCACACATAATAATAATAATAATAATAATAATAATAATATGGTAAATTTTGATTAAAGTAACTAATAAAACCCCAAAATGCATTTGCAGACGCCTATTAAAACATTTTGACGTCAAGTTTATTAAAATGATAAATGATTTAAAGTAATAAATTCAAGGAAAAGCTAAAAATTAAGTAAAAAATACCTATTAATTTTTAATTTATTATTTTACTAGATATTAGAAATGGTATAAGAATACACAAGTTAAAATTTTATTAATATAAATATATGTCTTGATAAAATCAAACGTTGAAGAACAAATGTTCCAGTTTTTGAGAAAGAGATATAAAATTATGAGAAAAAGTATTTTTCAATAATGTTGGTGTGTCATTTATATATTTTATTTTAAGTAACATTTCACCAATAATAATCATAAAGAAAAACCAGATCCAACATTTTAAAATGTATTGATTAGGTAGTACCTCTATATTTAAGAAGATTGAACACAACTTGTATCGCGTGGAACATTTTGAGCATGCAAAAATATAGAACAAACATAACGTGAGAAAAATAATTCAAAATCGTGTAAAATTATTTCTAATGTTCAGTAAAAGCATTAAAAACATATTATAATACCATATGATTCATTCCTAATAACAGAAACAAACACGGTACAAGATTTTTGTCATTTTCCACCTGTACCCTTAAGAATGGTGTAGTTCATATCCATAAATGAGCATATGCACAAAAATGTACCTTTGATATGAGTTGAACTGTGATCTATTTGGATTATGGAAGACTTTACTTGTATATGCAATATTTGAAACATTCGGTGCTATACAAATGTTGCTCAATAGCCGCACTCCCAATGGATCGTTTGGTGAGACGGAGTAATTTCATTCCATTGCTAGTAATAAGATGATGGAGGCATCAGCGAATGTGCAGTTAGCATCCTATAGCTATACACACCTGCCGTATTTATGATGTTCTGTCAACTGCATGGCTGCAACTAACTCCATTATGCAGTTGACTATCCGCTGTTAATTGTGTTGGAGACTAGCCGAATGAACGTAAGCGATTAATTAGATCAGTAGCAAACGGTAGCATAATTGTCAAACCACGTGTTGAGCGAATTGCATATTAATAGTCCTGGTATAAGACATTTCATAACAGAACACACGAGAAGGATAAATAGTCTGCTTCCGTAATAGAAGGGGGAAGATGTAACAAAAAAAATCATATGTGTTCCATTCACACGGCTTTCTCTACATCGCTGTAACAAAGTATTGTTAAAAAGCATATTCTTCTATTTTCTTTGTGATAATCGAGATAAATATTCGCAGAAATTGTTTTAATTACTTGCTTCTTTGTAAGTAAAAGGGAAATATGGGAATACAAAGGCTAAAACGATAGTCAAATCTTTTAAAGGCCGTTTTCTATGTGAATGAATTCCGTTTCTATGCAGGGCCAGGAGCTAACAACTTTCCGTGTGAAAAAAAAAGTTTAAGTATTTTAAATCTGAAAAAAAAAAACAACGAATATCTCAGAAATGGTGAATTCAAGGAAAAACTGAATATGGCATAAATTGTGTGTTTTAACGTGATTTATATTCTTTGTGTAGTTAGTTTTTGTCCATTGCTTACGGTTTACCAGTTACGCAAAATTCAGCAAAATTCATTCAGAATAAAGAGAGCTTTAGAGACTATTCCCAGAAAATTCTAGATATACATTTTATTTACCATTTAAACATCTTTAACATACGGTATTTTAATCAAAATCGTTGGAGCCATTTTTGAGAAAATAAAAATGTTTGAATTCTTTTTCAAGTAAAAGGTAGTTTGGGGTGGGGGAACTTTCTCAAAATCTTCGTGTCGCATTCGTAAAAGATACTAAACTTAAATACCAAGTTTGGTATTTTACGGACTGTTCGTTTTTGAGTTATCGTGTACACAGATACCGGACACACACGCACACGCACACACACACAGGGATCCTTTTCTGAATTTTTTTTTGGATACAGGGGATCCTGAAACGTCTATTTCCGGTGAAATGTCAGTATCGAAATTTGGGTGGAATGCAATATCTTCTCTAAATACTATGTATATAGTAGGTATTTTATACCACTCAAAAATTGGCTCTAGAGGTTTCATTGGAAATATATTTTTGAGGTTCCCTGAGTACAAAATAAATGTATTGTTACATATCGGTCTATGTGTGCATTTGTCCGTGTGGCGTGTCTGTGAACAAAATAACTCAAAGGAAAAGTCGCTTAAGTATCAAACTTAGTATTTAAGTTCGCATTTTCCGAAATGCAACACGAAGATATTCAGGAAACTCCCCCACCCCAAACTACCCTTTACATTGAAAAAATTTCGAAGATTTATTTTTCTAAAAAATGGCTCTCAGGATTATGATTAAAATAATTGCATTAAAATAAAATGTATATCTTGAATTTTCTGGGAATATGCTTTGAAGTTTTCTTCATTCTAAATGACTTTTGCACAACTTATAAACTGTTAGAAATCTCAGTTCACAAAAAAATATTTGAGCAATTTATTTATTTTATTTATTTATTTATAATTTTTATTTAATGTTGAGCAGTTTATGTCAAATGAATTTTACGTAGAGTTAGTTATTTACAAGATATTTATTGTATTAAGTTAATTACCGTTCTGAATGGAAAGCAGTTGTTTATTTTTCTTTATATTGGGCAAGCAGAGAGAATGAAATCTTAAGAATTTTGTAACAATTATTTAAAAATTGACTATTACTTAAATCTACTGAGTCGCTCACCCTTGTATTCACAAGAAAATATTTAAAAAAAATATTTCTAAAACGTTTATGTCAATTAGGGTAGATGCGAAAGAACAATTAGCGTTTTACTTTCTCTAGCACATATGAACAATGTAGTATATTGTATTCTACCAAACAATTTGATCCCGAGATTTCGTCGAAATCAAATGCTTTGAGGACCCCCGAATAAAATAAATATATTTAGAAAAAGTCAGTATGTGTGTGTTTGGACAACATAACTCAAAAAACGAAAAGTCGATTAAATACCAAACTAGTATTTAGCTTTAGTACCTTCCAAGGATTTGGCACGACGATGTTCATAAAATTCCTCCCACCACAAATTACCCTTTACATGGAAAATATTTCGAAAATGTTGTTTATCTCAAAAATGACTCTAAGGTCTTGATCAAAATATCGTACTTTACCTGTAAAATAAAATGTATATCTTCAATTTTATGAAAATAGCTCTGCAGCTCTCTTCATTCTGAACAAATCGTATAGCTGGTAAGCAAAAGAGATAGATAAATGGCAGGACAGCTCACGGGGAACCTTGGCCTACCGCCCGGCCGCTGCATCCCCCATCTCGGTCCACTACAGACGTCATGGATGGGGTGCAGCATTGGAGGGTGAGACGTGGTCAGCGCCTCGAGTAACCCCGGCCGGTTAATGCGGTCCTCATGACCTGGAGCTACTTCTCCATCAAGTAGCTCCTCAATTGGCCCCCCCCCAGGGACCTTACTAGGCTGAGTGCACCCCGGGCCAGGTCTCCCAGCGGGGGAAAAAATCCCCACGCCGGTACTGGGGATCGAACCCAGGTCTCCCGCTTGGTAAGCAGCAACGCTACCACCGCGTTAAGGAGACGACCGTACTTGCTATACAAAAATGTAGATCTCGTTAAAACACACGATTTATGTCATATTCATATGTCATGTGTTAACCATTGACGAGATATTCTTTAATTTTGGTTTCAATTTTGAACTACTTAAATTTTTCTCAAACGGGTGGTCATCTTTCGTTTCAGCTTTCTTTTATTTTACTTCTGACGTTTGCTAAGAGAACCGAATTTAAATTATTTCACATAGAGACAGCCTTTAAAGGATTTGACTATGGGTTTAGCCTGGTGTATTCCCTTACTTATAAGAAACTAACAATAAGGTGATTTCTACTAATGCTTCTCTTGATTAGTGTGAAGAGAAATAAACTTTTGTGAGAATAGTTACAGAATAGATAGAGGAAGTAATGTGGATGTAACACATACGATTTTTAAGAATGGTTTGTTTAAGAATGCGTAAATAATATCGTGTGAAAGTAGCGCATCAAAACTATTTTATTAAGGTTAACGAACTAAATTTTATATGTATAAAATCGTATTTTATTATTTTCTCTAATATGTATATACCACCTAAAGACTCGGTATCGAGATTACACTGGGAAAACGCATATTACGAATCCTTGAATCCACACTAAGCAGTTTTAATTTGTCTAGCACGTATGTGCAGTGTATATAATAGGTAAAGAAAGTATTGCGTTCCACTCAAAAATTCGATACCGTTCTGCTAATGTTTATTTTGATTATCACGAACTAGAGAGGATCAACATGTGTAAGAATAATCTGTTGCAGAATAGCTAGAGAAAGTCTTGTGAATGGCATATATCAGTTCAGTCCATATTCTCAGGATTGCATGGATGTTTAAGTACAATATGCAGTGCCCAGCATTTGCCTACCTCCAATTGCTTTGTATCTATAACGAGAATGTAATGTAGCTATCTCTAGGTTTATCTCAATGATAATGTAGTAGATTGAAAAAATAAACTGCTATAGGAATAGGTAGAGTCAGACTAAATAGTTCAATGGCATGGCCGGGATTTCAGCCACGGATCTCCTGGTCTCTAGCCGGTTGCTGAGCTACCATGGCAATATCCGGCATGACATTGAATTTCTCAACTGTGTCCCGGTAAACCACAAGGTGATATCAAATTATTTTGAGATGACAACCCCAATGGCAACATACAATGTTGTAAGTGCTTTAAGTCCCAAGACTCATAGTATAGCCGGTAGTTATGCAGAACTTCAGCCGCTCTAAAAACCGAATGTGATTGATTGACTTTATATTTCTGATGACGATTTCAAAGGTTTTAATTGTTGGAAAAGCTTGTTTTTTGTTTTTTTTATTATTATTATAGATGAGTTCCTTTGCATGTTGGAACGGTTGGTATTTTGCGCATATGACGGATATTTACCAATTAATTATATATTTTTAGAGCGGCCGATGTTCTGCATAATAACCGCATAGCCAACTATTATGGGCAGTAGTGATAATTTTAATTGCTTTCTCACCGTGATTAGGACAGAAATTGGACTGACTCTAATCCATGGTAGCTCAGAGGTAGAGCAACTGGCTAGAGACCGGGAGGTCTGTGGTTCAAATCCCGGCTATGGCATTGAATTTTTCAATCTGACTTTACCTATCAAACTCCTGTCCTACACACGGTTTCTGTGGGAAAACAATTAAAATATTTGCTACGGGAATGACTGTGAATGTTACACTTTAGATTTGTTTGCCTATTTTGCTTTTTAAGATCTAGCTTCCTGTTGAACTATACAATATACATGCCAATTTTTGGTTCTTTTAGGTTTATTTAAACTTTTAACTGATTTTAATTTTTCTATTACATTTAGTGTACCCTAACTGATGTAGAACTCAACATTGTAAAGTTAGAATTTTGCAATGTTTGCTACCTGCTAAAAGTTGAGAAATTTTCTTTGAACTTACTCTCTTTCAGCGTACCTTTCCACATCATCAGGAAAGTGCCTTGACGAACAGTGATGGTCAGTTATTGTCATATGAAAACAGACATAACATCATTTAGTTACGATATTTAAATCCAATAAACCATTGAAAACTGAACTTCACTGTTATACTAGTGAAGATAATGTACATGTGTTTTGCAACAATGCAATAGTTTTGTTGTGTTGTCACGTGTTGACAACAAATCATAAATCTCCGCTCAAAGAGAGTTAATAGCAAAATAAAGCGGTTTCAAAAGAGCCGTTTCAGTCACGTTTTGAATTATATCATGTAAATTATTACACAGATACACAAGAATATTTACAGCAATAACCTATGGCAACGTACAGTGATAAAGTTATTTTAAGATAAAAATTGATTATTTTTATATATAATGATTATATATTATAATGATAATTATTTTTATCTTTACTACATAGACATGCTACATAGGTAGGGAAAGTATTTCACTCCATTAAAATTGTTTACCGAAATTTTACTGGAAATACACATTTTAGAGTCCCCTGTATTCAGAAAGAGAATTTAGGAAAAGGTCTCTGTGTATGTATGTGTGCGTGCGTGTGAGATTTTGTAGTGTTTAACGCCCGTTTTTACTACGTGTGACACTGGTGATACATGGAATGGAGATGGAGCATCGCTGGAATGCAATGGCGGGGGAAACCAGAGAACCCAGAGGAAATCTGCCCCTGAGCCGTTTTGTCCACCACAAATCTCACATGCGGTCGCTTCGGATCAAACCCGGGCCGTCTAAGAGAGAGGCGCGTGGACTAACTACTCGGCCACAGCGCGGCCCTGTGTGTGGTGTGTGGTGTGTGTTGTGTGTTGTGTGTGTGTTGTGTGTTGTGTGTGTTGTGTGTTGTGTGTGTTGTGTGTGTTGTGTGTGTTGTGTGTGTGTTGTGTGTGTGTGTGTGTTTGTACACAGTAACTCAAAAATGAAAAGCCAGTGAAATATCAAACTTTGTATTTTGGTCTAATATCTTCAACAAATGCGGTACAGAGATTCTGAGAAAAAATCTCCTACCCTAAAGTACTCATTACATGGAAAAATTTCGATTTATTTTTATTTTCTTAAAACTGGATATAACAATTTTAACAATAAAATACCGAATTTTAAACCTATTCATATAACAAATAAACTGTATATCTTAAATTTTCTGAAATTTACTGAAGACCTCTTTATTTTGGATGAACTTTACTAAATTTTGCATTACTGGTAAACCGTAAGAGATTACACAAAAATGCAGATCTCGTTTAAATACACAATTTATGGCATATACATTTTTTCGTAGATTTGACTATTTCTGAGATGTACTTTATTATTGGTTTTCAGTTATAAAATACTTAAAACTTTTCTCATGCGTGAATTTGCCAACTCTTGACCATGTAAACATATGGATTTCAACCACTTATTAACCAGCTTTTAAAAGATCTGACTATCGCTTTAACTTAGTATATTCTCTATTCCCTTCACTTATAAAGGAAGCAAGTAATAAATTCAATTTTTGCTAATTTTTATCTCTATTAGCATTAAGTAGATAGGAAAATTAACTTATTCACAATGACTTTCATTTTAAGCATTGTTACTAGACTGTATCTCGTTTTTATTTCCAACTCATTGCACTTTAAATAAAAAGCAAATAATATATTTGACAATCCTCCTTACATAGCGTTTTCATGAAATTAGTATTTGTGTGTCTTGAATTCATTTAAATTGTATAACAAAATACCCCTTTTGCTTTTGTATTCCCTTATTTCCCTCTACCTAAAAGGAAGTAAGTAATAAGACCTTTCTATTAATGTTTATGTCGAGAGACAAGTAGATAGAAGAATTAACTTTTGTAACAATAGTTCGTTGCAGAATCGGTAGAGAAAATCCAGATTTTGAAATTAGGTGTTTAGGTAAGCCTGTAGTTAAAAATGTTTATTTTCTTTTATTTTCATTCAAATTTAAACAAGAGTGGTTCGGATTTAGGTACCTAAACGGAAAAAAAAAAAAAAAAAACGGTCTTGGGAGGTATGTAAATAATACTAGTAAAGTTAATATCGTCCCCTGATTGAGCTACAACATTTAAACACCATGAAGCAAATCATGCTTGTGACATTTTGCTTTTCCACCCAACTGTAAAGCGAAAAACGCTATTTCTAAATGTCTGCATGTAATGCATTTTCTAAAAAAATCTGATGTGTTCCATTCACATGATTAGCAGAAATAGTCTTATTACTTGCTTCCTTGTAAGTAGAAGCGAAATAAGGGGGTACCATAGGTTAAAGTGATAGTTAAAAGCTGGTTGCGCTGCGACTGAAGTTCTTTTGTTTGTATGGTGCGAGTTCACAAAAATCCTGTATATCAAAAGTATGTCTTTATAGCTGAAAAAAGGAATATCTAAAAAACAATCAACTCCACGAAAAAAATGTATATAGCATAAATTGTGTGTTTAAAGGTGCTCTACATTTGTTGTATGGTAAGTTTTTGTCCATCTCTTACGGTTTAGCAGTTATGCAAAATTCCGTAAAATTGACCAAGAATAAAGTAGTCTGCAGAGGCTATTCCTAGAAAATACAAAATATACATTTTATTTGTCATTATAATATCTTTAATATACGATATTTTAATCAAAATCGTTAGAGCCATTTTTTAGAAAATCAAAATTTTCGAAAAAAGTTCCATGTAAAGGGTAGTTTGTGGTGGGGTGATTTTTCTCAAAATCTTCGTGTCGCATCCCTGGAAGATACTAAACTTAAATACCAAGTTTGGTATTTTACCGACTTTTCGTTTTTGAGTTATCGTGTCCACAGACACACGGACACACTGGCACACGGACCTTTTTCTGAAAATACTTTTTTTGGATACAGGGGACCCTAAAACATATATTTCCGGTGAAATCTCGGTATCGAATGTTTTGCTGGAGTGCAATACCTTCTCTATACACTATATACATAGCACATATAGAGAAAGTAATAAATGAATGAGGAAATACACTGTTTATAAACATTTATAATGTACTCACCAAGCTCTATATCTGATTAAAAGGATTTCAATAAAACCTCTTCCATTCGACATACATATAATGAAATTGTAACCTAAATATTTCTGGTAATTTCATTTGTAGGATACGTCGAAACCAAACCAGTGTCCCCTTATTTCTTCTATTATTTACTTATTTACCTAAGGTAAGTAAAGGAAGTGTCTTATAGTGACACGGATAGCCGAGGTCGTCAAGGCACGTTAATGGGAGGAGCAGGTTTTAATTTCTGCCAGAACCGTCGGGCATATGGCAGGATTTTCTGTGTTTTCCTCAGTCTTCATAAATGGCAAATGCCGGAGAAGTACCCTAAAATGAGACCTGAAGCTTTTGTTCACAAATTTTCTTTCCTAATTATTTAACTTAACCACCGACTGTGTTGCCGCCTGTAGCAGGTACGGGGTTAGGCACTAATAGGAAAAAGATTTTTACTCTACCCAAAAACTGTGTATCAAGATTTCACGGAAATACAGTTTTTGACGCCCTTTTGACGTCTCTTATATTTAATTTGGGATTGTTTTAACCCCTCACGTCCCGAGATCCAGAACGTTTATGTTTATATTTTAATGCTGAATTTGTTCTTACCTATGGGTCCAAATAAAACAAAACTGAATGAAAAAATCTGATGTGTTTCATTAACACGACTTTCTTTACATCTCTGCAACAAATTAATGTTAAAAAGTTTATGCTTCTTTTTACTTCCTGCTAATCGAGAAAAAATTAGCAGAAATAGTCTTATTACATCCTTCTATGCAAGTAGAAGGGAAATTAGGGAGCAGTATAGGCTAAAGTATTAGCCAAAAGCTGGTGTGACTGAAGTTCTATGGACGGGAGTTGCAAAATTCCCGTATGAGAAAAGTATTAGTTTTTTAAAGCTGAAACCAATAACAAAGAATATATAAAAAACGATCCACTCTAAGAAAAAATGTATGTAACACAAATTGTGTGCTTTAACGAGCTCTACATATTTTGATAAGTAAGTTTTTGTCTAAATCTTACGATTTCCAGAATAAAGATGTTTTCAGAGGCTATTACCAGAAAATATACATATTATTTGAAAGCTAAATATCTTTAATATACGATATTTTAATCAAAATCGTTACAGTCATTTTTGAGAAAATCAAAATTTTCGAAAAAAAATTCAATGTAAAGTGTAGTTGAGGGGGGATTTTCTTGAAAATCTTCGTGTCGCATCTTTGGAAGACATTGAACATAAATACCACGTTACGGTGTTGAGTTACGCTGTCCACAGACAAAGACACACACACACACACACATGCACGGTGTCGAATTTTTGGGTGCAATACAATACCTTCTCTATACACTATACATAGTACGTGTAGAGAGTAAAAATGCAATTGTTTTATTGAGGCCTTTTGGGGTTATAAAATGAGATTTATATAGTTACAAATTTTATTCTGTGATTTAATGGTGTTATTAATGACCATAACATGGATATTCAAGAGATAAGTTGTTAGGAGATTTTAAGGATAGTATGATATTTAGGATTGTAATAAGTTTTTTATAGTATTTGTAGTTAATTCAGCCACCATTGCACACAATATATAGTGCAGAATGAATTTAACATAATAAGACCGGCCATCATTGCTTCGAGTCATTCAAGGGCAAGAAACAGTCCGAAACCTGATATCGATTATGCAACATGTGACGCCAGAGGTTAATGCTCAGTAAAAGCGTGAGACGTTTAAGTAATAAGGAGAAATTCACTCCTAAAAGGTTAAGAGTTTCCGTAACATGCTGTAATACGCCACTGTTATGAATATCCGATAAACCCACGTTGTTATGGAAAAAGTATCCGGTGTCTGATCACGCGACTTCCAGGCCACGCCAACTGCCGATTATCGAACCTGGGCCTTAAGCAAGAAAACGTTGATTCGATTACATCACGGTTTATCGGTCTTCTTTGCGTGTCAGGGTGCGAGGTAAGGGAAGCTTGGGGTGTCCGCTCTGATGTTCTTCAGCTACTTTATAAATAAAAATAAAATAATAAATAAATAATACATTTTCGTTATGGAATAGCGAAGGATAAAAAAAAGAACGAAACAATACACCCAGATTGCTCCTAAAATTCGAAAAACTATTGTGAATAAGAATCTCGTTTCTATAAAACTTAGGTACCAAACAACATATTAAAGAGATTTTTCTGGAACTTAAAAGAGGAATTTATTCCTGGTAGGCTAAATGTGGTTAATTAATAAGCTTCACTTGTACTGTATGCAATTAATAATCCATTAGTTTGCACTATCTTATACATCAATGGTGTACTTCAAACATGTGAAAATGAAGTAAAGCATAAACATTGTTGTTTGGTTTGAAGCTTAGAGAAACTACACTTTAGTACCAATTGTAGGATTGCAGTTAACAATGGATGATACTGAGCGGTGAGAAGTGAATACAATGAGGTACATTCTAAGACCAGAATATCCTCTTCAAATTATATTAGAAAAAACACACTTAATTTCACTCCATATGAAGCTGCCGTAAATATATATCATATATGTTTTATATAAAATAAATGTATATATATTATATTTACTTCGATTGGGATGAAGCAGATTGATTAATAATTTGTTCAGAATAGAGGAGAAAATACTGTAAATGGAACGTATTAGATTTAAAAAAAAAAAAAAAAAACTACAATAATTTACAGCAAAGTAGGCGTACAACAGGTGGTTTTTATCTTTCTATACTTTAATATACCTATCTTTAATGGATTCTGGGATAAGAGTCATTTATACCAGGAATGCCAAAGGCCATTCAAAGCAAACGAGAAGAAAGTAGCTCACATATATTTGCAAACACTTAACGCCAGTGCCACTTTGTAGAGTGAAACTTTCTCTAAAAACCTGATGTGTTATATTTCTCTACCCATTTTGCAACAAACTATTATTATAAAGATTCATTTTTCTATGTCATTCTAATCATGGTAAACATTAGCACCACTGTTTTTATTATATAAAGCCATAGTAAAAGTTTTTAAGAGTTGGTCGCAATGTGGTAAAAGTCGAAATTCCGTTCTGTTTGCATGATCTGAATTCGAAAATGCAAAACGAATGACGGCTTCTTTGTGAGAAAAGTAAAAGTATTGGAATATTTAAAACAAAAACAATGAATATGTAGTAAATGTTTAACTCCCCAAAAATGAATTTATCATAAACTGTGTGCTTTAACCACATTTATATATTTGTGTAGTAAGATGTATATCTATCTCTCATTGTATATCAGTTATGCAGAAGTCAGCCAATGAAGAGAACTTCCAGATTTTTCCCAGAAAATTAAAGATAAGCACTTTATTTGCTATGTGCGTTAAGAGTTGGAGAACTCGATTGGGCTATTTCAGATTAAAACCTGTCAGTGGCGAAGTGGCGTGAGTGCCTTGTTTTACCCCTTTTGCTTATCAGCGGCGACAGTGAGTGGGACGTGCTTATTTAGAGTTTATATTAGTTTATTCCGCTTTTATAGTAAGTTTCCGTTTCTTTTCTGGTCTGACTAACTCGGTTTCATGTAGGTTTATAATGTCAATTTTGGAAGTCTCTGGTTACTTATTTCTCTACACACGAGAGGCTGTTTTTCCTGCAGCGTAGTTTATGGAATGTATCCCAAGCTCGGTTCTTATAGTATTTATTATGCATTTGATATAATATTGTACATCCGTTAGTTTTTCTCAAAATGTTCATTTAACAACTTTGTATTCCACTCTCAGTTTTCTTTGTAGTCACCCAAGTTTGACGTACAATAAAATTGCACTATCATTATTTTGAAGAATTTAATTCTTGTATCTCTTCCTGTTTCACTTCTTAGGGCTCTATGAATTATTCCTCACATTGACTGAAATTTTACTGACTTTAAACTTTATATCTCTTTCCTTTTGTGGATTTATTTCACATTCCAAATATTTAAAACTTGAAACTTGCTCTAGCGGGTAATTATTTCACGATTATTATTATATTTAGTACTATAATTACTAATTTTATTAGTGGTAGTATTATTATCATCATCCTCTTTATAATTTAATGTCCTTTATGCCGTTAGGCCATATTGGAGGTGAATGTAATCGGTGAAAGAAGCCAATGAGTCCAAGGTCAATGATACCTAACCGAGTTTCGAATTCGGAACCTCTTGAATATAAGACACATGCTACCTCCACACTATAGAAACTGGCTGTAGTTTCTATTATTATTATTATTATTATTATTATTATTATTATTTTACAAAATAAATTTTGCTTTAAAAACCAATTTTAATTTTACCGCATTTAGTATTAGTAGCGAATGAAAACATCACCATATCATAAAAGTATTGATTCCACTAATGCTACGTTTAAAGTCAAAAAACCCTGTTTAAACGATTGATTAATTAATCTCTGCACCATAGTCCCCAAAGGGACAAGGTCGATTATCGAATTCACATCGATCATCAACGACCAGAAGGCGTGGTCAGCTCGTCACATCCCCCAACTCTTGTTGGCCACTATACCGAATAATGCTACCTAATCTAGCAGTTATTTGGGCTGAGCAAGAGTACTCAAGAGACATTACCGAGGTTAAATATTCTCGAGAAAATTAGTTTCTGTATGGGTTTGCTTTCCAATTAATCTTGTTTCCATTTGTGTGATACCATTTTAAATAGATAAAGTGATTGGGGATGTTGTGGCAAAAGAATTTTACTACATTCACAATAATTTCTCTAGGTATGTATTATGCAACATACTTTCCTTTCAACGATTATAGCTACATCGTTTATCAAGGTTAGCATTAGCAGAAATGGTTGTGTTATATAATATTTCTTTGTACATAAGGAATAAGGAAATTGTTGGCTCTACAAAAAATGTATAAGACATAAATTATGTATTTTAATAGATCTACTTTTTTTGTGAAAACAATTCTGCCTTTCAATCATTCAGAATGAAGAGGACTTGAGGGGCAATTCCTAAGAAATTCAGGATACACATTTTATTTATCAAGTAAATATCTTTAATATACGACATTTAAAAAAAATTATAAAATATAAATTTTTCCAAAACGAATCACGTAAAGAGTAGTTTGGGGTGGAGTGATTTTTATGAAAATCTTCGTGTCACATCCTTGGAGATACTAAACTTAAGTACCAAGTTTGGTATTTAACCGACTTTTCGATTTTGAGCTATGGGATCACATACACAGACACAAACGCACACACACACGTTGTTCTTTTCTAAAAATGCATTTTTGATTCAAGGTGCTTCAAAGCACGTATTTCTGTTGAAATCTCGATATCGAATTTTTAGGTAGAATAAAATACCTTCTCTACCTAATAGAGCATGTAAAAATTGAAATATTCATGAGCAGGCCTTTGTTTCTATTTATTTAACAATCCCCTCAGTACTGGAATTTCTTTTAGATTTTGTACATTCTTCCAGGAAAGCATATGGTGACATTTTGAGCTGGTAATTCATTTGAGTTATGGCTTTTCCCTCTAGTTAAATTAAAATTAAAATAGGCGTTTTAATGACACTCTTCACATCCAAGTTAATCAATAAAACTCAGATTAATTAATCAGTTCCCTGGGAAAGAAATAATGCAGATTACAAAGAACATCTGTCAGTTTATTTTTGACTTATTTATCGGAGTAGATAAGTCTGCCATTACACTACAATTAAACACTTTTTGTCGATAAAAGCGAAGGTGGAAAGGGGTAAACAGTTTTGGAATTAATAGCATGTCTTGTCAGCTCTCAGTGTCAGTGTTTCAGATCATGATTTGCATACTTTAAATAAGGATAATTATTCTCTTACTATCAGGTCGAAAGTGATTATAATTAATTTGCTTCTTACTTAATTTCTACTAAATAAGCAAGATTGATAATGCAAATTGAATGATGTTTAGCTACAACCCTAAGGATGATTAAGAAGTTCATTCCAGAGATCCTTGATTTCATTCGTGGTCAAGAACAATTGTTAGAATTAATAGGAATAGAATGCTTGTGGTTATTCAAAATTTTATATTTGATCCTGTTAAAATAATAACTACGCATTATTGTAATACTTTTAGTGACTGCTTTTAATAACTACCCATTTACATTATATCTATACTGTGCCTTGAGCTCTGGTTTCTGTTTGAGAGAGACATTCGCGAATGTGTTCAAATCAGGACATCTATTGCCGACATATCTAGCGTTTAGAAGAAACTAAATATTGCTAAATGCTGTTAGTGCAGCAAGAAATTTCGGAAAACTTATCTTGACATTTGAAACATGATGCTAGATGAGAGTCGATTGACAAATATGAGTATTTCTCGCTCAGCTTGCCGCAATCTGGTTACCTCACATGGGTGGCTGTAGACAGAATTTAGTTCTAAAAGCCTCTCCATTAATCCTCCTTTAGCCAGCCTGTCGTCAAGTAGTTGCGTGTATTTGTATTGTGGAACGTGACAGCCTCAGGAAGCCATACACCTGAATTCTTAGTGGTCTGAGGGAACCGCTTCAAGGTTGATAATATGGATCTAATTGATGTAAAGACGAGGTATACTTCCTCAGCAACCTTCCAGAGGATATGGAATGTCTGTCTTATTATAATTGTCTACAATTTTATGTTCACGAGTAGCGCTATAATGAGGACTGGAGGCATTATGCTTTTTGAACCATTTCTTTTTAACGCTTTCAACTTCTATATCGATAAATAAATGCTTTGTGTTGCGTGTAGTTATCGACACAAATAAGAAATCATCTGAGTTTTTCGCACTTGGCATTGCATTTGTTTCCTCGTAAAGGGCATAATAGCAATTAGCGTATACAGTAACACAGAATAACACCGCGACCCAAGCGATAGGGTGTAAACCAGGCATTACGATGAAGTTAACGTTACGTGACTTAAAGCGACGTAATGTGTAACTCTAGGATTAGACACAGACGGGGCAGACAACCAGATGCAGGCTCTTATACGACTCCAAGGAGTGATGAGAGCAGAGACTTGAAGGGTGACCACATCAGGATGTCGACGGGCCCAAGCATGCTCGGGGTCCCTAACGACTACGGTTAGAACGCTTCCGACGCCGAGACGACCTCCAGAGGGAGCCCTAAGCCCGAAGAGAGACACGATCGAAAGTTCCTGACGACTGCAATTCAGCATTCAGCAGCAACCCTCCCATCTCCAATGACTGGGAAATGATGAGAACAGGAAATAGAGGACAGAAAAATTCGGGGGATGTAATGAACATTATTCGCCTGGCGATGCGGGGAAACCCCAGAAAAACCCCTGGGTCAAGTAGGCCGTCCACGGTAATCGAAGGGCCGCGCCATGACCGAGTGTTTAGACCACTCATCTCTCACCTAAACGGCCCGGGTTTGATTCCGAGTGACCGCATGTGAGATTTGTGGTGGCCAAAACGGCGCAGGAGCGGATTTTCTCCGGTCTCTCCAATTTTCCCCGCCATCGCATTCCACCGGTGCTCCATCTCCATTTCATATATCACCAGTGTCATCGCCTGCGGTGTCACAAGTAGTAAATGCGGGCGTCAAACACTAAAATAAATAAAAAATAAAACTGGAATCGATTCCGTGAACCCCATCCGCTTGGTATTTTAAGTCTAGCATACGGTATTTAATCGAGGTATTTTAGGACCGACTTAATGTGTCTTAAGGTTTGGTAATACTGTTTTCTTTCTTTCTTTGTTAATTTTATATGCCTTCAGTAAATGGATTTGGAGTTTCATTTACGAACACTCTTTAACCACATGGTTCTCAGCGTCCCATTCTATATTGGGCACAGATATCCCTTTATCACGCTTGAGGTGTTTTTACGTGTGAAATATCTACGACACGGGACCAACAGTTTTACTTCCCTTCGAAAGACGCCATGTTAAAGTTTTTTACGCTCGAAAAAATTCCATCGTCCTCTGCAGGGTTTCAATCCGCGACCTTGGTTATATGAGGTTAGTATGGGAATTCACATTCAGGCGTAACCTAATTGGTCATCAGGGCAGAGCGAATGAATTACATAGAACACAAAAACAGAAGCATACAATACTAAACATCCATGCTTATAGCGGGATTCGAAACCGCGGCCTTTTCGCGGCTGAGCGTCAACGCCAAACGGCTGCTGGGGCCGGCTTTTGGCAGCATTAAACTTTTCCTTCCGCTTAAGTAAGTATGATTTCATATGATAATTAAATCCAATCGAACCAGTAACATGCTGTTTAGTTAAGAGCATTTAGCGTTGCCATACGCCATAGAAAATTGTACACATAAATTTAACGATGTTACGCCTTTTCTATAATTTTCACTATGAAATGGATTTTAAAATTCTATTTCAGCTGCCATTTTACAAAAGCGATTGTTACAATATGACTGTAAACATGAACGCAATCGCTTTGGTTTAAATCTATCAGATAGTGTAGAAAAACTATGTTGTTCGTGCACTCTAGTTGGTGTAATTGTTGACCTCAGGCTGATTAACCTTGAAAACTGAGGGAGCAAATACATCAAGCGTAGTAACCAGCAAAAGCATCAATTAGAAGTAACCTGTAAAATCTTCTGAAAAGTATGTTTAGCAAGAAAAAATTTGAAATAAATTTGAAATATGTGAGAAATGTTTACAAACTATACAAAATCAAAACATATTACCATGTCATTAAAATGTGAACTGTACATCAAGTTCTCATCTTCTCAAGTAGTTTATTGAAACATTGCCATTGTTACACCTTAAATAAACTCATAACCAAAGTTTCCGTCCGGATTTATGGAAAATAACTATAGCAACCCTAAATAGATCCTAATAAGACCTTTACTAGCATTTGTTAATTTCAGGTCTCGTTCGTTACTTTGAGGGGCACTGGCGTTCAAACGTGTACAAATTGAACTGTATATCGCTATTAACAAATAATTCACGCACTTCTGTAGTACACTAGGAAATAGTATGTATCTAAAACGCAATCATAAAATATGGATGAGGTTATTATGTGTTACACTCACATGACTTTCTCTAGCTGCTCTACAAAACTCCTACAAAAGATTATTCTTCTTTGTACACAATGCTAATCAAGATAAATGTTAGCAGAATGTTATTACTTAGTTCCTTATAAGTAGAAGGGAATAAGGGAATGCACTATGCTAAAGTGATTCTCAAATGTTTTAAAAAGCTATCGTTATGCGATTGTCATTGCAAATCAATTCTTTGCTTGGCCAGGAGTAGAACAAAAGAAAAACAGACACTTCCTGTACAAGAAAAGTTTAAGTACTTCACAATTGAAACCAATAACAAGGAATATCTCGAAAACGGTTACCTCCACAACAAAAAAGTAACGGACCAAAATTGTGTGTTTTGTCATGTCATTTTTTTCTATCTCTTATGGTTTAGCATTAAGCAAAATTCAGCAAAGTTCATCCAGAATAAAGAGGTATTGAGCGGCTATTCCCAAAAAATTCGAGATATACATTTTATTTCGGACATAAATAGCTTTAATATACGGCATTTTAATCAAAATCGTTAGTCATTTTTAAGAAAATCAAAGTTTCTGAAATTTTTTCCATGTAAAGGGTAGCTTGTGGTTTTTTTTTTTTTTTTTAGTCTTCGTGTCGCAACCTTGGAAGACACTTAACCTAAATACCAAGTTGGGTATTTAAAGGTATTTTTGTTTTGGGGTTATGCTGTCCACAGACACACAAACTCACACTCGGACCTTTTTTTAAAAATGCTTTTTTCGTACTCAGGGGACCCCAAAACATATATTTCTGGTGAAATCTCGGTATCGAATTTTTGGGTGCATTACAGTACCTATGTACATTGTACATGTTGGGCTAGAGAAAGTAAAAATGAACTTGTATGTGTATTTAGCATAATTGAAAAAAGTAAGATATCTCGTTAAAGAACACAAAATAATTCTTGTGAAGTTAACCATTTCAAAGGCATTTATTGCTATTGCTTAAAATGTATACTTTTCTGAAATGGAAAGTCGTTATTCATATTTTTCTCGTGGTAGTGGAATCATGTTAATACGCTCTATTCATCATTGAAATGTAGATACTCTTAAAAGTTGAAGTTTTTAGAACTTAAGAGTGTCATTTACAAGATACTATGATTTTAAATTAGAATTGTGAAAAAAAAATTAAAAAGGAAAGAGAATTGTAGAATCGATATTGCATCAGACTGAATAAAAAGGCTTCATTAATATTTACTTTCTCTAGCAATTATGTAAAATATAAATAAAGAGTGATTGTATTCCACCCAAAATTAGATATAGACATTTCACGAGAAATACATGTTTTGTAACCCCCCCCGAGTAGAAATAAAGTGTTTTTGAAAATTATCCGTGTGAGTTTGTGTGTGTAAGCGTGTGTGTATGTTTGTGTGTGTGTTTGTGTGTGTGCAGCATAACTAAAAAACGAAGAGTGCGTTAAATATCATACTTGGCATTTAAGTTCAATATATTCCAAGGATACGACACGAAAATTTTCAAGTACTAACCTTTACATGACATCATTTTAAGAAAATGTTGATTATAACAAAAATAGCTCCAGCGATTTTGATTAATATACCACATGTTTACGATATCTTTATGAAGCGAAATGTAATTATATCTTGAAGTTTTTGGGCATAGCCTCTGAAGACCTTATTCTGGATGATTTGTGTAACTGGTAAACCAACAACTAACTACACAAAAAATATAGATCTCGTTAAGACACACAATTTATGTTATATACATTGTTGTAGAATTAACCGTTACTAAGACATTCCTTGTTGTTGGTTTAAATTTTAAACTAATTAAAGTCATCTTTCATTATATATCTCTTTCGTTTTACTCCTGGCCGCGCAAAGAAAACCAATATCAAATTGTTCCACATAGCGATAGCTATCGCGTTACCCTAGATATACCCTTATTTCCCTTCTGCTTACAAGGAAGCAAGTAATAAGAGAATTTCTGCTAATGTTTTTCTCGATCAGCATGATGTAAATAAATGAATATTAGTTTTGTAAGAGTAGTTTGGTTGTGAACAAGTAGAGAGAGTAATGTGATAGGATCCAATCAGATGTTTGTTATTTATTACATATAGTATTTTTGTAACGTAGCTTGCAGTTACATGAAAAGATACCTAAGGCTTTGCCTTGGCAAAAGCAGCAGTTTTGCCATCCGTCGATCTAAATTAATAATATTATGTTGCCATGGGCTAATGGTGTGATTGTATTGTTCCTAAAGAGATTCAAGTGGAATATTTTGGTCAGGAATAGGAATTTCTAAGCATTAACTCCAATAAGCAAGGAAATAATCTTGAACTATAACTAGACTATAGGCATGAGGTCAGGACAAGAATAGCATCCCCCGCCCATCCACCCCTCATGTAGCTTTTGGCATTTTGTCTGCTAGCAACTCAAACCTTTATCTGCCATGTATGCATTGACAATGATTGACTGCAGAAAACTTGAAGAAAACTACTTAAGACTACTTATTCTTGGTTATGTGTAAGACACAGAATCTGCTTTAGCTTCTTGAAATGACCCGTTTAACTCTGTTTATTGCATTGAGGCAGGTAGTGTGGCTTTTATTCTATTTCTTTCCCCAGTATTCTAGAGTAAGAAAAGAAAGAAAAGAAAAGAAAAAAAAACGAATGTGCTTCCACAAACTGAAACTTTAGCACCGAAAATACGTGTTTGACCCTTGTTTCAATTACCATTTTATTTTGATATTTTATTTTGCATTGTTGTTTCCTTTGATCATAGTTTTATTCTGATTTATGGATCACAATATCTCCTTGTCCATTCTCCCACTTCGGTGTAGCTCTCAATTTCAGTGATTTGCTGAAAGTCCTTAAGTGAAGGTTGCACTACAGTCGCTGGTCTCTGTATAATGTCTCCTGCTCAAGACTGATTACGACCTTTCCGAGAAGCCAAAAGATTCCAGAATGCTGCAGGTGCCGCCCAATTCGAAAGAACCACGCTCGTTTCCAGGAGATGGCTAATCCGCGATAGCAAAACCACCACCTGTAGAAGAAGCTTGCCTTCAGGCTAAGAGTCGCCTGACATGACAAGACTCTGATCTCTACCGTTCTTTGCCTAGACGTCTTTGTATCAACCTCAAGGACGAAATGCTTTATCACGCAGCGAGCGTTGTTGAAGGTGTTCCTTGGAATGTTATGAAAAGTTTTGTTAGGTGGCGTCGTGAATGTAACAGAGCTGAGATGTCCTTCAAGAAACGCTCATTAATCATGAGACTTGCCATCGCACCCACTACTGCCAACCGTTCCTTGTTTTGTTTACCTGCAGAAGAACTGCGTAGTTCTAATGAAGCTCATATATTACCACTTACTTGAGTGTTGAACCCATCCGCATATGGGAAAATGCAAGGAAAATGTAAATTATAGATAACAAACCAAAGCTTGATGACTCGATACGTGTTTAAGTGAAAGCGGTTTTAAATAAAACAAGGACACATAAGCAATTTAAGGCAAACTATTCTTATTCAACAAAAGATTCCTAACTTTGGCTGACCGTTTTAGTATTGCGGGCAGAGGAGAGTGACAGCTCCTAATGAGGACACACAAAATGGCAATTGAACGTTTACTAAATCGAGATGACGTGAACTTTCGAAAATAGTGAAAATTATGAAAATAATAAAACAGAGAATATAGTAATAGAATCTATTAATATAAAAATAAACGGAATATTTCTCCTTTTTAAAGAAATAACTAAGAAAGAGTTTAGTTCAGTGCTCTGGATGGATTGTGGCATTGCATAGCGTGGACATTACGATAGAGTCGAGAAAAACGACTGAAAGCACTGAAATATGAATACAAAAAGAACGAAGTCAATGAACAGATAAGAGTAAAGGTGTTTTAATAGAACATACGAGATAAAAACAGTACAAAAATTCACCAGAAAGAGGAAACGAAATTGCTCGCGACATAGAGAAGAACTGATTGGTTAAGAGATACACAGGAAGGAATGGTGAATAGGGAAAAGGCTTAGACAGAAGGGATACCAGTTTTTAGACGATATAAAATATATGTTTAGACAAAACTAAAAAATACGGAAGAGTATGGCGTATTGGATTGTGTAAAAAATATTTTTGAAAGTTTATTATGCCTTTCCGCTCTTATTTTTCTGTTATTTTGAATACTGGTGAACTCCTCATTTCATATTGCACCACAGGCGGTGCCATTGAGGGTATTTGAAAATAATTAACCGCTAGGAAAGAAGATCCTCCAGGACTAAGTTAAGAGCATTGTCAAGTTTTAGAATTGGGGAAAATTTGGCACCTCAATTACGGAGGGCGGTTCTGGCAGTATTTGAACCGTAGATCTCCCGATCAGGAGTCCATAAGTTAACGGCTTTGGCTACCGTACTGCTAAGTTCTTTTGTAAAAATAATTTAGTCACATCGAGGCTATAATATACAGATTTGAATTTATCAGTTTCTTTGAGGTATTGAAGTTCTTCATGACTGTATTGCTTTTATAAGTCAGTTTTTAAAGTTTTATATAATACTTTTTCAGTCTGTAATGTTTGTCTAGTACATCTGTTTAGGGTTTAATATTAAGTTATATAGCTGTATGAATATGTCAATGGTCCGTTGTTAAGTAATTGACAATTTTTCCAACTCCTAATCAATGTAGCGTATGTTTTGGGAGTGCTCGGCTTTCTAATAAGAACAAAATAACAGTTTGTAACAGTTTGACTTTTCGTGATTATAAGGAGAAATGTTGTTCTTCTTCTTCCGCTTCAGGGACAGACTATATTGCTCAAAGTAATCTTCCCATCTGATTCTAGAACACGTATTGAGCTCCGTTCTTCTAGTCTATAATTTAGTGCGTTTTTGTTATGCTATTGCCATGCATTCTCTTTATAAGTTGGAACCATTGATATTTAATATCATTTATCTTCTGTAATTTTATGTATATAAATTATATATACAGGCCGTTTCAAAACGACACCAAACGAAGATAACAGTCGATTAGCTTACACTTTGAAAGTTGCGACATCAGGTTTCGGACAAGTCAAAATCTTCTATTTAAAGTTTTATATATGTTTAAAATCGCACACATTTGCGATTAGGCCGCGAAAGAACAACGCCACGTAAACAATCTCAGAACGTGTTATACGAAACACAACGAAATCCGCATGCTACGTTTTCCATTACTAAGGTGACCTATGCCGCACCGGCGTGTCTATCAAACCACGCCTAGAGCACGCGGCGGGACCTTCGCTACCATCTCTCTTGGAGTGGGCCAAGCACGTGTCATTTGGTTATGTAGGACTGTCTACTCCATGGAGATTTTATGGCAGTTTTTGTATGTACCGAATTTAGAGCTGAAGATTATATTCACGTACGGTATGACCAACAACGTCCACATCTTCGTTTGGTGTCGTTTTGAAACACCCAATATATATTTAATTCTTCCCGTATTTGTATATTAGGTATGTGATCTTTTAATGTGTAACCTTATATTCTTCTAAGAAATTACATCTCGTCTCTTTCTAATCTTCTTCTGTTTGCTCTATTTAAAGTTTTCGATGCCATATAAGAGCATAGGGATAGCCACTATCTTATAAAATTTCAAGATGTTTCTTTTCTGGATTTATTTCTTAATGTTCTTTGTATAGTTCCACATAAAAGTTGGAATTTATTTAATTCTTTTGTATATCTTTTTCTTGTTCTTGGATATCCAACATCCCAAGTAGTTAAAGTTGTTTATTTGTTCCATTATTTCACACTTTATTACTATTTTTTATATTTTAGGTAACTTTCCTGTGAAAGCCATAGTTTTTATTTATTTATAGGTATTTCTATAGTTCTTAAGTATATGTTATTTATACAGTTCATCTTCTGTAATGCCAAAAATGACTTGGTCGTCAGCAAATAAAACTGTATATTAAAATATGTCTTCTATTTTAACATCAGGTCTTCTCTGTTTTTGTGATTCCTCTATTACTGCGAATATATCTACAGGTATATTAAACAAAGTGGGAGACAATGGCCATATTTGTCGTACTCCAAGATTAGTTATTACTTCTTTTCCTTTGGGTTTAACATGAATTTTTGTATCACTGTGTAATTCTTCTATTGCATTTACAAACTTTTATGAATATCCCTTTTCTTTCATTATTTTCCACAATGTTCCTCTTCGTGTATTGTCGAAAGCCTTTTTAAAATCGACAAATAGCATTTTTTTCTAGCTTGAATTCTCTTCTTTTTTGTATAATCTGCTTTAGAATGAATACAAGTCTGCACAAGATCTTGCTATTATATATCCATGCTAGTTTTCATTTATTAATACCTCTATTATTACGTTTAATCTTCTTGTTATCATTTTAGCGTAGCTTTTATATGCTGTATTTAATAGACTTATGCCTCTATAATTACTACACTCTTTTCTTTTACATTTTTTTAAAACTGAACTTATTTGAGCTTAAAATAAGAACTAAAGCTTTCCTGGCGACGTGTTAACTGATTATTCAGTTCACCCTGAAGACGAGGAAGATGCACTTCTTCGAAACGTTGGTGTCAAGCCAAGTTTTTACCTGGCTAGAAGCCCGAGAAGATTTTGAATTATTTGAGCTTCTTTCCATGAGCTTTATATTTGTAAAGTTCTCCAGCATATACTCATGATCTTAGATATCTCATTTTTGCATCTTATGACGCATATTGAAATAATTCTATGTTTATATTATCCCTTCCATGGTGAAGAAATGTTATTGCTAAATAAAACCATATCAAATTCATGTTTAAACGTAACATTAATGTTAGGTGTGACAAGTAAGTGCATAATTTAAATAAAATTAAGCCGCTTCATTGTAACAGTATTGCATAATTATTACAAATTTATAAAATTGATAGAAATTTCTATTTCATAAACAAAACGGTAATCTTGTCCAAATTCTGTTAATCCTGCTTCTTTCATGAATATACAATGGAAACAATTTAAAATTCAAGTCATTAAATATACAATACATCACAAAATTATCAATAGCGAAACGCAGTTATTCAGAGAGTTTTTTTATTTTGAGCTGGTCGGCGTTGTTACCAATTTTTCCAAGGTTGTCAAAATTCATTGGAAGATAAAGACGTTATAGCTACTGGGCTTGCGGCCTTTAATCCAAAGATTAATAATAAAAGTTGTTTTTTCCTTTATGCTACAACATAATAATGATAATGAGGTTAATAACCGTAACCTATGAACTACATCATAGGAGTTAACAAAAATATGTTGTTCTAATAATATAAGTTTTTCTACCTATTCCGCAAAGTAAATATTCCTACAAAATATTATTCTATATCTACTTCATATCAATCGACATAAACATTAGCAGAAATGATCTAATTACTTACTTCTTTGCACGTAGAAGGAAATAAGTAAATTCTCTGGGCTAAAGTGAAACTTAAATTTTAAAATCTGTTGCTATGGAATGACAGTGAAATTAGTTTTTCTTTGCTTGGCCAAGAGTAAAATAAAGAAAATGGATGACGACCTTTTGTTTGAGAAAATTATATAGTATACTTAACGTTGAAATAAACAACAATGGTTATATCAGAACTGATAAACTCTACAAAAAATTATCTCACATAAAGTGTGTTTTAACGAGATCTACATATTTGGGTAGCAAGATTTGCTATCTCTAACGCTTACCGGTCATGCAAAAGTCATCCTACTAAAGAATGCTTCGAGAAAATTCAAGGTATAGATTTTATTTGTCATGTAAATAAATATATTTAATATATGATTTTAATCAACATCATTAGAGGTACTTTTGAGAAAAGACAAAACGTCGATGAGTGCTCCTTATAAAGGACAGTTTGAGGTGGGGGATTTTCCTGAAAATCTTTGTGTGTCATTACCAGAGGAAACTTAAATACTAGTTTGTTGCTTAACAAACTTTTCGTTGTTGAGACATGCTGTTCACAAACACACGCCGATCTTGTTATATACATGATTATATAACGAGTTCTACACATTTTGTGTTGTAAGTTTTATCTATTTCTTACGCTTTACTAGTTATACAAAATACAGCAGAATTCATCCAAAATAAAGAGGTTTACAAATCCTCAGAAAATTCAAGATATACATTTTATTTGTCGTGTAAATATCTATAATGTACAGTCTTTTAATCAAAATCTGTTAAAGTAATTTTTGAGAAAATCAAAGTTTTCGAACACTTTTCCATGTAAAGGGTAGTTTGGGGTGAGGAATTTTCTTGAAAATCTTCGTGTCGCATCCTTAGAAGATATTGAATTTATATACCAAGTTTGGTATTTAACGGACTTTTCGTTTTTGAGCTATGCTGCCCACAAACACACACACACACTAAGAGACTTACAAACAGACACACCCATGGACATTTTCCTAAAAATGCTTTTTTTTTTTTTTTTTTTTTTTTGGGTTCAGGTGAGATCATTGTATCGAATTTTTGGGTGCAATGCAATACCTTCTCTATATATTACGTACGAAGTACGTGTAGAGAAAGTAAAAATGATTCATTTCTAGAACGGCAAATTCTTAAGTACTAAACGGTGCACCTCGTATGATAGGACGGCACAAACAAACTGTCACAAGTTCCAAATCTTAATATTACTAACCCATATGATTAATAATCATAATTAATATATAACTTAAGCTTCTTTAGCAACAACTATCAATATTAAATAAAATTATTAACGACACAAAACATGATATTTTAAGTTTCTCTTAATGATAGCTGTTATTTATTTTAGACATACCTGTTTTATACATGACATTCAGTACAGTTAAATATATGATGATGATGATGATGATGATGATGATTATAAGGCTTTTTTAAGGATTTATTCTATCGAAAGCATCTGGTACGCAGAATTGTACGCAAACGCATCAGGCATGAACAGTTCTCTCTCAATGAAATAAAAGATGAAAAAAAAAAAAAGAAAAAAAAAAAAAAAAGAAACCAAAAGTCTTTTTAAGAAAAGCAATGTTTTGAAACACTTTTAAGAATCAAATTTGGACATCTTTGGTGATAGGAACTTTGTTGTTGTTTCTTTATATATATAATACTCAATACAACCTTCACAAACCGATCCAACGGAAAGTGGGGTAGCAACTGGAATTACGTGATACTCTCAGACGAGGTAACATTTTCTTCGACATGAAAAAGAAAGGTCCAAATACGGTGAAAAATACTTTGCTTCACAATTCTCCCTCATGGTCGCGTATCTGTAACGTGTTGGGGTTGGATATCATGGGACGGTCCAACTGTGCTATGGCAGCTTGACGACACACTCAACAGTACACGGTAATACTCGAAAATATTTTGATCCCGTGAGGATGAGATATCCAGATGGAATTGTTAAATTTGTACAGGATAATCGTCCCAGCCACACATTTCGAAAGGTTTGAAGTTGGTTTTTAGAGAGGAAGGATATCAGAGTGGTCGAATGTGAAAATGTGTGGGTTGGGATAAAAAGAGAGCTGCGCTCCAATTTACCTGTAGATGAGCGAAGGACAAAACATGGCTACCTAGGTAATTTGAGTGGAAGCAAGGCCTTCTTAACCTCTCGTCCACCGGAACGTTGTTTTCAGATCTATTTTCAGAACTCATAAGTTAGGCATTACGCTGTCAGTCACAGACAATTTGCACAGTTTTTTCGTGTGCATTGTGGACACAGATTTTATGAACATACAGAAAGCTCTTCAATAACATACATACAGAAAGCTCTTCAATAACATATGGACTTTGGAGAGGACTCACTTTTTGTGTTCACGGATGAACATACACAATAGAGACTGTAAAAAGAAATAAAAGCAAGTTTTACAAAATCCACACACACACAAAAAAAAAGTAAAGTGTGTGTTGGGCTTTCTTTCAGAGGCTCTAATTTATCTTAAACTGTTTTTTTTTTTAAGTATCCGACTTCATTTGAATACGTGCGTAAATGGTGGATGACAACAGCATGCGGTGAACAAGCTGCATGTAATAAAAACAGCTGATTGATTCTATTGAGACTAAAAGACTATCGTGTTTTAGTGTTATTTATTTAAGTTATAGATTTACATCACTCAAAGTAAGTCTAACTTCAACTGTTTCAATGATATACATAGGCAATACTTCATGTGGTAACTGAAATCTGAGTTTAATTGGCACGTTTTATCAGCCGATCATTAATTAGTAGAAGGTGAACCTGCCGTCATGTGATACAAACCTTATCTGTTCACGACATAAAATGATGTAACTAATCCATCGCTTTGGCCTTTATGATAATAATTATCAGTCAACTAAATCAGTGTGCTATTTTATTACATTTTGTCTGCTGAGATTGATGAACTTCCTCAGAGATAATGAGCTCTCTTTTCTTTAATCTACGCTGTTCGATTTAACGACCACTAGGATTTTATGACAGCATTCCATAGCAGTTGAAGGTGATCTCCAGAGCAAATAATATGAATCAATTATCCGCAGCGGCAGGAGGCTTCAGGCCGCTGACGGATAGGGCATAGAAAAGCGCGGAAGTCCATGATAGTTCCTAGCTCGGAGGCCAGTCTCTCTACTGGAGGGCGAACCTCAAATGAGGCAGTGCTCTAATGTACAAGGGAAATAATTTGTCCACGTAGCAAGTATCTGCGCCATTTGTCTGTCACTGCCACAAACTTGAAAATATGGAAATACACCTGAAGGATGTGAAGGAAGCTGAAATAAATTAAAATTGTTTAGTTTATTTAATAGTTTGCAACTTTCAGTCAGAAAACGCTTAATAGTATAACAGATATAGTCAGAACATTTAATATATGCTGCTAATTAAAATAATAGCAACTAAATAAAATTTAAACTATACTTATATTGAAAATCAATTATATCTTAAAAAGTATTATTTATAAAATAAATAGAGATAATCCTATCAAAATATGTCTTTCCGATTCAATATACTTGGGATGGGATTTTGTTCTTGATATTTAATGCCATGATTAGAAAACTGTTCACTATTTAGGATAATCTACAGTTGGTATATCAAACAAATTCCACTTCTGGTGTTATGTGAGTGAAATTTTGCTTTAATCTGAGATTAAGCCTTGCATGTTTTAAAACTTGAGAGAAATACAAATTAGTGACTGTTACATTATAATTTATAAAGAACGCTTTGTAGCAAGAGCAACCGGCTAGAGACCGGGAGATCCGTGGTTCAACTCTCGGCTATGGAATTGAATTTTTCAGTTTGACTCTACCTATCCAACTCCTGTCCTATACACGGCTTGTGTGAAAAAAAATCTGATGTGTTACACTCACTCGACTTTCTCTAGCTGCTCTACAAACAAACTTCTTACAAAATATTATTCTTCTTTCTATACAATGCTAATTGAGATAAACATTAGCAGAAATTGTCTTATTACTTAGTTCCTTGTAAGAAGAAGGAAACTATAGGAATGTACTAAAGTGAATTATATGTGTTAAAAGCTCTCGTTATGCGATTATCATTACAAATTGCTTCTTTGTTAGGCAAGGAGTATAACAAAAGAGAAACGGAATTTCCTGTCTGTGAGAAAAGTATCAGTACTTTACAATTGAAACTAATAACAAGGAATATATTGAAGATGGTAAAGTCCACGAAAAAAATGTATATGACATATATTGTGTATTTTAACAAGATCTACATTTTTATGTAGTAAGTTTTTGTCTATCTTTTACGTTTACTAGTTATGCAAAATTCAGTATAATTCATCCAGAATAAACAGGTCTTCAGAAGCTATTACCAGAAAATTGAAGATATACATTTGTTCTTGATGGAAATAGCTTTAATATATAGTATATTAATCAGAATCGTGAGAGCCATTTTTAAGAAAAACAAAATTTTCGAAAATTGTTCCATGTAAAAGGTAATTAGTGTTAGGGGGATTTTCTTGGAAAGCTTCGTGTAGCATCCTCGGAAGATACCAAACCTACATAAATACCAAGTTTAGTATTTAACCGTCTTTTCGTTTTTGCTATGCTGTCCACAGACAGACAGAAGACTGACAGACTGACAGACAAACACATACGGAACTTTTTCTGAAAATGTGTTTTTTGTTTTTTTTTTTTTGTTTTTTGTTCTTTTTAATACATGGGGACCCAAAGTATATATTTCCGGTGAAATCTCGGGATCGAATTTTGAGTAAAATACAATACCTTCTCTATCCACTATGTACATTGTACATACGGGGCTAAAGAAAGTAAAAACAATTAAACGAATACACAATTTATTGTTTATTAAAGCACGTGTAACATCGAGAGAGAATGTGTAATTCTAAGGGCATCTGCAGGAGTCCTCGTATGCTCGTTTGATTTACAGTTCATCTCTACACCATTTGTGTAGAGATGTGAAAACGGTTTTGAATGGAAATGTGCGTAGGTTGTAAATGACAGTGGAGCCACCGGTTTTTCCCCTGAGTGAGAAACAGTCAGGATTTATATAGCGCTATCATTTGCAGACAGAATTCCTTTTGTGTCCAGACATAGTGGATACCAGTGATCACAGTATACATAGGAAAGAATTGTTCAAATGTTACAATTAAAAGAGCTTATGTATTTCATTCACTTTTTCTCTACAACTCTGTAACAAACTATTCTTAAAAAACTTATTTTTCTATGCTAATCGAGATAAATATTGGCAGAAATGGTCGTATTAGTTCCTAATAAGTAAAAACGAAATAATGGAATACACTGGATGACAGTCAAATATTATAAAAGCTGGTTGCTATGTGACTGAAATTAGATTCTTTCACAAGTCTAAGAGTTGCCAAATATCCGTATGAAAAAATTGTAAGTATTTTAAAATTGGAACCAATAACAACGAAATGGTTAACTCCACAAACCTACGTATTAGAGGACATATAATATACATTTTTGTGTAGTAACTTTCTGTTCATCTCTTACGGTTTATCAGTTATGCAAAGTCATTCAGAATGAGGACTTCAGAAGATATTCCTAGAAAATTCATGATATACATTTTATTTGCCACATAATTATCATTAATACACGGTATCTTAATGATATATTTTAGAACCATTTTTCAGAAAATCAAGATTTTCCATGAAGGATATTTGGGGTGGTAGTTCGTGTCGCTATCCTGGAAAGTGCTGAACTTAAATATCAAGTTTGGTATTTAACCGACTTTTCATTTTGAGTTATCCTGTTCATAGACACGGATATGTGCAAACAGACACACACACACACACACACACACACACACACATACGCTGACGAGGTGTGTTTTTTTTAGAGCGGAGTATAAAATGCGTGTTTTGAGTGAAATCTTGATATCGAAATTTTTGGATGAAATGCAATTACTTTCTCCAAGTGCTATGTACTAAGTAGAGAAAGCAATAAAATAGACAACTAAGTAAAATAATATTTATAATAAGAGTAAAATAAAACTATATTTAATTAAGTAAACAATAAAAATAATATGTGTATAATAAATGACGAAAAATAAGTAATAAACCAAAATAAATATAGTAGGATTAACAAAGATATTATCTAATTGTAATTCTCATTACGCAAGATAATATAAATATCAATTCAATAAATAATTTTATTGATAAACAAAACATTAATTACAAAAAATACATTAAATACAATTCCTTTGTTGTAAGTAAAAGTGGTAGGATATTTTTCTGTTTAAATATTTTACTGTAGTTGTACTTTTAAATATATGTAAAAATATTAAAGTAATCAAATGTAATTTTTAAATTTGAATGCTTTATAATGGTTTAGAATAAAGACCCAAATTTTCGAAATTAGGTACCGGAGAATCACATTTGCAGTTTTTATATTTACGGTTTAGTATGAAGTTATTATGTTCCATATTTGGGGGGGAAGTTAAGTATATTGTAGAATAGAATAGCAGAATTCAGTTTTAGAGAGCTCATACTAATATAGTTTTTACGATTTTTAGTAAAATACTATAAATCAAAAATATTTACATTACAAATAAACCTTATCTGGGAATAGACTCTTCATTCTGGATGACTTTTGCGCAACAGTTAGACAAAAGATAGACAAAATCTTACACAAAAATGCAGATCTCATTATGACACAGAATTTATGCAAAATGCATTTTTTATTTTTCTGGAGTTAAATCAGTTACAGATATTTCTTGTTTTTGGTTTAAATTATTCAGTATCTGTTAGTTTCTCAAATAGGATGTTATTATTCACAGTTTTCATCCCAGTATATACAACATAGATAAAGGCATCTGAATGTAAAACATCAGCATTTTAGAGTGCTGATTGTTGTTATTCTTTCTCGCGTTCGTTAATGAAAGATGGTGGAATTTTCAAGGCGTTGCATATGGGCCAGGCTTTAGATATGGACTATTCGTTTACAGTTTTGTAATCATTTCATACCTACAAGGAAACGTAGAAAGGTGTAGTAAAAGTTTACCTCGATTAACTAGAAACAGACAGATGTATATTTATAGAACATATATGTATATTTGTAGAAGAAAGGGTAGAGAAACCCACATGTATGTACATCTTCATGTATTTTAACCTGCTACCAAGCAATTTAATAATAATAATAATAATAATAATAGTAATAATGATAATAATAGAACACTTCTGAACACTTTAAGTATGGTTTATATATTGACACCAATACATTTTTACTTCTATTATTTTTAGACGTATATAAACTTTTTACTTTTTTCTTCATGAACTATGTATTTAGTAGGCACCGAAGGTATTGTATTCCATTCAAAAATTCTATGTCGAAATTTCACCGGAAATATATGTGTTGGGTTTCCCCGGGTTCAAAGCATTTTTAGCAAAAGGACCGTGTTTATGTGTGTATCCTATATATGTCTGTGAACAACATAACTCAAAAAGGAAAAGTCAGTTAAGACCAAACAAGAAGTTAAGTTCAGTATCATTCACTGATGTGACATAAGAATCTTCAAGAAAAGCTGCACTAACCTAGAAAGCTGGAGCTCAAACATGTCGCTTCGCAGAAAATTAATTACTAAAAATGTTAATTTTTGGCAATTAATTTCCTTTCATTTGATTCTCAGTGCTACAGAAAATAGTTTTAATGTGTGTACAGCAGCAATGCCATTGAACTGGAAAATAATGGTAATCCAAAACTATCTTTCTGGCCTTAGTAAAGAAAAGAGTTTAAACTCTTGACAAGGTTGAGGAATTTGTTAAGTGCTCTCTCTCAGTCCCAGAAAGTTAACATTTATCTTAGCGTTAGCCTTCTCTCGGGCATCCCACACAGCTGTGTTTACTATCGGTAGGGAGTTTAGTGTATATAATTAGTCATGATACAAATGAGCCAGTCTCTCATTCCATTTTAAGTGGCAGGGAAATATCTCACAGTTTTATCACAATTATGCATATTTGAAGGAAAGTAGTGAATTATAATTCTAACCCAAAGGGGTACAAGCTGCACCCAATTATGGTACAACACAAATGGTTTAATAACGTTAGTTAACATTTTAATTACAAATAAATTTAGAAAATATTTCAATAGATATTTTATATCTATATCTATTTAGTAACTGTGACTGGTAGTTTTCTGGTATATTTTGATGATGGATAAAACTGGTGGGCTCCCCTTAAGCTAGAAATTGGTGCTGTTTGTGTGTGTGAATCCATTATAAAGCAACTCGAATACCTTGGGTCTCGCGTTATATAGTGATTTAATCACTTTCTCTCAAGGTTTTAAAATCATTCCTGCAAGTGTCGTGTTTGTGATTGCATTCATTTTGTACGAAATGTCATGATATAAGTTTATTAACATAACACTTTGACTGGTTTAATTTTGCTCAAGTGAATATTTAAGAACTTACATCTGTAAAAACGTGGGAACGCTATATGCTAGAAGTAAAACGTGAAAGTGGATGCTCGTGCATTTTAACCACTAGTGCACCTATAGCTTACGTTAGCATTCACAATGAAATATCAAATAAGGATGCTAATTTAACGGTTGAAAGAAGAATATACATCTAAATTATCGTATGCACCAAATCAATCCATCTGTTTTTCTTTGAAGCAAACATGTAAAAATGGTCTAAATAAAGGCAGCATCAGCGAATAGTTCTCCTAAAAGATTTTTTCCTACAGCTATTACTTGATTCTTTCCTGTTACAAAACAGAGATTCGTGATTTAGTTTTAAGTAGGTTTTAACCCTACTGCAGACCTTGCCTCTCACCAAAACGGCGCGGGTTTCAGCCCAGGTGACTTTATGAGGGATTTCTGGTGGATAAATGGGCAAGTTTTCTTCGGGTTCTCCGGTTTCCCTCGCCATCAAATTCCCCCGGGCTCTCCATTCGATGTATCGGTGTTATCGATCGTCGGGAGTAAAAGCGGGCGTTAAACACTATAAAAAAAACACACATTGCGGTGCCTACTCGCGGCTGTCATATTAGTAGTAGCAAGCTATGTTACTCCCCAGCGTAATACCTTAGTTACCTCATACACGGAATCTATGTCAATTACAACCAAGTGATTATAAGTTTTATCTCATTTTCATAATATTGAAAACTCATTTCGACTTGGTCTGAGTTAAAATGATCAGTGTGCTGCTTATTTATTAGTTTGAAAACGTGTGTCTTAAGAAATTATTCATATCTTAGGTTTTTTTTTTTAATTCACAAGTTCTACAAATCGAGCTGTGGAAAGTCTTCCAATTGGATTTTACCAACTTTTGTAAGGCATTGGGAACCAGATTTTTATTACATCGACACTTTCTGCCCATATTCTTCAATGAATGCTCTCTCTTTAAGTTTGCCCTTAATAACAGAAGCTATGACAATTTATAACAAGTAACAACAGAAGTTTGAATACCTGGTGAAGTTCTTTTTAATGTTGATGCAGCCAATAAAATATGCCTTCCTTTAAAGATTCATTTTAAAACTAAATTTAAAAAAATAATTTCGCCAAGTGGATTCCTGATTTTCTAGGTGAACACACAAAATACGCCCAAGGAACGATTTAATGCTACCTGTCTATTATGGTGTATTGTCTGAAGATTTATACCTTCTTAAAATGAAAAAAGATAAATAAAACATTTCTAATTCGATGTCTTCCAACGAGCTAAAATTCTCTTTATTTAACAAATGGACATTTGATTCTTTATATTTGATTGTCTTTAAGGTATATTTACTTAAATCAAATGTCTTCAGCGAACTTGATAAAAATGTTACAATACATTTTGCTGTTTCAAAGCTACCTGTTAGCCAGGAGAACTTGCCATATGATGGAGATTGTGAAATAGTGTGTTTATTTTCTGTTAACCTCCTTAACAATTAATTTTTGAGTGGTCCGTTGCGCCTTTAAAGTGTTTTTCATAAGAACACATTAAATAAATCTGATATCACAGGTCCCTACCTACATTATCAATCGTTAGGAAATAAGCCTCACTTTAAAAGAAAACTGACATGCGTGGCAGAAACACTAACACTATAGTTGGTGCCGTACAACACTCAAACTTAATGAAATGCGTAGCTCACAGTTTACGTTTTATTCGCAAAGAAATACAAATGACAACACGACCCATACGGTTTAACGTTACGATAGTCCCATGTAGTGCCTCCTTTGGTCCACACTGGGCAGGAGTTCTTGTAAATGTGTTTTACATGTGCAAATAAAACAAAATATCTGGTGTGTTCCACTACACTTCTACAACAAATTATTGTTCAAAAGCTTATTCTTCTATTTACTTCATGCGAATCGAGAAAAAAATTAGCTTAATCGTCTTATTAGTTGTTTCCAAGTAAGTAGAAGGAAAATAAGGGAGTAACATAGACTAAAGTGA
This sequence comes from Hymenopus coronatus, assembly GCA_030762935.1. NCBI lineage: Eukaryota > Metazoa > Arthropoda > Insecta > Mantodea > Hymenopodidae > Hymenopus > Hymenopus coronatus. The sequence continues at coordinate 116,290,213 of CM060888.1, read as the reverse complement.
TGGTCAAAAGCTGATGCTATGTGATTGAAGTTCCTTTGTTTGTATAGACAGGAGTTGACATACCCGTTTGAGATAATTATAAGTATTTTATAGATGAAACCAATAACAAGGAATATCTAAAATACGTTCAACTCTACGGAAACAAGTATATGACATAAATTGTTTATTTTAGCGACCTCTGCATTTTTTGTGTGATACGATTTTGTCTATCTCTTACGGTTTATCTGTTATTCTAAATTCCGCAAAATTCATCCAGAATAAACTTGTTTTTAGAGGCTATTCCCAGAAAATTGAAGATAAACATTTTATTTCTCACATAAATATCTTAAATATAAGAGATTTTAATCAAAATCATTACAGTTATGTTTTATAAAATAAAACTTTTCGAAGAATATTCCATGTAAAGGGTAGCTGGGGTGGGGGAATTTCCTTAAAAATCACAGCCTTGGAAGATATCAAACTTAAGTACCCAGTTTGGTATTTGAGCTGACCACAGACACTCACCTTGACACAGACACGCCCCCGGACATTTTTTTAAAAATTTTATTTTGTATGTTTTTTTCTCTATATGTACATATTACGTATAGAAAAAGTAAACATGTTATGTGCCACAGTTACATAGCTATTCCATATACAAACTGTTCTTTTATCTACATCACGCTAGTCCAGATAAACAGTTTTATTACTTGATTCATTGTAAGTAGAAGTGGAATAAGGGAATGCATTAGGCTAAAGCGATTGTTAAATCTTTTAAAGGTTGGTCGCTATAATAAACAATTGAGGTTCGGTTTGCTTTGCATTGTACCGTTTAAGAAAACTTAGGTAGTTTAAAACTGAACCCAATAAAAAAGAGTATCTCGAAAACGAAAAGAAAAACGTTTATGATCTAAATTATGAGATATAATGAGATCTATATTTTTTGTCTATCACTTATGGTTTAACCGTTACGCTAACTTAGGCAAATCTCGTCCAAATAAAGACGTCCTAGAGGCTATTTCCAGGAAATTCAAAATATACATTTTAATTGCACAAATACTCAGGTTTTCACGGCTGGCGTTGTCAACTTGATTAAAAGTGGTAGCCGGGCGTGTAGTCTTGTTGGACTCCGAAGCGGATCTAATAGCTTTGTTCCCTGAAGATGCCGGACGCAGATTTCAGCGAAACGTCGGTAATTAAATCATTGTACCACGGCCTACAACCCCGGCTACCACTCGTAATCAAGTTGATACATTTTAATTGTTATGTAAATATCCATAATGTAAGGTACATAATCACAATCGTTAGAGCCATTTTTGAGAAAAACAAACTTTTAAAAATGTTTTCATGTAAAGGGAAAATCTTGATGTCGCATGCTTGAAAGATACTAAGGTTTGGCATTTAACGGCATTTGCGTTTTTGAGCTATGCTGTCTACAGACACACACACACACAAATACACACGCGCGTGGGCGCGTAATATTCCTTAAAATGCTTTTTTGGGCTCAGGAATCTCAAATGATATATTTTCGTTGAAGCCTCGACTTCGAATTTTGGGTGGAACACAATACCTGCTTTATCCACTATGTACATAGTACACACGGGCTAGAGTCGCCCTCCGTTGGTGTAATGGTTACCATACCAACATCATATACCAAAGGTCACGGGTTCAAACTCTTCGGAGGACGATGGATTTTTTCGCGGGTAAAAATTCTTAGCATGGCTTCCTTCGGAAGGAAAGTAAAGCCGTTGTTTCCGTGTCTTAGATTTACGGCACGTAAAAGAACCTCAAGCCTGAAAAAGAGTCCTCTAAGCAAAATTAAGTGATCTTTCTCGCCCAGTATTGGAACGCTGAGAAGCACAGCAGTAAAAGAGCGTCCATAAATAACACTGCATTTCATTTCACACACACTCACACACATACACACACGCATACACACACACACACAGATCGATTTTCCTAAAAATGTTTTTTTCGGACTCGGGAACCACAAAAGATATATTTTCGGTGAAATCTCGACTTCGAATTTTTGGGTGGAATGCAATACCTTCTATATCCACTATTGCATTGCACATACGGGCTAGAGGAAGTAGCATAGACTTGATGGAGCTGTCAACAGTTTGCGGAGGTTAGAGACTGGCAATTCGCTGGTGAGGGGATTGCAGGAAGGATTGTCATTGCCCATGCAGGCAATGAAATGCTGAGACGTCTCAGCGTAAACGCTGTTTTCTTGTATTTGCTTGTTTACGTCATTATAGCTGGTCAGCACTACGCTCTACGAACACATCACTACCAACTGCAGCTTTCTGTAACGAGCTGTAGAAAGTAATTGTTCTGCGATAAAGATATCACAAAATAAAGTACACAAAAACAGTTAAACACACAAAAAACAAAGGGGACGCTCATAATTTAGTCGTCTCTTAAAATGACACCCATGATAACTATAGGTCAGTAAACTAATATTCGGATTTCTTTCCTACGTTTTACTTTCTCTATACGTACTATGTACATAGTGTATAGAGAAGGTATTGTATTACACTCAAAAATTTGATACCGAGATTTTACCGGAAATATATATTTTGAGACCCCATGAATTCAAAAAAAATAATTTTTAGAAAAATATCCGTGTGTGTGTGTGTCTGTGGGCTGCATAACTCAAAAAAGAATAGTCCATTGTATACCGAATTTGATATTTAAGTTCAGTATCTTCCAAGGATGCGAGACGAAGATTTTCAAGAAAATTCCCTAGCCCCAACTACCCTTTACTGGAAAAATTTTCGACAATTTTGATTTTCTCAAAAATGGCTCTAATGATTTTGATTAAAATGTCGTATATTCAAGATATTTACATGACAAATAAAATGTATAACTTGAAATTTCTGACAATAGCCTCCGAAGACATCTTTATTCGGAATGAATTTTGCATAACTGGTAAACGGTAAGAGATAGACAAAAACTTACTGAATAGAAAATATAGAGCTCGTTAAAACACACAATATATGTTATATACATTTTTTTCGTGGAGTTGATCCTTTTTGAGATATTCCTTATTATTGGTTTCAGCAATAAAATACTTATACTTTTCTCATACAGGAATTTGGAAACTCCTGTCCGTACACACAAAGGAACTTCAATCACATAGCAACCAGTTTTTGACTATAACTTTAGCATATGGTACCTTCTTATTTCCCTTCTGCTTTACATGGAAGCAAGTAATAAGACGATTTCTGCTATGTTTTCTGGATTAGCATGAACTAAATAGAAGAACCAGCTTTTTAACAATAAGATGCTGTAGAGATGTAGAGACAATCATATGAATGGAACACATCAGATTTTTACATTAAGTATATTAGGACGAAATGCTTTCTCCATGGATTTGAATTGCATATTGAATTATAATAAGTGTGGATTAACCTGAATGTTTTAGTTAAACCAACACAAGCATTGCTTGCAACCTTGAAGTGCTCAGAGCTTCAGGTAATGATGAAAGCCAAGATAATGTGATGAAAGCAGCGCAAGTTGGATGTTTGTCGCAATATTGGTGCAACAGTGGTGGAATCCCGCCACCATGGCGACGCCGCCAGGGGAACGAAGGGGTGGCTGGCGCCTGGTAATGCCGGCGCCGGACCTCTAGCCCGGAGATCCCCTAATGCGTCACGAGGGGCAAGCAAGTCACCCTAGAGCATCCGGCAATATTGTCTAACTATTAATCAACCACACAAATTACTCTAACAACTTTCATTTCTTCTACCCTTTTGGCAGAAGTGATGTGTTGGAATCTCCCTTGAACAACTATAATAAATTTACTTCAAGAAGAAGTAAAAGGATTGCTTTTATTATAGAAAAACCTGATATGTTCCATTCACATGACTTTCTCTACATCTCTCTACAAAAATATTGATAAAATCTAATGATTCTCTTTACTTCATGCTAATCTGGAAAAAAATAGCAGACATTGACTTAATTACTTGCTTCCTTGTAAATAAGGAGATATACTAGGCTAAAATGATAGACAAATCTTTTAAAAGCCGGTTGCTATGTGGATGAAGGAGTTTTCAATTTTCCGTGTGAGAAAAGTTTAAGTATTTTACATCTGAAACAAATAACATGGAATACCAGTAATGTCAATTCCACGGGGGAAAAAATGCATATGACAGAAATTGTGTGTTTTAACGTGATCTACATTTTTTGAGCAGTAAGTTTTTGTCTAACTCTTACGGTTTATCAGTTAAGCAAAATTCAGCAAAAGTAATTCAGAATAAAGAGGTTTTTAGATGTTATTCCCAGAAAATTCAAGATATACATTTTATTCGTCATATAAATATCTTTAATATACGGTATTTTAATCAAAATCGTTACAGGAATTTTTTATAGAGTCAAAACTTTCGAAATGTTTTCTATGTCAGGGGTAGTTTGGGCTGGGGTGGATTTTTCTCAAATCATTGTGTCGCATCCCTGGAAGATACTAAACCTAAATACTAAGTTTGGTATTTTACTGATTTTTCGTTTTTGAGTAATTTTGTTCACAGACACACGGCACACGGGCAAACTAACGCATTGACACATGACACACACGGACCTTCTTCTGATAATACTTTTTTTGGATACAGGGGACCCCAAAGCGTATATTTCCGGTGAAATATCGGTATCCAATTTTTGGGTGGAGTGCAATAGCTTCTCTATACACTATGTACATAGAACTTGTAGAGAAAGTAAACATTCATGATGAGCACTTCCATTGAAGTTAGTGGATTATCTTTATCATAGAAGAACTGAATTCATATTATTCAATTGCATAAAGATAATTTGATATTTTTCAGTTAATAAGTTAAAAACAAACTGTTTAACCGTGAACATTAATGATCAAAACATTTTTGCAACAAACAAAATTGTTAGAAACTGTTAAAAAACTTACAAACGAGGAAATACCAAATATTGCCCACCAAATGTTTTTAAAAAGCTAAATAAAAGACGAGGTATTATAATATACTCTCCTTCCCTCATCACCTCTTAGGATTAGCAAGAATACCTCAACGATATTCAGATTATCCTGAAATATATATTTCATGAAATGTGTCAATAGTTTTGAAGTCACATTCAAGTTTATAATTATCTGAACAATTAAGGGAGTTTTCTTTATTAACAAGCAAGTAGTAAATAAAACGAAATATATTCATATAAAATGTTGAATATGTAAAAAGAATAAGCAGATTAAAAACCACCGCTATACATGATCAGAGATTTTACATCATAATTAAAGCATATCACATTTGTGAAGCTCACTGAAATACAGATAGATAATAACTTTGCTAGAGCACTTGCAACCATTGGATCACTACTGTTTATAAGACAATTAGCAGCTCATTACAAGAGCCAGTATTAATTTCAAAATCTTATCCAATTAACTCTTGTAAAAATGTTAAAATTCCTATGAATGCCATCTTCAAATTAAAATCTTTTGATGAAGTTACAATACTATAACTATTTATTGCATTTAGAGCATTGGAAGAGAAATTAATACAATGTTGGTACTGATTTATATGATTGGCATGAAGAACTGCTAATTCAAAGAATTTATGTTTCGGCTTTTTGTTTGCAAGTAAGATCAGCAAGTTATCTTTATGTGGTTTTCTTTGCTTACAGTATAAGATTTGGTCCTAAGTATTAGCAAAGCATAACAGAACTGTATTATTACTTTTTACCTACTTATTCTGGTATTGTGCGGAAATCAAAGTGAGTGATCATTGATTTATTGATTTATTTTGTTTCAGAAACAAGAGTTTAATAAAACTCTGTGGTAGAAAATTGTTATTTTGTGTTCTCTGAGGCTAACACAGAGAAATGAAACATCTGTCACAGGCAGTTAAGCAAAGCTTTGCCTATCACTTACGATTTGCCACTTATCCAAAATTCCCTAAAATTCGTCCAGAATAAACTATTCTTCAGAGGCTATTCACGAAAATTCAAGATATGCATTTTATTTATCAAGGAAATATCATTAATATACGATACTTTAATCAAAATCATTAGAACTATCTTTGAGAAAATCAAAATTTTCGAAATTTTTTCCATGTAAGGATAGTTGGGGGTGGATAATGTTCTTGAAAATCTTCGTGTCGCATCCTTGCAAGATACTGAACTTATACCAAGTTTAGTATTTAATGGATTTTTCTTTTTCGAGCTTTGCTGTTCAAAGACAAACACACACCCACACTGACTTTTTCCAAAAATACTTTTTTTTGGGGACCCAAAACATGTGTTTCCAGTGAAATCTCGGTATCGAGTTTTTGGGTGCATTACAATACCTTCTCTATACACTACGTGCATAGTACATAGCGAGAAGAGAAAGTTAAAAATGGCAGACAAGCACTAAGATGGAGCATTGTGCAGTGCGGCAGAAAACAGACGGAGACAGATAAAAATCATCCTCAGCGGCGACTTCTTTATGGCAATTGCTTTTTTGTTTGTGTCATATCTTGCCTGTAATCTTCCAAATGTTTTTACCAACTATGGAATACTGGCTGAGGGTCACTGCGATAACATTCCTGCATTTCATATTTCCTCATTTCGTTTTCTTCAAGTCTCACAGACAGTGGTGGTTGTGGAACTTGGCAGGGTCTAACAAACCACGTCTCTTCTAACATTCCTGGTCCATACACTGGTTATGTGTATATATGTGTGTGTGTAATTTCAACATTTTAAGAAGCTCATTGATAGCATTTAATTTAGACATTTCTGCAAAATTAGTCTCAACCATCACCTGTGGATTTTGAAATGCCGATTTTAATTAAGCATGTACTTCATGCTAACAAAGAATATTTAGGAACTCTAATTTATAATAACATTATCAACTTTCGCTTAAATGTGCATTCAGTTGGATTCTAATTCCCAGTAACGGTCTTTCTGATCACCAGCTGACGCAACCCCCCCCCCCCCCGCAGTGGTTAATAAAATAAGTATTCATATTTTAGTACAACGAACTAAACACTTAACCATAAAATTTAAAAAATATGGCACAGGAAGGCAACAGCGAAACTAAGGGCATCTCACGGTATGCATTTACGTCTACAGAAGAGCCTGTAATTTTGCGATCCTAAAGTTGCCATTCCCAATAATTATAATAATAATAATAATAATAATAATAATAATAATAATAAACACGACTGAAGAAGGTAAGTGGTTGAAGTTAAGACCATTGTTTACTAAGTTATTCATCAGATGGCGCAGGAAGACGATTACGCGAATAAAGCTGTCTGTATGGCACAGTCTTCAACGTAATGATATGACCTGGAACGTAGGTAAACAATATGATCTAAGGTAACTGAATAAGCGGAAAGCGCAAGTGCAATGAAATGAGGAAATTCACACGTGAAAACTTATATGTAGGATGTTATATCACACAAGTAACTGCTCAAGGGTCCTCAAAATGAAGCATAAAATAAATTAATAGTAGTAGTTCACTAATAAACACACATAAAGTGTGTCATGACATTGTGTGAAGCAAGCTTTTCTGGTATTGCATTACAACAATAATAATAATAACATACTCATTAACTAAAAATAATAAATAATAATAATAATAATAATAATAATAATACCACCACCACCTCTAAGACATTCATGGAAGTCACAAATTTCCAAAATTTTAATTTTACGTACAGCGCGTTTATTTTTGAATTTGCAAAACAAGTTTTAGCAGAACTAATTCTAACGCACTTATAGCACAATGAAATCTTTGGTATCAAACTTTTCATTGATTGCATGAACTGCAAATTTTGCATTAAAATAAATGCTCTAAGGTGATGCACATTTAAATCACCTTATTCTCTTGGTTTAATAGTGGATATCTTATGAAACTTTCTTTTTTTCCATCTACGTGCGTGCGTATAAGATATACCTTTACAGAAATAAAATAAGAATACAGAAATTTTGTTATATACAAATATACATAGATATACAGTGAATAAAGTCTGGCATATATTTAAAAACTGGACGTCATTATTAAATACTGGACTTCATTACTCCATTTCCCAATAATCGCGAAAAACAACTGAATATCGTAAGGACTTTAAATCTAATTATTAAAAACAAACCTCCGAAATGACTTATAAAACGTGTTTGAATAAAACTGTGTGGTTTAAAGATATGTAAAGGTTTTCTGTAGGACGTTTTGGTCTATCGCTTAACATTTAGTAGTTATACCAGATTGGACATTTTTTGTACATTTTATTTTCTGAAGAAGAGTTTGTTGGCTATTTTCAGAAAATTATAGATATACGTTTTATTTTCAATTGTATCTTTAACTATTTTGATTATAATATATTTTGTTAGACATTTTTGAGGAAATAAACAATTTTGAAAAACGACTATGTAAAGGCTGGTTTGGGGTTGTGGATTTCTTGAAGATCTTCATGTCTCAGTTTTGAAAGATACTACGCTTAAACTCCAATTTTGGTGTTTAACAGACTTTTCGTTTTTGATTTATGCTGTTCACAGACACAAAGGCATACATATTATACTTTGTTCTACAAGTGATGTTTTTTTAAGACACAGAGATTTTCAAAAGTGTATTTTGGCCAAACCTCCGTATAGAGTCTCTGGATGGCATATAGTATTTCCTCTTCTTATTATAGGTAAGTAGTAGAGAACTTGTATCCCATACTTTCCACCATTTCCATTTCATACCGTCGTATCCTTCTTATCTTTCAGGTGGCCTCTAGGTTTCGTGGCCTACGACGGTGTCTGAACTGATGGCTAAATACTTTATCAAAGGAGAAAGTACTTCCCGTGGACAGTTCATCGAAATGACGGGTCGTTAACCACTCTCTATAGGTAGCTTCAGCAATGGAAAAGACATTCAACCTGGAACTGTTAGGGACCTTCGCGTGGTCTATCTGCCTGCCCTTTTAAGTTCTACAACTCTTTTAGCGCACGAAGGGTTATCTACACATGTGAAATACGGCGCTGTTGTGCCACCTGGCGATAGAATAGACGTATATCTTCCAGAATGTCGCGTAAAGTCTTCCTATTGAAAACTTTTTAGAGAACTATGGTACTCTTATGTAAGTTCCTCTCTCTTGCACAACAAAAGTGTTACATAGTAAAAATTTAAATTCTAATATTCCTGATTAGTATCAATATTTAAATATTTTACTACATAAACATCTAAACTTTTGTACAAATACTTCCTTGCTCTTACTGGAGCACAGGAGCCAATCAGTTCGCATTACAATCCTGAATATTTCAAAGATATTTCTACTTACCACGATACACAATAAAGTTCCGGTCACACAATATGCATAAGACACAGATATTTCTTTTGTTTTTAGTTCCCCTCCCTCTTTTCTTATGTCCTCTCTCTCTCTCGCTCACTCTCTCTCCTCTTTCTCGTTCTCTTCATCCGTCTCGGTCTTTCTCTCTGTATGTTTTCTTTTTCTTCCGCCTCTTCCTCTATGTAGTCCGCACGTTTCTCTTTCCGCTCTGTAATATTAACATGCCATCTAATGTTTTGAATTCTAATAGTAAAACTTCTAAAGACAAAAATCTTCGAGTTAGCGCAGTAATATGAAGGTTCTGCTAATATCCATTAAAATAATAGTAGCTATTTAATATTTTTATTAATTCAATATCATATAGAGGTTATTAAAATGAGTTCAAAAATGCGCACACAAATCACTTTGAAAAAATCTGATATGTACCGTTCACATGACTTTCTGTACATGTCTGCAACAAATTATACTTAAAAAACTCATACTTCTATTTACTTCATGCTAATCAGAAAAAATTAGCAGAAATAGTCTTATTACTTGCTTCCTTGAAAGTAGAAGCGAAATAAGAGAGAACCATAGGTTAAAGTGATAGTCAAAAGCTGGTTGTTATGTAACTGAAGTTCCTTTGTTTGCATGGATAGCAGTTGACAAATTCGTATATGAGAAAAGTATAAGTTTTTCAAAGCAGAAACCAAAAGCAAGGAATGTCTCAAAAACGGTGAAATTCACGAAAAAAAAATGTATATAACATAAATTGTGTGTTTTAACGTGCTCTACATTTTTGTGTAGTAAGATTTGGTCGATCTCTTACGGTTTAGCAGTTATTCATAATTCTGTAAAATTCATCCAGAATAAAGTACTCTTCAGAGGCTATTTCCAAAAAAATTCAAGATATACATTTTATTTGTCAGGTAAATATCTTTAATATACGAAATTTTAATCAAAATCGTAAGAGCCATTTTTGATAAAATCAATTTTTTTTAAAAAAATTCCATGTAAAGGGTAGTTTGGTGTGTGGGGATTTTTCTCAAAATCTTCGTGTTGCATGCCGGAAGATACTAAACTTAAATACCAAGTTTGGTATTTTACCGTCTTTTCGTTTTTAAGTTATCGTGTTCACAGACACACGGACACAAGTACACATGGACACACACACGGACCTTTTTCCAGATTTTTTTTAGATAAAGGGGACCCTAAAACAATGGGTGAAGTGCAATACCTTCTCTATACGCTATGTACATAGTGCGTATAGAGAAAGTAAAAAAGCTGAGATGCTGCATTAATTTAACTGCTTCTATGAATGCTACAGCAAACTATTCTTACAAAAGCATATTCTTATACAGAAATGGTTTTATTATATTATTTTCTTTTTTAAGGCGAATAAGAAAATGCAATAGGTAAGCTAAAGCGATAGTGAAATATTTTAAAAGCCGGTCGCGATGTAATGGTCGAGAAATTACGGTCTCTTTGCTTGTGTAGGATTAAAAAATGTAAATAAAGACTTTACATTTAAAAAACATTTTAAATATAAACCCATAGTTTGCAATATCTCGGAAATGATTAGCTCCGTAACAAAAATGCATTGGACAATAATTGTGTATTTTGAAGAGTTCTACATTTTTTTCCTTAGTAATTGATAACCTGTTAAGGTTTGACAATTATGCAAAGTATTTGTGAATGAAGAGAGCTTCAGAGGTCATTCCTACAAAATTAGAGATTATAATTTATTTGCAATGTAAATGTCATTACTATACGATATTTTAATCAACATAGTAACGCCAATTTTTAGGAAATCAGCATTTTCGAAAAAAACAATCCATTTAAAGAGTAGCTTGGAGTGGAATAATTTTATTAAAAACCTGTGTGTCATCCTTAGAAGATGCTGAACTTAAATTTCAAGTTTCTGTTTAACCGACGTTCATCTCGGAGTTGTGCCGTTTACACACACCTTTTTTTTTTAATTCCTTTTTTGGATTCAAGAGGCTCTAAAACGTATATTTCAGTGAATTCTCGATATCAAATCTAAGGGTGTTTCTCCGCAGAGCTACAAATGCACAAATGTTTGTAATAAATACGCAGCTTCAACACGAACTTATCCTTCTAACAGAACAGTAAATGAAACACCTCTCCAAGACATTCTTCAACAAATTAACCAACTTTACTGGTGCTCAAGCATTTAACCTGCATATCAAAACACCACACAAAAGGCTGAAAAGAGCATTACCACAACTTTTTTAACCAGTGACACGGAGGATATTTGCTAATAATTGTTCATAAATTTCAGAATCATTACTTTTATTTTTTTAAGTTAATTATTGTTATTATATTTTCATTCAATTGCAACAATTTATTTGTTAAGTTATATTATCATTTCTGTACTAATGACTATTTCTATTTATATTATATTATTTATTATTTATATATATGGTCAACCCAAATGTTAATGTATTTAATATTTTTGTTATCTATGATGTGTATATCATAAATGCTGATCTGTCAACAATAAAATTAAAAACAATCTGATGTGTTCCATTCACATGACTTTCTCTACATCTCTACAGAAAAGCATTGTTAAAAAGCTAATGCTTCTATTTACTTCATGCTAATCGAGAAAAATTCTGCAGAAATCGTCTTATTACTTGCTTTCATGTAAGTACAACGGAAATAAAGGAGTACCATAGGCTGAAGTGATAGTCAAAAGCCAGTACTAACTTTTATTGAAGTTCCTTTGTTAGTATGGGCAGGAGTTGACAAATTCCGGTATAGAAAAGTATAAGTATTTTAGTGCTGAAACTAGTAAAAAGGAATATATAAAAATCGATCGACTCGATGAAAAAATAAATATATCATAAATTCTGTGTTTTAGAGCTCTACATTTTCTCTTATATAAGTTTTTGTCTATCTCTTACGGATTACCAGTTATGCAAAATTCCGCAGAATTCATCCAGAATAAAGATGTCTTCAGAGGCTATTCCCAAGAAATGCAAGATATGCATTCTGTATTGCATGTAAATATCTTTAATATGCGACATTTTAATAAAAAATCGTTATAGCCATTTTTGAGAAAATCAAAATTTTCAAAAAATTGTCCATAAAAATCCTAGTTGGGGTGGGGGATTTCCTTGCAAATGTTCGTGTCGCATCCTTGGAAGATACTGAATTTAAGTACCGAGTTTAATATTTAACGGCCTTTTTGTTTTTGAGCTATGCTGCCCACACACGCGCGCGCGTGAATCTGTGGGTATAATTCAACACCTTCTATACATTTGCATTCTGTACGAGGTAGAGTAAGTAAAAGGGAGTAAAAATCTGAAGATTTCTGTTATATTTATGTAAATACTTAACTGTCAAAACATAATGTTTATGAAAGAACTTTATGTAATGAATATAATTTTAGGATGGTTTTATGAGGTTATTAATAGGAAAATGCCGCACTAGAAGTTTGGATATCTATGTCAAACCTGGACTCGCACCATATGTACCGAGCATAGCACTGTGATTTACGCTTGTCACAGAGGTGTTTCGGTAACACAGGAGCTGTCGGCCGCGTGTAGAATATTTTTTATGCAGCGCCTACCCGTAGGGCTCCCACTCATGCATGATTTATCCTGCGCATTTCAGACACCTACCGCAGGACACGCTGTCTGTCGGTGACCATTATTTTGCAAATCATTGCGGCTCTGATGACCTGCTCTGAAATGCATTCTCTCATTTCAAGTAAGTGCGAGCGAAACAGGAAATCCAATTCTGAAAAATAGTCCACATTTTAATGAAAATGATTAAATCAGAAACAAGGTAATAGGATTGGTCACAGCTATTCAAAGCTGATTTTAATATTAATAATTTGAAAATCAGTTCAATTAGCTGGGCCAGATATGACTATTGATTTTGAGTGAATTTTGCTGATGAGAAATTAAAGGACGGGTTCATTAAAATTTTCACTTTACTCCTCAGCTAGGATAAAGAAAGTACTGGGTCATTCCGATGACATACATAAAATATTTAATTCCTACAGAGTAATATCGTAAACAATTCAGAATTCTACTAGTAAAACTTTATAGACGCATTTGGAATGAAGTGAGAAACTAAGATTAAGTACAACCAGCAGCACCTTTAAACAATGATTTATTACTTACTTCGCTCGTATGTACAATATATTGACAGCCGTGGAGTCATCCCGAAAGAGTCCATGAGTTGATTGAAGAGATTCGTGTATCTTCGTAAAAGCTGTGTTTGCAACGCACACAAAAGAGCTATACAATGGTCTGTGACTGACAGCGCAATGGCTAACTTACAACTACTGAAAACAGATCACAGAACAACGTTTCGGTGGCCAAGAGGTTACCAAGACCTTGCTTCCCTCCTTAGTTGTTAGGTTGAAATCATTTTTGGTGTGAGTTAATTTTATGGCTGGATATGTAGAGCATAATATTACATTAATATACATTTGATATTTAAATGTATGGGCCTATCTATGCATACAAAAACATAATTTCACTAATATTTGTGTTAAATAGCTAAACACACACACACACACACACACACATATATATATATATATATATTTATTGGGTGGTATAATTCCTTAGTCCGTATAACTGTACTCAATCTTCGGGGAACAGACAAAATTACTGCAGTAATGTGGATGAGAAGCTACACGATCTCGGGCTTCTTGAATTTGTGCCCAAAAGTCTTACGCCCATCTACAGGTTAATTGGAGGACAGCTCTCCTTTTACCTCAGCTTACACATGCTCAATATGGTTCTAATAATGTGAGCAGGCAGGCCAGTCTACCACTCTGATATCGTGCCTCTTCGAAAACCAACTTGAAACCTTTTGGGATTGTGAACAGGACGATTATCCTGTAAAAATTCCATCAGAATATCTCATCCTCACAAGAGAATCAAAGTATTATCGAGTATCACCGTGTTCTACACACCATTCAGCGATCGTCAAGCTACCACAACACACCTTGATATTCACTCCAACTCGATACAGATACCATTCCCAAAGCGGGTCTCGAACCCACGATCCTCTGCGCCTCGAAACACCAAAGCGAGGCCCTTCAGCGAGCGCGGACACGGGGACCGGCTGCATTAGAGGAGACAGTGATACAGCAATTAGCTGAGTCGTCCTGCTTCCTCCCGCGGCTTTTTCTTAGACTGAACCTATATACAGTCACCCTCCGTGGTGTAATGGCTACCATGCTAACTTCATATACTCAAGGTCGAGGGGTTCAAACCCCGCGGAGGACGATGGAGTTTTATCGGGCGTAAAAATCCTTGGCATGGATTCCTTCGGAAGGGAAGTAAAGCCGTTGGTCCCCTGTCGAAGATTTACGGCACGTAAAAGAACCTCAAGTCTGATAGAGAGGCCGCTGGGCAAAATTAAGTGGTCTTTCACGCCCAATTTAGAATGGGACGCTGAGAATCACAGTAGTTAAAGAGCGTCCATAAATAACACGCCATTTACAGCAATGAGCTGGGAATCAAAACGAAATCTCGATACCTACAAACTGCAGCAATAGATCCAATTCCAACAAAATTGTATTCCTAACAGAAAGCTAGCAGACCTAATCAAATATGCAAAATATTAAAGTTAAAGAATTTATATTAAAGTTAAACTTTTTCTTATTTATCGTCTTACACACTTTTCATTCAATTTAGAAGAAAGGCACAAAAATACTACTATAAAATTCTGCACCACAACATTCATTACGTTGTTCATATTATAGTAAATCGCGGGTGTACTTTAATTTCTCTAGTTCACAGATAGAGTATATAGAGAGATAAAGAAGGTATTGCACTACGCTCAAAAATTTGATGCTGAGATTTCACGGAAATACATGTTTTAGTGTCCCCTGTATCCAAACAAAAGAAAATTTAGAAAAGGTACGTGAGTGTGTGTGTGTGTGTGTGTCTGTGAACACGATAACTCAAAAACAAAAGTCAGTAAAATGCCAAACTTGGTATTTAAGGGGATGAACCTGAGAAAATTTCAATTACAATGCTTCTTAATCAATTACATTAATCTTTTCTCCAAATTTGAGACAAATGTATAAGTAGTTTGAGAAAAAATATTCTCATTTTTAAACTACTCTCCAAAAAGGCTCCTTACGCTTCAGTTTTCAAAATTTTGTAACAAAACTTCAGAATCACATCCTGGGAATATCACTTTAAAAATTATGGGATGAGATTCAATATAATTAAATATTACTGTAGCAAAAGCTATGATAAATTATTCATTCATATTTTTTACTTTTTTGTGAATTAATTAATTTTGTTAATAGGAATATATAATCAGGTGATTTTACCTTCTTAGAAGATTTAATTCAATAATGTTTATTTACCAAGAAGTTAAGCTTCTCTAGTAAAAAATCAAACTTATTAGCTCAAATGTGCACCGCAAGGAGTATTTGGAACTTTTTCTTCATTGGAAAATGCATTTAGAGAAACATTCCTTTTAACATTTGAAATGCTAATTATTGCCATTAAAACTCTCATTTAAAAGATCACGAGACAAGTGTCCAAATTGCAGATGGCAAAAATCAACTTCGGTATATTAATCTATAAGAACCAGGTATGCTAATGTACTACAATCCAAAAATCAAAATTTTCAAGAATTTTCTCAATTTTCACAGGTTGGCCCTCTGAAGTTTAGTGTTATCCAAGGATGCGACACGAAGATTTTGAGGAAAATCCCCACCCCAAACTACAGGGAAAAAATTCGAAAATTTTGATGTTCCCAGAAAGGGCTGTGACAATTTTGCTAAAAATACTGATGTTAAAAATAGTTATGTGACAAATAAATGTATAGGTATGTCTGAAGACCAGCTCATTTTGGCTAACCGTAAAAGATAGATAAGAACTTACAACAACAACAACAAATTATATATCGTTAAAACAAGCAATTTAAGTCATATACATGGATTTTACCATTTCGAGATATTTCTTTTGTTTCAGTTTTAAAATATTTAAAAATATCTCATACGGGAATTTGACATTACCTGACTATGCAAAGAAACGAATTTCAGTCACATAGTAAAATATTTGACTATTGCTTTAGCTTATTGTATTTTCTTATTTCCCTTCCACTTAAAAGAAAGAAGTAATAAGATCATTTCTCCCAATGTTTATCCTGATTAGAGATTAAAAGAGAGATTAAAAAGAGTTTTAAATGCTACGGTCGAGACACCTGGACCGCGAAGAAATATCCCAGCCGACCGTAGGTTTGAGCGATTATAAGTCTTAGAATTTCATATTCTCCTGCAGCAATTTTTAAATCAATTATATCTGTCAACTATCACGGAATCTTTACATTAATTCCAAGTAATATATAAAGCAAGGGAAAACTGCAAGCCGTTTAGTCCGAGTCAAGCTACACCTTGCCGCCAAAACAGTCTCTATTTCACTGTCCGGAAATGTGCTGTCGATGGGGTTGGGGTGCTCTATCTCGCATATGGTTTAGGATGGGGAGGGTCCAGGTTAAATAATCGGTGGTATGGCATGCCTGAATGATGATGGGGCAGGTAGAAGCACCCAGTGTGAGACATATTATTTACATTTTGAAACATATTACTATATTCACTTTTTTCACTTTGTGCATAATATTGCATTTTCAACTTGAAATACACAAAATGTTAGCAATATTTCAATAGTGTCCCCTTCACTCAGCAAGGATGTGTTTCTCGCATAAAAATATGTGAGCAGTGAAAAGATTAACAATAACTTGTTTTTGAGATGCATAGAAAGTCATGTGAATGGAACACATTAGATTTTTTTTTTATTTCTATTGTTTTGTTTTCCCAAGGGAGGAATTTGATATGACTTCCGCTTCTGCGTTACATTCAGGAAATCCGAGTTTGAATATCTATTAGGGTGAGTTACCTAGATATGGTGTTCTTCTTATCTGAGAAAATGTATATTGGATAACGCATTTGTGCATCATTTCATTCACTGCCCGGTATAAACTCCCAGATTAAAGCATGTTAAATTTCAAGACCAACGCTAAAACTAAACAATGCTCTGTGACAACCAGATTATCCCGCAGGAATTTTTACTTTCTATACACGTACTACATACTGTGTAAAGAGAAAATATTGCATTCCATCCAAATATTCGATACGAGATTTCACCGGAAATAGACGTTTTAGGTTCTCCTGTATCCAAATAAAGTATTTTCAGAAAAAGGTCCGCATATGTGTGTCCGTATGTCAGTGTGTCCGTGTGTCTGTGAACACGATAACTTAAAAACCGAAATACCAAACTTGGTATTTAAACTTCATTCTTATTAAATAAACAATCCAAATAAAAAACATAATTCCATCTTCCAAAATGTATTATTCATGCAATAGCCATCAATAAAGCAACATCTCCAAAAAAATATAAAACAAATGTTATTAACATTAAGTGTTTTAATAGTTTAAAAATAATGTCTGCGACATGAAGTTTTTGAGAAAAGTCCCCCCCCCAAACTGCCCTTTACATGGAAAATTTTTCGAAAATTTTGAGTTTCTGAAAAATTGCTCTAACGGTTTTGATTAAAATGTATAATTAACTACCTGTATTGTGCATTGCTTCAGCATACCAGGTAACAGGAAATGGATTCTATTGTATCTGGTTTCATTTTCAATTATTTACAAAATAACATCCCTTACTTAAATTATATGAGTATATTTGATTATCGCTTAAGCACCACATCCGCTTAGCTCCTGGCTGTGAGCGAGTGTAGCCTCTTTTGTTTGTGCTACCTAATTCATCCATTCTCTGTTTCCTCTCTGTTTTCTTATCCATTTTCTTTTACCTTTCCCAAATATTGTCCTATGTCTTTAATTCTTCTCTTTCTTTGAACATACAAAATTTTCATCGCTACCATCCCTCCTGATATTTGTTTCCAAATTTCCCCTCCAATTTCTTATCTCTGTATATTCAGCTAAACAGGGAACAATACTGTCTTTCCCACGCACGAAATACAACGTTCTAATTCATTGCGTCTCACACCTTCCTTATGTGTGCAATTTTTTTTTTTTTTTTTTTTTTTCCGTACATACAAAGGTACTTTTTATTTTCTGGTACAGCGCAGATTTCCTAATTAGCTATATCTTCTATCCTTTTTCTCACAGATTTCCAGAATTCTTTTTCATGTTCTTCTCGCTTCCTTCATATATCTCCTATATTTTAGTCAGTATTTCCTCCAGCTGCTTCCACCAGCACTTGTTCTTAGTTATCTTGAGCTTTTTCATATATATATTTTAGCTGATTCTCATCTTCGCTTTATATACCATATTTAAATACCCTATCTAGGATAATCCCACTTTTTGCTGACCTTTATAATTCAACCACTACGCCTTTTGGTGCTGCTGTGTTTAGCTTGGAAATCTATTTCCAGAACAATATCTAAATATTTTCCTAGGTCTGTTATTCACCATATTTCCCATACGAATAACATTTTTGCTTATACTGTTGCCTTGTTAACAATCTCTTACGTCAGCTATGGCTGACGAATAATTTATTTCATACAACTTGTAATAATTGTAAATTATAAATAATTATATTTAACAATTATAGATACAACATGCACTTTTAGAATTATTCGTAGATAATATTAATTTCATTCTCGAAGAGTTATCACTAAAACCTGAACGATATTCTGTTCTGCAATTATCATCAGCATTAATCACATAAACCGATCGTTTTTGGTGGGAAATAAAAACGATACTATCAAACTTTTTTGTGAATCGAGGAAAACATGACATAGGAAATGTGAACATTTCTGGGTATAATTGATAGAGCTGTCCGAAAACAACAGCTGCTGTTATTTATTCTTTAATACTGAAAAGTGTTGCCCTCCGAAAGGAATATAAAGATGCCAAAGTGCTATTCTGAGATTACATATGTTTTGCAAAAACGACTTAAAGTAAGACATTAAATAACCAAAGGAATTGACCTACCATCAGTATATCAGTTTGTAAAAGAATGTTTCTTTTTGGAACAGTTGCTATCCGAAGTTGTGGTAGAGTATTTCGGGCTAGTATGTGACTAGAAAGGTTAGAATAAGTAGAGGGAAATCATATCATGCTGCTAAACATAAGCATAATATAACCAGCTTTGTTTTGCGAATATGAATCAATTAATAGCAGGATAAATAGCAACGCGAGAGAAAATGTACTATCTATTAACTTAAAAAATGATACGGTTGAAACTGGTATGAGTTAGATCAGCTGCAGGTTTTGTCTGCCAGGTTTTGTTCTGTTGATAAATATACAGTCTTTGTTCTAGCAAAGTCCAATACTTTTCTTCTTGGAAACATCATAAAAAGAATAAAAGGGCATTGACAGATCATTTTCTTGAAAGTACTGCACTAAAGAAAACGCTGAAACAATGGCCGCGCCAAAATATAAAATATGTTCAAACATAGGCGTTCCCGGTTGGAACATTCATCTTCACGAAAAATTTGCGCCGTTTACTCGGAACAACATGACAGGATATGCTTGCAATTTTCTGCAGCATAAAATAATCACAGCTTGAAATTCAATTTAATGATGCACTCATATCGTGATCAATAGTAGGATGTACGTATAACACTCTTATTCCTACATTTCAATGTTCCATCAAAGCTGAAATATTTTCAGAATACACATTCTAAATAATACATTATCTTTATAAAGTGAAAAATCTGATGTGTTCCATTCTCTTGACTTTCTCTACATCTCTGCAACAAAGTATTCCTAAAAAGCTTATTATTCTATTTACTTCAAGCTAATCGAGAAAAAATTAGCAGAAATCGTCAAATTACTTGTTTCTATATAAGAAGAAGGGGAAGAAGGGAGTAGCAGAAGCTAAAGTGATAGTCAAAAGCTGGTTGCTATGTGGCTGAAGTTCCTTTATTTGTATGGACAGGAGTTGACAAATTCCCATATGAGAAAAGTATACGTATTGTATATCTGAAACCAATAACAAGAAATACCTCACAAACGCTCAACTCCACGTAAAAATGTATGTGATAGAAATTGTGTGTTTTAACCAACTCTACATTTTCTATTCAGCAAGTTTTTGTCTATTTCTCACGATTTACCAATTATGCAAAGCTTCGCAAAATGCATCTAGAATAAAGATGTCTTTATATGCTATCCCTAGAAAATTCAAGACACACTTTTATTTGTCAGGTGAATATCTTTAAAATACGACATTTTAATCAAAATCGTCAGAGCCATTTATGACAAGATCAAAATTTTCGAAAATGTTTCCATGTAAAGGGTAGTTGAAAATATTCATGTCGCATTCTTGGAAGATACCAAACTTAAATACTAACGTTCTTTTCGTGTTTGAGCTATGCTGTCCAGAGACACACACGTACCTTTTTCTAAAAATGTTTTTTTTCTTATTCAGGGGGGCCCAAAAATGTACTTCCGGTGATATCTCGATATGAATTTTTGGGTGAATTACAATAGCTTCTCTATACACTATGTATATAGTACGTGTAGACAAAGTTAAAATGAAACTAATGTATTAAGAATTAAAAAAATAGCTTATGAAGTTACAGAGTAAATAAACTAAAATTGTAATAGAAACAGGACCATTTTGTAGAACATTTCTATTTGTACATTAAAAATAATATAGTTTAGAAACAAAGATACGTTTGAAAATCTAATACTTTGTTGGCCACCCTGGCTTTAATAGCTGACTCACGCCTTCTCTTCATAGAAACAACCAAATTCCTGCATTTTTGTTGACTGCTAAATTTATTCCATTCTTCTTTCACAATACGTTTAAGCTCTGGTTTAGTCTTGACTCTACATTTGCTGACTTGTTTCTTCAAAATGCTCCACAAATGCTCGACAGGATTCAAGTCTGGACTCTTCTGTGTGTAGCAGTTTGGTTATATTCCACATCATTACATGTTGAGCTTCGCCTTATGTTTACTGTCTTTACTCTGTCGAAAGCTATATCCAAGAATCATGCAATGAATATGCCAAAGCCTCTCTACAGTATTAAATATAGAATTGTTTTTAATATCTGAATTTATAATTAACTACCTGTCTTGTGCATTGCTTCTGGATGCCAGGTAATGAGAAGTGGATTCCAGGGACGGAAGATGTGCGTCTTCATTTCATATATATATATATATATATATTATATTCGCTTACACGCCACATCCGCTTAGCTCCTTGCTGTTAGCGAGGTTTGTTCTACTGTTTCATCCCATTCTCTGTTTTCTTATCTATTTTCCTTTACCTTTCCCAAATATTCTCCCATTTCTTTAATTCTTCTCGTTCTGTGACGTTCAAGATCTTCATCGTTACCATCTCTCCTGGTATTTGTGTTCCCAAATTTTCCCTCCAATTACTTATCTCTTTACATTCAGCTAAACAATGAACAATACTGTCTTTCTCCCCGCACGAAACACAACGTTTTAATTCACTGCCTCTCACCCTTTCCTGTTCTCCTCCAAGCTAATATTTCCCTCTCTTGTTTATGTATATGTGCATTCTCCCCTCTTAACCATTTTCTTTATTTTTCTGCATATACAAAGGTACTTTTTATTTTCTGGTTCAACCCACATTTCCTATTTAACTATATCTTCTTGCATTTTTCTTGGCTGCTAATTGTATTCCATTCTTCTTCCACAATACGTTTAAGCTCTGGTTTAGTTTTGACTCTGCTTTTGCGGACTCGTTTCTTCAAATGTTCCTCAAATGCTCGATAGGATTCAAGTCTGGAGTCTCTGTATGTGGCAGTTGGGGTATATTCCATATCAACCATTTCATATTCAGCTTCGCCTTATGTTAAGAGGCATTATTCTGTCGAAAGCTATATCCAGGTGTCATGCCCATATGCTTTACATTGTTCTTTGTAATGTGAAAATACACATGTTTATCCACAATTCCATCAATATATATTGTAATTACCTATACGATGGCTTACAGACCCAAATCATAATGGAACTGCCGCATATTTTACCGTTGGGAGATATTTCTGATATAATTATCTTAATTTACTTTTCTCCACAACCGTTTATCTTAGCCTCGTGCGACCATATCACGCTATTCCAAAAGTCTTATGTATGTGCTCTTTAACAAATGCAACTCGTTTCTTCCTGTTTGCTACACTTACTTAAGCTTTCTTTCTTTCTATATTTCTATAGCATGCGAGAATAGTTTGGTCAGATACTTTCTTTCCAGAAACATTTTATACTAATGATCTTAATCAGGGGCTCTTAATTTTGGATTTTCTCGGATGCTGCTTACAATGAAACGCTCCTCTTGAAACGTTCGTGTTTTCTTGGTGAATTCTTTGTAGAACCTTGCTCCTTAAACTTTGACTATGCATTGAATGATATAGTCAGATTTATTTACCATGTGCCCTATTTTTTTGAGAGAATGCCCTCTAAGTGTCAGGCTATAATAATTGCTTGCTTGAGTTCAGAACTAAGTGTCTAAGTAGCTTCTGCTTGCCATTGTTGACGGTACAGATAAATATATGTATGTGTATACAAGGGCAATGATACTGGTAGGTAGCTTAATACAGCTGCATATGGTGGTTGTTTACAACGCAGTGGCCATTTTTAACAACTGTACGAATAGAAAAGTTGTATAAAATTGGGGCTATCTCTTTAGTATTACAATTCCATACACCGTTCAAGTGCATTTTCCATTGAAATACATTTGAATTAGATTCATTGTACTGTTGTAAGTGGATCATAGAAAAGTAAAACATTTTACGCAAGTAGAGAGTAACATTTCATTGAAAATATTATCGTGCACAAATAAGAATGTTATATACTGTACATTACTTTTCTTTGTTGTTGCTTACCAAACCAGTAGCGCCCTGCATGCCCGAAACACTTTCATCCATGGCTCCACACAGAGCTGCTGTAATACTGTGGCATTGTAAGATTTTTTTCATCTTAAGCAATGCAGTCAAGAAATGGGGGTATTGCTTTTCTTGCAATATACTGACACTTGCTATTAAACAAGGGTGAACGAACAGGACGATATCAGAGGTGTAGGAGGAAATAAATCTTTGCTTTGACATCGCTATGCGCTGCACATGACCGGTCTTGTCCAAATCGATTACACTGGTCTCAGGAATTAACCCTGTCAGGTTTGAGTTATGGCAGCTTGCCATTCTCCCAGATGCAGCCTTCACATAACGGCATCTTCAATTATGCTTAAATCTACTGATTTATCTCCTCCTTGCTTGCTGTCCAAGCCAGTTTAAAACGACGTTGTAGAAGTAACGCCTACTTCAGACGACAGCCAAGACAGTGCAAAATGCTAATAACATGAATCACCTTGGTAGGATCACTACCATCACTTTTCGTGCTTCATTTTGTCATTTAAATATGTTATTCATTCCCAGTGAAAGTTATGGCTGGCATTTTGAGAAATAATTAAAGTCCCACTGAAAAGATGCTACACGAAGATCTGTGGTAAGCAAAAACACGAACTGAGTAATGAAAAGTAACTGGGATTAAATTATTAAATAAATATAGAAAATAAACACAATGTATAAGAAAATATCAAAATCATTTCCAATTTTCATTTGATGGCTTTACTCATCTCTGTTTTCTGTAGCATACTTTTATTCCCTTAATGCTTACGAATATTTTTAAGTGTTCCTATCTAGTTCCTGGACAATTATTAGCAAATTAATCATGAATAAAGCACCTTCTGATTATCAGCTGGCTTAGAGATACTGTTCAGCCGTAACTGCTTGAGAAAATCTGGTGTGTTTCATTCACATGACTTTCTCCAGAAATTACTGTTACAAAAGTTTATTCTTTTATTTATATCGTGATAATCGAGATAAACATTAGCGGAAACTATTTATTTAGTTCCAGCTAAGTAGAAAATACAGTACACTAGGCTAAAACGGCAGTCAAAACTTTTAAAATGCCGGTTGCTATGTGAAACAATTGAAATTCAGTTCGCTTAGCACAGTCAAGATTAAAACAAAACATGATCAAATAAAAGAAGATCTCCCTTTGAGATAAGTTTAAGAAGCTTAAAATAGAAAACAATAACAAGGTGTATCTTGGAAACGATTAACTCTACAAAAAAAAGGTATATGATATAATTTATGTGTATTCAGAGATAAATAACAATAGCAATAAATAAGACAGTAACATAATATTTCTTACACCTGGAAATTGAGGAAAGCCATCGACTGACCAGTACATAATTGTAAAATTTAAGTCGGTGTTTTTATTTTGTAATTTGTCTCTGCATACTTCAATTTGTATTATTATCCCGCCTTTGTTTTTCATTTGAATATCTGAAACCATCTGCGTATTCCTGTTTTAAAGAAAGAAAGAAAGAAACAAACAAAAGATCACTTTAAATATAATTGGCGACTGATACCTATATATATATTTTTATATACATACATACACACAGGGTGTTTCAAAACGACACCAAACGAAGATGTGGACCTCATCGGTCATACCGTATCTGATACGTGAATATCATATTCAGCTCTAAATTCGGCACATACAAAAACTGCCATAAAATCACCATGGATTAGGCAGTCATGCATAACCAAACAGCAAGTGCCTGGACTACTCCAAGAGAAATGCCGGTTGGTAGTGAAGATCCCAGTCGAGTGGTCTAGGCGGGGTTTGATAGACACCGGCGAGGCTCAGGTCACCTTAATAATGGAAAACGTGTTATGTGGTTTTGTTATGTGTTTCGTATAACACGTTCTGAGATTGTTTACGTGTCGTGGGACAACTGTTCTTCCTTCGCTACCTAATCCCAAATGTGTGCTATTTTTAAACACACATAAAACTTTAAGTTGAAGAGTTTGAAAGTTGCGATATCAAGTTTCGGTGTAAGTAAATCGACTGCTTCTTCGTTTGGTGTCATTTTGAAACGGCCTGTATCATTTTGGATTTATTTATATTTATTCATTTTTTCACACGCCAGGGTGGCCAGGTTGGATCTTAAGAAACCGCATGTGGAATTTGTGATAGCCAAAGCGGCGGGTGGGCTTTCTCCGGATTCTCCGTTTCCCCGGCAAGTCATTCTACTAATTGCTCCACCATCATCTTTCCTTTCATACATTTCGCCTACATTTCGAATCGTCTTCTGTTTCATTCTTTTACCTGCTATGCTTCGGGTTCTTACCTGTATTCAATATTCACCTGCTCAACAGCTTTCTGATCATCTTCTGACTTCTGACTTCGATGTTAAGTCCTGGGGGATGTAAATCCTAAATATGAGGAAGGTAAACTGAATAAGCAATTAAGAAAGAAATACGCAAATAATTTCTTGCTGTGAAAAAAGCATTATCATTAATTATTAAGGAACCAGTTTTAAGAATAAGAAAAATAATTAGGGTTCTTTGATTACAAGAAATGTAATATTATAGGTATTTACAATTAAGCTGTTATGAGAATACAATTATAGCATTCCTTTGACGATTAAAGTTCCTCTCTGTTTTTGGGCAGTAAACCAAATTGGAAAAGTTTAGTTTAACTTTAATTGCTTTCATAATACATCAGTGGTATATGTATGCTCCACCCCAAGTTTCAGCTCGTTTTATACAGATAGCTAAACTTATTGAGAGGAAACGGCAGAACTTAAAGTGGAGGTAAATATTTCAACTCTGTAGGTTTGTTCTGTTTTCTTGGCAAGTTTCTCACAACTGTAAGAACTTGTACATTGCCTGGGGAGATACAATCATTGCCTCTTACTCAGTTTTTTTCGAGACAAATTGGACAACTTCACTATTATTAGATAATGTATCTGTAAATCCAGCAGAAATGTCAACAAGAGGGAATTTTCTCATTTTTATATGCTAACAACTTTTATATTTATGTTGCAGAACTGGTTTTTTAATGTCATTCATATTGAAGCTCTAAATGAATATTTGGTTGGTAAAGCAACTGTTTTTAAACGTCATTTTCTAAATTCTTTTTTCATTTCAACATATTTGACTAGGTATTAAAAATATGTTACTTAGACCATAATTTATATCCATTAATTTTACGTTTTTTGAGTTTGGAGTATTGCGGGTTAAAATACGGTAAATTTGAGTGACAATAAAATATTTTAAAACCTGGTCGCTAAGACTTAACATTAAAAAGTCGTTCTCTTTGTTTGATCACAGGAAAGAACAACGAATAAGGAGTTCACATTTGAGAAAACTCTAACAATTGAAAAATATAAACCAACTGCAAGGAATATCTCGGAAATGGATAGTTTAAAAAATAAAAATCTCAGCTGTCTATTCACATGACTTTCTCTACATATTCTGCAACAAACTGTTCTTCTATGCAATTCATGCTAACCGAGATAAACATTATAACTGGTCTTATTCCTTAAAGTGATAGTCAAATCTTTTAGAAGTCGATTGCTATGTGATTAAAATTTTGTTCTCTTTATATGACCAGAAGTAAAACATAAGAAACAAAAGTAAAGTATCCGTTTGAGAATTTTAAAACCAAAACCAATAATAAGCAATATATGGGAGACGGTTAACTCCACAAAAATGAATATGACATATTTGTGTTTTTAAGGAGATCTATATATTTATGTGTAACTTTTGTCTATCCTTTACGGTTTAACATTTGCTCAAAATCATCCAGAACGAATATGTCTTCTGAAGTTATTCTCAGTAGCCTCAAGACATACAATTTATTTGGATATCTATAATATACGACATTTAATCAAAACCGTTATAGACGTTTTTGAGAAAATTGAAAATTTCAGAAATTCCTTGGAATATAGTAAACTTAAATACGATGTGTGTTTTGAGTTATGCTGTACACAGTAACACACAGGCACACATATACACAAAGACGAACAAGCACATACACACAAAAACACACACAATCACACATCAACACACAAAGACGGATAATCTCACACACACACAGGCGGAACTTTTTCTAAAAAATGGTCTTCTGTAGATTTAAGGCTCTTCAATACATACGAGTACATGTATTGTATTCCACCCAAAAATTCGACACCGAGATTTCACCGGAAATACATGTTTTCGGACCCCTGAGTCCAAAAAAAGCAGTTTTACAAAAAGGTCCGAGTGTGTCTGTCTGTCTGTTTGTGTGTGTGTGTCTGTGGACAGCATAGCTCAAAAACGAGAAGACCGTTAAAGCCCAAACTTGGTATTTAAGTTTGGTATCTTCCAAGGATGCGACACGAAGATTTTCAAGAAAATCCCCTCACCCCAAACTACCCTTTACATGCAAAAAAATTCGAAAATTTTGATTTTCTTAAAAATGGCTGTAACAATTTTGATTAAAATATCGTATTTTAAAGATATTTACCTGACAAATAAAATGTATATTTAGAATTTCTGGGAATAGCCTCTGAAGACTACTTTATTCTGGATGAATTTTACGGAATTTTGCACAACTGCTAAACGTACGAGATGGACAAAAACTTACCACACAGAAAATGTAGCTTACGATAAAACACTCAATTTATGTCATATGCATTTTTTTCGCGGAATTGACCATGTTTAAGATATTCATGGTTTTTCGTTTCAGCCTTGAAAAACATACTTTTTTCATACAGGAATTTGTCAACTCGTGTCCATAAAAACAAAGGAACTTCAGTTACATAGCAGCCAGCTTTTGACTATTACTTTAACCTATGGTACTCCCTTATTTCGCTTCGACTTATAAGGAAGCAAGTAATAAGACTATTTCTGCTGATTTTGTCTCGATTAACATGAAGTAAATAGAAGTATAAGCTTTCTACAATTTGTTGCAGAGATGTAGAGAAAGTCATGTGAGTGGAACACCTAAGATTTTTATTATTTATTTATTTATTTTGTTATATAGCAATACTTTGTCTATCTCTTTATAGTTTACTAACTAAGCAAAAATCATCCAGACTGATCAGGTCTTCACATGCTCTCCTAGAAAGTTCAAGATACTCATTTCATTTGTTATGGAAACATCTAACATGTTTTTTTAATCAAAATAGGTAAACCTATTATTTATAAAATGGAAAAGATTATCCATGTAAAGGGCAGCATTTGTTTGGAGGAATTTTCTTAAAAATCCTGACGTCCCATCCTTGAAAGTTGCGGAAGTTAAATTTCTTTTGGCGTTCAGCCGAGTTCTCGTAGTTTAGATTACACTGTTTAACACACTCCCACATATACACGTACCTGGCTTTTTTTTTTTTTTCTTTTTTGATTTAAGGAGGCTTCATAGTATATATTTGCGGCCAAGTTTCGACATCGAATTTTTGGGTGGAATACAGTTTTCCCCTTTCTTACTATATGTTGTAAAGAAACTGAAATGTTAAAGCAATAAAAAAAAGCTATGCAAAAAACTATTTTACAACGACGCGTGATTTACAGGATTATATCAGTACCGTCGGAGTGCCGGAATTTCGTCCCATAGGAGACGATCTTGGTTGGGCTTGAACCCAGGGCTTTGAGTTCATACATACCAGTGTCTAGCCAACTGAACCACCAAGACCGACGAGAACATTATGGAAATTAGATTTTCATAATCACATTGCTTTAAAGTAGAAGTTTAAGTCTGTCAGAGACTTTTGATTTACAAAATACCACAACCTTTTCAGAAACTGTTTAAATTTAGAACTGGATATAATTTTAAAAACTGAACCTTAAAGAAATATTAATTAAAAATGTGTTGAGTTTAATCTTAAACAGAATGCCAGAATCACAATTTGTTCATAATTAAAGAGGTTTTCACCAATATATCTAGGTGGTATTATTATTATTATTATTATTATTATTATTATTATTATTATTATTATTATTATTATTATTATTATTATTATGATATGCAGATACATGTACTATTTTAGAACTTTTAAACCTAGACATATACCTTTTATGCATAATGGAGTATTAAAGCGTTTTATTTTCGGTGAATTTCAAGTTTGTATCTAATAGTATTACGACACTTGTTCCTTCCTGTACTACTTATCTATAACAACTGGAGAAAACATTTCATTTCACCCAAGATTTTTATACAGAGATATCACGGATTTTTCGTGCTCCACTCTACTATATTTTTATTTTCTGCACAGTTTATCTAACATAACTGTTTTATTCTCCATAACATTGCATATTAGGAATTTACCCGAAATACATTTTTTGAAACTCCCTGAATTTGAAAGTTTCACTATTAGCCAAAGATCTACGCGTGCGTGTCTCTGTATCTGTGAACACCTTAACTGAAAAACGAAAAGCTGATTAAATACCAAACTTGGTATTTAATTTCAGAATCTTCCAAAGATGTGACACAGAAATTGCCAAGAAAATCAGGCAACCCGAAACAATTCTTTGCATGCAAACATTTATAAATCTAGATTTTATTAAAAGTAGCTCTAACAAATCCCTTTAAATACCACGTATTTAAGAATCAAATTATATTGGATACATATTTATCGAAGATAATGAGACAGCTACCTCTCTGTCTAAGAAAGAGGCTTATGCTACAATCATAGCTCCCGAAGCATTCCGTTAACCGCAGTCTGCGATGGATATGGAGAACAATACTTTAAAGAACTCTCCGAATCCATAGGAACAAAATAGAAGTAAATACGAAATTAAATCACTTCCTTATTAAATTAAATAGACAACAATAGAAAAAGTCATTAGTACCCTTAGTGTGTGTTCATAAATCATTTTAGGGTGACAGGAATATACCTCGATGAACCAGCATGCAAACAATTGAGGCAATATTTATATATTATTCACAAAATCTGCCGAAATTTTATGAGTTTTGTGTCATGTTTGAGATATTTGATGTTAAATTGTTTTAGTTTCTTTGCTTCCGAATTTGAAATTGCTGGATGCAAATTTTTATTACTCCTTGTGCTTTCGTCGCATTTAAGTGTTTTGATTTTCTCGATGCGATTTTGATTTCAACAGTATCTATAGTTACGTGTTGATTTTCTGTCTGGTGACGTCAAGTTATTATGAAGAAGGAGGCTTCTTCACGCGTAATGGAAAAGGTCGTTTAGAGATAACGCGTAAAAATGCATTCGTGTTGAATTATACGCGCCCATGGATTCACAGCGTTCAACAAAGTAAGGAATTGCATCGAGCGATTACATTTATCTTTGAAATTGTAAAATACTAACTGTAAAAATAAACTGCAATTCTACAAAAATCCTAGTGACTTATTATTTAAGAAGGCGCTAGGTGGTCTGGATCTGTGAAGCCCAACAAGCCCGGAAAAAAAAAAAAAAAAAAAACGCCCTGAGAAGAGTCAATCGCTACACAAAGTCAAACATAAGCGTGAGTAGACTTAAAATCCAACATTTGACGAGCGCTTATAGAAGCTTCATATTTAATGCTTCACAATCTGATGGAATAGCAGTTCATCCTCTTCTAGAGTGTAAAGTTCTAGAAAGAAGAAAATATCTGATCTTCGAAATGACTAGACATTCCGGAGAATGTGCTCAACTTGCACGGCAAATAACCAGAATTTCTGAACAGTTGAACTAAGTTTATAACAAGCTAAGCTAAACATCTTTAAGAATGAGGTGCATATATTTATGTTGTTTCCAATCTCATCATCACCACCACCATGTATAAAATTATATTTTTAATTTTGTGGAACTAGCTTGTGAAATACTCTTCATTTGGCGGAAACCGCACACTGGCCACGTTTAAATGATAGACGAAAGCATTCCAAGCTTGACTTAAATTGTGAATTTAAATATATTTAATTTGGGCTGCTTTGGGAACTGCAATTTCTTTACACTTCGAATTACAAAAATAATTCTCGCTACAACCTCAGTCTCTTGAAAACAGGCAATAGAAAATAGGCCATCCGTTTTTACTTTCTATTCCATTAATGGTAAATGTAGTTATTCTACTTAACGGAACAATAAACACCCAGCTTTCATCGGTCGTATACATTTTGATTCTCTATAAAACTCTCCCTCTAATTATGAAATGCAAACGCGCTTATGATAGCTGTTTGTCTACCCTTGTGTCGAAGAATCGGATAACTTTAAACCCAATATTCGGATGAATTCTAAATTTCTTACCTTGATTAGATATTTCGCAATGATGCAAATGAGTATATAAAAATGGGGAGTGGGGGACTTTTATCTTGAACATACTAAACATTTTTGCTATTTTTATTTTTCTGAAAATGTCTCTATCGCTTTATAGCATTATGTTTGAGAAATAAACGTACAAATATATTCCACTTTCTTAAAAATATGTGTAAAGTAATTTACATTTAGTTGAATGCTGTATAACTTGTGTAGGTGGGCGATGAGTCAAAAACTTACCAGAAAATCCAGATATTCGAATAAAATATAACTTATCTAGGGACCTATTTAATTGTTTGTTGTTGTTTTTTTCTTTCACACAAGCCGTGAGTAAGACAGGAGTTGGATAGGAAGTCAGACTAAAAAATTCAATGCCATAGTCGAGATTTGGACCACGGATCTCCCTGTCTCTAGACGGTTGCTCTAACACTGAGCTACCATAGCAACATACCGGCATAGCATTGAATTTCTCAACTGACTCGCATGTTTCCCGGCAACCACAAGGTGATCTCAAATTATTTTGAGATGACAACCCCAATGGCGACTTACAATGTTGTTAAGTACTCTAAGTCCCAGGATTGCTAGTCATTGGCTACACCTCTCATTGGCTACTCTGGTAAAATAGGCAAAGATCTTTCGTTTTAAACCTACCTCTCGGATGACGAAACCAGTATCATGATATTGTTTTTATTGTCTGGCCTTGCTCTGCATAGAATTTGTATGTCGCATTCAAAGGTTTAATTGGCCAATGAGGGGAGAGAGGATGGGAATTGGGAGGGGCAACTTATAAGAAACAAGGATTAGTTCACATGACCCTTAAGAAATATCGGGTAAACTTAGAGAGAGAATTTACTAAGCAAACTTACAAGAACAGACCTCAGAGCAACTTAAACTTAGACTGCATCAAATAACTAGGTATGTATCGAAATCATTAATATTCTAATATTCTTATCTAATCATTGCTGGTATCTATTAATATAATGTAACTTCAAACGTGATTGATAACCATAAAAACAAATCCGATGTGTTTGATTCACATTACTTTTGCTAGCTGTCCCACAAACAAGCTTTCCATAAAACATTATTCTTCCATCTACTTCATGCTAAACGAGATAAACACTAGTAGAAGTGATCTTATTGCTTGCTTTCTTGTAAGTAGAAGAGGAAAAAGGAAATACATTATGCTAAAGAGATAGTCAAATATTTTTAAAGCTCACTGCTATGTGAAAAATAGAAATTTGGTTCTCTTTTGCAGTCCCGGGAGTAAACCAAAGGAGATGAAACGAAAGCTCACTTTCCGCTTGAGAGTGGTTCAAAATTAAAAACAATAACAAGGAATATCTCGAAAACGGTTAACTCTATAAAAATGTATATAACAAATTGTGTGGGTGTACGTGTTTTCATGAAAGCTATATTCTTTTGTAATAAGTTTTTGTCTATCTCTTACGGCTATGAGTTAAACAAAAGCCTTTAAGAATGAAGAGGTCTTCAGAGGCTATTCCCAGAAAATATCATGCCATGAAAATGTCTTAAACATATGGTATGTTAATCAAAATCGTTAGAGTCATTTTGAGGCGATAACAATTTTGGAAAACCATTCATGTAAAGAATGGAGGTCGGGGAAAATCTTCGTATCACATCCTTGGAACATAGTGAACTTAAATACCAAGTTTTGTATTTAACGGACTGTTCGTTTTTGAGCTATGCTGCTCACAGACACAGGGACACACACGGACATTTCTCTAAAAATTGTGTTTTTGGGAGGGGGAACTCAGAGAGGTTTCAAAAAAATATATTTATCCGATGAAATCTCGGTATCGAGTTTTTGGGTAAAATACTATACCTTCATTGTCTACTATATGCATCGTACATACGTGCTAGAGAAGGTAATTACTTAATCGTTGTAACCGTTTCACGTAAACATTACCCACTGGAATTGCGTTATTTTATAGCATTTAACGCCCGATTTTACTACTTGTGGCACCGCAGGCGATCACACTGGTGATATATGGAATGAAGAAAGAGCACCGGTGGAATGCGATGGCGGGGGAAACCGGAGAATCCGGAGAAAACCCGCCCCTGCACCGCTTTTCCACCGCAATTCTCACATACGGTCATTTGGTATCGAAGTGTCTAGGTGAGAGGCGAGTTGTCTAACCACTCGGCCACGGCGCGGCCTGGAACTACGGCAGTTATAATCGTTACCCGAAAATAACTACATCCACATCCCTCTGCATACTTGTATAGTGCTCCGGAACAAAGCAATATACAATTCTTCATTTGTAGGCATTGTCATAAAGGAGCTCATTGAGAGCCATTGTATTGTAAATCACATTTCTTTGATTTTACAGGAGAAGGGAAAAACAACAAAATGAATAAAACAGCATTGTTTTCAAGGTCTATTTTTTGATTTATTGATTCATAATTTATTACCAAGATGCATTGTATCTATTTTATCAAGTTATGTACTATAACAACAATGTTTTTAGCAGGATACAAAATGAAATAAATATTAATATGAAAACATGTACTTAAGCTTGTATGGTTCGAAGCTTTAAAATCTATTTTAGAGATTTAAGATTATCAAACATAATACATGGAGTAAAAAGCTCAATAATATTGCAAAATCTTACCTCATGCATATTATTAACATTGTTGAAGCAATTATGCCGGTATTAAATTAGAAAATGTGTACAGTTCTTAAACAAGACTTTGGAAAAATCACATCCTAAATAATACTAAATTAAATGTTTTTCTTCAGGAAAATCAGCTATGTCATCCTGATGTGGTAGGTTTTTAAAGTAATCTGTGTATTCTTCTGGAATCCACTGCAATAATTTAAGAATGCCGTCATATTTTGCTTTAGTTATGGACCTTTTTCGATCTCTGGTGAGCGGTACATTTAAAGGTAACTAAAGCTGAAATCGTTTCCTTCAAATATCATTCAGGTGAAATTCATCTTCATCATAATATCCTATGGTCTCCTTTCGTACTTGAATGTGCACGATTTTAGAAAATTGAACATCTTCACCAGTGAAGTTCCTTTTTCGGCTTACAACTAGGAAGTTGATATTGCAATAAAGCTGCTAAAATTCTTAAACTTCTCTAGCTCCATCCTCAGAACATTAACGTTTTTCCCACTTTGTTTGACAGGCTCTATCCAATCATTACAAGTGCAAATTTCCGCGTATTTAATTTCGTTTTCTTCCTTTCTATTAGGCTGTGAATATTATCAACCTACATGTGTGTGTGGCCTTTAAGCAAACATTTATGAATCTCTTTCAGATTTTTTCCTATAGTAAACAACAACAAAAATACATTACAATCATTGAATGATTTCGATTTTAACAACAGTTGTCTGACCAAACTGTCAAAATTTCCACTTTCTTTTCAATTACTTCCTCTGCTGCCCATTTCAAATACTATGAGGCCATTTCATTTCCACCCGGACCTCCTGTGCTGTCATAATATATTATGCAGAAAGAAGTCTTAGAAAGTGGGTCCTGTATCGCATAATTTAACGTCCACAGCTTCCTCAAATAAAAACTCTGAGAATTAGTAAGTTATGGTGTTGGAAGACAACCATTTAGTTACTGCATGATGTAGATTGTGTGATTGCGGGCACTTTTTTTTTTTTACCTTTATTTTCATTGGAATTAGTAAGAAAGCATGTAGATGTGTCACCTTGTAAGATCTCAAGGTCGCTGCTACGAAGTTTGGGATTTTCAAGTAGTTGTAATGACGCAGGGTCAAGTTAGCAATGTTATAATTTTTATTACAGTAATTTTCATCATTCATTTCCCCAGAGGCCTGAGAAATATTCAATTCTTCATTTAATACTGACAGTTTCTTTAGAATACATGTAAAATACAATAGAATGTTGTAAAGTGAACAAATGAGCTTTAAAGAAGTACATTCAACACCGATTAAAATGTTGGGGCTATTATCTTATCCTTAAGAAAGTTTACCTAATTACTCATTAATTAAATGTGCTATTTCCAGCTGCTAACTTTCGGAAACATCATTAAGGAGTCCTAAAATTGAAAAAAAAAATGACTAGAATTCAACTAATGAGAACATATTTATCACAGGCAAATTAAATTATAGTATTACCTTCCTGAAGTTCCTCGTTAGAGGTGAGTGGATTTTCAATAACTTCAGTAGCGTTAATTATTTCTAGTGTCTGTTGAACCGCACTTTATGCATTAGAATTAATCAGCTCGAAATAAAAATGTCAAGTGAGGTACAAACAGCTGTTTAGTTGTTTTATTTGTATGCAAATATTTGGAGACTATTGTGATTATAACTTGCAAATAATATAGCTAATATCACGAGTTATTTCTAAACCTTTAATAATTTATACATGAATCCGAAGTGACGAGACAACTTATCTGTAGCATTTGGAAATCCAGAGTAGTATTATAACTCCATGGCACGACAGCTCACGGGTAACCTTACCGCCCGGCCGCTGCGTCCCCCATCTCGGTCCACTACAGACATCATGGATGCGGTGCAGTATTGGAGGGTGAGTCGTGGTCAGCGCCTTGAGTCGCCCCCGGCCGGTTAATGCGCTACTTCTCCATCAAGTAGCTCCTGAATTGGCCCCCCAGGGACCTTACGAGGCTAAGTGCACCCCACGCCGGTACTGGGGATCGAACCCAGGTCTCCCGCTTGGTAAGTAGCAACGCTACCCCCGTGCTAAGGAGACGACCCCAGAGTAGTATTTTCTAGCATTATTTTACAAATAAAATGAAGTGTTTTACGAAAATCATATTAATACTCTGATCTCATCAGGATATTAAAGAAGTTGGAATAGCTATGTAAGGAGGAAGTCGTAAACAGATTTCGATAAACATTAGAGTCAAAGTGAAACCGTATAAATAATAATCTCCTTAGCTTTTAATAGAGCAAGTTCAACAAGCTTCCTTCCCCTGCTAGCCATCTCACACTAATAAATAATGTAACTACATGACTGGTATTGTCGATTTCATAGTCAACAATTGAAGGTAAGCACGTCATTCTTGCCAAGGCTCAGTGACTGTAGGCATGGAACGAACCAAACTATCTTCCGTGGACTAGCAATAGTCATAGAAGCCCTGATGTTAGAGCCAGTTCTAAAGAGAATTGTTATTTATCAATAAGGGTGCCAAAATCTCGATTTTCCATTCTCTGGACTTACGATTGTATTGGTTCTCAGGTACAGTGTTATACCTGAACACTCATAAACTGAACAGCAAAAACAAAAATCTCATGTGTTCCATTCACATGACTTTCTCTACATAGTCTTATTTTCTGCTTCCTTGTAAGTAGAGGCGAAATAAGGGAGTACCATAGGTTGAACTGATAGTCAAAAGCTGGTTGTTATGTGACTGAAGTTCCTTTGTTTGTATGGACAGCAGTTGACAAATTCCTGTATGAGAAAAGTCTAAGTTGTTTAAACGTGGAATCAAAAACAAGGAATATCTCAAAAGCGATCAATTCACCCAAAAAATGTATATAACATAAATTGTGTGTTTTAACGTGCTCTACATTTTTTTGTGTGGTACATTTTTGTCCCATCTCTTAAAGTTTAGTGGTTATGCAAAATTCCGTAAAATTCATCCAGAATAAAGTTGTTTTCAGAGGCTATTCCCATAAAATTAAAGATGTAAATTTTATTTGTCAAGTAAATATCTTTAATATACGATATTTTATTCAAAATCGTAGTCATTTTTGAGAAAACAAAAATATTGGAAAAAAAGTTCCAAGACAAGGGTAGTTTGGGTTGGGGGAATTTTTCTCAAAATCTTAGTGTCGCATCCCTGGAAGATACTAAACTTAAATACCAGTTTGGTATTTTACTCACTTTTCGTTTTCGAGTTATCGTGTACACAGACCTTTTTCTGAAAATACTTTTTTTTGCATACAGGGGACCCTAAAACATATATTTCCAGCGAAATCTTGATATCAAATGTTTGAGTGGAGTACAATACCTTCTGTGTACATAGTACGTGTAGAGAAAGTGACAATGAGCATTACTGAGAAGAATAAGACCCTTACAGGAGCACTGTTGTAGAGAAAGTTCCGTTCAGGAATGTTTGCTGCCATTGCTACAGCTATAATGAGGTCACTTCTCAGGAGCTGCACAACAAAATAAACATCGCTCATAATGAGAAAAGATGTTCAGAGCTTCATGCTTCAGCAAAGGAATGCAACCGCATCTACTCTCCACATTAAACTGAGAAGTGCAAATATATGAGCTAATTAGTCGGGAAAAGTCTTTGAATGGAACGTAGGGGGTTGACATTCAAGTTACCGATTTATCGGTTAATCGGAACCAGGAAACAATTAAAGTGGTAAATCAGCTATTCTAAAAATTATGGCTCTAATAAGCATCATTGCTTAATGCATACAAGCTTGAATATAAAAGTTTCAGTACTTTTTCGTGGAGGAGCTGTAATCCTTTCCTTATAGTTTACAAAACTCAGGAAAGGACCTACATTTGTAATATCATTTAAGAATTAATGCACTTAACACTACTTAAGCGATATAATACTTTTTAGTGCGACAGGGTGTTTCTGTTATTTAAGGGAGTCGAAATGCTGAAATTTGCTCTTCCTCCATACAAATCTGATGGGCTCCATTCACATAACTTTCTCTAACTGTTCTAGAAACAAATTTTTCTTACAAAACGTTATTCTTTTATCTACAGCATACTAATCAAGATAAGCATTACCAGAACTGGTCTATTGTTTGCTTCTTTGCAAGTAGATGTGAAATAACGGAATACACTAGCTTAAAGTGATAGTGCATTTTTTAAAAGCCGTCTCGGTTTTCTGCTTGCTAGGAGTAAACAAAACATAGACGAAAAGACAGATATCTTCCCTGTTTAGAAAAGTTTAAGTGGCTTAATATTGAAATCAATAACTCGGAATATCTCAAAAACGGTTAACTATATATTATTACTTTCTCTACGCGTACTATGTACATAGTGTATAGAGAAGGTATTGTAATGCACCCAAAAATTCGATACCGAGGTTTCACCGGAAATATATGTTTTCAGACCCCCTGAATCCAAAAAAGCATTTTTAGAAGAAAGTCCATGTGTGTGTATGTGTGTGAGTGTGTGTGTGTGTGTGTGTGTGTGTGTGTGTGGGCAGCATAGCTCAAAAACGAAAAGACCGTGAAATACCAAACTTGGTATTTAAATTTGGTATTGTCCAAGGATGCGACACGAAGATTTTCAAGAAAATGCCCGACCCCCAACTACTCTTTACATGGAACTTTTTTCAAAAATGTTGATTTTCTTAAAAACGGTTGTAACGATTTTGATTAAAATGCCGTATATTAAGATATTTATCTCACAAATTAAATGTATATTTTGTATTCTCTGGGAATAGCCTCTGAAGAATACTTTATACTGGATCAATTTTACGAAATTTTTCATAAGTGTTAAATCGTAAGAGATGGACAAAAGCTTACCACACAAAGAATGTAGAGCATGTTAAAACACACAATTTATGCCATATTTTTTTTTTTTTTTTTTTTTTTTTTTTGCGGAGTTAATCGTTTTTTTTAGATATCCTAGTTTTTGGTTTCAGCTTTGAAAAACATACTTTCCTCATACAGGAATGCGTCAACTCATGTCCATACAAACACAGGAACTTCAGTCACATAGCAACCAGCTTTTGACTATCACTTTAACCTATGATATTTTCTTATTTCGCTTCTACTTTCAAGGAAGCAAGTAATAAGACTATTTCTGCTAATTTTTCTCGATTAGCATGAAGCAAATAGAAGCATAAGCTTTTTAAAAATAACGTTCTACAGAGATGTAGAGAAAGTCAAGTGAAAGGAACACATCAGATTTGTTTTATTATATATGTATGGCATGAACTGTGTTTTAATGAAGTCTACTTTTTGTATAATAAGTTTATGTGTATCTTTTACGATTTACCAGTTATAGAAATGTCTTTCAGAATGAAGAGGTGTTCAGAGGCTATTCTTAGGAAATAGAAGATGTACATTTCCTTTGTCATAAAAATATCTTAAATTTAATAAAAATCATTAGAACAATTTTCAATAAAATTGGAGTAGGGGTATTTTCATGAAAACCTACGTGTCGCATCCTTGGAAGATCCTGAACTTTAATACCAAGTTTGGTATTTAAGCGACGATAGCGACATAAATTTTGTTTGTAGAGTTGAGTTGTTGGTTTCAGTTTAAGATGCTTAAACTTTTCCCAGACAAGAAACCATTCCTAGCAAGCAAAGAGAACAGCATTTCAATTGTTTCACATAGAAATCAGTTTTTAAAAGATTTGACCAGCGCTTTAGCCTGTGTATTCCCTTATTACTTACAAAGAAGCAAATAATGTATCAAATTCTGCTAATGTTCATCCTGATTAAAATGATGTAGTAAATAAAAGAATAATCTTTTGTAAGAAACGTTTGTTTGTGGAACTGCTAGAGAAATTTATGTGATTGAAACACATTCTATTTTAACAGGGACTCCAAAACATATATTTCCGGTGAAATCTCGGTATCGAATTTTGGATGGTATAGATACCTTCTCTAACTACGTACTAGAGAAGTTAAAAATCTGATGTGTTCCATTCACGTGCCCTTCTCTAGTTGTTCCAAAATTAGCTATTCTTAGAAAGGATTATTTTTTTAAGTAATAACGCTATAACCAAGATAAACTTCAGGAACATGGTTTTATTACTTGCTGATTTATAAGTGGTAGGGAAATAGCGGAGTACAATAGGAGAAAGCGACAGACACATCCTTTAAACGCTATACGAAACTATTGAAGTTTGGTTCACTTTGCATGCCCAGTAGTAAAACAAGAGAGACAGAACGAAAGGTGGCTGCCTGTATGAGAACAGTCAGCGTAGTTAAAAACTGAAACCAAAAACAACAAATATCTCGAAAACGGTTAACTCTACAAGAAAAAATTATAGGCCATAAATTGTGCGTTTTAATGAGATCTGCGTTTATTGTTTGGTAAGTTTTTGCGCATCTCTTATGGCTTATCAGTTATGCAAATTTCAGGTAAGTTAAATCAGAATATAGCAGAGAATATATATTCTCAAAAAATTCAAGATATATATTTTATTTGTGATGTAAATATCATTGATATGCGGTAGTTTTAACGAAATACTTCACAACCATTTTTGAGAAAGACAAACTTTTCAATTTTTTTTTTCATATAAAGGGTAGTTGGGGGTGGGAAAATTTTCTTGAAGATCTTCAAGTCGTACGCTTGGAAGATACTAAATATAACTTTCAAGTTTGGTATTTAGTGGTGTTTCCGTTTTAGAGCGGAAAACACACACACACATGCGGCCGCGGCGTAGCCGAGTAGTCAGACCGTGTTCGATCCTAAGTGACCGCATGTGAGATTTGTGGTGGATAAAGCGGCGCAGGTGCGGGTTTTCTCCGGGTTTCCGGTTTCCCCTGCCATCACAATCCACCGGGGCTCCATCTTCATGTATCATCAGTTTCATCGCGTGCGGTGCCAGAGTAGTAAAAGCAGGCGTTAAACACTACAAAAAAAAAAAAAAAAAAAAAAAAAAGGAACACACACACACCTCCCTATATGGACCTTTTTTTTAAAGGCTTTTTTCCTACTCAGTGGTCCTCAAAACATATATTTCTGGTGATATTTCGGTGGAATACGGTACCATTTCATTTTCATGTGCATTGTTTGCACACACGTGTGAGCACACATTGTTATAGCCATTTTAAAATAAAAATAACGAATGCTCCATGTAAAGGGTAGTGACATGTGCGGGACTTTCTTTGAAATTTCCGTGTCGCATCTTGAAGATATTGAATTTGAAATATTACGTTTGGTATTAATTTGACCTTTTTTTTGAGTTAAGGCGCTTTTTAGAACTACACTTTTTGGATTCAGGAGGCAGCAAAACATGTATACTTCCAACCCTTGCGAAGGATAGGGAATATTCTTGACTAGAGAAAAATTCTAACCCCTGCTGGGAATCGAACCCGGGGCTCTTCATACAGAGGCAGGTGCTCTACTGACTGAATTAGGTAACCATGGCAAGGCAATATTGTTTTTCAAATTTGGTAAATTTTATTAATGAAAGCATATCGTGTTTACCATCATTTTTAAAAGGGAAGTGTAGGCATGTATTTCACAGGTACAAAGGGAAAGTAAGATTTTGTGCTACATTTATTGATAATTATCTTAAATGGCTCGCTTCCTAATCACAGAAGGTTTAACTTATTTATTTAGTGTGATTGATAAGCCTCTCCGGGAATTCGGAAA
This sequence comes from Hymenopus coronatus, assembly GCA_030762935.1. Taxonomy (NCBI): domain Eukaryota; kingdom Metazoa; phylum Arthropoda; class Insecta; order Mantodea; family Hymenopodidae; genus Hymenopus; species Hymenopus coronatus. The sequence goes on along the minus strand of CM060888.1, from coordinate 116,248,678 downwards.
ATGTTTACATAATAATCATATCAGATACAAAGTAAACGTTAATGTGCGTAAAATGGTCCAGACGCGCTCGCTAAAGTGCCTCGCTTTGGTTCTTCGTGGAGTCCCACTTTGGGCATTGTGTTTGTAAATGTGTGTTGTATCATCAAACAGAAAGCGGTATATAGGTTAACAAAGGGAACGTAGGAACCTGAGGGGGAAAAAAGGGAAAAAATAGGAAAAAGGAATACGGTGCAGGAGTCCTGACAAGACTCCGAAACTGTATATTAAAAAATAAAATACAGAATCGCTCCTAACAGTGTTCATTATATGCCCTCCTGTATTCACGTGACCCAACAGCATGAAGCTCTATCTCATTTAGGGATTTGCACTGAATCGTACAGCCGTGTGCTCTAACCATGGAAGAAATTCCCATGTGGGTTATGACAATATTCAGTGGCTACCATTTTGCTGTTACTGCTCCCTAGTGGCGAAATTTACAGATATGTAATGAGCAGCTATTACAGAACTAAACTTGAAGAGATTATCTAGTTGTTGACATATGTATTTACATTCTGTATGTAATGGTTATTGATCTATTCACTTTAAAGTCCTAAGCAGATTAATGAATCTTAGCGTATTTGCGTAACTAAATAGATAAATCAAACATATATACATTTATTCATCTTCATTAAGTCATATTTAATTTAATAAGAGGAAAGGTTGCACCCGTTTCAGTAATCGATATTGGTGACGAGATGTCGAAACGCTAACTCTGTTCTCTTAAAGCAATGTTGGTACATGGGTTTTATTATAAAAGCTCCAATAACTAAGTCACATGAAGCTTTTTTCAAATGGTAAGACTTACTGACAAACGCTCAGTTTTATTTAAAGGTGTAAACTGCAAGACTTACAATGTTTAGGTGAGTGCTGAAAGACCTTTGGATAAACCCTTAGGTTTTCTTATCCCTGATCATTACTTCTTGATAGTAAACGTCCTGTGCCTCCTCGAATCCTGCTGTATTTTTTCACAGCTCCTGATCTATTAAACGTACATCATCCTTCACCTTAAATCCTGAAGCCACCTGCTTCCATCTCGCATGCGCGATCAGCTATACCATTGAACTATTGCCCCTAATATGCGCAGTATAGGGGAGATTCTTACCACTCATTTGGTATACTAATAATATATGTATATATATATATATACATACATATACTTGTGCAGTTTATAGAGTATCGCTTACATTTATATTTGCAAGACTACTGATAATTTCAACCGCAATCTGAATGCACGTTATTAACAGGTTGATATTCGCATAATCACATTTGAAATTAACGTCTCGGGGTCGTGGAAACCAGACAGATTCCTTCGTAAGGGAGGGAAATCTGTTTCCTCTTATTTATACATAAAAGAATGTCACACTTTGATGAAGAATGTCCCGGTGCAAAATTGATTGCCATTTTGCCCGATGCACCCTGCTTCCTCCCGTGGCGCTATCTTAAGTCTGTAAGCTAAACCAATTTACACCATGTGGGTCTATAGCTGTCAGTGAATGTGAAAATCTGGCTAATTACAAAAACACAGCTAGAACGTCCCATTTATGCCAGGGGCCTTGCACGAATCTACCTAATTCTTATTTGAACTTAGGCAATACGTTTGGAACAATCTGATGTGTTCTATCCACATGACTTTCTCAGTGTCACCGCCTGCGGTGCCATAATTAGTTAAACCGGGCGTTCAACACTGCGTTGTTTTGAAGATCTTCGTTGGTTTGAAAGTGCTGCCCTCCAGGCCATGTTTTTAGTTCAGGCAAAAGGTGAAAGTCGCTGGGTGCCAGGTCAGGATTGTGCGGCGGATGATCGAAAATGTCCCATTGAGATTGTTCAAGGAGCTGACGGGTTGTGCCAGCAGTGTGTTGATGAGCGTTGTCATGGATCAACACAATTCCTGAAGTCAGCATTCCTCTTCATTTGTTTTAAATGACTCTCCGCAAACGTCGTAAAGTTTCACAATAAACAGCTGCATTGATAGTGGTTCCGGGCTGCATCATTGGCAGCAACATTTTTTGAAGCGGGTATTGCAAAATTTGTGCACAGGTACGATAAATATCTCAATCTTTTCGGTGATTATGTTGAAAAGTAACCATAAGTGTACAAAAGTTTTAGTAATAAAATGATTGTTTTCTATGAACTTGTCCTTTATTTATAGCCTGTCGGAGGTTGGAAAAAAAAAACGGCCTTCGTGTGTGTGTATATATATATATATATATATATATATATATATATATATATATATATATAGCTTTAAAAAAAAAATTAGATACAGGGAACCCTCAAATGTGTATTTCAAGTGCAATCTCGGTATCAAATATTTGGGATGGAATGCAATACCTTCTCTATACAATATGTACGTACATCTTGGTCCTAAAATGACCATATACCACAAAAAGTGAGAACTTCTAATATAAATTTAATATCCTTGGAATTTGTAAACATGTAGTAGTTAACTTAATAGAAGTAACAATTTTCCACATCCATGCTTGTAGCGTTACATATTTAAAATACACACAGTTGATTCAATAGAAACATAACACTAAAGAAAACTAAAACATGTAAAGGAGCATGTTGTTATTAAAAAAAGTGCTCGAAAAATCTAAACACTTACCGAGAAATCTTTATAAACTGGCCTATAAATAATGCGTCTTATAGGGGATGATTGCTTCAATATTTTCTGAAGAATATCCTTATGCATCTACACTAATGGCGCCATAAATTAACATATATTTTTATAAATTATACCTAATCCTTTCATAAGCATTTAGGATATGCATACATCATATATGATACGAATTAGATAATACTCAAACATCAGATATTTACCAGTGCTAACAATAAAATAATAATAATAATAATAATAATAATAATAATAATAATAATAGTGCACTAACTAATAAAGTATGTACAACTGTTTTATAAAATCAGTTAACTATATATAAAAATAAAAAATGACAATGCAAGCATTGAAAACTGGCGTATGGTAAAATTCTGTTATGTAAAAAAAAAAAATTCAAAAAATTAATTTATGTAAAAAGGAAAATGGCGTGTTATTTATGGACGCTCTGTAACTACCGTGGTTCTCAGCGTCCCATTCTAAATTGGGTGTGAAAGACCGCTTAATTTTGCTCAGAGTCCTCTCTATCAGGTTTGAGGGATTCCAATAAAACAAAAATTGATATGTTCCATTCACATGACTTTTTCTATATGTCTGCAACAAATTATTGTTAAAAAGCGTATGCTTCTTTTTACTTCAAGCCTATCGAGAAAAATTAGCAGAAATAGTCTTATTACTTGCTTCCATGTAAGTAGAAGGGAAATATGGGAGTATCATAGTCTAAAATATTAGACAAAAGCTGATTACTATGTGATGGAAGTTCCTTTGTTTGTGTGGATAGGAGTTGACAAATTCTCGTATGAGAAAAGCATAAGTGTTTTAAACTTGAATAAGTAATACCTCAAAAACGATCCACTTCACAAAAAGGATATATATCTAAATTGCGTGTTTTAACGAGCTCTACATTTTCTGTTAAGTTAATTTTGTCCACCTTTTACGGTTTGCCAGTTATGCAAAATTCCGTAAAATTCATCCAAAATAAAGAAGTAGTCTTCAGAGGCTATTTCCAGAAAATTCAAGATATACATCTTACTTGGCATTTACACATCTTTAATATGCGATATTTTAATAAAATCGTAAGAGCCATTTTTGAGAAAATCAAAATTTTCAACAATTTTTCCATGTATGGGGTGGTTGAAAATCTTTGTACCGCATCCTTGGAAGATTCCAAAATTAAATATCAAGTTTGGTATTTAAGGTCCTCTCGTTTTTTAGCTATTCTGTCCACATACACACACACACACATACGCACACGTACACACACACACACAGGGACCTTTTCCCAAAAATGCTTCTTTTTTTTTTTTTTTGGATCCAGGGAGACCCAAAACATGTGAAATCTCGGTATCGAATTTTTTGTTGCAATACAATATCTGCTCTACACACTATGTACATAGTACGTGTAGAGAAAGTAAAACACAACAAACATGCGGGTATGGATATCTTGATTAGGAGAAACTCCAGCGCTCGTCACGTGCTTAAAGGATGGCCCTTGTAATTTCCATGGCCTATAGAAATTATTCATCTTCTAGATGGTATACACTATTATCTCATATTTTCATTATTTCATACTACAGGAAATTATTAGGATATCAATGAATAGGAACGTTTTATTGGAATTGGTTGAAAAGTATGAACTGCGCTTGAAATTCAGATTCCTAAAAGTAAAACCAGATTCGTATGCGAACATAGATGTTCGTTTTAGTTACTTTACCACGTATTCACAATGTGCATGGTAGCCAGAGAAAGTGTTTTATTCCAACTAAAAATCTGATTCCGAGATTTCATCAGAAATATATATTCAAAAGTAGTATTTTTTGATACAGATCCTTCTATGTGTTTTTGAACAGCATAACTCAAAAACGAAAATTTGCTAAAGTACCTTTGACATTTAAGTTAAGTATCTGGCGGTGCCGTGGCAGAGTGGTTAGAGCACTCGCCTTTCACCTAGATGGCCCGGATTCGATCTAAGCGCCCGCGTTTGGGATTTGTGTTAGACGAAACGGCGTTTTCTCCGGTTTCTCCAGTTTCCATCACCACTCATTCCACCAATTGCTCCATCATCATCCTTTCTATCATCCATTTTGCTTTCATTGCATATCAACCACTTCCTGACGCCCATGCCCGGCTACGGGCCAACCCCTCGTTTCAGGTTCTTCATTCTGTCGCTACGTGCCGTTGACTCCCGGCAGGCACCCTCTTGTAAATCCTGCATACGGGAAGGGTATGCCGATTGCGTAAAAACAGAAAGGTTCCGACACAAAGATTTTCAGGAAAATCGTGCTCCCCAAAGTATATACTTGGAACATTATACAAGACTTTCAATTTTCTCCAAAATGGCTCTAATAATTCTGACTAAAATGCCGCGTATTAAAGATACCTACATAAAAAAACAAAATATGTCTTAAATTTTCTGGAAAAAGGCTCTGAAGCTCTCTTCTTTCTGGAGGACTTTTGCATAACCAGTTAAGCGTAAGGCATAGATAAAATCTTACAACACAAAAAATGTAGTAGTCATTAAAACGCACAGACTATGTCAGGTGGATTTTTTTGTGGAGTTAACAATTTCTAAGATATTCTTTGATATCGGGTTTAAAGTTTCCAATAATTTGACTTTTCTCAAATGGGAACTTGATATTTCCTTTTTTTTATCTTGAAAAGAGAAGACACTTTCAATTACATCACATAGACGAACTTTTAAAAGATCTGATTCCCCTTAGTTCAGTATATTCCATTATTTCCCTTTTATTTACAAAGACTATTTCTGCTAATTTTTGTCTCGATTAACATGAAGTAGATAGAAGAATACCATTTTGTAAGAGTAGTTTTTGCAGAATAGTTAGAGAAAGTCATGTGAGTGAAACACATCAGATTTTTTTCAGCAATAATGAACAACATATTTTGACACATATTTTTGAGCAGCCTTGGCGCGCTCATGTATTTTATGAATCAGAATCCCAAGTTACCTTTTATATAATATATTCTTCACTATAAATTTTAGGATGTAATTAAAGTTAAAATTATAATAGAAATAATAGAAACAAAACTTCATGTGCACGCAGAGTGCCAAAAAAGTTGGTTAACCCTGATCATTGCGAAAATGCATGGTACTAATTAAGAATCGCCTAATACTTTATCACTGCATCTCTAGAGAACGTACAGCTTGCTTGCGCTATTAAAAGGTTACCATAGATATATTTCTTCCTCTTCTCTCTCTGTCCCACACATTTATTCCCTCTTACTCACCCATCCATTCCTCTATCTCTTATTGTGCAAATACCATGTAAAATTATATTAAATCGACAATGCACCTATTTTTTCCAGAATGTTAGCAGTTCAAGCACAAATAAGATGTAACTTTAAACTAACATATCTGTTTCTAAAACTTTATACGATTTATGTTCGTTTCTGCAGTAGCGGTAAAACAACTTCAGAAAATACAATATTAAATAAAAAAATCCGATGTGATCCATTCAAATGACCTTCTCTACATCCCTGCAGCAAATTATTGTTACAAAACTTATGCTTCTATTTATTTCATGCTAATCAAGAAAAAAAATAGTAGAAATGGTCTTATTACTTGCTTCCTTGTAAGTTGAAAAGATATAAGGGGGTACCATAAGTTAAAATGATAGTCAAAAGCTGGTTGCTATGTGACTGAAGTTCCTTTACTTGTACGCACAGGAGTTGACAGATTTCCTGTATGAGAAAAGTGTAAGTTTTTCAAAGCTGAAACTAAAAACAAGAAATATCTAAAAAACGATCAACTCCACACTACATAACATGAAGTTTGTGTTTTAACGTGCTCTAAATGTTGTTTGTGGTAAGTTTTTGTCCATCTCTTATGGATTAGCAGTTACGTAAACTTCCGTAAAATTCATCCAGAATGAAGTAGTCTTCAGAGGCTATTCCCAGAAAATTCAAGATATACATTTTATTTTGGATGTAAATATCTTTAATAATCGATATTTTAATCAAAATCGTTAGAGCTATTTTTTAGAAAATCAAAATGTTCGAAAAACATTTTTATATGATGGGTAGTTGGGAGTGGGGGGATTTTCTTGAAAATCTTCGTGTCAAATCTTTGAAAGATACCAAATTTAAATTTCCAAGTTTGTTATTTAACGGTATTTTGATTTTTGAGCTATGCTGGACACAGACACATATACACACAAGCACGCGCGCGCGCACACAGACACTGACCTTTTTCCAAAAATGCTTTTTTTTTATTCAGGGGGAACCAAAACATGTATGTCCGTTGAAATCTCGGTATCGAATTTTTGGGTATAATGCAATACCTTCTCTATACACTATGTACATAGTACGTGTAGAGAAACTAAAAATGTAAGATGAATCCCCGACAGATAACGGGACGAGGCAATACTTTGAAAAGTTTGGAGTAAGATATGTGATGAATCAAGGTTAAGAGATCGCCTCACAACATAGGTATTAAGCTGTATTGACTCTCAACATCGGTTATGGGATGTCTCCTTGTCGTTTGTGATTAGGCGAGTGTTTTAATGTATGAATAAATATTATAATATGCTGAGGTACTTACTTATAGACTGGGCCCCAAATAACACTTGAAATGGAATGTTGGTTTATTGGAAAAGAAAATGTCAAAACGAAACGTTGCACATATAAGTTTCGATACCCCCCCCCCCCCAGCATTCGCCAGTTATGAGGATTGGGGAATGCCTGGAAAAACATCAGAAAGGTAGGATTTGAACCCTCTTTATAATGTCGGCCTTTTCGAAGATCTATCACTTCGTGAATTTGAATTTAATTTATTTTCACATTGGGAAATAGTCATTTCTAATAATGAATTAGATAGAAACGCGATTACCAAAGCATTTCTGCGATATATCGTGTAAAAAAGGTGAGACAATTTGTATAATTCTTACTTGACTGAAATAATTTTAATTCGGATTGTTTTGTGTCCCTAACGCCACCTTTACTTAAGATTGTGCTTTCAAATGAGTCGTTAAACTGCCGATGAATAAGACCTAAAGCGTTCAGTATTTTGAATGAACTAAAACCAATTAGGACGATTGATGAAGATATTATTATTTGTTTTCGTAAACTTCCACGGCCAATATTAAAATTATCTTGGTCCAGAGTTTCCGGTGTAGACCGCGTCTTAAAGCTAAAATCTGCCGACGTTTCGCCCATCTTGTGATAAGGCTTCCTCAGGGCTAACTGCGTCTGGTCCGGCTGGCGTACCTTCTTTTATACTGTAGTTGGGACATGCCAAGTACCGCCCTCCTGTGTTGCCATTGGTTATCGTTTGGCCAATGGCTGGGGTCGCTGATTTCTTTATTCCTATTGGCTCGCTGGCCGCAAGGTGGGATGCTTTTTTTAGCAGAGGTCTCCAGATGGTGTTCAAACTTTTTCCATTGTCTCTGTTAACTTTATGTTCTTCTTTAATTATTTCTATGCTTTCGCGTATAATGCGATGTTTGTAGTCTTCACATGGTACCAATAATTTCATGTTATCAAAATCAATGTGATGGCCAGTTTCAATAGCATGTTCGGAGAGAGCGGACTTTTCAGGCTGATTAAGTTTGAGGCTTCTGATGTGCTCTTTTCGACGTGTGATTGCCGATCTTCCGGTCTGACCTATATATGCTTTGCCGCAATCGCAGGTTATTTTATAAATTCCTGGCTTAAGTAGTGGGTTGGATTTGTCTTTTACTGGTCTGAGGGTGGATTGTAACTTCCGAACCGTGCTGTACCGAGTATTAATCCCGTGTTTGAGTAAAATTTTTGCCAATCCTTTCAGTGGTGCCCTGAACAAAAGGAAGGCGAGCCCATCTTGTCTTTTGTTTTTGTTTTTCTTTTTGTGGTTTTTTGGCATTCTTTCCCCAGTATTTTATGTCGGTTTTTGAGTATCCGTTGGCTTTTAACAGTTCCTGTAAGTGGTGTCTCTCTTCAGTTAAAAGATTTGGGTCACAAATACGCGTAGCTCGTTGGAACAGAGTTTTGACCATGCTTCGTTTTACTGAAATGGGGTGGTGGGATGTGGCATCTATGTATCTGTCTGTATGTGTAGCCTTTCGGTAAACTGAACAATGCACTGTTTTACTTGCTGAATTTCGCTCTACTAGAACGTCTAAAAATGGTAATTTTTGGTTATGTTCTAGTTCCATAGTAAATTGTATATTTTGATGAAGACTGTTTAGATGTTCAAGGAACTCTGGGATGTTGTTCAATCCATGTGGCCATACCACGAAAGTGTCATCCACATATCTTAACCACATATCCGGTTTGAGTCGGCAAGTTTCCAAGGCCGTGTTTTCAAAATCTTCAAGGAAGATATTAGCCACAATCGGCGAGATAGGAGATCCCATGGCTGCACCTTCTTGTTGTTGGTAGATGTCTTCTTGGTATGAGAAATACGTATTGGTTATACAGTGGGCAACAAGGTCGGTCCAGTCTTCTGGGAGATGGTTAATGCTGATTCTTTGTTGTACGGATCTAAGAGCTTCTTCAACTGGGATGCGAGTAAACAGAGATTTTATGTCAAAGCTGACTAAGATGTGGTGCTCTTCAAAGGTAAAATTCCGGAGTATTTGTACAAAATGGCCGGAGTCCCTGACAAAAGAGTCTTGCCCACTAGTGGTTGGAGACCCTTGGCTAGTTTACGAAAACATATAACACACCTCTACGGGGAGAGAATGTATAAGAAAACACAACTGTTCTGCCAACTGCGGAAGAAGAAACTACGACTTATTTCACAATTAACCTTCCTAAAACGATGCAGAGACCAACATGTAGTTCCGACGTTTGTACAGTTGAAACACCACATCAACACCAGATATGCACGCAACATATTACGGAAAGCCTCGCTCAGTCTACTAAGGGAGAGAATAGCCTTTACAAGACGAGAGTTACATTTTACAGAGACAGAATTGTATGGAATGCATCACCTGCTTGCTACCGATTTAGAAGAAAACGACTGGAATATTTTGGAGAAAATTTCATACACATTAGCATACCAGACAGCATATATTGCTGAAGATAGGCAACGAAAAAAATTTCAAACATTAAAAAAGAAACAATATCCATTGGAACACAAATTAGATATAGAAAGGTTAGTGGTCAATGTTTCAAAAATCACTCTAGACGAACCCACGACACAAGTCCTAGCAAAGGGACTAAAGTTTGCTATCACACCCCGGCATATACCGATGGAGGAGTTTATTACTGGAATAGAGGCTTCACTTACTGGCTTACCAGAGGAGACATCCAATGATATCAGAATGGACACTTACAAGGTACTCAAACACGCAAAAGTTCCCAAAGCAAACATCGCTCATGCGGAACGTCAAGCCCTCAAAAGCATTGCTACCAACCCAGACATCGTAATCTTACCAGCAGATAAAGGCAACGCTGCTGTCGTGATGGACACTGAGGATTATGGAGAAAAAATGACACACCTACTGCATGATACAGCGTATAAGAAAGTAGAGAAGAATCCAATAAACAAACTAGAACGAACCACAATTTCGGTAATAAAAAAATTCTTCAATACCAACAGAACAACAAAAACGTCTCCTCCCTCATGACTCTCGTACACCGACGTTCTATGGGCTGCCTAAAGTTCACAAACAAAACATCCCATTGAGACCAATCGTCAGTGCCATAGGCTCACCCACTCATAACTCGCCAGATTTCTAGCCAAGGGTCTCCAACCACTAGTGGGCAAGACAGACTCTTTTGTCAGGGACTCCGGCCATTTTGTACAAATACTCCGGAATTTTACCTTTGAAGAGCACCACATCTTAGTCAGCTTTGACATAAAATCTCTGTTTACTCGCATCCCAGTTGAAGAAGCTCTTAGATCCGTACAACAAAGAATCAGCATTAACCATCTCCCAGAAGACTGGACCGACCTTGTTGCCCACTGTATAACCAATACGTATTTCTCATACCAAGAAGACATCTACCAACAACAAGAAGGTGCAGCCATGGGATCTCCTATCTCGCCGATTGTGGCTAATATCTTCCTTGAAGATTTTGAAAACACGGCCTTGGAAACTTGCCGACTCAAACCGGATATGTGGTTAAGATATGTGGATGACACTTTCGTGGTATGGCCACATGGATTGAACAACATCCCAGAGTTCCTTGAACATCTAAACAGTCTTCATCAAAATATACAATTTACTATGGAACTAGAACATAACCAAAAATTACCATTTTTAGACGTTCTAGTAGAGCGAAATTCAGCAAGTAAAACAGTGCATTGTTCAGTTTACCGAAAGGCTACACATACAGACAGATACATAGATGCCACATCCCACCACCCCATTTCAGTAAAACGAAGCATGGTCAAAACTCTGTTCCAACGAGCTACGCGTATTTGTGACCCAAATCTTTTAACTGAAGAGAGACACCACTTACAGGAAGTGTTAAAAAGCCAACGGATACTCAAAAACCGACATAAAATACTGGGGAAAGAATGCCAAAAAACCACAAAAAGAAAAACAAAAGACAAGATGGGCTCGCCTTCCTTTTGTTCAGGGCACCACTGAAAGGATTGGCAAAATTTTACTCAAACACGGGATTAATACTCGGTACAGCACGGTTCGGAAGTTACAATCCACCCTCAGACCAGTAAAAGACAAATCCAACCCACTACTTAAGCCAGGAATTTATAAAATAACCTGCGATTGCGGCAAAGCATATATAGGTCAGACCGGAAGATCGGCAATCACACGTCGAAAAGAGCACATCAGAAGCCTCAAACTTAATCAGCCTGAAAAGTCCGCTCTCTCCGAACATGCTATTGAAACTGGCCATCACATTGATTTTGATAACATGAAATTATTGGTACCATGTGAAGACTACAAACATCGCATTATACGCGAAAGCATAGAAATAATTAAAGAAGAACATAAAGTTAACAGAGACAATGGAAAAAAGTTTGAACACCATCTGGAGACCTCTGCTAAAAAAAGCATCCCACCTTGCGGCCAGCGAGCCAATAGGAATAAAGAAATCAGCGACCCCAGCCATTGGCCAAACGATAACCAATGGCAACACAGGAGGGCGGTACTTGGCATGTCCCAACTACAGTATAAAAGAAGGTACGCCAGCCGGACCAGACGCAGTTAGCCCTGAGGAAGCCTTATCACAAGATGGGCGAAACGTCGGCAGATTTTAGCTTTAAGACGCGGTCTACACCGGAAACTCTGGACCAAGATAATATTATTATTATTATTATTATTATTATTATTATTATTATTATTATTATTATTATTATTATTATTATTATAACTCCATGGCACGACAGCTCACAGGGAACCTTGGCCTACCGCCCGACCGCTGCGTCCCCCATCTCGGTCCAGTACAGACGTCATGAATGGGGTGCAGTATTGGAGGGCGAGGCGTGGTCAGTGCCTCAAGCCCCCCGGCCGGTTAATGCGGTCCTAATGACCTGGAGCCGCTACTTCTCCATCAAGTAGCTCCTCAATTGGGACCTTACGAGGCTGAGTGCACCCCGGGCAAGGTCTCCCAGCGGGGGAAAAAATCCCCATGCCGGTACTGGGGATCGAACCCAGGTCTTCCGCTTGGTAAGCAGCTGCGCTACTACCACGCTAAGGAGACGACCATCATTATTATTATTATTATTATTATTATTATTATTTTTATTATTATTTAGTTATTGTTATTATTATTATTATTATTTTGTTATTATTATTATTATTATTATTATTATTATTATTATTATTATTATTGGCATCAGAATCATTCTCGGACCGAAAGAAGCAATTACTGCGGGACTGATTCATGGATTCTGTGGCAATGCGGTCTGCGGTCGCCCAAACGTTTGCTTGAAGTCGGAGGGGACTGGAATGGGTAAACACGATAGCGACTCGCCGGTAACCGGAAGCCTTGGAAGTGTTTAACGCCCCGCTTTTATTGCTATGACACCGCAGGCGATGACATTGATGATACATGGATGAAGATGTAGCATCGGTGGAATGTGATGGCGAGGGAAATCGGAGAACCCGGAGAAAACCCGCCCCTGCGCCGCTTTGTCCACCACAAATCTCACTTGCGGTCCAACCGGGCCGTCTAGGTGAGAGGCGAATGGTCTGATCACTCGGCCACGGCTCGGCCTAAGCCTTGGAATTCGAGTCGTCAACCGACACATGATGGAAGCATCCAGTAGCTTCGACAAGTTTGCAGAAAATTCTGTGACATCATTTTCTGGCTATAAAAGGTGGAAGAATTGCAACTCAAGATATAATATAATGTTCCGATGTCGTTGTGGTTTGTTGAGAATAATCATCGTTGCGTCGTCGTTTAGTGAACGTGTGTCATAATTGTAGTGAGTCATGAATGAGTGGTATACTTAAAGAGCATTATCATTGTAACAAATGTTACAATATTTTAACATAATATGACACCACACTCTATAGGATTTAAAACGAAGTAATTAACTATTGTTAATTGAATCTATTGCTCGTTCTGATTGTACTTTACGCAGATACAGAAATGGAATATAAAGCGAATAACTAAGAGTTATTTGCAGAGTAATAATTAGAAGGGACGTTAGATATTTAACAATAAATAACTGCAGACGGACAGAACATCAATTACGGAAATTAATGGTAATAGTAAATCCTTATGGTATGAATTCCCAAGAACAAATATTTCTTAAAGCTCATAGGCCGAAATAATGAAAATAAGTTAAGAATTAATAATCTCCACTTTGGATTTAATTTATGCAACAGTGTTTATGAGCTGGTGTAAATCCAAAGGTAATGTGGAAAGGTAATTGCTCAGAAATTAAGTACCTACTGGAACAAACCAGAAGACGCCACTGCAAATCTGCAAGTCCTAACAAAGATAAACTTACATTTGTGTAAATTCTGCTAGTCTCGTGACTATAGTAACTAGGCATTTTCTACTAATTCTAAAGAACTTTTATGTCTGTAGGTCCTACGCAGTTATTCTTTAAATGAAAAATCTCTGTTCCATTTATATGACTTTCTCTAGTTGTTCTTCTATTTACTTAACGCTAATCAAGAAAAAAACTTAGCAGAAAGGGTCTTATTACTTGCTTCCTTGTCAACACACGAGAAATAAGGGAGTACCAAGGGCTAAAGCGATATGCAAATCTTTTAAAATATGGTTTATATGTGATTGAAGTACCTTTGTTGTATGGACAGGAGTTGACAAATATCCTAATGAGAAAATCAAAAGTTTTTAAAGCTGGACCCAATAACACGGAATATCTCAAAAACGACCAACTCCACGAGAAAAAATGTATATAACATAAATTGTATGTCTTAACGAACTCTGTATTTTTGTGAAGTAAGTTTACGGTTAACCACTTATGAAAATTCCGCAAAATTCATCCAGAATAAGGAAGTAATTTTCAGAGACTATTCCCAGAAAATTCAAGATATACATATTACTGGCCATTTACACATCTTTAATATAGTATATTTTAATCAAAATATTTTGACTGATTTTTGAGAAAATCAAAATTTTCAAACTTTTTTCTATGTAATGAGTAGCTGGGGATGGGCAAATTTTCCTGAAAATCTTCGTGTTTTATCCTTGGAAGATACTGAACTTAAATACAAAGTTTGGTATTTAACGGAGTTTTCGTTTTTGAGCTATGGTGCCCACAGACAGACACACACAGTCACACATACGGACCTTTTTCTAAAAATGCTTTTTGCTTCTCAGGGGACACCAAAACATATATTACCGGAGAAATCTCGACATCGAATTTTGAGTGGAATACAATACCTAGTTTCTCTATCCACTATGTATTATGTACATGCCAACTAGAGAAAGTAAAGATGGTAATATGCATAATGAGAGCTAATAAAGGAACAGTTCTCCATATGTTTACCTAAAATAATAAGGCTTACGTTGTACTATTTATCTGCCGGAAAGACTACCTAACTAATGCTGTAAAACCATTGTTTTCCTAAATGCTCACAGAGTCAGTATCTCCTCTGTAATACACATACAGGAATCATTAAGGGCGTGTTATTTTTCTTGACATCATTCTGGATGTGGGATATGCGAATGTTTTCGCAAAGGCTTCAGAGACCGCGGTTAGACCACTCGTCTCTCATCTAGGTGGCCCGGGTTCGATCCCAAGCATGTGGATTTGTAGTATATAAATCGGTGCAGGGGCGGTTTTCTCCGGATTCTCTGGTTTCACCTGCTACCAGTGTCATCGCCTGCGATGACATTGCAGTAAAAGCGGGAGTTAAACACTATCCCCCCCCCCCCAAAACAAGTTTCAAAATCCTTTGCAATGAGAATGAACGCTTGGTGGCGTCACATGATAAAGCTACACAACTGACAACTGACTGAAAAGAAAGCACGCTATTTTCTGACCAAATAAAATAGTGCATATTCATGTTAAACGACCATCTTCCATGTTTGAGAACGAAATTACAATTACATTAGTTAAGCGGTTTGTAATTTATTTAATACAATGTATAAATGCTTAAAACACCTTTTTATTCTTTACTGATACATAAAACATAGGTAGAGCCAGTGTTGCCTTCCATCTAACAATTCGAAGCCGAAATTTTAGCGAAAATATGCGTTTTATAGTTCTGTGTATCCAAAAAAGCATTTTTAGAATAAGGTCCATGTGTGTTTGTCCGTGTGTCTGTGAACACAACACAAAAACGAACAGTCGGTAAAATACGAAAATTGGTATTTTAGTTTAGTAACTTTCAGGATGTGACACGAATATTTTAAGGAAAACTTCCCCGCCCCAAACTACCCTTTAAAGCAAAAGAATTTAAAACAGTTTGAATGTCTCAAAAATGGCTCGGAAGAGTTTGATTAAAATACCGTAGGTATATTAAAGCAATTTACATGACAAACAAAATGTAATAAATTGAATTTTCTGGGAGTAGTCTCTGAAGATCTCTTCTTTCTTGATGACTTTGCATAACTGGTAAACCGTAAGTGATAGGCAAAACCTTTTTAAAGCATATAATTTATGTCATATACATTTTTTCGAGGAGTTTCCCATTTCCGTGATATTCGTTGTTATTGATTTCACTTTTAAAATACTTAAAGTTTTCGCAGAAAGGAGTTTTTCACCTTCTGGCCATGCAAAGACGTGAATTTAAATTACTCAGTGACCCGCTTTTAAAAGATTTGACTATCGCTTTGGCCTAGTTTACTCCCTTACTTCCCTTCTAATTTTGAGAAGAGTAAGCATTTTAATAATAATTGATTACAGAGATGAAGAACAAGTCATGTGATTGGGACATATAAGATTTTTTACTCTCTGTACATGGCCTCTATCCAGCTAAACATTAAAAAGCATGTATACTGTGTTAGATGATATGTTAGAATGCCTTTTCAAGTGTGCTTTACCTCTAATGCCTTTCAGAAAATTCTTTGTGTGCAATTCTTATTGACATAGTAATGACGATATTAATGTCGAAATCTGTACCAATATAATATAATGCTCAGATGCCATGTAATATGAAAATTCAGTTTTCATACCAATAAAACTACATTATCAAAACGCTCATGGATAGAATTAATTAGATAGAAGTTACCCCACAACAAAGCCGCTTGCCTACCTACGGTGCCGAGGTAATGCAGGCAGTTTGGAGAGCACTAAGTCGCCTGTTTTAGCAGCTTTTGCGTGAATATACCGATGTACTGCAGTGTGGTTAGCTAACAGATATATTTAGTTATCTGCGTATTTTTCCAGTATAAAATTTTACTATGACAACGAATGCAAGGAAATGACTGCAAAAATTAGCTGGGATACATACGCCGCTAATAAACTATTTTAAAGAAAATTTAACGTTAATGATCTTAAGGATGGAAGCAAGGAACTGAAAATGGCAAAAGGTAAAAATATTATATGAATATTACCACAAAAATTAACCCGTTTAACAATCACACAAGAAGTTTATTTTACTAACTCGTAATATTAAATAAAACATTTATACATTTAACAGCAGTTTATGTACATTCCTGAGAGTTTACTATTAGGATTATTGCCAGTTAGGATAATAAGTAAAAGATACTAGTGGTTAGGACAAAATACGTATGATTCGCTTTCAAAACAAACTGGAAACTTAACGAGTCATAGGTATTCTTTTCAGTAAGTAACTGTCCCATGTTCCTTCACCTGAGAGCTAGAGCAAGTTTGCTTGTACAAAGAAGAAACCCGGTTGTTTTCATGACCCATGTTTGCCAAGAACACCCTCTGAGGTGAATATGTGGGTATCACTTACAAATGATTCTTGCGCTGCCTAATCTCAAAATGTTGTATTTTTCAATGTTACATAAAACATACCCGAAAGGGTTTCGAAGTTGCGACATCAAACTTCAAGTATAACCTTTATTATGTTATACTCTTTCGGTCTCGTGACGAAACAGCGTGTATGATTCGGGATCTAACGTCGTTCCCATCAAATATTTCACTTGTATTGCGAAGCAGGAGTGCAGCTTAGAGGTAGGGGAACTGAAAGAAGATATAAAATATAAGCCCACTTCTGTTACTTTAGCACGGTTAAAAACTGAACCTAGAGAACAGAGATAATAGAACAAATAAATACACTATAATCAAGGTTTGGATTTCCGATGTCCATTCTGGCCTCATCTAAGTAGTGTAGCTTTTTCTTCGTCGTGATATTCAGCAGCCCAGAATTACGGATTCATACTTTCCCTTCATTATAGCTCCCTCTTGTTCAATATGTTTATATATTTAAAGTTCATTCTTTGGGGTAGTTTATTATAGCTATTGAACAGAGGACCAATTATGTCACTTATTTTCAGAATTCTATCAATGATTATCTTTGTAATTTTCAAGTCAGATATCATGGAGGACATATTGATGCATTGTTATTCCGAATAACTCAATTATATCAATGCGGCTAATACATTTAGGGACGCGAAGTGTGACGAAAGCAACCACAAGCATGCCTTCCTTCAGACTGGAAGTAAAGTTGTTGGACCCCGTGTAACGTTTATTTGTTGTAAAAAGTCCACATACCTTGAAAGAAAAGGTCACTAATCTAAACTCAGTCAGTTTCACCGCATATGGGATTTGTGGAGGACAAAACGGCGCAGGGGCGGGTTACTCCGTGTTCTCCAATCATCGCATCCCACCGGTGTTCCATCTTCTTTCCACGTATCATCAGTGGAATATGAGTAAAAGCGAACGTTAAGCGCTATGAAGAAAATCTGATGTGCTTCATTCCCATGACTTTCACTACATCTCTGTTTCAAATTATTGTTAATTCACGCATATGCGTGACATTATAATAAATCATCTATAATAAAAAACCATTATTCTATTCGTAATACCTATAATTTTACTGAGGGACGATTTTAACAACATAAGAACTGGTGGAAAGAGAGCAATGAGGAAAACAAGGATCTCGAATTTTCTATCATTTCCTTAGATAACGTTTTGGTAATGTATAAACTTGAAAATTGTGTGTATTTTCCATGGATTCTTGGTTACACATAATTGTATTATGAAATAAATCAAATAAAGGAGACCAGTGATAACTCCAGAAAACTCAAATTATATATTTTATTTGTGTGTTATTTTAATCAACATCTTTAGTCCCGTATTTCATAAAATAATAAATACCGCAAAAATTTTCACGGAAAGGGTAGTTTGCTGAAAGAACTTCCTTAAAAGTCTTCGTTTTGCATCTTAGGAATATACTGAATTTAAATACCAAAATTACTATTTATCAAAATATCGTTTTTTGTTAATCTAATCAGTCATATGCGCATGCGCACATATTTCCATAAATGATAATGTTTATTCGTAGTTATCAAACATGTATTTCCGGTGAAATCTCTATACCAAAATTTTAGGTTATATAGAATATTTTCTTTACATACTTGCAATAGGTATAGTAATACTTTCTCCAGTACGTATCTATGTACAATGTACTAGTAGATAGAGAAGGTATTGTATTCCACCCAAAAATTCGATAAAAAGAGTTCATCAGAAATATATATATTTTGAAACCCCTTGAATCCAAGATGAGATTTTTTAAAATAAAAACGTCCTTGTGTATGTATGTGTTAAATACTAAAGTTTAAGTTCAGATCTTCAGAGATGCGACATAAATGTTTTCAAGAAAACTACATAACCCCAACTTCCCTTCTTGTAATGGAACGTTTTTTCATTTAAATTTTCTCTAAAATGGCTATAATGATTTTGATTAAAATGCACCGTTTAATATATTTTTGTGACAAACGAAATGTGTATCCTTAATTTTCTTGGAATTGCCTCTGAAGACCTCTTTATTCTAGATGACCTTTGTACTCGTATAACTCATAAATCAAAAAACTTACTACAAAATGTAGATCTCATTAAAATACCCAATTCATGTCAACCGTAATTTTAGTATATTTAGTCGCTTTCGAATATTCCTTGATATTGGTTTCAGTTTTAAACTACTTATACCTTTCTCGGGCAGGAAGTAAACTTTTGTTTCATCTCTTTTGTTTTACTTTCGGGAATACAAAAAGAGCCGAATTTTAATTACTTCACATAGCCGTAGCTTTTAAAAGATTTGATTATCCCTTTAGCTAGAGTATTCCCTTATTTCTCTCCTACTTACAATGCCCTCATACCCACTTTTTTTTTTTTTTTTTAAAAACAGTAACGGAGTCTGATCAGGACTCCGGTACTGTATCCCTATTTACATTTCCCCCCGTAGGTTTTACTGATTACTGGTTTACTGGTTTTAGTGTTTCTTTTACAAACATATACACATTGCACAAACATATAACATCCATGCCCAAGGCGGGACTCGAACCCACGATCCTCTGCCCACGAAGCACCAAAGCGAGACGCTTTCTTCAGAGAGTGTTCTTGGCAAGCACGTGTCATGAAATCAAACCGGTTTCTCCTTGTTCGTTATCAGCAAACTTGTCCTAGCTCTCAGGCAAAGGACATGGAGTAGTTGCTAATTGAAAAGAATACTTATGACTCGGAAAGTTTCGAAGTTGTCTCGAATGCTAATCACACGTATTTTGATCTAACCACGAGTATCTTCTACTTATTATATTGTAATTATCTTAATAGTAAACTCTCAAGAATGTACATCAACAAGCACTTGCTGTTAAATTATAAATGTTTTATTTAATATTACGATGTATGATTGTTAAACGGGTTAATTTTTGTGGTAATATACAGATAGTATTTTTTCTCTTGCCTTTTTCAGTTCCTTGACTCCATCCTTAAATCATTAACGTTAAATGTCCTTGAAAATATTTTATTAACGCCGTATATATCCCAACTTATTTTCGCAGACACTTCCCTGCATTCAGTGTCAGTATGCATGTATTAGTTATTTTAATAATACCAGTCTATACAAATGTCTAACTTGAAAATTCAGTCTATTCTCCATCATTATATTTAGGTTCTTCTCTCCTGCATGGCACCTACGGCCTGATTGCATGTTTATATGGTGGATGCAGCCACCAAAGCATCACGTTATGTGATTTTCTGAAGGCTATCAACAACATGATGCAAATGGTATAACTAATTTTATCGTAAGAAAATATACTGGGCACTTATTGTATTTCCATTTCGAGCACTGTATATATAAGCATGCTGGAGGATGAGGGAGTGAGATTCATTTAAAGCGGTATGGTGCTGTTCTACTAGCGAGTTGGAACGATTGCTATGACGTAAGTGCTGCTACTGTGTTCGGTATTCCAGTGAGTGAAGGGACAGTAAAAACCGAACAGAGTTACAAAATTCACCACTGGCGTTTACTAAAACAAGTAAAACAGGTTGTGTTTAATAGCTGAAAATGATAGTCCATATTTTCGGCTTCTTCCATAATTTTTCACCGTAATACATATGTAGAAGAACCGCTTGAACGTTTTTGCCCGGTAATTGCATATCGAAACCAATGTATTGTGACTATTATTATAAAAGAGAATTGTCTTTAGCAATTCTTTTTCGTGAAATAAAAACAATTCTGATAAAATTTGTATTTCTGAAGCTGAATATACGGGCCAAAAGAGACTGGAGAATTCATATTTTCTGTGCTTTCTCCTTTAAATTGAATAAAGTGGCGCCAAACAGTCGGACCGGGAGAAGAACTTATCAACTGGCGCCACAATAGATAAGGAAACACTGCGGTTCAATATCGGTTCAAGCTATACAACACACTGGCAATAAAAGTAACTGGCTTCCGTCGGGGCGAGATTAAATGAATTGGTGAGAACCATCCTTCTTGACGTGAAGCAACTCCAAATGATCCGGTCCAACTTCCCTTTCTCGAAACTGGAAAACAGGATGAGCAGCTGTGCCGTATTTCTTCTTCAAATTGCCATTTAATCAGAATGTGTCACATAAAATCTGGTTCCATATACATTTTCTCCGCATCTCTTTACTCTCATGTGTAGTACCACCTTTTATTAGCTGTTAAGAATATCTTGTTGTTCGATATAAACCAGTTACTTATTAACCTGATTGTTTATCACGATTTTCTTTGGTTAATATAGTTTGTTCAATATATGCAATGTTTCTCTTACTTTCTCTACGCGTACTATGCACATAGTGTATACAGAAAGTATTGTATTGCTCCCAAATATTCGCAAATACATTTTTTGGGTCCCCCTGAATCCACGAAAATCATTTTTGGAAACAGGTCCGTGTGTGCGTGCGTGTGTGTGTGAGTGAGTGTGTGTGTGCATGTATGTGTGGGTGTGTGTATCAGTGGACAGCATTGCTCAAAAACAAAACGGCCGTTAAATATCAAACTTGGTATTTAAGTTTGATATCTTACAAGGATGCGACTGAAGATTTTCAAGAAAATCTCCCCCGACCCCCAATATGGAACGTTTCGAAATGTTTGATTTTCTTAAAAATGGCTTTAATGATTTTAATTAAAATCTCTTATATTTAAGATATTTACATGCCAAATAAAATGTTTACCTTGAATTTTCTGGGAATAGCTACTAAAGGCCTCTCTCTACTGGATGATTTTTATTGAATTTTGCATAACTGGTAAACCGTAAGGGATAGATAAAAACTACACAAAACATTTAGATCACGATAAAACACACAATTTATGTCACATTTTTTTGGAGTTGATCATTTTTGAGATATTCCTTGTTATTGGTTTCACCTTCAAAAGGCTTATACTTTTCTTATATATGAGTTTGTCAACTCTTATCCATACAAAAAAAAGGAACTTCAGTCACATAGCAACCAGCTTTTGACTTTCACTTTAACCTCTGCTACTCCCTTATTTCGCTTCTACTTACAAGGAAGCAAGTAATAAGACTATTTATGATATTTTTTTCAATTAGCATAAATTAAATAGAAGCATACACTTTTTAAAAATAATTTGTTGCTGAGTTGTAGAGAAAGTTGTGTGAATGGAACAGATCAGATATTCTACATATTCTTTATCTTAGTATATTCGAAGAGGGTTTATAAATTTACTTTTCATAGCCATATCAATTGAATATATTGCATAACAGAGTTAATGTATGACAATTTATCAACAAACAGGTGGAAGGTTACTACAGCTTAAATCTGCCCCTCAGAATGACCAAAGCATGGCATCTCTCATGACATTGTGTAATTGTTTTTTTCGCCTGACCTTGCTTTGCATTTCAAAGCTGTAGATTAGCCAAATGAGGGAAATTGGAATGAAAGGGAGGGACAAATAATACATAAAAATCTGATGTGTTCCATTCACGTGGTTTTCTACATCTCTGCAACAAACTATTATTGAAAAGCTTATTACTCTATTTACTTAATGATAATCAAAAACAATTAGCAGAAATAGTCTTATTACTTGCTTCCTTCTAAGTAGAAGCGAAATAAGGGAGTACCATAGTTTAAAGGGATAATAAAAGCTGGCTGATATGTGAGTAAAGTTCCTTTGTATGGACAAGAATTGACAAGGTCTGTGTGAGAAAAGTATAAGTTTTTTTAAAGCTGAAACTAAAAAACAAGGAATATCTAAAAATCGATCAAATCCATGAAAAATGCAAATAACATAAATTGTGTGTTTTAAGGTGCTCTACATTTTTTGTGTGGTAAGTTTATTTCCATCTCTAACGGTTTAGCAGTTATGCAAAATTCCGTAAAATTCGTCCAGAATAAAGTATTCTTCAGAGGCTATTCCCAGAAAATTCAAGATATACATTTTATTTGTCAGGTAAATATCTTTAATATACGATGCTTCACTCGAAAGCGTTAGAGCCATTTTTGAAAAAATCAAAATTTTCTAAAAAAGTTCTATCTAAAGGGTAGTTTGGGGTACGGGGATTTTTCTCAAAATCTTCCTGTCGCATCCCTGGAAGATACTAAACTTAAATACCAACTTTGGTATTTTACCGAATTTTCGTTTTTGGGTTATCGTATTCAGACACACTCACACATGGACACACGGACACACAGACACACGAACGACCTTTTTGTGAAAATTCTTTTTTTTTGGATACAGGGGACCATAAAAGATATATTTCTGGTGAAATCTCGGTATCGAATTTTTGGGTGGAGTGCAATGCCTTCTGTATACACTATGTACATAGTACGTGTAGAGAAAGTAAAAATGGTACAGGATTAGTTTTATACGTAAACAGTAAGAATGGAATGTTTCCAAAAATTAGTAAATTTATGTATGCATGCAGAAGAATTTAATTTCACAGTTACGCAATGTCGAACTCGACCTGTGCTTGTTATTTTCTCTATCCATCCAGTTTTAAAGGATGTATTGTTTTCCACTCAAAAATTCTTTAATACACATATTCTCCGATTTCCAAAAAGCCATTACTTAGCACAGATTCGCGCGTTTATGTGGAACAGTATAAATAAAAATCAAAGGGTAGAATAAGCAAGACTTAGAATGTCATAAAAATATCTATGTGATCCAAAAAAATGGAATCTTTGAGTATAAAAATCTGATGTGATCCATTCACATGATTTTCTCTACCTCTCTGCAACAAATTGTTGTTAAAGAGCTTATGCTTCTATTTACTTCATGCTAATCGAGACAAAATTAACAGAAATAGTCTTATTACTTGCTTCCTTGTAAGTAGAAGTGAAATAAGGGAGTACCATAGGTTAAAACGATAGTCAAAAGCTGGTTGCTATGTGACTGAAATTCCTTTGTTTCTGTGGACAGGAGTTGACCAATTCCTGTATGAGAAAACTATAAGTTTTTCATACTTGACACCAAAAACAAGGAATACATAAAAAACTATCAGCTCCACGAAAAAAATCTGATGTGTACCATTCACGTGACTTTCTCCATATCCCTGCAACAAATAATTCTTAAAAATCTTAGGTTAAAGTGATAGTCAAAACCTGGTTGCTATGTCAATGAAGTTCCTTTGTCTATATGGATAGGAGTTGACAAGTTGCTGTATGAGAAAAGTATACGTTTTTCATAGCAGAAACCAAAAATAAGGAATGTCACAAAAACGACGAACTCCACGAAAAAATGTATTTTTCTCAAAATCTTCGTGTCGCATCCCTGGAAGATACTAAACTTAAATACCAAGTTTGGTATTTTACCGACTTTTCGTTTTTGAGTTATCGTGTTCACAGACACACGGACAAACGGACACACGGACACACACACACACACACACACATGGACCTTTTTGTGAAAATGCTTTTTTTGGATATTGGGGACCCTAAAACATATATTTCCGGTGAAATCTCGGTATCGAATTTGATGGTGGAGTGCAATACTTTCTCTATACACTATGTACATAGTGCGTATGGAGAAAGTAAACATGTATATATTATAAATTGTGTATTTTAATGTGCTCTACATTTCTGCATGGTAGGTTTCTGTCCATCTCTTACGGTTTACCAGTTATGGAAAATTCCGTAAAATTCGTCCAGAATAAAGTAGTCTTCAGAGGCTCTTCCCAGAAAATTCGAGGTTTAAATTTCATTTGTCAAGTAAATATCTTTAATATACGATACTTTAATCAAAATCGTTAGAGCCATTTGTAAGAAAATCAAAATTTTCGAAAAAAGTTCTATGTAGAGGGTAGTTTGTGGTGCGGAGATTCTCTTGAAAATCTTCGTGTGGCACATTTGGAAGATAACCAAACTTAAATACCAAGTTTGGTAGATAGAAAACAAGCGAATGCATTAGAATAAAACAAGTCAAACATTTTAGAAGCTGGTCTCTGTATGTTACAGTTGAAACTAGGCTCTATTTGCATGGGTAGGGTAAAACAAAAGATATGTGAAATGAATAATGCATTCTCGTTTGAGAAAGGTATACGAATTTTAAAATTGAAACCAATATCAGAAATGGTTAACTCTACAAAACAATTTATATGAAAAATTGTGGGTTTTAACGAGATCTACAGTTTTTGTTTTTTTTTTTCAGTAAGTTCTTGTCTATGTCTTACTGTTTACCAGTTATTCAAAAATCGCGCAGAATGAAGAGGTCTTCAGAGGGTAATATCAGAAAATTCAAAATATACATTTTATTTTCCATAAATGTTTTTAAAGATAAGATATTTTAATCAAAACGTTAAAGCTACTAATATTTTGAGAAAATCAACATTTTCAAAAGTTTTCTACGAAAAGATTAGTTTGGGGTTAGGGAAAATGTTGGTATTCTTGGATGATAATGAACTTAAAAACCAAATTTGATATTTAACTAACTTTTCGTTTTTTGAGTAGTGCTACACACACGGACCTTTTTCTATACATGTTTTGTTTTGAATTCAGGGATCTTAAAACATGCATTTCCAAGGAAAATCTCGGCACAGAATTTTTGTAGGGAATGGAATTCGTTCTGTGCCATCCATGGACACAGTATATTGCAGAGAAAATAAAAAAGTAATACGCCATAGTCTCTCTCTCTCTATCTCTCTCTCTCTCTCTCTTTCTCTCTCTCTCTCTCTCTCTGCATTCAAAAATTTCAATTTCCATTTTAAGGAACATTTCAAAGCTGTAAGATGTTATGCCATGAAAAATAAAAATCTGGTGTGTTCCATTCAGATAACTTTCTCTAGCTGTTTCAAAACATTGTTTTTTATAAAAGATTTTTTTTTTCATTTATATAGCCCCCTTTAACATCTAAGTTCATATCGGGGGCTTTGCACTTGAAATGATTCGTTGTCTGTAGGCTCTTTACATTGGGTTTAAATCGTATTATTTTTCCTCAAACACAAACACACACACACACATACATATTTCCAGACTCTGTGGGGGATAGAAATTCATTCTAGCTAAAGAAAAATTCACCGACACATCGGGGAATCGAACCCGGAACCTCCGGGTGGAAAGTCAGCTCGCTCACCACTCGACCACGGAGGCAGTCAAAATATTATCCAGATATACATTAGCAGATTTGATCCTATTACTTGTTTTTTTTGTAAGTAAAAGGGAAATAAGAGAATACACTGGGCTAACGCCATAGCTCCAATCTTTTAAAAACCGGTTGCCGTATGAAACAATTGAAACTGGATTCTTTTTGCTTGTTAGGAGTAAACAAAAGAAAGGCGAAAATAAACATGAATTCCCGTTTGAGAAAAGATTAAGTGGCTTAAGACTCTACAAAGAAAAAGTATGTGTGTGTTTTAACGAGATCTCCATTTAATGTGCAAGTAAGTGTTTGTCCATCTCTTATAGCTACGAGCTATACAACGTTAAAAAGGGTCATTTAGAATAAAGAGGTAGTGTTGTATCCAAAATCGTTAGAGGCATTTTTGAGAAAAATCAACATTTTTGAAAAATGTTCCATTAAAGGGTAACTGAGTTGAGGAAATGTTCCTGAAAATGTTCATGGCGCAACCTTGGAAGATAATGAACTTACATGCCAATTTTAATATTTATCCGCGTTTTCGTTTTTGTATTATGCTTTACACAGTCACACACACATGGATCTTTTATAAAAATTCTTTTATTGGAATCAAAGAATCCCAAAACATGTATTTCCGGTGAAATCTCGGTACCGAATCTTTCAGCGGAATAAATTTCATTCTGTGTCTACAACGTACATTGCACACACGTGCATGAGAAAGTAAAAACAATTTCTTGTATCCTGAAAGGACGATTTTGTATTTGTGGATGCTTAAGGCATGTTCACACACACGCTCGTCCAAATGTTACATATATATTGCAGTTTAAATACGAGGGGCCGTAAAACAAGTATTCTTAGTAACATTTGGAGAACAGATTCGTACTTCCCTTATAAGCGAAGCATCAAACTCTTCATTGAAAGTCCATCTTAAAATGTCTGTTTGACAAACTACGAGAATCCATTTGTGGTAAGATCAGTTATCAATTCAACGAGAAGTATCCAAATCACAGCGATTTCTTGTAACAGTCCCTGCGTGAAATAGAGCTCAACAGTTAGAGCCATGGCATAGTTCACTACATTTTCTCACTCATTATGAATGGCGCAGTAATTCCACTCAACTAGGGGAAAACACTTCTCTGTGTGTTGAAGCAATTTCGGAACCTTCATGTTAGAAACGGTAATTAATTATTTTACATTTGACAACAATTCTCTGTAATAAATATTTAGAAGTGAGTTTAGACTGGAAGATTTGGTACTTCGTTTAAAAGCTGTATTTCAAATAATTTGTACTAATTACTGGAGTTTTTCCTTGCTCGTTAGGTTTTACTAGTCGCTAGCATATTATTGATTTTTCTGGAATATAAATAGACGTTCAATCTAAGCTAAAGTCAACATACAAAGTCAGAATATCTGAAACAGTATATTGTTATATGTAGGAAATTTATATTGATGGAGTAATAATTTGTATTGATTAAAATAATGAAACAATTTATTAATGAAAGGCCTTCAACTACTGAAGGCTATCATCAATGGAAAGATGCACAAGCAGTTTTTATTAAAAGGGGAATTATAATAAAGGTATTTCAAGTTCTATTCTTTATGAAATTGTTTCTAATTTTCTACTTTTAACTGTCTCTTTACGAAGTTCTCAACTTCAATTCACTAATTGATTCTAGTTCGTTTAGTTCGGGATGTGGTGGCGTAATGAAACGCGCCAAAGCATCCTCTTTTTTTTCTTTTCTTTTTTTTTTTTTCACTTGCTGAGTCCAACACATTTCTCTTCAATCTCTTGTAGTAGCAGCACTCACTGTACAGCACAGCAGCCGTCGTATCCTCACTTTGTGCCGCATAAGATGAACCACTCACTATCTCCCTAGCTGGCTCACTCGCGATCACGTTCGTTTATATAGCTGCTGGAATTTTCCAGATAGTTCTAGAATGTTCCGGAGACAGGGAATTGTTCTAGAGAAATGCTGTTTTTTTTCGATAAAGCTTCTGATGTTTACGTAGGGTGAAAGCACTTATCTTTTCAACTGGCAAATCATCAGTTGGCTTCTATTATACGAGATACGTATAGCTATGTCAAAATTGTAAAGAATTATATATTATAAACCAAACATATATCGATGTAAAATTCTGAACATATAGCCGAGTACTGTGGAGATACCAGAAAATGAAGGATGAGTTACAGGCTAAAGTTTGGGTAGAACTCTCTCACATGCTTAAACACTCAGCCTCGGTTAGTTGAAAACAATACACTAGCTACACGAGTCTTTCTTGCCATCATTACTAAAATATCCATAATGCTCTGCACTTGTGCCGTTCCAAGGACCGTTCTCGGTCACGTGCATTCTTTTAATACTACGAAGTGACATCACATACTGTGCTAAGATAGCAGATAAATTTGCTAATTCATTTCCTTAAATGGCCAGCTAACATTTTAGAATTAACATATTAGAATGATTAATTATAAAAAGGATAAAGTATTACACACCCACAGAATATAAAAGTGGTTCAAAAGTATTGCTGGTACACATATCCATATTACAACTTTTAAATCATTGCTTCGTATTTGTTTTAACAATTTAATTATTGTTATGTATTATTGTTAATTATTGTAAGGACTCATTCTCATCTCATTTACTAGTTTCAGTATGTGTGATTTTTTAATTTTAATTTCTCGCTCATATATCTATTGTAGGTAGCAAAATATTGCTTTTTATTCAGCAGTATTCAAAACTTGTCTTTCCAATGAAATCTTAAAATAGAATTTTAGGGCTCAATACAATTGTTGTCCACTAACTACAGGCAAGTAGCAGAGAAATTAGAATATTAAGTACTAAAAATGTTCAGATGTTCGCCAATTTTTATGGTGCATTCTTAATTTGCAAATTTATTCTAAAGGTGCTTAGTATAATGGAGTTTACATAACAAATATCACGGCGAGGGATTATAGTTATTGCTCTTGGTTGATGATTGAATCTCTGAATAGTCACATAATATGACTTTTAAAACAGTTTGTCTAATCTAGGCTGAGTTTCTGCATTAAGAAATGCTAATCACATTAATTGGCAACAGTGTAGCTGGTATTTTTAGTTTAAACTGTACATACCGTCTAAGTTCAATAACCGATGCTAACGCGCTTAATTCACTCATATTGTGCGTGATATCATGAAAGAAATTTGTACACTCCACCGACAAAATCAAGAAAAAAGACAATACGCAATAGAAGTCTAATAAAGCGCATTTGCAGATGCAATTAGAACGCTTTAGACCACACCTAAATTATAGCAATAAAAAGAGTATGCTTATCCTGCGCTGAAATTAAGAAATACAGCTGCTAAATTGTTTCAGCGCTTAGTCAGTCTGAGTAGCAAAAACTAAATCAAACTGGAATTACAGGGTAGCACTAATTGTTGAAAACCTTCAGGAAGTAATAGCAAAAACTGTTAATAGCTGCACTTACACAGCTCTAATGGCAGATTGCGTTACCCTTCGTTTTTCTTTGTAGTTTCCCAGGGCGTTGGCCGGGCTCATTCATGATTCCGATGGAAGCAGAATAAACCTTGCCGAAGAATTTATTTTTGGTACTTTTTTCGCAAACGCATCTTCCTATACATTTATCGGGTGCTTCTGTAGTGAGCATTAATGACTTTTTTTCTTTAAATTAATACATATTGAGATTAATATTAATAATACGTAATTTTATACATCACTTAGTTTTTTGAATGTGCGTCCCGCAAATACCCTTCATTTCTAGAACAACAAAATGACAGTCTACATGTGGTCAAACGATTTTGTGACCGTTGAAAAAGCAAAGCAATAATTTGTTCTGTACATTATTGCCTGAATGTGGTCACCATAGCGTGGCTGGTTACCAAGCGGGAGACCTGAGTTCGATTCCGGTACCTGGTCCGGGGTGCACTCAGCCTCTTGAGGTCTGGGGGGGGGGCAATTGAGGAGATACTTGATGGAGAAGTAACGGCTCTAGGTCATTAGGACCGCATTAACCGGCCGGGGGGTTCAAGGCGCTGACCACGTATCACCCTCCAATATTGCACCCCATCCATGACGTCTGTCAGGAACCGAGATGGGGGACGCAGCGGCCGGGCGGTGGACCAAGGTTCCTTGTAAGATGTCGTGCCAAGGAGTTATTATAGTTTAGATATTGTCTTAAAGGTCAAGAAGGAAGGAGCTTAAGTGGTTCCAACTGAAGTTGCACACTTCCTGTACACTTAAAACAGTATTTCCTGGAATAGTAATGTTATTCAATTTTAAATTGTACAAAAGTTGTATTACACTATGCATTTTAGGATGATGGACTGTCGTCACAAAAATAGAAGATGTTTGCGGAACATGATTTTTCAGAAATAAAATAATTTTTATATTGCATAAATAAATATGCATATTTATTGATTGTTTTTGTCTAATAGCTTCATATAAATAATTTTCACTAAACAGTAATAAATTTAAAATAAGAACTGAAGCTTTCCTGGCGACGTGTTAATTCAAAATCTTCTCGGGCTTCTAGCCAGGTAAAAACTTGGCTTGACACCAACGTTTCGAAGAAGTGCATCTTCCTCGTCTTCAGGGTGAACTGATGGTTTGAGCTTGCGGAGACTGGTATTTATAAGAGCTGGGATGAAGCTATCATCTGATTGGAAGGATCATGTTGACAGAATGACAGAAAATAGATTACAAAAAAAAAATAGAAAAAACATTGGAAAACGAGGTCTGGGTGCACCTTGTAAGAGGTGAATGGATATAAGAGAACAACATATTATTATAACAACCAATCTTTGAAAGAAGAAGAAGAAGGTGAAAAATTGAGAGGATGAAAGAGTAAAGTTTATTCATTTATGCGGCTTATTAGTATTTGCATTCCTGTTTATATTTAAATCTTCCGCACCCTGAAAGGTGATGCTTTAGTTTCCTTTCAGAGTTGGAGGAACTCGAAATGTTTGATACAGGCAAGGTATTAGTGCTCATTCGCATCGTGAGGAATATGAGAAGCTACGATAGATAGATATCTGCGGGTCACCAACAGCAGTCGCACCCTGGGTTCTAAAGTGCCAATGTTGAAAATGCCTTATGTTTCCGAAGCAAACATTTTAGTTTGATTATGTCTGTATAAATTACATATTTATCTTCTAGGTTTTGGTTTATAAAATATCCCAAACAGGGATTTCAATTTGCTACAATTTTAAATTAAGCATCAGACACTAAGCCTACAAGTAACTACATATTTTTACTAAAAACGTTATTTTTTAGTTAAAACACCCAGGGTACGCGTATCCCAATGGTACAGGTGTAATATTGATTAAAAATCTTCCCGTTTCTCTTGGACATGAATTAATTCAATTAGTCATGATCAGCAAAGGCCTAGAAACTTTGTCATGTAATAAATAAATAAATAATAATAATAATAATAATAATAATAATAATAGGAGCATTCAATAAGTCCATAGAACATTCCAGAAATTACACTTGTAGCATCGAACAATTTTTGTATTTAGTAACCGTCATCTTTTACTAGATGGCAGTTAAAGTTTCAGCTATATCCATAACATTTTGTTGCAGTAGGCAATTGAATCAACAATATTGTGCTCCTTTAGAAAGACGAAAAAAAAACCGAGTTTCGTACGGTGATTAAACACTTCTATTTAAAAGGCTTAACAAACACCGAAAGAGATAAAAGACGAGTTGGATGAGGTTCATGGCATATCTACTCCTGCATTTGCAACTATCCACAATAGGACAAATGAATTTAAACGTCACCGTAAATCCACAAATGGTGAACATTGTTCCGGACATCCAGTAGAAGCGACTTCCTCCGAAGTGATGGACAAAATTCAGGATATGGTTTTGAGTCATCGACGAATCAAAGTTCGCAAAATAGTAGAGGCACATTACAAGGAACAGAGTACTCAGTTTTGCACCGCTAATTGGGTGCCGCGTTTGCACTCAATGGAGAATAAACGCAATCTTGTGATCGATTGGGAAAACGGTTTGGCCCTTTTCCGTCACAATTCTGGGGAGTTTCTGCGTCAACACATAACTGTGGATGAAACATAGATATATTGCTACACTCCAGAGATGAAAAAAGGCAAAGGTACTTTAATCTGCAGATGGTCTCGTTTTTTGGGATGCACGCGGAATCATCGACATTAATTACTTGCAGAAAAGAAGAAGGATTAAATATGGATAGTATTATGTAACTTTATTGCACCGGTTTAACGGAGAAATCAAGAAAAATATTCTCTTCTATCAATGCAATGCAAAGGTGCACACCTGCGCAGTTTCGGTGGCGAAAATTGTAGAATTTAGGTCCGAATTTCTATAACATATACCGTATACACCAGATTTGGCCCCCAGTGACTTTTCTTATTTCCATACTTGAAAAAGTGGTCTCAGTGGTAAACGATTCACGTCTAACGGAGAGGTTATCTCCAAAAAAAGATACCTATTTTGAGAACCTTCCGAAATAATATTTTGGAAGGCTTAAAACAGTTGGAGAAACGCTGGGAAAAGTGTATGGAGCTAAAACAGATTATGTTGAAAAAAACTCAACCAAAAATAGTTTGTTTTTTTAACTTTCTAAGGACTTGTTGAAAGCCCCTCGTAATTTACATCATTATTATTAATCTCATTGAGTTATCTACCGGGTTGCTTGGGTGCATTTTTAGGTTTCGAAAAGCATTTGTTTCACTTCTATTAACAGCCACTCACTTTTTCGTGGACTTTTCTGGAAGAGAACAACATCTGTTTATGCTAATATCAATTATTTTCTATTTACAAAAAGTACTTACGATTTCATAATGTTTTCTTAACGAGTGTACAGTTGAGCTTTATATTCTCTAGATGATTATTCGAAGTCAAGTTGAGGTGGAGTGTTCCTCAATTTGAAATATGAAATACAAAATTTCAAAAATTTGAATACCTGCCAATTCTAATAGTTTTAGAGCAAACTCCAAATAATTAACAGTGTATTATATTATCATATTTCCAGGTGTGAGAGAGAATAAAATTTGTAAACGAAAAGCCAGAAAAATTCATCAGTCTTATTTAAATTGGGCATTTTTAAGGAAACAAGCAAATAGCTGCCTACATGGAACAACAATTTTGTCTTTTAATTCATAAAAATATCTAACAATATTGATCAAAATATATTTTGAAATTAAGAACATTAAAACTTATAGCTTTCTCTTGAACTTTTTGTATATAGCCCAAGGATTCTTTAATAGTTTAGTTAATTATATACGAGTCCAGTTAAAACCAAACTTGATATTTAAATTCAGCATCTTTTCCAAGAATAGGACACGAAGATTTTCTAGAAAATGTCCGCACCCAAAACTACTCTTTACATGAAAAATATTTCAAATATTGATTGTCTCAAAATGTTCAGATTCTCAAAATGATTAACGATTTTGATTAAAATACATGTTTAAGATATATTCATGAGAAATAAAATGCATACCTTGCATTTTCTTGGATTAGCCCTCTTCATTCTGGATGGCTACGTAATAGACACATTTTTATTACACAAGAATGCAAATGTCAGTAAAGCACACGATTTATGTCAATACATTTTTTGTAGAATGAACTATTTTTGGGATATTCCATGTTACAGGTTTCCAATACCTATTCTCAATCGGGAAGTCGTTATTTTGTTTTCATCCCCCAAATTCCCCTTGTACCTACAAGAAATATGTAATAAAACAATTTTTGCTAAAATTAACCTCTGTTCTTATAAGTTATGGCAATAAGACTTTTATGAAAAGCTTGGTTCAGAATAAATAAACAAAGTTAGGTAAATGTAATGAATAAGTCTTTTTTTTTTTGTTTTTTTTTTAATTTTACGCATTTTTATTTAATTGTTCTTATTCTAACACAATCAGCTCAATGTGTGATTTTAAGAGCAGGTGTTACAGCCGACAGGTGTTGAGACGTTTCATGGTTGACCAGTCTTCCACGAAATGACATTCCACATCATTACCCACTCATTTTGAGTGTCTTTTCATTTCCTCTCATTTATAGGGTTATACTTTATAGTCAAATTCTTTGAAGCCTAACAATGGGTAGAGACGAAAATCTATATTAACCTAAAAAAATAATACAGATAACAAAAACACTGAAACGTTTCAGACAAAATTGTAACTGGCATAATGCGTTTCCTTTGGTTCATACATATTTTACACGATGGTATGCTCTTGAATAAAATAATTATCGTTCTTATGTATTGTCTAATAAACAGTAATTAATAATTTAAACACGTTTTATTGCATTCACTATCACCCAGAGAAAATATTGTATTTCACTAAAAAATTAGATTTTACAGAAAAAAACTGATATAATCCATTCATATGACTTTCTCTATATCTCTGCAACAAAATT
This sequence comes from Hymenopus coronatus, assembly GCA_030762935.1. Taxonomy (NCBI): domain Eukaryota; kingdom Metazoa; phylum Arthropoda; class Insecta; order Mantodea; family Hymenopodidae; genus Hymenopus; species Hymenopus coronatus. Next base: position 116,214,334 of record CM060888.1, on the reverse strand, counting down.
TTGTTAAAAAGTTTATGCTTCTATTTACTTCATGCTAAGTTAGCAGAAATAGTCTTATTACTTGCTTCCATGTAAGTAGAAGCAAAATAAGGGAGCACCATAGGTTAAAGTGATAGCACAAGATGGTTGCTATGTGACTGAAGTTCCTTTGTATGGACAGCAATTGTTAAATTCCTGTATGAGAAAATTGTAAGTTTTAAAGCTGAAACCAAAAACAAGGAGTATCTCGAAAACGATCAACTCCACGAAAAAAATGTATGTATAATATGTAATATGTAGCATAAATTGTGTGTTTTAATGCGCTCTACATTTTCTGTGTGGTAAGTTTTTGTCTATGTCTTACGGTTTACCAGTTACACAAAATTCCGTAAAATTCATCCAGAATGAAGTAGTCTTCAGAGGCTATTCCCAGAAAATCAATATATACATATTATTTGTCGGTATATATCTTTAATATATGATATTTTAATCAAAATCGTTAGAGCCATTTTTTAGAAAATCAAAATTTTCGGAAATTTTTCCATGTGATGGGTAGTTGGGGTTGGGGGGATTTTCCTTAAAATCTTCTTGTATGGAACTTCAATACCAAGTTTGGTATTTATCAGTCTTTTCGTTTTTGAGCTCAGCTACACATACACACAGACAGACACACACACACACGGACATTTATCTAAAAATGCTTTTTTTGGATTCAGGTAGTCTCAAAACATGAATTTCCGGTGAAATCTCGGTATCGAATATTTGGGTACAATGCAATACCTTCTTTATACACTATGTACATAGCACGTATAGAGAAAGTAAATATATAAGGCTTTGAAAATAAATGAAGAACGAACTCGTATATGTGTCTACCTGTCTACATGCAGCCTAGCTCAAAAATGAAAATTCGTTAACTGGAATCTTGGTATTTGAGTTCTTCTTCCAAGGATGCAACACGAAGATTTTCAAAAAAATGCCACCTAACGCAAACTAAATGTACACGTTTCGTTATTTTTGTTGTTTTTATAAATGACTCTAATGATTATGATGAAATATATGATGTTTAAGAGATTTCCATAATAAATAAAATATATGTCTTGGACCTGCTAGGCATAGAGATAGTCTTCTTTCTGAGCAAATGCTGTACAATTACTAAGCCGAAACTGTATAAAAATGCATATCGCGTTAAAACACATAACTTAATACAACTTATCATCTTATTAATAATTTAGGAATATTTTGTATTAATTGTTTGACATTTCAAGTACCATATAGTCTTTTCAACTCATAAGTATTTAATCACTTCATCTCTCATGGTTATGCAAACGGTATATATATATATATATATATATATATATATATATAACTATACCTTAAACCTACTACATATATTTCCCTTATACCTTCAACAAATACGTAATGTAAGTTTATCTCGATTAACAACAAGTTGACAGAAGAAGAACCTTTTATAGGGATATTTTAAATAAATCAACTAGAGAATACTATATGAATGCAACATATAATAATTATCCATTTTATAACCTGGAAAACTAAAGCATTTATTTGGTTTGTATATTAAAACTGTTAAAATTTCAAAATATAATTAACTAACAAATTTATTTTTAATAATTACTCTTTTGTTTACACTGGAATGTTTAGAATTCATTATTTACGTAAGAGTCAGTACAATGGAGATGGTATTTGACCCAGTTTCATTGGAGAACTTGCTTTATACTAATTAAATAACCTTATTTAACATATAATATATTAAATGAGGTAATAATAGTATATTCTAATTGGAAATATGTCCAATTATGCACATTTCTCTCTCATTCTCTTTCTCTCTATACATATATACAAGGGCCGTTTTTTTCAACCTCCAATAGACTATAAATTATATATATATATATATATATATATATATATATATATATATATATATATGTGTGTGTGTGTGTCTGTGTACGGGGCCGTTTTTTTTTTCAACCTCCGATACGCAATAAATAAAAGACAAGTTCACAGAAAACAATTATTTTATTACTAAAAGTTTTGTACACATATGGTTACTTTTTAACATAACCCCCGAAAAGATTGAAACATTTATCGTACCTGTGCACAAACTTTGCAATACCCGCTTCAAAAAATGTTGCCGCCAATGATTTCAAATGAGCATTGACGCTGCTTTGAAGATCTTCGCACTTGACGACATTTGCGGTGAGCCATTCAAAACAAACAAGAGGAATGCTGTTGATCCATGACAACGCTCGTCCACACACTGCTGGCACAACCCATCGGCTCCTTGAACAATTTCAACGGAACGTTTTCGATCATCCGCCGTACAGTGTTCAACTGGCACCCAGCGATTTTCACCTTTTCCCTGAACTGAAGACTTGGCAAGGAGGGCAGCACTTTCAAACCAACGTCTTAATCTTTTCGGTGATTATGTTGAAAAGTAACCAAAGTGTACAAAAGTTTTAGTAATAAAATAATTGTTTTCTATGAACTTGGCTTTTATTTATAGTCTATATATATATATATATATATATATATATATATATATATATAGATGTATGCAGCTGTTGCAGAATGGCAAGCATAGTTAAGCAGTCATTTTAAAACCAGAAGTTACCATGTTGGATACAATTATGTTTGGAGTGGTCAAATTATTTGCACGGATCAAGTTTATCTACAAAAACACTTTTACACATGTTCACACTTCTACTACATGGAAATTTGGAGAAACATAAAACATTTCATCAGAAAATATAGAAACAACGCATTTCTTGGTAAATACTTAGTAGTATAACACATCATATAAACAATAACATTTTCAACAAATTCAGAGCTATAAATATTAAAGATAGAAATAAAAGCGGAAAATGAATTAAAGAAAGACAACCATTAAATTAGTAGTACACAGTAAAAACACAAAAGAACCAATGGTGAACTTAAATATTCATTGCAGTTTCTTAATAACACATGTAATATAAAATTATGAATAATAATAATAATAATAATAATAATAATAATAATAATAATAATAATAATAATAATAATAATAATAGAAACGTTAGAAATAAAATTCCTAAGACGTGTTCTGGGTTTTATTAAAATATATCACATCCCAAAGAATACAACCAGATAAAATCTTAAGATATTTAATTTAAATAGAAAATATTATGAGGTATTTTAAGAATGCACTCGTGATTAAGAGAACAAATACGGCTGAGCAACCGCAGTGTCACAGAGATGTGGGACATCATAGAAGACGTAGATGAGAAGACTAATTCTCAGAGCGCAAATAATAATAATAATAATAATAATAATAATAATAATAATAATAATAATAATAATAATAATAATAATAATATAACATATAATATACGTGACTGATAACATACGCGAGTGAAGTACTTCTAAAGCAAATATAGAGTAATTCATCAAGAATTTTTACTATTATTATTATTATTATTATTATTATTATTATTATTATTAGTGCGCAGTAATTCATGATGAATTACTTTATATTTGTTATATACTTTATAGCGTTTTTTATTGTTTCATTTGTATAGCCCCCCTTTAACTTCAATGGTCATATATTGACCATTTTACTTATTTGACTTATGAAACTCTAGGTTCAGCACATTAGGTTAGAAAAGTTTATATTACTGAACACATCTCACATCTATACTTCCAGATTCTATGGGAGAGAGGGAATAATGTGTTTAGGGAAAAATTCCCCGTCCCAGCCGGAAAAGTATCATAAGGTAAACAGGGCTCCTACTGCAGGTGAAAAATCTTTTAAATATACAATATAGGTAAATCCAAGAACTGAACTCAAGAAACTCTGTTATTTGCCTTTCCAAGTCACAGGGATATACATATTTCTATCATAGTGCATTGACTGTATTTATGTGCTTTATTTAGTCTGGTTAATATGGTTCTAAGCCGGTTGCTAAATTACATACCTTATACGCTATGAATATACCTTATTATAAATAACGTTATTACTATTATCAAAACAATAATGTAAAACTATCCAATATGATGCTAATGCTGAAATTAACACCAGCAATTAAAAGAATAGCGATAATTTCGAAAACATATCTATTTTTCAATGAATAATTTTGAAATTTAGCAATTTCCTCAATTGCTGTTAGTAACTGTTCTCTTCAGAAGAGTTGGTAACTGTTTGAAATAAAAAGAAGGTAAAACTTAGTGATTATGAGGAAAGAGAAAAACAAAACAAGTTCAGATAATTATTCAAAAAGATGTACAAAAAGCAAATTGGATTAGTCATCAAGGTAAAATCTCAAATGTTCGGATTTGCGATGATTTTTATAATTTAAATTCCTGGAATTGATTGGTTGGAAGGGTAAAGTCCTCACATAATATGACGATCTTTTCTCGCCAACCTGGAAGGCAATTGTTGAGGGCGACGGAGTGAAAAAACCACAAATGCGTTCCCCATTGTTCCCCATCCAGATGCATATCAGCAGGCACGCTCTCCAAACACTTGGTGGAAATTGATTTCTGTAATTTGCAGGAAGGGGGATGTTTATTACAGTGATGCTAGAGTACAAAGGTAAGTATGAAGCAAAGGTGCAAGGTGATTTTGGCTCCGTACGTGACCCTATTACTCAGCAGATAGCATCGCATACCTCATGATTCCAAACTTTCCCCCTATAACTCTTACGTGATTTGTGTTGAGCTCCCTTTCCTCACTTCTGCATACGTTAGCAGTTAGTATTTCACGAGCAATGCTCAGTATTTGCCCATTTTAATCTTTCATTGTAAATGGCGTTAATAGGTCACATTCTGTAAAGCCTTGCAATTCATTTCTGGGCTAAGACTTCTTCAGGTTAATCTCTGCATTTTTATTTTTACACATTTAGTGAGATATTTGTAATATTTGTATACAGTCTTAATAGCTATTGCTGTATTTATCGTTTGAAATTGCTATTCTTCTTTCTTTCAAGAATGGGCTATGGCTAATTGCATCCTTCCATCTTCTTCTTAGGGACTCAGATCACGTTTTCCATCGGGTTGATAAAAATATGCTTCACACGGTAGTCTGTCTTTGGCAATTCTTTTGTGTTATTACTTAATTTCATCAGTTATATTCTTTGTTTAATTTTACTTTCTCTACACGTACTATGTACATAGCGTATAGAGAAGGTATTGTAGTACACCCAAAAATTCGATACCGAAATTTCAGCGGAAATACATGTTTTGGATCCCCCTGAATCCAAAACAAGCAATTTTGGAAAAAGGTCCACGTGTGGGCATTTGTGTGTGTGTTTATGTGTGCATGTGTCTGTGAACAGCATAGCTCCAAAACAAAAAGCTCGTTAAATACCAAGCTTGGGATTTAAGTTCAGTATCTTCTAAGGATGCGACCCGAAGATTTTAAAGACAATCAATCCCCAACCCAACTATCCATTTCATGGACAAATTTTGGAAAATGTTGATTTTCTCAACAATTGCTCTAACAATTTTGATTAAAATGTCGGATATTAAAGACAAACAAAATATTTATCTTGAATATGCTGTGAATAGCCTCTGAAGACTACTTTTATTCTGGATGAATTTTTCGGCATTTTGTTTAACTATCAAACCGTAAGAGATGGACAGAAGCACACTTAAAAGAAAATGCAGATCTCGTTAGAACACACAATTTATCTTATATACACTTTTTCGTGGGGTGGATTGTTTCTGAGATATTCCTTGTTATACGTTTCAGCTTTAAAAACATACTTTTCTCATACGGGTGTTTGTCAACACCTGTCCATAGAAACAAAGGAACGTCAATCGCATGGCAAGCAGCTTTTTACTAATACTTTAGTCCCTTCTACTTGCATGGAAGTAAGTAATAAGACTAGTTCTGCTAATTTTTTCTCCATTAGTATGAAGTAAAAAGCATAAGCTTTTAACAATACTTTGATAAAGAAATGTAGAGAAAGTCATGTGAATGGAACTCATCAGATTTTGTATCTTATTTCCCTACTTCTTTTTTTTTCTTTTGATATCACCTTATTCCACTGATCTGAAGAACCGCATTTTGCATTTCAATTCGTTTTCCATCCTGGGTTCTTACAACAGTTCAGTCTTTGATGGAACATTATGAAATCTAGAAAGGTGGAGTCAGGTTGAAAAATCCAGCTAACTCTCCTAGTTCTCGTCTATTTGGAGATCCTTGGTTCAAATCCCGGCTATTGCCTCTACCTTTTCAAATCATGACTTGCATGAAAAAAGCAATTGTCATTATTAAATTTAATTTACAAAACCTTAGTCACATTTCTGCCAAACTGTTTTCTTGTAATTCTATTTCTGCTGTTGTGTTACTGTATATTCTCTTATTAATCTGAATTAACTTTATAGTAAGTTTCAGTATATCCCAGAAATTTTAAAATATTCGTCTGTTCAATATTCCATTCGTCTATCACTATTTTTGCTTTCCTCCAACGGTAATACTTTTGTCTTATTACAAGTTATTTCCATGTTATATTATTTTAACATTCTATTTAGCTTTCTTATATTACTCGATGTCATCTTCTTGACTGACCTAGAGATAGTATAGTCTTGATATATTTATTTCTTCCCAGGTGTATACCTCTTGGCTACTTTAATTTGAACACTTCCAGAATTTTATTTATGTAAACGTGAAACAAAAGAGGAGGGGCTCCACATGGAATCCCCGTCCTTGACGTAATCTTGTATTTAACATTGTTATCAAATTAGAATTATGTTCGTTTGCAGCTTTATACTAAACTATTATTTGTAAGCAAATGAAGTAGCATGTATTGAAATTCTTCATAGAAAACACCCAGAATTTCTACATATTAAAAGTTGGTTGATCTTTGGACGGAGAAAGAATTGGAAAGCATGTATCTTACATAACCATCGTATTATTTTTTCTGAAATTTATTGGAAATCTATTAGAAACTGTCGACCAGACACATATTTCTATTCATATACAAAGAGTAGAAGCAATATCATCTGAAGATGCTGAAACAATCACGCCGAGTAGATTAGTTTAGTTCAACTGTCATTGTTCTTTTGGAATTCCGAGGTTCGATTACCTGTTGAAAGGGGTTATTTTTCATGAATTAGAAATATTACCTACCTTCCATAAAATATAGAAGTGTAAATTTCCCAGTGAATGGGGAAGGTGTTTGCTAATAAAACTATACAGACCCCAGTTAGTTGTTTCTAAAGTCAAAGGTCTATTAAACCCCAGAAATTAAAACACAAATGAACAATAAAATTATAAAAAAGACATTATATACAATATTATATTTAAATAACTTATAAATGCTTGCTCTTCGAATAAATGAAGCAACAAAACCAAAATAAATAATTAGTATAATAAACTATAACATTTTGTATAGCACAGCAAACTGATATTTAGATTCTGGACCGAAAATAGAAACTCTGGTAAATATCATTAATGCATACACAAGGTTTGGTCGCTTACTCAGAATAAGTATTTAAGTGTAAATGACGCTTTCAATTACCAGGATCATGTCAGCACACTTAAAAGCCATCGCTCAGGATTAGGTTTGAACCAGTGCTCTTGGGATCGGAAGGCCAGCGCTTAACCAACTGAGCCACCCAGACCGACGCCATGTCCTGCTGACACTGTAATTCTGATATAATTTTTGGTAGTATGTTATCTATCGATATAGTTATTTTTACTGCTTGGACCAGTCTTTCTGGTATTATGTTGTTACCTAAACTTCGCAATTCATACAATAAAGTATATGGTCGTATTTTCATATAATTTTATTCATTTTACTTAGCTATTATTGTTTTTTAACAGCTGCAGGATTTCACGTTATTTTCTTGGTGATGTCATATTCTATACCATTGGCAATCCAGTTAGGTTTCTTAATGTTGAGTTTCTTTCTGAATATTGTTAGGTCGGGCACATGTTCTCCTTTTTCTCCCCACAAAGTTCTGCATCGGTCAGTGTTGGTCTGAAGAATTTCTTGGACGACAGGTAAACAATAATAAATTGGGTGGATTAGCAAAAGCTTTCCATTCCGACATCAAATATTTTTGAATGATTTCATGCAGTTTAAAAATGCCTCCTTAGGATCTGTTCTCGCGGAGGATCCTTGTTATATTTGCAAAATTGGAATATTTATAGGTAGATTCACTCTCTTAAGTGTTCTCAGCTGTGACTCCCATATTTAAGCAGGAAAAATACAGCACACTTTGTAGGACTTTCTTCGTAATCCTCACTGATTACCAAACATAGCTTTATTCTTGCATTTTTCATATAAATGTATCCTATTTTGTAAATATGTTAATATTTCTATTGCTAGTATTATGCTTCAAGTTTTTCTCTGCTGAGTGAATTAAGTGCCTTCACTAAGTCTGCAAATATTGCAAATATATATTCTATTTTTTGAATGTATTAAACGCTTTCTCTAAGTCTACAAATGCCATAGGCATTGCAAAAGTATACCCTATTTTCTATTATTTGAGATATGGGAGGGGGGGGGGGAAGGAAGAGAAGATTCTGCCATTACAGATGTTTTTCCTTTATTTTCTCAATATAGTTTGCTCTTCCATCAACAGCGCCTCAGTTATTATGGTTTTCGTTTTATAACTAGTTTCTACGTCACCTTAGTATCTATATAATTATTATAACTTTTATGTCTTAATTGTTATACTCACAATGGCTGCTGTTTCAATGTCTCAGGCAGTTTTGTGTAATATAAAATAAAAATAGTCTTTAAACTCTTTATATTTTATTATTTTAATGTTTGTTTCATGAAAAAGTCATAATAATATTGTATGTGTATATAATTAAGGTACAGTAGGATTAGCATACCTACCCATATAGAAGTTACAGAAAATAAAGTTAAGTTAATATGAGCAAAAGTAAGCATGTATTTGAGTTTACCTCTAAAATGCAAGAAAAGGTGCTACCGTGAGGACTTTGAATCCTAACCCAATGAGGTTTATCTACTATCTTTTACTCACAATTTTGTTACTGAAATATCGTAACATTCACCTATAACACCTATAAACCAACAGCTTTTCTGCACGCTATCCAAATGCATATATTAGCTGAAATGAATTAATGGTTTCAATAACATTTCAAAGCAAAACATTCAGCATCAAATAGCAATAAAATATTCATTTTCAGAATATCATATCCTTTTTAAGCCAAATATGAACGATTTTTTTATTGCATGCGTATGAAATGAAAGGGACCTTGCGAGCAAGCCAAATGGCGCGGCCCATTAATTATAAAGCTCATCACTAGAGCGCACTGCGGATGTAGAGGCCAAAACGGGAGCAATGGGTAAAAATATTAATTGAACCGATGACGTCATCAGTCGCATTCGTACGCCAGCACCACTTCCACCTGGTGTTTCTGTTCAAATACAGAAGGGCAAACTTGTTCAGTTGAATGGAAGGGACACTCATAGGATGTGACCCTTTCATTTCCCTTCAAACGGTGTAAAACACATGTTTTTAAAAATGAACATAATAAGTAGGTATGCTCCTAAAATCATAATACAATTCAAAATTAGATTTAATAAATATTCTTGATAAAAGTTATGGAGTTTATTTAAACTCTTGAACTTGCAATTTACAAATAATCACGCTTTGTTAGTATTTACCTATAGGCACTTAAAAATATGTTTAATGGAAATTATACTTGTACAAGAGTTAATATATGCATAAACTTATTTTTGTGTATTCAATATACTGCCGCGCCGTGGCCGAGTGGTTAGACCATTCATCTCTCACCTAGACAGCCCGGGTTCGGTCCCAATCGACCGCATGTGAGATTTGTGGTGGATTTTCTCCGGCTTCTCCGGTTTCCCCCACCATCTCATTCCTCCGGAGCTCCATCTTCATTCCACGTATAATCAGTGGCATCGCTTACGGTGCCACAAGTAGTAAAAGCGGGCGTTAAGTACTATCCAAAAAAAAATCCTGTGTTTTATATATAATGCAAGGAAAGAAGGGGACCTTTTTAGTGCTGCGGTGAAACATATACCTTTCATTAACCCAACTTTTTTGTTCTATTTGCGGCTGAAATAAAGATTGTGTTCCGCAACCTTTTCTCAGGGTGTGTAGAAGTTCCGATATGCAAACCTGAGCATCCTGAGAGCTGTTGCGTGCCCTGTTATTATGTTTTTGGAGGTAGCGAGGAGAGAAAACAAAGAGTATAAGTGAAGAATGAAAAGGAGAAGGTATGGCATAGAGGAAATTGGTTGAGTGAAGTAATTGCAGACATTCATGGTATTATTTGGCTCTTTGCATCTGGGAATTTCAAGTAAGAGAATGCTGGTAACTCAAAGGATGGGAGACGGGCTTGACCCAGGGTTCGGCGGAGTCAGGAGGTCAACATATGTAAGTGAAATTATTTTCTATATGCAACTATTGTGCAGTTGACTTTCCGAATGAAGCTCAGTGGAAATTGTATTTAGGATAGTGAGAGAAATTTGCATACTCGATGCTGGTTTTCTGCGTTGTTTCGATGAGGGTCTGACGGGCTGCTTGACAAACCTGCTGATGGGTAATGTAAACGACCGTTGCGCAAAAACTGGTGGAAATGATGTAGTCCCAACTGTAATATTGTCCTAAGCTATTTATATTTGTTGTCTTTGTCTGTCTTATACAGTATGAACTTTCCGTGTGATGATCCTGTACATATGTGCAAGTTTGCTTGGATGTCTTCCAGTTTTTGGGTTAACTTAGGGATGCTAAGGGAGATTGGATTGTTGGCGGTGTGGTATGTGTGTGTGTGTTTATTTGTTTGTATCTATGTATGATCGGCGTTAGGATTTGGTGTGCGGTGTTTGTGGCTGTCACATAGGTGCTGAGTGGTTACCGCAAGCGCTTGTTCGCCAATCAGCGTCAACAAAGAGTGAACGTGGAATGGCCTTTTTTGTACCTTCTTTTGTGTTGCTAGTAAACAGTAGTATTAGGGTTCGGCAAGTGGCCATAGGAGCCATAGGGTAAACACTGGCCGTTAATGCAAGTTCTACCATAATCCTCAGACAGCCGTGCACTGTGCGCTGTCCAGTGATTCCATTCTGCCAGTGGCGCGGAAGTTTTCTTATTGTTGACGATTGCGGCTCTGATTATTGAAGATCAGAAAGCGCGGAGTAGCAATGCAGAGGGCAGTTGATGTATATTCCCAATTTGTGATGCATAGTAAGGCATTAGTAAGATGTATATTGAGCTGGCTGTTTGGCAGTGGTGACGTATTGGTGATTTTGATTGCAGATAGCGACTGCAGTTGACTGCTGCGCTCTTTTCATCAGCAGCGGCGGAAACAAACTAAAGCTGTTTCTAAACAAAATGCTTGTGACTGAAAATATTGATGACCATTCTGAGTAAATTTTAATCCGAGCAAGAAAACATAAGATTGGAGCTGCTACCAGCAAAAGCTCGGCGCAGTATCAGACAGTGCATATAATTGCAGGTGTAAGGTAAGTATTAAAGTTAATATGACTGCTCATGTCGTCTGTATTTTGTTTATTATACCGCCAAATATTTTGAGTACACCGTACTAACAAAGAAACCTACTAACAATAGCTGTTTTAGAGAGCATGTGTCAAAAATTAATGTGTATATTTACTGTCTTAGCAAGTAAATTAAATGACAATTTGTTTCCCCACACTGTACGAAAGTAATTGTTCGTAATACAGGTTTGTAAAGTTATTTTTTTTAAATTTTCTGTACTTTATAGCTTTTTTTCTAGAACAGAAAATTTATATTAAATAAACATTACAAATGGAGATGTTATAGGATTACGATTTTGCTATGGAATTCACTATCATAAACCATTATTACTTTAAAAATACATGTTTACTTAACACATTGTGGTTCAAAGAATAACGTTTCATTGCTTAATGTGAAAATATGTTTTCTCTGCAATATCACAGAGCTTAACATTAAATAAATATTACACTTATACTCAATAAAACTTGTGGGCATCACCTAACTGCATTGTCCTATATACACATCTTTATTTCACACATAAGTGTTAAAAAGGATCTGTCCATATTTAACTTCAAGGCAATTTTAAGTTAGCTCACCTTATATCACAGCAAATGCTGAACGCCTTGTCTCTTACCTGAAACAAAAGAGAGATACATGAAACTGTTATTTCAATTTAAGCATGCAATAGATAATCATTTCAATAAAAACAAATGGAACAAAGTCAAGTTTCAGTAAAATATAAGCCAAAATATCTAAATAAAGCAGATAGTGTTTTAATTCCTCTACCATCAACCAGCAGTAAGCAGCGGAAGAATAAATATGTCCCTTCCCGACCCATGATCTAGTAAGATATGGTTTTGATCATGGTCCCATAGCATCATCGACAAATGGATTAAAATTTCAGCGTTGAAAATGTATGTGGTAGATTCTTATCTGCCAATGGTCCAATGCTATAGACATGCAAATGCTTTATGTATACAGAACAAAGGGAGTTCATTTTATTTTAGGGTTTGAAAAAGTGATTGGGAATAAAGAATCGGCAGTCTTTGAAATATGTACGGCAGATTATAAATTTTGCCAGATTCTAAAAAATCGTGCGCAAAATACCTCTCGATAACTAACTTAAACGAAATCAGAAGGAATTTGTTGACATTAACACGATATTCAACTCCTTCATTATTAGTATATTCTTTGTTTTTTGTTTCTGTTCTTTTAAATCCGGAGTCGTCGGGGCTCCAGCACTATGTTCCATTTTCTGATTTCTCTGTTTTTCCTTTTTCCCTAAATTTCCTTTGATTTCCATTTTTGACAAACACATAAACACCCATCCCCAAGGCGCGACTCGAACCCACGATCCCCTGCGCCACGAAGCACCAAAGCGAGACACTTTAGCGAGCGCGGCCACGTGGACCGGCTGTTGGACATCATTAATAGTTAATAAAATGCCATAAATTATCCTATCATATATGCAACAAAACAAAAACTCAGGTGAGTTAAACATAAAATCCGCACAAAAAGATGTAACAACTTCTCTCTTTAAAATATTATTATTATTATTATTATTATTATTATTATTATTATTATTATTATTATTATTATTATTACTGACAAAATTACAAATACCAAAATATTTAACACATTTATACAAATATGATTTCAAGTTCTCTGTGTAATGGTTCACCTTAAGAGAGCAATGTTGCAAATATGTCGATAAATTGTTTTTAAACGTCAAAATATAAACTTTTAGCTGCTGGGAGCTTCATACATGTTTTGAAAGAGACGGCAGCGATGCTAACACGCTACAAGTGTGAAACTAACTGCCAAATTCTATAGCACGTGTCTGACAAAGCAGTGCAATCTTAGGCTAAAACGCAAAACTACCAAAAAATGGATTTCCGCCAGTCAAAAAGTGTAATGAAGCGCAAAGCTATTAGATTAAATATAGTGGGAAAAGTTCCATTCATTCTTCTGTGACTTTTATCAAACGAAATTCAGAAGCCGCGATGAGTAACTTACTAAATCCTCGAAGTGAACTATGGAAAGAACTGGAACTAAAATGCAATTAAAAATTCATTCCACATATTATACGTAAATCAGGGAGCTATTTAGGAAAACGATCACTCCATGTATAGCACGTAAGTATTTCTTTTTACCCAAACATTAACGTTAAATCTTCCAATGTTTAGAAACGACGTTTTGGCACGGAAAACCTCAAAGAGCACACAAACGTCAATATACTATACCTATGGATGTCTCGTGTCAGACATAGAGCAGTATAGACATTTAAGTGGACAAATCAACATAACATGTATTTTAAAATACTTTCTTGGTTTTTAAAATACAGTAACACCTTGGTTCCGTACCACAACGGTGCAAGAGTTGTAATAATTCTGATAACGTTTATTATTGTACTTTAAGACAAAACACATATACGGTTTGATGATAAAGCTTCACTTTCAAGTTGGCCTATGTGCAGGGTCAAGTTGAGACCTAAATTAGATTTTAAAATCTGGTGTGTTATGTTCACATGAGTTCCCCGGACATTAAGAGTTTTTTTTTCTCCTCTAAAATTAATCATAGAAAATTTGATTTTTCTGTTTATTCCATATCAATCCAGATAAAGGTATGCAGATACGCTTTCGTTACACAGCTGTTGTAGATACAAGTGGTCAACAAGAGACTGCAGCTACATTAAAGCAAACAAAAAAAATCTGATGTGTACCATTCACATGACTTTCTCCATATCCCTGCAACAAATAATTCTTAAAAAGCTTATACTTCTATTTACTTTATGCTAATCAGAAAAAAATTAGCAGAAATATTCTTATTACTCGCATTCTTGTAAGTAGAAGCGAAATAAGGGACAACCGTAGGTTAAAGTGATAGTCAAAAGCTGGTTGCTATGTCAATGAAGTACCTTTGTTTATATGGATAGGAGTTGACAAGTTCCAGTATGAGAAAAGTATACGTTTTTCATAGCAGAAACCAAAAATAAGGAATGTCACAAAAACGACGAACTCCACGAAAAAAATGTATATAACATAAATTGTGTGTTTTAAACTGCTTTACAGTTTTTGTGTAGTAAGGTTTTGTCCATCTCTTACGGTTTAGCAGTTATTCACAATTTAGTAAAATTCATCCAGAATAAACTACTCTTCAAAGGCTATTCCCAGAAAATTCAAGATGAACATTTCATTTGTCAGGTAAATATGTTTAATATCCGAAATTTTAATCAAAATCGTTAGAGCCATTTTTGAGAAAATCACAATTTTCGAAAAAAGTTCCATGTAAAGGGTAGTTGGGGGTGGGGGGATTTTTCTCAAAATCTTCGTATCGCATCCCTGGAAGATACTAAACTTAAATACCAAGTTTGGTATTTTACCGATTTTTCGTTTTTGAGTTATCGTGTTCACAGACACACGAACACACGGACACACGGACACACACACACACACACACACGGACCTTTTTGTGAAAATGCTTTTTTTGGTTATTGGGGAACCTAAAACATATATTTGCGGTGAAATCTCGGTATAAAATTTTTGGTGGAGTGCAATACTTTCTTTATACACTATGTACATAGTGCGTATGGAAAAAGTAAGAAAACAGTGACTGTATGATAACTTTGTAATTTCATATTATGTGTAACAGGACAAGGAACCTGATTTATAATTTTAAAGAAACGTATAAATGTATGGCAATCTTCAATTCAACGACAAAAACGTCGGAAAAGTGAATGATGTAAAAGTTGTATTTAACTCAGTGCCGGCACATACTGTAACAGCAAATAGGTAATAATGAGACAGAAATTGCAGGTTTTTTTTTTTTTCTTTTTTTACGGAGGCTCTATAGCTGGGGTTCTCATTAAATATTGGGCGTGACAGACCGCATAGTTTTGCTTAGAGGCCTCCTTTTCAGGCTAGAGATTCTTTTATGTGACGTAATTCTACGACGCGGGGCCAATGGCTTTACTTTGTTTCCGAAGAAAACCCGCCTAAGTATTTTTATGCTCAAAAAATCCATGCACTCGCTAGATTTCAACCCACGACCTTGGGCTCAGAGGCTAGCATGTTACCCCCAGACTACGGAGAACGACAGAGACATTTTATATTATGTGACTCTTCTACCACTCAATGAATAACATGAAAACGGCGTGCGCATTCTGTTTCCAAGTCAATAACGCATTTAGGTAAATAAATGTGCTTAAGTGGACAGATCAACAACGCATTTTTGCAGTGAAGAATATTTTTATAAAACTAACGATAATTATCAGCCGCTCACAGGTGCTGCAGCAAAAAGAAGGGGACGAAGAAGAAAAACAAAGCCAACGCAATAGCCAACGATGAACCACTGGGAACGGATGCCGAAAGCGCCGTCCCTCCAGCACAGCTAATGCGGTTCTTCAGCCCATCTTAGTGCACTTGTCCTGGAACCTTACTCAGACTCAACCTGCTCAATGGCACAAACCATTCAACCTCAACACGCTGCGTGCACCGGCAGTTACCGGAAGCCTTGTTCTTCAACGACGCCTAGCGACGCCCTTTGGCCCTTAGTGATGAGGGGAAAAAGAATTTTCTGTTTAGACTCAACTCCTTGACTGAGGGGTTACTTGCTCTTGGGCAGGTGCTCCCGGTTGAGGCTAATGGGGCTCTCGTACCACATCATGTAATCGCTGATGCCAGTATGGACACTCTGCTGACACCTGTACTTCCACACCTCACTGTCAATATTATGGCGCCGCGCCAATTACACAGCCAACAGAACCAGCCACGACTTGACACGCCCCATTCTACAGTGCCTATTCTACAATGCAGGACTTTTATAGGCCAAGCGGTGTGTCCAAGCAGACCCAGACAACAATCTGACCCATCGCAGACCCACGCCACGTCATAGCCTCGCAGGCGTCACACCGAGCAGACCACTTCGAGGACCGTTCTGCCACCATAGAATAATCACGCCACCGCACACCATCACGCCGCTTCGCTGCCACCTGCCTGAAGCCACGACACCAAATTCAGACTGCCTTCCTCGAGATCAAAACACAACCCACTTCAAGAGCTACAGGAGACCGAAGAGCTCAACGCCACTCACAACCCCGCATAAACAGACAGCCATGCCACCATTATGGAAGCAATTAAGTATCTCCACGTCGAAAACCTGAATCCGATGAAGTGACTATCCTCAGTTGAGGAACACTTAAACTCCACATTCACACTCCACATCAACGCCGTTCAATAAATCCAGAAAAATCTATCTCTGCCCTAATAAAGCGTATCACAGACGCATAGAGACATACCAACTACAAGGCTTAACTACATAAAAGACCTAACAAATCCTCATCCACAACTCATCGGACCAAGAGAGGGCCCAGCGTTTCTGGAACACCACCGCTTCATTCCGCTAGAAAAGAACACCATCGCCCAATGCAATCCCGTAAATGAAAAAGTCCTTACAATGAGTAGGTTTACGTCTAGGATTATGCCAAGACGTAGGTTCTACACCCAGAAGACGGATCGGCCGCCCATAGTTATCACTCGAACTCCGGTTTATCTCGTAGGTACCAGAATCCATACTGTCGAAATAGTCCCAATAAACAGACTCACCATAGTGAAATTTTCTCCTCTTCTTCCTTCTTCCAATCCCAGATACTCAATAAGTGATTACATACTTGTTTTGTTTTAAACATTTGTTTCTACTGCTCCCTTAAAGGCAGCTAGACGCGAATTTCGTTACCATTTTAATTTAGGGCATATTAATCCCGTCCCATCTGCTCATTCTGCAAAACTATGGATTTAGAATTTTAAGGAAAATCGTTCGGCACTGATGAAACAGCCTCCCGGTAGCAGAAGACTAGCGTAGCCACGAAATGTTGGAGCCTCGGTAGTGTGGGAGTAGCTGACTGCCTCACATTCAAGAGGTCTCGAGTTAGAGTGCGTTACCCGGAAGAGGGTTTTTAGGGGTTTTCCTTATCCTGAGAAGAACGAATGTCGAGTAATTTTAAACCCCATGAGCTCCGATTCATTTGAGCATCATTTTACCGATTTTATTCATTGTCTGATATGACCAACCACGTTAAATAAAAGAAAATTGAAAAATAAATTTAAACATTTAAAAATGCTTATATATTCCATTCCCGTGACATTCTCTACATCTCTGTAACAAATTATTGTTAATAAGCTTATTGTTATATCTACTTAATGCTAATCAAGATAAACATTAGCAAAACGGTATCATTACTTAGTTCTTTATAAATAGAAGGGAAATAAGAAAATATACTTGGCTAAAGCAACAATGAAATGTTTTAAAATATGGTTATTATGGGATTGAAAGCCATTTCTTTGTCTGGCCAGGAGTTCACAAGTTCCCATATGAGAACATTTTACATATTTTTAAACGAAAACTAATGACAAAGAATATCTCAAAACGGCCAACTCCACGAAAAAAATAAATTGTGTGTTTTAATGAGATTTACTTTATAGTGTAGTACGTTTTTGTGTATCTCTTAAGATTTACCAGTTATGCAAAATTCAGCAAAATTCATCCAGAGGGAACAGGTCTTCAGAAGCTACTCCCAGAAAATTCAAGCTATAGATTTTATTTGCTTTAATATATGGTATTTTAATCAAAACCGTTAGAGGTATTTTTGAGCAAAAATGTTTAAACATTTTTCCATGTAAAGGTTAGTTTGGGGCGGGGAGATGTTTTAAAATCTTCGTGTCGTATCCTTGGGAAATACAAAACTTAAATACCAAATTAGTATTTAACGGTCTTTTAGTTTTTTAGCTATGCTGTTCACAGACACATGCATACACACGACCTTTTTCTAAAAAACAGATGTGTTCCATTCATATTATTTTCTTTACATCTCTGCAACATATTATTCTCTGCTTATTATTCATGCCATTCGCGAAAAAATAGCAGAAATGCTTACTACTTCCTTGTAACTAGACGGGACATAAGGGAGTACCATAGACTATAGTGATAAACAAATAGTTTAAAACTGGTTGCTATGTGATTGAAGCTCCTCTGTTTATATGTATTTTAAAACTGAAAATAACAACAAAGAATTTTTCAAAAACGGTTAACTTCATGACAAAATTGTGCGTTTTAATGAGCTCTACATTTTTGTGTTGTAAGTTTTTGTCTATCTCTTACGGTTTACCAGCTAAAAATTCCACAAAATTCATGCAGAATAAAGATGTCTTCAGAGGCTATTCCCAGAAAATTCAAAATACACATTTTGTTGATCATGTAAATAAGTTTAGTATAAGATATTTTAATCAAAATTGTAGAGTCATTTTTGAGAAAATTAAAATTTTCGAAAATTTCTCCATGTAAAAGGTAGTTGGGGATGGGGTGATTTTCTTAAAAAGCTTCGTGTCGCATCCTTACAAAATATTAAACCTAAATACCAAGTTTAGTATTTAAAGGACTTTTCGTGTTTGAGCTATGGTGTCCACAGACACACGCACTATAGACAGACAGACAGTCACACACACACACACACACACACATGCGCGCGTGGACATTTTTCTAAATATACCTTTTTTGGATTCAGGGGATCTCAAAACATATATTTCAGGTGAAATCTCGGTATCGAATTTTTGGATGCAGTATAATAGCTTATCTATATGCTATGCGCATAGCACGTGTAGAGAAAGTAAACATGTGATGTGTTACTCTCATATGACTTTCTCTAACTGTTCTACAAACTACTTAAAAAGGATTATTTGTATTTCTACACCATGTTAATTGAGATAAGCATCAGCAGAATGTACCTATTACTTAGTCCCTTATAAGAGTAGGGAATTAAAGGACTGGGCTGTACTAAAGCGATAGTCAAATGCTTTAAAAGCTATCGTTATGCGATTGTTATTAAAATTCGCTTCTTTGCTTGGCCAGGAGTAGAACAAAAGAAAAACGGACACTTGCTTGAGAAAAGCATAATTATTTTGAAATTGAAACCAACAACCAGGAATATCTTAGAAACGGCCAATTCTACAACAAACATTCACATGCCATAAATTGTGTAATTTTAGGAGATCTACATTTTATGTGGTAGGTCTTTTGTCTTTTTTTTTCTGGTACTTTGAGCTTGAATCAAATGGCACCTCAAGTGGCTTGGTGGGTCAGCTATTGGTAGGCATTATATTAGAGACCAATTGCTTCCACTTCAGCTAAAGAGTCTGGTCAAGAAGTTATTACAAGTATAATGACATTAAAAAATAAAAAATATCCAGGAGATGATTGTATAACAAATGAGAAGATAAAATATAGAAGCGATGAACTTATATCAGATATAACAAAATTAATACAATTAATATTCCAGAATAGTATTATACCAGAAGAATGGAAAACAAGTATTGAGATGCCAATTTTTAAAAAGGATGAAAAACATAAACCAGATAACTACAGACCAATAAATTTACTCAGCACCCGGTAAAAATTACAACCAAATTAATACACCAAAAATTAATTAAGATTATTAATCTCCAACATGCGAGGAAGATCTTGTACTGACGCTATTTTTACAATCAAACGGGCTATAGAGAAGTCTATTGCATATGTTTTATGTATTTTATTGACCTCGAAAAGGCATTTGACTGGATAGAGCTTATAGATATTTTAAACATTTTAGAAAGAAACAATCTTCTGATGTATTGATTTTATTAATTAATGATATTTTTACTCGAAATTTTAGCAAAATAAGAATAGAAGGAAAAATAACACATTCAATTCAAACGAAAAGAGGAATCCGGCTAGGATACTTTCTCAGTCCTTTGTAATTTAGTTTGGCTATGAATGAAATTGTAAAGGTTGTTAAATCTATGAAGGGCTCTGGAATGGACTATAACAATCTCAACGTTGTATGCTACGCAGATGATGTAATACTGGCCAATACGGAAGATGCTTTACAAAGATTTATGTAGATTCTATCTTGACTGTCAAAAATATAATATGAGAACTTCATGGTCAAAAACTGAAGTCATAACAATAAGTAAACAACCTGTAAGATGTAAACTGGAAATAAAAAAAATAATAGAACAAGAAATGGTAATAAAGTACGTGGCAATTGAATTAACTAGCTGGGGAGACTTAAATAACGACGTGACATGCCAAGCTAAGAAAGCAGCAAAACTAGCAGGCTGTATGAGTGATGTAATATGGAGAAATTAATACTTAAGTAAGGACACTAAGATAACAGTCTATAAAATAGTAAAACGACCAATATCTACCTATGCTTGCAAGAAACGACCAGAAACGAGTAAAACAAGACAGATCCTGGAGACAAATGAAATGAATATCCTACGAAGGATAGCAAAGAAAACTAGAAGGGATAATTAGAGATGAAGAAATTAGGGATCAACTAAATATTCAAGCAATCTATGAATGGGTAGATAGAAGAAGAACTGAATGGAATAACCATGTAGCACGAATGATATCTGACAATAGCAAGGATAATTTACTATCTGGAGGCAGAAGATCCCCTGGGAGACCGAGGAGGAGATAGAAAGACTCTCAATTCCTGGATTAAACAGGTCGTATGCCTAGAAGAAGAAAAAGAAGGTTTTTTTGTCAGTTTCTTATAGTTTAGCAGTTATGCAAAATTCAGAAAAATGTATCCAGAACGGACAGGTCTTCAGAAGCTATTCCCGGAAAATTCAAGATATACACTTTATTTATGGTGTAAGTATGTATAAAATAAGCTATCCCAATCAAAATCGTTAGAGCTAACTTTGAGGAAAACAAAATTTTCAAAATTTTCCATGTGAAGATAGTTTCGGGTGCAGAGATTTTTCTTGAAAATCTTCGTGACGCATCCTTGGAAGATAAACTTAAATGCCAAGTTTGGTATTAGACGGTCTTTTAGTTTTTCAGACACACACACAGACAGGCCTTTTGCTAAAATGCCTTTTTGGACTCAGGAGACCTCAAAACATGTATTTCCAGTGATATCTCGGTATCAAAGTTTTGGGGGAATACAATGCTTCCTCTATACACTGTGTACATAGTAGAGTAGAGAAAGTAAAAAATCTTATGTGTTCCATTCATATGACTTTCTCTATTTCTCTGCAATTACATGATTCCTTGTAAGTAGAAGGGAAATAAGGGGAGTACCATTGACTAAAACTAATCTTTTAAAAACTGGTTGCTCTTTGATTGAAGTTCGTTTGTTTGTATAGCCAGGAGTTGACAAGTTTTCGAATGAGAAACGTATAAGTATTTCGAAACTGAAATCAATAACAAGGAATACCTCAAAAACGTTTAACTCTTACGAAAAACTGTATATAACATAAATTGTGTATTTTATTGATGTATACATTTTCTGTGTGGTAAGTTTTTGACTATCTCTTACCGTTTGTCAATTATGCAAAATCTCGATAAATTCATCCAGAATAAAGACGTTTTCAGGACTATTGCCAGAAAATTCAAAATATACATCTTATGTCACATAACTATATTTAATGAACAATATTTAAACAAAATTAGAGCAATTTTTGATAAAATCAGAATTTTAGAAAATTATACTATGTAAAGGGTAGTTGGGAGTGGGGGAGAGATTATGTTGTATATCTTTGTTTCTCATCCTTGGAAGATACTCAACTTAAATACCAAGTTTGGTATCTAACCGGCTTTACGTTTTTGAGCTATGCTGCCCACAGGCACACACACAAACACACACACGGACGTGCTTCTAAACATTTTTTTTTTTGGATTCAGGGAGTCTCAAAACATGTATTCCGGTATAATCTCGGTATCAAATGCATATCTGCTCTATATACTATGTGCATGGTACGTGTAGAGAAAGTAGAAAGAAGATAACCAATCGTAAGAAGAAGAATATTACACTTAGGTCTATTTGTTAGTACAATAAGCCTTTTAGGCTGACGTACAGGAGGTCAACAAGGCTCCTTCGAACCCCCCATTATCTAAACCTACATCATCATTTTCATCCCTATAAGCTTCAGGTAGTGCATAACCTAAAAGTCCTTGCGATTTTATCTCGTGATATATGTTAAATTACTAGAATGAAGACAAATTTATGTACAAATTATGGATGTATAAAGTAACAGAGCTTTCGTGTCTGACCGATTCCCTCCCGAAAATACGGTTATGATTACCTCGCAAAAAAAGGTACTGTTATTTTCCCTCCCAATTTTCTATTATTCAAGTAAAGTGTATTCCAATTCCCTCCATGGCTAAACCGCACGATTTTCCATCACACTTTACACAGACTTCGGACTGTTAAGGATATTAACCGAAATAACCAATCAGCACCCCTTTTTGTGTTATAAAATCATTTTCATTAATCAATTTTCGGAAGTACTTTGTAAGACATGACAGTGCAAAATTGCGATGGACTGATCTGAGAATTATGTAATTGTTTAAATTTATTCTCTAAATAGTTCCTTCTGCCTGGATAGCAGAAAAATTTACTTTCACTTTGCTATCTGTCTGTACTTTGGATGAAACATCTAAAAACACAAATGTGTTGGAGTGTGAATTGTAAAAGCAATTGTTGAATGTTGCGTGGCAACTTTCACACGCGGTTCGTCGTTCGAAGTACAGTAGTACTTTTTTTAGCCCATAGAATTGGTTGGAAAGGGGCATCTTTATCGATGAAATTGTCTATTAGATAATCACAGAATTCTCTCACTTTTCACCGTTAGGCATTTGCGACATAAAAATTTAGCAATATCAGAGTTATAGTCTTTATATGTAGGTCGCAAACCTAGCTAAATTTATAGTTCCCTAGTAGAATCAATTATTTGCCCCTTCCAGTTAAGGTTTTTTCCAAGTTTGCCACAGTTTACACACACACCTGCCTATACTCCAGGGCACTGCAATATTGCATGAATAGGCCTACTACAAGGCTAAAGACATAGTAGGCAACCGAATCGATTGATATCCTTGCTATCGACTTGGGTAGTAGGTATTACAAACACAAAACTCAGGACAAAGTCGACGTGCAGGAGGGAATCGGAATATTTAATTCCAGAAGTATCTTTTCGGCGCGGAGGGAATCGGTGTGTTTACAATTACTGCTTTGGAGGGAATCGAGGAAAAACATTGACCGCGGAGGCAGTCGCTTGTCACCCACAGTTTTAACGGTTTGGTTTTATAAACACAAAGAAATTTAGTCATTAGCCTATAAATAAACTTCTTATATAGAAACCATAGCACTCAGTGAGAAAGTAACCGTTTAGCATGCCCTAACATCTTCTGAGATGATTGGTCCTTTCTGTTCTAGAGCATGATGAGCAAGAAACTACATCGTGACAACAGCCAGATGCATGAACATGATTGGAGCTTTCTTACTAATGAAATCACACGGTTTCCTTATGTTTCCTCGTTTCAACTAGATGAATCCACTAGTCACATTGTGGGGAACTTTTACCAATAATATCATCTCTATTAAAGGTAATAACACCTACCCAACAAGATCCTCAAACTTTACGATATGCGATTTCCTCCTGCGAGAATACTTTAAAAATCGCCCACAAAATATTTAAACACTAATGAAATTGCCAATATTCTACTGGACACGTTGCGTCTCTGTATTTTTATTACTTTCTCTACACGTACTATGTACTTAGTGTATAGAGAAAGTATTGCGGTCCACCCAAAAATTTGATATTGAGATTTCATCGGAAATACACATTTTAGGTTCTCTTGTATCCAAAAAAAAAACATGTATGGAATAAGGTCTGTGTATGTGTGTGTGTGCGTGTAAGTCTGTGAACACTTTAACTCAAAAACGAAAAGTCGGTAAAACACCAAACTTGGTACTTAAGTTTAGTATCTACCAGGGATGCGACATGAAGATTTTTGAGAAAAGTCCCCCACCCCAAACTACCCTTTACATGGAAAAATATTCGAAAGTTTTGATTTTGTGACATATGGCTCTAACGTTTTTGATTTAAATACCGTATATTAAAGCTATTAATATGGCAAATAAAATGTATATCTTGAATTTTCTGGGAACAGCCTCTAAAGACCACTTTATTCTGAATGAATTTTGCTGAATTTTGCGTAACTGATAAACCGTAAGAGATAGACAAAAACTTAGCGTAAAAAATGTAGATCACGTTAAAACACTCAATTTATGTGATATAGGTTATCTTCGTAGAATTGACCATTTCTGAGATATTCCTAGTTATTCATTTCAGATTCAAAATAAACTTTTCTCACGCGGAAAGTTGTACACTCTTGGCCGCACATAGAAACGAATTTCAACCACATGTTTACCAGCTTTTAAAAATTTGGACTATCGTTCTAGCCTAGGTTTTCCCTTATTTTTCCTTTTACGTACAAGGAAGCAAGTAATTAAGACAATTTCTGCTAATGTTTATCTCGATTATCATAAAGTACATAGAAGAATAGTCTGTTACAGCGATGTAGAGAAAGTCATGTGAATGAAACACATGAGATTTTTTACCTCAACGATACTCACAAGGGAAAGTTGGAGTTCCAAGTATTTTTGCAATTGTGAAGAAGATGTGTGCAAAGCTTGAAATAAGTTGTGCCTATTTGTGTCTACAAATGATGCTTCAAGAAAGACTGCAGAGACTGATCGTGTTAAATGATGAAAAACCATCTGAAATGGTTTCCTGATAGAAGTCCAGTGAATGACAACCATTCGTTGGCATATGTAGCAACAGCTACAGTTGATATAGTTTTGCAAAAATTGCTTGTTAGAAATGTAGGAATAAAGCTATTCATGTTATGCAAATGTCAAATTGTAATGTGCTATCCAGGCAGTACAATAAATTACACGTTTTCTAAACATATGATAGTCTACCCATTTTCCTGTCAAATTCCACATCCAGGTTAGTTCTCTGCCAGCTCGCACAAAACTTAAAGAGGTTTATGTACAAAGGATTTACTTATGAATCATGCAGAAAAAATAATTGCAAAGTGCCTGAACTTTTCAATTAGGCTCATAATTTAAGATTAAATGTGATGCAATTATGTATTATTACACAGAAATATTCTTAGTAAGAGAATTAGTGATATGATATATTCAAATACCCGTAACTATCTATATCCCCCAGAGTTTGTAATAGTTAAAGGAATAAAAAATAAAATTGCAATTAGTTTTTATGACTTTACCTTCCACTCGAACTTTTTATTTAATTGACGAAAGTTCTAAGCCTACATTAACACTAAAAACCATTGGAACAAAAGTTATGTATTAACCTCTATATCTCATTTATATACATTTTTAAAGTAATTTATCATATAAATGTTATGGTTAGATGTATGACTTAATTTTTATCAGGGGTTTCTAGTTGAAAAACATAGCACAGTAGCCTCCAACTAATAAAATAAATACAATTAATATACTTGCAATAATTAAATCATTATTTTTTATCTAAAGAAATACATTACAAAATAACAAAAAACACTTCTTTTTGCTTTTTTATTTAGAATTAAAACTTTTCTTTTAAAGGTTTAGTTAAGTAAATAAAAGTTTAATTACGCATTTTGATAAAAACAGAAAACAAGTAGGTACATAAACACTTTTTCTTTGTCGGGAATCAATGAAAGCAATATTACATCCTTAAAATGTCTTTAATACAAGTTAAATATTTATACGACTTTCATTTTGTTTCAATTAGCCTGGAATTAATTGGCATAGTTTATTTCTAATTTGTAGCAGAGGAAAAACACGCTATGCAATAAAAAAGACATAGATGGGACAGATGTAGGCATTTCTTTAGAAGTGACAACAGGCTAATAAAGGAAAAGTGAGGATCATTCTCATTTATCCCGCCAAACTTAATGGATAACTTAAAACTGGGTTTTCTTACTTTTAGTACAAAGCAACTAGTGAGAGAGAAATTTCTAAACTCCTGGCTATGCATAGAAACGGATTTCAACAACATGACAACCAGATTTTAAAAGATTTGAATATCGTTTAGTCTAGTGTATTCCTTAATTTCACTCCTAGAAGAAAGAAAGTACCTAATTAAGGCAATTTCTGGTAATGTTTATCTCGATTATCATAAAGTAGACAGAAGAATATACTTTCTAACAATCATTTGTTACGGGGATATAGAGAAAGTTATGTGAATGGAACATATCAGATTTTTTCCTGCCCTGCCGGCATGTTGCCATGGTAGCTCAATGGTCAGAGCAACTGGACGGAGACAAGGAGATCCGTGGTTCAAATCCCGGCTATGGCATTGAATTTTTCAGTCTGACTCAACCTCTCCAATTCTGTCCTGCACACAGCTGGGGTGAATAAAACAATTAATTCGTCTTTCCCATTTTCAAAAGCAATCACTGAAAACATTTACTATGCAATTAAAGCGTAACAGTGTGGTTGTGCTGTTTTCTCACTGGTGTTCTTCTAATGCCTGTGATAACAAAATGAATACAAGAAGTATATAATAAAGTGATGCTTAAAACAATTCTTTGTTCTGTACTTTGACTTTTTATTGTATTGATTTTGTTCCTGAAATACAGCCTATACCTCAATAACTATTACACTATTTCTAAGGTAATATGAAACTCAACAGAAGCATGACTTTTCGTTTTAGTTATGTATTTACATAATATATTCTAGTGATACATTCGTCACGAACCTAATGTAGCATTAGTTCTATAGAAAGTGAAAAAGTTATAAAAGTAGTTTACCTTCTGAAATGAATATGAAATACGTTATTTATTCTGAAACACTGGGTTGTTTAAACTAATCTGTTTCTAACATAGGAGCTTCAGAAAAATTTTTACATTTTTTTTTACTACCATTACAGTTGTTATCTACTCTTTCTATCAATATTCTGTATATCGTTTGATTGATGTTTCAGAAAATGTTGAGGATTGTAACTCTCCATTTCCATATTGGTGCATATAATGCTAACTATAGCAACACGCTTCTGTTGAGAAGATACTAAATGATACTAGTTTTGGTGACGTACCCGGTCATGTCGCGAGTTTTGGTAAGTGTATGGTGTTGTATTTTTGTCGAATGCAATTTCTTCCATTAAGACCTATATCAAGAGAAATGTATGTTAATTTTATTATATCTCTTAAATAGATCAAGTTTTAGTCATCAGGTTGCATCACCTCTAATCGTGTAGCTTTTGTTTTAGTTGACCATTGCATTATTCAAACATGTCCCGTTTAACCATTTCAGGAAATGGCTGCTATGACTCAGTATGTGACTCGAACTGTAAACCAAAATTAACAGATTCATAAAGTGAAGACTCTGAAGTACTTCCAAATGTTACTACTGACATGGGACTGTCGCTTTTTAAAAAAATCGGATGTGTTCCATTCACATGACTTTTTCTACATCTTTGCAACACATTATTGTTAAAAAGCTTATGCTTCTATTTACTTCATGCTAATCGAGATAAAATAGCAGAAAGGGTCTCATTATGTGCTTCATTGTAAGTAGAAGCGAAATAAGGGTGTACCATAGGTTAAAGTGATAGTCAAAAGCTGGTTGCTATGTGACTGAAGTTCCTTTACTTGTATAGACAGCATTTGACAAATTCCTGCGGGCGAGAAGGATTTTTTTTCTTCGTTCACTTGTCCATGATTTTCTCTGATGGTTAATACTGTCCAAACACTGTCACAGATCTCTTTGTGTTCAACACCTTATTCCTTGATCACCTACTTCCTTATACGCTTATAATATATTGATGCACGTGGAGTTCTTTGGCTGGGAACTTGAACAAATGCTAGCCAACATATGTCATTTACAACATAGTAAAGTGTTATCGATCGGGAGGGGGAATCAATATAGTACGCCAGTCGTACAAATCACTTAAGATACCTACATAAATTATGATACTTTGGCGTGCTGGAGAAGAAATATACAATACTCTATCTTTCAATCTCCTTAAGTTAATGTTTTCGAGGTAAACACTCTGTTTTTCAACGTAAGAACAATAGGTTGTAACTTCTGGTTAAAACCAGAGTAAATTACACATGTTTTGAAAGGAAGTCATTTCCCAAGAGTGCTTGATCCTCAAGCCCTTCAGTTATCAGTTTATCGTTAGACAAGTAAACTTGTAGCTTCCTTTTGCATACGATCCATTTACTGCAGTAGGTCATAAAATCTCAGAAATGATGTTTTGCGCTACAAAAGCAATGCTAAAGACAGCATGGCCAAAGTTTTCCAGCACCACCCATTAAAATATGTTCTTTATAGATGCTAACTATATGTTGTTCAACAAGGAAATTCGAGACCACACAGAGATTACGTTTTCAAGACTTGTTTGCAGATCATTACCCTCATTTCCTGCTTGCGATCGCTTTAGTGAAATGTTTGTTGCAGAAGAAAGTCGTTTAGAACATGACAGGTTTGTAGTAAGATATCATCCAGACGAATGGGATGCTACAAAAACGTTAAGTTATTACTTGAGTACTCCAGCAGGAGATTAAACCGTAAAATTCAAGGTTAATATTTACGATATTAGGTTTTGCGGCCCTCATAATATTTCAGGTTGCTGCACAAGTGGCCAGTCATTGTTCGTCCTGACATACTGACAGTAAATAAAGTGATGTGATAATCACAGAGGATTAACTTCTCGGCAAAAAACACCTGAGAAATTTTAGCCTAATCTTTTATATGATAAAAACTTGGGAATTCCAAGGGAATGTTAATTGTTCTGGTAACCTTTTGTCCTATCACGGTCATCATGATTCTAGAACAGTCACGTGATTCTGAGTAAAAAAAATAATAAATAAAATAGTCGGATGTCACATTCACAATCCTTTATATTCACATTCCTTAATAATACCTTGTAAAATATATTCTTCTATCTACTTCATGCTAATCAAGATAGCCATTATCTGAAATGACTTTATTTGGTGATTCCTAGCAGGCCTAACAGGAATATAGGCATCCGCTAGCTAGGCTAAAGCGTTTTCAATCCTTTTATGAGCCGGTCGCTATTTGATGATATTAAATTACTGTTACCTTTACAGGATGAGAACAAGTGAATAACGACTTCCCACTTGAGGAAAATATAAATAATGGCAATATGAAGCCAATAATATCTCGGAAATGGTTAACTTCGCAAAGAAAAATGGGAAAAGGGCCTAACTGCGCTTTTAACGACATCTATATTTTTTCAGATAAAATGTGTCTGTATATTATACCAAAGTGTTTCTAAATAAACAGTACTTCTCAGGAAATTCAAGATATGCAATAAATTTGTTTTAAAAATATCATAAATAGTATTTGAATAAAGGTCGTTACATCCATTTCCAGAAAAAGAATTGAAAAAAGGTGCATGTAAAGAGAATTGAGAGATTTGTTCTTTAAATCTTGTGTGCTATTTAGATGACCTTTCGTATTTAAGTTATGCTCATCACAGGCACACAGGCACGCACACACATAAACACACACTCACATGGTCCTTTTTATAACATTTTTTTTCAGGCAGCCTCAAAAGATATATTTTCTGTGAAATCACAATATCAAGAGAAATAGAGTAATAATAGAACGTAAAATATCTCAACAAACCATGTCTCCAAATAAGTCATATAGTTATGCTTAAGAATTTAGAACCCCAATGTCTGCAGTTTGATACTTTCGCGTTGATGTGAAATTGTTTTAACTTATGGTGATGCATCTGTAAAATTTGACAAAAATTGAGAAAAAATAGAACATTATTTTTTTTCATAAAAGGATAATATCAATTCAAAATTTAATAAACGGTGTAAGTTTTCGTCCGCTTGGCGCACTTTAACCACCACATAACTGAAGCTATAAATGGAGAGACACATGTTTATTAATAGGCATACTCAACTTGAATCCTCGTTTTCTCGCATACTTTTTCCCATGATGAATTATGTAAGTTTATACGATTTCTTTCAAAACTTTTATACTGTCTCTAAAAACACATAAAAGAAAACTACCACATACTTCACCAAATACAGCTCCAATTATTAGAAATAAATCATAGATTTGGGACAGTAAATTTACAGAAAACAAATTTTAAATTAAATGAAATCACAAAACTGTAATTTAAAAACATCTGCAGAAAAATTAAAGTGATGGGTTTCGAAGGCAAAATGCTTAAAAGAATAAAGCTAGTAGTAGCCAGTAAAATAAATTTAAGTAGTGGTCTCCAGTTTCTTTGCTTGGAATGTTAAATCTCAAATTGAAGAAATAATCATTTATAAAATAAACTAAATAAGTTTATAAAGATAAATGAAACTATAAAAGAGCATTATTAAATAAAGTTGGTATAGACACTATTCTAAAATTTTAACAAGATGATGGCCCTATAATATAATGTTAAGAACTGAGCGTTAACAAAAAACAAAAGAGGCAAGAAATAACAAATAAGAAATGTTAAAACAGCAGAAATTAAATTATTAAGACCTAAGGTAGGATACTCACTTCTGGACGATAAGAGAAACGCGACATCAAGGACGAACTAATTATATCAACCACTTCAGTTATAACAGAGCATTAGAGGAAACAATGGCATGATTATCTTTGTAGGATGGATTCTACTCGTATTCCAGCTAACATGTACAAATGTATAATCCCAAAGGAAGAAAAGAGGTCGAAAGACGCAAGAAACTTTGTAAACAAACCTTGGAAACACGTGAAATTGGAACGGGCCAAAAGGCCCAAAGGTGTAGTATTTGATGATGATGATGATGATGATGATGATGATTATGATTATGAAAGATCAAAGAGTTTTGAGGTAAAATCTTTTCTAAAATGATTAGGTTTAATATAAAATGTGGTGAGATAAACTATTTATAAATTCACTTAGTGTAAAACCTGAAATTTTAATGTGAATGTTTTTAAAAATGCATCACGCGGTTCAGTTTTATTAGAACATCGTGTGTGTGTGTGTGTGTGTGTGTGTGTGTGTGTGTGTGTGCACTTTACGAGGATCGTGGGCTTATTGTACGTCAGAGAGAGGATAAGAAGGGTATCATTTTAAAGGGTGGTCGACATTCAGACAGGGAGAGAGCTACTGTGGAGGGTCCATCTCGACCGGGGAGCATTAGGAGCCCGTGTCTCAGGTCCGGATAGACCACCTGAATGCGCAGATAACCACCAGCGGCAACCCGCCGCCGAGAGGTCTATTTCCAGAGCGTAATCATCTACGCGGAATGGCGCCTCTGCCGCAGATCGCGTTAACACAACCGTGAAAGAGACCTTTTTTTTCTTTTAATACAGTTCCAGAGTCTGATCGGGACTCCGGCGCTTATACCCTACTTTTTATTTACCTAATTTGTTTACTTTGATTACTGTATGGTTACTGAATTTCTGTTTTACTTTTTACACACACACACATACACAAACATAACTCTCATGTCCAAGGCGGGACTCGAACCCACGATCCCCTGCGCTGCGAAACACCAAAGCGAGACGCTTTGGCGAGCGCGGCCATGGGGACCGGCTCTTGGGATGAAATGAAAGGAACAGCATGTTCGGGGGAATGAAGAATCCTCCCCAGTATACGTCTAGTGACTTGGGAAGGTCCCGAAAAGTTCATGGGGCAGAGAGGTCGGCCGCGGGGAAGCAACCTCACGACCTCCCGAACGCAGTTCCAGACGAAACGCCTGGGATTGGCCGGTTATTAAAACAGTGAATTTAGGCAACACCTTTTTTTTTTCTCGAATAAGCATGCAAGCTATGTTTTTTAAATGGCAAAAATATAACTATTATTGTGTGTAAACTGGTATACATCTCAATAGGATATCCTCCATTCTGTAAATATTCCGAATTTTACAAATGCATTATTTAATTACAATGCAGGACCATTTATCCTC
Organism: Hymenopus coronatus; assembly: GCA_030762935.1. Taxonomy (NCBI): domain Eukaryota; kingdom Metazoa; phylum Arthropoda; class Insecta; order Mantodea; family Hymenopodidae; genus Hymenopus; species Hymenopus coronatus. The sequence continues at coordinate 116,182,111 of CM060888.1, read as the reverse complement.
CTAAGACAAGCGATGTGCCAAGGATAATCATTTCTAATATCGGATGACAATGAATCTTATGTACTCTTATCTATCAAGGCAATTATTTCAAAGACAATGTTCTAGTAGTAGAATCTTATTATTAAGTTTACAATAATACAATACCGTACACGCTGTCTAAAAATACTCGAATTTAAAATATTGCCTACATATCTATTTTATATATCTTTACAACATTGGAAATACACACTCACACACACACACATGTACACTCATACACACGCTCGCGCGCTACGACAAAATAACCACAGAACAATAAAAGAAAGAACACTCTGATATCACACACATACACACACTCTCCCTCACAACTACACCCACATATTTACACACATATATATTGCTCAGACACCTAATAAGTCTATACTATATTTACACAAACATTTTGTCTCATAGTGTACGAACTTCCATTAGATATATGCCCAGATTTGGCCAGTTTTGGCTGTTTAGAATCGAATCCTAGAATGCTGTCCTTCGTCTTTTTGAAGCTGAAACTTCTTGCAGCATAATTTTTTCCCTCAACATCCTCCATCTGCACGCAATCTGCCATAATATGCGTCCAGTCTTCCTGATACCCGCATAATGAGCAAATCCGCCTACGAGCTTCATCAACCACCTTACGGATTTTCCACCCTCACAACCTGAGCCACGCTATTCTCCATCTTTGTTTCATACCCAGTTCTAAAATATATGTTTCTTTACCCCATCCAATTTTTATTTCATTTTGTAACTCCAATGACGATTTTATTCTACATTCAGATTCTATTTTCTGCCTGTATATATCACATAGTCATCTTTTTACTTTATTCACGACGTTATATCTATTTTCGTTACCCCTTTCGTTAAGCCAATCTTTGATAATCCCCGTTGTAGCCCACCATTTTGGATTGTCTATGTTATACATATGATGCCGATTAAATGTTTTTGGCCAACTTTAATTATTCGCAGTATCTAAGTGCACTTTTAGCATATACGTACAGCATCTTCCCAGCATCCTACCTCACAAAGAGCACCATAATTAGAAGTACCCCTCCCCAATCCAAGAATACGTTTCCAGAGACAACATTGTATTTTATTTAGATTATCTACTCTATCCCATCCCCACATCTCACTTGCATACATTAATGAAGACCAAACCATTGCCTCATACATGGTTTGTAATGTTTTTTCTGACATATCTGGAATCCAGGTCAATAGCCTGAATATTAGTGATAAAGTGTTGTCTACCACTACAATCATGATGCAACAAAAGCAAACCTAGCAAATGCAATGTCTGTAAAGGAAATTGCCGTCGCATAGGTTACGTATTACAATACAAATGTGTAATTGCATGCTTGCAGAACAACGAAAAAGTTTGAAAATACCAGAAATCAAGTTCTCAGGTCTTGCATTTTCACTTCTGAATATCTGCAAAGGTGCACTTAACTCATGAGTATTAATATTTCTTTGACGATATTGTATAATAGATAAATTTACCTGGAAAGTAAAAAATGTATTACCGTCAGCTATTCGAAAGCAATACCGAGGTCGACCGCCATAGCCTACGAGGTCACTCAAGCTAGTGGAATTCATCAAGCTATAAATCTGAAGGTGTGATGGCTGCTTGCGTCAAAGGAGTTGTATTTAGATGTTGCATTCATTAAATTGTTAGTAAATGTTAACACATAAAGGGAAGCAAAGTCCGCAACATTTAAATGGTAGACTTGAACTATGAAATATGATTACTTGTATGCTGTAACAATTAATATTCTTATCATAGATTGAGGCTTAACATTTTTATTAACATTTGCGTTAAAAACCAAAAGGCATTGGGCGTAAGAATGTCAACTTTTTACGCAAGATAAAATGAAGTGAATAAAAATCTGATCTGAACTTTTACATGACATTGCATATTTTTCAGCAGACTATTCTTACGAAAACTTATTACTATCTTCTCAACTCTAATCCAGACGGTTTAATTATATTTCCCCGTAGATAAAATGGTAACAGAAACATACCATAACCTTAAGCGGTAGTAAAATATTTTAGCGGCTGGTCACTATGTGGTAACTTTCAGATTTCGTTCTGTTTGCCAGCTTCCCATTTGAGAAGAGTATAACCTTTTGAGCTTTAAACCAATAAAAAGTATTTTTCAGAAATGGTTAATTCCACAAAAGTATGTATATGACATAATTTCTTCTAAAGAGACCTTCAAAGTTCTTAGCTGAATATTCAAGACACACATTTCATTTTTGAAAATAATATCTTAAACGTGTAGTATTTTAATAAAAAGTTCAACCCGGTTTTTTATAAAATTTAAACAGTTGTGATAATTTTTTAATGTAAAAGGGGACTTTGGGTTGTGAGATTTTGTTGCAAATCTTCGTGTCGCATCCTGGTAAGATGCCGAACTTAAGAATCAAGTTTAGTATTTAACAAACTCCCATTTATTTGAAGAACTAAAAGAAACAGCAGGCAAGAAATTAATTCATTTTGGGAAATTGATCTCTCCGGTGTAAATACAAATTTCCTGAGAAAATGCCAGAAATATATGGATAGAGAAGTAAATTATTTCCATCTCTCATGATAAACCATATGCTTAATATCACGATTGAGAATATAAACTATGAGAAAGTGATTTTCGGTAGTACTATTGGATCGGTTTGTGAGGGAAGTATCTGAGTAAAAAGAACAAAGTCCAATTGTCCTAAAAAATCAAACTTTAGACTGAGCCGGCCGGCGAGTTCCGAATGGTGGTCATTGTGCAAGGGAAAGGCCCTTAGTTCAATTTTTTTTTTTTGCGAGTGAGAATGTCTGTATATGGCAATACCAATTATTCTTTATGAATTGAATATACCTTAGTTATCAGGCATTCAGGTTTAAACATACTACATAACATGTAATAATGCCAATTAACTGTTTCTCCACAGTAGCCGTATGTAGGACAGAAGTTGGATAGGTAGAGTCAGACTGAAAAAGCAATGTCATAGCCGGGATTTGAACCACGGATCTGCTGGTCTCCGTCCAGTTACTCAAACTAACTGCCGACACGGTATTTAATTCCACAACTGACTCTTATTTTTCTCCGGTAAACCACAAGGATATCTCAAATTAGTTTGAGATGTCACACCCCAAAAACGACCTACAATGTCGTGAGTACTTTAAATCCCGAACTTCATAATTTAACCAATTATTAGGTCAATTAATTTCACCTTCCACACTAGCCATGCATAGGGCAGGAGCTAGAAAGGTGGAGTCGGACTGAAAAATGCAATGCCATTTCCGGAATTGAATTGGGTTTTTCAGTCTGATTCTATCTTTCCTATGTAATAACGTGTTTACTGTTTAGCACAGGCATAAATAATTGTGGTGGAGAAATAAATGAAAATCGAAGAACATAGTAACAGCATATGCGAGGGAACCATAAGTATCGTTGAAAAATACATTAGATAGAAATAATGAAATAAAGAACTACCACGCAAAACAAAAATAGCAAAAAACATAATATAACTTGATACAGAGAAGAGGCGCTATGGAGGCCGCTAGGGACGTGTAAGGACATTTTACGAGAGAGAAGAAGCTTCATTTTACTTTTAATTAGCGAAGGAGCAATAAATACACGAAAATCGAACCAAAGTGCAATTATTACCGAGAACACATTATATTTATATCCCAGTCGTGAGGGAAATATGTGATGTAGATTGATTTTGATAACTCATAGAATCTGCATAGAGTAAAATTGGTACTAACATCTGGTTAGTATTAGGCGAAGAAGCATATATATCTTACTTCCACTAGCAGAATAATATAGCGTCCAAAGAAAACAGTTGCATTGTATAAGTGACGTCAGCAGTCTACAAAACGCAATACGCATATAAAAAAGAGAGTAAGATAATTTGTGGCCGTAAGAATAACCTGAGAGAACAAACCACTACGGATCATATATACATATTATTTTTATATCATGTAACGTGACTCATGCTAAACTCTATTCAAGTTTTTTTAAGTTCAGTTTTGTTCGACTGTTATATCTTCTCCACGATACAAACATTGGTATCATTTCATCACCACGAAAACCACATCTAGATTCACCTAAGATTCCTTCCTATAAATAGAATGAAAATATTTCTGCTTGTCCACTAAAACTTTAGATTTTGTTATTGCTCTTATATCTAAACAGAATATGTCTTCAAACTGGAGTTTTAAAGTTTATACTTTTTTAAATTTTTTCACTTAAAATCGTAAATGTTATCTTGCACAAATGGAAACTAAAATAAAGCGTAATAGTACATGCTTAGTATATATATTATAAGTACTATATATAAATCTTTTATCAGCTAAAGTGCTATCTTAGGTACATAATATTCTGAGAAAAATAACAGCATACATTTATCATAAATAAGCCAAAAAAATGGCATTAAATACAAGAGTGTATTGTTGATAGAATTTTATTTAATTGTGATATTTTCTGGTTGCATTTCCCTCTTTTCATAGCGTTAGAGACCACACTTGGCAGTTCACATAATATTTATGAATGCCACGTTTGTCATCTGCACATACAGTGGATGTGATCTATTTTGAAAAAGTGGCTCATGGGATCTGTTTGAACAGTTTGACATGGGAAACATAATTATGCCATTTGAAGTCCCATTACTACACTGTGTACCCAAGGGTTATCGTATTCAGGGTAAATTGTTTGAAGCGCACTGGAATAATGGCGAAGTGCGCAATGCTACAATTACTTCCCTATGGTATAAACTCATGATATTTTATTAAAAATGCACATCATGCCACGAACCAATGTTAAATCGAAACAACATTAGTTTTCTAAGCGTCAACATTACAGCTAGAAGGTAAAATTTCAGATTTTTTGAAAAATACTCCCCAGAAAAACACATATTGTAACCTAGAAACATAAAATCTAAAATAATAATATAGTTTGTATCAGATTTAATTAGTTAGTTGCTGGTGTAATAGAATATATCGTGGTTTACTCTTTGTTAATTAAATAGGGGTAGGAAACTGAAACACCCACAAGCAACTTTTCAACCATCAAATGAGTATTTACATCACGTGATGCATAGCATTAATTTACGTCGTACAAAGCAATGCACACAGATGATGTGGCTTGTTGCCAGAAACTATAAGAAAGCCAATTTAACCAAATATAATCAATGTTAATTCAATCCCAAATAAAATGTTCTCTCGGTGTTTCATGATGCAGAAAGGCAATAGGATTCAATTTATTGCATTTCAAATGCTATGTTATTTAAATATGGGCAAATGCACATATGTACAATGTGTATAGTAGGTAGAGCAGGTATTGCATTCCACCCAAAAATTCAATACCAAGATTTCATCGGAAATAAACTTTTTCTGGTCGCTGTATCCCAAAAAAAAAACAACAACACATTTTTGAGAAAAGGCCCGTGTGTGTATGTCCCTGTATCCGTGTGTCTGTGAATACGCTAACTCAAAAACGAAAAGGGCCCGCCTGCGTAGTGTGGTGGTAGAGTGCCTGCCTCACACTCAACAGGTCGCGAGTTCAAATCTCGCTTAGGTTGAGTTACCCAGATAAGGCTTTTTTTGGGGTTTTCCCTTATCCTGAGAAGATGAATGTCGAATAACTTTAAGCACCATGGACCCCAAGACCACTTGAGCATCATTTCACCAATTTCATTCATCGTCTAACATGACCCACGAGTTAAAAGAAGTTAAGCAAAAAAAAAAAAAAAAAAAAAAAACAACAACAACAACGAAAATTCGGTAAAATACAAAACTTCATTTTTACCTTATTTACACGTACCATGTACCTAGTGTATAGAGAAGGTATTGCACTCTACCAAAAATTCGATACCAAGATTTCACCGGAAATATATGTTTTAGGGTCCCCTGCATTCAAAAAAGTATTTTCAGAAAAAGGTCCGTGAGTGTGTGTATGTGTGTGTCCGTGTGTCCGTGAACACGATAACTCAAAAAGGAAAAGACGCTAAAATACCCAACTTGGTATTTAAGTTAAGTATCTTTCATGGGATGCGACACGAAGGTTTTGAGAAAAATCCCCCCACTCTAAACTACCCTTTACATGGAACTTTTTTCGAACATTTTGATTTCCTAAAAAATGACTGTAACGATTTTGATTTAAATATCGTATATTAAAGATATTTACCTGACAAATAAAATGTATACTTTGAATTTTCTGGGAATAGCCTCTGAAGACTACTTTATTCTGAGTGAATTTTACGATATTTTGCATAACTACTAAACCGTAAGAAATGGACAAAAACTTACCACACAAAAAATGTAGAGCACATTAAAACACATTTTATGCTGTATATATTTTTTTTTCGTGGAGCCGATCGTTTTTAGATATTCCTTGTTCTCGGCTTCAGCTATGAAAAGCTTAACTTTTATCATACAGGAATTTGTCAACTCCTGTCCATACAAATAAAGGAACTTCACATAGCAACCAGCTTTTGACTATCACTTTAACCTATGGTACTCCCTTATTTTGCTTCTACTTACAAGGAAGCAAGTAATAAGACTATTTCTCCTATTTTTATCGATTAGCAAGAAGTAAATAGAAGCATAAGCTTTTTAACAATAATTTGTTGCAGAGATGTAGAGAAAGTCATGTGAATGGAACACATCAGATTTTTAAGTTTAGTATCTTCCAAAGATACGACACAAAGATTTTGAGGAAAGCCTCCCCACCCCCGAAACTACCCATTACATTGAACATTTCGAGCATTTTGATTTTCACAAAAATGCTCTAACGATTTTGATTAAAGTGCCGCACATTAAAGATACTTACAAGACAAATAAAATACATACATTTTGAATTTTCTAGGAATAACCCCTGAATACATCTTTATTCTGGATAGATTTTGCATAACTGATTAAACCGTAAGAGATAGACAAACACTTGCTGCTAATCATAAAATGTAGATCTTGTTAAAACACACAATGTAGGTGCTAAACATTTTTAGTGGTATTCACCATTTGAGTTTTCAGATTTTTAGATTCAGTTTTAAAATGCTTAAAATATTTTTCATTCGGGAATTTGTCCACTCTTGGCCATGTAAAGAAACGAATCTGAATTACATAACAACCACTCTTAAAAGTTTTACTATCGCTTTAGCCTAGTGTATTCCCTATTTCCCTTCTATTTATAAGGAAATAATTAATAAGACTGTTTCCGCTAATGTTTATCTTGAGAGAGAAGGATCAACTTTTGTAAAAATCTATTGCAGAGTAGCTAGAGAAATACATTTGAATGGAAAATATCATTTATTTGTTCAAAATAACGAAGCCTGCTTTGGATTTCACATCTTTAACACTTTGGCTAAATGCCTATTATGTAGAACATGGCTCCTGAATCTAGTGATGAATTGAAGGAACTTTCAGTGTTATCATCTAAGACATTATAATACTTTCCTTAATATCAGTTTTCAATTCGGTGCCGTTCTCATGAAATCCCTCGATTTGTTTCTAACTAACGATGAAAACATTTTGTTTCCTTCCTGGGGTCCAGAGCTCCAGTCCTAAATGTGGAAGGATATTTTATGTAATCAGAAATGTTCGCTATTCTCCCCTGCCTCAGTCTGGAAGTATGAATAGGAGTGTGAATGTGTGTATGTGCTTACGTGAGACAATGTATAAAACCCAAAGAACTAAAAGCTAAGACAACTGGACGTGAATTAACACCATTGCCTATACACAATATTGCCAAACATATCTTTATTGACTTAAAATATGATTAAAAATAAAGACTTGAATTCACTGCTAAAATAATTAGCTCCGCGTTTCGACGCGTAGACAGTTGACGGCGTGCACGCTACTGCGCGCTCAGTCACTTATGACTCGCTACAGATTATAACACACACTGGCTTGCAATTCTTCATTCTTTTATAGGTAGAAAATAGCGTCACCTGGCTTTCGAGAAGCTAGCTAGTGGACGCTTCTATAAGATCGTAACGTCTCGCGTTCAGCGATGTGAGAGTCCAAGTGGTGCTGTCGCTTCTTAGGATATTAAAATACACTTCACAATAAAAAGCGCTACTCTTGGGGGGGGGCGCTAAAATTAGTTTTCCAGCAGATTAATTGCTGTATGTTTCGCTTTTGTACACGCAACAGGTGTATAAAATACATTGTTATGTCGAATTTAGTTTCTTTGGTATAACAATTTTAAGTTAATGCAATTTTTGGTTTAATAAAATGCTATTTTCAAAATCTATCTTTTGGTACAGTTCTTGAGCAAAATGATTAAACATTTTGGTAATATCCAAGTATCAGATTTTCCATATCTTGATTAAAAATGAGAAGCAAATTATATCGACTGTAAAAGCAAAATGTTTAAACCTTTTACTGCTTCCCACACCTTTTAATTTTTTATTTAAAAAATGAATACTCAAATAAAACATGGCAGGATTGTTTTTCTTGAGAACAGTTTTGGAAATATCTAGTAACATTTAAAAGTAAACTATGTATTTTGTGGATTATATTTAAGTTCTGCATATTCGGATATGTTGTAAAACTTAAGTCTAGAAAAATGACTTAAATACCCCTACCAAGAGAAACTTAAATATCTCAGATCCTTCATTATTATGCAGTTAAGGCAACTTTAAAATATCATACTAATATAAATTTATATGTGTAAATGTTTAGTATAATATAAAATGTAATGGTGAAATATTTCATTTTGTAAAGAATTTTCCGCTCCCGCCTGCCTTTCTTTGTCTTCGCTGCTCAAATACTGATTCACAAAGCAAGTGGTCCATGAGTATGGAGGCAAATGTGCAGTTAATTGAAAATTTCTCAAACTTAGAAGTCTTCTAACAATGCACGCAATTAATAGGGCCAAAATTGCCGATATTCAGAACGCTTCTCTCTCTCTCTCTCTCTCTCTCTCTCTCTCTCTCTCTCTCTACTGCTCCTCGTTCTCTCTCTCTCTCTCTACTGCTCCTCGTTTTCTCTCTCTCTCTCTCTCTCTGTCTCTCTACTGCTCCTCGTATTTCACCAATTCCATTCACATTGAAAGTATCGAATTTCTTCAGCCCGTTATACCGGATGTTCGACAATTTTCAATGCAAGCCACCAAGAATTAGCAGGTTTGAGGGAAAATATTTTCAACATGAACCAGTTTACACACAGCACTATATTAATCTAAAGGGTCACATTATTAACATATATAAATGACGCACTTCATGGTCAGGATAAGTTAGTTGTATCATAAAAGTAAAAATTAATGATCTCGCATATATGAGTTTAACCAAATGAGAATTTAATAAAACCACAATTTGTTTGGGGAAATTGGTGTATTGTGTATTGTTTTAGTATGTTTGTAATATTATTTTTATACAAATATATTTAATTTCGTAAGAATGATAGCCGAAAAAATAACATATTTTATATAGTGAATGGCTCATCTATGGCTCGCATTTTAGAGTTTAAAAAATAAATACCTAATTGGATGCTTAATACCATAACAAACTTTACCACTTAAATTCTAAAACAGCAGTAAAATTCTAATGTGCTCCATTCACAGTTCTTCAGTTCTGCAAAAATACTATTTTAACATCTTTTTTTTTTTTTTTTTTTTTTTTTTTTTTTTAGTTTAACGTCCTTTAACCCGGTTGGTCACATCGGACCGAACAACATATTGTTCTTTTATCTACTTCGTACTAATTATTAAAATTAGCGAAAATTATTTTATTATCAGTTTTCTTGTTAGTAGAAAGAACATAAATGGATACACTAGACTAAAATAATAGTCAAATATTTTAAAAGCTGTTTGCTATGTGGTTGAAATCCGTTTCTTTGTATTGCCAGGAGTTGACAAATTCCCGTATGTGAAAAGTTTAAATATTTAAAAATTGAAACCACTAATAAAAATATCTCGGAAATGGTTAACTCCAAAAACAATATATTTTAAAGAACGCGTGTGCTTTAATGGGCTCTACATTTTTTGTGCTAAGTTTTTGTCTATCTCTTACGTTTTACCAGTTAAGTAAAAGTTGCATATCCAGAATGTATAGATCTTCAAGACTATGCCCTAAAAATTCAAGATATGCATTTTATTTGTTATGTAAATATATTTAATATGCGGAATGAATCAAAATCATAAATTCATTAATGAGAAAATCGAAACTTTCTAAATTTTTTCATGAAAACGGTACTTAGGACTGGAAGGGATTTTCCCGAATATCATCGTGTCCCATCCTTGGAAGATGCTGAACTTAAATAAACAGTACATTTGGCATTTAACCACTTGTCATTTTTTAGTTATCCTGTGCATAAACACACGGACGCACTTGAGGAAGACCACGGAGCAAGAATGACCAAAAGCTGGAGTACTTCATTGAATTAACACGGCTGATAATCCGTGAAACGCTTCTCAAAAATCAAAGACGTTTCCTAACTTTTTTGACACACGAGATCCTAAAATGAGAAATTTCCCTATCGAATTTGGGGTGGAATGCAACATCTTTTCTACCCACGTACTATTATGATATTAGGCGTGGATCGTGGTGTTATGGTATAAACAGATAAGACCTAGAAGGCTCGGTGTACACCGCCATTTATGCAGAAATGGTGTAACCAGCTACACTGTTCAGTAACCTATTACCTTCTGCTTGGCGCAAACACTAAATGTGGTTTAGTATGGGAAGGAGGTCTGAAATGCTCTTCACCACTTACGGATCATGAGAACATCCGTATCGATAAGACTGCCTAAGCAGTTAAAGCGGCATTAAAATATGAGGGGAAAAAAAACATTATTTTCATATTAACAATTCTGCTGTTAACTAAATTTCACCTACAGATTTGATTCAATAGAAAAGCTCCAAGCAGAAAATTCACAAAATGTAGGTTATAAATGCACATATTTTATTTTTACTTTCTCTAGCCCGTATGTACAATGAACTTATTAAATAGAGAAGATATCGTATTCCCCAAACATTTATTGTCAAGATTTCACCGGTAATAAATGTTTTGGCGTCCGCTGAGTCCAAAAAAAGCATTTTAGAAAAAAAGGTCCTCTGTATGTGTGCCTATGTGTGTCTGTGGACAGCAAGCTCAAAAACAAAAAGGATGTTAAATACCAGATTTGGTATTTGTGTTTAGTCTCTTCCAGGGATGTGGCACAAAGACCACCCACCACAAAACTATCTTTTACATGTGTATTTTTTTGAAAATTTGCTTTTTCTCAAAAATGACTGTAACTAATTTGATTAAAATACCATATACTAAAGATATTTACATCACAAATAAAATGTATATTTTTAATTTTCTGGTAATAGCCTCTGAAGACTTCTTTATTCTGTATGAGTTTTACACAACTTTGCATAACCTTAAACCGTAAGGCATAGGCAAAAAACTTACTGCACAAAAACTATAGATCTCGACAAAACTCTTAATTTATATCATATACGTTTTTCTTATGGATTTGACTGTTTTCGAAATATTTATTTTTATGTTGTAACTTTAAACTACTTAACTTTTCTCAAACGGAACCATGCAAAGCGAACCAAACCTAAATTTTTTCACATAGCTACCAGCTTTTAAAGGTTTTGACTATCGGTTTAGCCTAGTGTCTTCCCTTATTTCCCTTCTACTTACAAGGAAGTAAGTAATAAGGACAATTCCGCTAATATCTATCTCGTTTAGGATGATGTAGATAAAAGAACACATTTTTTGTAAGAATAGTTTGTATATGAAACAGCTAGAGAAAGTTATTTGAATGGAGCATTTCAGATTTTTTAATATTTATTATGTATGATTGTTACTAAATATGAAATGAAAAACCCAAAAACGAAAAACAGGAATATATATCTACAGTTTACGCATGTCTCATTACTTTTAACGATAGTAGAAAATAAATCTCCTCCAAACTAAATAACTCTTCAAATGGAAAATGTTTCTATTTTTTTTCAAAATAATTGTTTAGCGAACAAAATAATAAATATATAACATATATATTTACATTTATATGACCAAAATATATCTATTGTTCGCCTGAATTTTATTGAGCCCTACACTTTGAAATGTTAAAGTAAGATTTTGTAAAGGATGTGAAGAATCATTTTTTTACCATCCCTTTAAACAGTTAACGGCCTATTAAATGTTCTTGTATACCTAGAACAAAACGATTTGAAACTGCTTTTAGAAAATATTTATTACGATTAACGAGTACTAGACATGTACGAGAGATTTTTTTTCTGAAAATAGAATGGATAGGAATACTACCAACTTTTTATTCCTCGCTTTACTTACTTGTCTGCACAAGACAGCCATCTGACTCTGGATGGTAGAACAGCTAGACTGGACGGCCCTCTAACACCTTCTGCATTGCGCGAAGCGAAGTTTGTATGGTTGGGGAATGCGAGTTTAAAATGCTACGCATACCTCATGTTCTCAAATAAGTTTCTTAACGAACTGTTCCGCTGCGATATGACCAGTTGTTAAATTGACGTAAAATAAAATAGAATTAAAAATATAGAATAAACCTGATGCACAGGATAGTGAATGCAACAAAAATTCACGAATATAAACTTTCGTGTTTTGTTTTCATGCGTTTATATTACGGGACAAGGTAGTCTGAACATAGGAAATTACACCTGAAGTGAGTTGAATTACCTCTGCTTCTATAGTATTCATTTATTTTGCCAGAAATTTGTATGAATTATTCTATAAATCATGACATTATTTCAAGTGATTTTTTGCATTAATAGCTTATGTGGTTGAGTCTATAAAAATGTACAATTTTTGATACTAGTTGGAATACATAATCATACTTTTGCATGCTTATTCTTAGTATAACAATCTATCTTCTGAATCTAAATTATTTCTCTATGACACAATTTCAGTATAAATTAAAAAAAAAACTATTTGCAAGTTCAAAAAAGTAAAAATGTAGAAAATTTGCAATGTTGTTGCTTTCTTAATTGATAAATATATACTATAGCATCACGATTGTGGTTCAGAAACGTTAACTATGTGTAATATATATATATATATATATATATATATATATATATATATATATATATATATATACTGAAAATTTCAGCTTTCCAGCTCTCATACTTTCTGAGGAAAAGGTATATAAGGATCCAAAATGCTGTTTTGAGAAAACTGAATTGGAGATACATACGTTATAAAAAGGGGCATTGCATAATTGCATAACAGCTTTAAAGAAATGCACACTAGCTTTTAAATTGTATTTAAGTTGATTTTTTTTGTAGTGTTTAACGCCCGCTTTAACTACTTATGGCACCGCAGGCGGTGACACTGATGATACATGAATGATGATAGAGCACCGGTGGAATGCGATGGCGGGGAAAACCGGAGTACCCGGAGAAAACCCGCCCCAGCGCCGCTTTGTCCACCACAAATCTCACATGCGGTCGCTTGGCCGTCTAGGTGAGAGGCAAGTGGTCTAACCGCTCGGCCACGGTGCGGCCACATAAGTTGATTAAAATCCTGTTAACTCTCTGAAGGTATATATTTCCTGAAACCAGAAATAATGGAGATTTTATTAGTGTCCAAAAAGAATGCTATTTTTTGCCATTTCAGAGCACCTTGTCCCTTAAAGATTTGTAATAACATCTTGTTCTAAAATCTGAATAGATAGTTGTGGAAGTAATATTTTAACGTTCACATTTGCAAAGTTGTTATTATTAGCGGGGAAAAATAAAATATTGCTGCAGCGCCACCAGGGAAGTATGAATCACAATGTAGTAGTTTTTGAACTAATAGAAGCAGTGCAATTTAAACAGTCACGGCTTGCGCTGATATACGTACAACAGGACCTAAAGATAATTGGCTTTTACCTCGGATGCTGTTGTCAAGGCCGTGAACCATTTTCAGGACATAAATTGATGCGTGAACATTTGTAACAGGATAGACGTTTGGAACCATCAACAACACGCTACCAGGGAGTGGCAGCTTGCTACATATGGCAGGGAGACAGGTCCAAGAAGTTGAACGAGTTTCAAAGAGTATTAGGTTTCAGACATGCTGATAATATTTACAGCTCCCCCTCATTCAATTAGACCAGCGGCCTTGCTCTGACCTATGACCGCCTTGCTGTCTTATACACCGTGTAGTCATTTAACCATGTTAAAAAAGTTGAATGTTATGCTACTAATTTGTAGACTTCTTGCTTCTGCTACTTATCTAATTCAAATAGAGAAAATAGTATTGCAACAAAAAATACGATGCACGAATTTTACTGAAAATACTCATTTTGAGGCTATCAATTCTTAAAATATCCACAAAACATAATTATTATTATTATTATTATTATTAATAGTAGTAGTATAATTATTATTATTGTTATTATTACTGCTACTATTATTACTAGTTCTATTACTATTGTTATTAATAATAATAATAATCATTATTATGATTATTATTATTATTAATTTATTATGATTATCATTACTGCTACTGCTACTTCTATTGTTTTGTACTTTCTCTAATAGTATTAAAATGGCAGTGTATTCCTGTCTAAAGATGTGGAGATTCCACCGGAAATATATGTTTTTAACCTGAACCAAAAAGAAGCATATTTAGAAAACATATTAATCTCATTTATATGACTTTCTCTTCCTATTCTTCAACAAACTATTCTTATAAATACTTACTCTTCTATCTATTCATACTAATCCAGACAAACATTACTACAAATGATTTTATTGTATATAATTTTGAAGATACAAGAATTAGGAAATACGGAAGGCTTTAAGCGATTGTCAGAAGTTTAAAGAACTTATTGCTCTGTGATGCTTTGTATTTTCTTTCTGTTAGAAAGGAAGAAAAGAAAATAAAGAAAAAGAAAGAGAGAAGCGATTATTGACTAACTCATTTGAGAAAAGCATGAGGTTTTGAAAACAATAACCAGAGGAATGATTTTAAACGATTAACTCTACAGAAAAGAATATTTTATAACATTTCGTCGTTTAATAAGACCTAGTTTATGTGCAGTAACATCCCCTCCATCTATTAAACTTATAGTTATACAAATGTCATCCAGAACGAGGAAGACTTTCTTCCGAGGATATTAAGGTGCAAACTTCATTTGCTATGAAAATATTTTAACATATGCATGGCATTTTAACCAAAATAGAGTCAATTTTGCAAAATGAAAATATTCGAAAAGCGTAAATGTAAAGCATAGATTGGGATGGGGAATTTTCTAGCTATCTTCATATCTCATCCTTAGAAGGGCTGACTTCGGAAGGTATTTATTATTTTTGGTTTTTGAATTATACTGTTCATAGACACATATTGTCACATCCTGGCTGTGTGCACAGGATGTGGTAGCATTTTAATTTATAATTATCATAATGTTGCCAACATTGCCAATTTGAACATTCATTAAAACCACGGTAAGCCTGACAATTTGTTTCTTTAGTAATGTGAACTTCGTATGGTATAGTTATAAAGACGGAGCTTCGGCTGCTCCGGGACGCCAAGCTTGGCCTCGCGCCAAGATGGTGGCATGTAATAAGTACAAGGTAACAATATATTTACTTTTGATTTTGAAGTGTTTGTTTTTACATTAGTAGCTTAGTTTGCCCATCTTCGTACTTTTTATTTAATTAATTAATTAATTGTATAGGAATTTGCACATGAAGGTGCGTTCCCATGACCAACCGTAGTAAAAAGTATATTTTGTCTGTTTTATCTCTCAGCAGCCAAGCGGGTCCCTTGAATTAGCCGTTGATTTACACATACATACGGAGAGTTTTACTTTCTTTACTTTCTATAGTGAGTAGAAAAAGTAATATATTCGATCCAAAAACTTGATATCGAGATTTCACCGCAAATATATGTTTTGAGTCTCCTGAATAAAAACATACGCTTTGAGAAAAGCGTCCATACGTGGGTGTGTGAGAAAAGAATACTTTTAAACGAGAAATTGGTTAAATACCATACTTATAGATGATTCAAGGATGAGGCATGAGGATTTCCTAGAAAATCATCAACTCCTTTTACACAGAATATTAGCACAATTTTAAGAAACATCAAAATTTCTGAAAATTTGTGATAATGATTTAATTAAAATGAAATATGTTCCAAGACATTTTAATTAGGACATTTTAATGCATATTATGATTGTTTTCGGATTGGTCTATGAAGTTCTCTTCATGTTAAATGACTTTAGCATTTCTGGTACATCGTAACATAGAGACAAAATCTTACTTCACAAAAGCTGTAGAGTCCGTTAAAGCACACATCGTGTGTCAAATAATTCTTTATAGAGTTAAACAATTGCGAGTTTTTCCTTGTATTATTTTAATTTCCCAGTACTTAGTTATACTTTTATCATATGGGAAGCGTTATTCGTTTTTTCATTCTACTTATATGTCGTCTCACTGTTTCTGAAATTGCATTTCAACTGCTGCAAATGTATACCTTGACTAACATGAAATAAACAAAGAATAAGCGTTTGTACAAGAGTGAGCAGACAAAGTCATGCGAGCGCTACACATATTTTTTTTTCTCTCGACTACGCAAAGTAAAATAATTTTCAAGGTCATTACATAGAGATTTGCTGCCAGGTTTTGACTAACGCTTTAGGTCCACTCTATTCCCCTAATCCCGTTGTACTTTCATGCGCATGAAATGAGATAATTTCGGCGAATGTTTATCTCGATGAACATCAATCAGTAAAAAGAATGAGTTTGTAAAAAGTGAGCAGAAAAAATCATTTGAGTGTGAAATATAAAACATTTTAGATATGTGTTTGTGAGTGACTTTGTTTGTGTGTATGTGTGTGTTTATGTTTGTCTAAGTGCGCTATTTTGAATAAGTTCCCCATCCTAAATTACCCCATATATGCATCATTGTTGTTGCTTTGTTTTTTTTGGTCCTTTAATCTGGTTGGTCATATCGGACGATGAATGTAGTTGGTGAAATGATCTCAGGATCCATGAAGCTTAAATTTACAATGACATTCGTCTTCTCAGGATAACGGAAACCCCGAAAAAACCTTATCAGGGTAACTTACCCTAAGCGAGATTCGAACTCGCGACCTGTGAGGCTTTCACCACACTATTCAGGCGGACTATGAGTATTCTTTATTTCTGAAATGTGGGTGTAACGATTTTGTTTAAAATATCACATGTTTAAGATGTATGCGTGACCAATTTTCTTGAATAACATAAGAGCTCTTATTCTCAATTACTTTTTTCTTACTACAAAAAAGCATATAAATATTTTAAACAACATAATCTTTGGATAGAGTCAGACTGAAAAATGCAATGCTATAACCGGGACTTGAACCACGGATCACCTTGTGGTTTACCGGAAAACATGCGAGTCAGTTGACAAATTCAATGTTATGCCAGCATATTGCCATAGTAGTTTAGTGGTAGAGCGACCGGCTAGACGTTGGGACATCCGTGGTTCAAATCCCGGTTATGTCATTGAATTTTTCAGTCTGACTGTACCTGTCCTACACACGGCGTGTGTGAAAAAACAATTAAATCAATACCAGTTGAACACAATAGTTAGCCATAATATGAATCCTGGGACTTAGAGTACTTACAACATTGTAAGTCGCCCGCCTGGGCAGTGTGGTGATAGTGTCTACCTTACATTAAAAAATATCGTGAGTTCGAATCTCGTTTAGGGTGAGTTTCCAGGATAAGGTTTTTCTCGTGGCTTTCCCTTATCCTAAGAAGACGAATGTGGAGTAACTTTAAGCTCCAGGGACCCCGAGATTATTTGAGGATCATTTCACCCACTTCAAGGACGTTAAAATAAAAAATAAAAAAAAAAAAAAAAAAAAAAGATCACCTTGTGGTTTACCAGGAAATATGCAAGTCAGTTGAGAAATTCCATGCTACGTTGCCATGGCAGCTCACTAATAGACCGACTGGCTAGATACCGGGAGATCCGATGTTCAAATCCCGGCTATAGCATTGAATTTTTCAGTCTGACTCTACCTATCCATCTCCTGTCCTACACACGGCTTGTGTGAAAAAACAATTAAATCAGCATGATCTATGTCAAATGCAAATTTAACTGGCGTTAATAATTTCTAAAATATCTGTGCTCTTGGATTGAATTTTCAAATAGTTGAAAATTTTTAAGTGAGGTTGAGACTAGAATTAACGCCGATGGGGCCCCCAGCACTGAGGCTGCAGATGGTGCTGTAGGTCGCCAATGGCATTAAACCAGCAGGTACTTTCTCATAGTATGTTTAAGCGATATCAACTGTAAGTAACCATCATGGCTGTGGCGGCTTGCCTTAGAAGGACGGAGGTGAGCATCAGAGGTCGTGAGAGGCAACAGGCTTCGCATTTTATGATAATTCATTGCGTGCGGTATTCATTAAGATTCTCTCGCCAAGATTCTGTGATGTCCAGGGAAGGAAACCCAACACGACTAAAAGGTTTCGAAACCGGAGATTTACATTAAGTCCTGGATAACAATAATCTCAAAGCAAACTCTCCGATTCTCAGGTGTTAAAAATACAAAAGAAAAATGAATATTCTACGGACGTTTATGTGCCTTCTGTTTTCAAATACCCATTTGTATAACAGCTGCCATAAAATCCCTTTACTTCTTTTTAAGTAGTCTTAAGTTGCTCTTCTAACAGTCGTTATAATCTAACCTCATCTAAAAAGAGAAAGGCTGGTTAACCTTTGTTATTTGTGAACGCGAGAGGTTGGGCTTATGTTAAAAAGGCTATATGCTTGCTGTAATAAATAAATCAATAAATAAATTCGACGTTGATTTACAACATCCTTACTTGTTCCATGGAGAAGAATTATTTTAAAACATTTAAGTAGCTTTATTTGCTTTTCATGCAAGCCAGGTGTAGGACAGGTATATCAGACTGAAAAATTCAATGCCATAGCCGGGATTTGAACTACGCAGTATAGAGAAGGTATTGTAATGCACCCAAAAATTCGATACCAAGGTTTCGCCGGAAATATATATTTTGAGAACCACTGAATCAAAAAAAAAATTTTTTTAGGAAAAATTCCATGTGTGTCTGTGTGTCTGTCTGTCTATCTATCTATGTGTGTGTGTGTCTGTGAGCAGCATAGCTCAAAAACGAAAAGAGCGTTAAATTCCAAACTTGGTATTTAAATTGTGACCCACCCACCTATCTACCTATCTAACTATCCACCTACCTACCCTACCAACCCATTCACCTACCCATCCACCTACCTACCTACCCATCTACATACCTACCCTACCCACCCACCTACCCACCTACCCACCTACCTACCCACCTACCCACCTACCTACCTACCTACCCACCTACCTACCTACCTACCTACCATCTACCTACCTACCTACCACCTACCCACCTACCTACCTACCTACCTACCTACCTACCTATCTACCTACCATCTACCTACCTATATTCTTACCTATATTAATACATAGTTACTTACACACTTACTATTTACTTATGTAAGTCTTTATTTTAACTATAAAATTCCATGTTTATACCCTAGACATTTTTGTGAAAAGATTCTCACCTGGTTGGGCATATGATGCTGAAATGATCTTAGGGTACATGGAGCTTAAAGTTACTCCACATTCATCTTCTCAGGATAAGGGAAAACCCCGAAAAAACGTTATCCGGGAAACTCACTCTAAGCAAGATTTGAACTCGCGACCTGTTGAATGTGTGGCTTACACGCTGTGCCCGCACTATCCAGGTGGACGATGTCTCTTTATACTGATTATACTTTCTTCTATTTGATATAACTGGGTAGTAACTAAAAAGCTTACTGCAGGAGCTATGGAATACCAAAACTGTGTCCATTTCATTCGCAACATTACTCGTTTTTAGTTTTACTACCAAGTTTAATGTACAAAACAGAGAAGGTATAGCATTCCACAAAAATTTGATGTGTTCCATTCACATGACTTTCTCTACATCTCTGCGACAAATTATTGCTAAAAAACTTATGCTTCTATTTACTTCATGCTAAACGAGAAAAAAATTAGCAGAAAAATCTTATTATTTACTTCCTTTAAGTAGAAGCGAAATAAGGGACTAACATTGTTTAAAATGATAGTCAAAAGATAGTTGCTATGTGATTGAGGTTTCTTTGTTTGTATCGACAGGAGTTCACGAAGTTCTGTGTGAGAAAAGTATACATTTTTTAAAACTGAAAAAAAAAACAAGGAGTATCCCAAAAACGATCAACTCCACGAAAAAAAGTCATATAACATAAGTTCTGTTTTAAAGTGCTCTACATATTTTGTAAGGTAAGTATTTCTCCATCTCTTACGGTTTAGCAGTTATGTAAAATTCCGTAAAATTAATCCAGAATAAAGTAGTTTTCAGAGCTATTCCAGAAAATGTAAGATATACATTTTAGTTGTCAGGTAAATATATTTAATATATGATATTTCAAACAAAATCGTTAGGGCTATTTTTGAGAAAATCAAAGTGTTCTCAAAAAGTTCCATGTAAAGGGTAGTTTAGGGGGGGATTTTTCTCAGAATCTTCGTATCGCATCCCTGGCAGATACCAAGCTTAAATACCAAGTTTGGTATTTTACCGACTTTTCGTTTTTGAGTTATCGTGTTCACAGACACACGGACACATGGACACACACACACACAAACACACACACACCTTTTTGTGAAAATGCTTTTTTTTATACAGGTGACCCTAAAACATATTTTTCCGGTTAAATCTCGGTATCGAATTTTTGGGTGGAGTGCAATACCTTCTCTATACACTATGTACATAGTACGTGTAGAGAAAGTAAAAATTCTATGTCATTATGTCACCGGAAATATGTGTGAGGCCCCCCGAATAGCAACAATAACAACAAACATTTATAGACAAAAGCCTTAGTGCGTATGTGAATAGCATAATATAAAAACGAAATGTGTTTTAAATACCAATTGATATATAAATTCAACATCTTCCAGGAATAGAACACGAAAAATGTGAGGAAAATTCCCTCACCTCAAACTAAGGAATTCAAGTAAAATACCATATGTTTAAGATAACTTCTTGCGACTAATTTAGCACAAAATAATACAGGCCCTCAAAAATGTATAAAATGATGTGGTAGAAAGGAAATAAGTTGCGGATGTTCGATAAAATATATCAATTATTAAAGAGCATTTTGTAAATAAATGAAGAAAAACAAAAGAAGCAGTTTTAGCAGATGTCTAACGCTGGAGGGAAAGTACTAGTGGAAGAAGAACCTAAATTGAATGCCATAAAATACATTCACGCTTATAATTTATTAAGGAGCTTCCTTGCGTTTTTGAAGAAAAGAGTTGGAAGAATAAATCATCAAGGACTTTGTACCAAGAAGCCATAAATTTACAACTACTTCGTCCTGCAGGTTTTGAAAAAAGTTTGTTAGCTAGACTTGTTCAGGCAGTTATGGACTTCATTCCCTCGATTCTGCGGTTGATTCCTCTCGACATTGCAGATAGGAGTACTGAAACGAGTTGATGAAGTCCAGAGACAAACTTATGATGCGAAAAAACAAAATACCAGGTAAAAGGTAATACTATGTTAACAGGAATTTCAACTTGTTGGTTGCTGAAGTAATTGATGTAAAGTTTATTGTTTAAAAATCTAATGTGTTCCATTCACATTACTTTCTCTACATCTCTGTAACAAATCATTGTTAAAGAGCTTATACTTCTATTTACTTCATGCTGTTCCAGAAAAAATTAGCAGAAATAGTCTTGTTATTTGTTTCCTTGTAATTAGAAGCGAAATAAGGGACTACCATAAGTTAAAGTGATAGACAAAAGCTGGTTGCTATGTGACTGAAGTTCCTTTGTTTGCATGGACAGAAGTTGACAAATTCCTTTATTAGAAAATTAAGTTTTTCAAAGCTGAAACCAAAAACAAGAAATATCTCAAAAACGATCAACTCCACGAAAAAAATGTATGTGACATAAATTGTGTGCTTTAACGTGCTCTACATTTTTTGTGTTTTAAGTTCTTGTCCATCTCGTACGGTTTAACAGTTACGCAAAATTCCGTAAAATTCACCCGGCAGAAAGTAGTATCAGAGACTATTCCCAGAAAATTCAAGATATACATTTTATTTGGAATGTAAATATTTTTAATATAAGAGATTTTAATCAAAATCGTTAGAGCCATCTTGAAAAAATCAAAATTTTCGAAAAAAGTTTCATGTAAAGGGTAGTTGGTGGAGGGGGCCTTTTTTTTTAAAAAATCTTCGTATCGCATCCTTGGAAGATACCAAACTTAAATACCAACGGTCTTTTCGTTTTTGAGTTATGCTACCCTTAGGCACATACATATGGATATTTAAGCATAAAACAGTTTAGAGAATCTAGCAATTTCACATCAACCTTTCCAACAGGTTTCTTCATCAAATGTTCTCCAAACGTAAAATTTTACTCGATGTTACACCTTCTCCTTTAAGATTTTAGTGAAATAGCGATAAATATAGCATGAACATTTTATAAAAATGTAATTTGAAACCCTTTTTATTCTCCTTTCTTTTTCGATTTCAATTAATGTCATAAAACACTTGTCCTTAAATACAACCCACTGCCAAGAAAAAATTTAAAAAAAATGTGATTTTTTCAAAAATGGCTCCAATGATTTTGATTAAAATATCTTGTATTTAAAATATTTATGTGAAAAATAAAATGTATAGCTTCAATTTTCTGGGAATAGCCTCTGAAGACATGCTTATTCTGGATAAATTTTGCGAAATGTTGCATAGCTGGTAAACCGTAAGAGCTAGACAAAACCTTACCACACAAAAAATATAGAGCTTTTAAAACACACAATTTATGGCACATACATTTTGTTCGGTGTTGCGCGTTTTTCAGATATACCTTGTTATTGATCTCAGTTTTAAAATACCTATACTTTTCTCATACGGGAACTTGACAACTCCTGCCCATTCAAACAGAGATAATTCAATCACATAGCAACCAGATTTTAAAAGATCTGACTATCGATTTAGCCTATGGTACTCCTTTATTTTACTTTTATTTTTAAGGAAGCAAGTAATAAGATCCTTTCTGCTAATTTTTCTTGATTAGCATGAAGTAAAGAGAGGAGTAGGATTTTTAACAATAATTATTGCAGAGATATTGAGAAAGTCATGTGAATGGAACACATTAATTTTTTTTATTATTATTGTACCACACATTTGACGTGTAAATCCTAAATTCCTCAAGTTTGGTTTCATTAAAATGTTCAACGGCTAAAGCCACGTGTACATAAATAAATTCCAACATTCCAGAGAGTTTTACCTTTCCTCTTCAGCGCTGTGTCAGATCCCTAAGGGACGAAGTTGTTCCGAAAGTTTGATGTTAACTTCTAGTAATCCTCGGGGCGTGCCTTGATCTGTAAAATACCTTGATTGTTAAAGCGCGTGTCTAAAGTTTCACATGGGAACACCTAAACGATTGAAAATGTCCTTCAGAAATTTTTCCCTGTTTGCATAATTTGAGTTTGATGAGCCTGAATATTACTATACACAAGAAAAATAGTTATTCTAAATTAAAAGTGAGTAACTCTTTTTCATACTTTCAGACTTCGTCATCATTACTGTGAAGCTAGTAACAAGATTACCAACTATAAATTAAAAGACCGCCATCTTGAAAGTTCAGTTTTTTGGCTTGTATCTTTGATATATTGTATCAACACTTACAGACACAAAAAGTTTAATTCATGTATTCATATACCTTAAAGTAATGAATCTATGTAATTTATATAATTATGACAATTAAATTACTAACATTTTATACCTAATTTACTTTTGCCACTGTTTGTTGTAATGCAATTTTAATATTGTTATATTATTTACATTTAAACCTCTGCTTTCATATACCAATAAGCATTATATGTATATTTTAATCCCTGTGTGCATAATGATTTACTTATAATATTCAAATATTTCATTATATATTGGATGTAAAACTATTTTTCAACGAAATCGTCATTGCTATCAAGGTATTTATTGTCACGTAGTACCGGTTTTTCAACGCAGATGTACTCTTTCACCGCTGAAGATCAGAGCCAAGATGTCACTGCCACTTTGAGGTCCTTATGGCTGGGAACTCTTTTCCATCCAAAAAGTCGTGTACGGTGTCCAAAGTAAAACACCAATTTTTCTGAATCCGTTTACCTATATTTGCTTTCAACTTCTCCATAACGACTGATGAACTTCCACTCCGATCTTTTTCGTACACACTGTAAATTATGCGCCATTTCCTTATTGAAGACTTGTTCATTGCAGCATCAGTATACTCTTATGTTATTTGTCTATAAAATTCGATTGGTAGAACATTTTGTGCATTAAAAATGAATAAATTCGTTGGCGTTAAAGAAGTAAAATATCTCGACAGAATGGAGATTGCATTGACAAACAGAGTGAGGTACTGTAACTTTGTAAATAAAGTTTTGTGTTGATAACTTTCATTATAATTGTTCATTGCAGTATCAGTATACCCTTATGTTATTTGTCTATAAAATTCGATTGGTAGAACATTTTGTGCATTAAAAATGAATAAATTCGTTGGCGTTAAAAAAGTAAAATATCTCGACAGAATGGAGATTGCATTGATAAACAGAGTAAGGTACTGTAACTTTGTAAATAAAGTTTTGTGTTGATAGCTTTCATTATAATTTAGTTATGCCATATCGTCTGTCACTTACTGGATGGCCCTCGTATTTAAATCGTTGATAATTTTCATTTTTCAAGATACCATCAAAATAAGATGAAATACAAATGGAAATAAGACAACAGTTACCAAGAGACGAATGGCATGAAGATTTAAATGTAATCATGAATCAAACTTTCACCACGCCTGATAGCATGTTAGTGTATCCAGAAGTTTTCTAAAAGCACTAGTGCCTTTTTGTTCTATCGCGCCCCGTCGGCATACATTGCGCCACCTTTGCAGTGATTTTTTGATGTGCACATGTGGACGAGGTTCAACGTATCGCCCATAGATGGCAGTATACAATGAAGGCCCGATTGCGAACGTGAAAAATGGCGAATTTAGAACAAGGACATTTTCTTTTCAAGGTATGGGTTTAGTTTTCTTTTACCTGCAAATAAATACTGCATGGACCAACAACTTTACTTCCTACCGAAAGAAGCCGTACTAAAGATTTTAACGTACGAAAAAAAAAAATCCATCACTCTTTGGCAGATTTGAATCTTGTGTGTTAGAGGCCAGTTTGGTAAGCATCACATGCAAGAGAGCAACTATTAGACTTTAACTTTTGTAAAAAAAAAAAAAAAAAAAAAAAAAAAAAATTACAATCAAGAAAAATAAGGTGAAAGCTTTTTCCATATGTATAAAAAATTTGGTTCATTATTCCTGCTATGGTAAATTATGGACTCGTAAGGCAACCCCTAAACCCATATAGTGTGATACCATAAGTCTCTTTTTTACTGCAACATGCATGAAGAGTTAATGAGCAATTGTTGTGTGTCTACGTTAGAAAATAAATATCACCATGTCAACGCTTCAGTGAGGGAGATATTTAAGCCAAGTCGTTCTTTAATAATAAAAATATTGTGCCGCTACAGCATTTAAGAGGCTGGTTCTATAAACCGGCCGCCGGCCTCACGCCCACTTACGCCAGAGGTGAACGATCATTCAACCGATACGGAGAGGTGATTTGGCCAGCGTCTTGCATCGTCCAGTCAGAATGTGGGCTCTCATGACTGGGATTGCTGCCTATAGCATCTCCTCACTTTCTCCACGATGACTGAGTGGGCACCGGTCTTAAAATCCGTTATCACATGGTGGGATCGAACCCAGAGGCATTCCGTGGCCAGGCACCTCGCTACAGTCCACTGCGCCATGTCGCAGACTATGTCCTTATTTAAGAAGCTACTTACATTTCTGAAATATATCTCACTTCCGTATAAGACCAGTTTATTGTTGAGAAGGAAGACTGCTGTTATCATCAAAAGGATAAATAAAATTAAAATGATAAATTCTAAATAACGATATCAACTATGGATCAAAATATGAATTGATTGATATATATATATATATATATATATATATATAAAATATCATAATGACAGTTACTTAAAAATCAATAATGTTCATCCGGGGTTATGTTTAATTTTTACTTTCTCTACACTATTATGTACATAGTGTATATAGAAGGTACTGAATTGCACCCAAAAACTAAATTTCAAGATTTCACCGTATTTAAGTTTTAGTATCTTCCAAAGATGCGACACGAAGATTTTCAAGAAAATCCCCCACCTCAAACTACTTTTTATACGGAAAAACTTCCGAAAATTTTTATTTTCTCAAAAATTGCTCTAATGTTTTTGATTGAAATCTCTTATATTTGAAATATTTACATGCCAAATAAAATGTAGATCTTGAACTTTCAGGGAATAGTCTTTAAAGACCTCTTTATTCTGGAAGATTTTTATAGAATTTTGCATAACTATTAAACCCTAAGAGATACACAAAAACTTACTACACAAAAAATGTAGATCACGATAAAGCACATAATTTATGTCATAGCTATACATTTTTTTTTTTCCTGGAGTGATCGTTTTTTAGATATTCCTTGTTATTGGTTACAGCTTTAAAAACATACTTGACAGGAATATGTCAACTGTCCATACAAAGAAAGGAGCTTCAGTCACATATCAACCAGCTTTTGACTCTCACTTTAACCTACCTTTCGCTTCTACGTACAAGGAAACAAGTAATAATATCATTTCTGCTAATTTTTCTCAATTAGCATGAAGTAAATAGAAGCATAAGCTTTTTAACAAAAATTTGTTACAGCAATGTAGAGAAAGACATGTGAATGGAACACATCATATTCTTTTGATTTTTTTTTATTAGGATTAAACATTTTATTTTAAAGGCTATATTAATGTACTTACTGTAAGAGTCTGTCGCGGAAATTATCTATTGCCTTTTTAACTAAAAATCCTTTAATCAAAGATTATTCTTATTTTGTTTAAATTATAGGTAAGAAAAATGTAAATAAGATTTAATATGGAGAACAAATTAAACAAATATATCAGCATAACAGTACATACTTAGAAAAATACTCCATGAGTATGATTGTTGTTTCATAAATTTTTTGCCCCAATAATGCGAAAAATATGTATTTGGCGTGCCGCCAAAGAGCGCATCAATTCTAATAAGCATTCAAACATAAACGATAACCATTCTTTTTGTTCAAACTATACAAAAACCTATATATTTGGAGTAAAGCACAAATTAGTATATCAAATTTATAGTAATGTATTTATATGGAGAAAGAAACAAATTAATAGATCAATATTATAGTACAGAATTGAGAAACTACTTCAAGTGCTCTTTTTGTTCAGTCTATATAGTAAGTGTTCAGTAATTATATTATACATCTTGAAGGAGTTCTATGAATGCTTCTATTCTTATATTATTTCCTTATTGATTGTTTTCGTAAATAATCAACATAGTTGCATGATGAAGTTTGTTTGTTTGGTCCCACTGCGAGCAAGAGCCCAGGGACGTTGAACACGTCATACAAATATGCATCTTGACCAATAGAATACCCATCACCAATAATACTATTATTTCTTTCCATCGTTCTATTAAAGAAGGAAGAGAAGAGAAAACTAATATGTTTAACTATCACTACAAGCCATCAACATGCTATAAATTATCAGCATGTATTATTTGCCATACTTTTACATTTACTTGTGGGGATATTGAGGAATTCCTCAACAGTGTATGGAGAGTGAGTATATAAGAACATTTTCAAATTTTTCTTAAAGATTTTATGTTGACTGTGATTACGTGAAAGCTTAAGATCACTTGGAAGGTCATTATATATTTTATTGCAGATTAGTAACATCCTTTTTTAAACAACTTTTAGTTATTTATTGGTCTATGTAAATCACCCGCAATGTTTGTTGTGAAGTTGTCTTAATTATCTGCAAAGAATATATGTATTCACCTGCAAGAGCAAGAACTTTTTGGGTTCTAAACAATAGCCTACAAGAATGATGGGAAACAACGCCACAAATAATACGTATGGCCATTTTTTGCAGTGGGGAATAATTAGTAGAAGAGAATTTTACGCCCAGCAAACGGTTAAAACAACTATAGGATGGATGTTTTGAGACCATAATAATGTAAACATTCTTAGATTCCCAAATTCAAAAGCGTCTTTATTTATACCTGGCACAAATCTAATGACAATCACACTTTTAGACTCGTTTCACACTAGGACACTGTGACAGTCACCGGTGACTGTGGTGAACATTCCGCGATCACTGACGTCCGACACTGCAGGTATTGCCAACTGATTATTTAGTGAAATGGACCGTATTTTTTGGACCATAATGCGACAATATGACGCATCCTTAATTTTGTTATGAACATTTTGAAATAAAATGATTTTTTAAATTTTTTCTTCATTTGCCTTGTAGGGGTGAGTTTATGGTTTCCGCGCTCATTATTTTTCCATTCCATTTTGTTGTTGTAACTGCAATCATCCATTTTGTCCATCCTTCTCGCATTGAGACTACATAACGTTATACTTGCTATTGGTAACACAAAATAAAGTGGTTGAGGGATACAATTGTCCTTAAATGTTATAAACCTCCTAGCCTCGTACGGGGGTAGAAACTAAACTTCGCTAGTCTTAAGGTACGAAAAATATGGTATTAAAGTGAAGAAATAGCATACAACTTACTAATTTTATTTATATCCATGCCATTCTCATTGAAATAAGGCACAAACTTATTTATAGATTCTTTCCACGCGTTCGTTTTCATCACTTTGTTCCTATAGTCATCGCTTTTAATGTCACAAATAGCAGGATGACTTTCTATTTCACTTATAAAATCTTCTGCATTAACTAAATCTAAACTCATTGTTACAATGTTTGCAGTATAATGTAAAATGAATGTTTAGAAATGACTGTCTGTTGGGAAATCTGCAGCACTGTGTTCTTTGTCCCAGTGCGAACACTCCAATTTAAACTAACGTGTGTCCAACGGTGAATGCTCTGAACACAGTGATCCTGGCGAGGGTGAGACTTTGCTACGCCACAATGACTCGGTGAGGCAGTGCAGTGTCCCGGTGTTGAATGCTCCAATAAAAACAAATGTATTTCTATCAGTAACCGTCACCAGTGTCCCAGTGTGAAACCAGCCTTAGATTTCTCCAAAATTCTCGGGAAACTTCTCTGAACTGTAGAGGGAATTAAAAAGAAACACGTACAAGGTCGAGTGTGGTGCCACCTGGGATGGTGACCGCAGCACATTTAAAATTCCTTACCCAACAGAAAAGGAATTTCTGGTTCCCAATATTGGGAGGCCTTGGGCGTATTCAAACCGGCTTGCAATTAGAGCTACAGAAAGATAGTGAACAAAATAGAGCAGCCGGTTTAGAAGCTGCTCTCCCCACCATCTGCCCTGATTTTGTAATCAACATCATAAGCACTCCCCTTTAACATTCCAATATGACCACAAAAAATGATGTGATGCTTTGATTTATACCTTCTTCACGTAGAATCGATTCTTTCTTGCCGGCTTGTATGACAAATTGGTCGATACACCTTAAAAGAATAACACAAAAAAGTGGATCCACTTTGAGATGTGTAATTTGGGTAATTAAATAATTATTAGTTATTGGAAGTCTGTTATAAAACAAATGCGTCCCATTCTCATAAATGTCGAAATTATTTTGGACAGTAGTGTAATCACGTGCTTTGATGAAGATGGTAGACGTGTGTTGTAATAGCTTTAGCACGTGTAACCTGCGTTACGTCACATAATGGATTAGAAAAAGATGGAAATGGTTATGAAAATGTCCCAAGCGTTCGTGTAACCTGCCGTATTTGCTTAACACCAAGCTAGCTTTAGCATTCAGCAACACGCAGGCGACCTGCATCCTTAATTTTGACTCAAGGAAAATCCGAAGTAGGACTGCAAATAGGAATATCAAGGACATATTGCAGCAAACAGCTTATAGTTTAAACACAAAGGCACATAGTTTAAGGCACAAACTTGTGTATGGTTCAAACCCTTACAGACCTTCCTCCCGGACTAAGGTTTGTTCCATCTTTTCTTCAGTCTTCATAGATAGAAATTGCAGGGAGGGGGCTTAAAGTTATGCTTTCAAAATATTATTTTAATTTACATATAGTTAATACCCACCTCCCTGTGATCCCAAATATAGTAATGAGCAATGAACCCATAAAATAGCAAACCACATACAACAAGAAACAAAAGAGAAGACGTGGTGGGCCATAACGGATAATGAATGAATGAACTGCATTATATGATGCTCAAATGAGTTCGGGTTCCATAAAGTTACCCGAATTTGCGTTGTCTGGAGAAGTGAAAGCCCCGGAAATAATCTTATACGGGTATTTGATAGGTAGCATCAGACTGAAAAATTCAATGCCATAGCCGGGATTAAAACCACGGCTCTACCGGTCTCTAGCCAGTTGCTCTACCACTGAGCATAGCATTGAATTTCTCAACTGACTCGCATTTTTCTCGCATTTTTTCTCAAATTATTTTGAGATGACAACACAATGTTGTAAATACTTTAAGTCCTAGGATTCATAGTATAGTCAACTATTATAGTCAATGGGTATTGGTTTAATTTTTTTTTTCTGCCACACAAGCCGTGTATAGTACAGGAGTTGGATAGGTAGAGTCAGACTGAAAAGTTCAATGGCATAGTCGGATTTGAACCACGGATCCCCCGGTCTCTAGCCGATTGTTCTTCCACTGTGCTACCATGGCAACATAAGGGTAACTCACCCTAAACGAGATTCGTATTCGCCTCTTGAATGTGAGGTAGACACTTTACTCCCACAAAACAGAGGCGGGTCAGAAGGCGGTTTCATTTCTTCTGTTAATTTATGTTTACAAAACAGGTTCCCTAAAATTTCAATTAGGTGAAATAACCCTTTCCGTACGTTCAGAAGGTGAGGTAAATTTTACGTAGATACTAACAGCTTCATGGCCAAGGTTCCTACGTTTTTACTCATTCTGCTAACTACCTTTAGTAGGCAAGAGGAAATGTGACTTCAAACCAAAATTTGATGTAGAAATCTCACCGTAAATACATGTTTTGAAAACCTCTGATTAGAAAAGGCGTTTTCAGAAAAAGAATCGTGTTAAATATGTGTTTGAAACTAGCATAAGTCTACCACGAAATATTTAATAAAAACTAAACTTGCTATTCAATTTTGCTTCAAACATGTGACACGAATATCTAAAAGAAAAGAATCCATTCCAACAAACTGCCCTTTATATTTTCTGCGGACTGCTTATATAGACGGACATTTAGTTGTAACTTTCGGAAATATGACTTCGAGGGGTTAGTTGGCACCATTGACAAAGGGAGAGTGAATTTGTTGTGTTTCTGAAGGTTATGTGATGATGAGAGGGCAAGAAGGAATATGTTGGAGAGAATGAATCCGGACACGGATTCCAACATACGGTCGGGAGAGGACTTTGTGTGGGTGTGTTGTGTGTGTGTGTGAGTGGGAGGGGGTGCAGTTTAAATGGGCTGCGCAAGTTTTAGTTGAGTGAAATTTCGTATGCAAAGCAACTGTCCGATGCTTGCATGGTTCCGAGATTTGGGAAAAGGTCTTCCGTAAGGGAAATTTCTTAGTGAGGACTGCAATTGGACTAAAAGATTTCGTTCAACCTAATTGTGTTTTCCGCAACTTAAGCTTTATCGGCTATACTGTCCTGGTAGAGTTGGAAATTCTGCTGTTTCCCTGGCTTTAATCTCGTCCGAATTAACTGGTGACGGACGAATCTTCAAGCTAGCGCAAAGTGCCTAAGTGGATGAAATGCAGGCCGTCGAGTTCAAGGTAGGAAAGAATTTCTCCGATTAGACAGGGCCAGGCCAATCTACAAGAGAATATATTGGTTACCGTGTTAGTTATGTTAAAGGAAAGTATCTGTAAAACTGCCAAATCAATGTATTTGATGTCATGCTAAAAAGAGGATTTTGTGTATCACACAAATCTGTTTAATTCTCACTCCTCTATCGGAGATTTAAGAATTGTTATTCTAGGCTGAAATTAGATGCTAATAGCACTTGAAAATAGCCCAAATGTGTTGTCGCTGTACATTTTTACTTTCTCTACACGTACTATGTACATAGTGAGAAGGTATTGCACTCCACCCAAAAAATCGATACCGAGATTTCACAGGAAATATACGTTTCAGGGTCCCCTGTATTCAAAAGAAAGTATTTTCAAAAAAAGGTCCGTGTGAGTGTCCATGTGTCTGTGAATACGATAACTCAAAACCGAAAAGTCGGTAAAATACCAAACTTGATGATTAAGTTTACTATCTTCCAGAGATAGGACACGAGCATTTTGAGAAAAATCCCCCCATCCCAAACTACCCTTTACATGGATAAAAATATGTAATGACGATAGTAATGACGAATAAAATGTATATTTTGAGTTTTCTAGGAATAGCCTCCAAAGACCTCTTTATTCTGAAAGAATTTTGCTGAGTTTTGCGTAACTAGTAAACTGTATAAGATATATTTCCACTTACTGTACAAAAATTGAAGAACACCTTAAAACACACAATTTATATCATATACGTTTTTTCGTGGAATATGCCATTTCTGAAATATTCCATGCTATTTGCTTTAGCTTGAAAATACTTAAAACTTTTCTCACGCGGAAAGTTGTAGACTCCTGGCCCTGCATAGAAACGGATTTCAACAACATGGCAACCGGCTTTTAAAAGATTTGGTATTCCCTTATAATCCTCTACTTACAAGGAAGCGAGTAATAAGACAATT
The DNA here is from genome assembly GCA_030762935.1 of Hymenopus coronatus. NCBI lineage: Eukaryota > Metazoa > Arthropoda > Insecta > Mantodea > Hymenopodidae > Hymenopus > Hymenopus coronatus. Next base: position 116,149,309 of record CM060888.1, on the reverse strand, counting down.
TCTGCTAATCTTTATTTCGTTTATCATAAATTAGATAGAAGAAAATGCAGTTTAACAATAATCTGTTACTGCGATGAAGAGAAAGTCATGTTAGTGGTACACGTCACATGTTTGTATTTTATATCCCATAAATATGTACCTGACCAGAACTATCCAATTTTACTGCCTTTAGTTAGTGAAGACATGAGTGCGAGGATTCTGTTGCTAAAGCTGATTTTCAGTAGGAGGTTATTCAGGAATACAGATCATGTAAACAAATATATATTCCTGTAGGTAAGAATTTCGACTTCAATAACTCGCCCCAGCGAGCTCGCAAGAATCCCGATCACGTGTTGAAATGTCTTAGTTAATTGCAGTCTTTGTGTGTTGTTATAGGGGTTTTATATTTGGGTGGTTTTAGGTTGTTATGTTGCTATATAACCGGTTTCAATAGTTCAAAGCCTTTGTACAATAATTGGAACATATGATTATGTAGGTAATGAAAAAGAAATAATGTACAACGCTTAAAATGAATTTCGTGTGTTTGGTATTGATCCTTGGTCATCCTTAAATGTTGAAAATTGAAATACACTGGTACATGAACCCTCGATCAAGAATAGCGGATCCAATAATGGAGTTTTGTGGTTATAGTATTTGGAAATGACTAAAGTATCCATATAGCCACTAACATTGTTGAGATGAATGTGCCAAATTGCGTGTTTAGGGCAAGGTCCAGAATAACCTAGACACCGAAAATAAAATGGCACATTGGACACGGGTTTGATCCCAGAACGTCACGCCACAAGGTATAATGTTGCGTCGATTTGTGAGGGGTATGATAAGTAAAAAATAACAAAGGCCTACCCTGCCGAAATAATCAAATTTAGCAAATCTATTTTAAGAATATTACCAAATATTGCCTCAGAGATAAAGGTGGCTAAACCCATTTATAAAGGATATTATGTAAATGTAGCAAAGAATAGTGTATCCGATTTGTTGTATAACAATTACATTTTTTATTCGAAAAATGTATGCAAAATATTTATTTTGGGCAAGCAAGTGCTAAAATTTAGAGCAAAAACTTTAATTTTATCTGCTCTTTTATGAGCAGGAAATAAAAGCACATTTTCTGTCTTAGCCAATTACTCCTTCCTTCTGTAGCTGGTCTAAGACAACCTTAAGACAACCAAGGCGGGACTCTCTTGAACTTCAGTCATCTATTGTAGGGAGATGAATGATGATAATAAAAATAATAGTAATAATAATAATACTTTCATAAAGAGCAAAAATAAGTATTGGACTTTAATTTCTCTGCACGAGCCCTGCATTGGAGATTTCAGTGTTGATTACAGCTTTGGGGTTCTACTTGAATTGTTTTATTTGTGTACGCGTCAAAAATTACATTTACACATGGGTGGTAAGCCAACATTATTATACGAAAAGAGTAAGACTTTTATGGACTACTGACGGAATCTGTTTTGTAGTATTCTTGCCATATGGGTAGCTACTAATATAAATCTAACAGAACACTTCAGATTGACATGTGAAATTATATTTTTCTAAAGTTGCTGACATATTTCTTTTGCTTGAGTGGTCACTATTGTGGTCTTCTCTGTAAAGAGGCTTCATGTACCGTCCGTGCAAATAGATGAGAGCAGTCTAGTTTCGCAGTACAAAGAGTGGAGGGGAAGAGGTGGAGGTTTCAAACGATCATCATGTGTGTGTATGTGCGTATGTGTGTGTATGTGTATGTGTATATGTGTGTATGTGTATGTGTAGGTGTGTGTGTGTATGTGTAGGTGTGTGTAATGGTAAGTGTGTCTATGTGTATGGAAATGGCGTGTTATTTATGGACGCTCTTTAACTGCTGTGGTTCTCAGCGTCCCATTCTATATTGGGCATGAAAGACCGCTTAATTTTGCTCAGAGGCCTCTCTATCAGGCCTGAGGTTCTTTTACGAGCCGTAAATCTACGACACGGCTTTCCCTTCCGAAGGAAGCCATGCTAAGGATTTTTACGCCCGAAAAAATCCATCGTCCTCCGCCGGGTTTGAACCCGCGACCTTGGGTATATTAAGTCAGCATGGTAACCATTACACCACGGAGGCCGACTTGTCTATGTGTATGTGTAGGTGTGTGTATGTGTAGGTGTGTGTGTATATGTGTGTATGTGTGAATGTGTGTATGCGTATGTGTAGGTGTATGTATGTGTGAATGTGTGTATGTGTAATAGTAGGTGTGTCTATGTGTATGTGTGTATGTGCATGTATGTGTGTATGTGTGTATGTGTAGGTGTGTGTATATGTGTGTATGTGTATATGTGTGTATGTGTATGTGTATATGTGTGTATGTGTGTATGTGTATGTGTGTATGTGTAGGTGTGTAGGTGTAGGTGTGTGTATGTGTGTATGTGTAGGTGTGTGTATGCGTCTGTGTGTTTGAGTATGTGTATGTGTAGGTGTGTGTATGTGTAGGTGTGTGTATGTGTATATGTGTGTATGTGTATGTGGGTATGTGTATGTGTGTGTAGGTGCGTATGTGTATGTGTGTATGTGTATATGTATATGTCTGTATGTGTGTATATGTGTGTATGTGTGTATGTGTATATGTGTGTATGTGTAGGTGTGTATGTGTAGGTGTGTATGTGTAGGTGTGTATATGTAGGTGTGTATGTGTAGGTGTGTGTATGTGTATCTGTAGGTGTGTGTATGTGTATGTGTGTATGTGTAGGTGTATGTATGTGTGTATGTGTGTGTGTGTTCGTATGTGTGAATGTATGTGTATGTGTAGGTGTATATGTGTGTATGTGTGTATGTGTATTTGGAGGGTCCCTAACAGTTACCAAGTAGTTCATCTCAACGCGGGGAGCTCTAAGAGCCCCTCTCCAAGTATGGCCCAACACCCTAAATTTACAGACATTTTCCGCCGTCGAGAGCTGATTTCCAGAGCTCAGCTACTTCCACGGAAGGGTGCCAATACCGCTGTCCTCGCCGACACTTACAACCCTGAAAGAAGCCAGTTGGATGAAATAGAAATTGAATAAATGGACGGAAGTTTGGGGGAATGAAGAAACCTTCCCAGCATTCGCCTATTGACCGGGCCAGAGAGATCGGCCCGGGGAACCTATTCCACGACTTCCAAATGCCAGTTTCTCAGACGAAGCGCCTGAACTACCTTGCTTGGCATCATCCTGCAGTACGTAAATGTACGAAGATAGCACATATAAGCAGGGATGGCATAACAAACACACACATAACTATATATATATATATATATATATATATATATATATATATATTAGTTATTACCAGACATCAGCTTGTGTGCACTAATGTCTAAAATGTGCCACCATGTATGTAGCTTAACGTCCTTTAACCTGGATGGGCAAACCGGACGGTGAATGAAATTGATGAAATTATGCTCAAATGATTTCGGGGTCTATGGAGCTTAAAGTTACTCGACATTAATCTTTTCAGGATAAGTGAAAATCCGGGAAAAAAAACACTTATCGGGGTAACTCACCTTAAGCAGATTCAAACTCACGACTTTTTGAATGTGAGGTCGCCATGCTACCACCACGCTACCCAGGCGGGCTATATAAATGTTGTCTAAATTTTTAAATATATTTTATAATTTGGAAAATATGCACTAATCACGCACTAAAAATTTTAACTAGGATAAAGGATCGTGAATGAGTTAATGAATAAGTGTATTTATTGACATAACACACCATACCTGCTTTTGCAGTACACAAAATAGTGAGCAATATTAAAAACAACAGCAACAACAATAACAGAAAATTAAAAGCCTAAACACGAAAATAAAAAAAAACAACAAAGATATTCAAATACACCACTTTAAATTTACAACACAGAGTGCACCTTATTCAGGTGCGTTAATGTACCCTATTGTAATAGACAAATACATTTAAGAGAAATAAATACAGATAATATACACAATATATAACAGCACAATGCAACAATGACATAAGATATATGTATGTAAAACATTATAATCACTTTTATTTAACTATTCTTATTGCCCCCCCCCCTATCCTTCTCTATTTTGTCAGCCTGCTCAGCTGTCTTGCCTCAAGTATAAATTTGCCTAGCCCGTCCACGTCTTCCGTGCCTGTCAGTAGCGTCCAACATGCTTCTAGCTCTACATTCGCGGTGGTAAAGGATCGCGGTAAATATGTTCCCCTCCATTCCTCCGTACCCCTACATCTGATATAGGTCCACGACTCTTCCGCCTCTCAAATGGGACAGATTTTCATACCATTCTCGTCAGCAATGTTTGTACTCCTCCATGCTCCTAGTCTAATCCACGCGAGCCCCTCTCTAATGAGTTTGGTACCTGTTTTGATGTATTGCTCCATACCCCACTCCGATTTTAGCCCACACTGAACTTCCAATGAAACCTTCTTCGTGCATGTAGGATCATTTACAATGTATTAATACTGTCATAGAAACTATTAGATGCTTCAATTTAGCATTGGTATTTTCACTTTCATACGTGGCATCGGGCTGATCACCATCCTGACTCTGATTCAGAGGCTCCGCTCCTCAACAGCCGTCTGACCCTAGGCGCTGGCTTGTAAGTCCTATATACGAGGAGGCTAAACAGAAAAAGAACAAGCTGACATAAACAGCATCGAAACCTTCGGACGATCTACAGAAAGTTATAGGCACAGCCACTAAATATATTCGCAGAGCAGACGATTGAAAAGCCTGATACATGCAATAAGTCACTAGCGATAATTGAAGACTTGTTTTCACAAAGTGCTTTTGATTTGAGCTGTGAAATAGAGCCATCTTCTCTACCATTATCCACCATCCATTCTGCTCCGTCTGATGATCGCATAAGATAGCCCATATGCATATTAAATGCACGAACAAAGGCATATAATCAGATGCCCTTACAGATCTTTATAAGCGTTTAATTTATCATCCCTTAAGATACAAAAGGAAATTACAGGCAAAATTTATTGACCGCCTTTTGTCGCTTGATTAAACGGAAGATGCAGTGAAATATGCATAAGATATATACCTAGAGCGACCTTAAAAAGAAGTGGTTAGTGTTGAGATACACGGTTGCCGTAGGATACACTTCACATCAGCAAGTATTGCTTCTGGTTTAATGATGTTAAACCAGCTCTCTGTTGTTGGGTGACGTGCTTTATGTAGCACTCTTAGCAAACTAATTGCAGCTTACAATAAAACAGTCTCACCTTACTGGGTTAATGGCTGCTACAGTCACAACCCACTCAAGAGCTGAAATTAGTAAAGTTTTAATAGCTTAAGAAATCTGTGCTACTTTATCGGTTTATCTGTGAGCGACAATGACTTCACTGTTGGTTTGCTTGTTAGACTTACTTGCCTTGAAGAGGAGAGACAAATAAGTAGTTAAACTAATGAGATCTTAACCGGTAAACCGGCTAAATAATTAGTAGTCTTAAGGGTACTTATGACTGAATTTTCTAACTTCTATATTTTTTAATCAATTTTGATGAAATTTTGAGAGCATGTTTATATTAGCATCACATGGTGTTGTGCCAAGTTTAAGCTCTATACTTTGTTCGGTTCAGAAAATATATGACTATTTAAAAAAATAATAATGTCATTTGAAAAGCCCCTTGCGACAAACTTTTCATCCTATCATTTTAAAACTTTGTACAGATACTCTTCAATCATAAGTTGTAGTTGTATTGGGTTTTTATATCTGATTATTTACTTACAAAAAAAAATAAGATTTTTTTAAAAAAATGTGATTTATGGCCTATTCAAAATAGTAAAACCCATACTAAAAGTAATTGTTATGAAAACCCAATACAATTTTTAGTTCCAGTATATATTTCTGTAGTGTGCAAATTTCAAGTCATTCTGATAAAAACTGTTCCGCAAGGAGCATTTTGTATACAGCAAAATGCTGAAGAATTGCAATCCGAGAAAAAAGCAAAAGAAAATTTACCTTTCAGAACTGCTCTGGACCATATGTCTTCCCCTCAAACCTCTCTTTTCTTTCTTCAGAGGATATTGTCTGTAACTTAAGCTGTTTTCTGCCCTGTTGCAGATGCTCAGAGCTCCTATTCCTGCTTTGTGCAATTCTTTGAACATTCTGTTGTTTTTTTTTTGACAGTGACGCTGTAGATCCACATCTAATATATGTGATATAGAGTGATTTTTGATGGAGTGCAGTTCTTTAGTGTATTATAATGACCCATGTTGAACTCACTAATGGCTTTATCCACAACTAGTTGCTGTTGTTCTTTGAAATAAATACTTCTTTGGGGCATTTACTCCACACATGAAGAAGAGATTCATTAGGGTTTTGTGTCCTTGCTTTTGTGCAGCGTGCCGGTGATTGCTTTTCTTAGAAGGTCTCCTTCTTGCTTGTCTATAACTACCTCTAAGACTTTTATTTTTCTCGATACTTATAAATTAATAAGTTACAGAACGACAACACTTCGCAGAAGAAAGAGAACGAATTTGGTGAGAAAAAAAACGTTAGCTTTCAGATAAACACGTGAAACTCATATGGCCCTCAAAGCATATAAAGAAGGAAGCCATGATTGTGCTACACAAGACAAGCTATTTGTAAAATAACAAGTATAAAGCATAAATAAAATGATTCTGAATCAATATATAGCTTTATAACTTCACAAATCTTCAAACACACTTTCTACAGTTACGTCAAACATTTCATTCATTTTTTCATAAAACAGATTTTTAAAGGGATTTTTAACATTTGTATTGATCAAGCAGTACAAATAGCAGCAAGCAATCATTAGCAAGCCCCCTATTGAAAGGCTTCAAGTGTCATATTCAAAATAACATTAAAAAAGCATAAAATAACAATGCGTAACTTCCCTACATAAAAGGGGCGTGTACCTGGCATTTAAATACCAAGCACATGGAGCTCAAAGATGGCCTCTAGGAGTTTTAAAAATGGTGCAACAAACAAAATAATGGTAGCATCTGATAGAGCAAATACTGTAATATTTTAATGCAAAAAAAACAAAAAAATCGAATTTTTGACCGAAAATAGTAAAAATGCAGTCATATATGTACACTTAATAAGAATTACCTAGTTATCTTCTGAAGCAGATTATAATATCTTGTTTCAAGGGGACACAGAAGTGCATTATAACGGCTTTGGTACACAAATGTCGATTTTTGGAACTTTAGTGCACCATACTTTGATATTTGTTTCTCCTATGGTGGATCTAAACATGTTTTGGAAGCCATTTTAAAGCTCTGCGCTGATTAAATTAATATCCATGTTAACTGTAAGTCATTTTTTTCAGGTTCAATTCCTTTTTTATCTTCCCGTATTCAAAATACCTTTGACTACAAAATTACTACTAGAGGTCTGAAAATTTTCCCAACCTAGCAGAAGTGTGTAATAAAATGTTTGGTTAGTTATTTTTATTACCATATACTGGTTTATGAAGTTTTTCCATAATATGATATAAAATATTCTTAAAAAATCTGATGTGTTCCATTCACATGACTTTCTCTATATCTCTGTAACAACTTATTGTTAATAAGCTTATCTTTTATTTATTTCAATGCTAATCGAGAAAAATTAGCAGAAATAGTCTTATTCCTTGCTTTATTGTAAATAGAAGCGAAATAAGGGAGTACCATAAGTTAAGGTGAAAGCCATAAGCTGGTTACTATGTGATTGATGTTCCTTTGTTTGTATGGACAGGAGTTGACAAATTCCTGTATGAGAAAAGTATAAATTTTTCAAAGCTGAAACCAAGAAAAAGGAATATCTCAAAAACGGTCAACTCCACGAAAAAATGCATGTAACATAAATTGTGTGTTTTAACGTGCTCTACATTTTTTGTGTGTTATGTTTTTGTCCATGTCTTACGGTTTAGTAGTTATGCAAAATTCATTCACAATAAAGTAGTCTTCAGAGGCTATTCCCAGAAAATTCAAAATATACATTTTATTTGTCAGGTAAATATCTTTAATATATGATATTTTAACCAAAATCGTTAGAGCCATTTTTTTAGAAAATCAAAATTTTCGAAAAAAGTTCCATGTAACTTAGTTATAACCTAGTTTATTTCTTTGATTTTACTTACAAGGACTTAAGTAATACGAGTGTTTGTGCTAATGTAGGTATATCTCGACTAGAATGAAGTAGATAAAAGAATAAGCTTTTATGTGAATATGTGTTAAAATAGGTAGAGAAAATCATGTAAGTGTAACATGTCAGATTTTTACTTTCTCTACACGCACTATGTAGTGTAGAGAGAAGGTATTGCATTCCTACCAAACATTCGATATCGAAATTTCACCTGAAATTAATACTTTAGGATCCTCTGTATAAAAAAAAAATTAGAAAAAGGTTCGTGTGTGTCCATGAGTCCGTGTGGCTTTGAACACGATAACTCAAAACCGAAAAGTGGATAAAATACCAAATTTGGCATTTAAGTATAGTATCTTCCAGAGATGCGACACCAAGATTTTGAGAAAAATCCCCCTCTCCAAACTATCCTTTACATGGAAAAAATTTCGAAATTTTTGTTTCTCTCAAAAATGGCTCTAACGATTTTGATTACAGCACCGTATATTAAAGATATTTATATAACAAATAAAATGTATATTTAAATGTTCTGGGAATAGCTTCTGAAGAACTCTTTATTCTGAATGAATTTTGCTGGATTCTGCGTAACTGGTAAACCGTAAAAATGGACAAGAGCGTATTATACAGTAAATGTAGATCACGTTAAAACACACAATTAATATCAATATGTTTTTTTTTTCATGAAATTGACCATTTCTGAGATATATCTTGCTGTTTGTATCAGATTCAAAATACTTAAAACTATTCTCACACGGAAAGTTTATACTCCTGACCCTGTATAGAAACGGATTTCAACCACATAGCAACCAGCTGTTAAAGGATTTGATTATCGTTTTAGCCTAGTGGATTCCCTTATTTTCCGTCTATTTACAAGGAAGCAAGCAATTAAGAAAATTTCTGGTAAAGTGGACAGAAGAATATGCTTATTAATAATAATTTGTTCCAGCGATGTAGAGAAAGTCATGTGAATGGAACTCATTATTTTTTTTATAAATTGTTCACATTTTATGTTAGAAAGGCAAAATATAGGTGCATGCCGTTTTATAATGATTCCAAATTGAACTAAATTTCTGTACGCACCACATGTTAAAACAGGGATGCCAGAAGGTTCATGCATATTTCAGCAACACAGACAGAGTTAATTGCATTTTACAGTACTAGCAACGTTCCTTGCGTATATAACGGTTGCTCAAGACGTGTTATTTAACTGCCACACTGGGTACATATTCTGTGCCTTTGATTAAGATTACAACCAGCCACTAGAAAATCATTTGCATAAACATCAATTGAGGCGCTAAAAACTGATTGGTCGGTGTTGACATGATCCAGTTAAACGAAAACGACTATATTAACTGCTAATTAATGCATAACCTTATTGCTCAATTAAGAATATGGTTTATGTTCAACATTTAGAGCACATGATCACAATAACACGCGGTGACTTAGTAAAATTAGTTTCTGCTTGTAGTAATAGCACTTTTATAATTCTTCAAGGGAGTAAAATTATTACGGCAGCAATTCGGTACGCCCAGCAGTACACACACATAATTCCAATTTCATTTGTATTGGACATGTTGAGAGAAAACATGGAAGCGCTTTAGATCGGTAGTATTCGGATTTCAGTGCTTTTTACTATTTCTACACGTACTATGTTCATAGTGTGTAGAGAAGGTATTGCATTCTACCCAAAAATTCGATAGAGAGATTTCACCGAAAATACATGTTTTGGGTCCCCCTGAATCCAAAAAAAAAGCATTTTTGGAAAAAGGTCCGTGTGTGTGCGTGTGTGTGTGTCTGTGTGTCCGTGTTTAGCAGACAGCATAGCTCAAAAACGAAAAGTCTGTTAAATACCAAACTTGACATTTAAGTAGATTATCTTCCAGGGATGCCACACAAAGATTTTGAGAAAAATCCTCCCAACCCAGACTAACCTTTACATGGAGAATCATTTGGAAAGTTTTGATTTTTTCTAACAATTTTGATTAAAATACGTATTTAAAAATGTCTATCCGTCAAATAAAATGTATATCTTGAATTTTCTGGCTATAGCCTCTGAAGACCTCTTTATTCTGAATGAATTTTGCTGCAGTTGCGTAACTGGTAAACCGTAAGAGATAGACAAAAGTTTACTACACAAAAAATGTAGGTCATGTTAAAACACACAATTTATGTCATATACGTTTTTTTCGTATAATTGACCATTTCTGAGATGTTCCTTCTTTTTTGTTTCGGATTCAAAATACTTTCATACGGAAAGCTATAAACTCCTGGGCCTGCATAGAAAGTGACTTTAACCACGTTATCAACTAGCTTTTAAAGGATTTGACTATCCTTTTAGCCGTGTATTCCCATATTTTATTTTACTTACAAAATTAGGTAATATTAAAGTCCTCGTGAATTTGTAATAGTTAAGGGTATAAAAATAGAATTGCAATTGATATGACTAAAGCAATTACACAAGTAATTAAGACAATTTCTGCTAATGTTTATCTTGATTATCATAAAGGAGGCACAAAAACATGTTTAAATGATAATTTGTTTCAGCGATGTAGAGAAAGACAAGTCAATGGAACATATAACATTCTTTTTTATATTAAGATGATGTGACACTATTCTCTACAATTGTAGAAGGGTTAAAAAGGAAATGGACATACTGCGATTTACTAGGTGGCCTAACTGCCTAGTAACTGACGTGCGACAAACGAGTTGCAGAATGCAACGGGGCAATTTCAAGTTAAAGCCGATAAGTGGGGAACTGGGTGAGCGACCTACGCTTTGCCCCACTTGTTTATCAGTGAGCGGGTCGCGTTTATATGGAAAGTCGCTTTTGCCAGTTCTCCAGTGAGCAATTATAATTTGAAATAGCCGCGATAAGTTCTGCAACACCTTTAAAGCTCGAAGAGAATCTTCATACTTCAAATAGGAGGCGGTTGGGCCTTTTGATATTGCTACAAATGAGTATTGACCATCAACATAAATAAAACAAAACAATTATGTTTAAAAACAACTCCGTATACAGTTGACCAGAAACCTGGACTTACACGGGTTTGAAAGTGATCAATGTAAAGAGTTTTGTATCTTTCTATTTGAACGATACAATGAACGAAAGATAATCTGCGATGAAAGCTGCGGAAACTACGCAGACGAAGCAGAATCCCAAATATGCCTGTGAACTACAATTTTTGGGGCAGTTGTTAGATCCACAACGACGTATAGGGTGGAGCTTTGGGGTGGGAATTGTTGCTTAGATCCTATGTGATACTATAATGTAGTTTTCTAGCGGAAATGAAAAACTCTCATGGTCAGCGGGGTTAGGCATTTACCCAGGAACAAAGCCGCGCACTTGGCCCACGCTATCGGTGTACTGCAGATAGCTTGGGAAGCTCCGAGTCTCGTGCTTTCGCAGTGTTTTCGGAAACATGCTGCACAGTGTTTATCTAACCTTAAGAGATTCCTTATCTTTTGAATCTCCCTAAACAATCAACCTTTACTTATTTATTTGTTTATTCTTCTAACCTATTTCATTGTAAAAGCAATGAATGGAAGATAATGACTGGAAAAATAAGCTGCGTTACATACGCTGCTATCACTATCGTCAATTTATCTTGAGGCTGGACACAAGGTAGTGATCAAAATACTATCAAAGGCTTGCAGATAAAGTTAAACAAAAACAAATTAGACGTTTATTTTACTATTTCTAACCCGTAGTAATAAATTAAACATTTGAGTATCTTGTTGTTTACAATATGTTGCTGAGAGGTTCCTACCGGGATAATTACAAGCTGATTTGGACAATAAGTACAAGATACTCGTGGTTAGGTCAAAATACGTACGTTTCGCATCCCAGAGCAACCTCCAAACTGTCCGTGTCTTAAGTAATATTTTGAATAGTTAACTGCTTTTGCACCTTTGCCTGAAAGCTAGGGCAGGTTTGCTGATAAGGAACAAGGAAAAACCCGTTTGTTTTCGTGACACGTGCTTGCCAAGAACACCCTCTGAGGTCTGAGTATATGGACATCACACATTGGCGCACCATGCGCTGCCTAGTTTCAAAATGACGCAATTTTCAATATTACTACACACATTCCTAAAAGAGCTTAGAAGCTGAGACATCAAATTTTGGACTAGTTCAAGAATGAGCTATAAGGCATTTTCGTTCGAGTCGTTTTGAAGCAGCCTATTTATCATGGTGAAATAAACATGTGGAGGACTACGCATATGGGCGGAGTTAACGGGACGTCATCCTGCTCGCAAACACTTGAAGACAATTCATTATTGGTATCGCATATGCGAGCGCATGCGCGTTAGTGCGATATTTACGATATCCCTGAGAATGAATTAATAACTTTGTTTTATGTATGAGTTTTAGAGCTTAATTGAGGAATTATACATGTATGGTTGTGATAATTATGTATTAACGAAAAGCAAAGCTAATTGACTCAAAATACCTCTCATTTCCGAAATATAAACAAATTGCTGAAAAATGTGAACAATGCTTTCTCTTACTAAGTTACGTAAGTCGATGTTTTATAATTAATTGAAGTAAGAACAGCATAATATTACATAATTACTTTACAAGTTATAATTAGGGATATTGTTTTTTCGTAATAATTACTGCTAAAATTCCAGTTTTGTGTTTGACGGTGTTATCCATGTGTTATTGTGACTTCATTACTACACTACCTTTAATTTTGTCAAGTTTTCTTGAAATAGAGAATTATTATAATTCTGAAATAGCTGTAAAATACGTGAGCCGTTGAGTTACTTTTTAGCCGCCAAACTGTTGAACAACATTTCTGACATCTTATGTTTTAAAAATAAACTATTCCAGCTACTTCACCTAAAGCAACTCCACATGATAATGGCAATATTTGTACTATGTAATAACATTTTTATGCGTATACGCCTTATAGTTTTATGGGAAACGGTGTACTTATGTTGAAAAATTGTTTAAGTAATTCACATTTAAAATAATTACTACTATAAAACCTAAATAAACATTAATATGTTTTAAATTTATTTACAATAGTAAATATTTCAATACGTTAATGAAACAAACACCAAATTATCAACATTGTCATAAGTTGCATATAAATAACTTAAATTAAAATTATATTAGTTTTTTTTTTTGGACTTTCTAATTAACCTTAATAAAGCATTTAGGGATTTAATGAACAAATCTAAGTGATACAGCTGCAAGCTGGTCCCAATACAACATTTGAAGACCTATTTATTTTAATAGTAAATTTTGTTCGATTTCTGGCGAGTTCAAATTAATTCCTTTAAGTCTATGCTTGTGATGAGATCTCCGAAATAATGCTCGTTGTAATTTTATATTTTCAAACATGCATTATCTTGAAATTTATGTTCTGTAAAATATACTCCAAAATAAAGAGAATAATAGAAAGAAAAAAAACTTAGTTCAGTAATTAGATACACTATATTATGCACTCAGAGGTAGTGCCATAAGAATAAGCTGTCGACGAAACACTTCCTGAACCGGCAATAAAGGATCTTCAGCATTTGAGTACGGAAAAATCATTTTATTATGTGATGAAGACTGACATTGTGCTTTAGAATTCACGTCAGAGAGATGCTCAATTTGAAAAAGAAAGAATATGTGCAACATTAATAATAATGGTTGAAGGATAAGTGCAGAGAGGGAATATGAGAAGAAGGCGAAGAAAAAAAATCGGGTATTCCAGTCACATGACATTTATTCTGTTACAAACTATTCCTACAAAAGCTTATTCTTCTATCTTCTTTATGCTAATCGATATAAACATTAACAACAATTAGTATTATTTATAATTACCAGCGGAAAAGAGGGAATACAGTAAGCTAAACCATAGTCAAATGCATAAAAGATCATTGCTATGCGATGCAATTAAAATGCAGTTCTCTTTAGTGACTAGAATGAAAATAAATAAATAAACAAAGAAAAAAAAAAGAAAAAAAAGTATTTAAAAGGAAAGAAAAATCAACCACATCTCATTTAAGAATAAGTATTGAGAAACAAAGAATATCAGGGAAAACTACAACTATGCATGTATTTAACATATATTTCACATTTTAAGGAGTTCTATATTTGTTGTGTGGTGTTTTGTATATCTATTTTGGTTAACCAATTATGCAAAAATCATCCAGAATAAACAGCACTTCAGAAGCTGTTAAAATTTTAAAGTTTACGTTTTGTTTGCTAAGTAAATATCTTTAATGTAATTGCATTGTATTATTATATTTTAATAAAATTGAAAATTATTAACGTTTCCATAAATTATTATTCATCTTGCTTCTCTTAACTTATATATAGGTACTAAATTAAAATCCCTAAAAAAACAAGAATTAAATTTTAACACCCTTAAACTAGTAACAAATTCTAAATTTCGGCTACTATAGAAAGTACATAATGAAAGTAGTTTAAATAAAATATTACATTTTCATTGTAAAAATAAAAATTAATGTTTATAAATATACTCAAAGATAATAATTATCTCAATAATAGCTTCAGTATTATACTCTTATATAAGATATTATACATATTTTAATTCTCCCAGGACTCCCAGGAGTTAGTTTTTGAAGAAATATAATATTCCGAAAATCTTAAAAGTAAAGGGTAGTTGGAGTGGAAAAATGTTTCTGAAAATCTTCTTGTCCCATCCTTGAAAGAAACTGAATAGGTCAACGCAACAAATAACTACTTTCTCTCTCTCTCTCTCTCTCTCTCTCTCTCTCTCTCTCTCTCTCTCTCTCTCTCTCTCTCTCTCTCTCTCTCTATCTCTCTCTCTCTCCTGGAAAAAGCTTTTTATTTCTTTCTTTTTATAAATATACTTCGAAGTTTACTTGGCGTTTACTTGCAATTTGTAATATTTTGCGCATTTGAAATCTTAACCAAATAGCTTTAAAGTAACAGATTAAATTAAAATCCATTATTAATAAATAAATACATGAGGTACAAAAATAACAGTTAATAACGATTAAAGGCAAAAAGTGAATATTTATATTTAAATATATTTCGCGTTTTAACCAACGACCACGGTACAACAGCCCAGAAAATACAATTTTTAAATACGAGTATAACTACACCAGCCGTGAAAATAAACTAAAATACTCTATAAGTCAATATTTATCCGCGATGAAGCAAAATATTTATAATAAAGTATCATAGAAAGCATTTTCTTGAAATTAGTTGATTATTCCTTATCGTAGTTCTTGAACACGTCACAAATACTGCTGAGTTTTCTTAGTACACCCACTGAGACAGCTGGTTCCATCACAGGAGTATAATCAAGGAAGAATAACCTCATATACACTCTTATAGACCATGAAATTGCTAATGTGAGAAAATAACATATCACTCTTTTGCTGTAACAAACTTTCGTGCGTGACAGCGCTATAGGACGAAAGGTAAGGCGATCTAAAATTAAACAAACAGAAAACAAATGAAGCCATAATTTGGGGTTACGCATATTGGAATGACTAACATGTTATGGTGGACTTTAGAAAGGAAAAGAAAACCAGTTTGAATTTATTAAAATGCACTAAATAATTCTTTATCTCTACACAGAAAAATATTTTTGAGCTCAAGAATTAAAACGTATTGCTTTGATTTAGGATTGATATCTAATTTTGGTGATGTTTATGAAGCAAGCATATTATGTTAAGCATGCCAATATTTACACCATGAAAAAGATTTAATCTTATTCCAATGTGGAGACTGAGGAAGGTTTATGTTCGTAAATTGTATGTCAGAGAAAAAAAAATCTGATATGCTCCATTCATATGACTTTGTTTATATCCCTGTAACAAATTATTGTTAATAAGCTTATTCTTCTATTTAATGTTTAAGTACTAACAGAAACGTTCTTATTACTTAGTTCCTTTATAAGTAGAAGGGATATAAGGGAATACACTAGGCTAAACCGACAGTCAAATGTTTTAAAATGTAGTTGCTATGGAATTGAAATCCGTTTATTTCCGTGACCAGAAGTTGGCAGGTTCCCGTATGAGAAAAGTATTTTAAAACTGAAACAGCAATAACAAGGAATACGGCCAACTCCACAAAAAATGTATATGACATAAATTGTGTGTTTTATCGTGATCTACAGTTTTGGTAAAATAAGTTTTTGTATATCTCTTAAGGTTTATCAGTTATGCAAAATTTCTCAAAATTCACCCAGAGTAAACATGTCTTCAGGGGCTATTCCTGGAAAATATATAAATATATAAATTTTATTTGCCATGTAAGTATCTTAAATATAAGATATTTTATTCAATATCATTCAAGCGATTTTTGAGAAAATTAAAATTTTCGAACCTTTTTCATGTAATGGGTAATTGTGGGTGGGAGAATTATCTTGAAAATCTTCGTGTCCCATCCTTAGAAGATACCAAACTTAAAATACTAAGTTTGGTATTTAAGGGTCTTTTCGTTTTTGAGCTATGCTGTCCGCAGACACACACATACACACACACACGCGTAGACCTTTATTTTGAAAATGTTTTGTTTTGTATTCATGTTTTTTTTGGGGGATTATTTTAAACAAAATAAATTAACAGTAAAATCAGCTATACCTTTAATCGCTACTTGTTAAAAGATCTCAAATTTTGAAACTCTGCCAGTGTCTTTTGCAGTTTCCGCAGTATATTTCTGCCTAGGCATTTAAGGAAACCTGTTTTGACGATTTACTCAGCGTTTTTGTACCTTAGATATTTGCCTAGGATAACGGCAGTCAACTTTTAAAATAAAATCTTTAATCCTAAATAATAAATAAAAATTAGGTTTATGTTTAAGAACACAAATTATAAAAAATCTGATGTGTTCCATTCACATGACTTTCTCTATATCTCTGTAACAGATTATTGTTAATAAGCTTATTCCTTTATTTATTTCATGCAAATCGAGAAAAATTAGCAGAAATAGTCTTATTTCTTACTTCATTGTAAGTAGAAGCGAAATAAGGGAGTACCACAGGTTAAAGTGAAAGCCAAAAGCTGGTTGCTATGTGACTGAAGTTCGTTTGTTTGTACGGACACGAGTTGGCAAATTCCTGTATGAGAAAAGTATAAGTTTTTCAAAGCTGAAACCAAAAACAAGGAATATCTAAAAAAAAACAATCAACTACATGAAAAAATGCATATAGCATAAACTGTGTGTTTTAACGTGCTCTATCTACATTTTTTGTGTTTTAAGTTTTTATCCCTTTCTTACGGCTTAGTAATAATGCAAAATGCATCTAGAATAAAGTAGTTTTCAGAGGCTATTCCCAGAAAATTCAAGATATACACTTCATTTTTCCGGTAAATAGCTTTAATATTTAATCAAAATTTTAATAAAAATCGTTAGAGCCATTTTTTAGAAAATCAAAATGTTGGAAAAAGTTCCATGTAAAGAGTAGTTGGGAGTGTGGGGATTTTTTTGAAAATCTTCGTGTCGCATCCTTGGAAGATACCAAAGTTAAATACCAAGTTTGGTTTTTAACGAACTTTTCGTTTTTGAGCTATGCTGCACACACACATACACACACAGAAACACACACAGACAGACACACACACACACACGGACATTTTACTGAAAATGATTTTTTTTTATTCAGGAGGTCTCAAAACATATATTTCCGGTGGAATCTCGGTATCGAATTTTTGGGTGCATTACAATACTTTCTCTACACACTATGTACATAGCACGTATAGAGAAAACAAAAATTAAAATTATTTTCCTCTTCTTTGAAATTTAATGATTATTTTTAGTTAGCAATTAATTAATCAACTTACAAAATGTTTAATGATATTCTTAATTAAGACATTCTACATTACTACTTCTACATATATAAGTATACAGAAATCATATTTCATTACTCCAAGGTAAGCGTTATCATAGTCAAAATGTTATACAGTCAAATGCCATTATAACGAATTTCTGAGAAATTCGAAATTCATTTCATTGTACGAAATGTCATTAAATTGGTTATTTAACAGCTTATCCTAAACGGTTTTTCAACTTTTAAATGAAATTGTAAATTAAAAATTGAGATTTTAAGTCATATACGATACAGTATCTATTTTACTGTAACATTCCGATCTGGAAGAACCAGCTAACCCTTTATATGGACAAGGATGGGCACATTTATTTCTAAAATGTCTGAAGGCATTGATGAATCATATCATTATAAACCTTCTTTCATGTAAAATTCAACTTTGGAAACTATGAAGGTCACAAGCCTGTCTTCAACTGGTCATTCAAGTAAAGGCTATAAACATTCATTCAATCAGCCATTAAGGGAAATTGCTTTTTCGCTGTACTTATTTAAAGAATTTCTTTGTACCGCCGTTCGTACACTAGAAACGCTTTTAACATCTACTTTTATGGAGATATAAAAGACGTTAAAGTGACGTTTGCTAAAATGGAATGTTACTGCACATCAACTTTATGATGACCATGTGGCTGTGGAACTTTAAAACAGCAGAATCGGAATCATTAAACGGCATCAGAGACTCGCTGTCAAGATAGGTGCATAATATTAACAACACATATCTACTGTGCTGGAGTACTTTTCATTCCTATTATTTTCTTTGAATACCATCTTTATTTTGTGAATTATCGGTAAAATAATTTCCTAACATTAAATGTAGAGGCTATCCCTATGAAAAATTATGCATACCTCAAACCTCGTTTATTTGGATAGGGCTAACTTTTCCAAGTTCGGATGAAAGCTTTAATAAGCAGGAGAATTTGCACATTACAAGTATGCTAATGCATATTACAACATTTAAAATGCTATCGCCTTAACGAAAACGTGCCACTCAGAATCAGCTTCAATATTAAAATGCTCAGGATTAGCTTTTAAGAAAGATGACACGTGTAATATGCTCTCGTGTTATTGGACAAACTTAGACAAAATTAAAACAAAATTCCTGCAACTATGTATTGTTTCCATCTCTTCTTCGGATGGCCAATATCTATCTACCTTGTTCCTACCATTGTATCATTCGAGAAATGGGCTCGCTAAATATATTTATGCTCTTCTGCTTTTAATTTCTCTAGTTCGTGTGTAAAATGTACCTAATTGATTGAGAAGTTGTATTCCACCCCAAAATTTGATACCGAGTATTCCCCGGAAGTACATGTTTTGTAACCCCCTGAATACAAGGAAAACATTTTTAGAAAAATGCCCACGTGTGTGTGTCTGTGGGCAGCATAGCTCAAAAATGAAAAGTCCATTAAATGCCAAACTTGATATTTAAGTTCGGTATTTTCCAAAGATGCGACAAGAAGATTTTTAAGAAAATCCCTCCACTTCAACTAGCCTTTAAATGGAAAAAAAATCAAAATTTTGGTTTTCACAAAAGTGAATCAAACGATTTTGATTAAAATATCTCATATTTAAGATATTTACAAGACAAATAGAATATATATTTTGAATTTTCTGGGAATAGCCTATAAAGACTATTCCGGATACATTTTCTGAATTTTGCCTAACTGGCAAACCGTAAGAGATAGACAAAAACTTACTGGCCGAAAAATGTAGAGCTTGTTAAAACACACAATTTATGTGATATACATTTTTTTCGTGGAGTTGGCCGTTTTTGAAATATTTCTTGTTTTTGGTTTAAGTTTTAAAATACATACTTTTCTCATACGTGAACCGTCAACTCCTGCCCACACAAAGAAACGGATTTTAATACCATAGCAACCACATTATAAAGCATTTGATTTTCGGTTTAGTGTGTCCCCTTATTTCATTTCTACATGTAGAGAACTAAGTAATACGATCATTTCTGATGATGTTTAATTCAATGAAGTAGATAGCTTATCATCAATGTAGAGAAAGTCATGTGAATGGAACACATAATATTTTTAGAGAAAGATCTGTGTGTCTATGTGCGTTTCTACGTAGAGCATAGCACAAAAGCGAAAGCCCGTTAATTACCAAATTAGGTATTTAAATTTAGTATGTGTGAAGAACGCGACGCAAAGATTCTGAATCAAGTATCCTTACCCTCAATAACCCTTTAGATGAAAACATTTTCGAAGTTTTTGACTATCTCAAAAATAGCTGTAACGATTTTGATTAAAATATCGTATTTTAAACCATTAAATGACATATAGTGTGTATATTTTGAATTTAAGGGAATAGCTTCTGAAGACATCTTTATTCTGGATGAATTTGACAGAATTTTATATAACTGGTAAACAGTAAGAGATACACAAAAACCTACCACACAAAAAAAATGTAGATCTCGTTAAAACACATAATTTGTCATATACGCTCCTTTTATAGAATTGACCGTTTCTGAGATATTACTTGTTATTGGTTTAAAATACTAACCGAACCGAACCTCAATTGTTTCACATAGCGACGAGCTTTTAAAGATTTTGACTATCACTTTAGACAATACTCCCTAATTTCTCTCCTACTTAAAGGAAGCAAGTTAGAAGATCAATTATGCTAATTTTTATCTCGATTAGCTTAGAGTGTATAAAAGAATAATAATCATTCTTTTGTAAGTACAGTTTATATTTGGAACAGCTAGAGAAAGTTATGTGAATGGAGCACATCAGACTTTTTCTTCTTTTTTACTTTCTCTACACGTACTATGTGCGTAGTGTACAGAGAAGTTATTGCACTCCACCCAAAAATTCGATACCGAGATTTCACCGGAAATCTCCTCTGGTTCCTCTGTGTGTGTCCATGGGTCTGTGAACACGATAAATCAAAAACGAAAAGTCGGTAAAATACCAAACTTGGTATTTAATTTTACTATCTTCCAGGGATGCGACACAAAGATTTTGAGAAAACTCCGCCACCCCAAACTACCCTTTACATGGAGTTTTTTTCGAAAATTCTTTCTTAAAATGGCTCTGACGATTTTGATTAGAATATCGTACATTAAATATATTTACCCGACAGATAAAATGTATATCTTGAATTTTCTGGGAATAGCCTCTGAAGACTACTTTATTCCGGATCAAATTTACAGAATTTTTCATAACTGCTAAACCGTAAGAGATGGAAAAAACTTACCACACAAAATATATAGACCACGTTAAAACACACAATTTATGTAATATACATTTTTTCGTGGAGTCGATCGTTTTTTTAGATATTCCTTATTTTTGATTTCAGCTTTGAGAAACATACTTTTGTCATACAGGCAGCTTTTGACTATCACTTTAAAATATGGTACTCCCTTATTTCGCTTCTACTTACAAGGAAGCAAGTAATAAGACTATTTCTGCTAATTTTTTCTCAATTAGCATGAAGTTTCTATTTACTTAGCCTTTTAACAATAATTTCTTACATAGATGTAGAGAAAATTATGTGAATGTAACACATCAGAGTTTTTTAATTTTGGTTTTATATGCTTAATTTTACTCGTATGGTATCATTTCATATATAGATAATCTAATTAATACTTTCTTTCTCTCTCTCTATCTCTTTTTCTGTGTTCAAATTTCACGCATTTTGTTAAAGTTTCAAGTTAGCTTATAAAAGTGCATATGTTTTATTTTAATTATTCTTCAGCGCTACAGAAAAACTAATTATCTTCAAATTTCACGTATTTTCTTAAAGATTTAAATTTGCTTATAAAGCTAAATATGTTTTATTTTAATACTTTTTCAGTGCTACAGAAAAGCTAACCCGGAAAGTACAACTCTACCTCGATGCACTTCATCGCTGAAGGCAAGAATAATATTTATGTATCGAAGTAGTTAGCATTCGTCTTGCCCAAATCGGTCAGCTTTCAGGTGCTTGAGATGTCTGCCCAAGGGCCAGGAGCCCATTACAAGACATATAGCACCTCCCTAACAATAATTACTCTCTGTGTAGCAATTTGATACGCACGGAGCTGGTCTCTGCCCCTTCCCCTCTCACTCTCACAGCGCTATATGAGTGCTACAAGACATCCTGCAAATCTCTCTTGTTGCCAGCCTGTCTTTTTCTTGTTCTACTGTAACTTCCTGGCTATATCCTCTCAACAGCTAGTATATTACACTTTTTATATCAATGGAATGCACATTAATCTTCAGCTTAGAAAAAGAAAATCACAAAGCAGAAAGAATCACATTCTTCTTCTCACTCATGTATTTTATTTATAGTTCTTTCTCCTTACCTAGTCTACCGCTATACCCATCCCATTTCATTTCTTAGCTCCGTTTAGTACTCCTCTTATTGCAGTTAATGTAATTGTTATTCTGAAACGGCTATGCAAGCAAACGTTCCCAAAAATAACCATAAGTTTTGTACAATTCAAAATAAGTTACAATAACACATACATACGCCTATTAGAGGTATAAGTGCAGATATTTTATTGACAATTAAGAATAGTGTAATTAACGACATTAAATAAATATTTGCTTCATTTGCAGACTTATAACTTTGCTTATTAAGAGAAGTATGTTTTCAGTTTGTTAGTACAACCAAGTAAGCGTGGCATATGTGTATTTTTCCTGAGACAGCGGGTCGGAAATCGTAACTTTGAGTGAGCAGGACTTTCTATAACGAATATTGTGGATATCAGTGCTGAGTTTGAATGCTAGGCTAGTATTGAGAATTGAACACGTGGAAGCAAAACGGAGAGTCAATAATGAGAGGTGTTGTACATTTCGCCATGCAAAACGCATCAAGTAGTAAAGTATGTGATGAGTTACTTGGAAACATTCTAGACGATAAGAAACACAACAACTACACACCGAAGTCATTTCAAAATAATCTGAGATCACCTTGTGGTTTGCTGGAAAACATGCGAGTCAGTTGAGAAATTCAACGCTATGCTGGCATGTTGCCATGGTAGCTCAGTGGCAGAGCAACCGGCTAGAGACCGGGAGATCCGTGGTATAAATCCCGGCTATGGCATTGAATTTTTCAGTCTGACTCTACCTATCCAACTCCTATCCTACACACGGTTTCTTTGAGAAAGCAATTAAAATTATCACAATCATAATAGTTGGCTATACTATGAATCCTGGGACTTAAAGCACTTACAACATTGTAAGTCGCCATTGGGGTTGTCATCTTAAAATAGTTTCAGAATCGTGATTTACCGGGAAACATGCGAGTCAGTTCAGAAATTTAAATGCTATGCAGGTATGTTGCCAAGGAGTTCAGTGGCAGAGCAACCAGCTAGAGACCGGTGGATCCGTGGTATAAATCTGGGCTATGACATTGAATTTTTAAGTCTGACTCTACCTATCCAACTCCTGTCCTACACACGGTTTCTCAGAGAAAGGAATTAAAATTTAAACACCGTGGTAGTTACATATTAACATACCATTTGTCAACAGCATGTTAGGATGTAAACAATTACTAGAACATACTAGGGGGGATGTTTTTAAAATTCTTGAGAATTTTATAAGATAAAAATTAAATTTGTCATGGGACTGGTGTGTAAGTTTGTCCACAGATGGTGCTGCTTCATTGGCAGGTAAAAAAACGGCTTATTGTTCCTATTCGTGAAATTAACCCAAAAATAATTTGGCAACATTTCATTATGCACAAAGAAAATTTGGTAGCTGAAACAATAGCTCCTCATTTTACACGAAACATTGAACACTGTTATAAAAGTAGTCAATTTAATAAAATCACGTGCAATGAACTCCCGTCTGTTTCCAAAAATGTGTGAGGAGATGGGAGCTGCGCGTATTCAATTATTATTGCACACCGAGGTGCGCTGGTTATCACGAGAAGGAGTATTGACTAGTTTTTTAACGGAAAAATGGGGTAAAATTCTTCCTTACAAAAATTAAATCCGATCCGATGAAGTATTTTGAAGATGAAGAGTGGATTTGCCAATTAGCTTATCTGAAGTATATATTCAACACATTTAACGAGCTTAATCTTCAACTCCAAGGTTTTGAAGGAAACATTTTTAAAGCTCATCAGAAAATAAAGGGGTTTTATAAGAAAGCTTTATTTGGGATTGATTGCGTTAGTAACAGAGATATTGCAGTTTTTCCAACTCTTTTGGAACATAGTGGACAAAATGGAGTTAGTATTGGTAATGGATTTTTAGAAATAATCAAATTCCACCTGAAAAATCTCAGGTTACAGATTTTAAAATACTTTTCAGAAATTGAGAAAGACGATAATACACAAAAATAGATTACAAACCCGTTTTACACAACCATCAATTTCTATGATCTTCCTATAAAATTACAAGAAAGTCTTCTGGAAGTGTCCGTTGACAGTTCACTGAAAATAAAATTCAAAAACATGTCAATCTATGATTTCTGGTGTTAAGCACGCAAAGCGTACACTGAACCTAGTGATTGTACCATTACAAAGCCTTCTTCCATTCCTCTCAACTTATCAGTGTGAGCAGGGTTTCTCTGCATAGACAGCAATTAAAACGAAACAAAGAATTCGCTTGAATCCGGAATACCCATTGATATTTGCACCTGCGAAGATTCAGCCATGAATAGAGGAGCTGGTGTCCAGAAAACAAGCTAAACCATCTCATTAACGGGTCAGAAACATATATAACTTCATAAATTTGTGTCTATGTGTTATCTGCAACGTATCTATATTATTCCTGTATTTATTTTAAACACCTATAGCATAATCCTCCTTTATATAATATTTAATCAATTGTAAATGTTAGAATATATTTAGATATGGTTATGTATAATTTAAATTAGGGAAAACTCTAGGGCTAGGCCTAGGCTGGAATGGAAAATTGTCAGTGGTGGTTCGCGGTGAAAAAAGGTTGAATGCCACTAGTCTAAGTCACCAAGAGTAGGCAGGATTCGATCGATAACTTCACCTGTAACCACTTGCTTGGTAAGAGTAAATAGTGCAGGAAGGTGAGTACTTTTCATTCTTGATTTACTGGTACCAAGAAGTTCAGTAATTTTCAATGGTGTTTATAACGTTAGTTGTACCTAGTTGTCCCATATCGATACTATTGGTCTAAGAGTGAAAAGCCAGCCAGAGCTCACCATAAAGGTAAAACTAAAACTGAAGTAGCCATTAGGTCAATACAAGAAAGCCAGCAGCAGCACTTTGGCAGAAGCAGATGGTAAGGAGGCTGCCGGCGTTATTACACACGAAGATGGTATCAAGGAGAGGAACAACAATAAAGACGCATAATACCTCGGAAACAACAAATGGTAATAAATCTTTGGTGAAATCTAGATGCAGACCTCTCTCTTGCATACGTACAACAGGATTAAATAAGTATGCCACTAGTGTATATTCACATGATACAGTCTCTGCTGCAATTGTGTAACCATTTGTGTGTAATATAGCTCATTCTTATAGTTCAGCTCTATTTAGCACTTTCTACTCGATTTTTTTTTTCCATTTATACCCCGTCCTTAAACTACCTGGTCATATCGGCGGCATTCACCTTTGGAACACGTGCTGTGTGTACTGTTGTTGAGTTTCTAATTTTCTACTAGATATCTCACACACACACACAGTTATACTCCAGACTCTGGAAGGGATAGAGAGTATTCTTGGCTAGAGAAAAGTTCTCGCACCAACACGAATTCTAATTATATCTGAAGAAGCAAAGAACAATTCCTAGTATTGAGTAAAAGCTGATGCTACTCCAGGACGATTAAATCAAGCAACTAACGAAAATTATATAAATTGTGGAAGAACTGTCAACTTTTAACTCTACCAATTTTACAAACTCTGAACTTAACTGACTGACCAACTTGGAGGCTAGCAGCTCCCTATTCGCTCCGCGTGCAGAGCGGAACATTCTCGATGGGGAGGCTACTCGAACCTCCGAAAGACGTATTCCAGAGAATAAACTGAAACTGCAGGTAAGCGGCACATAATGAATTTGTTGCTCGGGCCAATGGGTTTGAAATTTCTATTACTTTTCTAAAACGGAAAATCATCATATTGGCGTTTTCCCTTAGTGATCCTGCAAAGAAATTAAAATTTCAAAATCTTTGCATAACAACATCGTTTTTATGTATTGTGTATCGTTTATCTTTTGTATCATACATATGTAGATGTAAATTCAACCATTAGGCTGAAAAGAATTATAATACTGAGTAGAGAAAGTCATGTGAATTTAACACATCAGCTTTTTAGAGGGAGTATTCACTGTCTTATTTCATTGTACACTAAGTTTTATTCTACATTAATTAGTAATTTGTAATGAACTCCATTATTTATGTATGTGAATGGAAATTTCATCCGTTTAATTCACAGACCGCGGAGCACGCCTCCTCGCGATCTGCGGCCCCGCAATATATAAAACATACTGCATTAGAACATATAGCTGCTAATTTTGTTAAATCTAATATTTTAAACAGTAGTTTGACCTACGTGGATAGAATCTAAAAGTTAAATTAGTTCACCAAGTGATTTTATTTTGCTAGTAGCAATACAAACGCTACTCGAAAAATAATATACCACTTTCATCACTTTATCACAAAATAATATTTCCCCATTAGCGGTATCTGATGTTGCCTTTAACTATGGCTAGTTTGCTACGATTATTTTCATAGCAATAATTCCTTGACGAATAGATATTTTAATTAACGAATTAACAATTATATCAATAGTGCTGTAACTAGAAAAATACAAAACATACTCAAAAAACAACAAATACGTCATTGATGATCACAAATCTCATCAAATTACAACAATTTGTTTAAACAGCACGTACAACAGTTGCAAGTACATCAATCAATCGTTTCCAGCTCACATAAGTTTTTCAAAATGTTCTCTTGTTAAAACAAGGAAGCCTGTAGATTTTTACATCAACTGAATCGCCTCTTAAGTTTCCAACTTTTTCTCATCCAGAAATGGATTGTTATTCCTTTTTCGTACAATAAAGCATTATCCTTAAATAATAAAAGAACCTCTTCTGGTATATGCAGACCATTCTCCGCTACCATTTTCAAGTTAACAGTCTAGATGAATAAAACAAACATTTTCAATGCAACGTTGCCATCGAATAAATAAGTCTATATCTGATTAGTAGCAAATGAACAACATAAGACATTTAAAATATAAGGAATATGGATATAATAATAATTAGAGTAGGGTAGAAAAGGAAAAAAAAATGGCTTAGTATCTGACACGAGAATACATTGATTTTAATCACTAGTGGAAACCAATTTCCTTATGTTGACTTGGATATTGAACTTACTAATCGGGATAGCACAGTCATTTGAATAATAAGTATTACTTCACTGCTCTGAGATGACCAGAGCCCGATTTATATGCTTAGTAAAATAATATAATGTACATGCAAAATATTCAATAAAATACAAACATATGTACACATATATGTATAAATTAATGAAAGTCGATTAAACTATTTATTTTGTTGATAAAAACAATTGAACCTTGCCAACTTTAGGGTAGACCGCCTGACCGCATCAAGCCGCAGAGAAGCCGCAGGTTCTTCTGGTTTCCGGATTAATCTAAGATTAGGAAGGATGTCCGTGTTTGCATTTAAAACAAATCAAATTTCATCCTAAAGACTCCAAAAACTACACCAATATCAGCCATTTTACTTTTCCTAGCACGTATGTACAATGCACGAGAATCATATTGAAAAATACTGTAAGTATATAATAAGTATTTAATATATATCAAATAACTAATCAATACTATTTAAATAAATTAAAATATTACTTGGATTTATATTATAAATAATACATCCCAGTAGAGAGCAACAATTCTTAAACCTCTTAATACTTATTTTTAGAGAAACCAATTACATAACGTAATGTACAGATGTTTCTCTCACTTTTCAATATAGTCTCCATTTCTGTGCACACATTTTTTCTATCGCTCTGCAAGCTTGAAAATACCCTTACGATAGAACCCTGTTGCAGCTACACGAAAACACTGACGCACTGTTTTCTGAATATCCTTCACTCTCTCGTAGTGATGGCCTCCCATCTATTCCTTAAGGGAACTAAAATGTTGGTAATCTGAGGCTGCCATGTCGGAACTGTAGGGGGATGTGAAAGAGTTTCCCACCCAAATGTTATGTTCTTCTCAATTGTGACACAGGCAGCACGAGGACGTGGATTATCCTGTTGCAGTTTGATCTTCTTTCCAAGGCGCTTATCTCCCAATGCACGACGGATATTCCAAAGTACCTGGACATAGCAGGAAGCATATGTGGTTTGACCAGGTTCAAGCAAATCAATCAGAATGAAACCCTGTATATCCCAGAAGACATTATTCATAATCTTTCCACCATATTGCAATGACTTCCATTTCTTCTAAAATGGCGAATCTAAATCGTGCCATTGCACACTCTGGCATTTTATTTCGGGCTTTTATTTTCTGTCAAATACTCGTCAAAAAATTATCACCTTCGTTTTGAAATCTCCAAAGAAGGTTTTGATTGTGTTGCTCCTTCTCTGAAATTGGTAGTCTTCGGTCTGTAAGCTGGCACCCAAACTTTTCGATAACTTAGTAGTATTTCTTGCAATATGTTCTACTGCAAGTTGTGGAGCGATTTCATCCACAGCGATACACCATCTGCTCTAATGATTGCACCAACTCTTTCTATGTTGCGTTCCGTGGAGGCAGTTTGCGGGCGACCGCTATGAGGCTCATACTGGATATTCGTTTCGTTTTCCTTTAAATGCTTCACCCATCTCCGAACACATATATGTCTGCATCCATGCATATATCCAGACATCTAAATAGGAACGTTTAAGCATTTCAGCAGCAGAAATTCCTTCTTTAAACGAATTCAATGACAGCAAGCTGTCGAAAGGAAACATCGATGTCCATAATTTTATAAGTACTATCTCTGGGCACATGATAGAAACTAATGATGTCACAATATGTAAACATTCTGTGTAAAAGTTGCACATTACGATTCTGCAGTCCTTTTGTTACATTAGTGAAATTTGAATTTTAACAATTCGTTTCTGAGTCTTTCGATATGTAGAAAACGTATCGCATTCCTCCCAAAAATTCCATACCGATTTCAACAGAACTACGTTTTGAGAATCCCTGAATACTAAAAAGCACTTTTAGGTTCAGGAATCCTCAAAAGACGTAGTAACTTTAAGAAAGTTAGCCGTGTGTGTCTGTGGACAGCATAATTCAAAATCGAAAAATAAATTCCAAACTTGGTATTTAAGTTCTGTATCTTCCAAGGATGCAGCACGAAAATTTTCATGAACATCTCTTTACCTACACTGGCCTTTACGCTGAACATTTTTCGAAAATGTTTACTATCTCAAAACTGGCTCCAACGATTTTTATTAAAATATCAAATTACGTTTTGTATACTTTCATAACAAACGAAATGTATATGCGTAGGTATATGTTGTAATAATATTTTAGTACGTTCATTTTATCTCGTAAATAAGTATATGCCATTATTATGCACTACTTTGATTGATTATTCTGTTAAAGGATATTAGATATTCATAGTGTTGTTGGTATATTGCATATCGTGTTTAGTACAAAGAAACGTTGCTTAGAAGCAGAGAAACTGCAGAAAAGCAGAATTTCCTGTATAAGGACAGCGACGGTAACAGATTTCTACTGTAATAGGCAAGCTCATCCCTTTTGTACGATTCAGGTTGGGCAAGTGCTTTTGTGAGGGTAAGATATGTGCATTAAAAATCTAAGTAACAGTGGGTTATTACATACACAGGTCCTTTCCCGAAAAGTTCAGAGCTCGAGACTCTTGCATTATGAAGAGAGGTCACGTGTTCACAATACAATGAGATCCCAAAAATCAATCATGTGACAACTGTATTTCTATACTGTTAAGTAACCAATCGGATATATGCACGAAATTCAAATATTTTGTGTGTAAAAGCAGCGTGCTAACGACAAACGAGTGACTCTTCTGCGTTTTGCCGTTTTCCTTGTTTAGTTATACTAGATACATGTCACTTAAAGTTAGGGTTGCACGCTGGATATATTACAAGGAAATTACCGCGGAACAAGAGACAGTGTGCAGAGTAGTAACAGTAGTTAGAAGCGTGAGTCAACCAACCTAGAATAACTTACCCAGGTCATTCTTCCTCCTCTTAGTGAGAGTCGTTTGTGTTCAAGGACCGATGAGTTCTAGCCGACGCATCAGCAACAGCGACAGGTATTGGCAAGACTTCACTGGTGCTAATTCTGACTGACCCCAAGGTAGACAACCATGCGCGTGGTACGCCCACGACATTTAAAAATGCGATAACGTATATGCGAAATGTATGTCGAATTTTCCGTAAATAGCCTCTGCATAACTTCTGTATAAGCGATAAACCTTAAGATATAGACAAAAATATACTACACAAAAATGTGTATTTCGTTAAAACACACATTTAATGAAATATATATTTTTGTAGAGTCAACTACTCCTTATTGTTCATTTCAATTTTAAACTACTTAAACTTTTCTCTTTCGTTTCCTATCTCTCTTGATTTACTCCAGGATATGCAAAGCCATTAAACCGTAGCACATAGCGAGCATTTCTTTAAACATTTGACTATCGATTTTCTGTAATGTATCCCCTATTTCCTCTAATTACAAGGAAGAAAGTAATAAAACAATTTATGTTAATGTTTATCTTCATTAGGATGATGTAGATAAAAGAGTGATCTTTTGTAAGAATGTTCTTTGCTGAACAACTAGATAAAGAAATATATGAATGGAACCCATTACAATTGTTTATATCTACGTGTCATCATTTTCCATCTCCACACTATTATTTTTATGTAGATTGTACGTCCATCGTAGCAGTATCAAGCAATAATTGGGTTTGGTAAATTTTCATATGAAGTTAAGATTTAAAGTTAAACTATCATCTAAATTTTCATATAGATTTATTGAATAATTAAAATTAAGGTAATAAATAAACACACAAATGATTGTTAAAGAGTGATCTATGTGTAGCAAGTTCACTCAAATTGCTCCATGGTTCCAGAATTATACCACAAGTACATTCTCCTAAAGGGGACCTAGGACAGATTATATTGATTTCTACAATTTTTACTCAATCTTTTTGAAATTTTGTATGCTGGTTCACATCATTATGAATAGCATTATGTGTAAATTTCAATACATTTTATGAAGTTGTTTTTCATATATGAACGATTTTGTGTTTTTCATATGACGATATTTGAAAAAATGTAAAATACTCCTTGCGGTACAATTTTTTTTTTCATCAGTACCTTTTGGTCACATTAATCTTTGAACTATTAAGAAGTAATCCTAGTATGCCTTTTTCATTTTGGGCATTGAATAACAATTATTAATTATAATCATTATACAGATATTTCAGCAAAAAACCTCAAAATGTTTGGGATTAATAGCACCACAGTGTCCAAGTTTTACATGCGAGTCCAAAAAGGATACTACAACTTCTTTAGATAGTACTGTAGAACAATTGTACCATGATTCATGCAAAAGTAAAGAAAACTATCCCGCATGGGCTATTTTACACATTGAAAAATGTCGTTCTGAGAAAACATAAATTTTATACTGGAAACATTAATTCCAACTAATTTACCTGGTGTAAACGGTTAAAATGGTCCTGCTCCATAGCTCTTTCCCCTCCAGCTTCTTCTTAGTCTCCTCTGCAGACACTTTCAACATCTTCTTCTTCATTCTGGTGGACTTCAGCTGTTCTAATGTGGAGCGACGACTTTCATACTTTCTACGTGAATCTCTTTTGTTTAGAATTTTTCTTCCTACTTCTGTAATTTCTTCTCCAGTTGAACTAGCTTTTGTTTCTTGTGAAGCAATGCATCCCATATTGTATTCAGAAATGGCATCAATAACTGCTATATCTTACCTTTTTCTAGAAACAAAGGTTTCCTTAGGGCACTTTCTCCAAATTGAAGAATGCAAACTTTCATTTGCATTCTGGGTTCCTCCTTGGGTGCATCTTGACAAAAGCTCAGTGGAGACTAGTCTTTGGTACAATGGCAATATTTTGACTAGCATAGCAGAAGAAAACTGTATATACATGTTGTTATGGCTCTCTGCCTTTTTTGCTTCTGCAATACTTCTGTTGTAGAAGCACCATGAATCTTTTCGTGAAGGACATTTCCTATGGTTTGGGCTTTCATCAGCAGATGAACAATGATACAGAGTGGCATAGATTGCAGATTTCATTGTATCAATGTCAGGTAAATTAGAGACAATGGCATGCCTATAATAATTGGTTAGCTTAACAATATTGGCTTCTTTTAGTGTTCCTGGTCCTCGCCCACCAAGTTGAGCGCCTTTTGCTTTCCACTCCTGTACCAAATTTCTTAGTCCTGGGCCCATTCTCTTGGCAATATGGTTAACACACTCTTCTTTTACAATTGGGGCATTTAGCCCATATACAGCTTCCTTTGTAAGATGACTAAATGTTTTGGCATCACCGTCAGATAGCAAAGTTGTGTAGCGCATGGAACATCCACTCACAGGCCTCTTCCACAAGATATCTGCTGCGGAAACTTCCAAAGCAACAGATGAACCAGAGTAGTTTTTACAACACTCTCCAGGTATAGTTTTATGCCCTCTAAGCCATATGTTATACTCTGGAGTATCTTCTC
The DNA here is from genome assembly GCA_030762935.1 of Hymenopus coronatus. Lineage (NCBI taxonomy): Eukaryota > Metazoa > Arthropoda > Insecta > Mantodea > Hymenopodidae > Hymenopus > Hymenopus coronatus. Next base: position 116,116,735 of record CM060888.1, on the reverse strand, counting down.
CCAATTCATTTTGAGAGAGAACACACATGGGACAATATTTGGATGAAATTTCAAAATCAAGAACTAATCCAGTTAAAATATCAATCACAATGCCAATTCCATATAGAGATGTGTACCCTCTCTTGTGCCATGTACCATCGAAGAAACAGCTATATCAATTACTTTCTGATTTAAATTTGCTGCATTCATATCCTCATGGGCCTTATGGGCCTTACGCTCTGCTTCTCTTGATTTGGAAATAATTTTTTCTTATGGTCTCTGAATCAGCTGCTAAGACATGCATATGCTTAGTGAATGTTTTGGAATTCATTACCTCTAAATTCATAGACAGGCAAAATCTTTCCATTGTTCTGTGACCACCACCAATTTTTATCAATGACTCTACACATCTTCTATTTACATCAAATGCAGCTTTTTCACTTTTAGATTCACTGTTTATTTTAGGGCTGGAGTACACATCTGAAAATATTTTGTCACAATTGTTACATTTTGCAGTAAGCTTACATGTTAATTTCTCCTGATTCTATAATCAAAGACTTCTCTCCACATTCATCACTTATTATATTACTACATAGCTCATTAGGAATTTGTGAATGTAGTAAAATGTATTTATTTTCACATAGATTAGGCTGTGTAACTGATGATATTGTTTCAAAAAGTTTCAGCTTTTTGTCACTAGTAGAAATTATTCCATGTGTACTGGCAGGTATGGGCAATGTATTATGTAGGACTGCAGTAGATAATGAGTTTTCTGTGCTAGCATTTGTATCTATGTGATCACATGGCAATGTTGATGGACCAGGCTGTGGTTCTATAGTTTCTTTGGAAATTCCCTTCCATCTTTTTTCAATATTATTCAGAGCTTTGAGATTCTTTTTACTCATCCTACCTGTGGGTTTCCTCCAGCTTGCACTGATTGTATGCAATGCAAATACCAATAAATAAACTTCTAAGGCACAGAAACCAATAACCTCATAAAACCAATGTGCATGTAAACATAAATCATAATAATTAAAACCTAATTAAAAAGGTAAAATGTTATAAATAAATTGTAAACATATTTAAATATAAAATAAGAACTGAAACTTTCCTGGCAACGTATTAATTCAAAATCTTCTCGGGCTTCTAACCAGGTAAAAACTTGGTGTCAAGCCAAGTTTTTACCTGGTTAGAAGCCCGAGAAGATTTTGAATTATATTTAAATATTATTATAAGCAGTTTTACTGGTGTGAAATTACATGTATAGTTTTGATTCTAAAATATTATGGCTTTATTTTGAACTCTTGATCAAGTATTGTTCAGTAGTTGCAGTATAGGACACCAACTGGAAGCAAAAACCAATACACACTGATTATGGCGCAAATTTGAACAAATTTTGGACAGAAAGTACTTATCTTTGAAGTAGGAACAAAAAATGGGTGTGGCAGGTATTTAAACTGCCTTGCAGGGGATTTTAAAAATGGCTGCTAAACCCTTTAAAAAGGTTCTGATCACCATACAACTCAGTTAAAGGTTTGAATAACATAATAAACAACTAATTTTTGCAGAAATCAAAAAATCAAAAATTTTGGCTAAAACATCTGTCCTAGATTGCAACGGTACGTTTCCAACTGCAGGTAACCAATCTTTGACTGCACTCAGCATGTATCAGTTCTCTTTATAACTAAATTAAAACAATCCAGAAATACTCTTTGAGGAGATGACAGGAAGAGACCACGCAAACCCGACGCTGCTTCGGCAGCTACCCATGCCTTTTCCCCGGCTGCCAAAGCCATCACCGCCTGTGCCTAGATTCATACCGCCCCCCGGTACAGTGCCGTGGTTCGGGCGCGGGGGGGGGGGGGCGAGTCCATCGGGACCTTTCCATCCGACATCTGCTCAGCGCCGAGCAGTCGCGTGGGCTTCTTATTTGAGTGGCATGTTCTGAGACCGGGGACCAACACCGTTGGTTCGATTGGAGCTACAGGACCCCGTCGACCTGGAAGCTAACTTGGCGTCGGGGTTTCCCTTATTAGGACGACTCCTGGTCGTCGACGCAAGCCGACAGTAACGTCATTGACCCTACCGACGATTTTATGCCTACGGGTACATAGCTGATGCCTGTTCCTCGGCGCCGTGGTGCTACTACTTTGGTTCGACTACATCAACTCCAAGTGCACTGGGCACAATCTTCTACGTCGCCACCGGTTCTGTGCCACATGTCGTGGCACAGAACATTTTAACAGGCAAGCCCAGTGCCCTCATTAGCCGAGAAGCATGCTATAATAACCACCACCAGCCCGGGTCACACCTCCACCGAACTCCGACTCCGACGCTGCACCACCTAGACATTCGACGCACGCAGCGACGCGACATCATTCAGGACCTCCACGCGGAGATCCTTAACATCGGCATAGTACAGTTTCCCTGGAAGAGGCATTCAGCATCACCCAGAAGCTTCAGGACCTACAAACTGCCACCACCGCCGTCATCACCACACAGCAGTCCATCATAACTGAGCTATCCAACCAGATATACAGCATCACCACGCAGCTGAAGCAAGCTCTACGCCAGCAAGAAGCCCACACAGCAGAGCTGTTCCGTTCCAGGAGCTAAACACACTCCGCAGCTGCTCCAACCAGTCATGCTGAGCCCTTGGTTCAGCTAGCTGACATATCAGAATTTCCGGCACCAGCAGCCATAACAGCCCAGAACACTTCCTGGCCACAAGGAATCAACTGAGAAGACACCGGTACTGGAAACACTAATCATTTCGGCACAACTGTCCAATCTTCACCAACCATTTCTCCAAGGGACACTCAGAGAGCAAGTCATGTATTTCTTCTGACTGTTTAGTTATACTCGCTGTTACTGCCACTGGCAGGTAGCATTCATCATTCACCAGAAATGCAGAGGTGCTTTATGGGGTACAGCAAAAGTGAGGAAGGGCCTCCTACTTCCAGGGGGTAGTGCCTCTCTGGTTCGAGTCCAGTGCGGGGAGTTCCATTCTCCCAGGCTCGCCTGGGGTTGGGGCGTTAATAGCCTTTTCCCCCACCATTAAAAAAAAAGAAATACAAAAATGAATAATATGATTCAAACGAAGGAGTGGTTTGGATACCACCTATATGAAAGAGTTTCATTACAATTTGTATCAAAACGAAATGCTAGACCAGTACAAATAATTCGACCTTCTATACGAAGGGGTACAGAATTAATAAACTAAACGGCAGCTATAGCATTTACACGAGAGTCTTCTTCAGCGACATGAAGATGAAGGTACAGCTTTTGTGTTTGTTTGTACATTTTGCTGTTATTTTTTTCGCTTAAATTCATCGAGGCATTGGCTGGGTTTTCCATGAGTAAGAACATAAAGGATGCATATAACCCTTTCGACAGTTCGGTCAAATTTTGGAGTGTGAAGCTACTGCTGAAATAATGGAATATCTACAGTATGAAATTATACTGGGGGTATTGTTAGGCAAACCAATGTTTTCAAATACACTTGAAAAGGAATTTTGGGCAATTGTTTTATTCAACACGCTCCTCACATACCGATCCCACACTCCTCTCACATACAATGTTCGAATTTGAGGCGGTAAGCAAAGACGAAACAACATGAGCCTGGCTGCATAAGCAACCATCAAAACGGATGAGTGGAGCGTTTAATCTAAAATATTTGAGTGCGGTCACGTTCGTTCGAAGGGACATATTCAAAGCCGTATTTGGTGTTCGGAAGGATTGCCTTATTTGATTTTCTGGCATTCGAAATGATGTTCATTCAGAGCTCAGTGTACCCATGTTTACAAAATATAGTAAAGCTCGTGAATTTATTGGTATATAAGGGTGATGTAAGCGTAAGACAGTAACTTTTTTTCTTAATGTAATAAAATGACGTAATCAGTAATTAATTTGTAATTCGTTGCCATTTGGAGGAGGCGTCTCTACTTTAGTCATGCCCTTTGAATAATATACTGGATATAATATACGGTTTTATTAATTTTCAGCTGCTGATTTATCTTTATGACTTGATAATTACTATTTCATAGTTTATAACTAGCAGTTATTCTTTACAAACGTAGTTTCATTAAGGGGCGTTACGTGGTAGATAAATAAAATACTCACATTTTCTTAAATTCCTGTGACGATGGCATTGTATGGTCTAAAACCAAAATTAGCACACATGTCAAACTTGCCATATTATTTCCATTCATATCCTTGAATCCACAAAATACTATATGTATTTTACTTTTTTAATATGTATATATAACAACTTTTACATTTATCCCACTTGTATGTACCTTTCCTGGAAATCTACTAAATACTTGCTTATTATTATTATTTTTTCATGTGCATCTGAAGCATAAAGGAATTTTTTTAATAAATTACTTTATTTAGCTTGTATAAAAATTATATATATAATTGTAAATATGAGTAGAAAACAAGTTATAGCATTTGGACCAATAGATTAAGAAAAAAGGTACAGTCTGTTACCAAAATTTAAAATATCGGGTGATAACAAAAAAAAAAAAAAAAATACTGCAACTGTAAAGCACAAATGTGTTTTCTAAACTTCTAATGTCATCCAGCAACATAATCCTCGTCTTTCCCCCTTCCTGTATCCTCTCTGGTCTTGACTTTACTCAGGTATTGCACCATGCATTTTTTTTTCTTTGACCTGCGCTCGTTACTACGGCTCATTATTGAGAACAACATCAACACCAGGAAATAACATATGCTTTTGTAGCAGCCTTCCGGCTTCCTCCATGCAGTCACAACACTACAGGTATCCTCGAATGCGATTCCATGCAGCCAGGTAAAATGTTCATACAAAACTGTGAAAGAGAACTGAGTTTACCTTAAGTATGTCTGGCAGTGGGCGTGCCTCACTGCAGCTCTTTAAAACGCTAGGCATTTAAACTTTAAATGCCCAAAACAAAGCATTAGAGTTACTTTTTTGTCGGGAAGAAATGACAGGTAGCACTCTGCTGAACAATAAATCACAAAAAACAAATTTCAAAATGTTCAAAAATTGTCTCATGTAATGCCTCCTTAATTTGTGAGGTGCTTAAATAAAATACGTATTCGGTATGACCAATAGGCTATCATATATGAGGACAACTTAATAATTTGTATTTATTTTCGGCACATAGGAACAATAAGCTCAGTTATGTTCCAAAAGTATGCGCGGCAGACCGTGAGAATGATTGCCCATTTCTCTATCTGTGAGTCATCGTGTAAAGGTGAGAGATAGCCCATCCAGTAAACACGAGGCAAAGTCAAACGAGCATGGCTTGTCTCCCCCCCAAAAAACGCAGTTCGGTAGCAGCCTCATTCTACAAACATGAACCGACCACAAAGCTGGTTTCATTAACTAGAAGCTGCCGTCCCAGTGCAGTGGCTATAAATTACGCTCAAGGAACAGAGTTGCTCATGGCGAGGGCAGATGGAGCTACTTTTAAAATTTCACTTAATTATGGTAGTAATATTGTAGTATATATTGTTTGCAGCGAGTTTATTAAGTAATCCCAATTACGAGTAACTAAAACGGTAACATTTAAATTTAATAGCGCATTCAGAAGGAAAATATGAATGTTTTAGATTGAAATATACATAAGAAAATATGTAAGTAGAGTCAGACTGAAAAATTTAATGGCATAGCCGGGATTTTAACCACGGATCTCCCGGTCTCTAGCCGGTTGCTCTACATGGTATTGAATTTCTCAACTGACGCGCAAGATTTCCGGTAAACCACAAGGTGATCTCAAATTATTATGAGATGACAGCCCCAATCATGACTTACAATGTTGTAAATACTTTAAGTCCCAGGATTCATAGTATAGCCAACTATTATGGACAACTAAGATAATTTTAATCGTTTTCTCACAGAAACCGTGTGTAGGATAGGAGTTGAATGGGTAGAGTCAGACAGAAATTCAACGCTACGCCGGCATGTTGCCATGGTATCTCAGTGGTAGAGCAACCGACTAGAGATTGGGAGATTCGTGGTTCAAATTCTGGCTATAGAACTGAATTTTTCGGTCTGACTCTACCTAAGAACTCTTGTCCTACGCACGGCTTCTGTGAGAAAACAATTAAAAGTATTACAATTGTCCATAATAGTTGGCTAAAACTGTGCGTCCTGGGACTTAGGTACTTACAACATTGTAAGTCGTAACTATTTTTTCACACAAGCTATGTGTAGGACAGGACTTGGATAGACCGGGAAATCCGTGGTTCAAATCCCGGCTATAGCACTGAATTTTTCAGTCTGACTCTACCTACCAACTCCTGCCCTAAACACGGTTTCTGTGAGAAATCGCTTAATATTATCTCAAGAAAATATGTATTTTACCCTAAAAGTATATGCATTGTCAAACACTTCTAATGTTACATGAAGAAATACGACATGTATTTTATATAAAAATCCTAACCCAAGTTATGATTTCGCTCTGTTTTAAATCAGTTAACCTACCCAATTCACTTCTTCCTCGGCTCTGTAATGGTAAGAAAGTGAAGTTTGTTCACCCCTGGATCGACATTGAAGGCAAAAGGCGCGAGAAGACGCCAGAAAGGGGGACTTGTACCTACGTATTTCGTCGCGGCCTCTCACAAGGAAATACACTTACGTGCGTACATAAAGAGAAAAGCTATAGGGAAACCACTTTACTAACATGATGGATGAATGCTATTCTTCTTCTCCAAATGCCAACTTTCAGAAAATACGACCAAATCTTGCATTGTATACTTTAAAAGTCAAATTCCCAGCAACTCGCGCTTCTTGCATTCTTCAAACAGTTTTCTGAGTTCATTTCCAAATACCAAAGCTAAAGTTTGGTTTTTCCCTCTTTTATAATGCAGTGTGGCAAACACATTTAAACCCAAATGTATACGCTTTGCGTTAAGGCGACCTTTGTCAGTTTCCAAGGGAAAAGAAACGAAATAAGTTTGTAAAATATAACTCCTGCTCGTCAACTTTTTCTCAACCTTGAAACCGTCAAAGCCACTGTAGAACATTTTCTTTACGTACATTTAAACGTAAACATTGCTGAAGTAATTGGTTTACTAAGCAAATATGAAGTTAAATAAAATAACAAATGCAGGGTTCATCTGGCAATCACTAACCCCGATAAAACAAGGTTGTTTCCGAGTTCAACAAACGCATTCATTGCATCTGTGGCGTACATAAAGTAGACATATCAGAGACTAAGGCATTTTAATGTTTTTCTTCCGTAAAATTAGAAATATATTAACAAATAAAATTAACGTGATTTTTGTATTAATGTATTGTGATGAGATACTTGGAACATTATTTTTAAGTATTTTTAAATCTTACTGGGAACTTGAGTGTATTAAAGAGAACACAACGGAGAGGTACACCTAGTGTACCGTAACATATTGTGTCTAACAATCCCTAAGAGGAAGGGATGAAGAGACAGAACCATAAGAAACCAGACCACGGGTGGCAGTTAGGCAGGCCAAGAGATGCGCGGAAATCCCCAAGGTTTCCAAATCAATGACCCGTTCCACTGCTAGATCGGCCATACAGAACGATCAAGCAATCCGTCGATCTGACAGCCCTTTAGTGTCCACGGGGAGTGTTCATTCCACTGAACAAGCATCCGCGTCATCTGTCAGAACCGTCATACACTAGAAGCACATCTGAAGAGGAGAAGGAAATGGAATGAAGGGGAAATAATGGGAACAAAGTATAGTATTACTGTACTTTCAACAGACCGAAATCTTAATACATCTTTCTTTGAATCTCTTTTTCTAATGTCCAATAATTCAACAAAAATCCTCTTCTTAAGAACCTTAATTAGAGGTGTATTAAATTCCCTAGGGTAAACCACGAAAAAGCCATGATCAGAATGAGGACCTCCGGAATGAGAGTTCCTCACATTAGTGCTGTTCAAGCTCCCTTAGTAAACGTGATTAAATTAAAACAGAAATATTAGACTAAAATAAGAACTATAGCTTTCCTGGCGACGTGTTAATTCAAAATCTTCTCGGGCTTCTAGCCAGGTAATAACTTGGCTTGACACCAACGTTTCGAAGAAGTGCATCTTCCTCGTCTTCAGGGTGAACTGATGGTTTGAGCTTGCGGAGACTGGTATTTATAAGAGCTGGGATGAAGCTAACATCTGATTGGTTCGCGAGATATTATGGCCTGGTATTTAAGATGACTGAGACATGGGCACGGACTTCGTAGAAAACTATTTATAGCGGTTATTCGGCTAGTGTTTTGTGTTTGAGCACGCACCTGCTAGAAATTAAGTCTTGGAAGACTGCAGGTACAGGATTAGGTGTTAAGGCTCTTTATCATCGGTGTCCATGCTGAACTTAATTGTAGGCCAGAATCGCGATTTAGATTATTTGTTTCAGATGAGATGGCTAAAGCTTCTTTTACTCTCCTTTCCCAGTAATTCAAACACTTTGCCACTATCTTGGTGTTAGTAAAGTTAGCTCTGTGGCTCTGGAAGAGTGTGCAGTCCATGTGGCCATTTGTAATTTGGCCACATGGACTGCACACTCTTCCAGATTTTCTTGCACACCTAAATAGCCTTAGATCACAAATACAGTTCACAATGGAAGTTGAGAAAAATGCTTCCCTCCCATTTCTGGACATTCTGGTTACCAGAAAAGCGGACGGAACTCTTGGTCATGCCGTCTACCGAAAACCTACACACACGGATCTTTATCTCAACGCAAACAGCTTCCACCATAAGTCACAACGAATGGGCATTCTAAACACATTGGCACATAGAGCAGTTTCTGTATCAGACCCAGATAATCTGCAAATGGAATTTCAACACCTAAAATTCACACTCCAACAAAATGGATATTCAGCCAAGGACATCACATCAGCGCTGAAAAGAGCCGGACGAAAAAGAAACCCCAGCAAGAACACTCAACAAAAAGACAAGCCAGCCGCCATAGCCTATATACCGTTTACCGGCAATTTTTCGGGAAAGATTAGTAGACTACTCTACAAATATAATGTCAAAACCATCCATAAGCCACCACCTAAAATCAAAAATTTGGTCAGGCCAGTTAAAGATAATTTAGCTCTCAGAGTACCTGGTGTCTACCACATTCCTTGCGAATGCAGCGCAGCGTACATTGGCCAAACAGGACGCACTATTGCCACACGCGTTTCTGAACACCAAAGATCAATAAGGCTTATGCAACCCGAAAAATCTGGACTGGCTGAACACTGTATAGAACAGAGCCACAGAGCTAACTTTACTAACACCAAGATAGTGGCAAAGTGTTTGAATTACTGGGAAAGGAGAGTAAAAGAAGCTTTAGCCATCTCATCTGAAACAAATAATCTAAATCGCGATTCTGGCCTACAATTAAGTTCAGCATGGACGCCGATGATAAAGAGCCTTAACACCTAATCCTGTACCTGCAGTCTTCCAAGACTTAATTTCTAGCAGGTGCGTGCTCAAACACAAAACATTAGCCGAATAACTGCTATAAATAGTTTTCTACGAAGTCCGTGCCCATGTCTCAGTCATCTTAAATACCAGGCCATAATATGGAAGCGGGACTTCGAGACAGCGAGACCACGAGACTACGAGACCAGCGAGAGGAAGCAACCGAAGCATAGAAGCCCTCGACTAGGTAATTCTAGGCGAGGAGAAGGGATCAGAGCCAGCTCTCTCTTCAAAGAACTTCGCTTCGCCGACTCTCGCTACTCGACTCTCCCGGCGAGTGAGCCAGCAACTGCCAGCCAATCTCAACAGCTCCCGGGTGGGCGTTCTCTACGAGGTCTGCACCTTGCTCAGCTCAGCCTCGTGCTAGCGAGCTTAACTGTATAGCAGGGTAGAGGAACAAGGCCGCAGCCAACAGTCTCCTGACTGGTACCTAGGCGCCTTCGGGCAGGTCCTCTGTTCTTCGGGCTTTTTAGCGCCCTCTAGCAGCTCTTTCTCTCTAACTATCACTATCTTCCTCTTTTCTATCTAGGTTAAGCTCCCTGTTAGGCCCCTTATATTATAATCTAGGCTTTATTTTCTTACTTCTTCCTTCTTCACATTTAGCTTAGAGTAAGTACATTTTCGCACTACTTTCTAATCAAACCTTTAACCTTTCAAACTCCTAAACACTACCTAAACCTAATGGCCCGAAGAAAGCCCAAGAAGCACTCTCCTTCGGAAGTGCGTGTCACGAGACAGACGGTAGTCAAGACACGGCTTGACTTTGGCGCTACTCCACCTACCCGCCCCTCCGGCCCCTCACCTGCTGCTCCCCCCTCCACCGCTCCTGCTTCCTCTGCCTCCCCAGCCACCATTACTTCCTCCCCAGCCTTAGCTCCTATCACACCACGTGTCACTAATCCACTGACACACCCCTCCTCTGCTCCTTCTTCTTTCCATCCCTCGTCCATCTCTGTGGTGGCTCAGAGACCCCCCCGACCTCCTTCTGCTTCCTCCGCTTCCGCTCCTTCACCGCACCTGCCAACCCCGCCTCCTCATCCCGTGTCCCCGATCCCGGGCCCATCCTCTCCCAACCCTAGCCCCCCTCCTGCCCCATTTTACCCTCCTGCCTCCCAACCTAACCCTAGCCCTAGCTCCTCTCCCCCACGCCCAGCTCCACCCGGTCCTCCTTCTTCCTACGCCCAAGCCATCACCACCCGTCTCCAGGCTCCCATCTATGTTCCCCGCCAGCATCTATCTCTGTTACAGGAACTCAGAGACTTCGACGCCCTACGCCCCAACGGGGGGTATGTCTTATCCAGAGCCCCTATCTCAGGGGACCTCATGGTGCGCACTAGGTCTGCGGAAGACTATCAGCGCCTGACTGCCTTTCTGAGGGAGCGTGGGGTACCCTTCACCCTGACACGAAGCTCCAAGAACGACCAGACCTACCGTGCTGTGGTGAAGCACGTTTACTTTGACGGCGCGGAAGAGGAAATTAGGGCTGAGCTGCACTCTGCGCACTTTTCAGTGCTGCGAGTAGTGCAGCTCAGGCGTTATGACCGAGCCCGAACTCCCCTTCCGATATACCTGGTGGATCTGGCAACAGCTGAGGACCTGGCCCGGTTGAGGTCGTTGGAACAGGTGTTGCACTTTCGGGTGAAGGTGGAACCCTACCGACGACCATTTGTCCCCATACAGTGCAATCGGTGCCAGCAGCTGAGACACACGGAGGCAACGTGTAGCTCGGGTACCGTTGTGTGCTCTAAGTGCTCGGCCTCCCATGACTCTCGGAGCTGTAACGTTCCCCCACCCCAAAGGAGATGCGCGCTGTGTCTCAATTCGGGCCACGAGGCCAGGTACCGGGCTTGTCCCGAGTACCAGAGACAAGTTGTAGCAGCGCGCAACTCCCAGGGGACAGGGGCACGGGCGCCTCCGGCGGGGAGTGGTGGTCGGGTGCGTGGAGAGGCTCCGGTGCGCGCGCCGCCTGCCCCTCGTGGCTCGGTGATGGGCGTCGTTAGCGCTGGGGGGATGAACGAGCCGAGGACCCGAAAGCCTAGCCGACCACAGGTTAAGCCACGTCAATCCCCGAAGGAAGTGCCGACGAGGGAGGAGACCCTGGCTGACCCTCGGCTGGAGCACCAGCGAAACATGTTCAGATGTGCGTCCGCTGAGCACTGGAGGGACGCAGACTTACAGGACGTCTGTATGCACATCTTGGAACTACTGGCCACTTCGCGGGGATCGGAGACCCGGAGCATCCTGGCCTGCTACAGAGATTTCTTTCAACTGCTCACCTCTCCTGGCTTCCTATGAATCACACACCCAAACTCAATTGTATGACATGGAACGCACACGGCTTAAAAAGACGAAAGACTGAACTTAGAGACTTCTTAACACGCAACAACATACACATAGCGTTAATTACAGAAACTCATTTAAGCGACAAAGACAGATTTAACATGCCAGGTTACACTACCCACCGCAACGATCGAAACAGACGCGGTGGTGGGACGGCCGTAATAATAAAACATAGCATTGCCCATGATGTTGCTCCACAGCCGCAATTTTCAACTCTAGAAGCTACTAGTATTTACATCACTATTGACAACAACAAGGTTCTAATCACGGCGGCATATGCCCCCCCCAGGTGTACTAAACATAGCGGACATTAACTCAATCGCGCAGGTAAACAACAGGGTGCTAATAGCCGGAGATCTCAACGCAAAACACCTCATTTGGGACTGCAATGAGACTAACCCTGAAGGCACGGCCCTCCTAAACCTTGAAAATAATTCTGATATAATAATACACACTCCTACGGAACATACGTATATCCCATTCAGCCGAAACCAAAGGCCTGATATTCTAGATATTGCAGTGACGCGTAATCTCACTCGTAGGATCAACCTACAAGTTAAGAACGAACTCTCTTCCGATCACTTACCGGTGATCATAACATTAGAAGGCACTGCAGCCCCCAATCCACCAGTCGAGCGTCTAAACTACAATAAAGCAGACTGGGATAGGTTTGCAAACACTATCAACAAGCACCTACATACTACACAGCTAAATACAGCAGAAAACATGAATGAAGCTGTAACTCAACTAGAAAATGCAATAAAAACTGCAACCAAAGAAGCTGTACCAATAAACAAACCTAAGCGATACCAATCACAACTACCACCTGACATCCAAATGCTAGCAGCGGAAAGAAACCGAGCTAGACGGCGATGGCAGAAAACACGTCATATTGTAGACCAGGAATACGTTAGACACTTAAATACCCTTGTCAGAGAGAGAACAACAAACCATCTCTCTCAACAATGGCAGAATACACTTGAGAACCTCGACTACGAACGAGACTCGGTGTGGAGAATTGCACGCTGTCTAACACGCGATAAAACACAAATACCACCATTACACCACAATCAAACAATAGCATCTACAGACCAACAAAAAGCAGATATGCTCGCAGACACACTGCAAGAAATCTGCACGCCTAATCCTACTCCCTGCTGCCCTCAATTTACGGAGGCAACGGAAGAGGAAACGGAAATTTTCAAAGGACAGGCAACCCACAACTTAGTGAGAAAAACCTGCCCGAGTGAAATAAACTGGCTAATCAGGCACCTCCCAAAGAGAAAAGCCCCGGGGCCAGATAACATCCCAACAGTGGCCCTAATGCATTTGCCCGAAAGGGCAATTAAGCTACTGGCTGACATATTCAACTACGTGCTCATTAGTGGACATTACCCTAAAAGGTGGAAACTAGCCACCGTGGTGCACTTCCCCAAAAAGGGGAAAAACTTGTCTAAACCGCACAACTACAGACCAATTAGTCTACTAAGCACACTTGGAAAACTTCTCGAAAAAGTAATTCTCAAACGTCTCAACTCTCAACTAAGCAAACAAAACATACTAATTCCAGAACAATTTGGATTCCGAGCCAAACACTCAACAACTCTACAACTAATCAGGGCAACAGAATCTATAACGCACGGTTTCAACATCAACAAATCAACAGGTGCTTTATTATTAGATGTCGAACGAGCCTTCGACAGAGTATGGCATGCTGGCCTACTAAAGAAGCTCAAAACAATAAATATACACGACTCGCTCATTAAACTCATAGCAAACTACCTAAGTGATCGAAAATTTCAATGCAGAGTAAATAATCACCTGTCATCCGAACGCCCAATCAGAGCCGGAGTGCCACAAGGCAGCATACTCGGGCCAACACTATTTAATATCTATATAAATGACATCCCAAAAACCGAAAATACAGAATTATACATTTATGCGGACGACACCGCCATAATGACCCAATCGGGAAAAACGAAATTCATTCACAGCAGACTCCAGAGGTCCCTTAATAACCTAGAGGACTGGCTTACCAAATGGCGAATCAAAGTAAATGCACCAAAAACTCAAGCAATCATATTCACAAAGCGTATCAATCACAGATTTCCCAGACACCGCCTGCCTCCACTTACCATATTTGGTGAAGATATTGGATGGACAGATACGGTAACTTGGCTTGGACTTAAAATGGATCAAGGTCTAACATGGAAAAAGCATATTACACAGACTCGTGGAAAAGCCAATGCCCAATTGGGCAGGCTATACCCACTCATCAACATGGGCTCACAACTAAGCCTTAACATGGGACTCACACTTTACAAAACATTAATCCGACCTATAATCACTTACGCATCCCAAGTATGGGGGTATGCCGCCGAAAACCACATCAAAAACTTACAAAGATTCCAAAATAAAATTCTACGCTTAGTATCTAAGGTACCATACACAGCTCCAGCTGACATACTCCATGAAGAACTCAAAATACATACAATCGAACAATTCATTAAAAAGCTAACCTACGACGCATATCAAAAATTAAGTGCACATCACAACCCTTTAATAGAAACGCTAGGGAACTACGACACAAAAACAAACAAACACAACAGACCTCTATCACTTTTCGACAGAACTATAACACAAGACACCACTCCAGACGAAATACAACAGTACCTTACAAACCTCCTTCCCTAAAAACCTCCCCCCTTCTAACACACAGCTATATATATGTTTATTCTTTCTCTCTTCCAATATGTTTCAGTACCAGCCCGTCGCAGAGCCCTAAAGCCCTCAGCTACAGCTGAGGCGGACCGGGGGAAGGGGCCTCCCATTGTGATCGACGCGGGCAGCGTACTTCGGGCAGCTGCAATATGGAGTCAATCACTTAGACGACCTTGGCAACTACATGGCAAACGAGATGACGAAGGCCTATGAGCCCGGTACTACTACTAGCGACGAACGGCTGCGCAACCACTGACGGACGGAGAAATCTCCCGAAGCAACAGCGCAGAAGCGGAACTTATTCTAAACATATACTATAAGACTAAATTTAAGTGCATGTTAGATAACATTTTACTTAATATGACAAGCAGGCACACCCTGCTGAAATAGAACATAATCATTAACGAATAAAACACCTACAAAGTAGCGCATGATTATCCACTGGTATTGTTCAGGTTTCATGGACAATCCCAGTAAGTAGCATTAACGCGCTCGCATGCAATGCATGCCAGCTAAGTAGCTCTCACTTACTAACCGGGGTGCTATGCGGGACCCGACTAATGCATGTTTGCACGAAAGTACTCTATATATAATCGATTAACACGTGGAGGGGTTTTTTAGTGGATATACCGCACTCTGCGGGGAGCTCCACATATCCCCCAAGCCATTGCACTAAGGCTTGGGGTCGAATGCAGGAATGCATTTTTCCCCTCCACGGTAAAAAAAAAAAAAAAAAAAAAAAAAAAAAAAAAAAAAAAAAAAAAAACCCATAATATCTCGCGAACCAATCAGATGTTAGCTTCATCCCAGCTCTTATAAATACCAGTCTCCGCAAGCTCAAACCATCAGTTCACCCTGAAGACGAGGAAGATGCACTTCTTCGAAACGTTGGTGTCAAGCCAAGTTATTACCTGGCTAGAAGCCCGAGAAGATTTTGAAGAAATATTAGACATTTCTTAAAAGAACTATCTTCTTCTTTGTATGATTTACAAACATGTATCCTGTCGAGGAGCAAGCAAACTTTGGACCATAGTTTATCCAGCATGGTGATTAGCGTAATGCTGAAGAAGAAGCAAATGAGGTGTGGTGACAGAGAAAAAACATTGCACAATAAATAAAATCATAATATAGAATATTTTAACAGAAATATTAACACCATTAAAATCATATTTTGTTCCAGCATAACACCCCGAGAATTACGTCAGACGTAAGATTCTCCAAATTGCAAGCTATAAAGTACGAGCTGGATGTAGAATTGCACTACGTTTGGT
The DNA here is from genome assembly GCA_030762935.1 of Hymenopus coronatus. Taxonomy (NCBI): domain Eukaryota; kingdom Metazoa; phylum Arthropoda; class Insecta; order Mantodea; family Hymenopodidae; genus Hymenopus; species Hymenopus coronatus. The sequence goes on along the minus strand of CM060888.1, from coordinate 116,100,984 downwards.
CATATTCATTTTAATGTCTCTACCCGTACCTAAAGATAGAGAAGTTTTTGATTTCCATCCAAGAGTTCAATAGCAAGATTTCACGGTGTATTAGGTACATATTATGAGACACACTAAATAAAGAAATTGAAAACATTCATGGGTCCCTGAAATGTGAGTATGTGTGTGTGGGGATATTGTTGGAATAATATAAGTCAAAACCAAACATTCGGATAAATACCATTTAGTGTTTAAGTTTCAGTTTCTTCTGCAGATGCCACGTGAAGACTTTCAAGAACATTCCTTATCCCGTACTACTCTTAACTTAAACATTTTCCAAAATGTTTGATTTTCTCAAAAGTTATCCTTAAATTTTAATTAAAATGCATTATGTTTAAGATATATACGTGAAAAATAAGGTTTTATCTTGAATATTCCGTGATGTCCTTTTTCATTAGATAGAAATGTTGTATAACTGTATACAATTGGTAAACGCTAAGAGCTGTGGATTTCTTTAAAACACAGACTTTATTTCCAAGAACTTCTTGTAGCATTAAGCATTTTCGAGGTACCCGTTATTATTGGATTTAAAGTTTGAACACACCGTAGCTTTTTCAAAGTGTTGGCATCATTTAGTACTTTCCCGCGAAGACATAGAAAGAGTATGAAACGTTAAGACTACTAAAGACTCATGTTTAAACGGCTATGATCCGGATTCCTCTATATACCTTGAACATACAATAAGTTACTTCTACAAAGGTAGAATTTTCCTGGGTTTACATGAAGTAGACAAGAAAAATATGTTATCATGAGAGTTTTCAGAATCTAAATAAAAAAAATCTGATGTGTTCCATTCACAGGACTTTCTCTACCTCTCTGCAACAAATTATGCTTCTATTTACTTCATGCTAATCGAGGAAAAAATTAGCACAAATAGTCTTATTACTTGCTTCCTTGTAAGCAGAAGGGAAATAAGGGAGTACTATAAGTTAAACTAATATTCAAAAGCTGGTTGCTATGTGACTGAAGTTCCTTTGTTTGTATGGACAGCAGTTGACAAATTCCTGTATGAGAAATGTATGTTTTTCATAGCTGAAACAAAAAACAAGGAATATGTCAAAAACGATCAATTCCACAAAAAAATGTACATAACATAAATTATGTGTTTTGATGTGCTCTACATATTTTGTGTGTTAAGATTTTGCCCATCTCTTACGGTTTAGCAGTTATGCAAAGTTTCGTGAAATTCACCCAGAATAAAGTAGTCTTCAGAGGCTATTCCCAGAAAATACAAGATATACATTTTATTTGTCAGGTAAATATCTTTAATATACTTTATTTTAATCAAAATCGTTAGAGCCATTTTTAAGAAAATCAAACTGCTCGAAAAAGTTCCATGTAAAGGGTAGTTGGGGGTTGAAAAAATCTTAAAAATCTTCGTGTCGCATCCTTGGAAGATACCAAACTTAAATACCAAGTTTGGTATTCAACGATCTTTTAGTTTTTGAGCTATACTGTCCACAGACACACAGACACACACACATACACACACGCACACGGACCTTTTTTCAAAAATGCTTTTTTTTGGATTCAGGGGGACCCAAAACATGTATTTCCGCTGAAATCTCGGTATCGAATTTTTGGGTGCATTATAATACCTTCTCTATACACTATATACATAGTACGTGTAGAGAAAGTAATAAACAATAGAAGATAGAGAAAGCCGTGTCTATGTTCCACATCAGATTTTAAAAATTATTTGTGGCATTTCTACTTAGTTGTCTCAGCTTTCAGCAAGAAAGCGTAGGAACATAATCTAATGTGCCTCACAGGAGTAAAGAAAGGGATTTTTTTTTATTTATTTATTTATTTATTTATTCATTTTGTTAATTACAAAAATTAAAGTTATATTATAAATACAGTATATCAGTTCACAATTTTTTATATATATATATAGTTATGAACAAGGTTGTCTGTGCGTTTAAATTAAACATGTGCAGGAAGATGGTAACAAAATAAGAAGGTGTTGTAAGCGCTATAGAATGAGCAAGGCAAAAGCTGTTGCCGACTGCCGTGAAAGACGCTTATGTTTTTGCAGATCTTCTCTTGCTGTTCTAAGATGACAACGTAAACCGTCGACGCTGGGATGCGTTTCAGACAGCATATAATGCTGAAAGCCAAGTGCGAGCCACACCTGTGCGAAGCGGTCGGTAGTACTTCGAGTCTCTAGTTGTAGTAATGTGCGAGCATAATCGTTGGGATTTTGTGAAGGAGCAAGACGGTGCAATTGCGAAACAACCCAGTGCCAAATCTGTCGTGCTGTTGTGCAGGTAACAAAACGATGGCGTATAGTATCCCGCACACCGCAAATGTTGCATGTGGGGATCCTCACCATGTTGTATCGGAATGTTTTATCCTCTGTAGCCACAACATCATTGATGACCAAATATGCGCATGTAGTCCACTCCGTAGATAAGTTGCGCAAATGGATGTTCCGCCATACCTGACACCAGGGTCTGTTGGGCATCCTATCCTCCACATGAATTGGTGCAAGCAGCCGCTGTAGGAAAAGCTTGTATAGCTCAGTTGATAGTCCTCTAGGTTGCTGAGGTAGGACATCGACATCAATGCCATCCAAAACATGGAGTGCTCTCTTAAAACCCGCAGGAGCAGCCCGAACTGGAGCTCCAAGAGAATTCTTGAAGGATTAGTAACCGCGGAAATATATAATAAATTGGGGATGGGTAACAATGTAGGACAGAGGCACGTGTCAAATAGGACCAGTGTTACTGTTTGCCTCGTGCCTTATAAGTGTTATGTGACTAGTCAATTGACTGTAGTGGAATAGGGTTGTGCGGTACAAAGCGTGCGTGCGTGCGTGTCTCGTAGGCTCGTGGTGAGCCTGGGTGTTGTTGCTGTGTACCTACCCTAGTAAGGGTTTAACCACAGGAATAAGGTGAAGGTTGAGGTTTTATTTTGAGATTTCGAGTGTTGGTGTTAAGGAGGTAGCGCTGGTAGGCTCCTCGAGCGGTTGGTACAGAGCATTTCCCTACTCGAATATTGACGTTAGTATAATTATATCAGAACAAAAATATATAACTTTCATTTTCATATGAATTAATTTATTTACGTAACAAGGGTTAATATATCTAAAAGAAGCCTTCCCCTGCGGTGTCAATGTAGTAAAATCGGGCGTTAAATACTATCAACAAAACAATAAAAACGCGTACATTTTTAATTAACAAATCCATATAGACGATCCTTCGTTTTATACCTGCCTCTCGTATCATAAAAGCTCATCCGACTGCATCCGTGGTAGAGTGGTCAGCGAGCTGACTACTCACCCGGAGGTCCCGGGTTAAATTCCCGGCTGGAGTGGCGAATTTTTCTTTAGCCAGAATTATTCCCTATCCCCCACAGAGTCTGGAAGTACTTTCTGAGAGTGAATGTGTGTGTGTGCTTGAGGAAAAAAACATAAAATGAAACAATAACAAGAAAAAAAAAGCACATCCCTAAAGGTATAATGTAAGCGTTTATATCCCTTTTATCGCATGACCTTGCACTGCATAGAGGTTGCGTTTTGCTATTCAAAGCATTCTTGGTCAAGCAGGGGAAAGCGGCAGGGAAATGAATGCAGAATGATACATACCAGGATTAAAGTGATAACATACGAGGAGTTGAGTGCCTTTTTGCTACCATGTAAGAAAAGAACGTCAATATGTAGACTAGAATATAGATCCAGAGCTATCGTAATATCAAACAATCACAAATTAAAAACGCCTGTGCACAAATAACGTAACAGATCAGGCATACTTAAATCGTCCACTTTAAATAATTGAAACTCGTGCAAACCCTAAGAGAGAGGTTGATTTGTACGGAAAATCATATTTATTACATTTACACGACTATCAATTTTCCCATTTTAGAAAAATACGAAAATTCAAACCAATCAAAACATATCTCGAAAATGGTTAATTCTAACAAGAAGAAAATGTATTTGACATAAATTTTTGCTTTAAAGAAAGATTTATTTTCGTGGAGTAAGATTTTGTCTATCGCTTACGGCTTACCAGTAGGTAAGGCAAAAGTCATTCGGAATGTAGAGGATTTAAGAGAAAAGTCAAGATGTACATTTTATTTGCCATGAGAATATCTTAACATTTGGTATTTTAATCGATATCGTATATCAAGTTTGATATTTAACTGACTTTTCGTTTTTGAGTTATGATGTTCCCAACGAGCCGGATGCTCTGGCAGTTTCATCTGTGGCCCGCATTCGGAGGTCGTGGGTTCGAACCCCGTGGCCAGCCCACGTGATCAATGGTTTTTCGGGTGTTTCCTCTCGGCTGGCCAATGATTACTGGGAAGATTCATTTCATCCCCCAAATTTTCCGGTCCACCTTTTCTGTTGTTTCCGTCGTTTCCTAAACATCTCTTCTAGGGTTAAAAGGCCAGGCGATTGTGTTCGGCGGGTTGCGGCTGGATAGTAATTCTGGCATTGTATGCCGTCATCGTTGGAAGAACTAGGCCAGAACATGCCTTACGGTTCCAGAACTCCGTTGAAAGATCTTCGGGGACTCGTGAGCATGACATAGGGCATCGAAAGGTTCCATCTTTAATCAATAGGAACTTCATGCCAGTCGTCGCCCGGATCTGATCGCTCTTCGGTTTCTCTGCTTGGGGTCACGTAAATGGGAAAGGGTCTGGTGCTCTGCCCCAGAGTACGCTATGGACCCCATCCGTGACGAATCCTAATCTGAATTCCTATGCTGTTCACTGATACACATGAAGTTTAGAGATCTCAAAACATATTTGCGGTGAAATTTTGGATATCGAATTTTGAGTAGAATGCAATAAATTTACTAACTGCTATGTAAGGGTAGGGAAAGCAAACATATAATAATATAAAATATGGTCATATGTCATTATGAAACATATATTTTTTAGTTTTTCTTTTTAATATTTTAGTGGGCCATATCAAAAGATTATTGAAATTAGTGAACCGATATTCAAATGAGACGGGGCCCTTAGAGTTCAGAGTTATGCTACATTCACAATCAGATGCAAGCGCAGACGTGACGTAGAATAAGCGCAGACGCAAGGAGACACCATTCACAATGCAATCGTAAGCGCAGCGCAAGAAGCTTGCAAGGGTTTCATAAATACATGAGAATATCATAACCCATGAGTTCAAAATTTAATAACATAACCAAAAATAATATATCAGCAATAACTTAATCATTTATAATAAATAAGTATCAAATTATACACACAAGTGACCAACATTTTGGAAATTTTGCAAATATGGAGACTACAGGAAATTATACAGCTGTGCCTTTAATGCAATGTGCATTAACTCTTTGCAATTGCGAATTGTGAGAGCCAGGAAGTCCAGATACAGATGGTGGGTACATCCACGAAATGAAAACACAAAATCATGCAATTCCAAAAAGGGCACGTCAAGGCCAAATGGAAGATCGGTATGTATGTACAGAGGGCGTTGTAAAAACTAGCATTGCAATCATCTGATACTGCACAGCAGGCACTGCAAAGAGGAAAAGAGCAAAATTAATCCCCTCTGCACGCAACGCAGGAAAAAGTTTGAAGTTTGCAAGCTCTTGCGTTGCATTGCATTGCGTCTTGCTTGTGTCTTCTATGTGAATGCTTACATGAAATAATACGAGTCCAAGCTCTTGCGCTTAGTTCTGTCTGCGCTTGCATCTCATTGTGGATGTAGCATAACTCGACATTCGTATTCTCAGGATAAGGGAAACTATAAAAATAGATAAAAAACTTTAGAATAACGCACCCTAACCGAGATTCAAACTCGGGACCTCTTGAATGTGGCCGATACGTTACCACCAAAGCACAGAGTTTGGCCCGGAAATTATTTTCTATATTTCCTTCAGATTCATTTTGTGTTATAATTCTCTGAATTGGAAAATACCTCAGTTTAGTTCCCAGATATGACGTCAATGTTTTTCCATTTCACGCCGCCTCTTCTTCCCATATAACGAGCCTGTCCATACTGTTAGGTCCTGATGATCATGCGCCTACGTGGGAGAAAACACACACCCCCCGTGGGTCACAGAACAATGAGAGAGAGGTCAGCAGGAAACGGATAATCAAGAGCAATGGACCGACCATCCTAATCCCGATAGCGCCATACAATTGTGGGGCGGACAACATCGTGATTCGTACAGAAGTAGCATGCAGGAAACATGTGTCCAATTGTCAGGACTGTTTGCTGCTTAATTGAATTTCATTTAGCTTATGGTAGAAGTACCCAAATGTCTTACTCAATAAAGCCTGTAATTAAAATGTTTCCATTAGTGAGTTTACTTCATAGAATCTTTCGACACGTTAACCAATTTCGTCTTTTAAAATGTCCCAAATACTGTATATAGTACCAACTTTATGCATAAAATGGAGGCGTTGATAGAGATTCTAGGTACAAGGCTAGATTTGATTTAAATAATTTAAACGAAGATTGCAGATAGTATTTCGATGTCTTAAATATTTTACTTTCTCTACCCGTACTATATACATAGTGTATAGAGAAGGTATTGTAATGCCACCTAAAATTCGATACCGAGATTTCACCGGAAATACATGTTTTAGGTCCCACTGAAAAAAATGTGGTGTTCCGTTCACATGACTGTCTCTACATCTCTGCAACAAATGATTGTTAAAAAGCTTATGCTTCTATTTACTTCATGCTAATCGAGAACAAATTAGCAGGAATTGTCTTATTACTTGCTTCCTTGAAAGTAGAAGCGAAATAGGTTAAAGTGATACACAAAAGGTGCTTGCTATGTGACTGAAGTTCCTTTGTTTGTATGGACAGGAGTTGACAAAGTATAAGTTTTTCAAAGCTGAAACCAAAAACAAGGAATATGTAAAAACCGATCTACTCCACGAAAAAAATGTTTATAACATAAATTGAGTGTTTTAATGTATGTGTTCTGATTACTGTGACTTTTCTTTGATAAGCTTATATCCTTCAAAAAATGTCCGACAGTAAACTCTCGCAGCAGAATTTAATAATCCTGAATGTTAAAATAAACAATATGTGTATTGTATATCTTGAACCATGAATTAAGTCGGGTCGCTTTACTGCTGTTCTCAATTCCTTAAAACACGCATGCGCAGAACATCAGGCACGTAATTTTAACGCTTATGGTAGTTCAGAATAGGCTGTGCATGAGATTGTGTGTGCATGCGCGCGCGAGTGTGCGTGTACCGTTCCGAAAGGGGATCCACTCTGCAGCCATCATGGGCTTATTCTGCGTCATATCGCAGGAGGATAGGATGATATGAAAGCATCATCCGGATTCGAAACCGACCCGCGGGGAAAGAGCCACTATGGTGAGTCGCAAATATAGTCCAGACAGTTCATCTCGACGCGGGGAATGCTAGAAGCCCACATCCCAGCTCTGACCTAACCCCTTGCATTTTATTTGTATAAACCTCTGGTTTAGATTGAAATTCCTGAAAATTTGCGCAAAAGAGAATCTTTTATTCTGTGTTAAAACTCTGAATCGTTATTCTAAAGAATAACTTCTCATTGAAAATACACATTGAAACCTATTAAACAACGCCTTTGACGAGCAGCCACTAAGTCATGTCTCAGCGAGTGGGACAAATAAAATTCAAGCGCTGTACATAGAAAGGAATGGTATTCAACATATTATAATGCAATGTTTGCATTTCCATCTTATCTATTTTATTCAATGTTTATATGTGTGGTGTTGTATTTGCCTGTTTTTCATATAGTAATGTCCAATAGTACAATTTTACTATAGAGCAGAGGATTCTTGCACAGCTTATTGTGGCTACTTTAAGCGTTAGAACCATGTGGCCGATGTAACAATTCCAAACTAAAGAGAAAATAGTTTTTTTACTCACTATTTTATCAAGCCAGGTGGCTCACACGTTTTCTCTGAGGTTGGCATTTGGGAGGTCGTAGGTTTGATTCCCGAGGCTGATCTCTTTGACCATGAGTTTTACCGGGGGTTCGCCCTGTTAGGGAGGTTTTTTTCATTCCCCTGAAGTTTCTGTCTCTTCATCTCATCTCAATTTCATCCAAACGATCTGTTTCAGGTCTCAAATGTCGGCGTGGACGACAGTGGTGGCGCCCTTTCATGGTGGTGAACGCGCTTTGCTAATACAGCTCTCGGCGATGGGATGGCGTTAGAGTCCTCTGTAGTATCCATATCATCAACACTAGAAGAATGGCAGATCAAGACAAGAAATAGCCATTCCGGAAGACATAATGCTTGTAATTAACTACATATATATAAATGAAGAACGCCTCAACCTATTCTTGGAAAAAAGTTTACATCTATGCTTCAATGGCCGCACGCACGCAAGGTTCTTGAAGTTACACAGTTTATTGCTGCTACGACTCTACCCCCGTTAGCGGGAGAAGTTAAACGTGTGCATTGTGTATGTCGTTTATTTCTGTTCCATCCCTACTTTGTTTCAATCGTTTTACTTTCCCTACTTATATAAAGCATAGGTAGAGAAGATATTCCTTACACCCAAAAATTCTATACTTAGATTTCACTGGAAATACTCGTTTTAATGTCCCCTGTATAAAACATTTTAGAAAAAGGTAGCTGTGTGTATGTGAGCCTGTGAACACAATAACTCAAAAATAAAATGTCAGTTAAATACAAAACTTAACGAAGATTTTTCAGAAAATGCTTCAAACCTTAACTATGGTTAACATGGAAACATTTTCTAAAATTTAGATTTTTCAAAAATGGTTCTAACAATATCGATTAAAGCACCATATATTAAAGATGTCTATTTATATGACAAATATGTTGCACCTATATGTTAAATTTCCTGTGAATTTCTTCTGAAAATCTTTCATTCATTATGATTTTTGTATAACTGATAAATCGTAAGAGATAGCCAAAACTTACTACACAAAACATGGAGATCTTGGTAAAACACAATTTATGTTTTACAGATTTTTGTGTGGAGCTATTCATATCTATTCATTTTTATTGGTTTGCCATTTTAAAATAATTATATTTTTACTTTCTCTATACTACTATATACATAGTGTATAGAGAAGATATTGTAATGCACCCAAAAATTGATACTGAGATTTCACCGGAAATACATGTTTTGAGACTCCCTGAATAAAAAAAAGCGTTTTTACTTTCTCTAGCCCCGTATGTACAATGTACATAGGAATTGTATTTCACCAAAAAATTTTATGTCGAGATTTCACCGGAAATATATGTTTTAGGGCCCCCTGAGTCCAAAAAAGGCATTTTCAGAAAAAGGTCCGTATGTGTATGTGGACAGCATAGCTCAAAAATGAAAAGGCGGTTGAATACCAAACTTGGTATTTAGGTTTGATATCTTCCAAGGATGCGATACGTAGATTTTCAAGAAAATACCCCCACCCCTAACTACCCTTTACATGGAAAAATTTTCGAAAATTTTGTTTTTCTTAAAAATGGCTCTAACGATTTTGATTAAAATATCAAATATTAAAAATCATGTCTATCAAAAATAAAAAGTATATCTTGAATTCTCTGGGAATAGCTTCTAAAGGCCTGTTAATTCTGGATGAATTTTACTTAATTTAGAATGACTAGCAAACCGTAAGAGATATAAAAAATTACTATACAAACAATGTAGATCTCGTTAAAATACACAAGTTATGTCATAAACATTATTTTCGTGGAACTTACCGTTTTAAAGTTATTCCTTGTTATTAGTTTCAGATATGAAGTACTTAAACTTTTCACAGACAGGAATGTTCGTTTTTCTTTTGTTCTACACCTGGCCAAGCAAAGAGGCGATTTGCAATGACAATCACATAACGACAGCTTTTAATACATTTGCCTATCACTTTAGCCTAGTACATTCCCTTAGTTCCAGTCTACTTATAAGCAACTAAGTAACAAAATTCCGCTAATGTTTATCTCGATTAGCGTGGTGTTGAAAGAAGAATCATCTGTTGTAAGTCATTTGTTTGTAGAGTAGCTAGAGAAGGTCATGTGAGTGTAACACACAAGATTTTTACAAAAATGTCCGTGTGTTTGTCTGTTTGTGTGTGTGTCTTTGGGCAGCATAGCTCAAAAATGAAGATGCCGTTAAAAATCAAACTTGGTATTTAAGTTTGATATCTTCCAAGGATGTGGCACGAAGATTTTAAAGAAAATCTCCCCACCCCAAACTATCCTTTACATGGAAAAAATTTCCAAAATTTTGTTTTTTTTAAAAATGCCTCTAACGATTTTCATTAAAATCTCGTATATTTAAGATACTTACTTGACAAATAAAATGTATATCTTGAATTTTCTGGTAATAGCTTCTGAAGACTACTTTATTTTTGATGAATTTGACGGATTTTTGCATAACTGCTAAACCGTAAGAGATGGACAAAAACTTACCACACAAAAATGTAGAGCACGTTAAAACACACAATTTATGTTAAATACATTTTTTCGTGGGGTTGATCGTTTTTTAGATATTCCTTGTTTTTGGTTTCAGCCTTGAAAAACATACTTTTCTATACAGGAATTTGTCAACTCGTATCCATACAGACGAAGGAACTTCAGTCACATAGCAACCAGCTTTTGACTATCACTTTAACCTATGGTACTCCCTTATTTCGCTTCTACTTATAAGGAAGCAAGTAATTTATGCTTTTTTTTTCTGTATTACCATGAAGTAAATAGAAGCAGAAGCTTTTAACAATAATTTGTTACAGAGATGTAGAGAAAGTCATGTGAATGGAACGCATCAGATTTTTTTAAATCGGAACTTTTCAATCCTTTTTATTTTTATTTTACTCCTGGCCATGCAAAGAGAACCAGTTAAAGTTGAAGTAGATAAATAAATAAGCTTTTCTAAGAATAGTTTGTTACGGAAGAGGCAGCTTTTTAGATTGTGAATTCCCCGTAAAGTACACCCCTTTTGTTTCACATCGGTGGGGAATTTTGCTTTGTTGTTGTGGTCGTTGTTATTGTTATTATTATTATTATTATTATTATTATTATTATTATTATTATTATTATTATTCGCCTATGTGCTCGCACACATATAAGTACATGCACATAAAGGAAAAATAATTGCTAGTGGTATCATCAATGCTTATTAGAAAGAGAGGCTGAAGAGACATTCACAGTATAAAATAGATTCAAATATGTATTTACACTATTCGTGTAATTACCATCTTTATAATAACCTACATAGCATATAGAAAAGGGTCTGAATAAGATATAAATAACGTGTTTATTCCAACTATTTAAGTTCATTTGATTAATATGTATATTAAATCTCATTATATACTACTTAAATATAACGTTGGCATACTAGCATGTTTCATGTTATCTTAATTCAGGTGTTCGCATTACCTAAAGTATGCTTTAAATTCAAACACGCAAGTTTGCAATCTCCAATATTTATTGGGAAATTCAATGCTATTTCGGCAAGTTGTCATGGTAGCTCAGTGGTAGAGCAACCGCCTAGAGACCGGGAGATCCGTGATTCAAATCCCAGCTATGGCATTGCATTTTTCAGTCTGACTTTACCTATCCAACTCCTGTCCTACACACGGCTTCTATGAGAAAACAATTAAAATTACCCCAGTATTTATTTATGTCTACGTCAAACATCAGAAAATAACCAATCAGAGAGTGAGTTTCGCTTACGATTCTCTGTATCGTGTGCATTTCTGTCATCTCAAATCAGATTTCCCGTCACAATGTGTGTCAGGTCATGGATCAGAAAATATCAAGATAAAAATAAATGTATGGATTTGCAGGAAAACGAATTCTGATGGTAGGTAACGTTTTTGTTGTGTTTAGCATTCTTAAACGGATATATCGCTCTTGTATATGCTAATGCGGGTGTTGTGCATTAGTTCTTTTATCTGTGTATGGTCGGTGGTCGCCTCGCAGACGGTCATAATAGCTCAACTGTTTCACGCTCTGTTGCGTTGGTGTGCTGTTTAGGTTTTCATTTGTCATTGTAAATGACAACTTACCGCGTCAACTTGACGCTTTAGTATGTGTCGTTATGTTAAAGAGTATATCTCATTATGAATGGCTCTTAAGTGCTAATGTAATTATTACTTACCCTCGCTCCTATATGATATGTACCGGTTTGAAAATGTATAACAATTGTATTTTAACACAATATATATAATGTTCATTTTAAAGGTTAGATATATGAAATACACAAGCTTTATTACTCGCAATTTTTACTTTCTCTACACGTACTATGTAAATAGTGTATAGAGAAGGTATTGTAATGCACCCACAAATTCGATACCGAGGCTTCACTGGCAATATATGTTTTGGGTCCCCCTGAATCCAAAAAAAGCATTTTTGGAAAAAGGTCTGTGTCTGTCTATCTGTCTATCTGTGTATCTGTGGAAAGCATAGCTCAAAAACGAAAGGACCGTAGAATGCCAAGCTTGGTATTTAAGTTAGTTCTTCCAAGAATGCGACACGAATATTATCAAGAAAAGTCTCCCACCCCCAACTACTCTTTACAGGAATATGTTTCGAAAATTTGATTTTCTCAAGAATGGCTCTGACGATTTTGATTAAAATGTTGTATATTAAAGATATTTACCTGAAAGATAAAATGAATATCTTGAATTATTTGGGAATAGCCTCTGAAGACTATTTTAATCTGGATGGATTTTAAAGAATTTTGCATAACTGCTAAACTGTAAGAGATGGACAAAAACTTACCACACAAAATAATGTAGTGCACGATAGAACACACAATTTATGTTATACACATTTTTTTCGTGGTGTTGATCGTTTTTGAGATATTCCTTGTTTCTGGTTTCAGCCTTAAAAAACGTAATACTTTTCTCATACAGGAATTTGTCAACTTCTGCCCATACAAACAAAGAAACTTCATTCACACACCAACTGGCTTTTGACTATCACTTTAACCTATGGTACTCCCTTATTTCGCTTCTACTTACAAGGAAGCAAGTAATAAGACCATTTCTGCTAATTTTTTCTGGATTAGCATGAAGTAAATAGAAGCATGGGCTTTTTTAACAATAATTAGCTGCAGAGATGTACAGAAAGTCAGGTGAATGGAGCGCATCAGATTTTTTCATGCTGAATTATGCACACGTTTTATGCCCGCACGTTTTCTTGCATGCCCGGCTACCTAGGCCGGTAGGTTTAATGCAGTTTCGGAAGCAAAGCAGAGCAAAAACATTGAGACATGAAGTACGACATACACTATGATATCTAGTGGCTTCAATGGTAAGGTTTTGTTTGTAAATCCCAGAGTTCACGCTCATGAGCTGCATTTCGTTAATAGTTCATTAGTTCACGGTAAATTAGATAATTTTGGAGAAGGATCTCAAAGAAAGACTCTTTGGTTGACAACACTGACGGGGGGGATCTAATGTGCTAAATTCACATGCCTTTCTCTAGCTGTTCCATAAACTTCTTACATAAGATTATTCTTCTATCTGCTCCTTGCTAATTGGGATAATCATTAGGAAAATGTTCTTATTACTTGGTTCCTTATAAGTAGGAAGAAGAAAAAGAAATACACAGACTAAACCGATAGTCAAATGTAAGAGGAAGCTGTTCTTTGGCAATTGTCATTGCTTCTTTGCTTGGCCAGGAGTAGAATAAAAGAAAACCGGACACAGAACAGTATGATTATGAACTTCACAACTGAAACTAATAACAAGGAATGTCTCGGAAACGGTTACCTCCACAACAAAAAAATGTAAAGGACATGAATTATGTGTTTTGACGAGATCTGCATTTTCTGTGCAGTAAGTTTTTCTATATTTCTTAAGGTTCAGCAGTTAAGCACAATTCGGCAAAATTCATCCAGAATAAAGAGGTCTTCAGAGGTTGTTCCCATAAAATTTAAGATATACATTTTAATTGGGATGGAAATAGTTTTAAAATACGGGATTTTAATCAAAATCATAGGAGCCATTTTTTAAAAAAACCGAAAATTTTGAAAATGTTTCCATGTAACGGTTAGTTGGCAGTGGGATTATTTTCCTGAAAATCTTCGTACCACATCCTTGGAAGATGTGCGATTCCTGTGATTTTCTTATTGGCTTAGAATCAGATTTCATGACCTACGAATATGGTCTTCCCCCAGTGGATGATGTATTGAGATACGCAGCAGAAAAGCTGCAGATATATTAGGAGTTTGGGAAAAAGTATTATTTTAATTTTAAACCTTTCCTTCTATGTGCAAGCCAACTACTATGTTTAATAGACTTGTAAAAAGGACAAAGAAAAATTAATTTATGACATCGAATATAGTATATTTGGAATGTAAATGTTTTATTATATAAATCTTATCAAAATCATTATCGATATTTATAAGAAAACAAAGAAAAAAAACGACAACTTTTCCATGTAAAAGTGAAAAACCTTAAAAAAAAAAAAAAAAAAAATCTAATATTTTTTATTCGCAATGATTTCAGCATGCACAGATGCATAGCAACAGTAACAGTAGTAACAATAAAATTGTCCACTAAAGGCATTTAATGTTACCAAAGCACGGTAGCTGCAAACTCCGCTTCCTTTCCTTCACCCACATAAGGGCATCCCGGGGAGATTGAATAATAGGGGTAGTATGGTGCATTAAGAACTTGTTTCTTGGATAGGTAGAGTCAGACTGAAAAATTCAATGCCAATGCCGGGATTTGAATCACGGATCTCCCGATATTTAGCCGGTTGCTCTGCCACTGAGCAACCATGGCAACATGCTGGCATAGCACTGACTCGTATGTTTACCGGTAAACCACAAGGTGTTCTCAAATTACTTTGAGATGACAACCCCAATGGCGACTTACAATGTTGCAAGTACTTGTCCCAGGATTCATAGTATAGCCAACTATTAGGGTCAATTGGTATTGGATAAATTGTTTCAGTCTGACTCTACCTATCCAACTCCTGTTCTCACACGGCTTGTGTGTAAAAACAATTAATCCAATAACTTATTTCTTACTTTATGCAGATTCCAAGACCCAAGCTACCTATATTTCTGTAAAGGATTCCTTTGTTGGTTCCAAGGCATTTCTTACATGGCCTATTAAAGGAGAAAATGAATCCCCATACCATACGGAAAATGGAGCCCAAATCCCTCGTACTCCAGACAGCGCCGCTTTGTGATATAATACAATAACTGCAATTTAAATTTATTGATAAAAATACACATATTGGCCCGAGCCGGATGGCACAGTGGGTCGGATCGGATCCGGTTTAGGGACCGGAACGGACCGGATGTGATCGAATCGGACCTGATCGAATCGGACCTGATCTAAGAACTTCGATCCGAGCAGACATGTAGGCTGTATTTTAAATAACTTTAATAAGTCGTTTAGTAAACTCTTGTTCAGATAAATCTGAATTTCTCATGTCAGAGGAATCTTGGTGATCTCAAAGTAATACCGGAATGTTGTCTTAGTTGCAGTAATTTTACATAAAGGGCATAGAGTAAATCAAATTGATTCGTTAGAAAAGATCCAGAAAAGGGCTATAAAATACATAAAAAGGGGTAAATATTTTGGGCCTCCAAACGCTGAGGAAATAAAATGGGAGCCGTTGAAAGTTAGGCGTGAGAAACAGAGGTTGTGCGCTTTATTTAAAGCTTACGCTTGCTTAAACGCATGGGAGGACGTTACTGACAAACTGGAAAACCCAACTTACTATGCACGAAACGATCATCCGTTCAAAATTAAGGGTAGAAGATACAGAACTGACGTGGCAAAGTTCTCCTTTGTAAATAGAACCATAAAAGACTGGAATGAATTGCCTGGAGCAGCCTTTCGGGGTTGTCCCCTGTCTCTGAAGAAATTTAGGAAAAATCTTGATTTTAATGTCGGATAATTTTTGTAAATATTCCTTAAATGAAAGGCTTGTGATTTCATATTATTGTAAATACAAATGTTAAATTGGTTGGTGATTCTAATTATGAAATTAATTAATCTGAATTGAGAGAAAAAATAATGTTTTCATATTTGTGTAAATAACTATTATATCTAGCTTACAAAGCCATAAACTGGTAGCTGTGATTTATTGTTTATATATCTTGTATACATATATAACTCTGCCACCGGGTGATACCCACTTGCAGAGAAATAAATACATACATACGCATAACGTGTCCTGTAAGACGCATTTTGGATTCTCATCTTGAATTTCTTGCTAAGTACACCGAGTAACAAAAATGAGCAGGGTTTTATGAGGTTATAGGACATCATAGAAGTTATTTTAAACTATTTAAACGAAGCTGAATATTTATTACTCTCGCAGGAGAGAAATTCTACCTCTTGTACACTTTTGCTACTCCATTAAAATATTATAATGGATTTAATAATATTTGTTTGTGACTATCTGCATTTCAAAGCATGTTGAGCTGTTGAACTTTACACTATATGTAATTTTTCTTCGATAAACCATGACCTCGTTCCATGACCTGTCTCTGATGAGTACTCAAGAGGGCGGAAACCGTTACTCCCAAAAGAAGATAAAGATTAGGACGAAGCTGCAATGAAGGGTCCTATGACTTAGCTGGAATTTACACCACGTAGTTCCGGGTTGTATCGCTTGATGAATCATAGTGTTTGAAGCCAATGCAAATATGCTCTTGAAAGGGTATACATACGTCAGAGATAATGAGATGATAAGTGAGGTTTAAGGGCGCTCAAAAAAAAAAAAAAAAACGTGCCAACAACCATACATAAAATCAAGATAAAACTACAGCTAAAAGGACTAAAAGCAAACTATCCATTTCTAAAATCAAGAAACGAAGCTATAAAAACCCAGGCCGAAAAATGAAGCGTAAAAGCAATAAAAATATTAAAAGCTGGAAGGCAATAAAATACCTATTAAAACTCAGAAGGTGATAAAAACACATTAGGCGATAAAAGTTAAAAATTAAAAACCATAACTAACACTCCATCATCTACCGTAAGAGAAATAAAATGATCAAAGGTACTCTAGATAAAACCTTAAAAACTTTACCTGTTGCTCGGCAGCCCGGAAGGTCCGCAAGTGAGCATGTGTGCTAGAGCAACTCATTCTAGCAGCACATGACTGACAGTCGACGCACTGTCAGAGATATTGCAGCATAATGTGATACACATACAGTAGCGGCTCGTGAGATTGTGGATGTTCTCAAAACTAGACAGCCTTAAAGAGGGGAAAAAGCATCTCTTGTATAACAGTTATGAACAAATTGTTAGACTATAGTTGCTCCTAAAGCAACAATATTAATAACAACAGTTAATGTCTGTAGGGGAAGGTTCCGACTTCTTCAGCTACCGTAGTGTGGGCGCTGCGGACTCCTCATGGTGCTTCTGACGTTACCAAAAGTATTTCGAGCGTTTCGAGCCCCTCCTTTTTAGGAGTTGTTCGGATTGGATTGGGCAGTGATTCTTGAGCGTGGTTGCGCACTGGCTTGGATAACTTATGATCCTATCCAAAATACTAAACTGTTAATAAAATCAATCTATGAACAAAATTTTGGCTTTCATGTAATCTAAGTCTCTGTGTGCAATATTATCAATTTATATCAATTTTTGTTTATTTTCTGCTACAGGTCTCGTATTCAATATAGCTATTGATTCAGCATTGCACATCCTTTTTTAATATTATTTTCTGAACTTCCTTGACTCTTATTTGGAGCTTAAATGATGGTAGTTATTTATTATAGTGTTTCCTTTGTCCAATTGCAAATATAATTTCATACTTTAAATTTTAATCCTTAAATTAATGTTGATTTTATCCTTTCTCAAGTTGTCTTTAGTCCTCAGGTACAATGTCTTTTTGATGAGGATTTTATTCAAATAATTTAATTTTATAAGTAGTTTCTAAAATAAAGTATTCCAATCGCAAATTCGATCTCATCATAAGAGATTATCATATTATAATCAGCAATAAGGTAGCCCCCTTCTTCTGTAATAATTCTCACGTGTACAAAACATTTATTTTTGCTAACAAACTTTATTGTGAGGAATGCGCAATACTTTGTTATTATAACATTCTCAGAACAGTGTTCTGTTTTCTTTTATTTTACCTTTAAATCTTGATATAACAACCTGTAATCACTGTTGTATTAAATCTATTACTCTGTAAAACAATATATATAATTCTTCTGTGCGTGTGTATGTGACTGAACTCCTCCTAAACGACTGGACCGATTTTAATTAAATTTTGTGTGTGTGTGTGTGTTCCAGTGGATTCGAGAATGGTTTAGATTCTCAGTTTGGTTCAATGGAAATTGTTTATTAATTCATTTTTATTTATAAATTGTTGTTGTTGATTTTGAAATGTTTTAGATTGGATCCGGCAGACTGCGCTACAATCGCAGTATCGAATATTCAATAATATTTTATTCCAATCCCAGTTTTTCCCGACAGGTGGTGCTACGATCAAATTCAGGAAAATATTTTATAACTTCGTGTTATTATTGTATTACGAAAAAAAAAAACAAAAAAAAAAACTTGTATTAATTGAAATATTACAATAAGATTGAATTAATGTTTCAAGAGTTTTAAGGTGTGCATAAGAAACTATACATTTTGCAAATTCAGTGTTGAATTGATGTCAGTACTTTGTATGATTTTCTAACAAATTTACAGTGCGTTAATTAACAGCCACACTAACCTACAAAAAAGTTTTAAACTTTCGAAATAAAGACATGACTACAGGACAACGTCTGTCAGGTCCGCTAGTATATTTATGTGTGTGTGTGTGTGTGTGTGTGTGTTTGGAAATTAGGATAAGAAGCTTCTCTCCAGCCCACAAGTAAACAAATTCTTTCACAACTGCACATATTAATCATAACAGTACCACATTGATCAGCGCTCCTGAAGGTTAAAGGTGAAAAAATGGGGTTTATATTAGCTGTACTTATGTTTTGCTAAAGTTTACATAATGAAATACTTCTATAACACCTTTGCTGTTGGTGAACTTTAAGAAAGCCCTTCCTTCTACTTTTTCTCTTAACTATTTTATCAGAACTCCTTCTGAAATGTCACATAGGCCAAAGAAAGTCTATTGCTTTGTTCAGATAACACTGTAACTAAAGATTCTGCCTCTAGTGATAAAGTATAAGATATTTCTGCGCTAGCAGCTGACGAATGTCTCCCTCGATCCTCCATCATCGTGAAATGGACATGACAACTGATGGGCTACCTCTGGCACATAGGCACCCTCCTGCTGGCTTCTCTATAACTTGAGAGATTACATCACATGTTGACGGGACAGAGGTTGTTAGAACACCCTCTGCTCAACAATTTCGATGTCAAAGGCGGAAAAATAAACGTCTGAAACACGAGATGTATGAGCAAAGTTTAGACATATCATCACGAGGTCTTCAAGAGGTCGAGGAAATGTTAATTCCTCTTCAGATTTCCCTTGAACCGAGCCTAGACGCATGTCTTGCTCATCACAACTACAATGCAATGACTTGTACGAGTGTCATTATGACAATGCCGCGAATAATGGATCGATTACGGGTCAAATGTAACCAACTTTTAACCAAACAGCCGTTTTGTTGATTACATGCATATTTTCCCATGTGAAAATGAGTAAGAAGCTATTAAAAGCGGCAAATGTTCCGGGAGGTCTGTTAGGTACTCTGTTCACTCCGCGGCCATAACGAAAGCGCGCTGTTGAGTCTGTGATAAATTCTCGAGATGTAATTCCTCTTAAAATTCGAATTTTATAACTCAATGCAATCATTTATTCGGTAAATGTATAAGAAAGGATTCTATGGAACCTTGTTTCAAGCCTAATATAAAGGTGATGCTGTATTTTGAAGCTATAGGGCTTCTTTTTTGTGGACCGTAATTAAACATTGTATTTTTCTCTGAATTTTGAATCTAAATTCGTTGATGCAGTTTCTTAGTGAATAATCAATTTCCTACATATTCAACATAATGTTTTAATCTTACAAATGAAGTTTTAATATTCTATTTGTAACAAAATGTGCATATATGTAACATTTTTTCTGACATGCAGGGCAAAAGGATGTAGAGGAGCTTAAAATATTCAGATCTTTCATTATTACATAGTAATGGAAGAAACAGTGTTGAGACGTTGAGGCGTTATGCATTGTTGGGCACTATTGACATTTGTTTTTTCTGTGCTGTACAGCATTTCATGTACACAAGAAGTGTTGACGCTGGACACGCTGAATCAACCGCTGTTGTTCCTGATAAAAAAAGAAACAGATAACCAATCGGTGGAGTTGTCCCCACAATGAGGCGTTACTTACAAGAGATATCATTTTATAATCCAATAATTGATAGAACACACTCTTGTTGCTAACCACAAATAACGCAACAAGGAGAAGGAAGTAGATACAATAATATAAATTTAGTATCAGTATTGTTAGACTGTTGCTCCAAAAGTGACTATTGCCGAGAGAAAACAAAAGGACATATCTGTACAATCTGCGGAAGCGGGAATTTAGCAAGTACTCGTGGTTTTCACTAACCTCGCAAATCCATTTGAGTGGACCGAAATTTACTGTTGAAAATTCTGAAGAAAAGTCATGTGTTTTTCCTTCACATTGCGGCCACCTCATGGCTACTTTCGCACCGGCCGCAGCTGCCTGGTCACCCGCGAAATTGAATGGATTTCTCGTATGGTGTTTTCTTTAGTTCTTATTATTCTGATTATCATCCCTTTTCCTTCGTGTGTACGATAACATTACAGTAATCTCTGCAAATGGATTTTCGAAATGATAGAAAATTGATCCACGTTTAATATTCTTCTTCTGGAAGCGTGGCATAATTTATATGCTTATGTTTCATTGTAAAATAATAGATATTGGAGAACCAAATTTTGTATACAATACTCCCTTGCGTGGCGCAAAAATTTGTACACAATAAATGTATACAGAACAATAGAACCTGTAGTTTGGAAAAAATAAATGCCAAGAGGTGCGTGAATGACTTAACCATTTTTCGCAAAACTGACCAACGTTTAATGGAGTCTGGATTTTTCACACATGCCTTTGTTACGTGCATACAACTGAGTTCTTTTTTGGATAATTTTAATTTTGGATAATTTGATGGTTCTATTAAAAGGGAGTTTGATCTCGTGTGAATCTGTAGATTATTACACCATTACTGTGCTCTTCGGTGGTACTATTTCACCTTTAATAAGCATCCAATTTATACCATTAAAAATAGTAATGTACTTTTTCTTAAATAAGATTTACATTGGATTTGAGGATCTATTTTCTTAGAATCAGAAGTTTTGTTACAATGGAATCATTTCCCCACATTCTGATTCCATATAATAGACCAGTGTTTCCCAACCTTTTGAAGTTCACGGCACCCTTGGGAATAACATTAAACACCAGGGGCACCCTTCCTTGAATTAAAAGAAAATTAAGCTTAATATGTTAATTTATTGAAATAGTATATAATAATAACGTACACCATAACATAATACAGTAAACTTTACTACAACCACTAAGTAAAAATACATCAATAAATTTTGTTCGATTAATGATTAATGTGAAACTTGTGATTGATGCTTAGAGCACAGATATGTGATGTCGGGTCTTACAGTTGACAGTGAAACCCAATCATCCTCAAGGTTATTCAGTCTATTTCTTGCTTTGCATTTTATTGTCACCATAGCAGAGAAGGCTTGCTCGCATAGATAGGATGTTGAAAAGGGCAAAAGTGCGTTAATTGCTTTCTTCATTAGGTTAGGGTACTCCTCTCTCCGTGGAAGCCAAAAACTAGCCACCGACGCCTCACTCTTGGTGAACTTACCTTTGAGTGTGGAATCAGCGCAAAGATCAATAAATTCATCTCGTTCGCAAGCAGTGAAATCTATTTCCTCTGCACTATCTACGAAATCAAATGGTGAGACAACCCAGTCGAGATTCGTAGTGGAAATAGTTGGAAAGTACGCATCTATTGCATTTTGCAATCTTGATAAGTGATCACAAATGCGGTCTTTCAGTTTACCCAGATCTTTATTCCTGCCTGCCACATTAAGAAGAGATGGAAAGTTCGACAGATCTCCTTTTTGAACTGTAGACTTCCAAGAACTAAGTTTTCTTTTAAAACCTTTCATTTTATTGGTTGAGGTGATTATTGTTTCATGTCGACCCTGCATCGAAACATTCAGTTCATTCAGCTTATGAAAAATATCTGCCAGATACGACAGTTCAAAACACCAAGAATCACTTAGTAAGAGCTCATGAAATGTGTCTTGATTTTCATCCTTAAAAAAAGGTTTTAGCTGTTCTTTAAGTTCGAGAAACCGGTTCAATACACGACCCCGCGACAACCACCTTACTTCTGTGTGAAGTAACAAAGAGGTGTGAGCTGCATCCGTTGCGCGACATAACTGTTCAAAAATTCTGCACTTTAAAGGTCGAGTCTTCATATAGTTCACCATTTTCACAACTTGGTTAAACACTTCAGCAAAATCTTCATTACACGCTTTCACGACTAATGCCTCTCTATGCAGAAAACAGTGAGTTATAATAATGGATGGATTTTCATTGAGAGCTCTGGCAGTAAAACCTTTAATTTTCCCAGACATAGATGGTGCACCATCTGTACATATACCACAACAGTCTTTCCATGAAAGATCATGGTCATTGAGATAGGAATTAATATCATGGCCTGTGGTTGTAGTGTCCAGCGGTCTACAGAACAGAAACTGTTCACTAATATCTTTTTCATCAATATATCTGATGAATCCAAGGAGTTGCGGTTTGTCACCAATATCGAGACTCTCGCCTACTTGCAAAGCAAATGTTCTATAAGTTTTTATTTTCTCCGTGACTTGTTTGTTGATATTGCATGACATTTCAGATATCCTGTGGCTGATTGTGTTGTTGGACAGAGGAACTTTCGAAATTTGATTAGCTGCTCCTTCGCCAAGTATTGTTGAAACTATAACTTGACATGCAGGGCCAGTGATTTACTCTCCAAGAGTATGAGGTTTCTTTTTTTTAGCTATCAGTTCTGCTACTTTAAATGAGGCTTCAAGAGCAGTATCACCTATGTTCATTCTCTTTACCATTCGCACAGCTGTTTTCTTCTCCCCTTCTAATATATGTGAAAAATACATTGCACTTTTCTGTGACACACTAGGATGCTTTGTTGTAAGATGCCGCTTCAGTTTGCTAGGTACCATGGCCTCGTTGCTAAGTGTTTCGCCACAAACTAAACACACAGGGATAGGGTTTTCCTCGTTGTTATTCCACTTAAATCCATACGCTAAGTAACTGTCCTGGTATGTTCTTTTCTTTCGTTTGTCTTCTTTATGTGGTGACGGTTCTTTATGACGGTCCGGGAGAAACTAAGATTTGGCTTCTTAAAACAAGCAGTAGAAGCCGACTGTTCACTTTCACTGTCGTGGCGTTTACGTTTAACAATGAACTTATCCATAGCTAAACACTGTGAATCAACGCGAGGAAGACAACTGAAAGCGCCAAGCGGCGTACACTTTTATATATTCATCTGTCGAAGTCTCGGGAATGTTCGTGAGGAAGCGAGTAGTCTCGGAATGTTCGGCAAGGTATAGCTGTAATGCCATCTGTGGGATACTAGTATAACTGAATTATTGAAATGAATCGACCATTATCACCATCTGCCGTGCATGAGAGTAATTGATTTGACTTATTTTATTTCAAGACCTTACAAGACTTCAGTAGAAGGTATTTTTTTTTTGTTTATCTCAATATCTCGCGGCACCCCTTAGTCAATCACACGGCACCCTAGGGTGCCGGGGCACACCGGTTGGGAACCGTTGTAATAGACTATTGAAAGCGAAATATTACACTCATTAGTAGTAGATTATAAAGATTCCAGATGTCTCAACAAAAAGAGAGGATCTAGATAGCCTTGAGCACAAATGTTCAACATGGCTATCCCAATGATCAATATTAGAGCGTTACATTATTACCAAAACACTAACGTCGTGACGAAGTATAGAAAACAGACTAGTGAATATAGAAAAGTAGGGAGAGCAAGTAAAATGGTACTCATAATAAATAATGAAACTGCCTTAGAAAACTTAATTCACACAAGCCGTGTGTAGCACAGGAGTTAGATAGGTAGTCAAACTGAAAAAAATTAATCCATTGCCGGGATTTGAACCACGGATCTCCCGGTTTAACTGGTTGCTCCAACCACTTAACTACTATGGCAACATACCAGCATGATATTAAATTCCTCAACAGTCTCACATGTTTCCCAGTAAAGTACATTTAATGCTGTGTTGGTATTATTTTCATAGTAGCTCAATGTCAGAGCAATTGGACGAAAATTGGAGGTTCAAAACCCGGCTATTGAATATTTCAGTCTGGCTCTACTTTTTCATCTCCTGTCCTTCACACGGCTAGTGTAGAAACAATTCACTGTGATTATGTAAGATCATACTAGTCGAGATAAACATTAGCAGAAATGCTCTATTAGTTACCTATAAGCAGAAGGGAAATAAGGTAATACACTAGGTTAAAGCGTAGTCAAATCTTTTAAAAGCTGGTTGCTATGTGGTTGAAATTCATTTCTACACAGGGCCAGGAATTTACAACTTTCCGTGTGAGAAACATTTAAGTATTTCGAATCTGAAACAAATAACAAGGAATATCTCAGAAATGGCCAATTCCACGAAAAAAATATAATACATATGGTATAGCATACGGTTTACTACTTATGCAAAATTCAGTAAAATTCACTGAGAATAAAGAGGTCTTAGAGGCTGTTCCCAGTAAATTGAAGATGTACATTTTATTTGACGTATAAAAATCTTTGATATACGGTATTTTAATGAAAATCGTTTGGGCCATTTTTGAAAAAATCAAACATTTCGAAAATTTTACACGAAGCGGGTAGTTGGGGTAGGGAGAACTTTTCTCAAAATCTTCGTGTAGCATCCCTGGAAGATACCAAACTTAAATATCGAGTTTGGTATTCTACGACTTTTCGTTTTTGAGTTATCGTGTTCACAGACACACACACGGATCTTTTTCTGAAAATACTCTTCTTGGAAACAGTGGAACCTAAAACGTATATTTCCGGTGAAATCTTGGTATTGAATTTTTGGGTAAATGCAATACTTTCTCTACTTACTATGTACATAGTACGCATAGCGAAAAAAATTAGGGGAAAAATAGGAATAATAATAAATACTGAAACTAACTGGGAAATAGCATCATAGAATGATGGATGAGCTCATCATATATTTACAGTAGGAATAGATGTAGATACACGAGCTTATTTTAATCTGCCATATTAGAATTACTTGGTGATTAAAGTTAATTCATTATAGGTATGTTCAGCAGGAGGAAAATTATGATTGAAAAAATACCAGCTTATCATCGACATTAAAATAAATGACTTGTATGCAGCAACAAAGAGAATGTGACTGCCTTCATGTGGTCAGCGAGCTGACTTCTCACCCGGGGGTTCTGGGTTCGATTCCCGGCTGGGGTGGGGAATTTTTCTCTAGCCAGAATTATTCCCTATCCCCCACAGTGTCTGGAAGTTCGAGTAAAACAAAATGATTTAAACCAACGTAAAAGAACTTACAGACAACGAGTTGTTTCAAGTGGAAAGCCCCCGATATGACCTTAGATGTTAAAGGGGGCTATGTATGTATGTATGTATATATATACAAGTGTAGTTTATATGTAAAGTGCATTTTATCTGGAGTAGAAATTCAGGACTGATTAATTAATTGATGATAAACATTATTGATATTTTGTTAATCTTGCAGCCTCAAGAGCATGAAAGTACTCATGGAGATTATTTAGCTTTTCGTTTCCAAAACGTGAGCAAAACTGAGCTCGCTCTAAGCAAGGGCTTAAATTAGTACTACTGATGCTGAAAGAAGGCTAACGAAGATTCCCGCCAACTGATGACGCCGTGACTTGAGCATAAATCTGGTCACATTCCAGCTACAGACAAAACCAGACGAGATAATGTGGTGGCCATTAAACCGCGGTCATTTGAATCAAGAAGAATAACGACCATGTGCCAGGTGGCAGTAGCAGCGGCGCTGGGGTCTAGTGACTGTTTATGTACCAGAAACATGAGCCGTTGACAGTGGTCTTATCTTAAATAATGAAGGAGCCTTTTGTACCATAGGTATACATGGCACTTCGTTACAAGAGAGAGGAATTAAGCTACCGGTAGACAGGGTCCTAACCATGAATGCAGCAAACAAATTACTCATTAATCTTTCATGTATAATTTTATTAAATCCAGTGCTCGAAATAAAAAAATATCTCATATGTTCCATTTACATCACCTTCTCTACATCTCTGCAACAAACTATTGTTAAAAAGCTTACGCTTCTATTAGCTTCATGCTAATCGAGAAAAAAATTAGAAAAAATAGTCTTATTAGTTGCTGCCATGTAAGTAGAAGCGAAATAACGGAGTACCATTGGTTAAATTGATAGTCGAAAGCTGGTTACTATGTGAAAAGTAAGTTTTTCAAAGCTGAAAACCAAAAACAAGGAATATCTCGAAAATGATCAACTCTACGAAAAAAAATATATACGACATAAATTGTGTGTTTTAACGTGCTCAACTTTTTTTGTGTGGTAAGTTTTGTCCATCTCTTACGGTTTAACAGTTTTGCAAAATTCCGTAAAATTCATCCAGAATAAAGTAGTCTTCGGAGGCTATTCCCAGAAAATTCAAAATATACATTTTATTTGTGAGGTAGATATCATTAATATACGACATTTTAATCAAAATTGTTACATCTATTTTTAAGAAAATCAATATTTTCGAAAAGTGTTCCATGTAAAGGGTAGTTCGGTACGGGGGGATTTTCTTGAAAATCTTCGTGTCGCATCCTTGAAAGATACCAAACTTTGTCGCTGTCCGTTGTGCGCCAATATGTCGTTGTTAATTTTGTCTATCCCGGAGTCGGTCGAGATTAGCACCAGTGATATACTTAATAAACAAACGTGTACATATCTTGAAAAGTCCTTTGGTGCGCCGGCTTTGCTCGTTCCTGTAGACCACGAGTTTGACTCTCACTGAGGGGGAGAAAGAATGACTGGGGCATGTAACACGGGGTATGACTTGAAAATAGAAGTACTTCACTTTAGCCTTCTCTGAATTAATGCTTTTATTAATCTTTGTTGATTGTTGAGGTGCTAATCCTATGAGCGACTCCCGACATAGTTATTCTTGAAGAATTAGAAATGTTCTATTATCTGCTGATTGCTAAGTTCATGTTTTCGACGGTCATCGGTACTTTTGCGTATTTTCATATTACGCGACTAACCACCTCGTGCGATAACTACAATATCGCGCGTAATAACATCACATACTTAGGCACTCACACCACCGTATTCACGTATGTACAACCAATAGAGTACCGCGTTCAGCATCACGCGTCTCAATAACAGTAGTCATTCAATTCCTTGTAAGCGCATCGCTTAAAGACCTAAAATCTCCAATATTGAACTCATTCTCTATTGGCTGAAAAGAAGCGCTAAAATAATGTTGTTAAGTGATTAACTTTGTAAGTTCTTTGTATTCAACTCACAAGACTTCTCTTTATAATGGAGAAATCCCGAACTGCTAACTTTTAGGGAACAAACCTATCTCTAAAAATTACCCTGTTACTTATGTCCCTAATGCGCTAAAAATCTTGCTCTACAAAGGCACTGTGCTACTAACATTAACAAAGAACATAACTTTGGCGAGCATAATAGCAACTTCTTCGCCTTAGGGTTGCATTCTACAATCTGCTCAGTCTTGGCTGCTGAAGCAGATATTTCCTATATGAAACCTATGCAAAAATAATAATTAAACTAACAAAATACACGGCGGACTAATATACTGTCGCAACTTACATACCAAGCTTGGTATTTAGCAGCATTTTCGTTTTTTAGCTATGCTGTCCACAGACGCACACGGATCTTTTTCCAAAAATGTTTTTTTTCGACCCAGGGGAACCCAAAACATGTATTTCCAGTGAAATCTCGATATCAAATTTTTGGTGCATTACAGTACCTTCTGTATACACTATGTACATGGTACGTGTAGAGAGAGTAATATAAATATAAGTGCCGGCATACTTTCTTACGATAAAGTTAGTTATACGCTTTGCATCCTGTTGTATATAGTCCGCAGAAAAACGCCATGGGGCCGCATCCATCATCTAAACATGCATTCTGACCATACCACCAGCAGAACACACTCAGGACACGCCCTGCAATCTAGTTTCTCATTGTGAAATAATTCAATCATTTTCTTTCAGTTTCTGAGGCCACTGCTCTCGGTTCCAATATGTAGGAAAATTTTCTGAATTCCAAATCAGTTGTTACAGAAACAGAAACTTAGTACTATAAGCACTATCCGCACTATTACTAACTACTGCAATATCAGGTATAAGTATATCACCATTAGTTTTTTATCTTTTTGATTATAAATTTGTCTAATGTATTCATCTTTCTTAAAGTTAAGTTTTAAACTATCTTCTGCTGTGTTTCTTTACAAACTGGTGATCAGATTATAAACTTTAGCTTGCAACTGATCCACTTGGGATAATTTTCTATTCTTTAAGGTTGAATGTCGCTTGGCCCTGCCACACAACTTTGGTAATTACAAACTACTAGCCGATTAAGACGGTTTGTTGATATTATTGCATAGGTTTGCAAACGCAACTACCGTCTGATACAAATTGTGTGAATTGTGATTCGAATAGCAAAAACTGAGTATAATTTGGTGTGCTACTCTTATTACGAGGTAAAAAGTGTCGGCAAGAAATTCGTTGATGCAGAAAAGTATGGTATACCGGCGTGTACCGGTCCATTTCGAGCACTGATTAAATCCAAATGTATTACTTGAAAAGTTAAGCTGCTGAACATTTTACTTTACCAAACTCAATTAAAGCTTTCAAACTAATTTCGAACTATAAATAATAAATCAAACGTATTTGTTTTTAAACAAGAAAAACATTCCTTCAAAATTATATTAGGGTAACATTTGCACAAGTAAACAAGAACGCTACCTAACTTGCTGGCATAAAATAAGACTATGAAACTTCCTTTTACTCCACTTGCACGTATGTGGTTGTGTCTTCGCTAAAGTGACAAGAAAGTAAAGCAGTTGAAGGATGCGATTGTTAAGGAGATATTAAAAGGCAAAAATTTCCCTCAAAAAGTGACACTGCAAATTATGTATACAGTGTTGTTAATATCAAATGCATTTATACGTAAACTACTCACAGGGTATTTCATTAGTTAGGAATTTTGCAAGTAATACTAGATTTAACTCATTTTTCAAAAAGCTCGATCAAATGAAATTTAATATTTAAGGAACATTTGGATAAAAATGCACAACACTATTGCACTATTGAATTGGTATGATGTCATCAACAAAGGTTTATTTTAATTTTTTCTGAAGAGTAATAATTATGGGTAGATTAAGACTGAAAAATTCAATGCCATAGCCGGGATTTAAACCACAATTCTCCCGATTTTTATCCGGTTGTTCTGCCACTGAGCTACCGTGGCAACATGCCGGCATAACACTAAATTTCTCAACTGACTACGAATTCTGAGACTTAAGTGATTGTAACATTGTAAGTCGCCATTGGGGTAGTTTGAGAACACCTTGTGGTTTACCTGGAAACCAGTTGAGTTGAGAAAATTCAGTGCTATGCTGGCATGTTGCCATAATAGCTAGTGGCAGGATAACCAGCTGGAAATCGGGAGATCCGTGGTTCAAATTCCGGCTATGGCATTGAATTTTTTCAGTCTAATTCTACCAACCTCACACGGCTTGTGTGAAAAAAAAAACAATAAATGCCAGTAATAACTGTATTATTCAGTTGCTTCAATAATTTAATTTGCTTCATTTAAAAGGTTTGGTTCTGATGGGAACCTTTAATTGCTGGTTTCTTTAACAATTTTCTCCACAATTTACACAACTGCTTAAGATATTAAAATGCTCCCCGTTTACAATTTGGCAGTGGCTAAGTCTGAGCGTGAATTTTGTTACAATTTTCAAGTTAAAGATTTGACGCTTTCTCGGCATTGGTTATTAATGATGAGTTCAACGGATAACCCAGTTAAATTGGATTCGTAAAAATCCAAGCTTCCGACCATCTTAACTTTGTGGTCTTCATATCTTTGCTTTATATCTTGATTCTCATTTTTAGCTCTTCCATATTAAGAGTCCTTGTAATTTAATTTCACATATACCTAGCTATAAAACGAATCAAGCGGAGAGCGGTTTGTAGACATCTCGTGACCGTGTTCATGTAACTAAATAAAATGAGTTGTCTTTAAAAATTGAAACAACGTTTGGACCAAATTATGGTCAGAAATGTTGTTTCATTTTTTTACTTTCTGTACACGCATTATGTACATAGGGTATACAGAAGTTATTGTAATGCACCCAAAAGTTTGATACCGAGATTTCACCGGAAATACATGTTTTGGGTGTCCCTGAATTAAAAAAAAAAAAACCTTTTCTGGAAAACGGTGCATGTGTGTGCGCGCCCGCGCGCGTGTGTGTGTGTCTGTGGACAACATGCCTCAAAAACGAAAAGTCTGTTAAATATCAAAATTTTGATTAAAATATTTTATATTAAAGATATTTACCTCACAAATAAAACGTTTATCTTGAATTTTCTGGGATTAGCCTCTGAAGACTCCTTTATTCTAGATGAATTTTACGGAATTTTACATAACTGGCAAACCGTAAGAGAAAGACAAAAACTTACATAACAGAAAATGTAGAGCTCATTAAAACACACAATTTATGTTATATACATTTTTTCTTAGAGTGGATCGTTTTTGAGGTATTCATTGTTATTGGTTTCAGCTTTGAAAAACTTATACTTTTCTCATACGGGGATTTGTCAACTCAAATGAATTTCAGACGCAAAGCAACCAGCTTTTGACTAATACTTGAGTCTATGATATTCCCTTATTTCCCTTCTACTTGCATGGAGGCAAGTAATAAGACTATTTCTGGTAATTTTTTGTCGAGTAAAAAGAAGCATAAGCTTTTTAACAATATTTCTTGCAGAGATGTAGAGAAAGCTATGTGAATGGAACACAAATTTTTTTAAACTTTTTCTTTTAAAATATTAAATTTGAATTGACCAAGCAGGTTTTTTTTTATATAAGTTAATTTTAGTTTTATTTGGATTATTGCTTACTGATAAAATAACGTATAAATCTGATTACTGATCGGAATGGGGTTCAAAAAAGGAACCTTGTAGGTAACTCGCCATTCTAAGCAATCGTATACAAAGCTCAAATATGTATAAGTAGCTCAAAGCAGAGCTATCTGCATGTAATCTTAGGGGGTTCAATTCATGATGTTCGTGACCTATTTTGTTGTTGTTGTTATTATTATTATTGTTGTTGCTGTTCAGTTGTGTAATGTATTACGGAATATTAATTATAAATTTATAAATATTATAATACTATAGGAAGTATAGAATTAATAATACTCAAATGTTGCATAAAACATGAATTAAATTTTAACATCCTTCAATTAATAATAAATTCTAAATTTATAAAATCCTATAACCAAATCATCTGCATTATAATTTATTTTCTAAAAAGATGATCCATCCTTTAATATTTCATATGTATCCAATGGTTTTATCTCAACAGTGTATTAAATAGAAATCTGATTTGTACCATTCACATGACTTTCTCTATATCCCTGCAACAAATTATTCTTAAAAAGCTTATACTTCTATTTACTTTATGCTCATCAGAAAAAATTAACAGAAATATTCTTATTACTTGCTTCCTTGTAAGTAGAAGCGAAATAAGGGACTACCATAGGTTAAACTGATAGTCAAAAGCTGGTTGCTATGTCAATGAAGTTCCATTGTTTGTATGGATAGGAGTTGACAAGTTCCTATATGAGAAAAGAATACGTTTTTCATAGCAGAATCCAAAAATAAGGAATGTCTCAAAAACGACGAACTCCATGAAAAATGTATATAACATAAATTGTGTGTTTTAAGATGTTCTAAATGTTTTGTGTAGTAAGTTTTTCTCCATCTCTTACGGTTTAATAGTTATTAAAAAATTCAGTAAAATTCATCCAGAATAAACTACTCTTCACAGGCTATTCCCAGAAAAGTCAAGATATACATTTTATTTGTCAGGTAAATATCTTTAATATTCGAAATTTTAATCAAAATCGTTAGAGCCATTTTTGAGAAAATCAAAATTTTCAAAAAAAGTTCTATGTAAAGGGTAGTTGGGGGTGGGGGGATTTTTCTCAAAATCTGCGTATTGCATACCTGGAAGATACTAAACTTAAATATCAAGTTTGGTATTTTACCGACTTTTCGTTTTTGAGTTATCGTGTTCACAGACACACGGACACATGCACCACACACACACACACACACACACACACACACACACACACGGACCTTTTTGTGAAAATTTTTTTTTGGATATTGGGGACCGTAAAACATATATTTCCGGTGAAATGTCGGTATCGAATTTTTGGGTGGAGTGCAATACCTTCTCTATACACTATGTACATAGTGCGTATAGAGAAAGTAAAAATATAATACTTGTGAGCGTACCTTTAAGTATCATTGTTAAAAATTAAGCATGATCGAAATATCTAATATAGTTCAGTAGCCGGTTATAAATGTTGTTGAATATAAACTTTGGTGTATATTATTAATTGCATTTGTTCCTCTGAGTAGCGCAGCAATTTTTGTAATAATAAATCAAAATCAAAGCGCCAATAAAGAGAATATATGTTTCATAGATCAAAACAGAAATGAGGATACTAACAACACTTCTGCTTAGGTTGGAAATTAAAGGCTAACGTGTAAGTATTAAAATAACCATATCCATTTTAAAAAGAATGTAAATGCATGCTGCTGTTGTTGAGCTTTATGAATAAACATTTACATTTTAATCACATTTTTAAAATTAACCAGTTTTGTACGTCAATGTTTACACAGTCAATTTTCATGCGAGTTGAGCTTAGAAGTGACTATAGGATTGTTGACGTCACTCTCGAGAGCTCAATGAATAATGCAAATCTTCCGCTGCCTAAAGCAAGAATATCGTCCAGTTCCACTTTTGTAGCAGATCTAGCATTCTCTTGAGGTTCCTCTTTTAATTTCTCCACTTAGAGAAGATATTGGATTGCACCCCCTCAAAGAAAAACTTTATGTTTTACACTCACATGACTCTCTCTAGCTGCTCTGTTATTACTTAGTTCTTTATAAGTAGAAGAAAATTAAACGAATACGCTATACTAAAGTGATAGTCAACAAGTTTTAAAAGCTGTCGTTATGCGATTATCATTGCAAATCAATTCTTTGCTTGGCCAGGAGTAGAACAACAGAAAAGCGGACACTTCCTGTCTGAGAAAATAATAAGTACTTTACAATTGAAAACCAATAACAAGGAATATCTCGGAAACAGTTACCACCACAACAAAAACGTTAGGACATATACTGTGTGTTTTGACGAGATCTACATTTTCTGTGCAGTAAGTTTTTGTCTATCTCTTACGGTTTAGCACTTAAGCGCATGCGAAGGGTATATGGGGGAGCGGGGACCGCAGACATGAAGAAGAAGCTTCGCAACACAAAAGCAGCCACAGCCGCTGCCCCTGCCGCCAGCTCCGCCATCCCTCCGGATGAGCACATCGCACTACCGGTAAATACTCCAACGGAAGGGCCAGCTTCTCCAGCCGCAGCAGAATCCCGGCAGATGCTGGTGCAACTGCTGGCACCTCAACCCAGTACCACCACGGACGCCGCCATCTCCCGGCAGATGCCACCGCAACTGCCGGTACCGCAACAGGCTGCTGCCGCCGACGACTCTGATGACAGCTCCAAACACCATCTCCGACATTCCAACATCACTCCGCCGCCGACATATGCCGTCAACTGTTCGCAGAACTACCTACACCCCACTCACCGCCTCCTGCTTATTTCGCCACAGCCACGCAGACGTCGCCGCAGATACAGCGCATCACAACATACCATCGGGCCAATACATCAGGGCCTCAACCACCGACTCAACAGCCGCAGATCGCCACCTTGCCAAATTTGCAG
The DNA here is from genome assembly GCA_030762935.1 of Hymenopus coronatus. NCBI lineage: Eukaryota > Metazoa > Arthropoda > Insecta > Mantodea > Hymenopodidae > Hymenopus > Hymenopus coronatus. The sequence goes on along the minus strand of CM060888.1, from coordinate 116,066,933 downwards.
CGCCATAGCGTGGTCATCAGGGGAGTCCCCCGTGACCTTCCGATGCGCCTGCTAGCCACCGCCGCTCGCCTTTGCTGGCCCTCAACACTGAGGGCTACAAGGATACAATCTGGGAGAGGCCCCACACTGCTGGCCCGTCTGGAACTCGCCGACTTTGGAGACTACCAAGCGGCCCTGCGCAACGGCCTGATCATGTTTGGGCGCCGCCTTAGCGCTGAGGCCAGCCGAGGGACCCAACAACGCCCATGCTGCCGCTGCTGTGCATTCGGCCAAGACGAGGCAACCTGTGCAGCAGAACCACGCTGCCATTACTGTGGCGCGGCTTCATTAACTGCCGAATGCACAGCTCATGTACTAACGAGCCGCCGCAGATACTGCGCCACCTGTAGAGGCTTCGGCCACTTTACGGGTCAGGCGCAGTGCCCTAAATATCCACGCAGCAGACACACGCAGCCTCCAGCCACACCAGTAAACACCGCTTACACTACCGCTGCACGGACATCAGCCATCTTCACCACCGCCAGCTTACTACGCGTCCACTATACCCTCGCAGCAGCGATGTACAGACCCAAGCTCCAACCACAGCAGCACCACAAAAGAAGACTCTACCGTTCACCACTACACACCAACCAAGGGAGACTGCAGTCGCTAACGACGTCGCCACATGGGATGCCGTTCAGGACCTGCACATCAGCGAGGTCCTGAACATCAGCGCCCGCTTGACGGCCTTGGAGGAAGCTGTAGCCGCCATTGCCGCCGCCGCCCCTGCGACCAAAACCCTTCACCTAAAACTCCAGACTATTGAGGCCGGAATCCAGGATTTGCAACAGATCACAGCCGCCACCGCAAGGGCCGTAATATGCTCCACCGCAGAAATTCACAAGACCCTGGATGAAGGCCTCAGATGACTGACGCTACAACACACTGACCGACAAACACATCACACAGACACAGACGCAACTTCAGAAACTTCGACACAGACAGCAACTACACCACGAAGGTACACACCTCTACCCTCTTCCTCGACTGAAATTCACCGACCACCGACACCTGAAAGCGTTAGAAGAAGGCGCAACCTGGCCCTCTTCGACGCATAGGTAAGTCACCACGCTGTGACGTACTAATTACACACCAACTGACCTTCCCCGAATACATATCAAGCCTCAACCCTTCTTAAGGCTGGGTGAAACCAAACAAATACAAAATCGTAAATAAAAACAACACCCTGAACTCCTTTCAATCCTTCCAGTACTCCCCGGGGGGGCAGTCAGGGCCTCGGTCATGACTGTCACCCGGAATAACCGCTACTTATGCTGAGCCGCCATTCGGCCAGCAGTTAACCGCCGCACTTACGAGGGTGACAGCGGAACCTCCCTATACCTTGACATCTCCTTTGAATCCGTTACTTCCCATCCCAACACCGCACTTCACCCAATGGCGAAATAAGCCATTCTTTCTACTTTCCAACTCTCTTACTGTCTCCCTTTTCCAAAAAAAAAAAAAAAAAAAAAAAAAGCGCATGCAGTTCACTAGCAAGCAACCCTTGCCCTTGCATGTGCCGCATGGTTAGCCTAACAGCATGTGCATGGGGAGACGATGTAGCCTTTGAGGATGATCGTCACCGGGGGCGGCGAGTATGGGGCCGCCCCTATAATAAAAGAAATTAAAAAAGAAAAAAAAATAATAAAAAGCAAAATTCGGCCAAATTCATCCTGAAGAAGGAGGTCTTCAGAGGCCATTCCCAGAAAATTCAAGATATACATTTTATTGGGGATGTAAATATCTTTAACATACGGGATTTTAATCAAGAAAAGTCATTTTAATCAAAATCGTTAGAGCCATTTTTGGGAAATTCAAAATTTACAAAAATCTTTCCATGTAAAGCGCAGTAGGGCGATTTTCTCGAAAATCTTCGTGTCGCATCCTAGGAAGATACTAAACCTCAATACTAAGTTTGGTATTTAACGGTATTTTCGTGTTTGAGCTACGCTGTTCACAGATCTCTCACACACACACATGCGCACACATACATACACACGGACCCTTTTCTAAAAATGCTTTCCTCGGACTCAGGGGACCCCAAAACAAATATTTCAGGTGAAATCTCGACATTTTATGATGTCTACCCAGGTCTCTCTTTCCAATTGGCCCATAATTATTTTTTTTCATATTCTCCATTCAATTCATTCTGTTTTCTGCTATATTTTCTTGTTGTTCTTCTGCCCTCCAGGGAATTACGCAACGCTATCTTTATTGCATCGTTTTCATTGTCTGTCCCACAGGACTTAGTACAATACTCTTCCTGGGATGTCTCCCCTGTCATGTAGAGGTAGTTCTTTGTGGTCTAGGGGTGACATGCTAGCCTCTGGTTACCAAAGCCGCGGGCTTGAATTCAAAAGAGGATGAAGGATTTTTTTTACGTCGTAAAAATCCTTAGGCTTCATTTCCGTTGCTTCCTTCCTTCCTTCCTTCCCTCCTTCCTTCCTTCCTTCCTTCCCTTTACTTCTTTATCAAGGATGATAAAGCTGAGAACCATATCAATCAAAGAGCGCCCATAAATAGAACTCAATTAAATTTCTCTCTCGGCATTCTATCAATACACTGGCTCCATTCATTTCTATAGTTTGTAATTTTTTCTTTCAATTTGTTCTATCTTATCATTAAGGAAAATATTTCTCATATTTTCATATCTCCTGAACTTCATCTCTGGTGTCCATATGCATTATCTTTCTTGTTTTGTTATTACAATGATTTGGAACTATATATCAGAGTAGTCACAGCCATAACTTTGTAGAGCGACCTCTTATTTAATGTACGAATGTAAAGTATTAGCTATCCTATGAAGCTATAAATCAAACGAAGGGTATAGTATCATACAAACAGCTAGTAGATAGACTTGATTTATTAACTTATAGAGTGATATGAAGTAAAAGTAAAGTTCGGAAAGAAAATAACCAGCCTGGAGGCAGCCAATTAAGCAACAAAACGAAATTAATATGAAACTGAAATTTTAAGAACACAAATATCTGTTAACAAAGTTTCAACAATTTAAAGTATTCACTGAAAATATTATATTTCACAAATACTAGTACATATAAATAGGGTTTCTAAATCTTATTTAAGAATAAATCAGTTCGCGAATACTTTTATTATTTCTCAATATAATTAGTAACCTTTTGATAAGAGTGAAGACAATTACTTTAATAACTGAATTCTTTAATTACATTTTATTTGTTAGGTAAATATCTTTATCATAGGATACTTAATCAAAATTGGTAGAGCCATTTTTGAGAAAATCAAAATTTTCGAAAAAAAAGTTCCACAAAAAGAGTAGTTGGAGCTGAGGGTACTTTCTTGAAAAGCTTTGTATCGCTTCCCTGGAAGATACCAAAAAGCACGTGTAGAGAAAGTAATATATAAAGCTTATTGCTTTAATAAATGAATTCTTAAATTTACATTTTGTAAAACGATAATAAGCATACTTTGATAAATTAATGACAAGTTGACATTTATTGTAATATAAATTATATTTATTATTAATAAAATAAATGTTTTTCATTTGGAAACAAGATTCATTCAATGCATGTTTCTAAAGAAGAAAAGCCATAATTAATATTCTTGTCTGTGTTGAAGTAACATTCACTTTACTGTTCTTTCATTGTGCAAATAATTTGTTTTATTTTATAACAAAAGTTGCTGCGCTGTTAAATTAGGAAGCCTGCATTTTGGTTTCCTAACATTTAGCTTTAAAAACGCACCGCCAGGTCCTTTTTTATGTGAGTCCCTGAAGGCAAGAAAATATTCATGTAATGCTATATTTACACGTTTTGTTTATTCTACCGCCAGTGTTTGTCTTTAGGAAGCCCGCCCAAGGTTTTAAGTCAATATTACATGCAAACGCTTCCTGCAGCAGCAGAATGCCGGCAAGTTTGCAGTAAAGTATTTTGCATTGCGATTTTAATTCTGAAATTAGCATACTCAGCGGCATTTTTGCAATAATCTATATTCTGTGACAAAACCTTTGCTACTTTAAAATACAGATGAAATTAGTGAACCTTTATTGAAATATCCAATAAATCCAAGTTTTTCCCAATAAATTGGACAAATATTGAGAAGTTTACTAAAATCGGTTCTTTTAAATTAAATTATCTAGTGTTGTCAAAAAGTGTATGGCTATATTGTATTTTAAAGGGACTCAGAAATTCATTTTTAGCAATTTTGGAAACAAAAACCTAGATTTTTGGATTTTTGGTGCAAAAATGCACCATAATCTTAAGTACATATTTCCAATGTTCGATTCTCCTACGGTGGATATAACACATTTGGGAGGGCATTTTAAAGCGCTGCCCACGTTAAATGGTTGCTATGTACATTTTAGAATCATTTTCCTCAGGTTTAATTACTGTCTCTAGCCCGTATGTACATAGTGAATCAAGAAGGTATTGTATTCCACAGAAAAATTCGATATCAAGATTTCTCCTGAAATATATGTTTTAAGGTCCCCTGAGCCCAAAAAAAATTAGAAAATGATCCTTGTACGTGGGTGTCTGTGGAAAGCATAGCTCAAAAACTATATAACCTTAAAAATCAAACTGCTATTTAAGTTTAATATTTTGCAAAAATGCGACACAGAGGCTTTAAAGCAAATTCCACACCCTAAACTACCCTTTACATGGAAAATGTTTTTAAATTTTGTGTTTCTCAAAAATGGCTATAACGATTTTGATTAAAATATCGTATATTAAAGATATTCACATCACAAGTAAAATGTATATTTTGAATTTTCTGGGAATAGCCTCTGAAGATCTCTTTATTCTGGATGAATTTTGCATAACGGTTAAACGTAATAGACAGACAAAAGCTTACTACACAAAAATGTAGATCTCGTTAAAACACATAATTTAATACACTCAATACTAATGTATAGATCTCACCGTTTCTGAGATATTCCTTGTTATTTGTTGCAGTTTTACATACTTTAACTTTACTCAAACGGAAAGTGACGTTTCTATTCATCTCTCTTGTTATACCAGGCCATGCAAAGCGAACTTAACTTTTTTTGTTTCACAGAAGGCCAGCTTTTAAAACATATGACTATCGATTTAGCCTAGTGTATCCCTTTGATCACAAGGGAGCAAGTAATAAGGCAATTTCTTCTAATGCTTACCTTGATTAGCATGTCGTAAATAAAAGAATAATCCTTTGTAAGCAAAGTTGTTTGTGTAACAGCTAGAGAAAATATATATCTTCTCTCACAAAAATGGAGCTAGAGGTCTGAAAATTTTACTCAAACTACGGGAAAATGTACAAGTTATAATATGTGGTTAGATTTCTATAAAGGTCTTAGAATACTTTTAAAATATTAGTATTATCATGCACTGTTTTTGCACTTTTTCACTTTGTGATATAAAATATTTCTTTAAAAATATATTATCCCGATAGGATAATTTCAACCAGACAACGTGCTTCAATTATATTAAAGACTAGTTTTTAAAAACAGTTATTGCACCTCAATATCTGCCGGAAAAGATAGTTTTTAACTTTAGCTAGCTAGCTCCAATAAATTCGTATGCTCAGATTGAAAATACATGTTTGAATAAAACTTGTTATGAATGTGTTGCTAGATTGACCTCTACATAAATGCTGATTTAGTTTACAATACTCCTTTAATATTTATGCTTCTCAATTACATTAAGCAGATTCGTGCTGTACAGTATTTTGCAGCTGTCTTTGCTTGTAAGTTATACAAAAACTTTCATCTCTGGCAATCGCGTTAAAATTTGGTAATTAATACCCATTAAAAGTAAAAGAACCTCATTGAATAAACGACTTAAATAACACGATTATACATAAGACTTCTGTAATTTAAACTTGCACCTGTTCTCTACGGAAGAGCAAGATGATGCCGCGGTAATATGTAAGGCTCAGACTCGGGGGTCTCGGGTTTGATGTTCATTTTCGTGGTTTCCTCAGAACGATAACCCAAAGCTGAAATAGTTCTCCTACCAGAAATTTACTGCCTCTCATTTCTTTCATTTATAATTATTAATTTATTTGTATTAAGCACCCATACAAGGAATATGGCTGTACATCAGCCCAGGTTGCTATCTTGCCATGTTCCTAGCAAAGTTTTCCATATAATATACTACATTTATTTTAATAATAATAATAATAATAATAATAATAATAATAATAATAATAATAATAATAATAATAATAATAATAAGAGTGTGCAACAGTCTTGCACAACATCTCTTAAAACATCCTATAAACTTACGTTTTATCTATTTCAACCTGATAGAGAGGTCACTGAGCAAAATTAAGCGGTCTTTCACGTCCAACATAGAATGAGACGCTGAGGACCACAGAAGTTAAAGAGCGTCCATAAATAATAGGCCATTCACATGTTACATCTCTTTTTGCGGACCACATTTTTACTTTAGCCAAATACTCGCCTACCTTTTTACCATCCTTACTAAAATGTTTGATTAAGGCTCTCTTTGTGTCCATTTTCAGCCATTTACCACCTATACACTGTTTCCTCTAAAGCTCTGTCCCTATACAGTCTAAAAATGTAAATCCCCATAAAACACACAATTTATGTCAAATACATTTTTTTCGTGGCCACTTTCCAGATATTCCTTGGTATTGATTTCAGTTTTAAAAAACAAACTTTTCTCATACGGGAACTAGTCAACGTTTGGCCACGCAAGGAAAGGGATTTGAATCCCATAGCAACCACATTTTAAAACATTTGACAGTTGGTTTAGCTTAGTGCATTCCCTTATTTCCCTTCTACTTATAATGAACTGATAAGCGTATTTGTTACAGAGATATGAGAAAGCCATGTGAATGGAGCACATAAGATTTTTTGTCTCTGCATTAAAGAGCATATAGCCCAGGACCGAGGGGGTTTTGCCGGCACAATCTCGCTCTTGACCTAGAGTTGCAATGAATTCATGATACACGGCGGAGAACAAGCAAGTGGTCTAGGCTAGCCACTCTGCATGCATTTATGCAGTATGATGTAATATTCTGTTGCTAGTGAGTTGGGCTCTAGCTGATCTAGTCCAATATAAAGTATGGTTTCATAAAGTGTCAATTTGCGTATTATTCGTTTAATTAATTATGCGCATATTTTGATATAAAGGATCATTGAAACTGTTTCTGGTCACAGCACTGCTCGAATTACTAGATACTTTTTAAGAAGAAGGAATCTAGAAAGAAGCAATTTAACCGGAAGTCGTCTTTTTCACGAACCACTGAACATAAGATAAGGCTTTACCGCGCTTTTGCCGGCAAAATTAAAATCTTTTACATTCCGACTCAGCGCGTTTTCATGTTGAGAGGCAGCGCTGAGTCTTAACAGTTAAGCCCTGGTCGTTTACGAGTAAATGTTGTGGAGATAATGCGCGTTTCATTAATATCTCCATAGTTCTGCGACCGTAGACATTACTGGCGCCACGTGGTCTCAGCTTTCTTTCCTTGCTCTCTTCCTTCTTAACATGCACTGCTAGCTCCCATTTTGTCGTCCTCCGTGTTGTAATGGTTACCATGCCAACTTCATATGCCCAAGGTCGCGGGTTCAAACCCGGCGGAGGACGATGGATTATTGCGGGCATAAAAATCCTTAGCATGGCTTCCTTCGGAAGGGAAGTAAAGCCTTATGTCCCGTATCGTAGATTTACGGCGCGTAAAAGAACCTCAAGCCTGAGAGAGAATCCTCTGAGCGGTATTTCACGCCCAGAATAGAATGGGACGCTGAGAACCATGGCGCTTAAAGAGCCTCCATATATAAAACTCCAGTTATTTTAATTTTGCTCCCATTTTAGTGGATGTATTAACATTTATCATGATGAAATTTCGGTTCTCTATTAAGTTTTTGTTTAGGAATTCAAATTATAATAACATGCTTATTTTTTGCAATACATTATTATTTACGCTGGATAAATTTGCATAACTTGTAAAACGTAAGAGATAGACAATGTCTTACTACACAAAAATGTAAATCTCCTTAAGGGAGTCATCAAAATGCCCAATCTTGATGATGTTTAAGTTTGACCCATTATCTCGGCAACTATTTAACATAATGAGCTAGCTTTTTCACGGTACATTCAGCAATACTTTTATAGTTGATTGATGAAAAGTTGCATACTTCTTTTCATTAGAAGGTAAAGAATAATGTTTTAAATAAATGTTTTAAAATAAACCCTATTTAAGTAAAAATGTATGGTAAAAATTTCAGCCCTTGGTGTCCTATAGCCACTGATATAATGGGGCATTTGTTGAGAACATTTTATTTCTTCAGAAATTGCTTATAAACATAAAAAAAAAAATGTAGCCAAGGTTTCCAAACACAACTTCGAAACTCACATGAAGGAAATGTAAGAGGATGCCAGTTCTGTCAATAGCTGAGGCAGAATACAGGAAATATCTGATCAGAATATAGAAAGATCTTTTTTCTAACACGAATATTTATAAAATCATTGATGCTTTACCATGTGAATGTATCAAAATATTAAAAAAGACTACTACGCAGGATTATTTTCAAAATATTTTTAAACTATTTACGACATGCGTACCTTTGTGAAACTTATACCAAAATGAGCGGCAGATTCGAAATATTCTTATGCAACTAAAATATGAAAATGGAAAAAAAAACTACGAAAATCCCATTTCGACTCTCCTTAAAGCAACAACTTGTCAGTTTTTAATTTGATTATTTTAGTAGGGTAGGCCTTTGTTATTTTTTATTTAACACACCACTCAAAATCCATCCAATACAGCTAGAAATGATTATTTTAATTCATTTGGTTTATTGCAATGTTAAGATATATTTTATACATAATTTTTCTCGGAAATTATCTGCAGGATATTCTTAAACGCGGTGTACAAGAAATCATAAGTAGGGTTCAACGTGGACTTAGATTACATAACGGATTCCTCTAATAGACTACATATACGAGGGTCGGTTGATAAGTCCCGGGCCTCATTCAGATATGACGCCACTAGGCAGATAGACGGTAGCATTGTATAGTTTAGCTCTAGACTAGCTTGTATCCATAGTTACAGCTCAAAAGTTTTCAAATGGCAGCATTTAAACAAGACAACTTTAGAGTTTTCACGAAAATGGAGGATTTGGAAAAACGAGCAATGGTTAAATACTTCCATTTGAAAGGCTTAACGCTTAAAGAAATCAAGAAGGAAATGGACAGTACATTGAAAGACTCTGCCCCTTCATATTCAATGTTTAAAAGGTGGGTTGCACAGTTTAAAATGGGACGTACGAGCACTAGTGATGGGCCTGTAGAACTCCTGAGGTCATGAGAAATAACGGAAGGATGTTTTTTTTTTTTATGCTGTTTTCATTGAGATGCCCGGAACTTCTCAGCCGACATTAGTATTACAGCCAAATTCTTTAAATTTAAAAATACGTTTAAAAATCATAATTAGAAAAAAATAATATTTTCTACTTCGAGATAATACATAAGTAAAGAAGGCATTGCATTCCATAAAAAGTAGAAATCGAGATTTTATTGGGAATAAACGTTTTAAGTTCTCCTGAATTCATAGCAAGAATTTATAGAAAAAGGTCTACCCGCGTGCGCGTGCGTGTGGGGCGTGTGGGTGTGTGTACTGTGTGTGTGTGTGTGTGGTCTCAGCATAACTGAAACGGAAATGTCGATTAATTACCAAACTTGATATTTAAGGTCAGTATCTTCCAATGATGCGACTCGAATATATTCAAGATTATTCGGCCACCCCAAACTGCCCTTTGCATGGAATAATTGCATAACCGACTTTCATTAAAATACCACATGATATTTATATGACAAATAATGTGTATATCTTAAATTACTTTGGAATAGCCTCTGAAGTTCTATTCACCTGAATACCGTTTGCACAATTGGAAAATCGTAAGAAATAGAATAACGCATACTACACAAAATGAAGATCTTGTCAAAACACGCAATTTTTGTCAAACAGTTTTTGTTTTGGAGCTAGCCATTTTCAAGATCTTGCATGTGATAGATTTGTATTTTCCAATACTTACACATTTCTCAAATGGGAAGTTGATGTTCATATTTTTTGATCCTGGTCAAGCAAAGAGATAACGGACTCTCAATACCATTTACTTAATAGTCAGATGTGTTCTATTCACATGACTTTATCTAGCTTTTCCAAAACAAAGTTTTCTCACAAAGATTATTATTTTACCTACATCATGATAAACATTAGCGAAATTGTCTAATTACTAGCTTCTTTGAAAGTAGAAGGGAAATAAGGGAATGCACGGGCTGATATTGGACAGTCAAATCTTTTAAAAGCCGGTTGTTAAATGGTACAAATGAAATCCGGTTCTCTCTGCTTGCTAAGAGTAAACAAAACAGAGACTAAAATAAATAGAATTCCAGTTTGAGAAAAGTTTAAGTACCTTTAGACTGAAACCAATGACTCGGAATATTTCAAAAGTTTAACTCACGAAAGAAATGAGATGGCATAAGTTGTGTGATCTAACGAGATCTACAGTTTTGTGTATTAAATTTTGTCTATCTCTTACGCTTTACCAGTTGTGCAAAAGTTATACAGAAGTCATCCAGAATGAGTAGGTCTTCAGAGACTATTCCCAGAAAATTGAAAATATACATTTCGTTTGCCATGAAAATATCTTAAATATATGGAGTAAGGCTATTTTCTAGACCATCTTGGAAGACAATAAACTTAAATACTAGGTTTGGTATTTAACCACCTTTTCGTTTTTGAGCTATACTGTGCACAGACACAGACCCACACACACACACACACACACACATACACGCACTCACTGACATGTGTCTAAACTTTTTATTTATTTATTTATTTTTTATTTTTGGATTTCAGGAGTCTCAAAACATCTATTTCCGGTGAAATCTCTGCATCGAATTTTTGGGTGCAATACAATACCTTCTCGATCCTGTATGTGAATTGTACATACATGCTAGAGAAAGTAAAAAGGTCGAGTATCACTTTAAGTTATTGTACTGCCGTGTTTCCTTTGTACAAGGAAATAATATCGCAATAAAAACATTCCTGCTAATGCTTATCTGAAAAGCGGAAGTAAAGAGTAGAATACTTTTATGTGAATGTAGCACGATTTTCGTTTTAGTTTTATCTCTAGTTTTTTTACCCTCTAGCACCAGTTCACACGTCCATTTTCGTCATGGCCAAAATCAATGAGTTACAGTTCGATTTGCTTCCTCATGCACTCTATTCGCCAGATTTAGCTCCTTCTGATTATTTTCTGTTACAAACCTTAAGAAATAGCTTGGTGGTAGAAGATTTACCAAAAATGAAGAGGTGGAGTCTGCAGTCGATGGCTATTTTGCAGACCTCGATATTTTTCACTATAAACAGGGTATCGAAGCTATTAAACATCGCAGGAAAAGTGTACCGAGCCTAAAAGAAAGTATGCACAGTAATAAAGATGTTTTTCTCCAAAACTTTTGTGCTTTCTTTGTTAGGTTGGGTACTTTTGGAACAGCCTTCGTATCTTGAAGGGAAACCTGCTGCCCATCCAAGCGTCAGGGAGAAATCATTATACAACCCATACTCACCGCCTCGCTGCAGCGAACCAAACGCCGTCCCCTGGTTCCACTACTAAAATATATGAACATGTACCAGATGAAAACATGAGATGATTAGCAAATTCGTGGTTGAATTATCCTCCTGGGAAAACCACCAAAAGCATAGATCAGAGTGGTCTATCCAACGGGAATGGAAACCAAAACGTGAGCCACACAGATTCCTGTTAGTCATTTTGCTCGTTAAATTTTAAGGGAACCTATAGATTTTGCCTCATTTCCGTTCCCTTTACAGAGAAATTGTTTTATAAAACGAAACATAACGTTTGTATGTTTCTTCAGAAGCGACGAATGTCTGCTCTAACAATTTGCAAGTATGTTGTATCATAACACTAATGAAAGTCCTTAACGACAAAGGTATGACCAGTAAGGAAGCATTCTTTCTGTCTCTCATGAGTTTGGTCACGTACTAGCAATACCATCCTTTGAAATAACAAGCAGAAATTGGCCATAGAAGTACCGTACATTTTAAGTGGCATTTGACTTCTTAGCAAGTTTTAGCGACTGAATGTAGGGTTGTTAAAATGCCTTCACATATTGAGATTTTTGCTTAATGATTTCGTATTGTGTCCAATGAAACGGACACAGTTTATTTGTTTGTACATGTTAAGGGGACAAGGTAGTCTGAACATAGGGAAATTACACCTTAAATGAATTACCACTGCTCTTAAAGCACTCAATCTAGATATTTGTGGAATTATTCTATAAATCACGATAATTGTTTCAAGTGGTGTTTTGCATTAACAGCTTATGTGGTTGAGTCTATAAAACGTATTTCATTCAGCAGAAAAGCAATAAAGCTTAGTCTTAAAACATGTGAATTTATGTACCTTTTTCTGTGATACTACTTGCAATACTTAATTACACTTTTGCATGCTTGTTCTTAGTATAATGAGCTATCTTATGAACCTCAATTATTTCTTTATGATACAATTTCAGTAGAAATTAAAAAAATATATATATTTGCAAATTCGAAAAAGTAAAAATGTAGAAAACTTAAAGATACAAATGTTCTAAACAGATTTAAAGAAATGCAGATTAGCATTTAAATTATATTTAAATTCATTAAAATTCTCTTAACCCCCGCCCAAACTATGCACTTTCTGAAACTAGGAATAATAGAGATTTTATTAGTGTCTAAACAAAACTTTTTTTTTTGCCATTTCAGGGTATCTTGCCCCCTTAAGCGACAGATGTGCATTAGGTATGTTTATCTCCATCGAACTCTGTTATCCTTCTCATACGACTTTGTTCATGGCTTGGCCAAACGGTAGCAGCGTAATGCTTCACTTTCAAGTGCCACTGGTGAACGGCAAAAGAACGAACATAGGCGCTAAATAGCGGCTATTAATGAAGTAATTGATATCTAATCTTTAAGTTCATATGAGGCATATCAAGGGACAATAGTGCAATAGTTAATAAGCAAATCAAATACTCCGATTTGTTACAATTACGTAGTACTGCATCTCACCTTTGGACAGTTCTTTACTTCAGGGGATCAACGAGATATTAATTAATCACGTCACCTCATTGTGTATCACTCACTATCTTTGTATTCGTCATCATCGTCACAGCCACTGTCTTCTAAAAACCGTAAACACAACAAACCTTAAATGACTCTGAATCACTTGAAAATGACATTCTGACATTTTGGTACTGGACGCTTTAAAGTGTATATTAAATAAAATATGCATTTATTATCAACGCTGTCAATTTCAGGATCATAACAGAATTTCGTGCCGCAGGGGTTCTTTAATATGCTAGTAATCTACTGACATGGGGTTGTTGTTTTTAATCCCACTTAAAAATCATCAATCTGGACCAGGTTTGAACCCGAGAATTCAGAAGGCTGGCGCCTAACCAACTGAACTACCCAGACCGAATTTAAAACGCATATTTAGCAAACATATATCCGCCGCACCCCACTTCAACACATACCGGTATTACTGGCATATCACGAAACGTTAAACACGAAAGACTCTACAAGATAGCTACGCAAGATTAAGTAGTTATGTTAAGCACTGCGTGAAATTCAGGACTGATTGTGTTTTCATAATTACAACACCACGTTTATCGTATCAAGTGTATGAATATGTTGTACAGGCAGTGAAGTTTAAACAATTTCTTTATTGTAAAAGCGCCGCTCAGAGTGCTGGAAACATGGGTGTTTTCACCATATGTGCAGAAATGAAAGATCTCTCTTTGCAAAACTACAGTTTTTCCAAAGCTGTTGAACATTTTCAACGCGCACGTAATATTTTAATTACTTCACTCAAAGCGATAATACGCCCGTATTTAACTAGGTAACGCAGCGAGAACCTGAGTGTAGTAAATGAAAAGATGTCCCCCTATGCAACCGAAGTCGTCTAACTTTGGCGACAAGTATGCTACTGGCTAGTTTGGTGGCGCTATTATCGTGCTTACATTTTTATAATCCTATACTCGTTACCGACAGTGGTAGTTGCTGTTGGCCGCAAGTAAACACCGCTAATAATATTCCGGAGCGGTAGGTATATACGTAGACGAAGGTTATTTTGGATGTCAATCCAAAACCATGGGTGAGAGCTGCTGTAGGTTTGGAGTCATTTTAGATTCGGAGTACTGCATATATGTATTACAACGTACAGGAAAACTTCCGTTAAATTAATTTCTTGTCGTATGAATTGTTTTAAAATCGGTGAAAAAAATTATACTTCACTAGGAGAGGAGACACACAAGTAAGTATACAATCAGCATTGTACAGTGCTGATGTGATAATATTTTGTGGTGCTAAATGCCAATTAAACAATACATTTGGACTGAAGGTCTTAAACCAGTATAATGGTGAATACGTGTGTGGTGTTCGGTTGTGGTTTCTTGTATAGCAGAAGGAAAAACAAGGAAAAGGAAATATTTCATACACAGGTTAGTGTACTTATTTTAGTGATTTTTCGATGGTTTACTTTGTAAAATGTTATATATTATCAACAGAACGATTCTGTATTGTTTGTGAATTGTATATTTCCAACTCGGAAAGACCTTAGAAAAGCGTAGGTGAAGGCAATTTGCAGACAAAATTGGCAACATACTCCAGCTTTTGGTATATGCTCACAATTTACATCCGACATTTGGACTTAACAAGGAAAACCAGGAGACTAAGAGAAGGAGCTATTCCTTCTGTGTTTCAGGTTATCTCTCTTATTGCAGAAATTACTCCCAAATAGTGGAAGCACCCCAATTGTTTGTGAAAGTAGTTCCAAAGACCACCCAGCAATGCTACTGAGAATAGTATTGTCCTGCAAAGACCAAGAAAGAGAAAATGAATGTTGAAGTTGAAGAAGAAAACTGCACAAAGCATGCAAAAGAATAAAATTGCTAAATCAGACGGTTGGGAGACAAGAAAGACATATTTGCAGTGATAAGGAAGTAATTGCTACTTTATTTAAAAAAAAATAATTAGCATTCTACTAAAGCTTTAAACCAATGCTGTAATATATAGTACAGCCTTTTGTTACATTAACAGTAGTTTTAATACCAGAAATTAGAACAAAATTAAATTATGACCTTGTCCCGATGTTTACTGCGATAATACCAATTTATCAATAATGATTCTGATAGCCTAAAAAGGTTATTGTATTAAATATACATTCAACTGGAGATCTATCCCCTGCCATTGTCCTTTGTTCTTTACTTAAAAGACAATTAATTTGACAAATATAGTGTATATGATAGAGTGTAGAATCGCAAGATGGCGGATGGTCACAGAACGTGTTTTTGCAAAACTCTGTGGTAAACCAATTTAAAATAATTACTCAGCCACCCCAAACTTAAAATAAAATTAATACATCTCTTTTTAAAATCAATAAATTTAAAGGCAATCCATAAAGCAAAATTCACACTATAAAATACGCAGAAGTTAAAGGTATAAACATTGATACATTTCCTATAAAACGAATGTCCAGAAGGATTTGCTTGGGTGGTTAAACTGGGCAAGTTACGATAGTGATATGGAGAGGAAGTCAAAGTTATGTTTTCTTTAAATTCTATTTTATTTGCCGCAGTTTTAGCTTATTGTCATGGCAATGAGAAAACTGAATTACGAAAAGCGTAGCGTAGGAATGAAAAATAATGTTTAAGTTGTATTGCTTCCCTTTGCAATTTGGCCGAGGTAAAATATCCTGCCAATCCTATGACTAGAATTATGCACGGAAAATAAATATGGTTATGCTCCTAAAGCGGGGTTAACTTTTGTCAGTATCCACATAAGCTCGATTTCATTATAATCAAGTTTAATGTACGTCCGTATGCAACGAGGACAACGATGGAGTGCCTACCTGGAATTATGGCTACTTAGAAAGATGTCATCAGAATAATAATTCAATGCAATAGCAGGAATTTCAAGATTCTAGCTTTCCAACTTGTCCTACACACGCTTGGGTGAAAGAAGAATTAAGTTCTTTGTTCTCTGCTAAGAGCATGAAAATTTAATTTAGCTGTTTATTTCAGTTTTCTTTCCTGCTATACAGAGGTAAGTTTCCCATGGAAAAGAATTCCATACAATTAAATAATTTAAAATGTTTAAACATTTCTCACGGAAAATTTTGTTCAGTTTTCTTTCTTCTGGCCAAGCAAAGAGAACGGAATATCAGTGCATCACATAGCGACTACCTCTTTAAGTATTTAAATACCGCGTTAGTCTAGTGTATTACTTTATTCCCAGGTATCTGAGAGGAAACATGTAATAAACCTATTTATGCAAATATTTATATGGATTTACGCTTATCCATATTTATAATCATATTCTTTGAATACGAACCCAATAGTTCTTTTCTTTATATACGAAATTCGTGAAGATAAAATAAAAGTGCAGCAGAACAAATCAGCATCTTTATAATATAGACACAATGGGGATTTTGAACGACTACCTGAAACACGCACAAAGCTTAAAAACTGAGGCGTGCTGTCCACCTCATCTTCTGCTCTTTGGACAATCTTTGCTTCTAAAGTTTATAGCGCCATTTTTCGCTGTTCCATGTAAAGGGTAGCAGGAGGTGAGGGGGATTTTCTGAAAAATCTTCCATCCTTGGCAGAAGCAGCATTTAAATATCAAGCTTGGTACACGCTGACCTTAAAGTTGTACTGTTCACAGACACACATACGCACACTCACACATACCAACAAACATAGGTATATTTCTAAAAATGCTTTTTTCTTCTTATTTGTGTATGGAAGGGAAATTATAAATGTGATAACAGTGGAGTTATTTCATTCCGAGATAATTTTTTTCTGAGAAAGAATTTTTAATGTTCCCTTCTAATTAATGCTTAATTTACTGAGGTACGTGCGAAAGTGACCACTACACTAATCCCTCCATATTTGCTTAGCCCCAAAGTTACTCCTCCTCGACAAGCATTTTAACATTGACAAATGAAGGGCATCTAGAATAGATAAAATATCCTTGTTTGTGGAATTTATCTATTCTCAATTAGTAGACTTTTAAATGGTTCCTTCCAGAAGTCTATGCAAATCAACCTAATAAGTTAATTTCTCTTATCAGTCCATTTAACTTTCCAAGTAAGTCTCCAACATTCTTCCTTAACCAATTGTGCTATTAATTCAAGAAAGTATTCCATGCATCAACTGCTGTTTACGCTTTTTAAAACACTGAAATTCTTCTTTCAGTAATAATCAACTGTGTTCTCTGATCTTTTTGAAAGAAAACAATTTACATTTCTCTCTTTTTGGCTTCCGTAGTATGCATCCTCTCTTTTCTCATTAAAACGTATTTGTTATTCGGCAAGAACTTCTTTAGTTGCTAAGTGGATACGTAATACTATATATCAGCTGGCCCCGCATTTGACGTGTGCGGATATTCCTTCGTACATTAAAACAGTTGAAAAATTCAACAGGATTATTTCAAGTTAAAACTGATCAAAAAGGAACTGGCGTGAGCGACCTTCGTTTTATCCCTATCAATGAGCGTGGCCTGCTCACCGTTTCGCTGATAAGCAAGAGAGATAAAATGAAGGTCGCTCACGCCTGTTCCTCATTGGTCGGTTTTAACTTGAAATAACCTCGTTGAGTTCTGCAACATTTTTAAAGCACGAAGGGATATCTGCACACGTAAGATACAGGGCAGTTGGGCCACCTGGTGCTTTGTCTTCTAGTTTTACCCTGGATAAAGTTTGTGACCCAAATAGTTTTATTCACAATGCACTTAGGTACTCCTGTTTATTTTACCTCCATGTCTAAATTGTCTTTAATATAAATGCGATTTAACTATCAGTATTGTAATGGAAGCATTGAGATAGAACATGAATTCTAAATATTATCAGTTAAAATTAATTAAAATTGAATGTTATTAGAAGCTTAAATTACCGTGCATAAGTCAGGGAAATTACTATATATATATATATATATATATATATATTTATTACATATTTTGCTTATGCATGAAAAATGTCCGAATCAAAATGCTTAT
Source organism: Hymenopus coronatus (assembly GCA_030762935.1). NCBI lineage: Eukaryota > Metazoa > Arthropoda > Insecta > Mantodea > Hymenopodidae > Hymenopus > Hymenopus coronatus. The sequence continues at coordinate 116,048,852 of CM060888.1, read as the reverse complement.
TTCTTTATGTAATCCTCATAAAGCTGAAACAAGTATGGAAACATCTATGTTAAATCAGAAACTGTATGAAGGAGAGTTATTTTCAAGTGTAAAAACGCACAAAAGGAAGCATGATTATTTTGTAAATTGCATTCCGAATAATTGATTTAGACATTTATAATTTAACGGGTTCATAAGATAAGAAAAATGAAAGGTTTAGTATAGGAAAGATATTTGTTTCAGTAGCCAAGACTTGGCGGATCGCAGAACAAAACACGAAAGAGTTGCGACAATATGATGAGCATGTTCAAAAATATTCCTAAACGTTGTAAACCTTAGGAGGCCCTTTACATAAACCACTTTGCTTTTGCATGCTATATGGACAGTATTTCAAATTCACATAAACATCAGCTCCGTATTGAGAGTAGTTTGCATGCAAACCCAACCTTTTAAAAGCTTCCATATATATTCGAAACGTATTTCTAAATGTTTCATAAAATATTTCACGTATGCATACGAGCGGGTATACATTCGAGGAATGGATAGGCAAACGGGGGGAAAATATGCTAATAGGCTTTCTATAGTAACAAACGAGTCTATAAAGCATTAAATGTTTTCTTTGTGGAAAGGCATGAGCAGCAAAAACAATAATGAGTCCTTTTATAATTTTGAGTAGTTCTGTGTCTTCAGTGTAAGGCAGTTTTATGGCTTTTTAAACGCTTTGAAATTATTTTATGACTGCAAGTAATAACTTACTGAAAATATTTCCAATGTAGCATCGCTAGATCATATTGCTGTAATGCAATTTATCTGCATTTCACGTACAGCAGAAACAGGCTTAGCGAATTAAATTAGAAGACTAAGAGATCAAAATTCGCGGAGCAGTATCAGAAGATTCATGAAATGAATTATTGAATAAAAGGAGCATTAGTTAACATTAAGTATCAACTGTTAAAGGAAGAAAGCTGCTCTATACCAGCGTTGAAATCTCCAAGACAATTTCTTTTTCTTTGTGTTCCGGTGCATGACCACACAAGTCATTCTCTAATGGTATTAAGCAGGCATTACAGGATTTTGTTTCTGTGAGCGGGAGAATACCTTGATCTCAGCGTCTATTTGTCAACTTCCGAGACTGCACAATAGCCTCCCTTAATGAATCCTAAGTCAAAAGCGACACGCATTGCAGTATCGCGCTTCGGTTGTCGGTTTCTATTTTTGCCCCATTGAACTTTAACACTTGATAAGAATTACTGTGATATATCTCTGATTTTACGCTTGCACTTCCTTTGTGTGTATCGTCATAGATTCTTGGTATGAATGGTCCAACATATAGGCATATAAATTAGCTTTCTTTCGTCCTGCTCTCTAGATTAATGTAATGAACGTGAACAGCATGCCACCATTCATATAGCTTAGTGAATACTTCATTAAAAGCAGTAATCGTAATTCAGGTGGACAAAGCAGTAGTAGTAAATAAGTGTATGACGTTATACTCGAGCGATAATGACCGAAGAGTCCATGGGGTCAACCCCCACTCTAGAGTTAAATAGAGTTAGGTAGAATTACGTGCCTAACATATTTTTTGTTTATGTGTAGAAAGTATTTGCATGACAAGCAAGAACCGCAGGTGGAGAGCTTAAGCCTTAGCTTAAAAGCCGCACTCAATTTAAGCCATAAGTGTTAAATGTAAAGTTTTTATAATCACCCAATCTTGGCAGACGGTAGTTGGCGATGTAAGCAATTTAAGGTTAATATGGGACGCATTTTCATATCTTTATTAAGTACTTTAGCAGTTATCTTAATTCTGATTAACTACACTGGCCTATAAAGCAAGTCGTGTGTCCCTGCTTAGGCACCTTAATCAAATATAATGCTCTAATATCTTGATGATTTGTTGAGAAATCCAAAAGATTAATTATTTATGCGGTTTTACTTTGGGGGGAGTAGCAGAGGATAGAAATGTCAGCTTTTAATGTAAAATATTAGAACTATTATATAAAGATATATATGTACATAAATTTCTTTTTTACTTTCTCTACACGTACTATTTACATAGTGTATATAGAGAAGGTATTGTAATGCACCCCTGTGTGTGTGAGTGTGTACGTGTGTGCGTGTGTGTGTGTGTGACTGTGGGCAGTATAGATCAAAAACGTAAAGACCGTTAAATAACAAACATGGTATTTAAGTTTGGTATCTCCCAAGAATGCGACACGAATATTTTCAAGAAAATACCCCTACCAAAAACTACCCTTTACATGGAAAAATTTTCGAAAATATTGAAATTCTTAAAACTATTTCGATCCCAAATAAAATGTATTTCTTGAATTTTCTGGGAATAGCCTCTGAAGACCTCTCTATTAACGATGAGTTCTGCCGAATTTTGTATAGATGCTAAACCGTAAGAGATACACAAAAACTTACTACACAAAAAATATGGATCTCTTCAAAATACACAATTTATGTTCTTTACGTTTTTGTTGTGAAGGTGCCGTTTCAGAGATATTCCTTGTTATTGGTTTCATTGGTGGAGTACTTATATTTTTCTCAGACAGGAAGTGTCGGTTTTTTTTTTTTTTTTTTTGTTCTACTACTCACCAAGCAAAGAAGAAGTTTACAATGACAATCGCAAAACTATAGCTTTTAAAACATTTGACTAACACTTTAGCCTAGTACATTCCCTTTGTTCTCTTCTACTTATAAGGAACTAGATAATAAGAACATTCTGCTAATGTTTATCTCGATTAGCATGGTGTAGAAACAAGAATAATCTTTTGTAAGAAGTTTGCAGATCAGCTAGAGAAAGTCATGTGAGTGTAACACATCAGATTTTTTGTATCTTACCCTGGGTAGTTCATATTGGACGATGAATGAAATCGGTGAAATGATGCTGAAATTATATCAGGTCCATGGATTTTGAAGTTACATACATTCGTCTTCTCAGCATAAGAGAAAAGCTCGAAAAAAATCATATCGGGTAACTCAACTCAAGCAAACTCACAACCTCTTCAATTAGAGGCAGACACGCTATCCCCACACTACATAGGCGGGTAAAACGAGTGTTAAGTATTACTTTTAGAAATAAATAATAAGATATTACTGCAAAACAAAACTACACGAAGAAGGGGTTATGGTATATAGGATGTAATTTCACAATATTATGGCTTAATAAATAAATTAGATTAATTCTATATTAAAGGGCAGGCGTTTTACTGCAAATCAAACATCCTCAATTCTTTGCTGTTTAACATTTTCCTCTTATTTTCCACGAATGAATAAATTAGCTTAATGTTCTCTATTTTGTGCTATTTTTACTTTCTCTATAGGCACTATGTACATAGTGTATAGAGAATGTATTGCACTCTACCAAAAAATTCGATACCGAGATTTCACCGGAAATATATGTTTTAGGGTCCCCTTTATCTAAAAAGCCATTTTCAGAAAAAGGTCCGTGTGTGTGTGTGTCCTTGTGTCCGTGTGTCCGTGTGTCTGTGAACACGATAACTCAAAAACCAAAAATAGGTAAAATACCAAACTTGGTATTTAAGTTTAGTATCTTCCAGGGATGCGACACGAAGATTTTGAGAAAAGTTCCCCCATCCCCAACTACCCTTTACATGGAACTTTTTTCGAAAATTTTGATTTTCTCAAAAATGGCTCTTACGATTTTGATTTAAGTTTCGAATATTAAAGATATTTACCTGACAAATAAAATTTATATCTTGAATTTTCTGGGAAGCGCCTCTGAAGCGTAGTTTATTCAGGATGAATTTTACTAAATTTTTAATAACTGTTAAACCGTAAGAGATGGACAAGAACTTACTACACAAAAAATGTATAGCACGTTAAAACACACAATTTATGTTATATACATTTCTTTCGTGGAGTTCGTCGTTTTTGGGACAATCCTTATTTTTGGTTTCTGCTATGAAAAACTTTACATTTCTCATACAGGAATGCGTCAACTGCTGTCCATACAAACAAAGGAACTTCAGTGACATAGCAACCAGCTTTTGATTATTACTTTAACCTATGGTACTCCCTTATTTCACCTCTACTTACAAGGAAGCAAGTAATAAGGCAATTTCTGCTAATGTTTTACTGATTAGCATGAAGTTAATAGAAGTATAAGCTTTTTAAAAATAATTTGGTGCAGGGATATAGAGAAAGTCATGTGAATGGTACACATCAGATTTTTCCGATAGAAACTCTTTTTTTCTTCAATTCTCTCTCTGATCAACATATATCTATCTCCTATCCTTGAATTGGGTAATTTGTCCTTGGCTCTTTCACTGTGATCATTACGCTAAAATATGCATCCAATTTCCATCCAAACAAGAGAACAGCCATATGCTTCCAAAATGGTCAGGTATTTCTACTTTCTCTACGTATACTATGTACATAGTGTATAGAGAAGGTATTGCATTCCACCCAAAAATTCGAAACCGAGATTTCATCGAAAATATACGTTTTAAAATGCGTCCCCTCTATTAAAAAATAAAACAGTTTAGAGAAAGATCCGTGTGTGTGTGTGTGTATGTGTGTATTTTCGTGTGTCTGTGAACAATAACTCAAAAACGAAAAGTCGGTAAAATATCAAACTTGGAAATTAAGTTTAGTATCTTTCAGGGATGTGACACAAAAGTTTTGATAGAATTCCCAAGCTACTCTTTACATGGAAAAAAAAATTCGAAAATTTTGACTGTCTCAAAAATGGCTTCAACTATTTTGATTAAAGAACCGTTTATAAATATATTTACATGACAAATAAAATGTGTAATTGTTTGAGTTTTCTAGTAATTGCCTCTAAGGCCTCTTAGTTGGATGAATTTTGCTGAATTTTGCGTACATGGTAAACCGAAAGGGATAGACAAAACTTACTACATAAAGAATGTAGATATCATTAAAACACACCATTTATGTCATATCCATTTTTTTCGTGAAGTTTAAGTTACTTAAAACTTTTCTCACTTGGAAATTTGTAAAATACTGACCATACATCGAAATGAGTTTCAACCTCATGACAACCCGCTTTTAAAATATTTGATTATGGTTTTAGTCTACTGTATTCCGCTACTTACCTTCTATTTACAAGGAAGCAAGTGATTGAGATAATTTCTGCTAATGCTTATCTCGATTATCAGAAAGTAGATAGAAGAAAGTAGATAAGAGAAAAAATAAAAGGCGTCTTAATAAATACATAAACTATACATTCCGATTATTTTATATAGTTTTCACTATACACAATGATAAAAGAAGGAATTCAATTTATTATAATAATTTATAATAATAATAGTAATAATAACAACAACAAAAATACTACTACTACTACTACTACCAGTAATAATAATAATAATAATAATAATAATTATAATAATAATAAGTACACGTAGGTACCAGTTATGCAAAATTCCGCAAAATTCATCCAGAATAAAGATATGTTGAGAGACAATTCTCAGAAAATTAAATATATAAAGATATACATTTTATTTGAGAAATAAATATATTTAATATACTATATATAAATAAAAAATTTTAGAGGTATTTTTGAGAAAGCAAAATTTGCAAGATTTTTCCTCGTAAGGTTAGTTATGAGTGGGGGGACTTTGTTGAAAATTTTTGTGTCGCATTTTTGGAAGATATCTAACTTAAATAACAAGTTTGCTATTTAACGGACTTTTCGTTTTTGAGCTATGCTGCCCAAAGGCACAAACACACAGACACATAGACACATACTGACGACAGACATACACACATATTTCTCTAAAAATGCTTTATTTGGATTCACATACTTCCGGTGAAATTTCGGTATCGAAGTTTAGGGTGTAATACAATACCTTCTCTGTACACAATGTACATAATACGTGTAGAGAAACTAAAAAGCGTCCTACAGCAAAAACCTGTATACAAATGTCAATATTTATTTGCTGGCCGACTGCAGAACTGGCACATAACATCCAAAACTCAGTGTATAGACTGATTGTAGCACTCTTATGTTTATGATGTCATCGAGCAGAACTTATAATCATATGGAGACAGACTTTTGTCTTCCTTATCCCTAAATATTTCACACTCATTTATCCAAATGATAGCACCTTCAAGCCTTTTCTAATATCTCAATGATTTATTATACTTCAAAATATATGCATAAGGGTTTACATATAATGTAAAAGTAATGCCAACATACTTCATAGTTCTGTTCTGAACGAACACATAAACTATTTTAAAATTCGTCTAAATGTAAAACATGTCTTAAATTACACCAGCAATTTTTCCAGTTAACATTTACATTTTTATAAGGTGGGAACGAAAAACCATCAACTGTTACAGCACTAATTCATTTTCAGCTTCTATTTATGACTGAGTAAAGCTAACGCAACTTGCAGTTTAAAAAGTATGATCTTGTTTACACTATATACTAATCTAGTTACCACTAGATACCATGAGAGTATTTCATAAATAGCGTTATTCCCGGAGACATTTTGTCAATGATAGCCTTCTTCTATACAGCAGCTGTTTTAGTTTGAGTGCAAGTCGTAAATGAGAACCCAGTTGTACAGTAATTCAGTAGTTATTTTTTTTTTTTTTTTATCATGAAGCAAGAGGAGAGAAACAAAAAAGTTCAGTGGCGAACTATAATGATATTTTCCCATTACGATTGCCGAGTGATATCTAAGACATTTCCTATTGTGCTTTCATTTGTACACCATATTTAATATTGCATATCTGATGAGTTTCGGAAATGACACACGCACAAACAGAAAATATCTGATGTGTTGTACTCACTTTCCCTACTCACTTTTGGCACACTACAAACACTTATTATTCCATCAGTTCATGCTAACCGAGCTATCAGTTGCAGAAATTGTCTTATTGGCATTTCCTCTTCTGTGTAATTTCACCAAAAATAGTGAACATTAAAATTTTATTTTGTTTCAGAATAAAGTGATAGGAATTCTAAAATTTAAGAAAATATATCCTTTTTCGCAATTGGCGCATTTAGACGACTAATTAGCTGAAGCTTTAGACGGTTAATTGCATACTTTTTAACAGGCACTCCCAAATTTAAACCTTATTTTCCTGCAAACTTTTTTCCAATCTTTTCCATACTCAAAATGTTTCATATGATGCAATTTTTCACTAATTTGTTTTAAAATGTAGTACTGCTTTTCAAAAGCACATTAAAGAAAATGATCATATTAATTTTTCGAAACAATGTTCCAATTTTGCTAAATAAATTATTCAATTTTGAAAAATCAAGCGAGTTGGGAGTTATGAAAAATAATAATTTTAACCACTAATTGGGGATTCTATATAAAAATATAACATGACAGATCTATTTTTAAACTCATTTTATGTAAACCTCTATTTTTGTATGTATATATTTTCAAAAATGCATCACGTAGTTCAATATTATTAGAACAATAAATTTAGACAGTAAAAACTTATTATTTAAAGAACCACGCGAGCTGGAATTTTGATTTGTGGCAAAAATATTTCTATTAGTGTGTATAATAACTGATGTACATTTCAATAAGATTTCTTACATGCTGGTAATTTTCCAAATTTCACATTTGTACATATAACAGCAATTTCTTGTTGTTTACAATAAGTTATTGAATGTTTACTGTAAGATAATTAAAAATAATTAGGGAAATAGGTACAAGATACTCTTGTGTATGTAAGAAAAAGTGGTTAGGTCAAAATACGTATTTTTCCCATTCAAGGACATCATAACCGCCCGATTCATAAATAACCTTCTGAATATGACACTGCCATTTCCATCTTTACCTGAAGAATAGGAGAGGTGTGCTGCTAACGAACATGATACATGCTTGCCAAACACATCCCTTAGGTGTAGTATGTGGACATCACACACTAGTGATGTCCACATTATTTAATTTTCAATCTTACACAAATACTACTGTGTTAAGAAAGTTCCGGGAATTTGACAATAAAACACAAAAAATGAATTATTCATCCATTTTTATTTTATTGCCTTCAATGTAGGCCCCTTCTGAAATTATACATTTATGCCAACGAATAAGCCAATCATCAAAACACTTTTTGTAGGAACTTTTAGGAATCGATGTCAATTGTCGCCGCGAATTTTCCTTTAAGTCTTCTATCGACTGAAAACTGGTGCCTCGAAGTGATAACTTGAGTTTTGGAAAGAGGAAGAAATCAGCAGGAGCCAGATCAGGTGAATACGGTGGTTGTTCGATGAAATTTGTTGAGATTTTGGCCAGAAATTCGTTCACAATAATAGCCTTGTGAGCTGGTACGCTATCTGGTGCAGAATCCATGAGTTGCCGTTCCACAAATCTGACCTTTTTCGCTGTATTTGTTCTCTCAAACGCCGCTTAACACTCAGATAATGGTCTTTATTTACCATCTGACCTTCTGGCAAGAACTCTGAGTGCACGACACCGCGATAATCGAGAACGTCTGTCAATATGACCTTCAGTTTTGATCGAGTTTGACGTGCACTTTTAAGTTTCGGTTCAGTTGGAAGGCGCGATTCGAGAGCTTGTTGATGACTGACTCGAGTGTATTTGTACTCGTTAAATGCGGGACAGTTGGACCACCTGTTATACAGACGCTAAAAAAAACAAAACAGACTATGTATGGTTTAATACACTAAACAACACACCATGCATAACAAAAGTGACAAATAATTATCGTTTATATATTTTCAATCATTACGTAACAAGGTTATTTGCGTGTCCGAGTGGGCGTTTACTTCCAGTCACGGAATGCGCGTATATTCGAGCCCAACCTGAGATGATGCGGATCTTTCATTCTATCACAACCATAGAGGATGTGGATCTTTCATTCCAGCCCAACCTGAGAGGATGTGGATATTTCATTCTAGTCCAACCATAGAGGATGTGGATCTTTCCTCCTAGTCCAACCTGAGAAGATGTGGATCTTTCAGTCTAGCCCAACCGGAGAGGATGTGGATCTTTCATTCTAGTCCAACCATAGAGGATGTGGATCTTTCCTTCTAGTCCAACCTGAGAAGATGTGGATCTTTCAGTCTAGCCCAACCGGAGAGGATGTGGATCTTTTATTCTAGTCCAACCATAGAGGATGCGGAGATTTCATTCTAGCCCAACCTGAGAGGATGCGCAGCTTTCATTCTAGCCCAACCATAGAGGCTATGGATCTTTCATTCTAGTCCAACCATAGAGGATAAGGATCTTAAATTCTAGTCCAACCATAGAGAATGTGTATTTTTTGTTCTAGCCCAACCATAGAGGATGTGGATCTTTTATTCTAGCCCAACCATAAGGGATTAGAACTTTCCATTCTAGTCCAACCATAGAGGCTATGGATCTTTCATTCTAGTCCAACCATAGAGGATAAGGATCTTAAATTCTATTCCAACCATAGAGAATGTGTATTTTTTGTTCTAGTCCAACCATAGAGGATGTGGATCTTTTATTCTAGCCCAACCATAAGGGATGAGAACTTTCCATTCTAGTCCAACCATAGAGGTTACGGATTTTTCATTCTAGTCCAACCATAGAGGATGAGGATCTTATATTCTAGCACAACCATAGAGGATGAGGATCTTTCATTCTAACCCAATCATAGAGGATGAGGATGTTTTATTCTAGCACGACCATAAGGGATAAGAATTTTTCATTCTAGCCCAACCATAGAGGTTACGGATCTTTCAGCACACTTGGTGAGGCCTTTGAGAGGCTGCAATATGTAGCAGTCACCATTCCGGCTGGGAGAAGTTTGGTATCTGACGAATCGGCTGGCTGAAAAGAATATAGGGATTTAAGTTCCTTAAAAAATAAAAATGAATAAGTAAATCAAAATAAATTATATTTTATATTAATGTATATAATAATAATTATTGTTATTATTATTATTATTATTATTATTATTATTATTATTATTATTATAGATGGATCAATAATACTAAACAGACATTTATTAAACATTCCATCTCTGCCATGCACAATCGTGTATAGGAGGACGATGGATTTTTTCGGGTGTAGAAATCCTTAGCATGGCTTTCTTCGGAAGGATGGTCACATGTGGATTTACAGCACGTAAAAGATCCTCAAGCCTGATAGAGAGGCCTCTGAGCAAAATTAAGCGGTCTTTCACACCCTATTTAGAATGGGACGCTGAGAACCACAGCAGTTGAAGAGCGTCCATAAATAACACGCCATTTCGTTTCAATAAACCGTAAGAAATATATTTTTATTTCTATTAATTTAAAGGCATATATTATTATTGTTATTATTATTAATGTTATTACTATTATTATCATTACTATTCAATTTGTCAATAATATTAATTACTGTACATTTTCCTCTTTGTCATTATTTTCCTTAAGTAATTTCGTATCCGCACTTTATTTGCAGCCTCCCCCCCCCCCCAAGCAATCCATAGTGTAAAACAGTGAGCGGGATGGCTCAAGCGATAACGTCTGCAGCCCGATTTAGGAGGCCCGTTGTTCAAACCCTCGCGGCTAACCAATTTGACCGTAATTTATTTCGAGGTCTTCCTTTGGAGCTAGGCAAATACTAGATTTGTTAATTTGGATTTTCGTTTCATTCTTTTCATCACACTATTTACTTTTCCTTCTTCTTTGCCACCATTTAAGCACTGTGCTGATCCAAGATATCTAAAGTTTGGTAGCTGTTCAATAGAGCATTGGATTGTATTTCTTTAACAGTGTAAGACCTACAAAAAGGGAGGGTAATCTAAGAAAGAAGAAGTTGTAAAACATTCCATAGCCATTTTTCAAAATGATTTGTATGGTTTAAACAGAACGTAAAATGTATTATCACTTTATTTTTGTATTTTTTCTCTTTTATTGTTACAACTTATTGTTGCACACTTCTATAATCTTTGTTAAAATTTGTTTTTATAGTTTGGTTTTATATAACTATTATAACGTATGATAAAATATCTTTTGTAATACTCACTTATAGCATGTTTTGTAAAAATGCCTAAAATAAATTTTATTCTGTGTCAGTAGGAAAATTCTTTTATGAGTCAGAGTAATAAATAAATTAAAAGAACAAGGAAATCAATAACAAAGGTTTTTTCAGCCAGGTAGTCAAATATGAAGGTTATAACTTGTGTTTTGTTTCTCAGTTCGCCACTGATATTATTTAATTGGGAGCCAGTTTCGAGGTATACTACTAGAGCTGGGGACATTTACAAGGACATAAAAGCTGAAATATGACGTCTCCGTGGGCGTCTTTGGAGAAGAGTGGCTCGAGACTACCACACATGTGTTGGATAAAAAGTATAAAACTTACTGGTAAACAGACCTACCCGAAGGTTTTCTTTTTAAGCTGGTCTTCAGAAATTATCAAACCGCTGCGTAATTTTTTTTAAAACGCATGACAGCAACAAAGTTGCCAATAAGACTTCTGGGTTTAAGAACAACAACTTTAAAAATTAACACATCAAGTACATTTTACAGTGAAAGATAAAATGTGATTTGACTGATAATGGCAAATTAAAGAAGATAAATGTCATTTAAAGTTGCCCTTTTAATACTCACTGCAGTTTTACTAAGACAGTCAATAAAGCAGATCGATTTCTGATAACTATCTGCTATAAGGTTTATAGCATGAGTAAGGCAGAGTAGAGGAGTAATGGCAGTAATTAGTTTAAGAATCTAAATCTTTATTTGGCATTCCTTAAAAGACATTATACTGCAATAGTAACATTTCGCAATTAGTTATTTGTTGAGTTGATATATATGCTTTTAACTTTTTATTTTTAGTTCTTCTATCTTGTACTACGTACATAGTAGGTAAAGAAGGTTTGTGTACACCCAAATTCGATTCCTAGTTTCACTGGGAATATGTTTAAAGGTCCGCTGAATCCAAAGAGCGTTTTTAGAAAAAGAACAGCGCGCGCGAGATCTGTGAACGGCATGACTCTAAAACGAAAAGTTGGTTGAATATCAAACTTGATATTTAAATTCAACATCTTCCAAAAATTCAATATGTAGCTTTTCTCAATGCCTCAAACTACCCTTTACATTAATAATGTAAAAAATTTGCGAATAGCCTCTGAACTCCAATTCATTATGGATGAATTTTACATAACTGGTAAAAAAAATTAGATCTCGTTAAAACAAACAGTTTATGTCAGGTACATTTTTTGTGAAGTTAACTATTTCCGAGATAATACTTGTTATTAGTTTCAACTTTAAAATACTGAGCTTTTCTCAAGCAGAATTCATCATTCGCCTTTATTTTATTTTATGCTGGCCATGCAGGAAAACCAAATTTCAATCACACAGCGATCAGCTTTTAAAAAATTTGACTATCGTTTTAGCTTAATGCAACCCCTTACTGTATGTTTACTTTTAAGGAACTAAGTAAAAAGACAATTTCTGCTAACGGTCATTTTGATCACCATGAAGTGGATAAAAGAATAATCTTTTGTAGGAATAGCTTGTTGTAGAATTAGTAGTAGAGTCATTTTTAAGAATTTAACGGCCTTTAATTTGGTAGGTCATATTGGACGATGAATGGAATCGATGAAATTATGAAGCTTAAAGGTACTCGATATTATTCTTCTCAGGATAAGGGAAAACCCCGAATAAAACCTTATCTGAGTAATAGATCTTAGAAGCTCTAAACCATATAAGCAATTTCAAAGAATGTCAACCAATCCTTTATAATGAAGATTAGAATTTTAGTCTGCAATCGCTTAATGTAGTAGTCTTTCCAATCAACTAAATGGCAACACGTTACAGGAAAAAGTCGTGTGTGTTCCAATCACTTCACTTTCTACCTATTTTACAACAAATTATTCCTACAAAGCTTATTCTTCGATCTACTGCACTGTAATAAGGAAACACATTGGCAGAAACACTTATTTTCTTGTGGATACACAGCATTTGGAAGAGTAAGTATAGCAAAGCTGAAACTGATAACTTGGAAAGATTAACTTCACACAAAAATGTATTGGTTATAAATTGCACAATCTGCATTTCCATAATATTTAAACAAATTAAAATAATAATTCAATCTATATTTAGATAAAATTCTCCCAAATCATAATTCTAATAATCTCAATCAATTATAAGTAATCATTTGTGCAGTAAGATTCTGTCTACTTTTTACGGTTTACGAATTATGCAAAAGTCATCCAGAATGAACAGAACTTTTGGGGCCTATTCCCAGAAAATTTAGATTTACATTTAGTTTGTAAAAGTATTATAAACACGTGGTGTTTTAACAAAATGTTTAATAATGGTGTCACAGCCATTTTTGAGAATATAAGAAACCGTAAGTGTTTTCCAAATAAAGGGTAGTTTGAGGTGAGGGGATTTTCTTGAAACTCTTTGTTTTGTATCCTTGGGAGAAGAAAACTTTAAGTATCAAAGTTTGATATTTAATAGACTTTTTGTTTTTGACAAACACATACTTTTTTTGAAACTCTTGTTTTCCTTCTCTCTTTGCGAGGGACTTCCAGACGAATGTTACCGGTGAAATATCAAGAAAGAGTTTTACGTGAACATAATACTTCCCCTATTCTACATACTATAGAAAGTAAATTTAGATTGTATGTATTACAAAATATGATGGTAGTATACGCTAATACACTCTTTTCTTTTCTTTTCTTTTTAACTTGCATAGACCGGTTCATTAGCCGAGTCTGTGCAGGATTCATTGTTTTTGAACTTCTACAAGTTGAAATAGGATTGGTGCTCTGGCTTCCTTCCATGGAACTGTGGCATGCCAACCTCTGAAGCTTTATTACCATACGTTTTAATTTATGTTCTGTGTACCATTAATGTTTTAAAACATTCCAAATACAGTCAATAACACTAGTACTTCAATTTCCTGCCAAATAGAATTACTGTTGTATTTATCAGTCTATCAGTATTTGTCTACCTGTCTTTTCTTGCATTGAAATGCACGAAAGGGAGTGTATCTTTTCCAGTCAATTCCAGTCACCTGAAGGAACAACAACAGACTGCGCCATCTTGAGCCGGATCGATCTGCTTGCCAAGAGGCAATTGTAAAAGTTACTTATCTAGAGATCGATTTATCGAGCTCAGTTTTATACGTTATCTCTCACATGGAGGGGGTTTCTTTGTTTCTTAGCAAGCCAAGTGTAAACCAAGCTCAGGATCTCTTCTCTTCTAACTACTTTACTTCTGGTTTCCGTCAGCTCATTCCAGCTTGACTCACATGGATGCTTACTGAGCTGAGTTGCCACTTCTTCACGTATTTTTGGGGATGTAGCGGGATCTCTGCTATCGTCTCCTTCTCCGGCGTCCTTTGCTCAGTAGTTAATGGAGATTCCACTCCTAATATTTCTTAACTAATTATATCTCAGGGTGCTTTGTGGGTGAGGCGAATATTAAATAACACTGCATTGTCCCTTAATACTTGAATTTATTATTTCAAAGGTTTAACAGGCGGCTATCTTGTTTCCTTACAAAAGATGTTACCATTAAATACCTTTCCACCATTTAAATCAATTATCAGGAGCCTAATCTAACCATTTGCACATCGCTCCCCCACCACTTAAGCACGTAGATGTGCGCACAACACAATGTAAGAGTAACTGTATAAGAAATAGAATCAAAGTCAAGAGACACGAGATTATGCTCTCTCTTATATACTGCCACTGGCTGACGTCAACCTTCGCGCCATAAAATGTAACAGTATCTTTGATTGGTCCTTTGGTAGCATTACTTCACATGTTAGGAAAATAAATTGTGCCAAGTTATGCCGGCATCGCGTCCCCATGACGCGTTTGCGATAACTCAGTGCTTCCCTCTCACTTAACTTCTGGCTTGCTTTGTCTATTTCTCCAATTCCCTGTGCTTCCTGGAGGACAAGTCACTATGTCCGTTTCACTCATTTCTATATCTTTCCTTTTATATTTTACATTTTTTAGCCTAAATCCGTACTCATTAGCAAGTGGTGGTTGATGAACTGTTACCTGAAATTAAGCTAGCTATTAAGTTAACCTACAGATGCTTAATTGTTTAAATATATCTCTGCGAAATATTCTCATTGTGGAATAAAGTGGAAAAAGTTTTCATGCTGAAGATAAACCACTTCTCTTTAGAAACACTTCATGCTAAAATTCTTAGTAACATGCATACAGATAATTATGAGAAATGAGGAGGAATCATTTCTATTGGTTGTCTTAGTGGACAACTCTCTAAATTTATAACTTCCGTGTCATTAATGTCCACTAACTTTTAATGTTAAAGTGGTGCAGATTTAACTATTCTGTTCCTAAATCTTACGGGTAAAGTAAGAATTATAGAACCTCTTAACTGTGAACACTATGATGAATATTAAAAGATTAAATTCAAATTATATTATATCTTCAATCCTTTCTTCAGTTCCCAACAAAAATAAAATACAATTCTATTAAAATACCTAATTCGAAAGTACAGTTGTTTCCTTATAAAGAATAACCTTTCTGGCAACCTGATTTCTGTTGTAAACCACAAAAACATCGTTGTACGAAATCATTTTCCTTAGCTTATTTTATTAATAATGTCTCTAGTGATTTTGATTACAGTACATTTCTTTGAACAATTGGCGAAATGGAAGAATAATAGCGGTATAGGCGAATAATAGATTTTTATGGCCGTGAAACTAAGTACTGAGCAACGCTTTATTTTCAGAAGCAGTAGCCAGGCTACGTTTTCCAAGAGTAATTTGATCACCTTAAGTGTCTTCCATGTCGTCAGTTTAATATCTACGATCTTTCTTTGAGGCCTGTTTTAATTTCAGCATTCTTGGCACGACCTCGTTCAATGCCAAATATTGTTAGCCGCGCCTCGGGATATTTTCTAACGATGTATCAGGGAGTTGGCGACCAGGATGTACATGCTATCTATTGTCGATAAAGAAATAATCACTACACTGTATCTATCGGTAGTAGCCATGCGACCCCACCCAGGTTTTGCTCCCCAGGAAGATCACGTGATGTACTACACGCCCACACTCAGGGACAGTTGTCTGATGAACCGCGTCTTCCTCCACACGATTCCTGCCCATTTCCTCGAGTGTCATTATATGGAGTTTTTCTTTTCTTTCTCTACCCAGTGCTATGTACGTATATAGTAGGTTAGAAAAGGTTCTGTATTCCACCCAAAAATTCAATCTCGAGATTTCACCGGAAGTACAGCTTTTGATGACTTCTGGATGCAAAAAAGCACACAAAGAAAAATATGATGTGACTTTTTCTACATCACTGAAACAAATTATTGTAATGATAATCGAGATAAACATTAGCAGAAATTGTCTTTACTTGCTTCCTTAAGTAGAAGGGAAATATGGGAACACACTAAGTTAAAACGATAGTCAAATCTTTTAAAAGCCAGTTGCCATGTGGATGAAATTCATTTCTATGCGGAGCAGGATTTCACAACTTTCCGTGTGAGAAAAGTTTATGTATTTTACATCTGAAACAAATAACAAGGAATATCTCAGAAATGATCTATTCAACAAAACAAAAAAAAAACAAAAAATTGTGTGTTTAAACGTGATCTACAGTTTTTGTCAAGTAAGTTTTTGTCTATCTCTTACAGTTTAACAGTTACGCAAAATTCAGCAAAATGCATTCAGAATAAAGAGGTCTTTAGAGGCTATTCCCAGAAAATTCAAAATATACATTTTAATTGCCATATCAATTATTTTTAATATATGACATTTTAATCAAGTTCGTTAGAAACATTTTTGAGAAAATCGAAGTTTTCGAAATTTTTTCCAGGTAAAGGGTAGTTTGGAGGCGAACGACTTTTCTCAAAATCTTCGTGTCACATCTCTGGAAGATACTAAACTTGAATACAAAGTTTAGTATTTTATCAAATTTTCGTTTTTAAGTTATCGTGTTCACAGACACACGGACACACACACACACACACAGACTCACACACACAACAGTCACATATGGACCTTTCTGAAAATACTTTTTTTTGGATACAGGGGACCCTAAAACGCGTGTTTTCGGTGAAATCTCAGTATTGAATTTACCTTCTCTATACACTATGTACCTAGTACGAGTAGAGAAAGTAAAAACGTCCGTATTTGTCTGTGTGCATGTGTCTGTCTATGGACAGCATAACTCAAGAACGTAAAGGCAGTATAACGTGATATTTAAGTTTAGCATCTTCCAAGAATGCGACACGAAGATTTTCAGGAAACTCTCCCAACCCAAACTACTCTGTATATGGAACAGTTTTCGAAATTTTCGGTTTTATCAAATATAGCTCTCACAGTTTTAATTAACATGCCCAAAGATATTTACTTGAAATTAAAATGTGTAACCTGAGCCTCTGAAGCCTCTTCGCTCTGGATGACCTCTACATAACTGGTAAACCGTAATAGATAATAGAAAAGCTTGCTACAAACATTTATTTCTCATTAAAACACACAATTTATGTCGTAAAGCTACGTTATTTGTAGAGTTAATCATTTCCGAGATATTCCTTGTTGTTGGTTTCAACTCTGCAATGCTTATACTTTTCTCAAACGGAAGTTACCATTCGTTTCAAATATATTTTATTTTACTACCGATTATGCAAGAAGAGCGACATTCTACACAGGTTTTAAAAAAATATGACTATCACTTTATCCTAGTGTATTTCCTTACTGCTTTCTATTTACAAGAATCTGAGTAATAAGACCATTTCTGTTAATGTCGATCCTGATTAGCATGAAGTGGAATGAAGAATAAGGTTTTAACGATAATTTGTTACAAAGATATATAGAAAGTCATATGAATGGAACACATCAGCTTTTCTTTTTGTGTAGTAAGACTTTGTCTATGTAATTGTTTACCAATTATGTAAAAGTCATCCGGAGGGAAAAGGACTTTACTGCCTATTCCCAGAAAATTCAAGACACAATTTTATTTCCCATGAAAATATATTAAATATATTGTATTTTAATCAAATTTGTTATGCCCATTTTTAAAATATCCAAATTTGTGAAAAAATTGCATACAAAAGACTTAGAGGTGAGGATTTTCTTTTATATTATATTGTTGCATCCTTGATAGCGATGTGTTTAAATATCAAATGTGGTATTCATTTTCGTTTTTTGAATAACGCTGTTTAGAGATTAGCACATACACACAGGCACATATGGATCTTTTCCCAAAAATGCTTCTTTCTGGATTCAGGGGACCCCAAATTATATTTTCCTCTATTTTTCAAAAGAAACGTTTGGGGTGGAATACAATACATCCTCTGTTTACTATACATAGAAGAGAATCTATAATTGGGGGAATTCAGAATTCTCAAAACGCGCATTTTCGGTAAAATCTGAGTATCGACTTTTTGTGTGGAATACAAATAATTCTTCTACTTACGAAATAGAAAGCATAAAATGTTGCAACCCTGACTCAATTATCTCCTGCACATATGAGACTATTTCCTTTCCCTAAAGACTGTCATCTATTCTTTCAAAATATAATGTTCTTGAACTGTATTCACGTTATTTCAAGTGAACTAATATGCAACCAATTATTATTAATCTACTGCATTATTGGATATAGACATACATGTTCAGCGAAGGGACAAGTGGAGGGCTGTACGATAAAAACAAACAAACAAAAAAGCAATGATATTCCCATTTCTACTAACAATTTACTGCATCTTGCTTTAAACCTGATGAGCGTTATGTGAAAACGATAATAAAGTAGTTCATTTAATAAAAAGTCATATATTTAATATTCAAATATATTAACTTTATTTAAAAACTCTTATATGTTCTTTTCGCATAACTTTCTCTACCTATTTTGCAACAAACTCTTCTTACAGAAGTTTATTCTTCTATATACTCCATGCTAATCAAGATAAAGACTAGCAGAAATAGTCGTCTTATTGTTTGTATGTAAAAGAGCAATAAGTAATAGACTAGGCCTAAGGCTAGTCAAAACATTTAAAAGCTGGCCGCTATTTAAGTACCGAAATTGGGTTCTTTTTCTGTGACCAGGACGACAACCCGTTTGAGAAAAGTTTAAGTAATAAAAAAATTACACCAATGGATAACTCCACAAAAAATGTATTTGACTTAAATTGTGTGTTTAACGATATGCACACTTTCTCTATCTCTTACCTAATGGTGTACCATTTATACACAATCAAAAGTTATCCAGAATGAAGAGGACTTCAGAGCCTATTCCCAGAACACTCAAGATATACATTTTATTTGTCATGTAATATCTTAAACATTTGAATTTTAATTAATATGTTTTACTAAGAGTTTGGGTGGGAGATTTACTTGAAAATCTCCGTAATGTATCTTTAGAAAATACCTAACTTGAATATCAAATTTGATATTTGACAGACTTTTCGTTTTTGAGTGACACACACACGCACTCACACACAAACTTGAAATATATGAAAATAGACCTGTAAGGTTATTTCCTGCATAAAATGATTGAGAAAATGAAAAGAAATGAGGATCCTTTATTAATATTTTTCTTTCCGAAACGAAGTTTCTTCATTGAATGGAATTATTATAATTGAGAACAATCAAAATAATATTAATTAGTCAAATCATGCTATACAGAATTACTCTATTAATCAGCATATGTGTAAAAAGATCCCATTTAGACATTTTTTATTCAACGCACCCTAAACCATACATTTACGATGAACTCTTGACATAGAATTTTTTGGTTAAACATAATATCTACTCCGCCTACTTTGTACATTGTGTGTGATATAGAAATAATAAGAGTTTTCTTGGCATTCTGGGGGCAGCATTTAAAAACGCGCTTTAAATTGATAACAGCAGCCTGGATAACACTGTGCTGTCTTGCTTTATTACTAAAAAACAGTGTTTGCTATAACGAAGAAATATGTACAGAGCTGATATTAAATCAAATGGAAATGTGACACATGGTAGCAAACACCTAGGATTGATGTTAAATGCTAAATACTATATTTCAGTGATTGGAGTACTGGTGGTGGGTTAAAAGGTTCCACAGGAAAACAATATCCTCCGGGATTGTGTTTCAAGTCCCCTTGAAGAAATAGGGAGGCACCCTTGCAAATTAAGTAGCAAACCTACCCACGCACAATACAAGCCGACCGCGAAGAGTCTTCAAGTATAGCTCGCTCCATTTAACCTAAATAAAGAAGTGAGGAGGGGAGGCACGTTGTAATTCAGTTGGCTACAGGAAGGTGCGGGGGGGGGGGCAAAGTAACTTGAGAAGAAGGCAGTACCTTGATTAACACAGATCGCTCGAGCGAGAAGTAGCATTAAAAGCTTATGATTCATGAGGAGAGAATTCAAGAGAAGGCTACTGGTAAACAACTAGTGTTTCAAGTTTATTTGTATCCCTCCGCGCTTCAGCTTGGTGTGGCACCAAATTTTTTCAGACTTAGAAACTCGAGAGAATACAAAGGTAATTTTTTTCGGTACTCTTCCATTAAAATGTATGGTTATTTTCAAACCGCAAAGATCCGGGAAGAATTCTATATGCAAAAGGTGAATGGAAAATAAAATGTAGTTTGATCTGTGAATGTTTTTTCAATAGAAAAAAGTTTCACGCATTTTTATAGCTACGAAGCAAACAAGGAAAGTCTTATGGCACTATAAGATAGAATAACGATTTTTTTCTTTGGCAGCTCATTTCACCACATTTTAGTATTTTTCAACAAAAATACAGCAATTGTAAATTACGCTTGAGTAACAGCGTCGCTATATCGAGTTATAGGAATGAATAACTGACTTCACAGAAACTCCCAATTTCGTATCTTCGGTAACAACATAGTTGGCAACATTTTATGTACTTCTTATGTAAAATAAATTCGTAAAAACACATACATGCTGAAACTACTCTATCTTTACAAAGGATTCTTACTTTATCTATCATGCTAATCGAGGAATACATTAGCAGAAATTGTCTTATTACTTGCTTCCTTGTAAGTAAAAAGACATACGGATATACAGACTAACGTGATACTCAAATCGTATAAAAGTATCGCTATATGAAACAATTGAAATATCAAGGAATATCTTGGAAACGTTTAATTCTACAAAAAATGTATATGACATAAATTGTGTGTTTTAACGAGATTTACATGTTTGTGTTGTAAGTTTTTATCTATCTATTAGGGTTTACCAGTCATACACAATCCACCTAGGATGAAGAGGACTTCGGAGTCTATTCCCAGCAAATTCAAGATATGCATTTCATATGTAATAAAATATCTTAAACTTATTGTACCTTAATCAAAATTGTTAAAGTAATTTCTTACCAAAAAGTTTCATTTAAAGGGTAGTTTGGAGAGGGGAATTGTCCTAAAAATCTTTGTATCCCATTCTTGGTAGATACTGAACTTGAAATGAACTTAAGATACTGAACTTAAATACTAAGTTTTGATCTAAGCAACTTTTCGTTTTTGAGCTGCACTGTCTCCACACACACACACACAAACACACAAACACACACAAACATACAAACATACACGTACATTTTTCTAAAGTCTTACGTATTTCTGTTCATCTCTTTAACAAATTAAAAATCTGCTTCTGTTTACGTCATATTAATCGAGAAAAACGTTAATAGAAATGATCTTATTACTTGCTTCCTTGTAAGTAGGAGAGAAATCAGGGAATACACTCGGTTAAAGCGATTTTGCATGGCTAGAAGTTGACAAATTTCTGAATGAGAAAAGTTTTAAGTATTTTAAAACTGAAACCAATAACAAAAAATATCTCGAAACTGGTCAACCCCACAAAAGTGTATATGAGATAAGTTCTGTGTTTTGACATCTACAGTTTTGTGTACTGAGTTTTACTACTTGATCTCTTACAGTTTACCAGTCATGCAAAATTCATACTAAACAAAGAGCGCTTCACAGGCTATTCCCAGAAAATTCAAGATACACATTTTATCTATCATGTAAATTTTTTTTATAATCAGTATTTTAATCAAAATCTTTAGAGCCCATTTTAAGAAATTCAAAAATTTCGAAATGTTTCCCATCAAAAGGGCAATTTGTGGTGGGGGGATCTTTCTTAAATTCTTCGTGTTCCATGCTTTGCAGATATTAACCTTAAATACGACATTTGGTATGCACACTGTGCAAACGTGATAAAGACAATAAAAATAAAAATACCAGTTGCCCCTCTTCACTTTTTGTTTTAATTGAGTAGGTGTAATTTTAAATAAGAAAGGAAGAAAGCCGTTCACTTAACTTTACCGCAATTAAATACAACATTAACATTCATTCTGGGAAAGCTCCTTCCTAACATCCTTCATATTCATAGTAGTAATAATGACTTTATATTGGCTGTGTTTGCAGGAACTTACACCTAAGTTTGTCTGAAGTTGGAAGTTGGAAATTAGAAAATACTAACATCACGAAATGTTGTTGGCATCAAAACACCGTTTTGTTGGTCCTAATTTTTTTTCGACAATGGTGTTTTTGATTCACTTCCCGCTTTTTGCGTCACGGTAAACGTTGAAATTGGTAGAGAATTCATTCTGGTAACATAAACTAGCCCACTTTTTGCGAGTTTCTGCACGTATGTGAACTATATTCTTCTTCGCTAGTTATGCTCCTCGCATGGTGTACTAAGAGCATAGAATAGACCAAATAGATGATCAACCCGGCGCCTGAAAACAGGGTGAGGAAGATGATATGAAGGGAGTGAAAGAAAAGTGATTACGGAGAATGTGATGGAATGAATGGCGTGGGAAAACGGATAACCTGAATAAAACCCTCCCAGATGTTGCTCTGTCCATCACAAATCACATCCAGATCATTAGGATTTTTCCCAAAATGAATTGCAATCCAATTTATAGTTCAAAGTGCTATAATCTTTGCATCTACTATTCTTATTATATCATCTTTATTATTTTATAATAAATAGTAAACAAATAAAATAAGGAGTTAAAAAAATTATTCAATTCAATAGTCTCCCCCCCCCAAGGATCGAACTCGGAGCACCATGGTGAGAAGCGATAGCAAAACTACAAAATCTTTAACGTTGATATAACTCTTATTGCAGATACAGAATACAATCATATTACAATTTAAGTCTTACCTGGTGTTTCCTTACATCTTACTTGTTAATGAATAAGTGTCTACTTACTATTTAATTAATGCAGAAGTTATTAAGTACGGCCAATTA
Organism: Hymenopus coronatus; assembly: GCA_030762935.1. NCBI lineage: Eukaryota > Metazoa > Arthropoda > Insecta > Mantodea > Hymenopodidae > Hymenopus > Hymenopus coronatus. The sequence goes on along the minus strand of CM060888.1, from coordinate 116,025,741 downwards.
TCAGCAATGATAATCGATCGTCACTTTCCTGACAATATCAATGTTGGTGATCTAACTGGAAGCATTTGTTGGCCATGGGGAAGCAAGGTCTTTAGTTGTATAAATTTCTTAAAGATAAGTGCGGAATTTTTTGTGAGAAGTTCTGTTTAATTAAATTCAGCTTATAAAAATGCCGTCATGTATTTAAAAAATATAAAATAGTAGTTCAGTCTATAATTAACTAAAATTCTACCTGATAATCAGTTATATAAGGGAACAGGGTATATTATCAGCTTTAATATACAACTGTGATCTCCAAGGTATCTCAAATACAAGAAATTTTTGTCCTCTGAGATAACACACTATGAATGTGTTTTATTCACCTCGACCACTTAGTTAACCATCAGCTATTGTTTAGAGATTGGTTTTATGACATCACATGCAATATATTAATAGTATTAGTAATATTAATAATAACCCAACCATAAAAACACTTCGGATTTTCGTGGCCTTATAGACTCTATGCCAGTATACGTTTAAAGTTATGGTAAAAAGTATAGATAGGAGCAAACCTAAAGTTCGCCATTATAAAAATAAATTAATAGGTGGAACAAACTGCATTTTTAACGCCCTCTTTATTAAAAAAATACTTTGGAACAAATAACTAAAATTATCCTGAGAAAGTAAACGAGCAATAAGTTAAAATAGATATTATGACTAATCGGTCTTACCCTCCACGTATTTACGTCTAGGACTTACAAGCGGTTTAATAGGGATCAGAAGCCTGACGAGAAGTCAACGGTACGAAACCACAGAATGGAGAACTTGGAACGAGTGGTTGGGCCCGTAGCCAGGCATAAGCGTGAGGAAGTGAATGATATGAAATACAAGCGAAGATAGGAAAAGTGATGATGGAACAATGGGTGGAATGAGTAGCGGGAGAAACCAGAGGACCGGTAGAAAGCTGGGCCATACGCAGCTTCGACTACCACAAATCCCACATGCGGGCGCTTGGGATCGAACTCGGATAGTGTAGGTGGGAGGCGAGAGGACTAACCACTGGGCCACGGCGCCGTATGGACAAAATCTAATATTGAACATTATCCCATATATTGTTTCCTTATCAGTAGTATAGTCACCCAGATTTGCATCTTTGGCGTTAATGTTCGATCTTTTGAAAATACAAACTCAAATAAGAAAATAGTCCTGAAACGGTATTACTACCGGTATTTTTAAGAGAAAAAATCCTATACTCACTGCCTCTACCCATTTCCTTTGTCCCTGTTGGGAATTTAGTGAACTAAGTTGGGAGGTTTCTCTCCATTGCACACATGCTCGAATAAACCAAATTAGAAGCGATATCGCTAAAAGGGGAGAAGGAACCTTCACTTTATTGTCTACCCTCAATTCTTCTGGAGATCTGGGCACTAACGGCAGTGGGGAAACCGCAACGAAAGGAAAATTGAAAAACGACTTCTGAGGCTGCAATTGCGGTGAGGTCACGTAAGTCGATACCACAAAAACTCTAGATTTCATTAGCTCTCGATAACGAGCACAAATGGAAAGGAGACGGGGTACGGATGTTGATAAAAAAGAAACGGTAACAAATCCTATTTTTACGGCGATTAGCAGCTCAACAGGTTTCCAAGAAACTGGATTCAGAAAATGGCATTTGGCTCAAGTACGAGAAAACCCTAAAAATAAAGCTCCCAATTCAAGTCTACATAAGGCTAAAGTGTTATTTCAAGAAAAGAAGTGTTTTATAAAGTTGAATACTTAGCACATGAATAATACCTCAGTTTTTCATTTGAACCTTATTAATACCAGTTTTGCGTGTATGTTGAATATGTTTGTATTATGGGGAGACTAAACGCTCAAAATCACTAAACAGTTGTTTTAATTTTTGATGCACTTTTGTAATTTGCTCTTTAAATTTATGTATGTATATATATAAATTATAGTTGTAGGCTCATTACTTGTATTCTAATTTGTTTTAAATGAGTCTAAATCTGTCATTCTGTACTACTTCAAAGAAAACTTCATAAATCCTTTATTTTTGCTGAAAATAAGTAAATTTAGGCTCATATTCTAGAGAAAATTTTCATCTCCAAATCGGTACCTATGCTGAATATACAGCTTCCGTTTCAGCAGTCATGTGGTTTTTACTTTCTCTGCACATATTATGTACATAGTGTATACAGAAGGTATTGTATTGCACCCAAAAATTTGATACCCAGGTTTCAGTGGAAATACATGTTTTGAAGCTCCCTGAATCCAAAAAAACATTTTTAGAAAAATGTCCATGTGTGTATGTGTGGGTAGCATAGCTCAAAATCGAAAAGTCCATTAAATACCAAACTTGGTATTTAAGTTCTGTATCTTCCAAGGATACGAAACGAAGATTTTCAAGAAAATATACCCACCGCCAACTACCCATTGCATGGAAAAAATTTCGAAAAATTTTTATTTTCTCAAAAATGGCTCTAACGATTTTGGTTAAAATTTCATATATGTTTATTTATATGACAGATAAAATTTATATCTTCAATTTTCTGGGAATAGCCTCTGAAGACTACTTTATTCTGCGGAATTTTGCATAACCAGTAAACCGTAAGAGATTGATAAAAACTTAACAGAAAAAAATGTAGAGCGCGTTTAATTATACGATTTATATTATTTATAATCATATGTAATGACCGTACTTATACTTTTCTCATACGAGAAATGGCCATCTCCTGTCCATACAACAAAAGTACTTCTATCACAGCAACCGGCTTTTTAAAAGATTTGATTATCGGTTTAGCCTAAGGTTGACCCTTATTTCTCTTCTACTTACAAGGAAGCAGGTAATACAACAATTTCTGCCAATTTTTTCTCGATTAGCATTAAGTAAGTGGAATAATAAGTTATTTAACAATAATTTATTGCAGAGATGTAGAGAAAGTCATGCAAATGGAACACATCAGTTTTGCTGTTGTTGTTGTTTTTTTCTTAAAACATGTGAAATCTTATTCCAACGGTTTCACTTTAAAAGATTTATTTGGATAGATATTTTAAAATATAAGTGACTCTTTCCTTTCCTGAAACTGTCGAGGGTTGATCAATGACATTTTAGGATAATAAAAATAACTGGATGCTTTTGTGGAAAAAGATTGGTTTTAATAGGATTGATTTTTAAAAAAAATAATTACTGATATATTTCCAAAAACATGTCCGCCCAAAATTTATACATCCCATAATGAAAGCATTTTCGTTTTATTCTAATTCACTTGAACAAATTTAAATTAATGAAATTAATAAATGATCGCGCAATTGAATTACTGACTTAGGTGTGCGTTTTCATTAGTATGTATAAAATAGAGACTTAGCCGATGCATTTCGTTCAATTTGTGTTTTATAAGGTTAAGCACAGGATGGCTGAAAATGAGTGAACAAGGAATGAAAGAAGCCAATAATAATTATACAGATTAGTTTCACGAGAATTGTCAACAGGTTTCGTGAATGGCATAAAGAAAAGCGAACCGCACGTCTCACTAAGCTCTTTAGAAGCCAGGACACTTTAGAATGACAGATCTACTTGTCCGAAATATGGATTAATAATCTTAAATCTCAGATTTATTGAAAACAGAGAAAACCTAGTAAGTTGTTCTCCTCTCTGTGATGACATCCGCTGCTAGAAAAATAGGTATTCTGATTTGTTGAACACATCATACTTATTTTTTCTCATCTTGGAGTCTACACAGCCTCACCAGATGGCAGTGATTGATGTACTGATACTGAAACACTTTGTTTCAACATTTGCCCTTTACTAGGATTAACTTTACAATATTCATTGAATTGTGTAAAGGTGCAATATGAAATACGAAAGATGTCTAATTGCCCTACTGTAAATACGACAATAGAGTGAGACATTGAACATTAAACATTAAGCTGGAGTACAAGTCCTTTGCAATTGCTATATTAGTTTTATGGTGTGATGATACAATTAGATTTATGAAATGTTTTTAATCCAGTACTGAACTGAAGTATGCTTTCCTTTTTACTTTCTCTATACGTACTATGTACATAGTGTATAGAGAAGATATTGTAATGCACCCAAAAATTCGATACCAAGATTTCACCGGAAATATATGTTTTAAGATACTCTGAATACAAAAGAAGCATTTTTATAAAAATGTCCTTGTGTGTGTCTGTGGGCAGCATAGCTCAAAAAGGGAAATCCCGTTAAATACCAAACTTGGTATTTAAGTTCGGTATCTTCCAAGGATGCGACACGAAGGTTTTCAAGAATATCCCTCCACCCCAAACTACTCTTCACATGGAAACATTTTCGAAAATGTTTATTTTCTAAAAAATGGCTCTAACGATTTTGTTTAAAATATCGTATATTAAAGATATATACCTGCAAGTAATATGTATATCTTGAATTTTCTGGGAAGAGCCTCTGAAGACTACTTTATTCTGGAAGAATTTTACGGAACTGTGTGAAACTGGTAAACCGTAGGAGATAGAAAAAACTTACCACACAAAAATTGTAGAGCACATTAAAACACACAATTTATGTCATGTGTGTATATATATATGTATATATATATATATATATATATATATATATATATATATATATTCGTGGAGTTGATCGTTTTTTAGGTATTCCTTGTTGTTGGTTTTTTTTCCTTGAAAAACTTATACTTTTCTCATGCAGGAATTTGTCAAATCGTGTCCATACAAACAAAGGAACTTCAGTGACATAGCAACCAGCTTTTGACTATCAGTTTAACCTATGGTACACTCTTATTTCGCTTCTAATTACAAGGAAACAAGTAATAAGACTATTTCTGCTACTTTTTTCTCGATTAGCATGAAGTAAATAATAGAAGCATAAACTTTCTAACAATAATTTGTTGCACAGATGTAGAGAAAGTAATGTGAATGGAATACATCAGATTTTTCTAAATAAAACTGTGGCAGAGGAAACTTTTTTTTTTTTTTTGTTGCCGGTGTCTAATGATCGATTTAATCAAGGTATAACTTAACTATAGTAGATCGGTACATTAGAATGTTCTAAAGATAGGTTGAAACATATTTAATAATTCAGTTTGGAGATGCTTAGAAAAAACTGAAATTTTGCGAAACAAACTTATAATGTAAAAGGGCAGCAAAACATTTAAATTAAATTAAATAATTGTAGGTTCATTTTATGAAATAAGTATTCACTACACACACCGTAGCTGATTCAATTTGATAACTGAAACCAAAATTCAAGTGGTCAACTATAATAATGATAATAATAATACTAATAATAATAATAATAATAATAATAATATGTGAAATTCGCTATAAAAGACTCAAATATGCTTATTTGTCGCCTTATTTCACGATTTGTCGAGATTCTATTCATGCATATAATACTTATTATAACACTCTAATTTGTTAATGTTAACAAAATAAGTTGTATATAGATTATATCTCGATCTAGAAAAATACCCATCATCTTTTCAGCATGTTCTATATGAAAGGATATAGAAAACACTGTCCATAGAAAATTATTTTTTTAATTTCTGAATTTCTCTATTCCATTTAGTGGTGCATTTATGTAGGATGAAAACTACAATGTCAGGACACATTGGTATAATTTGTATTAATTTGTGGTGTTTTACTTTCATTTTTCTTATCATGTTGGAAAGCTGAATTTCCTGCATTTTATACTGGTAATTCACCTTCGCGTGTGTTATATGTGCTTTGCTGCACAGGTGTATACATGACGTATTATAACCGTCTTGGCCTTTGATATAAAATATGTATGGAATATAATCATGTTGACATTTTGAAGTTTGCCGTTTAACCCTTACTTATAACTTAAAAAGTTAGCTTGCCCTCCCTGTTCGGACGATTTACAGGTGGATAACAAGGACCAGACGACATTACATTTTAATCGTAGAATCAAGAACCCGGAACGAGAGAGCCAGACATGAGAATGAGGAAGTAGATGATATGAAGTGAAGGTGAAACAGATGACAACAATCGGTGGAAGGAATAGCGGGATACGCCACTTTATCCACCACAAATCAATTGAACGGATGGCCTAGGTGAGAGACGAGCGCTCTAACCGCTCGGCCATGCTGACGCCTCTCTTCCTCTTTACTGGTTAACTTTAGTTAGATTTATTCTTACAATGAACTGCAAGTCATTAATTTTATGGTCTTTTCTTGGAATTATCTTGCTGAGCACATTGTATAAGCACACAACACATACGAGTGCAATGCATAATCTCGGAAGTAAAAAACACTCGACTTGTATTCAGAAACCTTGTCCCCAATGAGCACTTACTACATACTTGCATTGCAAGAACACTGTTTATTCTACCTATATTACAATTTTCTTATTTCCGAACTAAAATAGTATTATTTAATATTATGCATTTATATCACCAAACAAGTTAAACAATCTAACAGTGATGTAAGCCTCACAACGCTTTAAAAACAAATTTTAAACAACATTTGTACTGTATGATAAATGTATACTTAATTTTTCTCACTTTTTACTTCCTTGATATTTTGCAATTCCTAAACCCACCTTTCTTCCATAAGAATGGAGATAGAGGTCCTAAGGATCATCAATGTGCGTTTCAAAATTGGTATAATAAAATATTACTCAAGTTGTGGTTATCTTGCTTACCCTTTAATCTTATATTTAAACATTATGACTATTATAGTTTTTAATACCAGTAAATTGAAATTCCAATCCGAAAATTTGTTACTGAGCTATCAAGAATCTGTATTTAAAAAAAATGCATTTATTGCATGATTGCACGTATTTATTGGGAAGGTTTTTAATTGACAAATTGAATATTTAGTTAAAGGTATGTAGGAAAATACGACTTTAACTGAAAGCTTTTAGAAATTCAGCAGTTAAGTACTATCGCGCACAGTATAACTATATTATTAGCTTTTATTTACCATTTTACACTAAACCATCTCGATTATTCACTTGGTTTGTCTATCGCAGTTATATATATTCTTTTATAGAAGCGTAGTATCCTTCAACTAATACATTGCTGAGACAGATACATAAATTAAAACATTACAGCTAATAATATGCACTGAAATAATCATTATTTATTATGAAAGGCATAACTTGGATTACTATCAGCATATTGTATGTTTTGATAGCTATTTTAATATTAGTGTTTTTAAGCACAGATTGTTATTTAACTTACCTAAAGCAGTCTAAGAAGTGGAACACCTTACCTGAAACAAAAGGAAAGCACATATTATTGAAAATAAACCTTCTGATAATGAGTAATCTGATGTAAAACAATCATTTGGCTTTTTCTACCCTCTGCCATTTATTATTGGGTATATACATTATTCCTATAAATATTTATTTTCTTTGAGGTAAATTTAGTAATAGTTACACCAAAAGGATGAAATAATTCAACTTTTTTGATAACCGATATCTCGTAAATGGCAGATGCCTCACCCAAAAAAAAAGATAGAAATTCACACAAAAAAGTTATTTGAAATAAAGTGAGAGTGAAAACGGTTAAAAGCCGGTGGCTATGGCTACAATTTAAATTCCTTTCTCTTTGCATGACCAGTGAATAGGGACGACCCCTTTGAGGAAAACCTAAGCATTGTACATTTTCAAACCATTAACAAGGAATATCGCGGAATTGTTAGCTCTAAAAATGTATTATTCTTCTGCACTTCAAGGTTCAAGCAATTGCCTAAGGTCCATTTTCGTGGATTTAACTCTATATTTTCCTCGGTCGTTTTAAATTATTTTCTTCTGCGGTTTGTGCTTATTTTCAATAGCTAGAATTTTATATCATCAAACCACCTGAGATGTGCTCTCTATATTCTTTAGTCTGCTTGTTTACATTAGAAATTGCCAATTCTGCTTGAATGCCATCATTTTTATATGGCCCCTCCTTGAACAGGTTACGTATTTTAACGAGATCTTTATTCTTATAGTAAGTTTTTTTTATCTCTTACGCTTTGGCAAAAGTCATTCAGAATGAAGATAACTTCAGAGGCTATTCCTAAGAAATTCAAAATGTGAATTTTAATGTAAATATCTTTAATCTACTTGTGGTATCTAAATTGAACTTGTTAGAGCCATTTTTGTGAATATAAAAACTTTCGTAAAAAATTTAAATTAAAGGATATTTTGTATTAGAGGATTTTCCTGAAAATCCTTGTGTCGCATCCTTGGAAGATACTAAACGTAAGTACCAAATTTGGTGTTTAAAGATTTCTTTTCCCTTTCTTTTGAGTTATGCTGCCCCCCCTACTCACGCAAACATAAACATGCACCTTTTTCTAAAAAAATATATTTTTATATTCAGTAGACCTCAAAACATGTTTTTTCGGTGAAATCTCGGTATTGAATTTTTGGATATCTACTAGACCTTCTCTATCCACTAGATATGTACATGGTGCTTAATGCAGAAAGTAAAATGATTTAGTCCCCTGATCGCAATAATGTTTCCGCTTTGCTAAAGCTTTCCACATTTAGCTAACAAACACTGAGCTTCACTGAGTTTTTATCATCAGTCTCGTTGACTTGAATAGTTTTCAAGAAGCAGACTGAACATTACTAGGTGGGCTCGAAACAGTCCCTTCTAATGGGTTCTGCTCTGATTCTTAAGTAAGACTCACTAACAGTAACATAAGCAATTAGCGACTCTTGCAGTAGATTAAATGCACAACACCTTCAATACCTATGTTCAAACTTTCCTCTGAAAGTGGAAATGAAATCTAAAATTACTGTCGCCAACAAATAGAGATGTAGCGCTTTTGAATTACATGATTTCCGGAAGACTCGAAAAGAAAAATTCTGATGTGTTACACTTACATGACTTTCTCCAGCTGCTCTACAAACAATTTCCTACTCTTCCTTCTACACAATGCTAATCAAGATAAACATTATCAGAATGTTCGTAACACTTAGTTTCCTTTAAGTAGAAGGGAACAAAAGGAATACGTTGTGCTAAAGTGATAGTCAAGTGGTTTAAGCTATCGTTATGCAATTGTCAATGTAATTCGCTTCTTTGCTTGGCCAGAACAAAAGAAAAACGGACACTTCCTGTCTGAGAAAAGTATAAGTACTTTTTAATTGAGGCTAATAACAAGGAATATCTCTGAAATGGCTACCTCCACAACAAAAACGTAAAGGACATAAAGTGTGTGTTTGGCGAGATCTACATTTTTGTATAGTACGTTTTGGTCCACCTCTTGTGGTTTAGCAGTTAAGCAAAATTCGGCAAAATTCATCCAGAATAAAGATATCTTCAACGCTATTCCCATAAAATTGAATTTAAACATTTTGGTTGTCATGTAAACATCTTTAATATACAATATTTTAATAACAATTATTAGTCATTCTTTAGAACATCAAAATTTTCGAAAACTGTTCCATGTAAAGGGTAGTTTGTTGTAGGGGGGTTTTCTTGCAAATCTTCGTGTCACATCCTTGGAAGATACCAAACTTAAATATGGAGTTTCGTATCTAAGCATCTTTTCGTTTCTGAGTTATGCTGTCCACAGCACACACACACACACACACACACACACACACACACACACACACACACACACACACACACGGATTTGTTTCTGAACATACTTTTTTTTTTATTCAGGGGGTCCTAAAACATGTATTTCCAGTGAAATCTCGGTATCGAATTTTTGGATGGAATACAATACCTTCTCTATCCACTATGCATATTGTACATACGGGGTAGAGAAAGTAAAAAAACAATACTTAAAATTTCGATGTTTTGTCACTTTCAGTAACTATTTAGAACTTTCCGTAACAACAGCAACAACAATAATAACTTATAATAAGCAGTGGTGTAACTAGTATCTCATTTATTATTATTTAATTTAATCTTTCGGAAGATGTATGTCAATTAAGACGCTAGATTTATGCAAGATGTGTGGTAGAAGGTGGTATTTGGAGAGAACATTGTTACAGATTTCATTTGAGACGTGAATCATCTTGTTCCTAATATTATGTTGTTTTTTTCTTTCATACAAGAAAGAAAGAATGAAAAAGAAAGTACGATAAAAGGTAAGACCATTAAAAATCGCTGTTAATGTAGCATGTTGTAGGTAAAACGTCAATAGTATTAAAACTACATTCTAAAAACCAAAATTTCCTCTATCAAAAGCTAACTAGAGTCGTCTAAAAATATACCTAAACACTGGTGTTAAAGAACTTGAAAATTCACCTATATACGGCAAAAGATGTGATTAGAAGGAAAGAAATATTCTATTAGAAATCTTTAAAACGTATGGCGCCACTTGAGGAATAGCTTTCCAGACTATACGCGTCGCATAATATACAAGTTGAAGAAATAAGAGGAAACAGAGGTGCAAAATTAAAAATGGCTAGAGATAGATTACATTTGATTTGCATCTCTATAAAGTTAATAAAACCAGTTCTATGAGTCTGTAAGCCGCAATAAATTATGATGCTGGTTTGACTACCGAGCAATATTACTTGAAGCATTAGATTTATGCACTTAAGAGTCTAGCCTATAAAATCTGCATCTCTACTTCCCATTAACCATAATGCCGTTATCAGCGTACTTAGCTTATATAATTAAAACCCTTACCCTCATTACATGCACTCTCATTATATATTACGTGCATGCTCTGCTAATCGCGGTGAATGTTTTTCAAAGAAATTCCTTAGTTCGAATTGAAGCAATAAAATAAATATAAAGATATTTTATATTCAATAGTTCATTTTCCAATGACAGAGAAAAAGAATTTTTAAAATGTTAAAGTGACCTTTCATAAAACTCCTTGGAATTTAAAAGAAATTATCTATTTATTTACTTTTAATATGATTGACTTTTATTAGGAAATCTCCTGTTTAATGATATGCACTATACAAGACATATTTTTTACTTTCTCTACACGTACTATGTAAATAGTGTATAGAGAAGGTATTGCACTCCACTCGATACCGGGAATATATGTTTTAGAGTCCCCTGTATCCAAAAAAGAAAAGCATTTTCAGAAAGAGGTCCGTGTGTCCGTGTGTCTGTGGACACGATAAATCATAAACGAAAAGTCAGTAAAATACCAAACTTGGTATTTAAGTTTAATATTTTCCAGGGGTGCGACAGGGAGATTTTGAGAAAAATCCCCCCACCCATTATATGGAACTTTTTTGGAAAATTTGTTCAAAGATGGCTCTAACGATTTCGGTTAAAATAGCATATATTAAAGATATTTAACTAACAAGTAAAATGCATACCTTGAATTTTCTGGGAATAGCCTCGGAGGACTACTTTATTCTGGATGAATTTTACGGAATTTTGTATTACTGTTAAACCGTAAGTGATGGACGAAAATTCAAAACACAAAAAATGTAAAAGAAGTTAAAATACACAATATATGTTATATACATTTTTGTCTTGAAGTTGATCGTTTTTAGAATATTCCTTGTTTTTGGTTTCAGTTTTGAAAAACTTATATTTTTCTCATACAGGAATTTGTCAACTCCTGCCCATACAAACAAAGGAACTTCAGTCACATAGTAACCAGCTTTTGACTATCACTTTAACCTATGGTACTCCCTTATTTCGCTTCTACTTACAAAGAAACAAGTAATAAGACTATTTCTGCTAATTTTTTCTTGATTAGCATGAAGTAAATACAAGCATAAGCTTTTGAGCAATAATTTGTTTTGCGATATGTAGAGGAAGTCATGTGAATGTAACAATAAGATTTTTTTTAAAATGATTGACTTTTATTAGGGAAGCTCCTGGTTAATGAATGAACGATACCAGACACCTTTTTTAAGCTTAGCGTCGTTTAACCTAATTGGTCATATTGGACGATGAATGAAATCAGTAAAATGATGCTCAAATGATTTCGAGTAGCGCACCCTAAGCGAAATTTGAACTCATGATCTCTTGCATGTGAAGCAGACAGCTGCCCCCGCATTACTGAGTTAGGCTCATGTCATTGTTGTTAAAGGTTATAAAGTAAAATAACTCAAACTCATTTTACTATCATTTATATAATATTGTACTAAAAGTAAAAAAATAAACGTAATACCAAAACAGCTAGAACAAGGTGTACCAAGTAATAGTGCAATAGCAGTTCATGCAGTGCTTCCTTAACTGCAAAAGCTTCACAGGAGAAAATGGAAAAACATTTCGGTAGTACGTAGAGCATGCTGTGGGAAGGCATGGCGTCCTTCATTTGTTGCTGATTCATCCATGAAGATTTCCATAGCATCTCCATGACTTCTGGTGCCTTCTTCTTACTCTTCTTCAACAGAGCATCTCGGAAATGATTAACTCCAGAAAAACTATTATTGGCCGAGTGAGACACTGCTCACCTCTTACTAAGACGACCAGGGTTCGATTCAAGAGGACCGTATGGGTGATTTAGGGTGGACAAAGCGGCGTCTGAGCGGTTTTTTGCTGTTTCCTCCGTCATTCAATCCACCAATTGCTCCATAATAATCTTTCCTGTCATCCGTTATACATTTTACATTTCCTCAATTTCATACAAGGCATCAGGCTGACCATCCATCCTGGCTTCTCTCAGATCCAGAGCCTCTGCTCCTCCACAGGCATCTGACATCAGATGCAAACTTGTAAGCCCTACATACGAGGAAGGTAAGCACAGAAAGAAAGAAACTAAGAAAGAAAGAGAGAAAGAAAAAGATGTATAATTTAATGAGATTTACATTTTTTGTGTGGTAAAATTTTTGTTTACCTCTTACAATTTACAAGTTATGCAAAAGCTAGTCAGAATTAAGAGGACTTAAGAAGGTATTCCCACAAAATGCAAGATATATCATAAAGTTACACCATTTTAATTAAAGTCCTTAAACATATTTTTAAGAAAATAACAATTTTCCAAAAAAGTTCCGTATAAAAGATAATTTGTGATGTGGGTATCCTTAAAAATCTCTTTGTGGCAACCTTGGAAGATGCAGAACATAAAGTTTCGTATTTAATAGAATTTTTTAGTTTTGTTGTACCCAGACGTTTTTCCAAAAATGCTCTTTGGAATCAGCAGATCTCTAAAGTCATTTCTAGTGAAATGTTGATATCGAACTATAAGCTGTAAAGGAATACTTTCTATAGCCAGTTATCACTGTTTAATTATGAGGAAAACATTAGACCAAATCATGCACTCTATTTCTCGGAACTCAAAGTGAGATACGTTTTCCTTATTCTTCTTGCCAGAGGGTCGGACGATCTGGAAATGTAACCATATAATTATGACGTCATTGTTGACTTTATTCTTAATCCATATATAATTACTGCTCTTCGGTTCTCCAAAACAGGTCATTTAGCATAGTTTAAATGTGGTTTATATTTTATCTGTAATATTCACTTGTGTTATAAATGTCTGCCTCAACATTTATTAATACAGAAATAACATTGCATGTAGAACAATGTCAAATTTTTCCTAAATTTTCGTTTAAGGCTATTATTTCTTTTTATTCTGATTATTCTCTTGTTATACCAGGATTTTGTACTTTTTCTTGTGTCTTTAACGTTTCAAACTAAATATTATTCAGCGTTTTCAGTTCACAACCTTAGCAAAACCGGCTTTAATTAATTATTGCACACAAATCAGTTCACCAACTACTGGTTTTGCGTTTTGAAAAAGAAAAAGTTTTGTGGTGAAGTCCATGGCAATAATGTTGCGTTTAAACCAAAAGGATGTAATATACACACGAGAGCAAGTCAACTTGCCGAAATATGGAACCACGTGTTTAGATTGTAAAACTTTAGTATAGGAGCTCCTCCCACATTCATGACACTACCTGATTCTAGTTAAACACACGATTGGCTTACCGATTTTTACTTTCTCTAGACCGTGTGCACAATGTACACAGTGGATGCGGAAGGTGGTTATTATATTTCACCCAAAAATTCTATATCGAAATTTCACTGGAAATACATGTTTTAAGTTCCCCTGGGTAAAAAACATACTTAGAAATATGTCCGTGTGTGTCTGAGGGCAGCATAGCTCAAAAACGGAAAGTCGGTCAAATACCAAACTTAGTTCCAAAGATGCGACACGAAGATTTTCAATAAACCCCTCCCTCGCTCCAACTACCGTTTACATGAAATATTCTTCGAAAAATTTTGTTTTCTCATTAATGGCTCTAACGATTTTATTAAAATGTCATTTGTTTAAGATGTTTTCATGAAAAACGACGTGTGTATCTTGAATTTTCTGGGAATTGCATCTGAAGACCTCTTCATTCTGGATGACTTTTGCATAACTTTTGTAGAACTGGTAAACCGTACGAGATAGACAAAACTTTGTACACAAAATGTACACAAAAACACAGATCTCAATAAAATACACATTTGTCATGTACAGTTTTTATGAGTTAACCGTTTTCGAGATATTCCGAGTTATTGATTTCAGTTTTAATGTACCTTCTTAAACTTTTCACAAACGGGAGAGATCTTTCTTGTCGTCTCTCTTTTGTTTACTCCTAGCAACCAAAGGAGACCGATTTTCAATTTTTTTTCAGTTAGCAACTGGCTTTTAAAAGACCTGACTATCGTTTTAACCAAGTAGTACATTCCCTTATTTACCTTATACCTACAATGTAGCAAGTAATAAGACCAATTCTGGCAATGTCAAATTGGCATAACGTAGATAAATATGTGTTGTAAAAGGTTTGTTTGTGGAACAGCTCTAGAGAAAGTCATCTCAATAGAACTATGAGATATTTTTCGTGATCTCGAATGTTCACCGTAGGCTAAGGTCTAAGTTGTGAAAAAAAAAATGAATTTACTGTTATTGATTATTCTTTAATAAACTGTAAAAATAGAATCAGAATGAAAGAGTTTGTTAGTCAACAATGGCGCATGTTATCTCAAAATAAGTTGAAAACGCCTTCCATAAAATACTAGTCAATGGAAAATTTCCTGCCGTATGAGAATTTTTTTTGTAGCTCAGATAGAAGAGCAAATGGGAAACCGAATGGGCTGAATCCTATCCTTGGCAGTGCTTCTTCTATTCTTATTGTAACTTTCCAAATATATATCTGAGTTTCAGTAAAAGTTATTATCGGAGTTTTGCTAAAAATGGGTAGCCATAAAGAAGATGCCAACTCTTTTAACGTAATATGAAGTTGCACTTTTAAAATGATTCCCCGGATTACGTGACTAATTTCTGTATAGGTAATTATTTTCCTTACCAGGCTTTTATAATTTTGTTCTTATTACTAAACTTGTCCAGTAACTCCGTTGGTGGTATTTTGTTCTCCAGTTTGACCCTGTTCTTGGAAATACTCCATATAACTCCACAGCTCAATAAGCGCATTAATCTTCATTTTGATGATCATAAACATTTTAAAAAAATTCTGACGTGTTCCATTCACATGAATTTCTCTACATCTCTGCAACAAATTATTGTTAAAAAGCTTCTGCTTCTATTTACTTCATGCTAATGGAGAAAAAAATAGCAGAAATAGTCCTATCACTTGCTTCTTTGTAAGAGAAGCGAAATAAGGGAGTACCATAGGTTAAAGTGATAATCAAAAGCTGGTTGCTATTTGACTGAAGTTCCTTTGTATGGAGAAGAGGTAACAAATTCCTGGTTCAGAAAAGTGCTTTTAAAGCTGAAACTAATGCCGAGGAATATCTAAAAAACGATTAACTCAAAGAAAAAAATACATATGACATAAATTGTGTGTTTTATCGTGATCTACATTTTTGTTTTGCAAGTTTTTTTGTCTATCTCTTAAGGTTTACCTGTTATGCAAAACTCAATAAAAATTATCCAGAATAAAGAGGTCTTTAGAGGCTATTTCCAGAAAATTCAAGATATTCATTTTATTAGGCATGTAAATATCTTAAATATAAGAGATTTAAATCAAAATCTTTAGAGCAATTTTTGAGAAAATCAAAATTTTCGAAAATTTTTCCATATAAAGGGTAGTTTGGAGTGCGGGGATTTTCTTGAAAATCTTCGTATCGCATCCTTGGAAAATACCAAACTTAAATACGAAGTTTGATATTTAATGGTCTTTTCGTTTTTGAGCTATGCTGTCCAGAGAAACATACACACGGACCTTTTTCCAGAAATGCTCTTTTTGAAAACATATCAAAATATATTTCCGGTGAAATCTGGTATCGAATTTTTGGGTGGAATACAATACCTACTCTATACATTATGTACATATTACGTATAGAGAAAATAAAAATCCTTTGTTTCTTTCAAATAACATACGCAATGAAGAGAGAGGTGTTTAGAAGGCAATTTCACTCCACATAATATTTGTCTTACGCCCCACTTTCTTTCACTCCGAACTCTGTTCATTGGTTAGAGTTTGAGTACTAGACTTCTGATATGTAACCTCTAGCGAACGGCTTCCAGCCCCTAAAATAATCTGCTAGCGTTTTTCATTGCTTTCGCACTTATTTGTTGAATTCAACTAGGAGTTTGGATAAATGTGAAATGCAACTGTTAGGAGGATTCTGCTTACAATAAATAAAGAAAAATACCTTTGACAACCAAAATATACATGACATGTTCTTTTACTCTCGGCTGTAATTTAAACTCATTTTCAGTATCCCTTTTAGAGAATCAGTATTCTCAAAGATTATTGTGTACTAGTTATATTTATTTATGATGCAAGTGATAGAAGTTTGGTTTTATTTACCGAATAGGAATATTTAGAAATGAGATCCTAGGCAATGCTAGGAGTAAAATAACATCAATTTAAACGTGTGAGATATATTATACCCTTTCAAGTGAAATGCAGGTTTTTTAAACTTTCTTTGTAATAACTGAATTGCCGTTTCCTTATAAAATCATTTTTGGAACACATAGAGATAATGATGATGAACAATGAATAATAATACTAATAATAATTACAATAATAATAATAATAATAATAATAATAATAATAATAATAATAACCAACTATAAATTTCAACGTAATTGAACGTCGTCACACACTGCAGAACACAATAAATCTTAAATAAAATAAATTTCCCATCCTTACATGAGCATATCGGAAATGTTGTGTTTGACTCAAAAATTGACATCGATGATTTGCGCAAAACACAAAAACTTTGTATTTGGTCTTGGTGTATTTCAATGAGTACTATAATTAAAATTCTGATGTGTTCCATTCACATGACTTTCTCTACATCTCTGCAACAAATTATTGGTAAAAAACTTATACTTCTATTTTCTTTATTCTAATCGAGAAAAAACTAGCAGAAATACTTGCTTCCTCGTAAGTAGAAGCGACATAAGGGAGTATCATAGGTTAAAGTGATACTCTAAAGCTGGTTGCTATTTGACTGAAGTTCCTTTGTTTGTATGGACAGCAGTTGACAAATTAATTATCATATGAGAAAGTGTATGTGTTTTAAAGCTAAAAGCAATAATAAGGAATATCTAAAAATGATTAACTCCACGAAAAAACGTATATATCATAAATTGTGTGTTTTAACGTGCTCTGCATTTTTCTGTAGTACGTTTTTATCTATCTCTTACGATTTGGCAGTTATAAAAAATTCCGTAAATTTCATTCTGAATAAAGTAAGTTTCCCAGAAAATTGAAGATATGCATTTTATTTATCAGGTAAGTATCTTTAATATACAATATTTTAATCAAAATCATTAAGAGCCATTTATGAGAGAATCGAAATTTTCGAAAAAAAAAGCTCCATATAAAGGGAAGTTTGAGGTGGGGGGATTTTTCTCAAAATCTTTGTGTCGTATCCCTGTAAGATACTAAACTTAAATACCAAGTTTGGTACTTTACCTACTCTTCGTTTTTGAGCTAACGTGTTCACAGAAACACGGACACACACGGACCTTTTCCTCAAAATGCTTTTTTCGGATACAGGGGGCCCTAAAACATGTATTTCCGGGGAAATCTCGGTATCGAATTTTTGGGTGGAGTGCAATACCTTCTCTATAAACTATGTACATAGTATATGTAGAGAGACTAAAAATTGCCTTTAAGTTCTTTCCTCATACTGAACTAACTACCTTTTATATACAGATATTTTCGCTCAGTTTTATTTCATTAAAAACTGATTTGTTTTGGTTGAAATATAGTGCGTTTGAGATGTGGCCAAAATGAAATATGTATCCTTCGTAGTAAGGATATTAGCTCATTATTAACGGCTGTATGTTATTTTCGCATCTTGAAGGTCTCTAGAGGCAAACATGTAGCCTTAAAGTGTAAAGGGGCAAAGAATAGTTTTTAACAGCATCGATTGCTTAGAGAACGGTATATTATTACTTTCTCTATACGAACTATGTACATAGTGTATAGAGAAGGTATTGTATTGTACCCAAAAATTCGATACGGAGATTTCACAAGAAATACATGTTTTGAGACTCCCTTAATCCAAAAAAAGCATTTTTAGAAAAATGTACGTTTGTATGTGTGTCTGTCTGTCTGTGCGTATGTGTGTGTATGTGTGTGTCTGTGGGCAGCATAGCGCAAAAACGAAAGGTCCGTTAAAGCCGAAACTTGGTATTTAAGTTTGGTATCTTCCAAGGATGAGTCACGAAGATTTTCAAGAAAATCCCTCAACCCCAAACTACCTTTTACATAGAAAAAATTTCGAATTTTTTTATTTTCTTAAAAATGGTTTTAACGATTTTGATTAAAATATCGTATATTAAGGATATTTACCTGACAAATAAAATGTACATCTTGAATTTTCTGGGAATAGCCTTTGAAGACGACTTTATTCTGGATGAATTTTACGGAATTGTGCATAACTGCTAAACCGTAAGAGATGGACAAAAACTTACTGTACAGAAAATGTAGCTCGCGATAAAACACACAATTTATGTCATATACATGTTTTTGTGGAACTGATCATTTTTAAGACATTCTTGGTTTTTCGTTTCAGCTTTGAAACATACGTTCTTCATACAGGAATTTGTTCACTCCTGTCCATGCAAACAAAGGAACTTCAGTTACATAGCAACCAGCTTTTGACTATCATTTTAACCTATGGTACTCCCTCATTTCGGTACTACTTACAAGGAAGCAAATAAAAGCCTATTTCTGCTAATGTTTCTCGATTAGCATGAAGTAAATAGAAGCATAGGTAGTTTTACTAAAGTTTGTTGCAGAGATGTAGAGAAAGTCATGTGAATGGAACACATCAGATTTTTGTTAAACACAAAATATATACCTTATGACGCCTTGCATAATTTTCGAACATGGATGGCCAAGAAAATGCTGATATTGGCGGATGTCTTAAGACCTAATTTGTTGCTAATGGACTTCAGTCTTTGAACTGAGTTTCTACTTGTTTCAGAAAGTATTCATCTTAGAAATAGACTAGCGATTGCAAATTTATTGTGGAAGGTATTCTTCACCACAGGATGCCTTCTCCGTGATAATTTCCGTATGTACACTCTTCCTATGTATTGATGTCCTGATGATTTATACAGGTGTTCTAATTTTTGTCACTTATTTAAATCTTGTTGAACTTTGCCTTGAATGAAACATATCATGTAATTAATTTATGATCCCCGTATAGTCTTACGCAGCCGCTAGTCATTACTGTCAAAGTGATATTTACACCCTTGATTTCCGCTATTAATGTTATTATCAAACATCCAATGTCTCTGCTATAAAGCAGCAAAGAAACGTTTTTTGTTTAACATAACTTTATTTTATTAATAGTTTTCGTTCTTTTTTTTTACTTTCTCTACACGTACTAAACACATCGTGTATAGAGAAGATATTGTATAGCACCCAAAAATTCGATTCCGAATTTCACTGGAAATAAATGTTTTGAGATCCCCTTGATAAAAACAATATGAAAAAGGTCAGTGTGTGTGCTTGATTTCCTGTGTGTGTATCTGTGTGTCTTTGGACAGCATAGCTCATAAACGAAAATTCCATCAAATATAAACTTTGTATTTAAGTTTAGTATCTTTCAAGGATGCGACACGAATATTTTCAAGTAACTGCCCCCCCCTCTTCCCAACTGCTGTTTACATGGAAAACTGTTCGAAAATTCTGATTTCCTCAATAATGGCTCTAAGGATTTTCATTAAACTATCGTATATTAAAGATATTTACTGACAAATAAAAGGCATATTTAAACTTTCTGGGAATAGCCCATGAAGACCTCTTTATTCTGTATGGACTTCACTGAATTTTACAATTTTCCTAACTGTAAGACATAAACAAAAACTTACTGCACAAAATATGTAGAAGTCATTAAATCCAATTTATGTAATATATGTTTGTTTTTATACTATATTCCTTGTTATTAGCTTCAGATTTAAAATGGTTATTCTTTTCTCATACGGGAATTTGTCATCTCCTAGCCATACAAAAATGGAATTTCAATCACATAGTAAGCAGTGCTTAATATATTTTACTATCTCTTTAATCTGCTGTACTCCCTTATTTCCCTTCTATTTACATGGAAGCAATAATAAGGCCATTTCTACTAATGTTTATCGAAGTAGACAGTAGAACAAACATTTTAAAAACTGTTAAACAAAGTTGTAGAGAAAGTCATGTGAATAGAACACATAAGATTTTGTTTGTTTTTTTTACTTTATGCTTGAAGTTTAACGTAACCGGAGAGACCATATCGGACGATGAATGGACGAAATGGTTGAAATGATATTGCAATGGGCTTGTGGAGCTTAGACTTTAGAGTTGCCCGACATTCGTCTTATCAGGTTAAGAGAAAACCGAGAAAAGGTCATATCTAGATAACTCATCCTCCACCATATAGAAATTTAGCACCTCTTGAATATGAGATAGAAACGCTAACCCCAAACCACACAGGTGGGCAATTTATTGTTGTTTCTTTTCTTGCTTTTCTTTTTAATGTTCTAAGAATGTTTCCAGATACCTGTAAAAATGTTTACAAATTCATACAGCCTTTTTACTTTCTCTGCACGTACTATATACATAGTGTATAACATGGTATTGTATTGCATCCAGACATTCTATATCGAGATTTCACCGGAAATATATGTTTTAGGACCCCATGAATCTGAATAAAAAACATATTTACTTTCTCTATACTCACTATGTACATAGTGAATAGAGAATGTATTGCACTCCACCAAAAAATTCGATACCGAGATTTCACCGGAAATATATGTTTAAGGGTCCCCTGTATCCAAAAATAAATATTTTCCGAAAAAGGTCCGTGTGTGTGTGTGTGTCCGTGTGTTCGTGTGTCCGTGTGTCAGTGTGTCCGTGTGTCTGTGAACACGATAACTCAAGAACGAAAAGTCGGTAAAATACCAAACTTGGTATTTAAGTTTAGTATCTTCCAGGGATGCAACATGAAGATTTTGAGAAAAATCCCCCACCCGAAACAACCCTTTACATGGAACTTTTTTCGAAAACTTTGATTTTCTAAAAAATGACTAACAATTTTGATTAAAATGTCGTATATTAAAATTATTTACCCGACAAATAAAGTTTATATTTTGAATTTTCTGGGAATAGCCTTTGAAGACTACTTTATTCTGGATGAATTTTTCATAACTACTAAACCATAAGAGATGGAATAAACTTAACCCACAAAAAATGTAGAGCACGTTAAACCACACAATTTATGTTACATACATTTTTTTCGTGGAGTTGATCGTTTTTGAGATATTCCTTTTTCTTGGTTTCAGCTTTGAAAAACTTATACTTTTCTCATACAGGAATTTGTCAACTCCTGTCCATACAAACAAAGGAACATCAGTCACTTAGTAACCAGCTTTTGGCTTTCACTTTAACCTATGGCACTCCCTTATTTCGCTCCTACTTACAATAAAGCAAGAAATAAGACTCTGCTAATTTTTCTCGATTAGCATGAAATAAATAAAAGATAAGCTTATTACCAATAATAGTTTACAGAGATATAGAGAAGGTCATGTGAATGGAACACATCAGATTTTTAGAAAATGGTCCTTGTGTGGTTCTGTGTGTGTGTGTGTGTGTGTGTGTGTGTGTGGGTGGCATAACTCAAAAACGAAAATTCCGTTAAATACAAAGTTTATTTAAGTTTAGTATGTTCCAGAGATGCAATATGAAGATTTTCAAGAAAATCCTCCACCACCAACCACCCTTTACATGGAACAATTTTCGAAAATTTTGATTTTCTCAAAAATATGTGTTACGATATTGTTTAAAGTATCGTATATTAAAGAGTTTTACATGACAAATAAAATGTATATATTCAATGTTATACACGTAGGTCTCGTTAAAGCACACAATTGATGCCATAACCTTTTTTTTTTTTTTTTTTTCTTTCTTTTTTTTTTTTTTTTTTTTTTTTTTTTTGTGACCAGACAGTTGTAGGTATATTTCTTGTTATTGGTTTTAGTCCTAAAACAGTTATACTTTTTCGAACGGAAACTTGCCAACTCGTGCTCAAATAATCGGATTTCAATCCCATAGCGACCCAATTTAAAACATTTGACTGTCGGTTTAGCCTAGCGTATTTCCTTATTTGCCTTCTACTTAAAAGGAAGTAAGAAATAAGACCGTTTCTGCTAATGTTAGAATAGAAGAATAAGCTTATTAACAATAATTTGTTTACAGATATATAGAGAAAATCATATGCATGGAACACAGGAGACTTTTGTTTCATTCAAAACCCTTAGTAAAATGTTTAAGATTGTTTTACAGACGGAAAAGATAAAACTAATATTTGAATGATTAAGTATACGTTGAGACGGGAAGGTTTACACTAAGTGTCGAGCAAACCCACTACCAGACATCACAGATGTGGCTCACCTTGTTATGCTACGAATATGATATTAAAATAAGGTCGGGTAATGTCGTAATAACAGGAGTGAGGACATAAGAATGCGAGCAAAGGGTGTGTATGACGAGCAACATTATCTGACAGCGGCTTCGAAGGTGTCAAATTAACACATAATGGAAACCTCTCGCAAGACGAGCTGTAAAACACATTGTAAACCCACATAATTTATGTGCGCAGAAAGGCTTTGCTGAAGCCCAGTGTGTTATTTCGAGCTCAAAAACAAAGAAAGTATTTCAGTCGTAAAGTTGAGAGTGTTGTAATAAAACCTACTTTTTACCAAGAGGGCAACTGCACGATACAGAAGTGGGATTTGTTACGGTCATGTAAATATATAATCGGAATACAACGCTAGTTTAAACTTCAATGGATAATTTGCCTAGTAAATTCCTCACCCTACTTTTGTTAGTCGTGGAATATAGGGCAGGCGAGGCGAAAATGCCGTCCTTCTCCGAGTCAGAGGGATAAACAACATGCACAATATCACAGTATGCAGAAAGAAAGATAAAATAAATAACCCTAACAGTAGTTTAAGATGGAGGCTGTGGAGAGTCATAATTGGGCTTCAGACACAGTTGCGTTTTGGTTTTAATCTGATTGGCAAATAGTTATAGCATACAGGGTTTCACAAGGATACCCCTCCCCCACGCCAAGCACTGCCGATCATTCACTGTACATAAGCAATCAGTGCATGTTGCACAACCTATTCTGAAGGTACGAATTTCAATAGAAGGCGGTTTGCTTTTGATACATTCAGAAAATATATAGTAATCCACTGGAATATTCGTCCACACATGAAACTACTTCATCTTCAACAGCACAGATTTATTATTTTGTTCGTGTCATCCATACTTTGTAACAGTTCTGTGTCCACCTTTACCTTATAGCACCAACTCAGTATAGCTCTAAGGACTGCTGCCTCTCCCCTCTCCACTCGGCTGTAAACACCGTATCAGATAAAGGTTAGCAGAAACGCTTTCTTGTAAGTAAAAGGGAAATAATGGGATACGCTCGAATAAAACGATAGATAAGTCTACTAAAAGCTGGATGCTATGTGAATGAAATCCGTTTCTTTGTATTGCCAGGAGTTGACAAATTCACATATGTGAAAATGTTGGTGTATTTTAAAACTGAAGCCAATTTCAAAATGGTCAACTCTACGAACAAAATTTGTATGACATAATTTGTATTTTAACTACATATTCTGTGTTGTGAGTTTTTGTCTCTGTCTCTCTCTCTCTCTCTCTCTCTCTTATGGTTTAATAGTTATGCAAAATCCAGCAAAATTTATCCAGAATAAAGAAGTCTTCAGAGAATGTTTCCAGAAAATTCAAGATACGCATTTTATTTATCATGTAAATATCTTTAATATATGGTATTTTAATCCAAATTGTTAGAACCATATGCAAGAAAATTAAAACTTTTGAAACATTTTCCGTGTATAGGGTAGTTTGGGATGGTTGGGGGGATCCTCCTTAAAATCTTCGTTCCGTATCCTTGGAAGATACTAAATGTAAATATTAAGTTTGGCATTTTACGGACTCTTCGTATTTGAGTTATCATGTTCACAGACTCACAAACACATTGACACACGGATCTTTTCTAAAAATGCTTTTTTGGATACAGGGAACACTAAAACGAGTACTTCCAGAGAAATCTCGGCATCGAATTTTTGGTTGGAATGCAATACCTTCTCTATACATTACGTACATAGTATGTGTAAAGAAAGTAAAAATTTGATGCTTCAATATGGCCATACATATCACTTTGGGCCAAAACCATTTCAATTGCTCAAAAGTTTAAAAAGTACATAGTCAGCTAACGTAAACTTGAACGAAATTGATGTTCCGAAGAGTTGAATGTACCTTGTATTATTCCGAAATAGATTTTTACCACGTCCAGTACTATTTCGCAATTCTGTGTAAAGAGTTAGATACGCTAATCTAGTTACTTTCTCTACACGTACTATATACATAGTATATAGAGAAGGTATTGTAATGCACCCAAAAATTCGTTAATCGGATTTCACCGGATATACATTTACAGACCCCCTGAATAAAAAAAAAAAAAAAAAAAAAAAAAAAAAAAAGGAACTTCAATCACATAGCAATCAGCTTTGGACTATCATTTTAGCCTAGGTATTCCCTTATTTCCCTTATCTTTAAATGGAAACAAGTAAGAAGGTAATTCTTATAATTTTTTCTCGATTAGCTTTAAGTAAATAGAAGAATAAGCTTTATAATAATAATAATTTATAACAGAGATATATAAAGAGAGTCATGTGAATGGAACATATAAGATTTTTTCCTTGCAGCCCTATCCTCCAGATTGCAACTTTCCTGAGGATTTATTTTATTATAGATGGACAACGCATTGTTTGAAGATACCCAGTACTTTAATGTCAATTAAGTCCAGTTTGATAGTTTTTAACAAAAACTTAGGCTATGTAACAAATCAGGACAAATGCATCAATCTTAGCTCGGTCTGGGCTTGTGATCCCAAGCTCGGTTCAGACCTAGCTCAAACCGATGCTTTACTTAAACGTAAACATTCACGAAACATGTAAATATAGAAGATGAGGCAAGTCTACATATTAAGCAAAAGAATACGCATTTGTCTAAAATCTACTGTCTATTAAGAAGTAACGCTCGAAATAGCCTCTTCTTCTTCGCTTCACTCGCAGGGACGTTGAACACAAGACCTCTCTAATCACCCGCAGCAGCCGCATTTGCTCTAAGTCACAAACTCGCTCGCAGAAGCAGCACATAATATCGCATTGAGAACAACGCGACACTCAGTCATTGTCTCGAGCGCGCTCGCATTGAGAACTACTAGTTTCGAGAGCTAGAATGTTCGCGGAGGCGCAGAGAAGGAAGTTGTTTCCAGATAAACTGTTATCCCTCTGCTTCATGTTAACCCAAATATATATACATTGTTTTACTGCATATTTCTTTGAAGGCATGAGGAGATTAAGAGATTACACTAACTTATTATTTTTAGTCAAATAACACTTGTTTGTTTTATTGTAAAAATAAAGTCCAACAACTCTGCTTTATGTATTTCCCAAGTTTCGTGATCCTACAACGGTTGTATCTTTAATTAACTACGCCATTTTAAAAGTTTTCACGCTTTAAATGAAAACTTGAAACATTATTTTAGCCCATTTCACGCGTTTAGTGTTTTGCTGCAATCAAAATCCGTCTCCTCTTACAGTTTTTATGTTGTGTAGCTAAAACCTGGATCGGTTGCTCAAAACTATGACTCTAAAATAAAGTTGGCTATTCTATAGTGCAAAGTTAATGAATAAAACATTAAGGACCTGACATGAGGGCAAAAGATAGAAAATGTTTCTCATGAGTACCAATTTGTTCTTTTATTTTGCATAGGAATGAAATATAAATGTGTTCCATCCATACGACTTTCTCTACATCTCTGCAACAAACTATTATAAATAGTTTATGCTTCTATTTAATTCATGCTAATTGAGAAAAAGTTAGCAGGAATAGTCTTATTACTTGCTTCCTTGTAACTAGAAGCGAAATAAGGGAGTACTATAGGTTCAAGTGATAGTGAAAATCTGGTTGCTATGTGACTGAAGTTCCTTTGTGTATGGAGAGGAGTTGGTAAATTCCTGTATGAGAAAATTATAAGTATTTTAAAGCTGAAATCAATAACAAGGAGCGATCAACACGCAAAGATGTATATAGCATAAATTGTGTGTTTTACCAAGCTCTACATTTTATATAAAGTTAGTTTTTGTCTATCTCTTACAGTTAATACAGTTATGCAAAATTCAGTAAAATTTATACAGAATAAAGTATTCTTCAGAGAATTCAAGATATATACTTTATTTGTCAGGTAAATATCTGTAATATACAATATTTTAATCAAAATCGTTAGAGCCGTTTGAGAAAATCAAAAGTTTTGAACATTTTTCCATGAAAAGGGTAGTTGGGTGTGGGAGGATTTTCTTGAAAATCTTCGTGTCGCATCCTTGGAAGATATTTAACTTAAATACCAAGTTTTCGTTTTTAAGTTATGCCTCCCACAGACACACACATACACACACACACACTCACAGACACACATACACACACACACTCACAGACAGACACGACATTTTTCTAAAAATTCAGGGGTTTTCAAAATATGTATTTCCAGTGAAATCTCGGTGTCGAATTTTTGGGTGCAATGCAATACCTTCTCTATACACTATGTACATATTACGTGTAGAAAAAGTAAAATATGTAGTTTCTTCAATCACAGTTTATAGAATATCCCTTAACATTTGTGGTCTCGTTGCAACCAAATTGTATGAGATAGATTTTGAAAACACGTGTGTTTAAAACGAAAGCGTTAATAACTAAGACACCATCATAACTAGAAAGTTGATACTTCAGTGGATTTATACATATTATAGCACATATGTACAAAACTTGATGCTCCTAAGTTTAAAAGTTTAGAAGTTTGATTTGAAGCCCATTTGGCCCTTTAAGCAATAGTCACATCTTCTAAGAGTGCGTCGCTATGTGATGAAACTCTGTTATATTTGCATAGCCAAATATGCCGTAAAAAGATTGATGAAATCATAAGAATATTTCTGAAGTGGTTAACTCTACTAAAACAAAATTATACGAAATAAATTGTGTGTTTTTCAGATCTAGTTTTTGTGTAGTAAGCATGTGTCTATTCCTTTTCGGTTTATCAGTAAATAAAAAGGTTTTTCAGAATTATGAGGTCTTTAGATGCTTTTCCCAGAAAATTAAAAAATATTAATTTATTTAGTCACAAAATCATTTAAACTTATAGCATTTTATTTAAAATCGTTAGAAGCATTTTTGAAAACATCAACATTTTCGAAAAAAGAATTACGGATGTGAGAAAATGGGGTGGAAGATGTTGAACTAAGCTGAACTAATTGATCAAATTCAGTTTTCACTGACTTTTCGTTTTTGAGTGTTACTATTCACAGCCACAAAACACAAAAACACACACACACATACCCACATCAATCCTTGCAAATAGACGTGAGCAGTCTAGTTACGCAGTACAAGGAGTGGGAGGAAAGAGGCGGATACTGGAAGCGATAGCCATGGGTATGCAAACACTCGAAAATATCGGCTGCCGCCCGACTGTAGCAATCAGATCATGCCACTGCGCATACTGTTTACACCGCTCTCGTCTGCTTGCATGGATAATACTCACACAAACACACATGGACCTTTTTTAAAAATGTTTTTAGGGGGGTTTCAGGGGTGGTGGAGTCTCGACATCTGTTGGGCAAACATTCAATAAAAACTTAACCTACTTACTATACCTAATAGAGAAATAAAACACAGATGTGTTCGTCCCTTCGAATAAAACAGGTGCGTTATAAAAATATTATAATTTATTCCAGAATAATTTCTGCAACGCAAACTCTTTTGACTTATTAATACGCTGCCATGCATATCGTTAAACATCTCCATTCTAATTTCACAATTAAAATAAAATGACATATGTTGTTTTATATCGAGCAGAGACGAACAGTTTCCATTCACTATTATGCTTATTGCTGCAGTAGTCGCCACATGAAACAGAGTAGGTGCACCAAAAAGGCTTTTTCATTTTGGCAACATAGCCAAGATGTGTTCCATTCACATGTATTTCTCTAGCTGTTCCTAAACATTATATTCAAAAGATTAATATTTTATTGACATCATGCTAATCAAGATAAACATAAGCAGAATTAGTCTTATTACTTGCTTCCTTGACAGGCTAAATTGACAGTCGCGTCCTTTAAAATCGGTCGCTATGCGAAACAATTGAAATTCTATTTTTTTTTTTGTTTTGTTTTTTTTTTTTTTTTTTTGCTTGCCAGAGTAAACAACGAGAAACGAAAAGAAAGATGTCTTCCCGTTTGAGAAAGGTTTAAGTGGCTTAAAATTGAAACTAATAATTAGGAATATGTCGAAAACGATTAACCCTACAAAAAATGTATATAACATTATTTGTGTGCTTTGATGAGATCCTGCATTTTTGCGCAGAAAGCTTTCGTCTATCTGTTATGATTTCTCTGTTATACAAAATTCATTCAGAATGAAGAGGTTTTCAGAGGCTCTTCCCAGAAAATTCAACTTATATATTTTGTTTCTCATAAAAATATCAGAGACTTAAGATATTTTAATGAAAATCGTTATGGCCATTTTTGAGAAAATCAAAATTTTCGAGTTTTTCCATGAAATATTAATTATATACATAAATCACACAGTAGTTTTTCTAAAAATACCTTTTGGATTCTGGGCGTCCGAAAACTATATTTCCTGTAAAATTTCATTAACGAATTTTTGGGTACACTATGTAGGGGAAGCCGGGGCAGGTTGATGAGCCCGACAAGATGACTAATGGACAGTACTTCTTACAAACTGCTAGATACTAAAATTTTGCTGCCGCCATTTCGTTGTTTGTTGGATTACATTCAAGTATTTTTCCAGACGTGTTATAATTTTCAAGACCTTCAGTCTCGTGGACTGAAAAGTAAGATATTTGGTTGTCTTTGGTATACATGTTTATCTTAGACAATATGGTTTTCACAAACAGTATTTATTTATATTTTATGTTGTTAATCCTGCCCTAAAAATTAAGGATCTTTAAGGTTCCCAATCACGGCACGTTGATTGGTGCAAGGTTACGACCTCATCAACTTGCCCTGAGAGCATTTTACCGTTGTCTATTTGTGCTTATATGCACTTTTTAATTTTATTTTGGAATTTGGTGAGATATATGATCTTCAAACTACTAAATAATGCATTGCAAGATATATAGAGAGAGATATTTTCTTATAGATTTTGGGATATTTCATTAATTTTTGTCAAGTGACGAGAAAAAATAAACAAGTGATCACAAAATGAAGAATCAGGAATGTTCAATAAATGTTTCAGCACTAAACCGTGCCGAAGTATTTTGGACTTTAAACCATAGTCAATCAAATGTGTAAAACCGTAGTCATATGCAAATATGCAAGTGTCTTTATTAAGTAACTCACCAATGAAAGAGATTGGTTCAGAAAAAAGTACAGAAAGTAGCCGAAGAATATCTAAAGCAACAAAATAAAGGGCTGCAGAAAAGGAACCCTTATTAAGAAACGCAAGTTTGATTCCTGTAATAGAACTAAAAGCCCCGACTGTATACACATATGGCGTCAGAAAACGTCCAAAGAAGCTATAGCGCAGTATCATGTTTGTAATGAGATCTATGTTGATCCTCCATCAGAAGATTGGATAGAGTGTTGCAAATACCACACATTGTGACATGAGAACTATACAACTTTGAAGCAGGAAATAAAATAAAACGTATTCAACTTGCTTTAAAAATATCTTGCCACGCGATCAAATTCATCTTGCCCCAGTATCGGGCAAGGTGAGCTTTTTGCATTCATTTTTTAAAAAGGAGAAATAATTTTGAACATAGATATTAAAATAAAATATCATCCAACTGGATACATTACAACAAAATGTTCTTCTAATAACACATACAGAGAAAGTTATTTCAAAAACGAAAACTGTTTACATCGTTAACTTGCCCCGGTCTCCCCTACATAGTACGTGTAGGGAAAGTAGAAATGAATTAAAGAAATAAAAATAAACTTGAAGAAAATGTCAAGTGCTAAGATTTGCTATGGTAACGTAGATTAAAATATTCAAGTATAAGGAGAACGTATACTGTATAATGATTCATTTGTGCCTGAAGGACATAATAGAATATTCAACATTTGCTATACTGGTAACTACAGTCATTAAGTTTTCGCATATACATAAATGCTTTATGTTGTTTATTTCTTTATTCGCTGCAATGAAAACATTGGTTGTAGATAAAACCCTTAAGGTTAAAAGCTTTAAATATTGGACAGTATAATTCATAACGTACTTTCCAGACATAGCTGACCAATCCGAAGTTTCAATGTTGCGAATTAACACCTGACAATCACCTGAGTAATCTGATTAACACGTAAGTCTTATGAGACAATGTGCAAAAAATAAATAAAAAAATAAGCAGCGTAAGTCATGATTTTTTATTCATAAGATATAAGCTTACTCAATAAAGAAAAAAATCAATTTATTGGTGAATAAAATACTGTTGCTATATTATTGTTTATCACTGCTAACAACTTTGCTATCATAAAGTAAAAATCTGCCAAACACTTTTATACTGTAAGTATACTGTATTTTGTAATAATAGTAACAAGAAGGAACAGTAGGAAAAAATTATACTTTGAAAACTAATATGATTTTGAAGTTCTCAAAATATAGGAAAATAATGTGCATTGTAATATACGGTTTCCCTGTCTTATCTTTCTGCTTGCCAAATGTTTGCAAAATTTTAATTATTCATGGACCAAAGGGAATCATTTTGATCAATAGTTTTTAAAATGCAGAGTAAACTACAAAATATTGCAGTTTGAAAAGTCCACGAGCACATAGCCAACGCTATCTTAGTCCATCATGTAACCACGTTATCAGGTCGTCATATCAACAATAATGGTTCTTCTACTGTGTCATGTCATTTTACTAACAACAATGGCTCTCATGCTTTATGTAACAAATGGGACAACCAGTTTCTGTTAAACACACTTAATTATCACTTAATCGCTCAAAGTAACACATGTTACACACTAATCACTGCTCTCTCTCCCTCACACACACACAGCACCAACAACACAACTCACCTGTCGATTCTTAATAGCTACAATTGACTGCTTAGTCACTTACTGGATTCTCACATCTTGACTCCCTTAACTCTCCCACCATATACAGTTATATGGATGCCGGATACCAGAGAGAACATTCTAGACGCAGAATTTACTCGACATTGCAGAAATGAACCTTCGGGAGCAGTAATTATTCAACTGCCGGGACCGGCCGGTAAGTACGTCGCGCTGCGGTCACAGTAAGCAGAACTCAATGTTTCATTATTTATGCCAACCATAAATGTTGAGTGACTTCATTTGTGAGCGAGTCTGTAAGTGCTCAGAAAATAATCAATGTAATGAGTGAAAGAGAAAAATGAGAGTGTGAAGAAGAATACATGAGTGAAAATAAAAGTTTTTTCATCATTTTGAAGGAATAAAATCTACGTAGAAGCTGATGAAATGGCAATTACAAACGAACAAATGATCATGATACGACATATTCAATTAATGACCACAACTTTAATACCAAAGTATTTAGATATATGACAAATGTGGAGGGATTTATTGTATCTAGCTTACGCTACCTGCAGAAAACGGTAGCTAATATTTAGTTAATGAGAAGTCTGACTACGACCTGCAAGCAAAATTGCCAGTATAGTTGAATTATTCTCGAAATAAGGATATTTGAAATAATTATTTATACTTAACAAATATGTGACTAACTAATTTGGTTAAAGCATGCATTATTAACAACTAAAAAGTATTGTACACATAATATTGTATGTTTAATTCAATTTTCTTTTTCCTTGTGCACACTTTAGGACCCCTGGACAAATATGAACTACTTATAAGCCCTTATAAATATATACAAAGCCTTGATCCTCTAGAGAGGGAAGTATCTTTAACTAAAAGTACACAAAACAGCTGTTTTTAATCATTGCAAAAATACTACACTCCTTTCTAATCACTTTCACAGCTCCCAGAGGAATTTCACTCTAAAGCACTGAAGTATATAATTTCTTTCTCCTTTCCTTATGTTAGATAGCTAACTCCACAAAAAGTGTATAGGAAATAAAATTAACGAGATCTACTTTTTTTTTGACTAACGTTGTGTGTCTATCTCTTACGGTTTACCAGCAATATAGATGGCATCTATAATGAAGGAACTTTTGAGGTTATTCCCAGAAAATTCACAATACATGTTTTATTTGTCATGTATGAATAACTATCTTTAATACACGTTATTTAATCAAAATCTTAAGCGCTATTTATGAGAAATCAACATTTTAGAAATAAACTTCATCTAAAGGGTAGTTTGGGGTAGGGGATTTTGTTTAAAATCTTCGTGTCACATCCTTGTATGATACAAGTTTGATATTTAGCAGGCATTTCGGTTTTCAGTGTAGATGTTCACCAACGGACATTTTTCTAAAAATCCTTTTCTGGGTTCAAGGAACCTGAAAATAAGCGTTTCCGATGAAATCTATCGAATATCTGGATGGAATACAACACCGTATCTATCTACTATTTAGATGATAGAGAAAGTAAAAAGAGGTGACATTTATAGAGGGTGGGGCAAGATTTCTCGTACCAACATAAACAGTTTATATAAACGTTCCATTCTGGGGTATAATTTATGCACTCGGCATACATGGCAAACAAATTGATCATGTGAATAGTGTCAGTAAGAATTCAGAATTCAAGGGAACTGTAATTACGTCACTATAATACAAGTATGACACAGCTATACGCATTATTAAACAAGCCAAAAACAAGCTAATATGAAATTGGGAAAGCACGTTCTACTTCATCTATTAATCTTCTTAAATGGGTCTTCGTGTCGCATCCTTATAAGATACAAACTTAATAACCAAGTTTGGTACTTAACCAACTTTTCGTTTTTGACTTAGCTCTTCCACCCACACGCCCTACACACGCGCGCGCGAGTGAATTCTATTCACGGGTCATCAAAATATGTATTTCCAGTTAAATCTCGAGGTCGAAATTTTGGGTGCAATGCTATACCTTTTCTATCCACTACTCACGTTATGGGAAAAGTAAGAATAAGTGTAGTCGCAGCTTAAAAATTCGAAATTCCTGAATGTTTAGAATGTTCAAATTATTTTTCTTTATAAAATGCAATAAAATAATATAAATCGTTCTACTTATTCATTTCCTAATAACACTTTACATTCGACATAATTTCAAGACGTTATTAACTTTGTTGTTTCCAGAAACTGGCATTTAAAATTATAAGGAAGAGCCTTGAACTTTCTTTCTAAGGCTGATTTTACGGGGGAGCTAGGGCACGGGGGAGGAAGAGAGAGAACGTCTGCTTTTTTGCAGTGTTGACAACCAAAAAAAAAAGTTTTATTTCTTTGAGGTTCTCAGACATTGTAGTGAATAACTTACCGCGAAATAACTTGATTATTAAACAAAACACAGCGCATGTGACTGAACTCTAGGAACTATAGAAGGATTTAAATCTTAGCATTGAAACTTTATATCAGAGTGTATAGCGCACTTCATGTCTTAGTATGGTCGCCTTGTTCTTCTTTCGAAATTGCGTCAAACCTACCGAATGAAGACCAGGAAGTCTATGTGCGCATAGTACGCACATTTTACCATGAGGTGCTATTCACTTTAGAGTTCTTGGAAACTAGGGGAATATCTTACTACGGCGTTAAACCAAAAGTAACGAGCGAGATAGCTCCCCGATAACGTATGAGGCTCGCATTCGGGATATCCTGGTTTCGAATTCCGACGTCCGCCCACTTGCTCTTTTATCGTGGTTTCCCCCTAGTCGCCAAGGCGAATGTAGGGTGTTATATTCCACCACTTTCCCTCATTTCCTCTTATTCCGTTTTCACGCTTTCAGGTTATGCAGGCTCCGGGGCCGGGCAGATGGTGCATGATAAGATTTCTTCCCGTGAACGTCAGAGTGAGCCATTTCACTTGCTAGGATCGCTTAATTGCCCTCTTGGGATTGCTCTCTAATGCTGCACGGGTGTTCAAACAATATTAAAGCCCTTACACTCTTTGTAGGCCCTTACTTTTACCTCATACCTAACTGGGAGATGTAGTCACAATCAATATATAATGGTGTCGCAGCGAACGTTCCTATACCCTTACATCCTACACCAAACATTCCTGAAAACTGTTTTGAAAATAGAAACACCGGTGTCTTTTTATTTGTGTGGTTAATCGCAAAAAATGCCCCTGACAAGAATATCGTATACAAAATACCGCAGAAAATTCAAAGGTACTTTCTCTCAAATTTAGCTTCTTACTTTCTGTAGCACGTATGTACAACGTACACAGTAGGTAGAGAAGGTACTTCCGTAAAAAATTCGACACCGAGATTTCATTGTAAATACATGTTTTGAGGTCCCTGAATATAAAATACATTTTTATAAAAACTCCCTGTGTGTGCTTGTTTGTGTGCACGTGTGTGTGTGTGTGTGTGTGTGTTTGTGTGCAGCATAACTCAAAAAGTACATGAAACACCAAACTTTGTATTTAGAGTTAGTATTTCCCAAGGATGCGATAAAGTCATTAAAGAGTCGATTTTGATAAAAAAACACCATATGTTAAAAATATGTTCATGGCAAATAAGGTGCATTTTCTCGGAAAAGTCCTCTTTATTCGGAATGACTTTTGCATAATAGGTAAACCGTAAGAGATAGACAAAAATTCTGCACCAAAATGTAGACCTCATCAAAAACACGATTTATGTCGTATACATTTTTGGTGTGGAGCTAACCGTTCCCGAGATATTCTCTTTTATTAGTTGAAGTATTAAAATACTTATACTTTTCTCATACAGGAAGCTGTCCATATTACTTTTCTCTTTTTACTCCTGGGCATGTAAAGAGAAGCAAAGTTCAATGGTAGTCGCATGGTAGTTAACATTTGACTATCGCTTTAGTTTAGTGTGTTGCTTTAGTTCTCTTCTACTTATAAGGAACAAAGTAACCATAATTTTTATATCGATTAGTATGAAGTAGAAAGACGAATAATATTTTGTAAGTGGTTTGCTTGTAGAGCTAGAGAAGGTCATGTGAATAGAAAGCTCCTTCGAGATTCGAGCTCTAAGTAACATTTACAAAAGTCTTGGCGCTTGAATGTGCATAGCTAAGGAAGCCCATTCAAAGTGAAACCAGGCCTAATTTTCAAAATTTACTGCGGAAGAATTAAATCAAGGTTTTAGAAGCAATAAATTTGGGAGGAGAATACAGTTATTTTCATTTTTTTTATTCTTCTTTCTTTTGCCTGACATCATGCATGGAGCAGGTGAACAGAGCAGTCAAATATTGGACATAGCAAGCCAAATGAATGATGAAAAAGTCAGGGGAAAGGGTTACTTCGTGGAGAGTTAATTAATCCTCTGGAACATCCCCTATGAGCTGCCACGTGTAGGATAGAGTAATGGGCTTTACTCTCCCTTTCTACTAATCACAGGCAAAAAGGGAGAAAGAGAAGCAGAAAAATGGAAAAAGAAGAATTAGCTTCACTCTGGAAAATATATGCATTATGCGGCCTGCTCTCCCCTTGTTTTCAAAATCTGATAAACATACTCTTTTTTTGATATTCGACTGAGGGAAATCGCAAAACTCGAAAGAGATCTGCTTTCTAAGTAATGTTTGTAATTACTTATGCGTTGTGACGTATTGGGATAGAAAACTAAATGGAATCTTAAGTGTAAGGTTATTCAAAACTTTGAGATGAAGTCTAGGCTCTTCCTTATAATTTTAAATATCAGTTTCTGGAAACAACAAAGCTTATAATGCCTTAAAATTTTATATGCAAATTTTCTTGAACGTAAAGTGTTATTAGGCAATGAATAAGTAGAACATTTTATATAATTTTATTGTAGTTTAAAAAGGAGAACAATCTGAACACTGAAATTTCACGAATTTCCAATTTAAACCGTGAATAAAGTTATTCTTACTTTTCCTATAGCGTGAGTAGTAGATAGAAAAGGTATTGCATTGCACCCAAAAATTTGACCCCGAGATTTAACTGGCAATACACTTTTTGATCCCCGTGAGTAAAATTCGCATGCGCGTTTTTCAAATTTTTCGTTTTTCTTAAAAATTGCTCTAACGATTATGATTAAAATGCCATATAATCTTACAGATATTTATACCACAAATAAACGTTTATCTTAGATTTTCTGTAAATAGCCTCTGCAGCCCTCTTCATTTTGGATTACTTTTGCACAGCTGATAAATCGTAAGATATAGACATAATATTATTACAGTAAAGATGTGGATCTGTTGTATACATTTTGTGTGAATTTAACCATTTTCTGACAGTTCTTTTGTTGGTTTGAATGCTGCAATACTTATACCTTTTTTAATGAGCAGTCGTTATTGGTTTTTCTATGTTCATCCTGTTTATTCAAATAGAGCGGATTTCATAGCCATCTTGTAGCGACCATTTCTTAAAAGATTTGACTATTACTTGGCTTAGTTATTGCGTTATTCCAATTGGATGGACCTATAAGAAGATGAATAAAATCATTTATGGTAATACTGACTTTTATTATCATGATGTATATGAAACCAAAAAAAAAAAATTAATAATGGTTGTTTCAGAAGAGGTACAGAAAGACATATGAATGTAACACTCAGATTTTTATAAGCAAACGTTCTTTCGTGGTTATAGCCTTTCATCATTCTCTGCATGGCATACTCTAGTTCACGAATATTAGAAGGAAATAATAACGATGCGCAACATACCAGTTCGTGGAGAACAAAAGTATTACATCCGCTCGATAATTTTAGGCAACAAACTACTCATCTGAAATGAAGACGTTAAATATCCTGATTGTTCTCCACGATGTTGTTATAGTTAAAGCAAATTTGTCATTTGTGATCTTCTTCCTGTTTCATATAATTTTATAGCCCTAGCGACAAAAGAATGTAAACAACATTGATCCAAAGTCCTCTGTTAAGTGTCGAAAGCATTTTTCAGCAGAACGGAAATTATGTATCTATCTCCTTTGCCTCTTTCTCCCATTTGTCCTAAAATCTTAAATACTAGCTAGTTGTTTTCTAAAATTAATGAAATGATCCAATTTATAAATGGATACCAAAGTACTTTCTACCATCCCTAAATAATGTTTTCGTTAAGAATAACGTTTTCAGGATATCGTAACCACATTGTTGTCCATTGTTTTACTAAATAACTCCCCAACCGCATAAATAAAGAAATATTCCCCGGCGATATGACCTTAGATGTTAAAGGAGGCTATATAAATGAAACAATAAAAAAAAAAGATGGGTATATGGAACAGTTTTCTGGTAGCTTTCGACAACAAATATTTAAAATAGTTTTAAATATGTATATGTTCTTTTGAGCGTTATATGATGTTTTAAATAATTATTAGCTTTACATATAGGGCAACACTTCAAGTGATTAGATTCTCTCCATTCTCAGATTTTGGCCTAGAGAAAATAATTAGTGTAAATAAATACACGATATATTGTTGCAACCGAGTTGGTTGTTCTTTCACTTTAAATTTTGCTTACTGTACAGAGAAATATGCTTCAATATTTTTTAAATTGAATTATTTATGTAGGCCTCTTTAACATCTAATCTTATCGGGGGTTTTGCATTAGAAACAACTCGTCTGTATTTTCTTTACGTTGGGTTTAAAGCGTTTTCCATTTTCCTTAATCACACACATTCACTTTCAAATACATACTTCCAGATTCTGTGGGAGATGGGAATAATTCAGGTTAAATAAAACTTCTCCGCCCCAATCGGGAGTCGAAACCGGGGTCTCCGGGTGAGAAGTCAATATTGTAACGATGATATTCGCATGAGTAAAATGATTTTTAGTGCGATATAGCGCTTATTGGCCAAGCTTATCGGGAAATAGTCAGCTTATTATTAGAAACAAGGACACGTGGTAGCGCTTTTGCCTAGCATAAACGCCAGAAGCGATAGTAACAGGAACTGAACATGTGTTCCTTTCAATCTCTTTGTGATGAAGTAATGAGTAAAATACATAGAGGCACCAGAACCTCTAAACATGCAGCTCTAACATAATTTGAAATCCCCTTGTGTGGTGTCCAAGATAAACGCGAGTCAATTGGGGAACATAATGCTTTATTGTTGCATGTTGCCATGGTAGTCCAGTGGTTAGAGCAACTTAATGGAGACCACAAGATCTGGTTCAAATTCAAGCTATATCACTGAATTTTTCAATCAGACCCTATCGTTACTTGTTATTGGTTTTCAAATTCAAAATACTTATCTTTCTCATACAGAAACTTGTCAACTCCTGGCATGCAAATAAACCCAGTTTTCAATTACACAGCAACCAGATGTTACTTTCTCTACACATATGTATAAAATATGTGCATAGTGTATAGAGAAGATCTTGCATTCCACCCAACAATTTCGATACTGAACTTTCACCGGAAATACATGTTTTAGGGTCCATTGTATCCAGAAAAAGATAAAGATCCGTGTGTGTGTCCGTGAGACTCTTGAACACGAAAACTCAAAAACGAAAATCCCGTAAAATATCAAACTTGGTATTTAAGTATAGTATCTTCCAGGGATAAGACACGGAGATTTTTAGAAAAATCCTCTCACCCTAAACTACTCTTTAATGGAAAAATTTAAAAAATTTGATTTTTCAAAAATGGCTCTGATTAAAATGCCCTATATTAAAGATATTTATATGAGAAATAAAATGTATATCTTAAATTTTCTGGGAGTAGCTTCTAAAGAATTCTTTATTCTGAATGAAGTTTGCGTAACTGGTAAACCATAAGAGATAGACATAAACTTACCACACAAAAAATGTAGATCACGTTAAAATACACAATTTACGTCATGTACGTTTTTTTCGTGGAAGTGGACATTTATGAAATATTCCTTGTTATTTGTTTCAGATTTAAAATACTTATAATTTTACTCACACGGAAAGCTGTAAACTTCTGGCCCTGCATAGAAACGGATTTCAACCACATAGCAACCAGTTTTTAAGAGATTTCACATTTCTTTTAACCTCGTGTTTTCCCTTATATCTCTTATACTTACAAGGAAGCACGTAATTAAGAAAAGATCTGTTAATGTTTATCTCGATTATCATAAAGTAGATAGAAGAATATGCTTTTTAACAATAATTTGTTACAGCGTTGCAGAGAAAGTCATGTGAATGGAACACATCAGTTTTTTAAAAGATTTGACTATAGCTTTAGCCTAGTGTATTCCCTTATTTCCCTTCTACTAAGAATAAGACCATTTCGGCTAATGTTTATCTTGATTAGCTTGAAGTTGAGAGAAGAATAAGCTTTTAAGACCAATTTGTTTCAGAAAGTTAAAGAAAAAATTACACAAGATTTTCTGTTTTCAGGAGGCCGCAAATAATCTATTTATGCTGAAATCTGATATTGAATTTTTGGGGTACAATACAATACTTGCTATAACTATAATAACTTAAAGATAAATTAATTGTAAACATTGATGCATTTAATTAATGTATAGAATAAAGAAACGCAGCCATTATAATTTGCAGTTATCGCGTTAAATGCTACTTTTTTCAAGCGATAGTTGCTATAGAACATATGAAATTTGGAAGTATTATTTAGATAGGTAGCCTCACAATTGAAACACAGTGATAAACATCGTAATAAAGGAATTATCTTAATAAAGCACACTTACTTGTTTGTTTATAATTGTATTAATATTCTCAAAGAAAGCAGTTTTTGTCGAATTATTGGGCACTAGAAAAGAGAAATTTACCGTATAAAAACTCCAATAAAGGTTCATAATCTGTTGATTGATAAACGTATAAAACTTGTGATTGAAATTGAAACGTGAAACAGATTTACAGTCAGTAATCGACTATCTTTTCCATTTTTACACATGTGCATTAATGAAGGAGCTTTTTAGAGAACTAACAGCTTTATTTCAATCGGCTAGATAATTAATTATTACTGTTGTTAATTAATAAAATCATAACGGATAGTATGTGTTTAAGCTGATAGGAGCATCATGAAATGATTTACTGTCAAGCAGACAATATTGTTTTGTTGAGAATCAATATTTTCTTAATTTACTGGTTAAAAGTTGTATGATTGATTAGGGTGATACAGTCACTGCAACACATTTTTATTCTGTTATTTGTTCATTATTATAAACGAGGTAGTGTCACTAATACTACTGCATCTAAGGCTTCAACAGTAACCTTTAAGCTTCTTTAGCTCACTCTAAGATTTCAACAAATGACCGTGCGCGTGCGCAAATAACAATGAGCAGGATTAAGATTTATGGACTGACTACCGCACACGTTTTAGAATTATTTTTGCCTTTCTACAACGTGCCATTATTTCCAGCACATATAGCTATTTTCCCTTTAAGAGAGGAAGTTTTTAATCTCGACATAAAAGAAACATAAATTACTTCAAGAGTGCGCCAAGCTTAGTGATCTGTAACCGTTGTTTTTTGAGATAATTTGCTCAGTCATTTCGTTCATTTGTTCTTCCCCATGTCTGCTGAAAGAAGCAGGAAAATTAAGCAAAAAAGTAACCACTGTTATTATCGGGTTATTACCTAGCAGGGCCCAGGCCCTGGGGTATTAGACACCGATCATGTCACTAACAGAGGCGATGAGGGGCTAAGGCAGCTGATTGGCATACACTAGCAGAATCTATTATAGGAATCTTTCTCCTATCTCGCGCTTTCTAATGTCTATTATAAGGAGCTCAAAACTGCTTTGGTAATATCTGAGCATAACAGACAACCTTGGATCATTAAAAGTAGTTACCAGTGTTAAGCACTTGGTTTCGAGTTAATTTTGTATACAGGTTTTTAACATCCGTGACCATTGCAGAGTCACCAAAACAGTGTTTATGTGGACAACAATTCTTTATAATTTATTTTTAAAACATTTAGAAATGTTGCATCAGAGCACTTCTCCAGTACGCTATAAATTAAAAAAGTTCCATGTTTGTGCATGTCTCAGAAACTTCGAAAATGAAAACTTAACTTAAGTGTTTTTAAACGAAATGCGTTTAAATCCTATACCAAAAATGTGACATAAAGCTTTTTAAACAAAGTGCTTTTAAATCCTATACCAAAAATGTGACATAAAGCTTTTTAAACAAAGTGCTTTTAAATCCTATACCAAAAATGTGACATAAAGCTTTTTAAACAAAATGCTTTTAAATCCTATACCAAAAATGTGACATAAAGCTTTTTAAACAAAGTGCTTTTAAATCCTATACCAAAAATGTGACATAAAGCTTTTTAAACAAAATCCTTTTAAATCCTATACCAAAAATGTGACATAAATATTTTTAAACAAAATCCTTTTAAATCCTATACCAAAAATGTGACATAAAGCTTTTTAAACAAAATCCTTTTAAATCCTATACCAAAAATGTGACATAAAGCTTTTTAAACAAAATCCTTTTAAATCCTATACCAAAAATGTGACATAAAGCTTTTTAAACAAAATGCTTTTAAATCCTGTACCAAATATGTGACATAAAGCTTTATAAACAAAATCCTTTTAAATCCTATACCAAAAATGTGACATAAAGCTTTTTAAACGATCTTTTATTTGTAAAAGTTTTTGAAATCTTTGACTTTCTTAAAAGTTCCGTATCATTTTTAATTAAATTACTACATATTTAGGATATTTGCACAATAAACGATACATATATATAGCTATTTTCTGGAAATAGCTAATGAAGATCTTTTCATTCATAAGAAATTTTGTATAATTGGTAAACGTTAAGATATGCATAAAATTGTGGTGGACAAAACAGCG
The DNA here is from genome assembly GCA_030762935.1 of Hymenopus coronatus. Lineage (NCBI taxonomy): Eukaryota > Metazoa > Arthropoda > Insecta > Mantodea > Hymenopodidae > Hymenopus > Hymenopus coronatus. Next base: position 115,983,504 of record CM060888.1, on the reverse strand, counting down.
CAAGGGCGGGTTTTCACCGAGTTCTCCGGTTTCCCCCTGCATCACATTCCACCGGTGCTCCACCTTCATTTCATATATCATCAGTGTCATTGCCTGCGGTGCCCTGGTAGTAAAAGCGGGCGTTAAACATCATCTGGGTCGGCTGATAAGTCCCAGGCCTCACACAGATATGGCGCCATTAGGCCAGTTAGACGGTAGCATCGTATAGTTTAACTCTAGACTAGCTTGTATCCATAGTTACAGGTCAATAACTTGTTTAGTTTTCGAATGAAAGCATTTTAAACAAGGCAACTTTAGAGTTTTCAAGAAAATGGAGGATTAGGAAAAACGAACAATGATTAAATACCTCCATTTGAAAGGCTTAACGCCTAAAGAATTCAAGGAGGAAATGGACAGTACACTGAAACACTCTGTCCCTTCATATTCAATAATTAAAAGGTGGGTTGCAGAGTTTAAAATGGGACGTATGAGCACTAGTGATGAGCCTCGCTCTGGACGCCCTGTGGAAGTGACAACTCCAGAGATCATTGAAAAAAGTCATCGTTTAGTCCTGGAAGACCGCAGATTAAAACTATTTGAGATAGCAGAGGCTGTAAACATATCAAAAGAACGTGCAGGTAATATTTTAAATAATATTTTGGGCTTTCACAAGGTTCTGTGTAAAAGGGTGCCGCGTTTGAAGAAGAAGAAAAAAAAAGAAAAGAAATACTGTTTCTGTTAAGAATGTGGAGCTCCACTGTAAAAATTCCTGTGAATTTTTGAGATGGCTTACGACACAAAAGTTATTTAAAATAAGTTCTGTGTATTAAAATGCCCTATATTTTTGTGTAGTATGTTTTCGTCTATAGCTTAACATTTACCACTTATAGTTGTCATATTAATAGATTTAAAGTATGGTATTTTAAACAAAATCGTTAGAGCTATTTTTGAGAAAATCGAAACTTTTGTGTTGCATTTTTGAAACATATTGAATTTAAATAAAATGTTGGGGTTTAAGCAACTTAGGACTTTTGAGTTGTGCTATTCACAGACGCACAAAGGACCTTTTTCTAAATTTTTCAGGGATTCTCAAAACGCGTATTTTCGGTGAAACCTCGATATAAAATTTTTAGCGAAATACATTACTTGCGCTACTTAGTATACGTGGTAGATAAAGTATAACATTAAACTAGGGAACAAATACCATAGTTATCTTACTAAAGGGTGTGAGAAATAATAACAACAATTATATTAAAAATTCTTATGTATTGTATTAAACTGACTTTTTCTACCTATTTTAATACAAATTACTCTTACAAAAGCTTAATTTTCTGTATATTGCATGCTAATAAATTTAAACTTATAAGAAATGGTTTTATTTAATATTTTCTTATGAAAAACAAGATCAGCAATTTTAGTTATATTATGATTTAAAGAAGGTTTTGTCAGTTTAAACAGAATGGGATTAATAATAATTTTAAGAATAGGGATTGGTGATCTAAACTTTTTCATTTAATGAATCACGCTTTATTTAAAGCACTATGATTTATTTGTGCTAGAATAACCATTCACAAGGTTACGCATTTTTAAGATATTCGTTTTTGAGGGACTAAGCTAAAACGAGTGCCAGTCAAATCTTCAAAGAGTTGTTTGTTATGTGATGCTCTTGAAATTCCTTTCTATTTACCAGGATGAAATGAAATAAAAAACTGACGATATTTCATTTCAGAAAATATAATTAATAAGAAATTTAAAAAAACACGAGGAATGTCTTGTACATTGTTAACTTCATAAAAATATATTTTACAAACTTGCATGTTTTAATCAGATATACATTTTTGACTTCTAAGATTCTAACGGTTAGTAAAGTTCATTCAGAAAGAAGATAATTTCAGAAGCTATTCCAAGAATATTCAAGATATGCATTTTATTTGCCGTGTAAATATTTACGACACTTCTATCAAAATCGTTAGAGACATTTTTGAGAAAATAGAACTTTTCAGAAATGCTTCATGAGATGATTTTTCGCATGAGGGAATTTTCCAGAAAATCTCGGTATTGTTTCCTTGGAAAATGCTAAACTTAAATCCCAAGTTTGGTAGTTAAACTTACGCTCCTCACAGTCTCACGCGCGCACATACACATACAGGAACTTTTTCTGAAAATACTTTATTCATGGCTCCTCAAGACTTGTATTATAGGATTTTTTTAGTGGAATGCAATTCCTTCTCTACTTACTTTATACATTGGATACGTAGAGAAAGTAAAAACCGAATAATTAAATCAAAATGAATAATTAAAAAACATCTAAAATGTTTTCTTACATTCCGTACATAGTTGATAGAGAAGGTATTGTATAGTCCAAAAATTCGAAGTCGTTATTTCACCAGAAATATGTTTTGAGGTCTCCTAAGTCCGAAAAAAACATTTTTTGAAGAAGGTCCATGTCTGTGTGTGTGTGTGTGTGTGTGTGTGTGTGTGTGTGTGTGTGTGTGTGTGTGTGTCGTGTGTGTCGTGCATAGCACAAAAACGAAACCAGGTAATGTGAAACTAGGTATTCAAGTTCAGTATCTCTCAAGGATGCGACACGAAGATTTACAAGAAAATCCCCCCCACCCCAACTATCCTTTACATGGAATAATTTTCAAAAGCCTGATTTCGTAAAAATTCTATAAATTTTATTAGAATACCGTATATTAAAGATAATTACATCACAAATTATATATATATATATATATTCTACTTAAAGGCAAACATATAATAAGACCAACCATGCTAATATTTATTTCGATTAGCATGATATAGATACAAGAATAATCGTTTGTAAGAATATTTTCTATTTAAATGGAAATGGAGTTTTATTTATGGACGCTCTTTAGCTGCTGCGGTTCTAGGCGTCACATTCTAATTTTGTTCATAGGCCTTTATCAGGCTTGAGGTTCTTTTAAATGCCGTAAATATACAACACGGGATCAATGGCTTTACTTCCCTTCCGAAGGAAGCATGCTAAGGATTTTTACAGCCGAAAAAAATCCATCGTCCTCCTTGGGTATATGAAGCAAGATGGTAACCATTTCACCACGGAGGGCGACGTAGTTTCTGTTTGGAACAGCTAGAGGAAGTCGTGTGAAAGGTACACATCAGATGTTTTTGAAATTGAAACTGGACTTTTAATGACCAATCGTGGAATATCCTTAGTTAGCTGACCGCCTAAGCTGAATCTGTTACAGAAATGGACAAAGAAACTGGGGATCTTGCCTCCAGTTCCAGCAATAGTCCTACGGGCATCAAGATTGCATCAATATAAAGAGTGGATTGAGTACAATTCATTATGAAATGTCCGAAACTTGAAGAACATGGAATATAAACATGATGTTTAATGTTAAGTGCTGCAGGAGCACATGTGCTGAGTCATCTCAGAGTAGATACACAAGTTTGCCGACAAGTAATGAAGTTGTGCTAACATTTTTATGCATGTGACATTAATGAGAGGACCATATTATACAAGGCAATATTATGACAATGTTGGAACTCGTGCTGCATGGGAAGCGGTGTGTATGCATCTCAAGATAGTCGGAATACGATTAACGTGAGATACAAAGGCAGGCACTCTCGTCCGACGTGTATTTCAGAAGCATTATCGAGAACTTAATCTCTGTTTTTCATAACCTTGCCCCCAGAGATATTTTCCTCTGTGCTACGTTACCTTTCCTTTTCTCCTGATTAGCTCTCTATAGTTTTGAATCATGAAAAGTAAGTTGTTGCCACTCAAGACCAGGTAATAAAGGTTATTCAAATTCAGTTATGATAGATGCGTATGATATCGTCTGCCTGAGAGAGAGGTTTGAAGCATAGGATCCGTAAGAATTTAATTTTTCCACATGCATTAACTCTCTTATATAATACATTTGATTCATATGCTTATAAAAACATATATTTGACAATTCTCTTTGAACATATTAAGATAAATAGTCATTTTAAATAAGAAACTAATATGAGACCGTTAATTAGCTTCTCTATAAAAACTATTGTAAGTGTATTATTTATGTAGCAGTGTATAGTTAAAGAGAGCAAATGCTTGTTAACTAATGTAATTAGCAGAGTATATTCAGTTTGGAGCAAAGCAAAAGCAGAAAGCTGATGCCGAGCTGAGTGTGGTGTGAGAAGCTCTTTGTTAACAAGGTTTCTTTTGTCTAGTCACGTACTAACGGCTCATGCCCGGGGTAAGCCTTAAAATTCGGAAAAGAGTAATTTCCCATTGTACAACACGTGTCACGTGGGTGTTGCGGTGCACCCTGGGATGAGAACATTGGATTTTGGGTAATATTTACGTCAATTGCGCGGCCTTTCTGTCCAAACAGAAAGAGGCCACCAAGATGGTATTTTTAGTACCTATATAAGGAACAGAGGAAGGCACATCGGTGCTGTTTTTCCGCTGTCGGGCTGTTTTGCCGCTGTCGGGCTGGGCTGTTTTCCGCTGTTCGCCGCTGTCTGCTGTCTGTTGTCTGATCTTGTAATAATGTCATGCTTCGCTTGCTAGCTGAACGTCACTTCTTCACATAAAGTGAAACATTATAACTCGTAACGATACTTAGTAGTTTACAGCGCTCTAAGTCAAGTGTATTTAAAATCAGTGACGTGCATTAAATTAGATTGTGTAAAGCAAGATCAACGAAGAAGAAGTATATATAATTAAGTGTGATTAAACAAGTACTAAAGTTCCTAGTAAGTGTTTAAGTTAGCAGAATTGTGAAGCAAAGTGCTTATCTCGCACCTCCTAGTTAAAATAAACTCCAGGAAAGTTAAGTACTGCTTTATCATTTATAAGATCACTCCCTGAACTATCCCATAAGCTGTACCACCCCGAGAGAGTCAACTATCGTGCAGGCTGAACAACCCCGAGGCATATCACTGGTAGTGGATTCACATCAACAGGTACGTGGGTCTACTCATTGGTAGTGGAGTGAGTCTTAGCGCACCGCCAACGTTACCAATCTGGGCACGAGGCCGAGAACGCAGCATCTGGTGCTCCGAACGTGGTGATTAGGAGAATATGCCACAACAACAAGGCCACCGCATATGGCACTAACGAATCAGCCCACCGCAATATATACCGCAAACACTATTCCAAGACTGCAGCTAATAAGCTAATTCACATAGTTCTTAAGAGTTAGGGTGAAACTATGTGGAACAAACCTTAAAAGATATTTCTGCATAATTCTTCCACCTCCCGCGAACTCTCTTGAAGCTGCTGCGATTATGTACTAGCAAGTATGCTTGCGACAGTTAGTCGGGTTGGCAACTTCTGCTGCCGATGAGACATAAATTGCTGTTTATTTAATGTGTTTTACAAGTGAGTGACGAAAGTGCTCAGTGAGTTCTCTAAGATATTTGAGGAAGGAGAGAGAAATATTTCGTTCGATAGCTGTGAGGGACTGGAAGATAGAAGAGGAGTCCTGTACGTTATTCATTACATCGTTACGTTAAAGTAAATGACAACATTAAGAAACGAATTCCTCTAATCTTTCAAATATCTATGGGCTACTCATTACCCAATTAACGGTACAAGCCACTATGAAGGGGTTAAAATGACAATTTTTGTATTTGGTATAGTTTAATTCTCTGAAGTTTTCTGAATAAAAGGATGTATACTTTTAATATAATGCGTCCATTTTTATCATTTATATGTCATTTTTAAACATGGCGCGCAATCTTTTAAATGCTCCCGGACAGAGCACCACAGCCCCTTTTCTGCATTTTGAATCTTTCCGCTCTCTATGATGATAAAACCTGGAGGGAAATTTTCATTTTGAACGAGATAACCAACAGTCCACAAAGCAAGTCAGGACCAATAGGAGGAATGCTGATAAACAGATAGAGCCCAAGAATAAATATTTATATGATTATGACCCTGGAATGTATTGAGGTAAGTCAGTAAATTTTTAAGTTCAATTTTCTCGATATTACATTTTCTGATACACATGTACACTTTACTCACGAAACATTGATGCTAGAATGTTGAAATTTTCTATACTTATCTAACACATTAATGACTTCTGCCTGCCTGATTCATAAGCCTAGCTTAAAAGCTATGGAAACTATAAATGTTTAGCCATGTGAAAATTGAGACATTTTAATCTTCTTTTTTCCACAAATGTGGTATTTTTAAAATTATTATCTTGAGCCATATACCTCTGATTCTGACAGAATAGATAAGTATAATCAGAATATCTGTAAAAATTTGAATATTCTGCTTTGAAAGGTTTCTGAATAAGAGGTACATGAAATCACCCATGTTTTTTCATGTAAATTTTCCCCCAGCATTATAATTTTTTAAACATAAATTGTTGCAGATAAACACATAAGCTTTTCACCAAGAGAAATGCAAACTGTTATTGTAAATACCACAAAATGTTCATGAAATGTTATTGAGCCCTTCCTGATATGTGAGGGGTTAATTTTGACAAATTGTTAAAGCCATACAACCACACTACCTTGTATCCTTAAAAAATCTGATGCGTTTCATTCACTTGACTATCTCTACACCTCTGCAACAAATTACTGTTAGAAAGCTAATGCTTTCATTTACTTTATGCTAATCGAGAAAACATTAGCAGAAATAGTCTTATTACTTGCTTCCTTGTAAGTAGAAGCGAAGTAAGGGAGTACTATAGGTTAAAGTGATAGTCAGAAGCTGGTTGCTATGTGACTGAAGCTTCTTTGTGTGTATGGACACGAGTTGACAAAATCCTGTATGAGAAAAGTATAAGTTTTTACAAGCTGAAATCAAGAACAAGGAATATCTAAAAAACGATCAACTCCACGAAAAATATGTATATAACATAAATTGTATGTTTTAAAGTGCTCTATATTTTTATGTGGTAATTTTTTGTCCATCTCTCACAGTTTAGCAGTTATGCAAAATTCCGTAAAATTCCTCCAGATAAAGTAGTTTTCAGAGGCTATTCCCAGAAAATTCATGATATACACTTTATTGGTCAGGTAAATATCTTTAATATACAATATTTTATACAAATAGTTAAAGCCATTTTCAAGAAAATCAAAATGTTCGAAAAAAGTTCCATGTAAACGGTAGTTGGGGTGGGGGAATTTTTTTTGAAAATCTTCGTGTCACATCCTTGGAAGATACCGAACTTAAATACCAAGTTTGGTATTCAACGGTCTTTGCATTTTGGAGCTATGCTGTCCAAGGACACACAGACACAAATACACACGCACACACACGGACTTTTTTTTTTTTTCCTTCTGAAAATGCTTTTTTTTGGATTAAAGGGGGACCCAAAACATGTATTTCTGGTGAAATCTTGGTATAGGGTACAATAGGAATTTTTGTGTACAATACAATACCTTCTCTATAACCTATGTAAATAGTACGTGTAGAGAAAGTAAAAAGTAGGGAGATACGATTTGAATATGAAGTTTCTTGGAAGAATGTTACTTTCTTGGAGTAACGAATGATAGTAGCATAGCAAGTAAATCTAACCTCTTGGTTTAGTTATACAACAAATCCACTCCTCATGCTTTACTTAGGCTCATGAAAAAGTTATGGTATGGAAATTATGCGAAAGTAAAAAACTAAATAAATAAAATTAAATTCACTATTGGTTCCTTGTTTGAGCTTAGGTTTTACTGTGTAATAACATTAGCACCTACTTTATACCGAATGCGTCTGATAAACGGGTGAAATTTAACAAAGCATGATTGTTAAAAGCTTCTACATTCAGGGTTAAGGCTTACAGAGAAGACATTTAAATAGTGAATAAATAACCTCCTTCATATTCTGATTACAATGTCAGAAAACGGCAATATAATTAAACTAAATCTGTCTGCGTCTAAATATATTTCTTGTATGACTTACTATTGGTTACTAGTGGTGCTATTTGCAAATATGATGATGCTCCACAATTTACACACAGTGTCTGTATGGTTTCTTGTTGTTGTTGTTTTTTTTTACTTTCTCTATACGTGCTATATACATAGTGTATAGAGAAGGTATTGTAATGCACCCAAAAATTCGACACCGAGATTTCACCGGAAATACATGATTTGAGACCTCCGGAATCTAAAAAAAGCGTTTTCAGAAAAATGTCCGTGTGTGTTCTGTCTGTCTGTGTGTGTGTATGTATGTGTGTGCCATTGGGCAGCATAGCTCAAAAACGAAAAGTCCGTTAAAAACCAAACTTGGTATTTAGGTTTGGTATCTTCCAGAATGTGACACGAAGATTTTCAAGAAAATCCCCCCTCTCCTAACATTTTTCGAAAATTTTGATTAAAATATCGTATATTAAAGATATTTTTCTGACAAATAAAATGAATATCTTGAATTTTCTGGGAATAGCCTCTGAAGACTACTTTATCCTGGATGAATTTTGCATAACTACTAAACCGTAAGAGATGGACAAAAACTTAACACAACTATATATAGCACGTTAAAACTCACAGTTTATGTTATATACATTTTTTTCGTGGAGTTGATCAATTTTGAGATATTCCTTGCTTTTTTTCAGCTTTCAAAAACTTATACTTTTCTCATACAGGAATTTGCCAACTCGTGTCCATACAAACAAACGAACATTAGTCACATAGGAACCACTGTTGACTTTCACTTTAACCTATGCTACTCCCTTATTTCGCTTCTACTTACAATAAGGCAAAAAATAATAATATTTCTGCTATTTTTTCTCGATTAGCATGAAATAAATTAAAGAATAAGCTAATTAACAATAATTTGTTACAGAGATATAGAGAAGGTCATGTGAATGGAACACATCAGACTTTTTTAATCTGGATAGTGATCATTGGTTTAGAAAACCTACTGAATCGGTGCATGAAAACCTAACCATGCATTCTGCGTGATAATATGGTTCGTACGCATGCTGCTTATTTAACATTGGTAACCCTTTGGTAAACAAATTACAAATGAGATTAAACATTTGCATATAGGTACCTAATGAAATAATTCACAAACACATGCACCAGAACATGTGCATATTGAATATACATGCATTATAATGTATTTAATTGTTTGTTCTTTGCTATTAACAAAATTAAAACGATTCAAAGCTAAAATCGCTTATTTTTCCTTAAGATCTAAAACTAAGATAAAATTACTACGTCTGTTCCCAAAATGCCATCGAGTAGAACATTTATCAGCACAAAAGTATTATTATTATTACTTTGTTTACACGAACTATGTACATAGCGAATAGTGAAGGTATTGTAAGGTATCCAAAAATTCGATACCGAGATTTCACCGGAAATGTATGTTTTGGGTCTCCCTGAATCTAAAGAAAACAATTTTAGAAATATGCCCGTGTGTGCCTGTGGGTAGCATAGCTCAAAAAGAAAAAACCGTTAAATACCAAACTTTATATTTAAGTTTGGTATCTTCTAAAGATGCGATACGAAGATTTTCAAGACAATCCATCTAACCCCAACTACCTTTTACGTGGAAATTTTTTCGAAAATCTTGATTTTCTCAAAAATGGCTCTAACGATTTTGATTAAAATATGGTATATTAAATATGTTTACATGGCAAATAAAATTTATATCTTCAATTTTCTAGGAATAGCATCTGAAGATATGCTGCATACATTTTGCGAAATTTGCATAACTGTTAAACCGTTAGAAATAGACAAAAACTTACTACACAAAAAATGTGATCTAGTTGAAGTACACAATTTATGTTATATACATTTTTTCGGAGTTGACCGTTTGCGAGATATTCTTTGTTATTGGTTTCAGCTATGAAATACGTATACTTTTTTCATACGGGAATTTGACAACACCTGTCCATACAAACAAAGGTACTTCAATTACATAGCAACCAGCTTTTAAAAGATTCGCCTATCGCTTATTTCCCGACTACTTCCAAGGAAGCAAATAATAAGACTAGTTCTGCTAACTTTTCTCGATTAGCATGAAGTAAATAGAACACGCGTTTTAACAATAAATTATTGCAGAGATGTTGAGAAAATCATCTGAACGAAACACATCAATTTTTGTTTATCTGAAATATGTATTTAACCTTGGTCCTCTTTACATTAAATATGTTGTTGACATTGTACCAATATTATAATATACAGGAAATAAATAACATTTCATCACACCAGTGAACCAAATGACCTGCGCTGTTATATTTTAAACTAAACGTTACTTAATGTCCTGTGTTTCGATCTCACAAGAGATATTACCAGTGGATCAGTGCATTCATTCTTCAGTCTGCGACTGTTGCACAGAATATATTGGTCTTAGCTAGATGTTTTAAAACCTTGCACTTATGAAGAATTATAATGCTGAATAGAATAGTCAATTATCACCATGAACCAGACTCCATGACTGTATGTGCAACATTTTCCTTCCTGTATTATCCATCATCAACATTTTCACCTGTCAAAATAGGACAGGATTACAAGACCAAAAGGTAATATATCTACTGATTACCATCCAGTAATTAACTAACATGATTCTTAATTTAAAAGACAGGCAATAAGATAAATATAACATGTTGTGTTTGTTTTTTGTGCCATAAGAAAAAACCTGGTGTGTTCCATTCACATGACTTTCTCTATATCTCTGTAACAGATTATTGTTTATAAGCTTATTCTTTTATTTATTTCATGCTAATCGAGAAAAATTAGCAGAAATAGTCTTATTTCTTACTTTATTGTAAGTAGAAGCGAAATAAGGGAGTACCATAGGTTAAAGTGAAAGCCAAAAGCTGGTTGCTATGTGCCTGAAGTTCCTTTGTTTGTATGAACACGAGTTGACAAATTCCTGTATCAGAAAAGTACAAGTTTTTCAAAGCTGAAATCAAAAACAAGGAATATCTCAAAACTGATCAACTCCTCGAAAAAAATGTGTATAACATAAATTGTGTGTTTTAATGTGCTCTACATTTTTCGTGTGGTAAGTTTTTGTCCGATTTTTACGGTTTAACAGTTATGCAAAATTCATCCAGAATAAAGTAGTCTTCAGAGGCTATTCCCAGAAAATTCAAGATATACTATTATTTGTCAGGTAAATATCTTTAATGTACGATATTTTAATCAACATCGTTAGAGCCATTTTTGAGAAAATCAAAATGTTCGAAAAAAAGTTCCATGTAAAGGGTAGTTGGGGGTGGGGGATTTTCTTGAAAATCTTCGTGTCGCATTCTTGGAAGATACCAAACTTAAATACCAAGTTTGGTATTGAACGGTCTTTTAGTTTTTGAGCTAGGCTGTCCACAGACACACATACACACAGACCTTTTTCGAAAAATGTCTTCTTTTTTTTATTCAGGGGACCCAAAACATGTATTTCCGGTAAAATTTCGATATCGAATTTTTGGGTGCAATACAATACCTTCTCTATACACTATGGAACATAGTACGTGTAGAGAAAGTAAAAAATTACTAACTTTCAAGCGTCCTTTAGATGACAGTTTGGAAATGGTAACACTTTACACAGATATCTTAAAAACGGCTAACTCTACGAGAAACTCTTATTCAACACAACCTCTAAGTGTTTTGTGTAGTATGACTTTGTCTATGTCTCATGAAGATTCAGGTATGCAGAATTCATTAAAAATTAACAGGATTTAGAAGGCTTTTCCCAGATAATTCGAGATATACATTTATTTTCCACGAGAGTCTTCAAGATAAGGCACTTTAATCAAAATCGTTTGAGCTATTTTTGAGAAAATTAAAATTTTCCAAAAATTGTCCATCAAAAGGGCAGTTTGGGGTGGGCGAAAATATCCGAATATGTCACGGTTATGGTTATATCATCATTAAACAACAAAATGAATAAAAAGTCCAGGTTCGATTCTTGAGGCAAGTCTGTTAGTGCGTTAAAGGTGGTAGAAAAACAATGATCATAAAGAACATTCTGCTTCCTGCTCATTAACTAGTGGGAAGTTAGTTAAAACACTGAAGCAAAAACAGCAATTAGCCGCCAATCCTCAACCAACCTCCTTGTACACGTAATGAGGTAGTGGAGGATGGTATGTGGTAACCATGCAGCTTCCTGCCACCTATCTACTGGCCTTAGACTTGTAAGCCTCTACAGTTCCATCAAGTGTTCGTCACATGACACCCAAGAAACCCAAGAAGCTTGATGAATCACTAAATGTGGTAAATAAATTACCATCAGCATCTTCAGCTCAGGGATTAGGCAAACTGTTCCAGCTTCAAAATGCGCCTGAACATCGTTTCATTGGTTATCCCGGGCGTCTTCCTCCGTTAGGTCTATAGTACAGTGCTCTTCTTGTCATCGTGCTGTCTCATTCATTGTTATAATTTGTAATTTTTACTTTCTCCACACTATTATGTACATAGAGAAAGTATTGTATTGCAGCCAAAAATTCGATACCGAAATTTCACCGGAAATACATATTTTGCGTCCCACTGATCCCCCCCCCAAACATTTTTAGTACAATATCCAGGTGTGTCTGTGTGTGTGTATCTGTGTGTGTGTCTGTAGGCAGCATAATTAAAAAACGAAAATTCCGTTAAAAACCAATCTTCCAAGGATGCGACACGACGATTTTCAAAAAAATACCCCACCCCCAATTACCCTTTACATGAAAAATTTTTCAAAAATGTTGATTTTCTCAAAAATGGCTATAACGATTTTCATAAAAATCTCATATATAAGATATTTACATGACAAATAAAATGCATATCTTCAATTTTCTAAGAATACCCTCTGAAGGCGTTTGTTCTGAATGAATTTTGGCGAATTCTGCATAACTATTAAACCGTAAGAGATAGACAAAAGCTTCCTGCACAAAAAATGTAGAGCTCGTGAAAGCACACAATTTATTTTATATACATTTCTCGTGAGGTAGACAGATTTTGAGATATTTCTTGTTGTTAGCTTCAGCTTTGAAATACTCATACTTTTCTCAAACTGGAATTCGTCAACTGCTGTCCATACAAACAAAGGAACTTCAGTCACATAGGAACCAGCTTTTGACTATCACTTTAACCCTTCCTTATTTTGCTTCTACTTACATGTAAGCAAGTAATAAGACTATTTTTGCTAATTTTTTCTCGATTAGCATGAAGTAACTGGAAGCATAAGATTGTTAACAATACTTTATTGCAGAGATGTAGATAAAGTCATGTGAAATCATCACATCAGATTTTTTAAATAGCAAGAAAATAAAGTGAAAGTGATAAATAAGCAATGTTAACGAAAGCTAAACGAGTGTTCATATATGTATTCTTTGAAGTTGATTCACACTTTAAAAACATAGTGTAGGTACTCGGATTTTTGGAATGTGTCCTGAAGTACTAAGTAATACAAAATAAAAATGCCTCAAAATAATTTAAAACATTAATGGTATGTGAATTTACTAATTTAATTGCAAGCTTAATGAGCGAGATAGCTCAGGTAGTAAAGTCTGGACCCGCATTTGGGAAGCCGAAGTTTCCATCCCCGGCGACCGTCTACTCTGACCGTCGGGGTTTTCGTGGATTTTCCAAATTAGTGAAGCGTATGCTGATGTCTACCCAGACTTTCCTGCCCCAACCACTTCCTCATCATCTGTTTCAGGCAGACCAGATGGCGATATTAAATGGGTTGCGGCTGCAGTGAATGTGCGCTCTGTGATGTTTCTTCCTGGCATCGTTACGAGGTGTTCCCGGTTAAGAACTCCCACCGAGGTCCATCGGGTAGGACACTCCTTTTCAGTACCAATGGAGATTCTGGGCCTTGTGGATGTGCACCGGGTGACGGCAATGTGCTCTATCTGGAAACGTTAGGGATCCCGTCATGCTTAAAACGGATCTGGTCGCGCTTCAGATCTCCTCCCGTCTCTTCCTGCCAGGGTTCATGTAAGTTGAAAAACGGCTACCAGTGGCCTATATACGATGCTTCGTCCCAACAACTGACTGCCCAATCCGTGATAATTATATCCTAATCGCAATTACAAGTTTACTGCAGTAAATTATTTAACAGTAAAGAATATCATTTTGAAATACTGAAACATTTGTAGAATAGATATGTTTGATTTTAAAGATTTTGCAGACAAGGGCTATCCTTATAGAAAATAAGCGTGTCTTTATAAAAACAGTCTTTAAATATAATTAAAATTAGCATTATTAAAATAATTAAAAAAGATCTTAAAGACTTTATTTGTTTGAAATCACCGATAATGTATTATTGTAGATTAAATATACTTTTAAAGGAAAATTAATGTTTCTTTATTTTTAATTATTGATTACATGCATCATTGATATTAATAAACAATTTACATTAAAAGGAATACATAAAGTGTATCCAGGATTATAAAAAATTGAACTTGTGAGACTCCCTGAAGATTAGCACGGAGTGAGCTGACTCTTTTCCTCGGTAATAACAAAACAGTCAGATGAAGATATTACAGAAGACGGACCTGATGCACTAATGGCAGCAAAAACTAATTTCTACAACTTCCTTTATAAAGAGCGTGTGGAAATGCACTCTGCTAAAGGCGACCGACGACAACGAACCCATCAGTCTTGTTCTGCAAGCAGTTACATAGACAAGTTGCGGAAACATTGCCACAGGCCTTCTCTCTCTCAATGGTGCACAATAAGACGGAATAGAATACATTTATTTCGCATTGCCTGCATTGCTATATACATTGCTATATAAGGCAGCCAACCCTGAGGATACATGTCTCAATACTGAAGATGCTGAATCTCTCCTCCCTCCCTAGCATCTTCCTTTCTTTGTGCTATTGCAGTTTCTTGCACTATCGTCAAACTTCTCTTCTGTAAAAGTCAGCTGTTCAGTTTCTCCTCTGTTTATTACTTTCCATATACATACTAGGTACATAGTGTATAGAAAATTCGATATCGAGGTTTCACCGGAAATATACGTTTTAGGGACCCCTGTATCCAAAAAAAGTATTTTCAGAACAAGGTCCGTGTGTGTGTGCCTGTGAACACGATAACTCGAAAACGAAAAGTCGGGAAAATACCAAACTTAGTATTTAAGTTTAGGATCTTCCAGGGATGTGACGCGAAGATTTTAAGAAAAATCATTCCACCACAAACTACCTTTTACATGGAAGATTTTCCGAAAATTTTTATTTTTCAAAAATGGCTCTAACGATTTTCATTAAAATTTCGTCTATTAAAGATATTTACCTCACAAATAAAATGTATATCTTGAATTTTCTGGGAAAAGCCTCTGAAGACTACTTTATTCTGGATGCATTTTACGAACTTTTGCATAACTGCTAAACCGTAAGAGATGGACAGAAACTGGTCCTACAAGAACTGTAGAGCACGTTAATACAAACAATTTATGTTACATACATTTTTTTCGTGGAGTTGATCGTTTTTAGCATATTTCTATTTTTTTTTTTTTTTTTTTTTTTTTTTTTTTTTTTTTTTTTTTTTTTAGTTTCAGCTTTGAAAATCATACAGGAATTTGTCAACTGTCCATACAAACAAAGGAACTTCAGTCACATAGCAACCAGCTTCTGCCTATCACATTAACCTATGGTACTCCCTTATTTCGCTTCTACAAGCAAGTAATAAGACTATTTCTGACATTTTGTTTCTCGATTAGCATGAAGTAAATAGAAGCATAAGCTTTTTAACAATAATTTGTTACAGAGATATAGAGAAAGTCATGTGAATGGAACACATCAGATTTTTTTTATTACGAGCTTCATCATTTACTAAATTAAGTGGAATGTTGATTCGATTCTAAAATTTGATACCGAATCGGTAAGGGTATAATCCGTTGAATCATTTTTACTTTCTCTACAAGTACTATATACACAATAGGTAGAGTTGGTATTGTATTCCACCCAAAATTCGTAAATCGAGAATATAATTATGTATTGGGGTCCCTTGTATGCATTTTTTTTAAACAGGCCCTTATGTGTCCGTGTTTGTGTGCAGTGCGTGTGCGTATATGCATCTATCAACAGAGGGTATAATTCAATAACGAAAAGTCGGTTAGATACCAAACTTAGTAGTTTGTACCAAGAATGCGACATAAAGATTATCAGGAAAACACCTTACACCATACTACCCTTTACATGGGAAATGTTTCGAAACTTTAGATTTTCTAAAAAACTACACCAACGACTTTGAAGACATCTATATGGCAAATGAAATACATATGCTGGATTTCTTGGGAATTGCTTCTGAAGTCGTCATTTTGTTTGCATTACTGGCAAACCGTAGGTGACGGACAAAACTGTATTACACAAAAACAGTAGATCTCATTAAAACATACGGGTTATGTCATATAAAGTTGTTTTGTAGAGCTAACCATTTCTGAGATATTTCCTTTTATTGACATCCATTTTAAAATACTTAAACTTTTCTCAAACGGGATGTCTGATACGTATCACATCTCTTTTGTTTTACCCTGGTAATGCAAAGAGAACCATAGCGACCAGCTTTTAAAGAATTTACTGTCACTTTAGCCTAGGGTACCCCCTAATGTCCGTTCTACTCACAAGGAAATAAACAATAAAACCATTTCTATAATGTTTATTTTAATTAGCATCATGCAAATAAAACAGAATTTTTCATAAAAATATTTGTTTACACAACAGGTAAAAATGTCATGTTTATATAACCCATCAGATTTGCCTGTGAACATTATTACTCGAAAACGAAAGTTTAAACATTGGTATTTAAATACCGAACCTTCTCGAGATGATTTTCAAGAATAGCTGCCTAATCCTTTACATGGATAGTATTTCTTAAAACTTTATTTTCTCAAAAACCAGATGCTACTAACTCGACCACAATATGAACGTACTTGAAGGAGGGCGCTCATTGGTATTTGAATTCAGTACATTCTCAAGATGATTTTCGAAAATCCTGCCTACTTTTAATAATTCTTTACATGAAAATTACAGTGAGCATGCTACAAAACTTGGCCGTCAGGCGCACGGTCCATCTCCCGGTCACTACTCTACACTTGGGTCGCACGGCCCGTCACCCACACATACATGCGTCTTCTCAAATCACATTAACAATTGCCACAATAAACACAAAACATACCTTATCACAAGAGATGTTGGAAATGCCGTCCACCTGCATCATTACATCTACAGTATCTTGTGAGGAAATTTTCATTCACACGCATTAGCTCAGCTTTCGAAGTAGCGTTAATTTCTGTCCAGATATTTTTTTAACTCTTTTAATGTGTAAGGATTAGTTTTATATCTTTTTTTTTTTTTTTTCAAATTGCCCCATAAATAAAAATCACATGCTGCAAGATGGAAACGAAAGGACCATAAACCCTTATTAACGATTCTATCCTCAAACATTTTCGCGATAAACTCTAGTGATTCATCAGCTGTATGCGCGGTGGTAGAATCCTGCTAGAAATATCCAGACCAACATTCGATGTCCGTCAACTGTTCGAAGCGTTATGCCAGTATATTATTTCTGTACCTTTCTGTATTTAAGGTACATTCATAACAAATAGGTCCTATTATTCTGATTCCATTTATATCGCACCCTACCCCGCTTTTTTGATCATGCAAAGAAGTTTTATGAACGAAATTGGTTTGTATGTAGCGCAATGTTGGTTGTGATGACACATGCCTATATAAATGAAACCATGCTTCGTCACTGAACAGATCGACTGTTCCCTCATTAACATTCCTCAAAATCCAGTTACAGAAATTTACCGACTCTGGTGATCACGTGGTAGCAATTCCTAGCCAGCAGTAACCTTGTATAGTTTGAGTTTTAAAAGTTTGGATGGTTTCAATGCTGAAGCTTTCGTAAAATCAGTTCCTTGTGCAAGTCGACTAAGTGATTTTCTAGTGACCGTTCTAAACTTTCTCTCATGTCTTATAATTTCTGCTCCATAAACACACGCATGTTTACTTTTCTTTTCTTGTCACAAATTTATCCCATCTCTCTGCATTGATTTACAAGCTCGGAACACGCACGCCAGGAAACTTAGTTTCAAATTGCCTTACAATTTCCCTACAACTACAAGCGTATGGTACATAAACACTTTTTGTGGTACTATATACTGCATTTTGAAAGCACTTCAAGCAAAACTGAACACTTCTAAATATTCCTAATGTTATTCACCTGTGAACTGGACCAGTACAGAAGTAAGACTGCTGCACGTGTTACGACAGAACGGAGGTTGGACGCGCACGCAGGGAAATGCAGTGAAGGTCACACGTACTGTATTTTGTTGCGTTTTATTTTATCAAAAATCGGATGTTACCTACTCAACCACTAATCCCTTTTGAATTAGAAATACTAAATATTTTTATAATAGTTAATGTTAAAAACACTATTCCTGTAAATATAAGTTTTTCATTAAATCCATAAGAAAATTTAATAAATCCGATTATTGTTATTATAATTCTTGTTGCTGCTACAATAGGTCAAGCTTTTTAAAAGAAAAAATCATAATATGGGTAATTGAATTAATAGGATTATGTGAATATAGAATGTGTTATTAGTTTAACGATGATAAAATGTAATTATTGCTTTTTTTTTAATTTTTATTTAATTTGTGTATTAAGATGTTAATATGAACGTACTTGGAGGGCGCTACGGTGTTAAAAAAAGTATTTTGTTTGTTAACGGCCCTGTCAATTTTTAGGGTCATATCCACAACACCTGCGTACAGGAATTTCGTCCCTCGGGAGTTTTTTAACATGCCAATAAACTTACCTACATGGGGGCAGTCGCTTTTAAGTACACTTAAACTCAATCAGTCTGGGCCGAGTATGAACCCGGACCTTGAGTTCAGAAGGCCAGTCTAACCGACTGAGATACCCAGACATACGGTGTTTGTTGATATCGCCAATACTTGGACACGAGGGCAGTAAGGGAAAGGTGGAAATGTACAGTTGCATAAGGAAAATATTACTAACTGTACTTTCGATGCTTCGCCCATTTGTACCCTATTCTATTTAGTCTCTTTTCCTACCGCACACATTCATGTTGTCGTCTATAGTGCATTCACATGACTTTCTCTATCCTCTATCGCATATTGCAGGATATATAAATCAATTTTAGGAACCTTTATTTTTCTATTTACTTAAATTTAATTGAGATAACTATTTTCGTAAATAATTGCAGTACATATTTAGCTATAGGTTCAAAGAAGTAGCGATAGTCAAATTTGTAAGAACTGGGCAACACAACATGCTGGCCTTGAAACTTTTTATTTGTATCACGAATAAATTAGAGCCCAAAGAAACTAAGGATTATTATAATTCATATTGTTATAAATTATAATTACAATATGTATTATCATAATGTATATCACCAAGACAATGTTATTTAAAAAATGATGAATTATAAATAATGTTCCTTGTAAATAACGTTGTATTTTACGTTAATGAATGTGGAATTGGGAATGAATATTTATGAACTTATTCGTTGCAATCCCCAAGACGTAAAATATGAAATTATCAATTGTAAAAATTACAGTTAAATGCTTATAATCGCCTTATGAGTGATGCATTGTGTGTAAATGGGAATTTTAAATTATTCTAATGTCAAAATGGCTACATTTTCTCATAGTTATTCATTTGGTTGTACATAGAGATTAAGGACATGAAAGCAAATATTTGTATTGTACTTACGGAGAGCTCGTTTTTCGCATGGATACGAAGAGGTGTATTGATTTCGATGAGTAAAAGTTTAGATTTTACGCCATAGGACAGGAGTTGGATAGGTAGAATCAAACTGAAAAATTAATGCCATAGCTGGGATTAGAAGCACGGATCTCCAGGTTTCTAACCGGTTGCTCTACCACTGAGCTATCATGGCAACATACCGGGATAATATTGAGTTTCTCATTACGCCATTTGCTTTCAAAGCGTTCACATTGCAAAGGCCAACCGCTACGCACAAAATAATTAGCTAGTGTGCTAAATTATAATTTGAAAGCAATCTTCAATTTCAAATATTCAGGATTGCAACGTTAAGAAAAAGTAAGTGCAACAGCAAGATGATCCATTTATTTCCATGGAAATTGTGAAAACGTATTTAAGTTCAGTTTTGTTGTATTCGCAATAAATTACACCTGATTTCGACTAGAGTAATATTTTATTGCAGTAGTAGGATAAGATGGCTTTCCTAAACGCTCGAAGAATAAATTCTGGAGGTGTATTCTTGAGCTCAATAGCTTATGAAATATGCACAGCTAGACCGAGCCAGAAAACATGCAGCTAACTCATTGTCAACTGGAAGGAAAGTAAATATTTGCGATAAGTGAACAGTGCTGGGATGGAAGAACTATTTCGGGCAAATGTAGTAAACTGGTGAAATATACTAACGTTTCACAACAATTTTCCCTCCAAAAGTTGCAGAAGAGTATCATACTATTTCCACGACATCGCGAGAATTAGGCGGAAATCGACAGGACTTCAAAAGAATGACTAAGTATTCAAGAAATGTAATAATTAAGAGCGCATATTTCGAAAATAAACAATGCCGCAAAAAATTATTTGCTAAGCTGTGTGTTTACGTATAGCTACATTTTTTGTGTAGTACGATTTCCTGTATTGCTCAACATTTACCAATTAAGCAAGATTAGAAATATACATTTATTTCCGGATAAAGAGAATTTCCAAGCAACTTCCAGGAAATTCATATTACACCTTTTACTTTTCAATGAATATGTTTAGTATGACATATTTTAGTCAAAATCCTTATAGGCATTTTCCAGAAAATTAAAATTTTTAAAAAATATAACCTATCGAGGAGCCAGCAAACTTTTGGTTGATAGTATATCCAGAATGCACATTAGACCAATGCCCAATAGGGTGGTAAAAAGAAAGAAATTAAATGTAGTAATGAAAGGGATGATAGAAGAAATCTGAGTAACAAATTCAAACCAGAATTTGCATAGCGACAGATTGCTTGGCCGACCTCGGGAGCATGACTCCGGAACTTCTCGAATACGAGTCGCAACATGTTACTACTGCAACGTGTTATACTCTTCCACCTTACTGAATATCATTGTTTAATTACATTTACTAAACCCATGTGTTAATATGAACATTTAATTTTATATGTACTCATTTTTCCATGTAAACAGACCATATTCACTTCTTTCTTCCTATATGTAGCTCTGCATCTTCAGCGTTAAAATCCGTGATGTTTCTTCGAAATACAGTGGGTGTCCCCGAAGTGTTGTTTCGAAAAACAACAATGGTAAAAAGTACAAACCTTAGAAAGCTTAAGTTTGAACTTTGATGATTGTACATTATATAACATTTTTTTGGCAGCCATCATCAGTGAATGCTCTCACCGAATTTGTAAACTTGGATAAAACTGGCCATCTTTATGTGATAAAATTCTTTCGTTTGAAATGTTTCAGTTAATATTAAAGTTGGGGTAGTCTACGACTTCGTTTACAACAGTGAGATATTTGGTGGCAGAGTTTAAGCGCGGCCATACGAGCTGCCAAGACGAACATCTCAGTGGTTGACCAAATGAGGTTACCAATCCAGAAATTGTAAAGAAAAGCCACAAAATGGAATTAGATGACTATCGACTGAAAGTGCGCAAGCTAGTAGACTTGCAAACATTTCAAAAAGTTCTGTGCATCGCATAGTGACTGAAAATTTGGATATGAGAAAGTATTGTGCAAGGTGGGGGCCGCGATTGCTCACAATTGAACAAAAACAGCGTCGTGAGGATGTTTCAGTCGAGTGTTTGCCAATGTTTCACTGCAATAAAGCTGAGTTTTTGCGTCGATTCATAGCAATGGATGAAACCTGGCTCCATCACTTCACACCGAGACGAAGGAACAATGAAAACAGTGGATTGGAATGGGAGAGTTGGCTCCAAAGAAGGTGAAGACAGCTCCATTTGCAGGCAAGATCATGGCGTCAGTTTTCTGAGACGCACGCGAAATGAGTGTCTAAAAAAGAAAAAGTAATCAATGGAAAATGTTATACGAACTTGTTACTGTGCTACACACGGTTTGTGCGATAAAGCAACTAAATAATATTTCTTAGGTAACAGTAATTCATTACAAATACATGTTTCGCTTCTGAAAACAGCGTCTGGGTTACTCGTTGATCCTTGTCATTAGAATACAATGTTAAAATGAGAAGTACCTGGAGATTAAGGGGTTGCGAATGCCGGTAAATGCGTTGGATCCTGGTTACTCCAGTAATAAGTAGATCTGCTTCAACTTACATTCTACTAAGCTGTACAGCTCATGCGAAGTTTAAGGCATAATGGCATTTGACATATTAATTTGTGTTTCACAGCTAACTAAAAAGGATACAAAACATTCACATACAATTACATCGCATGCCCAACGCAAGGTTTTTGTTTCGATCCGGTTCGAAGGAGTTGCGTGTCGGTTGAGTGATTTACCTTCTTCATCTGTCGGTTCGTTATGGTTTTGTCCTGCCACGTACCAACGAATGTTTTCAGCTTCACTAGGAACAGGATTGACGACCATGGTGATTTTCTGGGACAGGGATCGTTCCACTCCAGCATTCTTTGCGTGATCGGAACAGAGAAGTTTATAACAGGATGAAATTGGTAAAAACAGACATGGTACTTAGTATGACATGGGGTGTATTGTTCCTGTTCTTGGAAAGGTACTTGAACAGTAATGGGTCTCTGGGAAAATATCTGGCTGCTCAAAACCCTGTGGGAAATCTGTGAGCGTTTAGTCTACAAGACTCACACACATATCACACATATATCACTATTTCATAAGTATTGCTTATATATAATCATAATGCGCGTAAGAAGCGATACTTTTATCAAAATTACGTTACACAAAATCAAACTGTTGTTATCCAAATTCTTTCATATAATGCATTATGCAAAGACTTTAAATGTTTTAACATAACTCAGTAATTACAATTGCTCATAAAATATGAAAAATATACATCGGCCTGAGAAAACTTAAGCATATAAAAACAAATATTTCGTAAATGGCCAATACTTCAGAAATACTGATTGACATAAGCTGAGAGTATTAACGAACCTCAAATTCTGTTTCGACCTTTGAGTTATACAAGATTAATGAATTAACAAATAATTCACAGAAAATTCAAAACATACATTTTAGTTCCAAAGAAAATATCTCTAACATGCTATATCTTAATAAAAATGTTCACAATTCCGTTTAATACATTACTGAATATTATAGGGATTATACAAAAATTAAGAGGCTTAAGTCTGTACATTATTAACACAATAGTTATGCTTTAATTATAAAGCTTTCATTTATTGTTTTAAATCATCATGTAAACATACAAGTTATACAGGTATACAAAGAATGAAAGAACAAGAAAGGTCGAAATAGTGAGAGAAAGTGAAACAGAGAGTGAGAAACGCAGAAGATGTTGGGAACGTATACAAAGAATGAAAGGAAAGGTAGAACTGGTGAGAAAAGCTGTAACAGAGAGTGAGAGATGCAGAAGATATTGGGATGCGGTCTATTAGATAAAGCGAGAAGAAAAAGTACAGAGAGCTATTAATAATATTTGACAATATGTATGAAATAAAATGTATGATTGGGAGAGGGAAATGGAATTTCTGCATAGTGTGAGAAAGCTGAGCGTTCAGTGGACATAAGGTATCTTGTATTAATTTACTTTATATTTACTTTCTCTACACGTACTATGTATAATAGTGTATAGAAAGGTATTGCATTCCACAAAAAAATCGAACCGAGATTTCACCAGAAATGCAAGTTTTGAGACCTCTTGAAAACAAAAAAATACATTTTAGAAACAGATTCGTGTGCGTGTTTTTGTGATTGTGTGTGTGTGTCTGTCTGTGGGCAGCATAGCTCAGAAACGAAAAGTTGGTTAAATACCAAACTTGGTACTTAATTTTAGTGTCTTCCAAAGATAAGACACGATAATTTTCAACAAAATCTACACTTTCCAACTAACAATGACATTGAATATTTTTAAAAAATTATGATTTTCTAAAAAATGACTAACAATATTAATTAAAAGCCCGTTTATTAAATATATTGACATCACAAATAAAGTGTATATTTTGAATTTTCTGTTAATACTTTCGGAAGAAGTCTTTATTCTGGATAAGTTTGTAGACTTTTGCATAAGGTTAAACCGTAGGAGATAGATAAAAGCTTACTGCAAAAAGTATATAGATCTCGTTAGAACACAATTTATATAACTAACGTTTTTCTTGTAGAGTGACCTTTTTCTAGTTATTCCTTGTTATTGGTTTCAATTTTAAACTCTTAAATTTTCTCATGCGGGACTATGCAAACGGACCGAAGACTGCCTCCGTGGTCGAGTGGTCAGCGAGCTGACTTCCTGGTTGAGGCGGGGAATTCTTCTTTTACCAGAAATATTCCCTATCCCCCACAGAGTCTGTAAGTATGTATGTGAGAGTGAGTGTGTGTATATGTTTGTGTGTGTTTAATGATATAAAACGACAAACCTACTGAGATTAGACGAGTTGTTTCACAAGTCAAAGCCTCCGATATGACCATAACTGAAAGAGAACAACAACAAAACGGACCGAACCTCAATTGTTTCACATAGCGACAGTTTTTAAAAGATTTGGCTTTTGCTTTAGCCTAGCATTTTCCTTATTTTCCTTCTTCTTACAAAATGCAAGTCTTAAAGACAATTTCTGGTAATGTTTATCTCGATTAGCAAGATATAGTTAAAAGAATAATCTTTCGTAAGAATTGTGATTAGGAACAGCTAGAGAAAGTTCTGTGGATGGAACACATCGGATGTTTTCTCTTGCATTACGACATACATAACAATTTGGTAGAAAACCCCACCTTCTCCGTGGAATCCCATTTTAGACCTAAAGAATTAATTTTTTTTCAGAATATGTCACTGGACACTTGCTACCAGGTTTCAGAGAAATTACGGCTTCACAGAGATTTCTTTAAAGTGATAATCAGATGGCAAACTGGAGGGGCGCAGCGTTTGACAGCTCTTACAATGCTATTTCATCATTCTGCTCCAGGATTTCGTCTCCTTCTCTGCCCATCTTGGCATGGTTTTAATTGACAATTGATGCTGTCCAAATGTTGCCACTAATCACCAATGAGCTTCTAAAATTTTATTTCCGAAATGCCCTCTCTTTGATCTACCTTACTATGTACGAAGAAATAAGAAATTTAAACCCTTTTATTGCGATTTCAGATCGCAATCCTTAGTTTCCTTCTTTACCAGGAGATAGAGTGTAGTAGTATTAGTATTAGCCCATAGCGTCCCCTGGGGGCACGGGCCTCTCTCCTTGGAGAGGTAGTTTGGTATGGCAGTGCTGGTTAGCCATTCCAGAAAGGATCCTTCTTTTGCTCTTAATCGCTCAAGTATTATCCACCAAAACGTTTACTGACAAACTTAGTAGAATGTTATGGACAGTGAGTAGAAATTATTCAAGAATCAATAGAGAGCGCCCTTCACGTTTTCTACAACTACGTTTTGTGCATATCTTCTATTTTTACTTTCTCTACACATACTGTGTACATAGTGTATAAAGGAAGTATTGTATTTTACCCAAAAATTCGATGTCGAGATTTCACCGGAACTGTATGTTTTGGGGTACCTTGAGTTCGAAAAAAGAATTCTTAGAAAAAGGGCCTGTGTGTATGTATGTCTGTGAATGTGTGTGTATGTGTGTATGTGGAGGGGGGGGCAGCATAGCTTAAGTACAAAAAGACCGTTTAATACCAAACTTGGTATTTAGGTTTAGTATTTTCCGAGGATGTCTCACGAAGATTTTCAAAAAAATCCTCACACCACAAACTATCCTTTACATGGAAAAATTTTCAATAATTTTGTTTTTCTTAAAAAATGGCTTTGTTAGGATTTTTATTAAAATCCCGTATTTTAAACCCATTAACATACCATATAAAATTGATGTCTTAAATATTGGGGAATAGCTTCTGAAGACCTCTTTATTCTGGATAAATTTTTTCGAATTTTGCTTAACTACTAAACCGTAAGAGATAGACAAAAACTTACAACATAAAAAATGTAGATCTCGTCAAAATACACAGTTTTTGTTGTGGAGGTAACCGTTTCCGAGCTATTCCTTGTTATTGGTTTCAATTGTGAAGTACTTATACTTTTCTCAGACAGGAAGTGTCCGTTTTTCTTTTGTTCTACTCCTGGCCAAGCAAAGAGGTGGTTTGGAATGACAATTGCATAACGATAGCTTTTAAAACATTTGATTATCGTTTTAGCCTAGTGCGTTCTCTTAGTTCCCTTCTATTTAAAAATAACTAAGTAATAAGAACATTCTGCTATGTTTATCTCGATTAGCATTGTATAGAAAGAAGAATAATCTTTTGTTAGAAGTTTGTAGAGGAGCTAGAGAAAGTCATGTGAGTGTAACACATGAGCTTTTTTTCCCCCTGTGGAACAGACAAATGAATTGTTTTGTTAGTGTTTAACGCCCGCTTTTACTACATATGACACAGCAGGCGATGACACTAATGATACATGGAATTAAGTTGGAGCACCAATGGAATGTGATGACGGGTTAAACCGGCGAATCCGGAAAAAGCCTGCATCGACAACGCTTTGTCTACCACAAATCCCACACATGTCACCGTCCGAGGTGTAACGGTTACCATGCTAACTTCATATACCCAAGGTCGCGGGCTCAAACACGGCGGAGGACGATGAATTTTTTTGGGCATAAAAATCCTTAGCATGGCTTCCTTCGAAAGGGAAGTAAAGCCGTGTTACCGTGTTGTAGATTTACGCACGTAAAAGAACTTCAAGTCGGATAAAGAGGCCTCTGAGCAAAATTAAGCAGTCTTTCACGCCCAGTATAGAATGGGAAGCGAGTACTACAGCAGTTAAAGTGCGTCCATAAATAAATAAAAAGAAAATCCCACATGCGGTCGCTTAGGATCAAGTCTGGGCCAGAAAGGAGAGAGGCCACAGCGCAGCCTGGCAAATTAATGAATACCATTTCTGGCATATAATCAACAAAATAAGTCCGGTAGACAAACGTTGACGAAATAAATCACAAAACCTTTTCTTCTACAAGAATACCATTTCGCACCTTTGTCAAACAATAATGCGCCTCCAAGCACTTTCAATTTGAAGCCCAGATCTTGTGAGGTAGACGCCTATTCAGAAACCCGAATCCTTTCGACACGCTCTCCAAGGTACTTCACTCCGAAAGGCGTGATGGATAACCTTTGTAATACGGTAATCCTTCAACCGTGTACAAAAGCTCAAAACACCTTGGTCGTGTACGTTGTATTTGTTCCTTGTTTGCTAGGAATTTATCACTTGTGGATTAGAACGTCCAATGTTTCTAAAATTGAGATATTTAAAGCTTAGCAGCTTTATATTCCAAAATAAAATAAAGAGAAAACATGCGCTCCCAAACAGGCGGTAGTTGTATAACATACTGTTTTAACGTTTAAAATTAAATCTATAATGGTCTATAATCTATCTATAATATACTTGATATTATTCTTAGTGAATTACTGCATCCTAAAATAACTCACCTCATATATTTGTTTTATTTTCTCCACTTGTACTTAGTACCTAGTACATGCCGCCAAAAAATTTGATGCCGAGATTTCAATGGAAAAACACGTTTCAAAATTCCTGTATTGGAAACAGGTATTTTAGAAAATGTATTTATGTATGGTCTATATAACTTAAAAATACTAAACTTGATAAGTAATTTCAGTATCTTCTCAAGGAAAGCCTCCCACCGCTAACCAACCTTTACACGGAAATTTTTTCAAAAATTTTGATTTCCTAAAAAATAACTAACGGTTTTGATCAAAATACCGTATATTAAAGTTATTTACATGACAAATAAAATTATATAGATAATTATCTGGCAATAGCCTCTGAATACGTCTTCATTCTCAATGACTTTTGCATAAATGACAAAGCGTAAAAGAAAGACAAAAACTTACTATACAAAAATGTAAGCATTGTTAAAACACACAATTTATGTGGAGTTAAAAACTTCTGAGCTATTCCTTGTTATTAGTTTCAAATTTAAAATTTCAAATTCATAGCAACCAACTTTTAAAGGGTTGACTGTTGCTTTATCCTAATAAATTCCCTCATTTCCCTTCTGCTTATAAGTGTTAGGACCGTCCCGATAGGCTTGAGGTAAATAGAAAAATAAGCTTTTATTAAATAAGTTTCTACAAGTTAGGTAGAGAAAGTCATGTGAATGATACACATCATATTTTTGAAAATATATTGTTGGGTCAAATAAAGTGAGCTATGCTCATTAAATATAAATATTATGTAGGTTTCTATCTCACCATTTTTTATTTTTTCCTCAGAATTCCATTCAATAAATATCTTTTAAAATTCGTGAATATTTGGATCGAAGAGATTTGTGGAGGAGAGGAGTTGAATAGGTAAAATCAGAATGATAAATGTAATCCTGGCTAAGTTTAACTTCATCAGTCTAACATTCTACCTATTCCAACAGAGTTATGGTATAGCTTCAAATTGTGGGGAAAGTTAATATCAGAAATGAATTAAGTTATTATTTATTCATCATACACGTTTTATATAGGATCCACTATTTTGCATTAGTATCCTGAAAGCAGCATAAATGTCAGTTGGCACAGTAAAACTTCTTTTGCTTGGTAGCTGTTAATCATAAAATAATCACTATTGTCATCTACTTGTGTGCACTTCATAATTGTGAGATCTGGCATCTTAACCTTTGTGGTATTTTGTTTGTGTATTCACACCGCTCAAGATTTATTCATAACTTTATGTATGTCTGCACGAAGTGTCGTTTTTGTCTGCATATAGGAAGAGTAAGGAAAGCACTTTTTTTCAATATCCATTGCTTCTAGAAATCCTAAACAATACGGGAATGCGGGTATGGTTTAAAAATGCAGAGTGTAGCTAAATTTTCAATTAAAGTTAAATTAAAACTGTGTCTCTTAATTTTAGAATTACGTAGATAAATCTTGAAGAAAGATTTAACTGAAATGTATTTGCTATAACAGCTTTTGTCTACATTTTAGATGAAATGGATAGTAAATGTGAGTACAGCATACCAATTTAAAAGGCTGGTTCCAACGTTTCACTTTAGAGGACTACGTTATTCAAGTATCATCAAATGTGATATTAAATAATATTAATTAAACTATACATTAATATCATTAGGAGTAGAATCAGATATTTTCTGGATTTTACATGGATACCCCTTACTTATTTGATAAAATTAAAATATAATTTAAAGTAAATTCCTTAAAATATTTTTTTTTGGAATTAATGTAACCTTCTCATATACCTATAATTAGTACAGACATAATCAAAGTTTTTATTTTTCCCAGAGAATTTTAATGTAAGAGGTAGAGATCAGTGTTAGATGGATGACGTATAGCTTAAGTGGCGTAAGAACACAGCAGCAAAACGGTTTCGAAAAATCGCACATAAGGGAAGGTCAACAGCCTAAGTCGAGTTTTACAGATATCTAAATCCACAGATGTCAAATATGCATTTTCCTTACTCTATTAACCATGAATCCATTGAAACCCTACACTTCCTGATGAACTCTCTTTCTCTCTCTTTCTCTCTCTCTCTCTCTCTCTCTGTCCGGAGTAATATAGAGATGTTCATTGACATAAGCACCAAGTTGGTTGTGGTAGATGTACAGAATATTTGCTGAATATTAATGAACTGTTCTTTCAACCTGCTGTGGCTTGGCTTAAGTCAAAGAGTTAGAACGAACCTAAAAATGTAAAGTCAAAGCCGGACTTTGAACCAGGGATCTTCAACTTCTCGCCCCGCTGTTCTATTTGATTTGCCATGAATACATGCGGACGTCCATCAAATTTTCCAATTTCTGATTTGACAACCATATTTCTTGAAGATGTAATTGTTTGTAGTAGCAGACCGAGTGAATTTTAGGTTGTCGACGCGCAAGTGAAATTATGTGATCAAGATAAAACTGGGAAAGATATCTGCTAAGATATTTCATGAGCATTACGCTAAAACCCCTTTTGTTGTATTATGAATTTAATTTGTGTAATAATTTCAACATGGCATCGGCATTTGATCATTTTGCATTTGCCAATTTCAGTTTCCACTATTTTACTGCAATAAACGGCTGAAACTGAAGCCACCCTTCAACTACATTGAACACTATCTAATCATAGTAATATATTTGCCCATGACCTAAAAGGCAGTGCACATAACACAAGCTGAAGAAATGTATGACAAAATGGTATTAAAGCCACAGCAGAAGTAAGAATGGGGTGGGCACCCTGCGGTACATTAAGGTCTCCGAGAGAAGATTAAATTGGACTTCAGGTAGAGTTGTTCCAGCTGCAGGGGAGCGGATAACCGAGATTATGATGAACGATGTTAGTAATAAGGTAGACCCAAAGGGACTCTGCCGGATGTCGGCGAGCCACGCAAAGTGTCAGTCCATCCTCCCACGTTACGCAAGTCGGATTATATTACTCCTTTAATGCCCTCATGCAAATGTACTTTAATCTACTGAAGTAGTCGGCAACTAGACCATTTTAATTGCTTTTCGACTAAGGAATGGTCGCTTTTTGTTCACCCTCGACCATTAGCTCCTTTTTAATGTACTGCTGGAGCAGTTTTAATGAGGGGTTGATTTCAAATGGATAGAGAGAATTCTACGTTGTTATGCATCAAGCTCGACTACAGCTTTCAATTACATTTGGTATTCCTAATTCTCTAAAAACGTTAGTTACTGTAACTCCTTCAGAACGCAAAATGCGATCTTTATCTAATCTAAGTGTCTAAAGCCCAAATGAGTGAACAGCAAGGAGATTCTCCCCTTTCTCTTCTCTCGTTTAATTTTGTTCAATTAAGTAACAATTTTATTTTGCATTATATGGCAATGTTACCTATATACAATTCACAAGCTGAGGTTCGCTAAAAAACTATTATAGCATAAAACATGTCTGTGTACTAGTGGGATTAAAATTATAAACATATATGACCTAACTGTATTAATGAATCAATATTAAATTCAAATAACCTATTGAATAATATATTTTCTAAGACTATTGCTGTTATCATTTATGATATTTAAAATGTAATTTAGCTGTTTGTGGTTTTCTGATAGCACGTAATAAATATTTATAATGGTTTTTCCTTTCATATTTGTTGTCAACCTTATCCCACATACGACTTGGTGAAAGGATGATTAATTGTAATTGAAATTAATAAATTTCAAGCATATAGTAGTGTTATAAATCAATCATAGGAGTTATTTTATCAAGAATATCTGTAGCACAGCTACTACTTTGGAAACTTTATGAGATCGTATAATTGTAAATTTTAGAGCCTATAAGGGTAAATCTGAATGGAAAAATATAACAAAACGGCTATTAACTCCATTATATTGCGGGCGAAATGATTACCCCCAAAATAAAAAAATAGGGAACAGAAGATTGACATAGGTAAATTTGCTTTTACAAATAGTACAGTTGACGACTGGAACACAACTCCTGCAGAGTTACTGGTGATTTTGCCTCAAGGTGTAAATGACTTTAAAAAAGACTAAGGAAGAATGATTTATAATCAGAATAGTAAACATTAGTCGCATTATCACTATGAAACGTATTATAAAGGATTTTATATTGTGTTGATTATGCTAGTATATTAACAGTGTACTATAAGTATGATATTGTATTATTAGTCTGACAGGGTATTATTGTTATATTATTATTTCGACTTTGTATTAATTATAATGCTTACATTGTACTATTTATATGACAGCGCTGCCATGGGGCCATGTCCAAAATAATTCTGGTTATTGACTTCAAAAGTTCTAATACTTAGATTTTTCTTAAATGCGAAGTCGGTATTCACCTTTTCTCATTCTTGCCATACAAAGACAATTTCAATTGAATGACATAGTGAGAGCTTTTAAAATTTTGAATATCGCTTTAGCATAGTATATTTCCTTATTTCAGTTCGTCTTCAGTCGAAAATAACAAATACAATCATTTCTGCTAATATATATTTCGATTAGCACGAAGCACAGAGAAGAATAAGCTTGTGTAAGAATAATTGTTGCAGAATAGGTAAAGAAAACCATGAGAATAACATAATCAGATCGTTTCAAGTTTGGATCTATGGAGGAAAAGCACTAGCGGGGTTAAAACAGGAATAGTACTGTAAAGTTAATATGTATTTTTAAATGCGCTTAAACGTCTGCATAATATATACTTGATATTACATTACCACAGTCAGTATATTTACTGGGAAAGTTAAGAACCCAGAAGTCACTGCGTTCTTAACTTTTGACTTGATTTCATAAATTATTTGCATCGATTACAGAGTAATTGCTTCACCAAAGCAGCCTTGTGTTTTGAATACCTCGCAATGCGGAAGATGAATATTAAAAATCAGTGCTTTCCATTCACATGACTTTCTCTACATCTCTATAACAAATTATTGTTAAAAAGCTTATTCTTCTATTTCATACTAATCAAGATAAACATTAGCAGACATATATGCAAACTGAGGCTTTCACGGCAGCGTCTTGAATAAAGAAAATAATTTCTTTATTAGCAGATGTTTTCCTTATTATTACCTCGTTCGTCTAAGTAGAAGGGAAAGCATCTAATGCGTTCCATTCTAATGATGTCTTCTAGTTGTTCGATAAACAAACTTTTTACTCAAAATATTAATCTGTTATCTACATTATGCTAATCAAGATAAACATAAGCAGAATTACTCTTATTACTAGCTTCCTTATAAGTAGAAGGGAACTAAAATGTACGGGTTAAAGTGATAGTCTCGTCCTATAAAAGTTGGTCGCTATGTGAAACAATTTACATTCCAATCTCTTATTGCCAGGACTAAACAACGAGAAATGAGAAGAAAGATGTATTCCCGTTTGAGAAAAGTTTAACTGGTTAAAATTGAAACCAATTATCCGGAATATCTCCTAAACGGTTAGCTATACAAAAAAGGTGCATGATATAAATTGTGTGTTTTAATGAGATCTACGTTTTTTGTGCAGTAAGTTTTTGTATATCTCTTACAGTTTGCCAGTTATGCAAAAGTCATCCAGAATGAAGAAGTCCTCAGAGGCTATTCCCAGAGAGTCCAAGGTATACATTTCATTTGCTATAAAATATCTTAAACATACGGTATTTTAATCAAAATCGTTAGAGCTACTTGCGAGACAAACCATTTTCGAAAAATGTTACATGTAAAGGGTAGCTTGCGGTGAAGGGATTTTCCTGAAAATCTTCGTGCCGCATCCTTGGAAGATACATAACTTAAATACCAAGTTTGGTATTTAATGCCTTTTTCTTTTTGAGCTATGTTGCCCACATGCACACACAGATATTTTTCTAAAAATTCTCTATTTTTTTTTTATTCAGGGGATCTCTAAACAGTGAAACCTTGGTATGGAATTTTTGGGTGCAATGCAATGCATTCTCTATACACTATGTACATAGTACGTTTAGAAAAGTAAAATGAAGATTTATTTCTCCTTCAGTGAAATTCATCCCGAATTCAGGTCATCTTTATTTTTAAGAACCAATGTTTTACTCAGAAACCTTTAAAGCAATTGTTTAAGAAATGTTGATGTAATTTACTTTCTTAGTTTATGTTTTCAACACTTATAACGGAGCATCATTCAAAATATAGTTGAATGCAAGATCAAACCTAATCGAGAAAAGTTTAAAATATATTTTGATTCTTATATGTCAATTTTTGTTCCCACCAATTACCTACGGCAGATTACGCTTCATATAAACATATAATATCCCAGGTATTTGAAACATTTCCTCTAGCACTTCACTTTTTAATACAATTTTGGACGTCACTACAGATTTTCCTAATAAAGCCGTTACTTTGGCTTTCGAATTTTGGGTATTTTATAGTTATTATCCTTAAGAATTTGATTCAGCTTAAATACAGTATTTGCATATCAATTTTGTTATTTTGAAAAATGACTAGTTATTCAGCAAATAAAACCATTTACATACATTTCATTATCTAAATACCTGAATGCACAAAATTGTTTCCCAATATTTATGTGAGTGCTTCAAAAAGATTTGACTTAACTGCTGTTTTAATTCCAAAATAGTTATCTCTCCAGTAGTATTTATTACTTTAGTTGTAATAATGTGTGTATCTGTGTTTTGTATGTTTAATCAACTGTTGTTTTTAGCCTTTGTTATAGTATGTTTATTAACCGTTTCCCATTTATTTTATCATAAGATTTCAAATCTCCATGACAGCGACACTTTCTAAATTGTATTCTTTGTTTTCCTTTTCTGAATAAATGTTTACCTTCGATTATAGAGTTTTCTGATAGCTTGTACACGTTTAGTTTTTTGTTGTAAATATTGCATATCCCATATTCCCTTACTTTATTTCTCTATAATTCTGACTACTGTTTCTATTTCCATTTTAAAAATTGGCTTTACCACCCCTGTTCCATAACACTTGCCAGTGTATACTCATAAAATGCACTGATCTAAATCTCAGAAATAATCACGGTATGCAATTTTGCAATTAGTCCCTATAATTCTGATAATTTTCTACTTTTCAATAACTTTACTGTTGCATTTAATGCTTCTAAAGTAATGAACTCAACTCCGTATGTTTGATTAACATATTATATTTTCAGTTTTGTATTTTATTTTATTAAAATCTATAATATATAAATGAATCGCTGAAATGTATGTACGCGTATCACTTCCGGACGACTGCATCAAATTGAACAATTCTTTTTTTGTTGTGTTCGTTATTCTCATGACAAGGTTTTTGAAAACGAAAATGTTTAAAAATAGCACGGAAAAGTATTCAAAATCTCATAATATGAATAAAAACCATGTCATGCGAACGCATTTCGGCCAATACCCACCAGATGGCAGTGATACTAGGTTATTTGTTGCTAAATTGTCGTAGTAGTGCTATATTTTCTCTCCCCATTCAATGTTAAGGTAACGCACCAGTTTATCGACACTAAGACGCAACGCAGTGAAATTCAAACACATTTTCATATATTAGTTGTCCTCTCCTTAATTCTATTGTTGAAAATAAAGCAGCAAAGAACCTTTCCTTGCGACTAGCACCTAGAGTAACTACTTATTTATTTGTCACTAGATGGCTGAAGTAGTATTTTTCCTCCTCATCCAATGTTAAGGTAACGCAACAGTTGATCGAGATGACACAACGCAGCAGTGTAATTCAAATACATTTCTATGTATTAACTGTCGTTTCCTTACTCCTATCGTTTAAAATAAAGAAGGTTTTCTGGCGACGAAAACCTAAAATAGGTGCTTATTACTTGCTACCACATGGCCGAAGTACCTACTGCTCAATTTTTCTTCCTCAATGTTAAGGGAATGCACCCGGTTATGGAGACAATGACGCCAGATAACTGTGAAAATCAAATATATTTCTTATGTATTAACTATCGTTACCTTGGTGACATCGTTTAAATAAAGAAATAGGTATATTTTTGTTGTAATTCTTTAAAACGAACAATTAATAAATAATGCACATAACCATTAATACCTCTTGGAATCTGAAAATGGCGGAGAAATGACGGGATCCGTTTTAGGTTTAACTTCCTGTTGCTGATGTCGGTTATTTGATGTTATACAGTACAGGAAGATACCTGCGTCACCATCACACTGCAAAAACGGTGCTCTTAATGCATTTGATGAAGTAATATTTTGGGTTAAATGAAGAAATTTAATAGGCAAAGCTATCATCAAATTAAAGCTTATCAATTGCCCAACCAGATCTATTTGCTCTTTAGTTATGGCATTGTTAGCCTTAAAAATGGATGTTTTGACATGGAAGAAAATAAAGAAAGTGGTGGACAACATTAGGAGTAAAGGAAAGAAAGAGGTTTGTAAGAAGCATGAACGTTACTTTGTGACTTTCTCCTTAATGTAGTTCATTACCAGCGTTTACCCACCTCACTATGGTTGCGCTGTCATTACTGTTATTATGCCAACGATATTGTGATGGTTGCCCACGCTGTTAACTGCATATGTCATCCTTTCCACACTATATTATGGGTGCTCTGACTTCGGCCTTTTCGCAATACCAACTACATATATATGCTACATTGCGCAGATCATTGCGTTTTTCAGATGCAAAGGCATTAGAAGACATTGGCAATGGGAAAATTCCTGTTGACACTTCTACTGGCCTATTTTGTTTCCATCATCATTTACTCCTTTCAAAAGAAAGAATTAATATCGAAAGTGTTCCCAAATATTGGTGTAAATTACAATAACTATGCTTGGTTGAGCGAACGAGCCATTTTAGCAGCAACTTATAAGAATGTAGATGATTTGAATGTAAAAGTTCAGGGTAAAATTTTTGGACAAATGCATTCATTTAAGTCGATCAATTCATTATCAATCCAAACGAAGTCGTCAATTATCTAACTGAATTCCTAAATTCACTGGATTTGCCAGGATTCCCGCCACATAATTTACAGCTCAAGGTTGACTCGGTCATAATTATACTAAGCAATATCAATCAGCCGAAATTATGCAGCGAAACAAAACTCACTGTTAAAATAATTATGAAAATTTTGATTTAAGTTGATATAACATAGGAAAGTTCAAATGCCAGGATATACTTATTCCAAGAATACCACTAATGTCAACCGACTTTCCTTTTGAACATAAACGCACCCTGCATTTGCAATGACAATAAATCCCAAGGTCACTCGATAGAAGTATGTGTAATATACCTTGAAATGTGTTTTTCGCATGTTTACATTACGTACCCGAGAGTCGGCAAACTATCGGCACTATTTTTTTCTCTCCGAAAGGAAAATTGTACAAGGCATACAATAAAGTGTTGTCAAATTATTTAATTGTAATTGTATTTCATTGCATGGTCGCACTGTAAACGGAAGGTTTTATCTGAGTTTTTTTCGTTATGTACACCATCCGTGCGAACCCAGGGGTAGGCAGCTAGTAAATATATAAAATCAAATTATAGCCCTACGATGCAGCTGTCAACACATATCTTACCATTTGTATGAAAGTTGTAGCAATAATTAAAATATGAAGAGTATCTTCAAATTTAATTTATGTGTAAAGTTTTTTTTTATTTATTAGTCTAACTCATAAATGGGTTTACCTAGTGACAAAGAATAAAATATATACATATATATTTAGACATTTTTACAAAAACTGTTATAGGTAATTATTACAAAAATATATTTTACTATATATTATAACAGTTATATAAAATTAAGATATGAGAGAAAATTGTAACAAAGATTATAAAATATGTGCAACAACAGTAAAAGCTGTAACAATAAAAGAGCAAAAAAAAAAAAAAAAAAAAACTACAAAAATAAAGCGATTTATAAACCATAATACATTTTACGTTCTGTTTAAACCATATAAATGATTTCGAAAAATGGCTACGGAATGCTTTATGATGTTTTCTGTGATTGCTTGTTCCACACTTCTGTTAATTTTATACTTTGACCTCCATTTCACAAACATATTTGTAATTGTTCCTCGAGATCCAAAAAATAGGCCTACTATTGTTATTTTTCTGAGATTGTGTTGTTCTTTAAAATATGGTAAGGTGGGCTCATTTATTTTCTGTTTTTCCAGATGAACTTGTTGAGGTTGGTCTTTATTCAGTTCAAAGCGGATGGTCGGGTCTATTATCTCTACTTCTGATTTTCTTCCATTTATCGCAATGATGTCTATGCGACCATTACTACCAAGTTCATCTAGGCAGTGAACTTCCTCGTAAACTTCTAGCAATAGTAAATGCAACAATAAGAAAGAACGTATTTTCTTTTATATCTTTCCGGCTCTAGAGGCAGAAAAACATATTTCCAGTAAATGTTTTTGATTAGTTTCCTCATTGGTTTGGGTATCTGGTTTATACAATTTAAACCAATCACAGCCTTCTGTAAGCACATCAGTTAAGTAAGTAAACTAACTCAAAGGGCTCCTGCAAATCCTTTTAAGGGAGGTGCGTAAAAGTTAATCAAACCTTACAGTTTCTGCCTCTTGCGGATTAGTGCGCTTATAAATTCTCGCTGGCGCATGCATCCCATAGATTACTGCATTTTTATGACCACAAACACGTACGCGGAGCCTCCCCACCCCGTCATTAATTTAAATGGTTTAAGAGAGCAGCAAGGGATCATAATTAAAGTGACTAAAATGCGCAAACAACGCCTCCCTTCACAGAACATTAAACGGAAGAGCAGTGGCCGCGTCGTTATAACATCATGCCATTGTGACCAGGTAACTAAGTGTTATAGACATCAATTTACACTCCTCTTCTCCTACAGCCACATTTCTCACTCCGCTTTTTTCTCCTTCTTTTGTCTACAGCGCTGCCCAAGAACAATAACTAGTTTAAAACATTCACAGTGGCTTTGAGGTAGGTATGAATTTCTAACACAATAGAACTCAATTTATTTGAAAAGTAATTATGAAATGAATTATTTAGTTGAAGATATGTGTGATATTCCAGCTAGACTTTAGAAGCAAATTCGTGTAATGCACAGGAAGAAAACACTCTAAATGAACATGGGTTCTTTCTCTATACGTACCATGTACATGGTGTATAGAGAAGGTATTGCATTGTACCCAAAAATTCGATACCGAGATTTCACCGAAAATACATGTTTTGAGACCACCTGAATCCAAAAAAAGCATGTTTAGAAAAATGTCCGTGTGTGTGTCAGTCTGTCTGTCTGTTTGTCTGTCTGTCTGTCTATAGTTCAAAAACGAGAAGACCGTTAAATACCAAACTTGGTATTTAAGTTCAGTATCTTCCAAGTATGGGAAACGAAGATTTTCAAGAAAATCCCCCACTCCCAATTACCCTTCACTTCGAAAAATTTTCGAAAATTTTGATTTTCTAAAAAATGACTAACGATTTTTATTAAAATATCGTATATTAAAGATATATATCTGACAAATAATATGTATAGCTTGAATTTTCTGGGAATAGCCTCTGAAGACTACTTTATTCTAGATGAATTTTACGGATTTTTGTGTAACTGGTAAACCGTAAGAGATAGACAAAAGCTTACCAAACGAGAAATGTAGAGCACATAAAAACACACAGCTTATGTAATATATATTTTTTTCGTGGAGTTCATCATTTTTCAGATATTCCTTGTTTTTGGTTTCACCCTTGAAAAATATAAACATGAATTTGCCAACTCCTGTCCATACAAACAAAGGAACTTCAGTCACATAGCAACTGGCTTTGGACTATCACTTGAACCTATGGTACTCCCTTTTTTCGCTTCTGCTTAAAAGGAAGCAAGTAATAAATCTGTTTCTGCTAATTTTTTCTCACTTAGCATGAAGTAAATAGCAGCCCAAGCTTTTTAACAATAATTTGTTGCAGAGATATAGAGAAAGTCATGTGAATGGAACATATCAGATTTCTTTTTTATAGTTTTTAACGCCCATTTTACTACTAATAGTACAACAGGCGATGACACTGAGGAACTGGATTGAAGATGGAGCACTGGTGGAATGCGATGGCGGAGAACCCGGAGAAAACTCACCCTTGCGCCGCTTTGTCCATGGGATCGAACCCTATGTGAGAGTCGAGTGGTGTAACCACTCAGCCACGACGCGGCCATCTTAAAGGCTACATTTCTATGTCAAAACCTACCTAAAACCCTTCTTATATAGTATAGTGTCCACATGGAATACCCATCCTACAGCAGTAACCTTACCCAAGATATTGATATTCTTGTTTATCTTGGCGGGAATCGAGCTGATGTGTTTAATCCTATTTTACTTTCTCTGCATAATATATGGTACGTAAGTGGAGAAGGTATTGCAGTCCACCCAACAATTCGATAGAAATTACACCGGAAATACATGTTTTAGGGTCCCCACATTTACAATGTACATGATGTATAGAAAAGGTATTGCATTCCACCCAAAAATTAGATACCGAGATTTCACTGGAAATACATTTTAGGACCCCGTGAATGCAAAAAACGTATTTTTGGAAAAAAAGCGCACGTGGATGTGTGTCTATGAACACAATAACTCAAAAACGAAAAGTCCGTAAAATACTAAACTTGGTATTTAAGTTTAGTATTTTCCAGGGATGTGACACAAAGATTTTGTGAAAAATCCCCCATCCCAAACTACTCTTTATATGGAAAAAATTTCGAAAATTTTGATTTTATAAAAAATTGCTCTAACGATTTTGATTAAAATACGCATATTAAAACCATTGATATGGCAAATAAAATGTATATCTCTAAATACCTCTTTATTCAGAATGAATTTTACTAAATTTTAGTAACTACTAAACCGTAAGAGACAGACAAAAACTTACTACACAAAAACTGTAGATCACGTTAAAACACACAATTTATGGTATATACATTTTAGTCGTGTAATTGGCCATTTATGAGATATTTCTTGTTATTTGTTTCAGATTTAAAATATTAACTTTTTCTCTCGCGGAAAGTTGTAAACTTCTGGCCCTGCAAAAGAAACAAATTTAATCCACATGGTAACCCCGGCTTTTAAAAGATTTGACTATCGTTTTAGCCTAGTGTATTCCGTTCTTTGCCTCCTACTTACAAGGAAGCAAGCAATTAAGACGATTTCTGCTAATGTTTATTTCGATTAGCATGAGGTAGACAGAAGAATAGTTTGTTACCGAGATGTAGGGAAAGTCATCTTAATGAACGCATTAGATTTTGCATTAGTGATGTACAAAAAGCTGGCTAGTCATGTACCGAGACAATACGATATTCTCCAGAAATATATATTCACATGCAGATGTTTGTTAACAATGATCATTTTATTTTAAGGTGTATTTTCTGTGGTATGATATTTTATTTCACTATGTTGTGCGCTGCAGTACTAAGCAAAGTTGAAAACATAAGAGGGGATTCAATACGTACTTATGTTAGGAGTGAAGACGACATCTTCTCAAACTCAAATTATTTCAGTGAGAGAAAACAATAGAAAACATGAATAATGACTTCCCATTTGAAAATTCAGATCAATAAAAAAGAATGTCTCGAAAATTGCTAACACACACACACAAAATAATTTATTTTGTCTAAATTGCGTGCTTTAAAGATATTCACATTTTGTGTTGTACTCTGTTGTCTGTTTTTTATGCAAAAGTAATTCAGAATTAAGGGGGTTAAATATGGTATTTGATCAAAATCGTTAGAATCCTTTCTGAGAGAAACATTTATTTTCGAAACCTTCCATGTAGGTGTAGCATTTTCTTGAAAATCTTCCTCTGATATCCTTGGAAGATGCTGAACATACATACGAAGCTTGGTTTTTTCCATTTAGTTATGCTGTTCACTGATACACACACAGTCATACACGCATCCACATACCAACACACGCACACATATGGACATATACATATTCGGACGCTTTTCCAAGTTCGCTATTTAAGTTGAGGAAACATGCATTTATTTTTTATTTCGGTATCAAATTTGAGGGTGGAATACAATACGTTCTCTGTTTATTGTTAGGTGATAGAGGAAGTAAAAATAAAATACTTTTGAAATCTATTTGAGGCTTATTGTTGCATTAAGGCGCGATACTTTATTGAAGGAGAGTATAAAATGAAGGTATTGATATGAATGCTGAGGAGAAGATCCCGGAAGAAAAACACTTACTTTCCTCCGCTCGGAACTTCGATGACTCACAGACCTCATTATGAGAGTTTGGTAATTGATAACGTCCTCTATTTGGAAAGATGATTAAAAGCAAATAAATCAGACTGAGCTTTCTTGGAGCCCAGAAATGGGCTTCATAAGTGCCTATTGATGTGGTACTTGAACGTAATTCATCAAGATGTCCTAACATGTTATTGTGGAAACCAATAGGTATTTAAAAAGATTAATAAGTCATCGTCTTCGCAGGCGATATTACACATATACCAGCGTTTTCCCTATTTGACTGCAACGGTGGCTATTTAAAAAAGCTGATGTGCTACACTCACATGACTTTCTCTAGCTGCTCTACAAAACAAACTTACAAAATATCTTCTTTCTGCACCATACAAATCGAGATAAACATTAAATGAATTTATCTTATTACTTAGTTCTTTATAAGTAGAATGGAACTATGCTAAAGTTATAGTCAAATGTTTTAAAAGCTCTCGTTAAACGATTGTCATTGCATATCACTTCCATGCTTAGCCAGGAGTAGAACAAAAGAAAAACAGACACTCCCTGACAGAGAAAAGTACCTATAACTAATTTACAATTGAAACTAATACCGAAAACGGTAAACTCCACGAAAAAAAAGTATATAATACAAATTGTGCATTTTAACGAGATCTACATTTTTTGTGAAGTAAGTTTTTGTCTATCTCTTAGGTTTACTAGTTATGCAAAATTCGGCAAAATTCGTCCAGAATAAGCAGATCTTCAGGAACTATTCCCAGATAATTCAAGATGTACATTTTATTT
Source organism: Hymenopus coronatus (assembly GCA_030762935.1). Classification (NCBI taxonomy): domain Eukaryota; kingdom Metazoa; phylum Arthropoda; class Insecta; order Mantodea; family Hymenopodidae; genus Hymenopus; species Hymenopus coronatus. The sequence continues at coordinate 115,941,132 of CM060888.1, read as the reverse complement.
GTGATGGAACTAGCTTTAATATGTGGTATTTTAATCAAAATCGTTAGAGCCATTTTTAAGAAAAAAGAAAATTTCCAAAAAATGTTCCATGTAAAGGGTATTTAGGGGTGGGAGGATTTTCTTGAAAATCTACGTGTCGCATGCTTGGAAGATTTCAAACTTAAATACCAAGTTTGGTATATACCGTCTTTTCATTTTTGAGCTATGCTGTCCACAAACAGACAAAAAGACAGACAGACCTTTTTCTGAATTCAGGATGTCCTAAAATATGTATTTCCGGTGAAATTTGCGTATCAATTTTTGGGTACAAACAATACCTTCTATATCCACTGTGTACATTGTACGTGCGGGGCTAGAGAAGGTAAAACTTTATTGAAACTATTTTTATTTTCCATTATTGTAACTTAATCTAAGCTTAAATGAACTTCTCCTTATTCATAAAGCCAATAATCTTACCAAACTAACTTGAGCTAGGCGGAAACTTCTTTTCAGGTTATCATCTTCTATGAACTTCTGCATTTAATGTCTTTAACTAAACTAAACTAATCACTCTAAATAAATATAAAATCAGTAAGTTGGTATTACTGCACTCTTACTATTACTATCCCTTCCAGTTTTAGCACGAGCTATTACTATACTTTTAACTGATTGAAATCTAAATACATCCTTCTTTGATCCAACAATGTTACCAACATTCATCACCCTTTGCTATGCTTCTTACATTTTACCTTCTTCGGTTAGGATACATCTATAAGTACAAATATTCCTTTTACGAGTCTTCTTCATTGATAGACAACAATGAATACAATAATATTACCGTGCTATCTCTGTTAATACAAACTTCTCAGATAACGCACTGATTATTCTGAGTTGTCGCCGACGTTTTGTAGAGCACTAATGAGCGCGTCACTTCAACCAATAGAAATCACAAATGACAGAAAGATATAGAGTACGCGTAGAGTAAAACAAGTTTTTTTTTTCTGTCTTATCCTCCTTTAACCTGGTTGGTCATATCGGATGATAAATGAAATTGGTGAATGATGCTCAAATGATCTCGGGGTGCATGGAGCTTAAAGTTACTCGACATTCGTCTTCTCAGAATAAGGAAAAACCGTGAAAAAACCTTATCCCGGTAACTCACCCTAAGCGAGATTCGAACTTACGACCTGTTGAATGTGAGGCAGACACGCTACCACCACACTACCCAGACGGGCCACAACGTCTTATCGCAGACTTTGAAGCCAACATGTTAACCTTTTGAGTAACAAAAACTTAATTTACGAGTATCAATTCCGTTGAAAACTGCAAGATATACTCTTATTAATGAACATACATCGCAGCAATTCAAATTCCAATTCCCGCTTTACAGTTCTGATTTACTTTGGCTTAGAATTGAGTTTATTTATTTAGAAAACGTAGAGCATTCTTAGAACATTCTTACCAATGACGTACAAATATTATCAAGAAAACCATGGTTTCACGTGGTTCAGAGTATGTTCTGCTTCTTCTTTTTGCAAATTGAGTTAGTATAAACTTCGCCTTGCATGATCTCGTAGCTCAATCGTCAGTGTATCTTCCTGCTATGTGAGAGGCCGCCGATAAGACAATGCAGTTAAAGATAAAGGAAAGAGGTGTAAACGAAACAATTAAAAGTCATAAGTCATAAGCTTGGAGTAGTAGAGATTGCCAATACATAACACCAGGAGTAAGAAACTTCGTACTTGGTTAGAATAAGATATATCACGTGCAATAGTCTTAAGTTTTTCTTGTTTACTTGCTTGAACTCTCAAGAGCATTATCCTGCTCTATTTACAGAAATGTCAGACTCTGTAAGTCGAGATAAAATATAGGATAAACGTTTTGTTGGGCTCATATACTACAGTTTTATATCTGGTTCAAGATTTACTTTCAGTAAGCCTCTTCCTCAGATATTCTATTTTAACTTTTTCTTTATTATATATTAAAACTTTAACAATTCACAGATATCTGTTGTTAACGACACTTCAATTCTATAATAAATAAATCAGTTGGCTCGATGTGAGTTTGTGACGTTAACATTAAAGCGTTAAGTTTTTCTTTTTACGAAAGGCAGATAGTTTATAATGTAAAAACTTGGTCAGGCCTTTAGTTCCTGTTACTTGCTTGGCTTTCTTTTTACTTTCTCTACACGTACTATGTACATAGTGTAAAGAGAAGGCATTGTAATGCACCCAAAAATTCGAAACATAGATTTCACCGGAAATACATGTTTTGGGACCACCTGAATCCAAAAAAGCATTTTAGAAAAATGTCCGTGTGTGTGAGTTTGTTTGTGTGTGTGTGTGTGTGTGTGTGGACAGCATAGCTTAAAAACGAAAACACCGATTAATATCAAACTTAGTATTTAGCTTTAATACCTTCCAAGGAGTTTCAAGAAAATCACCGCACCACAAACTACCCTTTACATGGAAAAATGTTTGAAAATTTAGATTTTTTAAAAAATGGTTATAAAAATTTTGATTAAAATCCCGTATATTAAATATATTTACATTCTAAATAAAATGGATATTTTAAAATTCCTGAGAATAGCCTATTCTGGATGACTTTTGCCGAATTTTGCTTTGTGGAGGTAACTGTTTCCGAGATATTCCTTGTTATTGACTTCAACAGTGAAGTACTTATACTTTTCTCAGACAGGAAGTGTACGTTTTTCTTTTGTTCTACTCCTGGCCAAGCAAAGAAGCGATTTGCATTGACAATCGCATAACGATAGCTTAAAACATTTGACTATCACTTTAGCATAGCGCATTCTTTTAGTTCTCTTCTACTTATAAAGAACTAAGTAATAAGATCATTCTGCTAATGTTTATCTCGATTAGCATTGTGTGGAAAGAAGAATAAACTTTTGAAGGAAGTTTATAGAGCAGCAAGAGAAAGTCATGTGAGTGTAACACAAGATTTTTTTTATTATTATAAACCATCAAATAACTCATAAACATAATTATTCTTTGATTAACATATTAGTGATTAATTTATATAATTGTCTACTAAAAGTTAGACAAACTAAGCAATTCATTCACAGTCGGAAAGTTGCGTTAAGTTTAAATAATTAGTGTATAGTTTTGTTTGGCTTTCACTTCTACTTTAAAGTGTGTTTTGTTTTAGTTTCTTTATAAAGAGAATACGAGATCTTCAACAAAGCGAGTGGGAAGTTTTTCTGCTAGGAATTTACGTGGGAAACAAGAAAAAAGTGCAGATTGTATACTGGGAGAATGCCTTGAGAACACGCTCAGTGTTAGATAGTTGCACCCCTTATCCACAGTCTGGTGATAAACAACAGTTTATTGGAAACTCTCCTCGCTTCTCTTAAGGTAGACTCAGGAACAATTGCTTAATCCACGCACACACACACACACACACAGACACACACACAGACACAGACACACAGACACACAGACACACACACAGACACACACACACACACACACTGTGCCCAGTACTCAACATCGTCTTCTTCTTGTTATTTTTTTAATTCTTCACAATTTAGGCCTATCAACCGCTCTACCTCCAAACAGCATTAAAACTTTTCCCGAGTCTTCCTAATGATCTTGTTCCTTGTAGGATATATGTAAGTAGTTGTAGATACTTTTGTAATTGTTGAATCTATGACAATATTTCCTTTCTCTACTACTAATATTAAGTAGGGTTTTATTGCGTGACACCCAAAAAATCTATACTAAGATTTCAACGAAAATATATGTTTTTTGAGGCCTCCTGAATCAAAAAGGAAGTTTTAGAAAAACATTGTGCGTGCGCGCTGTGTATGTGTGTGTTTGCGCGCGACTATTCGCAATAGTTTTTATTTGATGTTATGTACTACCTACATACCAACCAAACTTTTATAACGGGATTTTAAGGAAAATACATGTTTTGACGCCCCAAATTCAAAAGCACACTTTTAATGTATATGTGTGTGCGTGTGTCTGTATTTTTGTAAACAGTATAACAGCATAGCAGCATCTGACTCAAGATCGAGTCAGATAAATCACAAACTTGGTATTTTGGTTAGTGTTTTCTAAAAATGGGATACGAAGGTTTTCAAAAAATCTTAAGCTTTAAAGTCTGAGATTTAAAGTACTTATGACATTGTAAGACACCTTTGGGATATGTCATCTCAAAATAAGTTGATATCACCTTGTGGTTTACCGGAAAACATGCGAGTCAGTGGAGAACTTGAATGCTGACATGGTAGCTCAATGGTTAGAATTGACTCTACCTATCAAATATTTTTAAGAACTCTGAATTTTCACTATTTTAAAAACATAAAGCGAAATACAGATTTTAGAAACTACGGTTCTAGATTTTGGTATTAGGTTTTGTTTGCTTTTGCTTTAAAACACATTAAGCGGATTTTTAAATGCTTTAGTGTATTATTTTGTTTCATAATTTAGACAATCGGACCTAAAATGAAAGTGTCAAAAGCAAAGCTTATCTTCACACCTAAAAGAGAAAAAGCTCAAATAAAAATTGCTCCTAAGTCTTTCATGTGCAAATGTCACAAAGGAAATCCTCAGTTTCACAGTCACTGCACATAATGTGCTAATTCATTGCACATCATATACTGGACCCAGAGCTCACCTGACTTTGATGTCTTGTACACCTTACCACAAGAGATGCAATTTACATCATCCTCCTCAGACCATTTCTTGTCTCTTACAGCTCATTTGAATAGAAAACTCTATTGAAAATAAGATGAACATTTATAAGGAGGTGGATATAGTAATAGCTCCGGCTAAAACTGGAAGAGTTGATAATAAAAGTGCAGTAATTCGAACTGATTAACATGCAGAACAATTAATGTGTTTGTTGACAATTCACTTCGAATAATTTTAATATTAACCAATAATTCATTCTATCAAAATACTGTATTTTATTACTAGAGGACGAATTGGCCCTCCTTCAATGTTCTAGTATATAACAATTCCGGTATCTGTGCTATACAGTGGGTAAATAGTAAAGTTTACTTATGTTGTTGATGGACTTTATTTGTACAAATTAACATAATCAATTTGGCATAGGTAAATAAAGATTCTCTTTCAACTATGCATTTGGCTACCATAGCAACGTCTGTTGTAGAAAACAAAAGATAGTGTTTTACCATTATGTATAACAATAAAATCTTTGAGATGACATTAAAAATATATATGTGTGTGTGTGTGTGTGTCTGTGTGTAATTTAAAAATGTTTCCATGATTTTGCAACTTGCATAACAATAATAATATTAAAAATGGTTGTTTCTGTGAAAATTTGTCATTTAAAATGTACTGTTTCATGTGTTCAAGCGTTTTTGGACACACCAGAGAGTACTTTTTTTTTCCGAGTTCTTGTTGGGACTCCGGTGCTGTATTCTTCTTTTTTTCTTTTTTTCCATTTTCCCTATACTTCCTTGGTGTTCCTTATTTGTTTACTGTTTTATTTTTATAAACACAAACGCCCATGCCCAGAGCGGGACTCAAACCACGAAGCACAAAGCTACGCACTTTAGCGTCTTACAGGGCGGCCACGGGATTGGCAGGTTAAGTAGTTCAGCTAAGACAATCGCTACATTTCGTTTCCCCCCCCCCCCGTATTTGTAGGACTGAGTTAACGCCTAAAGGTCCAAAGCCTGTCGGGGAGCCTACGGCACGAAACCACAGAATGGAGAACCTGTGTAAGGGGTCGGCTTGTAGCCAGGCATGAACCTGAGGAAGTGAATGATATGAAATGTAAGCGAAATTGAGGATTAGAAAGGTGATCATGGAACAAATAGTGGAATGAGTGGCGAGGGAAACCAGAGGACCCGGAAAAAAGCTGCCATATGCAGCTTCGTCCACCACAAATCTCACCTGCGGGTGCTTGGGATCGAACTCGGGCCGGCTAGATGGGAGGCGAGCTGTCTAAACATTCAACCACGGCGCTGCCTATCTCTACATTTAAGAACTACAATTAAAAGCTATGCAGAGTAAACATGGGGTTATCTCAAAACCAACATAGATTTTAACAAAATATGGATTTTAAATACTAAATTTCCCTAGCTTTCTGCAATGAACTGTTTTGTTAATACGGTGGCATCAAGTGTTAGAAATGACTAAGTTTTCAGAAGCACACCTGTCCCCTGCAGTGTCTTCGGCTACAAGAGAATTACATTTAGAATTACAAATTGTGCTTTTGTTCTCGGTAGCAATGACTGTCATGTTAACATGAACATCGTGACTTTAGGAAAGGTCAAAGCTTGACCTGCAGCTTGTATTCGCTTCCAGATGACAAGCGATTCGCCGCTAGTGTCAAAAGATTTAAAGACATGCACCTGTGAGCCAGTTTATAGACTGCTCTAGACATTCAATGTTTCCATTTCATAAAATTCACGGAAATAGACTTTAGATCCATAGTATATGATATGCTTAATTTCACTCACCCAGAAACCCAGACTGCAATTAATAGTTATTTATTATAAAAGTGGATAAACAGAGAGTTTATCCATAAGTAGAACAATTTAAAACGCGACCCGGAGGGTTATCCTACAGATACGATAAATTAAAATGTGACAAATATTCTGTTAATTATTTTACAACAGATAGTAATAAATTAAATAAGGAATAAGGCATTGAATTGCGGCGATCTTATAGTTATAGTAAGTTTACGATGGACGTTGAGAACGTTAACATATCGGTTCCAAATGATATATTAAATGCAGCAAAAGAAGCAGTTGATGCTTTACTACCGTCGACTTCACGGAAATTATACGAAAAAGAGTTTCAGCAATTTAAGGAGTGGCAAATACGAAGAAATGTTCAGGGTATTAATGCTGTTAAAAGGACATAGAAAAGTTATTTATTTATTTACTTTATCCTACTCGTTACCGGAGCTACGAGTGAATTTTGTTTACTTTATTCACCCGTTGCGCTAATAACTATCACTTTGATTTAAAGTCCAAGTTTTCTTGTGTGGTTTCTGCACAGCAAATGCATATTACAAGTATCTGTAGGATAAATTAAATTATACAGCAGTACTATGCCATAAATTCAAACCAAAGCAATCCTTTAAAACAAAGTACAACTTTCATTACTGTGATTTATAGTTCGCAAGATTGCAATTTTTACGTTTGATGTATATACTTTTTAGAATGTTCAATTGAGAAATAAATACTTGAATGATGAATAAAAAATATGTGAAGTTAAATCCATTACCTACAATACGGGTAAATCAAAATACTTTTATTAATGTTTCAGCGGTTGAACGAAGCTTAATGGCAGGCTGAATCATATTAAAATAGATTATAACGGCAACAGATTAACCTATATGTTTTCTAAAATCAGTATTAAAGATCAATAGCAAGTACACTACCGCCCAAAAGTTTTTGAACAGCCTGTTTTGCTGCAGTTAACAAATGTATAACGCCAAATAAAGGCAATGTCATATTATAAATGGTAGAAATCCATAGAAACACAATTGAAACTTACTATGCTACCTTTTGTTTGTCAATTATGTGCATTTTGAAAATGAATCATTTGTTGCCTCTTATAGGAACAATTACCCTAATTTTGTTTTGGATGTCATAGTATGTTGTGATTCCCTAGATGTAGTTTACAGACATCTGTACATAGGTACTGGCTGCGAAATGCCCTTCAGTGCTTCATAAGCTGGTGAATGGTACACATTGTTATTATGCAGTTGGAAAAGTCTAAAATGGGTAAAAGAAGGGAGCTTTCAGCAGAGGAACGTGCTGCAATAGTCAGCTTACATAAGCAGGCCACGCCATGCGTCAAATTGCCACACAAGAACACGTTTCCTTGGGAAGTGTCCATTACACTGTAAAGAGGTATGTAACTACAAATAGCAATAAGATCGTTATCGAAAGGGGAGGCCTAAGGAGACCTCGAAAAGTGAGGATAAACATTTAATAGTGACCAGCAAATGTGATCGTTTCAAAACAGCACCCATACTGACAGCAGAACTGAACCAGTTGAGGGATGAATCTGTGGGTGTTTCTTCAGTGAAGAGACGACTTCAGGATGCACATCTGAACGGTTGCATTGTGGCAAAGAAACCTCTATTAAGAGCTGCCAATAAACGGAAAAGATTACAATGGGCCAAGCGACATGTAAGTTGATCAGTGGAAAAAGGTATTATTTATGATGAATCTAAGCTTGAGCTATTTGGCTCAAAACGTCGCCAGTTTGTTCCACGTGCAAAAGGTGAACACATGGCACCTCAGTGCATATCCCCTACAGTCAAGCATGGAGGTGGTTCGGTGCTGGTATGGGGTTGTTTCGGTGGCAAAAGGACAGACGATATTGTGAAAATAGAAGGAATGATGAAGAAGGAGTATTATCACAATATTCTCCAACGCCATGCCAAACCATCTGGGATGCGGTTAATTGGCAAGGGGTTCATTCTGCAGCAGGACAATGATCCCAAGCAAACATCTAAACTCTGTAGAAGATACGTTGAACGACTGGAAGAGTCACAAGTCTTGAAGAACATGGTTTGGCCCCCTCAAAGTCCTGACTGCAATCCCATTGAACTACTTTGGGATCACGTGGACAGAGAGGTAAGAAAGAAACAACCCTCTAATGTAATTGTATTGGGGAGTCAAGTGCACAACATATGGAGGGGTATTTCTGAAGATACACTGGCGCACTTAATAGAGAGAATGCCCAGAGTTTGCGCAGCTATAATTAAAGCAAGGGGAGGTAACTTTGAAGAAAACAAAATCTAACATGTATTACTGATTTTCATTAAATATATTGTTGTGACTACAAACTCTGTCTTTTTTATTCCATTGCTTCATCAAATCCTAAAAATTAGGTGTGTTCAAAAACTTTTGAGCGGTAGTGTACATTGTTTCGATGCATGCCCTTACCACTTTGCCAAGGTACTACTCTTTTAAGACAAGGCATTTTTTTACGTGAAATAAACATAGCATGGGGCTAGTAGCTGTTTAATGAAACCACTATACGGATGTTTTCGTCCGAAAAAAATGCATTACCCTCCACTAGGATTAAGCCTGCGACCTTGGATACTAGAGGCTAGCATAGGAACTACATCGTCACGTAGATCTTTGCTTATTTTTTTTTTTTTTTAAATAGTAACGGAGTCTGATCAGGACTCCGGAACTGTATCCCTATTTACATTTCCCCCCGTAGGTTTTACTGATTACTGGTTTACTGGTTTTACTGTTTCTTTTACAAACATATACACATTGCACAAACATATAACATCCATGCCCAAGGCGGGACTCGAACCCACGATCCCCTGCCCACGAAGCACCAAAGCGAGACGCTTTAGCGAGCGTGGCCATGGGGACCGGCTTTTTTTAAAACACTATAAACTCTTACTGCAGCAAATGCTTTCATTGAGATAAATTGACATAGAACTGGGTATATATTTTCCAATTGGCACGATTTGTTTTAGACAGCGTATGTATTTTATTTCCTTCAGAACGTTTTCCCCAAGATCTTCCAATATGTAATGGTTTGTTTGCTGAATTTGTCTTTCAGCTAATAAAAAAAAATCTGATGTGTTACATTCACATTATTTTCTCTAGCTGCTCTACAAACTTCTAACAAAAGATTATTCTTCTTTCTACACAATGCTAATCGAGATAAATATTAGCAGAATGTTATTATTACTTAGTTCCTTATAAGTAGAAGGGAATGTGCTGTGCTAAGACTATCGTTATGTTATTGTCAATGCAAATTGCTTCTTTGTTTGACCAGGTTAGAACAAAATATCTCGGAAAATGTTACCTCCACAACAAACCTAAAGGACATAAATTGTGTGTTTTGACGATATCTAAATTTTTGGTAGTAAGTTTTTGTCTATCTTTTACGGTTTAGCAGTTAAGCAAAATTCAAGAAAATTCATCCAGGATAAATAGCTCTTCAGAAGTTATTTCTAAAAAATTCAAGATATATATTTTATTTGGAATGTAAATATCTTTAATATAAGGGATTTTAATCACAATCGTTAGAGCCATTTTTAAGAAGATCAAAATTTTTGAAAACTTTTCCATGTAAAGAGTAGTTTGTGGTGCGAGGATATTTTTGAAAATCTTCGTGTCGTATTCTTGGAAGATACTAAACGTATTAACGATTTATTCTATTTTGAGCTATGCTGAACACAGATACATAGTGACCTTTTTCTAAAAATGATTTTTTCGGACTCAGGGGACCCCAAAACCTATATATCGGGTGAAATCTCGACATAGAAATTTTGGGTGGAATACAATAGCTTCTCAATCCACTAAGTATATTGTACATGCGGGATAGAGAAAGTAAAAACTTAGTAATTGGGAAGAAAAGGGGGCATACAATAATCATTCACATTTCAAAAATGTTCCTAATGTTTCTTATGGACACCCTGCTCTACAAGCATTGGCGAAAATTGTTGAAATCAAAATTATTTCTCGCCTTTCTTCGACTTCAACGCACCTCTCGCTGAGAGCTATATTTCAAAAGCGCATCCTCAACCATGGAGATACGCCATCACCATAGTCTCTCTGACACTTACAACCCTGAAAGGGACCAGTTGGAATGAAATGGAGGTGAAATGAAGGAACATAAATTTCGGGGAATGAAGAAACCTCCCGAGCACTCGTTTGACAACCCGGGAAAACCTCCGGAAATCCCATGCATCTCAGAGATAGACGTGGAAATCGAACCCGCGACCTCCCAAATCCAGACGGTACGACCTCGAAGTTTAAACGTTATTGGTTACTTTTGATTTTTGTTGTGCTTCTATTGTCAAGTTTTTAGGGATTGCTTTCAAAGTATTACTTTATAATATACTTGTATATTTGAGTGAAGATTAAGAGGCGTGTCCGAAAATAACAATCGATTTGGAAAAACAGGCATACAATTTTTTCCTCATTCGAATGTCGCTTAGGGTGAGTTACTCGGAAAAAGCTTTTTCCTTATCGTCTAAGGCGAATGTGGAGTATCTTTAAGCTCCATAGATCTGTAGATCATTTGAGCATCATTTCACGGATTTCATTCATCGTTCGATTATCGTAACCTATGCTTCAATAGTGTTGCCACCATTGTTCAGACATTTGTCATAGCGGAGAATTAAACTTTTATATCCCCTCGTCAAAGAAATCTGCCACCAATATAGACAGCCGCTGCTAAACACGTGTTTTGTGTCTTATCCGAATTGTTGAATAAGGTTCTATGTGATACAAGCAGCATGGGGACATGCATTATCGTTTCAACGTTGTTTATTCCCAACAAATTATAAAGACACTGGAACATTATATTTTATCTTTGATGCATGAGCACATATAAACAAAAATGCCTTCAATAAAGCAAGAGCTAATAAACGAAAAAAGCTAAATCAATAAATCATAAAGCAAAACTATGCCTGGACTGAAATTTTCACGCCTTTTGTTTCGAATTGGGCGCCGAAGATTTCTCATTGATGATTGCACCTCTGGGAAAGAACCTAATAAGCAGAATGACCCGTCTGTCCAGAACAAAATACACAAGATTTTCATGCTGAAAACTTGTTGTTGCTTTCTATCGACTGTGTTTTGATTCTAGAGTGTCATGACAAATCCAAGTTTTATCACCGGTCACTATCCTGTTTAGGAATTCATCTACCTTATTCGGGTCAAAGCACTATCCAGTTGTGCATATCCATAAGTTTCTTTGGAACCCAGCGGGAATACATTTTGCGATAATATAAGCGTTCTGCAAAACAGTTTTTTTAAATTTGTGGCAACGATGACAAAGCATTCTTAAAGTGAACTGTTCACTTTTCACGATGTACCTCATTAATTTGTACTACCAAACCATCAGTGACAACATCAGGCCGCCCTCTCCGTGTTTCGTCATGAGCATTGGCTCATCCATCATTGTCGCCCTCCGTGGTGTAATGGTTACCATGCTTCATATGCCCAAGGGTTCAAACCCGGCGGAGGGCGATGGACTTCTTCAGCCGTAAAAATCCTCAACATGGCTTCCTTCTGAAGGGAAGTAAAGCCATTGGTCCCGTGTCATAGATTTACGGCACGTAAAAGTACCTCAAGCCTGATAGAAAGGCCTCTGAGCAAAATTAAGTGGTATTTCACGCCCAATATAGAATGGGACGCTGAGAATAACAGTAGTTAAAGAGTGTCCATAAATAAAACTCCGTTTTATTTTCATCCATCATTGAATTGCCTAACCCACTTTCTCACCATTCCATTTTTCACGTAAATTTTTCAAGTTGGAGATGAATTTCAACTGGCCTAACATTTCTTATGTTCAAAACTGTATTACGGAACGCACTTCACAGTCGGTGGAATCAGAATTTATCCTAAACATTTTGAACGGTCACTAGCAATAGTAAATACATCACGATCCATTTTAATGGCGTCATTGATCAGACAATGAACCAGAGAGATAAGTCCGCATGCCTGAAATTGCGACACTAGCGTTGCGGCGACGGTAGAACGAAACGAAAACCATTTCCCGGACAGACCTCTATGTTGGAATGTCGCAGTCCTTTGTGGTGTGTTCAATGGTTGGGATATACAAATCTTATTTTAACGAAAATATGTACTACAAGCTAAAGACTTGCCTATTCTTTGCTAGATTTAAGTTTTACTAAAAAGTGATTTATAGTAGGTACTCCATAGGGTTTGATAATTTACGAAAAAAAAAAAGAAAAAAAAGAAGAGAGAATTCTTAAGTTACGATGCCAAGCCCAAAACTCCATGGCATAAAGTAGGTACTTTAAAACACTTACATTTGATTTCTTCCTCTCATCTTAATTCAAATCACAAAGAAATGTTAACAATTTACCTTATGTACCTTATCGTGTTCTTTTTGAGTAAATTGGCACTGTTCCATTATAAATAAAAATAAGACGGAGTTAATCCATTAAGCATTAAGTTCCACACGATGGTGTTTCGCAGGAGATGATAGCCTCCTTCTTCCATTTTTTTTTTTTTTTAATTTATTGGTCTTATTATAATATCAGAAAAGAATGATTTTATTTTTGGAGTTATTTAATAGCACTTTGATTCCTAATGATGGTAATAAAGTAATTTATTTTTCCGTCGTGTTCTTATTTTCCATACCTTCAATAACAAAGTAAAAATGAAGCGCTCCATTTGTTGTTCTATCAAGAGCTACGGATTACGGCGTAATTACTATTTGCTTTCAAAATGAAGCTATTGCACGTAGCAGATAGTCACGCACTCTGTGCGAGAAGCAGGTGTACTATAAACTGGAAATGAATCAGCGATTTTCGGGTCATTTATTTTAAGCGATACAATCCTGCATTTTAGCAGGCTAACTTGCGCTGTAATGGGCTCTAATCTCAACAATCTCATATCCAATATTTTCTCCATTAAGATCTGTCTTGCAGTATTAACTTATAAATGGCATACAAGGCTACCCAGCAATTTCTAAGCAGGGCTAAAGAAAGCAAAGTATATTTGCTGTTAGGCGTCAGATAATCGAATACTACTTGTACCTCATAATTCAAACATATAGCGCTCTAGACAAGGAGTCCGTTTTACAGCCTGTTCTGGCACCTAGTGTATCGTCTTCATTATTCGAAGTTCACAAATAAGGTGCACTGGATAAAGAAACATTCTGATGTTTGCATATGACTTTCTCTACATCTCCGCAACAAATTATTGTTAAAAACCTTGTGCTTCTATTTTCTACATTCTAATCGAGAAAAAATAACAGAATTAGTGGTATTCCTTGCTTCCTTGTAAGTAGAAGCGAAATAAAGTAGTACCATAGGTTAAAGTGATAGTCAAAAGCTGGCTGCTATGTGACTGAAGTTCCTTTGTTTGTATGTACAGGAGTTGACAAATTCCTGTATGAGAAAAATACAAGTTTTTAAAGGTGAAACAAGAAATAGCTCAAAAACGATCAACTCCACGAAAAAAATGTATATAACATAATTTTCTTTTTAAACATGAACTACATTTTTTGTGTGGTAAGTTTTTGTCCATCTCTTGCGGTTTAGCAGTTATGCAAAATTCCGTAAAATTAACCCAGAATAAAGTAGTCTTCAGAGGCTATTCCCAGAAAATTCAAGGTATAACTTTTATTTGTTGAGCAAATATCTTTAATATACGATATTTTAATCACAATCGTTAGAGCCACTTTTAAAGAAATCAACTTTCGAAAAAAGCTCCATGTAAAGAGTAGTTTGAGGTGGAGGGGATTTTTGTCAAAAATCGTGTCACATCCCTGCAAGATACTAAACTTAAATACCAAGTTTGGTATTTTACCGACTGTTCGTTTTTTTTATCGTGTTCACACACACTGACCTTTCTCTGAAAGTGATTTTTTTTTATATAAAGGACCCTAAAAGATATATTTCCGGTGAAATCTCGGTATCGAATTTTTGGGTGGAGTGCAATATCTCCTCTATACACTATGTACATAGTACGTGTAGAGAAAGTAAAAATTACAAAACGTTCACGTGTAACTGGCCTTTCATCCTAGTTTGTAGGATTATAATCATGATCTTATAAGCATGATGAATATTTTTCAGAACCTCCAGTAAGGTAATATGCATTATGACGGCTAAACCAAGGCTAAAATAGATGAGTCCTAACATTACACATTTTGTACAGAATAATTAAATGAAAAAAGCATTTTAATTTTGATGGGTGTTAAAAATGTGAAGTGATTCAATAGACTAACAATATGAATATTTCACTATACCAACAAGTTTTACTTTCATAACATTTTATTCTACATATATGTATGCATGTGTGTGTGTCAATGAATTCGTTTAGAAAATTTTTGTTTCTGTAGTAATGATTCGCAGTAGTATAGAATTAATTAGAACGGAGGGTATTTAGGAAATGTTTAAAATACATATTCCGATTACTATTCCAGTATCTCTAATGTGAGGCATACTAATAAAATCTTTAGATTATTTTAAAAGAATTAAAAATAACCTAAGTTTTAATATGGAAATAGCTGTTTGAGGGAGATGACTTTCATAAAAATCTTCATGAAACTCCCTCCTTCATTTTACTTTTATAAAAAAATAACTGCTATTTTATATTCAGGGAACCTCAAAATATTTGTAGTAAAATATGTATATGACACTTTTTGGAGGAATGAAACATAATAGGTAACTAGGTAGTAAAGAAAGAAAAACGAATAATGAAAGAAAAATGCTTAAGGAAATACAAAGAGTAATGTATAATCTGTTCTTATTTTGTCCCACACTATGCACCTGCAAGAGGATTTGTCAGTTTTAGTAACAACTGGTGCTCTCGGTATCTGCAGCTGTTAGCTTAATCTAAAACAGCTTACCAGTTCCCACGCAACCTGACCATTAACTTGAGTCCCAGGAATGCGAGAATTAAAACTTCTTAATTTGAATGAGAAGACGGCAGTTAGATGGGCAATTCGCTGATTTGCCAAATTTACTTTCATCAAATATTTGGGGTTACAAGCAAATGAAATCTGTTGTGTTCCATTCACATGACTTTCTCTACATCTCTGCTACAAATTATTGTTAAAAATCTTAGGCTTCTATTAACTTATGCTAATTGACAAAACATTAGCAGAAATAGTCTTATTACTTGCTTCGCCGTAAGTAGAAGCGAAATAAGCGAGTACCATAGGTTAAAGTAATAGTCAAAAGCTGGCTGCAATGTGACTGAAGTTCGTGTTTTTGTATGGACAGGAGTTCACAAATTCCTATATGAGAAAAGATGTATTTCAAAGCTGAAACTAAAAACAAGGAACATCTTAAAAACGATCAACTCCACGAAGAAAATGTATATAACATAAATTGTGTGTTTTAATGTGCTCTACATTTTCTATGGGGTAAGTTTTGGTCCATCTCTTACGGTTTAGCAGTTATGCAAACATCCGTAAAATTCATCCAGAATAAAGTAGTCTTCAGAGGCTATTCAAGATATACATTTTATTTGTCAAGTAAATATCTTAAACTTACGAGATTTTAATCAAAATCGTTAGAGCCATATTTAAGAAAATCAAAATTTTCGAAATTTTTTCCATGTAAAGGGTAGTTTGGGGTGGGGAGATTTTCTTGAAAATCTTGGAGTCGCATCCTTGGAAGATACAAAACTTAAATACCAAGTGTGGTTTTTAAGGGTCTTTTCATTTTTGAGCTATGCTGCCCACACACGCACACACACACAGACACACACATGGACATTTTTCTAGAAATGCTTTTTTTCGATTCAGGGGGTCTCAGAACATATATTTGCGGTGAAATCTCGGTATCGAATTTTTGGGTGCAATACAATACCTTCTCTATACACTATGTATATCTACGTAAGAGAAAGTAAAGAGAAAGATAACTTTGTTTTACCTTCCATAGATACAATCTGAAACGTAGAAGTTGCAAATAAAACTGCGTAAAGGTAATGTTAAGATTTTACTTACTGTCATTATTACTTCGGTAAGCTTTTTGGTCACCAACAATGGCTGTCATTGTTATATCTATACAACTGAAATAAAATATTAATTCAACTGGGCTCCTGTGACAAAATATTTTACAAACTAAGGGCCGGATTCACATTTTAAGCTTAAGCCGAAGCTTAAGGAAGGTCGGTGCTACTTATGCTATGGTTGCGCTTTGTATTAAGCTTTGCGAGTTTTACAGTAGGGCAACCAGGTTCGGTTTTACTTGAGTTCAACCAAATACCATTCAGCACCAATACCGGAAACTCCACCAAAAATTGGAGACAAGGAAGACTAGCAATCTTAGCGCAGCTGTGTATAGACTATGGTGCTATAGGTGAATAAATTAAGTTTAAATCTTCTACCCAATAATTGTTATTAAAATATATAATCTAAATAAAAACATAAAATAAAATATCATTAACATGAAATGTTTAAACAGTTTAAAGATAACACCTTTTAATTCTTCTAAGCGCAAATAATTATTAATTACTTCATCAAGATTAGACTTTATTGTTTTGAGTTTGTTTTAGACAGTGAAAATTTAAAGGGCGGAACTAAAAAAACTGGCATAACTCAAAGCCGAAAAATCCGTTAAACCCTAAATCTGCTGTTTTTTCAGAATGTTTCAGGAGCTCAGCAAAAATATTTTGAAGAATCCCGCACTCCAACCTAAGTTTTACATGAAACACATTTGAAAAAAAAGTTCTCAAAAATTGCTTAAGATTTGGATTAAAATGTCATATGTACAAGAATTTTCTGGCAAATGGAACGTATATTTTGAAATTTCTGGGAATGAATGTTAAGTTTTCATTCTTAATGACTTTTGCATAGCTGGTTAATCCTACTACACAGAAAAAAGTAGATCTCGTTAAAGCACATAATTTAGTCAAATTACTTTTTGTGGAGTTTACAATTTCTGAGATATTCCTTGATATTGAGTCGAACTTCCAAAGGAGAAGTCGTAATTTCTTTTCTTTCTTTCGTAGCCGTGCAAAACACATGGAGTTCATTTAGCAACACCTTTTAAAAATCTAACTATATCTCCTTACCTATCATGTACAACAATGCGGAAATCTAAAGTGAAAGTTTATCTGGGTTAACAAGAAATAACTAGAATAATAAGATTTTGTAAGAATAGTTTGTATAGTAGGGGATAGAGAGAGTCATGTGAGCATGGCTTTGTTTTTAAAGCTTTATATAAGGATTCGATTGTTGAGCCAAATTTCGATGTAACTTATAGCGATTATCAGTTCAACTTCCTGTATATTTTTTGTTGTACAACGAAATGTGGAATGGTACTAATTAAAGTTGGTCTGATTAACCAGAAACTGATAGAAAAACAAGAGTTATTACCTGGACCTCTTACAGATCCTTGTTTGGACGCAAAGCCATATTACTAGGAATTTGTTTCCTTCCACTGGAGTATCTCTATTCTTAGGATTTTGTCAAAAATCAATTACAGCTCTAAAGTTCACAATATTTAGTTGAAATTTAGAGTTTTATAAACTATGATTTAATTACTAAAGTATTATGGTGTAAATAAATTAATTAAGCTGAGGTAATGATATTTTTTGCTTTATCTTCGATGTAGATTCTATGTTTGATGACTCGGTCTGGATGGCCCAGTTCATTAGGTGCTGGTTTACTGATCCCAAGATTGCGAGTTCAAACCTGATACAGACCGATGGTTTTTAAGTGTGGTTAAAAGCGAAAGCCCTATGGCACTAGATTTACTAGCATGTTAAAGAACGTCTGCAAAACACTCCTGAACAGCATACAGAGGTTCAATTACGTATACTGTTGATACTTCAGATAGCTTAAGTTCGATTCTAGAGCAACTTCATACACTCCATAGCACACAGACTTTCATAGTGGATGTCTTCTGTCCTCGTAGTGTGCTGGCTAATCAGTTGCATCAAGCTCTTGGCCAAAGGTTGATATCGTTTAGGAGACCCAGATAATTTCATTCCTCCAACTCTCTTGTAGCTCCAGCTTTCAATCAACCAGAAGAGTATTTATTTTCTTATGCAATTTTGTCTTCAATTCCTAATTTGGGCCCGTGGACAACTTAGATGCACATCATATTTTTAGAAGAGAGCGAAACATAATAGAACATTAAAATGAACGGCAACTTAGATGCATAACTTGATAGGATGTTCACGTATTCTACAAGGAATTTTTAAAATGATTATCATCTTTTCATATTTCTTCCCAAACTGGAGTTATATATTGTCGGAGAGGATGCAGTAGTTAGCTAACCCTGCTTGAGTTACTAGGACGTAGAATGGCGAAGCTAGACAAGGATCAGATGTCTGTGACCCGTTAACATGGCGTCTACGTTTTGTGGTCACTAATTCCCTGCACCCTTCACCCTCCCTAAGGTGTTCATTTGGAAACTGAAGATGACCAGTAGAACAAGGTCCAGGTGTCGTCACCAAGAGAGACCTCCAACGACGCTTTAGTGGAGGCGGCGTTAAAGGTGTTTTCGATTAAAATCGATTCCTACCTTGAGGTCCCATCATCGATCATTCAAGTCTTTTGTCTTCGCCGCAATATACTCATGCTGTGTTGACTTGCATTTTTCCTTACACTTCTTAAAAAGTAAGATCCCCGCTGCTTGCGAAATCTCATTTTCTAATCACGTAGTTCTTTAATGTTTTAAGATTACGTAACGGACTCAGTGGCGGATTAATATCCTGGGCATTAAAAATTACATTTTCTGTCCTGTTATCGGTAAATATCAAATAACATAGTCAAATTTATTTAATTTTAATACACATGGGCCATTGAGAAACACTCGTATTGAGTTTTCACTGCAAGGTAGCTGATAAATTGCAATGCACTTTTCAATGATGGTACAACACTGAATTTTGTATACATAATCGAAATGAAATATACAAAATCAGGAATTAATTATACCATTACCTAGTAAAAAGTGAATAGTTAATGTCAGAAACTACTATTTAATTAGTTAATGCCATGAGCATTAGATAATAAAATAAACAATAAAAGTGTTGATGTGTTACATTCACATAACCTTCTCTGGCAGTTTTGCAACACAACTATTCTTACAAAAGCTTTTCTCTTCTATCTAGTTCACGTATATCCATATATAGACATTTGCAAAAATAATTGTATTACATACTTCCTAATAGATACGCAGGAATGAGAGAATACATTAGGCTATAACGATTGTCAAAATATTCAAGAGCACCTCGATGTGTAATGGGTTAATATAGTGTTTTCTTTGCTTGACCAAGTGTAAACATATTTTAAAATAAAAAGTAATAACTAGGAATCTCTCATAAATGGTTTATTCTACAAAAAACGTATAACATAAAATTGTGTGTTTTAGCGAAAGCTGCATTTTTATGTAATTAGATATTGTCCATCTTCTATTGGTTATCAGTTATGCAAAAATCATCCACCACGAACAGGATCTCAGTGTCTATTCCCAGAAAATTTAGAATATACATTTCATTTAGGAACAAAACATTTAAAACATATGATGTTTCAATCAAAATCGTTAGAGCCAAAAAATGTCCAATAATGCTCCATTTAAAGGGTAGTTGGGGTAGGGAAATTTTCTCGAAAATACTCGTATTGCATCCTTGAAAAATACTGAAGTTAGTGTTTGGTATTTAACTATTTGTTTTCGAGTTATGCTGTTTACACACACCACACAAACCTTTTTTTAAAAATGCGTTTTTGGGTTCAGGAGACTACAAAACATGGTATATTCTCGGTATCGCATTTTTGGTGGAATATAATATTTTCAGTATCTAGGTACATTAATTAGTACGGGTAGAGACAGTAAAAATAGTAGTTAGAGGGAAGAAATAAGGTTTACTCGCTTTGGCAATGTTCTTTGGTCATAGTCTTTTGGGACAGCCGAAAGGGCAAAGCTAAGAAATAGATATTCTACCCAAGATGGTATCGTGTGTCGCTGTACGTAGTAGCTGCCGTGCAGCCACTCGACGTTCTTATCGCCCTCTTCCAGTGGCTCAAAATACTCTGACCACAGAACAGTATTGGTGTTTTAATCTCATGATTGTAAATATACTTTAGTTATGCATTCCAAGAGTATATTTAGCAAAAACCTACTTAAACGTTATTGACTCAGCAAATGATCAAATTCCCTTTGTATGGTCAAGATCGGAAAACAAAGAGCAACAGATTATGTGCAAAACACAATCCAATAATCATTTTTACTGCATATGTCACCACAACAGTACCACTGATGATATAGGAAATTAAATGACATTTCAGAAAGGAATTTTGAGAGGGAAAGATTCCAGCTTTTTAGAGCACTTTCCGGTATTTTGTAGTAATGAGAACTGAGTAAAAACTGGAAGAAAGAGAAAAAAATAAAAAAAACAGAGTCACAGTCGCGTCTTAACGCGATTTGAACCGCGGACTTCCGAATGTGGGTTTTACAAGTTACCGCGAAGTCATTTACCTTAATTCACTCACGCTTTTAGTAATAGTACGAGGGTTAGTCAATAAGTAATGTCTCCTATTTTTTTCTCCTCAAGTATGCAAATAAAATGTATAATACATCTAATCTACAAAATATATATCTTGCATTTTCTGGGAATAGCCTCTAAAGACCTTTTTATTCGGAATAAATTTTGCTAAATTTTCAGTAACTGATAAAATGTAAGAGATAGACAGAAACTTACTAAACCAAAATATAGATCACGTTACAACACACGATTTATGTCCTATACTTTTTTTCGTGCAATTGACCATTTCTGAGATATTTCACATTTAAAAAACTTAAGCCTTTCTCACACGGAAAGCTGTAAACTCCTGGCCCTGCATAGAAACGGATTTCAACCACACGACAACCAGCTTTTAAGAGATTTGACATTCGTTTTAGCCTATTGCACTCCCTTATTTTCCTTCAACTTACAAGGAAGCAAGCAATAAGATCATTTCGGCAAATATTTATTTGGATTATCATAAAGTAGATAGAACAACATGCATTTTAACAATAATTTGTTACAACGATGTAGAGAAAGTAATGTGAATGAAGAGTTTTTCGTGAAGTTCTACGAATTTCTTTGCAGCTCACGCAAAAGCGGTGAAGAAATAGACTAAAACAATGAAAAGGACACAAGCACTTGTGCGGCACGTACTCTTTGTGTTATCTCCAGCCTTGATCACAGCGCCGCATCCCAACATTCCCCATGAAGAATTAAAAGATAAGCATCCTGATGTATCTTACCGCCACTGCTACTCCTATATATTTTTATCTTGTTCGCTAACCTGCGAAAATTCCTTCCTCTTGCTTTTTACTTTGGATAAACACCATCCTCGCGTCGGAGCTATTACGTTCTGTGAAAAAGAAACACAGCGGAGAAGAGAAACCAATGTTTCAGCGCATTACTACAGTCATTTGTTGCTAATGGTGGTTATAATGCCTGTAGAGGTGTTCGTTATTAGAAATAACATTTCACAGTAACGATGATGTTATAGTGCTACATGCTTGTAACAAAATAAGTTTCTAATTTCGAGCCACGTTATAACGCAAAGAACTAGCCATACATAGAATTAATGAATACAGGTTTCATTAGTGAGAAAAAATAAAATATAATTCCTGTAAACAAAATTTATAAGTTAATGCCCCGAAGAGCATTCGATAAACATTCAGATACTTACCTTTAGTTCCTTAAGAATGTCATTAAAATAGTATAGCCCTCCTAAATTGAAACACGGTTTAACTGAAACGGCGGGCGCGAGTCCCTAGTGCTCCCCGCGTTGAAGAATTATTTGGACTCTATTAGGAAGCTCTACGGTTTCGGCTGCCCTTCGAATACTCTCACATCATCTTATCCTACTGAGGTCTCACGTGCAATACGTTTCTGGTGGTTGCAGTGTGGAAGCCCCTCTAGAATGGATCAACCAACCAAAACGCAGAGAGACAAAAAAGTAGAAGTCTGATGTGTTCCATTCACCTGACTTTCTCTACATCGCTGTTAAAAAAATGATTGTTAAAAAGCATATTCTTCTATATACTTTATGATAATCAAGACAAACATAAGTAGAAATTGTCTCAAATACTTGCTTCCTTGTAAGTAGAGTACCCATAAGCACTATTGCATGTATTATTCCCATGCGAGCGATAAAGACATATTTTGGAAGTACTAAGTAGAAAACTTATTTATGTTTCGTTTTAATGTACTATTTTCTTCTAAATTTTATCTTCCTTTTACTTGTAAGTAGAAGGAAAATAAGGGAATACACTAGGCTAAAAACATAGTCAAATCTTTTAAAAGCCGGTTGCCATGTGGTTGAAATTCGTTTCTATGCAGGGCCAGGAGTTTACAACTCTCCGCGTGAAAAAAGTTTAGATATTTTAAATCTGAAACAAATAAAAAGAAATATCTCAATAATGGCCAATTCCACGAAAAAAAAACAACCTATATACATAAATAGTGTTTTTAACGTATCTACATTTTTGTGCAATACCTAAGCTTTTGTCTATCTCTTACGGTTTACAGCTATACAAAATTCAGCAAAATTCGTTCAGAATAAACAGGTCTTTAGAGGCCAGAAAATTGAAGATGTACATTTTATTTGCCATATCAATATCTTTAATATGCGGTATTTTAATCAAAATTTGTTAGATCCATTTTTGAGAAAATAACATTTTCGAAAAATATCCATGTAAAGGGTAGTTTGGGGTGGTAGATTTTTCTCAAAATCTTCGTGTCGAACCCAGTTTGGTATTTTATCGACTTTTCGTTTTTTAGTTATCGTGTTCACAGGCACATGAACACAGACAGAGGACACACAAAATACTTTTTTAGTGTACAAGAGAACCTAAAACGTCTTTTCCAGTGAAATCTTGGGTGGAATGCAATACCTTCTCTATACACTATGTACATAGTACGTGAAAGTTAAACGAATGAAATCGCGTTGAATATTGCCGCGACAGTTGGTAATGTTCTTTTGCCCCAACCCTAAATTTCAACACAAAAATGTATGCAGTTAATCCTCAACCTCCACCCCGCATTCCAAGAAATATTTACCATTATAACAAGTGACAACTTTTAACTGCTTGCCCACTGTTATTTTAATTTTGCTGCTGGTCACTGTGGTTTAAGATGTCAGCCAAAAGAAAATGTGTTATGATAAGCGTTGAATATGAACTCAAAGCGGTTAGTGACAGAGTGACATCGAATAAGAGACTCAGGTATTTGAGCTGAGAAATGCTATTGAAATCATAAAAGAAAACATTCAGCTACGTTACTATCACAACTTTTGTGTTTAGGTTGCTTGGCGTTTTGCATATCAAATCAACGGATCAACACTGAAACGTTGGCGTGTTATATTTATGTTGCAAGAAAATAGTTCACACAAATAACTTATTTTATGAATTAATCTTTGTAATGCATACTTTAATACTATACACAGTTGTAGTTTCGTTAACCATTATTACGCGCATTTAGAAACATTTATTTTCTCCGTTTCGCTGCTACTGTTCTGGCTGATAGCCTCTAATTTGTGCGATATTAGATACGTGCTTCCTGTGATTTTTGGCTACATAATAGTAGTGATGCTTTTCTCATAATATGAAATACAAGACATCGGGAGCGTTACACTTGAGAAAATAAAAATTGTAGCATAAATGCAATTAGAATGTTAGAATTTCCCAAACACTCATAGATTCTAAGGCACTCTTATGAATGAAGTAGTGTCTCTATTGATTAATCATTCATTAAAGTCTTTGAAGGACAATAGAGAATTAACACTTAAAATTTCATCTATATACGTACCGAAGGACTTCATTTATAAAAAGTTAAGCGTAGAACTTTTTCCCCATTAAATTACTTTAGTTTTTTAAGTTTTCCAATTACTTCCAATTAGTCATTCATATTAATTACTACCGATTATAATAAACTTTACGTCAAAGCTAGGAATTATAAATAAGACATATTGATTTTAAGTAAAATCATAGCAATACAAATATAATGAATAGATAGAAAGCTAGACCAATTCCGTAAACATTGAATCACCATCAAACTGTACTCCAAACACTGACAGAATGTCATTTTCAATAATTGTAATAAATAGAAGACAACCTGCTGCATTTACATGACGTTCTTTACCATTTCCGCAAAAAAAAAAAAAAAAAACCTATTCTTGACTGTCTATATGTCGAGTGGTCAGCTAGCTGTCTTCTCACCTGGAGTTCCGAGTTTGATTCCCGCTGCGAATTTCTGCAAAATTGCAACCGTAGGAGAAGTCAAACGGACGTACAATTAGAAGAAGCGACGGACTCTGCTGTTCCCTTTTTAGAGAGAACTTACTTGCGGCCATTATCGCAAATCAGCTATATGCACAATGACTTCAGCAACTGAATACATGTGGATACAAGAAGAAATATTTATTTACTATCTTCCACATATAAATACAACAGCAAAAATGTGTCGACATTATTGGTGAAATGCTTTTAAGTGCACATTAAGAGTAAATTTGTTTGACGAAATGAGTGTTATCAAATGGTTAGTAGATTTCTTCAATCTGACGAAGACAAACTTTGTTGTTAAAAAACAGGAAAATTTGCAAGTGTGAAAGTGCATGCCTTTGCCATTAACTACTGTCAAAAAATATCCTTTCCCAACAAAACTCTCGCCGAAAGGTAACTGAAATGAATTTCTTTAAAAACACAAGATATGTAAAACCATTGCTGTTACAACATTTTGATCACTAAAAAAAAAAATCTGTTAAATCATTTCACGCAGTAAGAATATGGCTTTAATTATACAAATAAGTTATGTGTGTGTGTGTGTGTGTGTGAGCGCAATTTATTTTCACTCATTTCTTTCATCTACCATATTCATTCATTTATTTCAATTATTATTTATTTAGCGACGGCTGGTTAATTTTGATCAACAGGAAACACCAACTGATTATTATTTTTACAGACTCTTAAATGTACTTATTACTTTCTCTGCACGTATCTAAAATGCACATAGTAAGTAAAGAGGATATTGTATTCTATCCAAAACTTTTATACCGATATTTCACCTGAAATGCATATTTTGAGGTCCCTTGAATTAAAAAGTTTATTAGGAAAAGGTCTACATGTGTTCGCGCGCGTACAACATAACTCAAAAATGAAAAGTCGGTTAAACAGCAAACTTGGTATTTAAGTTGCATTTCTCCCAAGAAGATTTTCAGGCAAACGCCCTCCACACCAAACGAACCTTTACATGCAAGATTTTTCGAAATGTTCTATTAATCACCCAGAAATGAAAGTCGCGGGAAAACTAAATTAAAGATTTCACTTACGTTAGAACTTATCACTTCCATTAGGAATTTTAATTAATTTTAAATGCTCTTTTGCTACTACTTTGTGGGATAAAATACTGGAGTGTTATAAAAAAGACGAGCTTTCAAAGGCTTAGGGCCTCACCTCAGACTCATCAATGTGGAGTCCCAGAAAACTTAATACTTTTTGCTTATTCAATAATTGGCCGCGCCTCTCACCTAGACGGCCGGGGTTCGATCCCAAGCGACCGCATGTGAGATTTGTGGTGGACAAAACGGCGCTGGGGAAGGTTTTCTCCGGGTACTCCGGTTTCCCCTGCCATCTCATTCCACCGGTGCTCCATCATCATTCCTGTATCATCAGTGTAACCGCCTGCGGTGCCATAAGTAGTTAAAGCGGGCGATAAACACTACAAAAAAAGTATTCAATAATTGAATAATTTGCTATTTGAGACTTATTTTCTTGTTCTAAAAGCTGGAATAAAGGTTGCTTTGGTTTCGCTTTCAAACAGTTTGGCAATATTTGGACGGCATAATGAAGAGTTATTTAGTTCGCAATGCAAGACTGCAGAATGGTGATAATTTATAAACTTATTAATATGCGAATGTATTAAAAAATATAAATTAAATGAAAAATATAAATCCATATTATATATTTCTAAATGAAAAATGTGAGGCTGCAATACATTGTGCATTCTGACTCCGCCATCACGGCAAATAGTTGACGGTCATTATGAGGTCTTTGGCCGTTAGTAATAGAGTGGCACTGACGTTCTTTCTCCTTGAGGCCCTAACTGCATAATAGCTATTTGCTTTGCAATTCGACCCAGTAGGTAGCTGATCATTTATTCACTTACTTAAACTTTACAGGATAACTTAATACTATAGGTGTACACCCACATTATACATATTATAATTATGTTATAAATACTATTATATATATTTTTAGATTTTAAGTTGAAAATGCACCCCTTCCTTTACTTTAGAATAGATAACGAAGCTTTACTTTGCAATTCAATGTTGCAGAAAACTGACACTGTATAAGCTTATTAATATATGTAGCTGTATACAAAAATATTAATTAAATGAATAATATAAGTACATATTATATATTTCTAAATGGCAAATGTGAACATGCAGTGCATTTTGGAATAAAAATTCTCACTCCGCGAAGACGGCAAATAATTGACGGTTGTTACGAGGCCTTCGGCCGTCAATAAAAGTGGAGTTCATGTTCAGTTTCTCTTTTTTAGGCCTAGGTTAAACGTAAGTGCATAATGTCTATTTACCTTGCAATTCGATGCAATAGGTATATAGCTGATGAGTAAACTGTCGTAAACTTTACAGTGGGTATTTTTGTACCCACATTATATATATTATAATTACGTTAGCAGTACATTATTAAATTTTAAATTGAAAATATAAGTCTTTCTTTCTAATTGTATATTTTTAAAGAGTTCGTTAGTGATTATTACATATTGTGTTAAACATATCTACTCCATCATGTGTTTATATTACTGCGCCTTCCTTCTGTTTCCATAACGCGTCTGCTATTGGATGTCGCGGTTGACTCCTCCTTGACTCCTTCCACGGTTGCGATTCTGCATGACATGTGAAATTCCCTTCCGAGCTAGGGCGGGGAATTTTTCTTTAACCAGAATTATTCTCTATGCTCCACAGAGTCTAGAAGTATAAGTGTATATGACACAAATAATAAATTATAGAACATTTAAAAATACCTTGGTATTGTGCATTCCTATACCACAGAGGCTATTAGATCTTACATTATCAAAGTATTTAGCAATAGAAATATTGTTTTTTTTTTTTTTTTTTGGTAGTGTTTAACGCCCGCTTTAAATACTTATGGCACCGCAGGCGGTGACACTGATGATACATGAATGATGATGGAGCACCGGTGGAATGCGATGGCGGGGGAAACCGGAGTACCCAGAGAAAACCTGCCCCAGCGCCGCTTTGTCCACCACAAATCTCACATGCGGTCGCTTGGGATCGAACACGGCCGTCTAGGTGAGAGGCAAGTGGTCTCACGGCCGGAAATAATGTATTATTGTACGAATCATATTGGTATTTACAGCATAATTTCTATTGAATATCGGGATTCAACGGGTTCTCAGACGACATTGTCACATATTTCCTACAGGATTATGGAATTTTTGGCAAAAGGAAGTAGTAATATTGTTGATATATTAGTAGTAATGTTGAAAACTTACAACCGCGCTTGAAGTTCATTTTAAGGCTACTAAAAGAGGAACAAAGACTCTCACTGCTGTCTTGACTACCTTCCTCTACAGAAAGTAGTTCAAATAGTCATCTCCCAGTGCTTCTCTCTGCAGGCAAATCTGTTAATTTAAAACCTCAGCTGGAAGGCGACTTCTATTACATTTCAAAGAGTAGCCCAGGTTTCTAAATTGACTGCTTCATCTGAGAAGATGAGAAATTCACGGTGAAGCGCTCGTGATCTTTTGTGTATGAAAAGTAGATACATGAGCGATGAAGACTATGTATTTACTTTTGAATGCAATAATACCTAACGGATTACAGAAGAGGTGCTTAGCAGCACTGGAATTTTCTCTTCCGAAAGAACAGCAAAAATATCGCCCTTTTATTTAAACTCTTTTATTAGAGTGCTGCTTAAGTTTGAAAGTTGCAGGTCTTTTATTTGCCACATTTTTTACTTATCGTTCACTTTCTGCTTATTTATAAAGGAAGAGCTGTAATGCACCCAAAAATTTGATCTTTTTACGCACCTTGAACAAAAATAATCTGATGTGTTCCATTCACATGACCTTCTCTACAAAAAGGTATTGTTAAAAAGTCTATTCTTCTATTTACTTAATGCTTAATAGGGAAAACTTAGCAGAAATTGTCTTATTTCCTTATAATTAGGCTAAAGCGATAGTCAAATGTTTTAAAAGGTGATTGCTCTGTGATTGAAGTTTGTTTATATGGACATAAGTTGACAAATTCCTATATGAGAAAAGTGTAAGTACTTTAAAGCTGAAACTAATAATAAGGAATATCTCAGAAACGGCTAACTCCACGAAAAAGTATATAACATAAATTGTGTGTTTCTACGAGATCTACATTTTTTGGTATGCAAGATTTTGCCTATCTCTTACAGTAAAATTATCCAGAATAAACATGTATTCAGAGACTATTCCCAGAAAATTGAAGATATACATTTTATTTTTCACATTAATATCTTAAATATAAGAGATTTTAATCAAAATCGTTGGAGCCATTTTTGAGAAAATCAAAATGTTTGATTTTTTTCCATGTAATGGGTAGTTGGGGGTGGAGGATTTTCTTGAAAGTCTTCGTGTCGCAGCCTTGGAAGTCTGGTATTTAGCGAGCTTTTCGTTTTTGAGCTCTGCTGCCCACAGAAAGGCAGACAGACACACACACACACATACACACAGACACACACATTTTTCTGAAAATACTTTTTTTTATTCAAATATTTCCGGTGAAATCTGGGTATCGAATTTTTGGGTGCAATACAATTCCTTCTCTATACACTATGTAAATAGTACGCGTAGAGAAAGTCAAAAGCTTGGAGGAAGGCACGCGTATGAATGTTTGTCTAGGAATAGTATGATTTGAAATCAAGAAGTCGGTTCAACACAAATCTTGATATTCAAGTTCAGCATCTTCCAGGATTACGATATGAATATTTTCAAGTAAATCGCTCAAGCCCAAAGTACCTTGTACACGAAGAGATTTTTAGGAGTAGTTTTCTAAATTATGACTAATCATTTTAATTAAAACATCATTTTCATGACAAATAAATTATATATCTCAATTATTCTGAGAATAGTTGCTAAGAAACTAAAGTGTTCTTCATTTTGAATGTATTTGTATAACTTGTAAACCACACAAAATTGCAGATATCGTTAAATGACACAAAAACAATATTTGCCGTTAGCTTTTTCGGGGGCATTATTTATTATATATCCAAGTTATCAAACACCTTGTGTTTTTTCCAACTACAAAATCGATTTTTTATTTGCTGTCCTGATCGTGCAAAGAGAACGGAATTTCAAAGCGACAGTTCTTAATGATTAGATTAAGCCTATTTACTGCATTCTCTTATTCTACTTGTTCTTAAAAGATAATACTATGTAGGTAATAAAAATATCTCTGCAAATTTTTATCTCGACTAGCATGAACTAGAGAGAAGGAGAAGCTTTTGTAGTTATATAGTTTGTTGAAGAATGACTGAAGAGTATGCAATGGTAACACATCCAATTTTTTTCTCCTTTTGTTACAAACGGTTTCGCAAAGGGGGGGGGGTAGTGTTTAAGTAAGTATATTACCAAATTTAAGTAAAATAATCTTGTCCGCTACCTTCAAGGAAGAGAGATGCTTCCAAAACATTTTCGCTTCAATATTAGATGACTTGCTACTCACTGCCTACACCACTGAACCCAGTGGAGCATTGAGCCTACGAAAAATGTTCACGCATTATTTCGCCTTCTAACCGATCGTTGTATTCTCTTATACATTATGTTATCACATGCTGTTAGGTTCTTGCAGTATTAAATCTATTGGCAATAAAGAATAAACCATTTCCTTGGTATTTTGAAATAGGAATGTGTTGCACCTCTTTCATCTTTCCGCCCATTACCCATTACATGCTTCAGGCCGGGTGTCATGCATACAATAGACTGTTTCTGTACACAAACTGGCCCGATGAGAGCCGGTGTTTTCAAAGTATGCCGATAGGAATGTGCTGAAGGCTAAAAGTCGTTAATGAACGAGGGAAATACATTTGTCTTAGTGTCAGAATACAGAAACCTGGAAATTTATACACAAAGTGCATACCAAGAATCCAAGTGGGACCTGTAATCAAAATCTTGATCTGGAAACAAATCAAGACGTCTGGTATCGTTTTTTTAATATTTCTGAGAAATTTATTTATACACACACACGCACACACTCACACGCAGGCTTGTAGCTGGTCAACGAATCGTAGGCTTCGAATTATTTCAGAAAAAATTTGACTTCATATGTACTTAAAACTGCAGAATGGCAGCTTTATTTTAGAGTCTTCATCATTGTTAAATATTTCAGGATGGTTTCGGCGATGGCATTAATGACTAAATTCAAGAAATCTCTTTAAAGAGCCATAAACTTTTAGCATTACATCCAGTTTACCGATTAGCACAGCAGCTCCTTAAAACGAAATATAACCTAGGAAAGGAAGCATTTTTTCAGATAAAAGGTAGGGGACATTCTCATAACATCGTTATACGTATGATAATAACCTAAAGCATTTAAATATTGTAAGGGGAACCAATACCATCTTGAAGTGCCCAAATTTTTATGTTCGTGTTATTACATTCTGTTATAATATGAAAACATTATTTTACAGTTTGTTAGAAAACATGCATGTACGTTTGCACATAGGATGTATGCATTTGCTCACATTTAAAAAAAAATCTGATGTGTTCCATTCACATGACTTTCTCTACGTCTCTACAATAAATTATTGTTAACAAGATTATACTTCTTTTAACTTCATTATAATCGAGATAAAATTAGCAGTAGTAGACCTATTACTTGCCTCCATGCAAGTAGAAGTGAAATAAGGGAGCAGCATAAGCTGAAGTATTAATCAAAAGCTGATTGCTATGTGACTGAAATTCCTTTTTTTGTATGGACAAATTCCCCTAAGAGAAAAGCAAGTTTTTTTCAAAGCTGAAATCAATAACAAGGAATATCTCAAAAAAGATCCACTCCACGAAAAAAAGTTATATAGCAAAAATTATGTGTTTTAATGACCTCTACATTTTCTGTTAAATAAGTTTTTGTCTATCTCTTACGGTTTAGCAGTTATGCAACATTCCGTGAAACTCATCCAGAATAAAGTAGTCTTCAGAGGCTATTCCCAGAGAATTTAAGATATACATTTAATAAGTCAGATAAGTATCTGTAATATGCGATATTTTAATGAAAATCGTTAGAGCCATTTTTGAAAAATCAAAATTTTCATAAATTTTTCCATGTAAAGAGTAATAGATGTGTGGGGGAATTTTCTTGAAAAGTTTCGTGTCGCATCCTTGGATGATACTGAACTGGAATACCAAGTTTGCTGCCCGCAGACATACACATACATACACATGGACAAGCAGACAGACAGACACACACACGAACATTTTTTTAAAAATGCTTTTTATGGATTGAGGGGGTCTCAAAACATATATTTCCGCTGAAATCGCCGTATCGAATTTTTGGGTACAATACAATACCTTCTCCATACACTATATACATAGAACGTATGGAGAAAGTAAAAATCTGTTGTGTTCTATTCACATGACTTTCTCTAAATCTCTGCAACAAAATAATGTTGAAAAGCTTATGCTTCTATTTACTTGAAGCTAATCGAAAAAAAATTAGCAGAAATAGTCTTATTACTTGCTTCCATGCAAGTAGACACGAAAAAAAAGTACCGTAGGTTAAAGTGATAGTCCAAAGCTGGTTGCTATATGACTGTTCCTTTGTTTGTATGGACAGGAGGAATTGACAAATACCTGTTTGAGAAAAGTATAATTTTTTCAAAGCTGAAACCAAAAACAAGGAATATCTCAAAACCGACCAACTCCACCAAAAAAAGGTATATAACATAAATTGTATGTTTTAATGTGCTCTACATTTTCTGTGTGGTAAGTGTCTGTTCAACTCTTACACCT
The DNA here is from genome assembly GCA_030762935.1 of Hymenopus coronatus. NCBI lineage: Eukaryota > Metazoa > Arthropoda > Insecta > Mantodea > Hymenopodidae > Hymenopus > Hymenopus coronatus. The sequence goes on along the minus strand of CM060888.1, from coordinate 115,908,716 downwards.
TGGCAGTTATACAAAATTCAGTAAAATTCATCCAGAATGAAGTAGTCTTTAGAGGCTGTTCCCAGAAAAGTCAAGATATACATTTTATTTTTCAAGCAAATATCTTTAATATACGATTTTTTAATCAAAATCGTTAGAGCCATTTTTGAGATACTCAAAATCTTCGAAAAAAGTTCCAAATAAAGGATAGTTGGTATTGGGGGGATTTTCTTGGAAATCTGCGAGTCTCATCCTTAGAATATACCAAACTTAAATACCAATTTTGGTATTCAAAGCCTTTTCGTTTTTGAGCTATGCTGTCCACAGGCACACACACAAAGTCATAAACATATACACAGTCATACACACACAAATGCTTTTTAGATTCAGGGGGACCTAAAACATGTATTTCCGGTGAAATCTCGGTATCAAAGTTTTGGGTGGAATGCAATACCTTCTCTATATACTATGTACATAGTACATGTAGAGAAAGTAACAATAAGCCACATATCCTTATTGGTTTACTTAAAATATAATTTTTGTCTTCAGTGTAGCTCGTTATTAATGGTGTCTTACACATCCACTGTAGAAAATTGCCGGGAACATTTGGTTCCAAATTTATTACGCTCTTGAATAAAATGCAAGACCTTGACAATATAATAAAGGAAAAAAATCTGATGACATGACTTACTCTGTAAAAACATATTGTTAAAAACCTTACTCTTATATCTGTTTCATGCTAATTAAGATCAACATTAGCAGAAATTGTCTCACTACTTGCATCCTTTTAAGTAGAAGGGAAATAAAGGAATACACCAGGCTAATTCGACAGTCACACGTTTTAAAATATGCTTGCTATGGGATTGAAATTGAATTCTTTGTGTGGCCAGGAGCTGACAGGTTCCCGTCGAAGTATTTTAAAACTGAATCCAATAACTTGGAATATCTAGAAAACGGTGAACTTCAGGGAAAACATGTAAATGTCATAAAATGTGTGTTTTAAGAAGATCTACATTTTTGTGTAGTAAGCCTTTGTCTATCTCTTACGGACTACTAGTTATGCAAAACTCAAACAATGCATGCAGAATAAAGAGTTCTTTCGAGACTATTCCCAGTAAATTCAAGATACACATTTTATTTATCATGTAAATAGCTTAAATATAAGAGATTTTAAACGAAATCATTAGAGCCATTTTTGAGAAAATCAAAACTTTCGAAAATTGTTCCATGTAAAGGACAGTTGGGGGGATTTTCTTGAAAACCTTCGTGGAGATATTGATATTACATATCAAGTTTGTATTTAACGGAAATGCTTTTTACTTTCTCTACACCTACTATGTACATAGTGTATAGATAATGTATTGTATTCCACCGAAAATACATGTTTTGGGTGCCCCTGAATACAAAATAAAACATTTTTGGAAAAAGGTCCGTGTGTGTGCGTGTGTCCATATGTTGGTGGACAGTATAGCTCAAAAACGAAAAGACCGTTAAATACTGAATTTGGTATTTAAGTTTGATATCTTCCAAGGATACGAAATGAAGATTTTCAAGAAAATCCCCCCACCCCAAACTATGGTTTACATGGAGAAAAAGTTTGAAAAGTTTGATTTTCACAAAAATGGCTCCAATGATTTTGATTAAAAGCTCTTATATTTTATATCTTTAATACCAAATAAAATGTATATATTGAATTTTCTGGGAATAACCTCTAAAGACCACGTTATCCTAGATGATTTTTATTGAATTTGTCATAACTGGTAAACCACAAGAGACAGAAAAAACGTACTTCACAAAAAATGTAGATCATGATAAAACACTTAATTTATGCCATATACATATTTTTTGTGAAGTTGATCGTTTATGAGATATTCCTTTTTATTGGTTTCAGTTTTGAAAAAAAGTTTCTTATACAGGAATTTGTCAACTCCTGTCCATACAAAAAAAAGGAACTTCAGTTTCATAGAAACCAGCTTTTCACTATCACTTTAACCTACGGTGCTCTTATTACGCTTCTACTTACAAGGAAGCAAGTAATAAGACTATTTCTGCTATTTTTTTCTCGATTAGCATGAAGTAAATGGAAGCATAAGATTTTTAACAATAATTTGTTGCAGAGATGTAGAGAAAGTCATATGAATGGAACTCATTAGATTGTTTTTGGATTCAGGGTGTCCCAAAACATGTATTTCCGGTGAAATCTCGGTATCAGAATTTTGAATGCAATACAATACCTTTTCTATACACTATTTACACCCTTGCCATAAAAATTTAGTCATGTTTGTAGCCCCAAATTCGTCTAAGTCCCTCACGACTCTGCGCCTTGTATACACTATCCGAGATAAAGTTGTGTAGCGGCAGCAACAAGTAGTCAGTAGTACCAAATCTTAATATAACGAACGCATATGATCAATAATCATAATCAGATAAATACCTTAAGCTTAAACAACAAATTATAAAACTAAAAATATTAACCACACAAAACATGATACAATTTAGATTGGTGAACTTGCCATTTGTTTGTTCACTGTAGCGCTGTGACCAAAAGTAGGTTTCTTCTGTGCCGAAGGTCGCGCGTTCGGTTCTAGCACGTAGCAATTTTTTTTTTATCTTCTCTTAAAAATCTTGAATCGACACATAGCGGCTATTTATCTGACATATTTAATACACGACATTCAGTACAGTAAATAATAATATAGTTATTATGATGCTTGTTTAAAGCTTTGTTCTACCGGACATCAATATGCTGCACACGAAACCATGTGGTGTGCAGAAATATTAAAAGTTTTAAAACATTTTTAGGCTCTAATTTTGTTTAACTTAACACAAACTGATCAAACACACCCTTCATAAACCGTGGCTTCACAATTCCACCATGGTCGCGTATCTGTATCGTGCTGATGTTGGATATCAGGGACGGTCTAGGTGTACTATGGCAGCTTGACGATTCAATAAAAGGTGTGCAACACTAAGTTATACTCGATACTATTTTGATTCCTTTTGTGAGATAAATGTGTTTTCTATTAATAATATGTCGGCTGAGGTAAAAAGGAAGTAGCTCTCCAATTACCTGTTAACGGCGAAGGACAAAATATGGCTTCTGCACACAAATTCAAGAAGCCTAGGCTCTTGTAGATTCTCGTCCACATTACCGTAGACATTTATTTTGTCTATGCTCCGAATTTTGAGGGTTGTTATACGGGTTCAGGGTTCATACGCCTCATATTAATTATGTTTTTATTTTTTTGTGTTTAAGATTTATAAGATAACAGTTTCTTTAAGCATATTTTTACTTTCTCCACACGTACTATGCACGTATAGTGAAGGTACTGCATTCCATCCAAAAAGTCGATACCGAGTTTTCACCGGAAATGCACGTTTTAGAATCCCATGTATCTAAAAAAGCACTTTTAGAAAAAGATCCGTGTGTGTCCATGTATCAGTGTGAACGTATGACTGTGAACACAAGAACTCAAAAACAAAAACTAGGTAAAATACAAAACTTGGTATTTAAGTTAGGTATCTTCCAAAGATGTGACATGAAACTCACCTTTACATGAAAACATTTCGACATAACAACTTTGATTAAAATACTATATATTAAAGATATTTACATGTCAAATAAAATGCATATCTTGAATTTTTGGGAATGGTCTCTGAAGACCTGTTTATTCAGGATGAATTTTACTGGATTTTGCATAGCTAGTAAAACCGTGAGAGATAGACAAAAACTTACTGCATAAAAAATGAAGATCTCGTTAAAACACAATTTAGGTCATATACATCTTCTTCGTGTAGTTGACTATTTTTGAGATAGGTATTCCTTGTTATTTGTTTCAATTTTAAAGTAGTTAAATCCTTTCACATACGGAACAACAACTGACAATGCAGAAAAAAAAATGGAGTTCATCCACATGGTAACTAGCTTTTAAAAGATTTGACTACCACTTTAGCTTGTGTATTCCTTTCTTCACTTCTATTTACAAGAAGCCATTTCTGCTAATGTTTATCTGGATTAGAATGAATTGGATAGATGCATAGGTTTTTTAATAATAATATATTACATAGATGTAGAGAAAGTCATATAAATGGAACACATAAGGTTTGTTTCAGTTATTTAACACAATTGTTAGTACAATTATGTTTTTGTGTGCATAGATAACTTCAAATGTCAAAGTTATATTAATGCAATATTATGTTCTACATATGCAGATACAATATTAACCATCATAAAAATGACAATCAGCTCATGATTTGAACCCAGAATCTTTTGAGTGGAAGCAGGGGATTTTTAACCTCTCGGCTGCCATCGTAACCTTGTTTCCTGATCTGTTTTCAGTACTCAGAGGTTAACCATTGCGTTGTCAGTCACAGACCACTGTACAGTTATTTCGTGTGCTTTGTGAACACATCTTTTACGAAGATACTGAAGCTCTACACCTACACGTGGAATCTGAGAATTGCTGATTTTTTGTGGCGACTTGTGTACATAGTACGGGTAGAGAAAGTAAAAAGAACTGAAATTTTAATAGCGATAGTGAAAATTATTCCATTATTAATTTACATAATGTTGATAAGAGCAACAGCAGTTATAAAAGCAAATACCTCTGCGTGAAATAAACGTGGCAACATTGCAGTAGCGGCAGCGGGACGTTTGTTTCTACCACTAAATAAAACTGCACATTAAACCAGGTAATGTACCAACTATAGTTATAGTGCATACATACATACATGCAATGCCTGCATACATACACACATACATACATACAATGCCTGCATGCCTACATACATACAAATATACACACATACATACATATACATCCCTCCTCCTGGTCGCCCGCCGTGGTGTAATGGCTACCATGCTAACTTCACATACCTAAGGTCGCGGAGGACGATGGATTTTTTTCAGTTGTAAAACTCCTCAGCATGGATTCCTTTGGTCCCGTGTCGTAGATTTATGGCACGTAAAAGAACCTCAAGCCTGACAAAGAGGCCGCTGAGTAAAATTAAGTGGTCTTTCACACCCAACTGAGAACCACAGTAGTTAAAGAGCGTTCATAAATAACACGTCATTTATTTATGTATCCCTCATTCAAGAGGAAGAGAGGCGTGAACGGCTTACAGGAGGTTACAGGCAGCAAACAGATAGGCTATAAAGTCGATCGGAATTCCATAAAATTTACTGGCTGCAAGGCCCGACTCACAACTGGAGCTGCCCAAATTGGTGATGAGCGGCAATGAAACCAGCCAATTTCCTAGTGTCCTCAGTGAATATTCTTTCCTTGAAGAAAGCAACCGCCATCTGTCCGGCACAACCTCATGCCACAAAACCTAGAAGTACACCTAAAATATGCGAAGGAAACATGAAAGTAAATGAGCATTAGTTACCAACCAAAGAAAGCCAAGAAACTTGGGGGGTCAGAGCCGACGGGAATCTAAAGTTAGTGCGGAGCCAATTTGTTCAGTACCTTTACGCAACAGAGCAATTTAGTTAAGGGCGTGGTTTTTTCATATAAATGTAATACCAGTTCTTTTATAAGGTAATACGCAATGGTAAAGGTAAATTATTAAACCGTGGAAATTCAGCAGCGCCTTCTACGCATGTTCATATGCTAAGTTTTCTCATTAAGAATGTATGAATGCTACCTGTCCAACCAATGAGTTGCAAACGTGCAGAGAAATCAAGTTTTTATGTATGGTGAGGACAGTAATTAGACGCCATCTTAGTGCACGAGAGAAGAATAGATTTCGATTTCAACATCCATTGCATTTCTCATAGAAAGAACTAGTAGCGAACAGCATATTTTTTGCCGATGAGAATCTATTCAACTGATGCATCGCTCGTCCCTACAATATCCTGAACAACATGACAATGGTTTATGTGCAGAAGTTGCAGCACACCTACGTAAACATGGTTCGGTTTGCGTGATGTGCTAAAAGAGACGCTATGGGAAGTGTATTGCCCATAATAAAACCCATATCTATATTTTATTGCCACTCTAAGTTACATGTAGAGAAGGTATTGAAAGTCAAGATAATGAAACACCACATATGACCATCAAAATAAATATTGTTTGTTTAAAGTCTAGACACTTGGTAAGGAAATGCTGCTTTCCAGTAAGCTGAATCATTCCAGCATTTGTTAGTAATGTGGATGTTAAAAGTTGTTGTGACATTTAAAGCTATAAATATCAACTCAACATTTGCGCGAAAATCATTTCTAGCAAAACTTCTGACACAAACAGCTGCGCCACTCAGATTTCAATGAGAAGGAAACTATTGGTCATACATACTTGCCAGATAAGCCTACAAATTGAAGCGCTCGGAATAATAAGAGCAGGTCCCAACCGAAGTTCATTTTGAGATAAATGTTATTTTCTGGTTTTTTTTCCAAAAGATGGAAAGTAGTTAGCATTACGTCTAGATATGTTCTGGGTATTTAAATTAAGGAATTTCAAGTCTATGTGCAAATTCTTGCACCATTGTGTTTTTTATAGAAAACCGAAAAAATAATGTAAAATTGACTTTTCCTTCATTTAACCTCTTGAAATACCTAACCCAGCTCTATAAATTAAACACATAGTCATTCTGCTTACTATAGTCACCAAACCCAAAAAATGAGGAAAGTTACAGCATTTACGTAATTTTTTACGCTTATTTCTGGAACAATATGGAATTTTTTGTTACATACAATCTACCACTTTTTTTGCATAACTTTCTTCTGTTTATTTCTTTATTTGAGATTCAGGAATAACATCTGCCGACAGCGCCATGCTCACTACCGTCCACTACAAAGCCAAGAACGTGTAGCGGACATAAAGTAAAGCACCCATAGTTGGGATGTTCATTTTTACGCTGAGAATGTGTTCGTTTTCACTATGGACACATTTTAAAGGTGGAAAAACATATCCCAATTCGTTTGATACTTCACATGAAAGGTAGATGGCAGCCGTGTACAGTCATGCTTCTATCTCAAAATTCGATGTCGGTTGGGGTTTGCCGTTATTTTCTGAGCGCCCCAATTAATTTCGAGCCCTAGAGGCAACAAAATAAGAATGTTTGAATTTGATTACAATGTTTTTCCTTCACACTGTGAGCACAAAAGGGTTGCTTGCACACTAACACCTCATTTTCCCTTTGTTAAAATTTACAATGATAATTACTCAGGAATGTTGGGAGTGGAGTCCTCCTTTATTCACAAATTTCTGGCATCTTTTCAGAAAATGCTTATTTCCACTCGATTTTCATGATCCGAAATTGAGTGAATCTCTCATGTCATGCAATATTCTTTACTTCTTCCAATATAGGTGGGTTTGCTGTATAAAATGTATTAGTTTCTCTACATATTCTATGTACATAGTAAATTGAGAAGGTATCGTAATGCACCCAAAAATGTGATACCAAGATCTAACCGGAAATATATGTTTTGGATCCCCCCGAATCCAAAAGAAGTATTTCTGGAAAAAGGTTCGTGTGTGTGCGTGTGTGTGTCTGTGGACAGCATAGCTCAAAAACGAACAGTCCGTTGATTACCAAACTTGGTATTTAAGTTCAATATCTTCCAAGAATGCGACACGAAGATTTTCAAGAAAATCCCCCAACTACCCTTTACATGAAAAATATTTATTTTCTCAAAAACGGCTGTAAAATTTTTGATTGAAATGTCTAATATTAAAGATATTTATCTGATAAATAAAATGTATATCTTGAATTTTCTAGGAATAGTCTCTGAAGACCACTTTATTCTAGATGAATTTTACGGAATTTTGTTTAACTGGCAAACAGCAATAGAGAAAAAAAATTACTTCGCAGGAAATGTAGAACTCATTAAAACACACAATTTATGTTATATACATTTTTTTTTGTGGAGTGGATGTTTTTTTTTTTTTTTTTTTTTTTTTTTTTTTTTTTTTTTTTTTTTTTGTAGATATTCTTGTAATTGGTTTCAGCTTTGAAAAACTGTTTTCTCATATGGCAATTTGTCAACTCCTGTCTATAGAAACAAAGGAACTTCAGTCACATAGCAACCAGTTTTTGGCTAATACTTTAGTCTATGGTACTCCCTTATTTCCTTCTACTTACATGGAAGCAAGTAATACGACTATTTCTGCTAATTTTTTTCTGGAAGTATAAGCTTTTTAACAATATTTGTTGCAGAGATGTAGAGAAAGTCATGTGCATGGAACACATCAGATATTTTTTCTTGTGATCATCAGATTGGAAAATTGGATTTTACGAAAAGTCAAAGAGAGTAATTGAACCAGAAGCATGGTTCATTTCTATACTTTAGTTTCGTTGAAAATAACCTGATTTTTACACAGCAAATTGCCTTGCATAACAAGAATATTGGTGTGCAGTAAAGCATTAGGAATAACTGAACCTATATGAAGGGAGACAAAAGAACGTCAAAAAAAACGTTGAATGTCAATCTGAATTTTACTCTCTCTATCATATATGTATAATTTACATAGTAAATAGAAATTGTATGCACTCTACAAAATGAAAGTCACTTGAATGCAAAACAACGCAAAAAATATGTCTGTATGTGTCTTTGAACAGGATAACTCAAAAACCAAAATTAGGTTAAGTATCAAGCTTAGTATTTATGTTTAATATCCTCTAAAGATGCGACACGAGGATTTTAAGGAAAATTCTCCTCTCCAAACTACCCATTGCATGGAGTATTTTTCGAAATTTACTGCTTTCTCAAAAACGGTTGCAGGGATTTTTATTAAAGACACATTAAAGATATTTACATAAAGGTATATTGTGAACTTTTAGGCTTTGATGTTCTCTTCATTCTAAAGAATTTTTGCATAATCGGTGATCCTTAAAATCTTAAATAAAACTTTAGATCTCTTTAAATAAAACACACAATTTATGTGAGAAATTTTTTCGCGAGCTGTTGTCACTTTCCGAGATGCTCCTTGCTATTGGTTTTAGATTTAAAATACTTATACTTTACTTAAATTGGTATTAGTCATTCGTTTTACATCTCTTTTGTTTTTATTCATGATCATGCAAAGAAAACAGAATTTCAATATATATAGCGACCAGCTTTTAAAGATTTTATCACTTTATCATGGTGTATTTACTTTCTACTTATAGGGAAACCATAATAATTGCTGATAATGTTTATCTCAATTATATGTTGCAGATAAAAGAATCTTTTTAATGAATAGTTAGCTTGCAGAACAGGTAGACAGAATCGTGTAAACGGACGTTATTAGATTTTTCCAAGCCTCTACTACCGCGCATACGCTTAATGAGTCGTTGAATTTAATTCAGGGTATTTTGGAGAATAGGCTAATTACTAAAAAACTATGATCTCTTAATTTAAGTGTTTGTAAGAGACTCCCAAACATTGGAAGAACTAAAAGAAATCAGCGGCAAGAAATTCGCTCAATACCAAATACTTTACTCTTGGGTGAGAATGGAAAATTTCCGAGAAGATGTCAGAAATATTTTCATAGAAAAGGGCATTTCCAACTTCTCTTGTGATAAGATGTATGTATGGACAAAGTCAGCACTTTACCTTTCTTCAAAAATGGCTCTAACGATTTTAATTAAAAGATATTTATATAACAAATGAAATATATATATATATATATATATATATATATATATTAAATTTTCTGGGGATAGCCTTTAAATCTCTCTGGATTCTGGACGGAAATCGTAAGAGATAACAAAGTCTTAATACACACAATATATTGTTAAAATGCATAACTTATGTCATATACATATTTTGTTCAATTAACCATTTTCGAGAGATTCCTTATTATTGGTTTTAAAATACTTATTTTGTTTTCCTAAAATGCCGTTATTCGCTTTTCTTGCTCAGGTAAAGTACAGAGTAAAAGCCATCACTTAGCGACGCTCAATCCTAGTGTATTACCTAATTCTTTTTATCCACATGTAATAAAATCATGTATGTAAATGTTTATGCGGATTATTATGAAGCAGTTAGAAGAATACGCTTTTCTTAAGGGTAGTTTGTTGAAGGATGGTTAGAGAAAGTGAAGGTGGGACATCCTATTTTTATATTAATTATATGTTAATTATTGTAATAAATAATATATCCTTCATGTTTTATTAAAAGTGTAATAATTTAACGAAACTATTTAGAGAATTGGTTTAATTGTTGTTTTCACACAAGCCGTGTATAGGACAGGAGTTAGATATAATCAGACTGGCAGAGCAACCGGCTAGAGATCGGGAGATCCGTGATTAAAATCCCGTCTATGGCACTGAATTTTTCAGTCTGGCTCTACCTATCCAATTTAGAGAATTGTTATAAGAATATTAATGATTTATTTTAATATATGCAGGCTGTGAAGCAACTATTAGGAACTCTTCGCGGTGGCTCCCTGTCGCAATCTGGTTCCGGCTGCCCTCAACAAAAAGCATAAACACTGGTCGAGGTGCGAAGTCTCCTCCGGTACACACTACACTATTGCTCTATTAAGCGAGCGACTTTTCATTTTCGAGCTATACTGTCTACAGATACACACGGACAGCTTTCTAAAAACAATTTTTGGTTTCACAGAGTCCTAAAACGTGTATTTTCGGTGAAATTTCCGCATTGAATTTTGGATGGAATATAATAACTTCTATACACTATGTGCATTGCACATACGTGCTAGAAAAAGTAAAAATACAGTAAAATATTTAGTATTTAATTAACAATGATTGAACAAGTAATGAATTAGGATACGTTTTAGTTTTATATGTTCATATATCCATTCACTATTCATATTTTGTGTGTTTGGATATTGAAACACTATAGTCAAATGGATAATTCATTAGTATTAAAGCCGATAACCTATACGACGTGTACTTCTCATTTAAAGCGTAATTTATATGCAACTTTCGTGGAAAGATACGGATTGACGAACATGAATTATAATATGAGACAAATGTGTGTGCTTATTTACTATATGAAGTAATGGTTGCGGGAAGAAATGAGTTACTCAATTTTAGACTGAATTCAGATGTTTAATTTACATCGTTTTACACGCATACTTTCTAGAAAAGAAAGTAATTTGGCAACGCTATACAATATATATATATATATGTGTATATATATATATATATATATATATATATATATATATTAGATTACACTTCTTGAGAAAATTGCATAATAATGATAAAAATATATTTAAAAAACTCAATTACCACAAAATTATAAACACTTTAACATTTACAAAACAACAAATACTCGTAGTGTTTAAAACATACAGCTTCCATTTTTCACAGAGATGAGAATACAGCAGTAAGCCAAACCGAGCAATGTGCTCTATATATTTAATCTATCAACTGATTATCAGCCATGTCACATTTAAAATTCCAACATATTTTACGTGAATTAATTTTGATTACCGAAAGAGAAAAACGAGAGATTATTTTAGTAATGCATTTGCATGTAATTTAGAGGACTGATCCTTTTACCACCATGCACGAAATGAACCTAAAGATTAAACACTTTAAAACACACACGTGTTTACTTATATTTTACAAAACTGTCCTGGTCTGCATAGTTGTGCATAAAGCGGCATTGTCATAATTATACAGAAACTTGCTGTAGAGATGTTTGCAGTGTGCAGCCTGATTCAGTCACGAATCATTGGCGGCCAGCTAATCCCAAAGCTTAAACAAAAGACAGGCAGGCTTCAGCCTATCACAACGCACTCGCCAAATTTGGAGCAGTTGGGCTACCTGATATGATGCCTTTGAAATGAAATGATATTTGCGTAGCACGGAGAAAAATAAACGAATAATTAATTGCATTTTAAGAAAAGTGTAACTATTTGAAAAGTATACCAATAAAAAGAAATATCTCAAAATAGTTAAGTTCACATAAAGAATTTCTGACAGTAATTTTGTGTTTGACGTGTTCTGTATTTTTCATCAAAATTCGTTTAAAGTTAATACAACTTATAATTTAACAAAATTCAAGATACACGTATCCTTTGTCCCGAATATACCTTAAACGTGTTGTATATTAATTAAAATCGTTTGAGTCACTTTTGGGTAAATCAAAATTTTCGAATAAGGTTCCAAGTGCAGGTTAGTTAAGAGTGGGATGGTAGTTTTGGAATTCTAGATGTTGCATTTGTGGATGATGCTGAACATATCAAAACTTTTTTTTAAATCATGTTAGTACAGACACATAGGTATGCTTGTGTACACACACACACACACACCATCATAGTTTTTCTAATGTTTTATGCTGTTCAAGAGTGTTCAAAACAAATATTTCCGGTGAAATATCGTATCTGATCTTTAGAATACAATATTTCCTCTACTTATTGAAAGCAGCAGCAGTAAAGAAAGTAAACATCAAAATAGAAATAAAATTCAAACTATATTTCTGAAAAAATCCCATTATTGATTTAAAACCATTAATTTACTGAATATATTCTCTCATTTCAAGGAATATATGAAATGAACATGTATATTAAGCCCCTAGCATCCACCTTGTTATCTCTCGGAGACACGTGCGCAGCATCCAAGAGACTGTGTCGACAGGGAGCTGCTTACCTGGTCACGGTCTCCTGGATGAACATTCGGACCACCTTCTCTAGTCCATGTAGTTTATCTGATGGGCTGCCATGGTTACATACCTCTCCTGACAGACCTAACCCTGTTTTGTAGCTCCGATAGCGCTCAGAGGGAAACCAGCTTTAACCCAAAGTTGTGACCAACCAGGAGTAAATTGTGCAGTACTGGTCAGATATATATATTATATTATTCTCGGCATGTTTCTTGTAGTTCTTAGTTTGCTTTCAAAATGTTTATCCCTTACTTTTATTTGTATTATGTGCAGTTATTACTTCCGGTTTTTCTCATTCTTACTTATAATCCCCTATCTTCATTTCCAGTTATTATAATACCTTGAGATCTGTCAACTTCTTCTTTGCGTAGCAGGAGACCAAACTATAATTCTATTAAGACATGTACAATCTCGCCTTCTGTTCATAACATAATAGTTTTCTATTAGCTCCCATTTTGGGCCAGACTCCGTGATGTGGGAATAGCGAATTTACCTTCAAATGATCAAGTTTGAACCTTGGTTGAAGTTGGAATGAATAACCTTGATGAGGGATTCTAAAGTATTTCTTATCCTCATTAAACAAACTAATATAATATAATGCATATTAAAGCTGTTATATGCAGTGAAGCTATCAGGTTGTACAAATTTGGACTTCCATTACTGGCACTTGCTCCACTAAATTTGATGTTGATGGGCTGTTAGCAGACCTCTTCTAACCAGCCAGACAATGACAATGAAGATTGTTGAAACGCGTCCAGGCCATCAACATCAAATTTAGTGTAGCAAGTGTCAGTAATGGACGCTTGAACAAACTAATATAAATTGGAGAGGTAGAGTCAGACTGAAAAATTCAGAGCTATAGCTAGCACTTCAACCACAGACTTCCCGTTTCTAGCCATTTGTACTAGTCTCTGAGCTACCACGACAACGTGCCGGTACAGCATTAAATTCCCCAACTGACTTGTATGTTTTTTGGTAAAACACAAGATTTAATTAACAGCAATTGACCTAATAGTTGGCTAAACTATGAAGCCCGAGATTTAAAGTCCCTACGACATTGCAAGTCGCCATTAGGGTATTCATCTTAACATAATTTGAGTTTACCGGGAAACATAGCTGGGAAATTTAATACTCTGCTGGCATGTTGCCTTGGTAGCTCATTGGTTAGAGTAACCGGCGGGAGACCGGGAAATCTATAGCTCAAATCCAATCTGACTCTACTTATCCAATTTGTGACCTACACACGGCTTGTGTGAAAAATCAATTAATTAAAACTAATAGGTATAAATCTTGGTGGACGTCGAGCTTTGTCACCTTTTGGTGGACGTCAAATTTTCATACATCGTAGTCATCAATTTAATAAAAGTATTAGTATTAATAATAATAATAATAACTATTATTATTATTGTGATAACGTGTCCTACCATACGTGTGTGAGTTACCTGCCTTCGATCGTATTACAGTTGTTGCACTGGATGGTCAGCTTCTTGTAATAGTGAACTCCCATTATTGCACGAAAATTTAACATATGAAGAGCAGCCGCAGTACCTCAAAGTGTAGTGGACATGTTTAGAAATATCTCCTCTTCTGGAAATGTCCAGCCACGTCATCGACAGCCATATAAAGAGAGGTACAAGAAAATAGTTTTCGACAGGAGTCCGGAGCGTACTAGTCACAGCAGCAAACGAGCGAGTGTCATGGCGACGAGAGAAGAATACGATACAACCCTGGATAAAACTTGATTGTAATAAGTTTTGAAGCTAAGAGATATACTAATAATGCAATTAAACAGAAACTCAGCGGACGGATTAGTTTCCCATAGTTTAGTTCTTTATTGCAATACTTATACTAGTGGCATACATATTAAATATATGAGTCACATTACTTCCTTCCACAAACTGTTTTACAAAAGATTATTTTTCTGTCTGCTTTGGTTTGGCTCATATAAACATCTGCAGACATAGTTGCATTACTCAGTTCGTTGTAAATATATGTATAATTTGTCTTCTGTTCCGTCAATCAAGATAAACGCATATACTATTCCTTTTAGGTGCTAGAGGCATAAAGGAAACCAAAGGTATATTCAGAAGAGCCGACCAATGGCGACTTACAATGTTGTAAGTACTTAAGTCGCAGGATTCATAGTACAGGCAACTATTATAGTCAATTGGTTTTGCTTTAATTGTTTTTTTCACACGATAGGTAGAGTCAGACTGAAATCACCTTGTGGTTTACAGCAAAACATGCGATTCAGTTGAGAAATTCAATGCTATGCCGGCATGTTGCCATGGTAGCTCAATGGAAGAGCAACCGGCTAGAGACCGGGAGATTCGTGGTTCAAATCCCGGCTATAGCATTGAATTTTTCAGTCTGACTCTACCTATCCAACTCCTATCCTAAACACGGCTTGTGAGAAAAAACATTTAAACCTAATAGGATAAGTCACTGAGGAGATTCTGTATCTCGTTCTGGAATAGAAGGTTTGATAGTGGAGCATCCACGAGGCGAAGGGTGAGGCGAGAGGAGAGAGAAAACGACCAATCCTAAACTAGAGAGATCCATAGATACCCCTGACAACTGCCTTATCTCGTGGCCGCTCCGTCGCACTGTTGCCACTTCGTCCTGTCCATGGTTACAGCACCAAACCTCTCAGTCGCTTG
The DNA here is from genome assembly GCA_030762935.1 of Hymenopus coronatus. NCBI lineage: Eukaryota > Metazoa > Arthropoda > Insecta > Mantodea > Hymenopodidae > Hymenopus > Hymenopus coronatus. The sequence continues at coordinate 115,893,518 of CM060888.1, read as the reverse complement.
GCAGGGCTCTTCTCCTAAATCATCTTCATCGTCAACTTCATCGTTGCTCTAAAACTGTCACTGCCATTATCATTGCTTATATTTATAATTACACTAGGATTAATAGGCACCAACTGAAACTGCATTGAGGAATGTTTGTTGCATGTTGTAGCAAGGATGACATCATTGCTTACGTAGCTTGAATCTATTGGCAGAGAGGCAGACACAGCTCTTATCAGCTGAGACTGCACTGGCTGTCACGGATCTCTATGGATCTCCCCGAGTTTAGTCACAACAGCAGAGTCCATTTCCGGACTTCAGATATCCCACTGGGTGGTCGGAAACGAGATTTCCCTGGCGTACTATGTACACAGTGTACCTATAGAGAAGGTATTACATTCCACCCAAAAATTCGATACAGAAATTTCACCGGAAATATATGTTTTGGGTCCCCCTGAATCCAAAAGGTACGTGTGTGTGTCTGTGGGTAGAATAGCTCAAAAACGAAAATACCGTTGAATACCAAACTTGGTATTTAAGGATGCGACACGAAAGTTTTCAAGAAAATCCTCCACCCCCAAATACCTTTTACATGGAACTTTTTTCAAAAGTTTTGCTTCTTTCAAAAACGGTTATGACGATTTTGATAAAAATATCGTATATTACAGATATTTATCTGATAAATAAAACATATCTTGAATTTTCTGGAAATAGCCTCTGAAGACTACTTTATTCGGGATAAATTTTACGGAAATCTGCATAAAAGCTGAACCGTAAGAGATGGACCAAGATTTACAACACAAAATATGTAGAGTAGCTTAAAACACACAATTTATGTTATACACACTTTTTCGTGGATTTTGTTTTTGAGATAATCCTTGTTTATTGTCATCAGCTTTGAAAAACGTATACTTTTCTATAATGGAATATGTCCACTTCTATCCATACAAACAAAGTAACTTCAGTCACATGACAACCAGTTTTCGACTATCACTTTAACCTATGCTACTCCCTTATTTCCTTTCTACTTACAAGGAAACAATAAAACTATTTATGCTAATTTTTTTTCTAAATTAGCATTAAGTAAATAGAAGCATGCGCTTTTTTACAATAATTTATTGCAGAGCTGTAGAAAAAGTCATATGAATGGAACACAGATTTTTTTTCAACCAAGCAACGGTGAGACCTCCGCCGTCAATTATAACCCTGTAATTAAATGAAAAGGGTGAAATTCCATGAGAAGAGATATGAAACAAGAGAAACTTCCAAAAAAATTCTTGGGTCAGGAAGACCGGCCACTGTAATCGAACCCATGACCTCCAGAATGCAAGTCACACGCGCTACCGCCTGCGCTACGCCGCTCGTTACTTGCTAAATAAATCTTCGGATCTAGTATTTGAACCATCTCGTAAGCTGTACCATGTTATGTTTTGTGACTTTTTCTGGCGGCATTTTGATACTAGAAGTTGTGCACTTCTATTTTGTGTAGGCTTGAATATTATTTTTCCCAACTGGAAAAGATTCTGGATTATGTAACACTGGAATTTAGTTTTTGGTACACTTACATTACTATAGTGGCTGACATTTATGGCACATGAAACCGGATGAGCAACATCACTTCGAATGAATGGAAAAATAAACCTCATCTCCAAGGATCAGGCAGATTAAAATCGCTGTTATTTAGTATTACAGGTTATTCCACTGAACCTCACAGTTCCACATTCCTAAAAAAACCTTGAAATTTTGTAATTTTCTCTTAATATCAAAGCTGTTCTGAAACTATTTATTGAATATAGGGATTTATGTACTGTTTGCAGAACTTTTTTTTTGCTTACTGCCTCTGTATGCGCGTGTGCACAATTGTAAATTGAGTTTTTTTGCACTCTGAAAGCCAAAATCAGCTATATTTCCCTTATACCACCACCACCACCACCACCACCACCACGTAAGGGAGAGGTGAATTGGATCAGTAAGGGAGAGGTGAATTAAGTAAAAATAAACAAAGGCCTTTCCTCCCTAAAAAGAATTTTGCCCAAAATTCAAACTTTTAGGAATAAAGAAAAACATTGGCTACTACTACTACTACTACTACTGCTACTACTACTACTACTACTACTACTACTACTACTAATCAGTAATAATAATAATAATAATAATAATAATAATAATAATAATAAATGTATGTTATTAGAACAGTTACTTTCTATTTCACCATATTTTCAGTGCATCTATTTGCCACAGTTTCCTCCAATTCAATGCCAATTTCTACCATTGTTCTTCTTTCACCACTGTTTTTAAACTAGGTTTATTATTAAACCAGTATTCCATTTCATGCCTGCATTGTACAGTTTTCCGCATCCACATTAACAAATAAAAATATACTTCAATAAAAAAAATCCATGAACTTATTACATAGTTAACCAGGATGGTAACAATAATTTCTGAACCATTATACTGTTAACCACTTTTCTATAAAAATGAAGTATTATCAAGGCAATAGACGCTTCTCGTTATGATCACCATATTTACATAAAAGATAAAACTTTCTTATTCTCTCTTTTTCTTAATGTTATACTGACAGTATAATTGGAAGTAGTTTGGAGATTTTTAGTACTAATTTCTGTTCCATAGCGGCAAAAAGTTGCAGCTATTATCATTCTTATCACTATCCTCTGTGGCATTCAATGTTAATGTATGTAATGCACATTAATAGGTGAAAAGTCTGCTGATTTAATGATGAACAGTTCAAAGCCAAATGTTTGATATAATCCATTATTTTGTTGCGAATAAGAAATAAATTACTATGATTCAAGGCCATCATCTGAAAACTAATTAATTTTAGCATATTGATTAGTTACAAGTCAGGAAATTTGAATAATAATAATGAGTGTAATACGTAGGTATGCTACTGAACTATATACTTTGACTCCAAAAATTCGAGCAGTTACAAAACATTATTTAAAAATCATGCTACCATTAATGCAGCCAGTCAAGGCAAAATGTCCGATTTTAAAATCTTCGCTCTTAAAGGTTATAAAAATGCAGAAATATAGCTTTAACTAAAAATATAAATTCACAATCACGCAAGCACTTATCCTACTAGACGATGACATCAGCAGCTTTTTCGAGAGCCTTGCGAAATGGGATTAAAAGAAGGCTTATACCCTGCTTTTAAAATGTAACATTACAATGCAGTACAATTTTCCCTTAATTCGAACATGAACCTTCCATTTAAAATGATTTTAGCAATTGTGCATGCTCCCAGTTCAAAACGATAATAAAGGAAATTTCGAAAATGTTCACTGTGTTAAAAATATGTATTTGACATACATTTTGTGATTAACGTGGTCTACCTTTATCTGTAGTGAGATTTTGACCATTTCTTACGGTTTACAGTTTATTGATTTCATTCAGACTGAAGGGTAGTTTGCAGTCCAGTAGTTATTTGTCATCGAAATGTCTTAAACAATGGTATTTTAACCAAATGTAGTCGTATATGAGAAAACCAAAAGTAACGATAACTTGTTCATTCAAAGGCTCGTTTTGGCTGAAGGATTCTCTTGGAAATCTTCGTGTCACATATTTATTTTATAAGAAATGCAGTTCCGGAGTCAAATTGGTATTTCCGGCGCTGTATTCCTATTTCTTTTTCCTATTTTTTCCAGTTTCCCTAAATTTCCTTTGGTAACCAATGCGTTTTACTGTTTTCTTTCGCTTTTTAAATAAACAAATATTTACACATTTATATACACACAAATACCCATGACCAAGGCAGACTCGAACCCACGATCTGCTGCGTCACGAAGTACCAAAGCAAGGCACTTTAGCGAGCCTGGCCTTGAGAACTGGCTATTTGGAAGCAACTGTGGCGGTAAATATCGATATCGAATTGTTGGATCCAACATTTATATTAATTGAAGCTTGGAAAAAAAACTTTAAAGATGATAATGATGATGAAATATGAAATGGAGTTTTATTTATGGACGCTCTTTAACTACTGTGGTTCTCAGCGTCCCATTCTATAATGAGCGTGAAAGACCTATTAATTTTGCTCAGAGGGAGGTACTTTTACGTGTCGTACATCTACGACATGGGACCACCGGATTTACTTCCTTTCCGAAGGAAGCTATGCTAAGGATGATGATGATGATAACATATTTTATATTGTTTTATTTGTGTTATTTTTTTAATTTGAGATACATTCCCATATGATAGGAGTCACGACTGTCAATTATCTATATAAGCACTAAATTTCCGTAAATTTTTAGTTTCTCCATAATAATAGTATGATGTCTTAGGTGGGTCAGCCAGAATGTAGGCAGGATAAGACTTTGGAGGAGGCGTTAGAGATCTCTACATTTCGGAATAAGAATGAGATTATGGGGACGCATGAACGGTTCTTTCGATGTAGTTGGCCTTTTGGGTGGCATTCCAAGGTGTAAGTGACACTTAGAGAAATAACAGGCATAGCGAGAGTGATGATCCATTTTGTATTTATCAAGGACACTTCAAGCCATTCGCCAATAAGGCTTCAGCGGACCGAGCGGAAAGTCTCCGCCAGTTTCAACTGTGGCCCGCATTCCGAAGTCACAGTTTCGATACCCGTGGCTGGCCTACTTGGTCCATGGCCTTTCTCTGGGGTTTCCCCGGCGAATACTGCGTAGGTTTCTTTCATCCCCCGAATTTCCTTGTACCTCCATTCATCTTTCATCCCGTTGGTTTCTTTCAAGGTTGGAAGTGTCGGAGATGATGCTCGGTGCAACGAGGCAGGGAGAAAGAGTGTGGTAAATCTCCGTTCTCCGTTCGGCTGTTTTCCGGGATGAAGACCATCCCTGATAGTGGCGTTGGACCCTGTGTGTTCGGGGCCTCGGTCTGTTGTCGGGGTGCTTCTATCTGAAAACCATAGGGACCGTTTCATTGTTGTGCCATCGCTCGTGGTTCAGGCCGCCCGGCATATGCTCTCACTTCACTCCTCCCTCGTGGGGATTATGTTTTGTTTGTTTTTTTAAAATTGAATTTTTGGCAATTTGGGGGGGGGGGGAGGAGAGGCCTTTATTTAATTTTACTCAATTCACCTCTCACCAACCAAATACCTTAAAGATGTTTCTAATATACCTGCTCATGCGCCAAAGGTAAATATAGTATTCCGTATCTTTAAGATTCAGTAATTGGGGGATTAATAACATTAAATATTTGAGGATTTTATATAGCTTTTGTTTAAATAATTGTTTATGGAATATGTTCTTCGGGTTTATTTTGCTTAGCTAATAAGTTATGAACGTTTGTGTAAACGGAGATTATTAATTAATAAAGGTTATTAAATTTAATTGGGTTTGTTCAGAATAACAATAACGAACATAAGGTTCGGTGCCAACCCCCTTCGTGATTTTCTTTACCTATTCTGCACCAGACTATCGGTACCTTTTACATCCTAAAAATCAAAATAAATATTAGAGGAAATAGTTTTATTTTATATTTTATTATAGGTTCAAGGGAAATAAGGCAATTATCAATTGTCAAAATTTTAACAGCTAGTTCCTACATAATGACATTAAAATTCCGTTCTATTTGGATCACCAAGATAAAAAAAAAAAAAAAAAGAATGACAACTACTAATTTGAGAACATCAGAGATATGTGGGAAGCTTTAACAAGAATAGTTACACAAAAATGGTCCAGAATGAAGAGCGCTTCAAATTCTATTCCAAAAAGAAATCCAGATCTAGATTCAATTTTAAATATTTTTAACTTTGTGATATTTTAATTAACATCGTTAAAGCCATTTTTTTAGAAAATAAAAAATTCGAAAATTCTTCCATCATAAGGGTAGTTTGCGGTGGGGATTTTTCTGAAAATTCTCCTGTCGCAGGGTTTCTTAAACAAATATTTCGGTGAAATCTTGGTTCGAATTGTTGGAATGCAATTCCTTCTCTATATAAAGTTTGCACCCGGAAGGAGGTCCGTGATCATTCGACCGACACCAGCGCGAAAACTTCACAAAGCGCATTTCTACCGCCCAGACGCAGCACGCTGAACACGGTCCCTGACTCTTCGACTCTGAAACAGATTATGATGAAGGAAATCATGTGAGATAGGAAAGACGAGGGAGAAGGTTTATTCTTGGTTTCCCCTGGTCGGCAGGCTGGGAGGAAGCGTCCGAAAAACGAAAAATTCATGGTTAGAACGGACGGTTGTCGAGAATCGAACGCAAAACATCCCGATTTTGAGCCTCTTGCGTTAGTGCAAGGCAATCTTGTTGGCTTGTAGAATGATTTATTGTATGGCTTAAAATTAAATTTATGCCTTACTTTTGTAATCAGTAGTAGTCATTAATGATGATGATGATGATGATTATTATTATTATTATTATTATGATTATTATTATTATTATTATTATTATTATTATTATTATTGTTGTTGTTGTTGTTGTTGTTATTATTATACTCTCTATTTGTGAGCAACTGCCATCTAGCACGAGTTTGTTTACATTTAGGAGTAAAGTTAAAATTATCTGCATTTCCTAATTGGTGTTTTAGTTCAAAGGAATCCACAGCTAACAATGGTTATATTCGAGTCCTTTTTACTTTCTCTGCCACGACCAATGTACGTATTACGTAGAGAAGGTATATTTTACACACAATTTGATTAAGAAGTTTCACCCGAAATATAAAAATAAGACGTTCCATTCACATGACTTTCTCTACATGCCTGAAACAATTTTTGTGTAAAAGTTTATTATTCCATCTACTTCATGCTAATAAAGATAAGCATTAGTAGAAGTGGTCTTATTACTTGGTTCCTTGTAAGTAGAAGGGAAATCAGGGTAAAAAAAAAAATCACTAAAGCGATAATCAAATCTTTTAAAAGCTGATATGTGATTGAATTTCGTTTTTTGCCTGAATTTGACACATTCCAGTAAGAAAGAAGTTAATATTTTAAAACTGAAACCAATGACAAGAAATATCTCAGAAATAATCAACCCAAGAAAAAGTGTTTGTGACGTACATTACCTGTTTTAATGAGCTCTACATTTTTCGTGTATAAGTATTTGTCTATCTCTTACGGTTTAGCTAGTTATAAAAATTCAGCAAAATTCATGCAGAATAAAAAGGTTTCCAGAGGCTATTCCCAGAAAATTCAAAATATCAAGTAAATATCTTTAATATACCTCATTTTAATCAAAGTTGGAGGCATTTTTAAGAAAATCAAAATTTTAGATTTTTTTTCACAAAAAGGTTATTTTGAGGTTGGGGTATTTTTCTCAGCCTTCGTGAGGCATCCTTGGAAGATACTAAACTCAAATACCAAGTTTAGAATTTTATCGACGTTTTCTAGTAGATGTTGAGTTATCGTGCACAGACACATGAACACACGCGCGCACGGACTTTTTTCTAAAAATGTTTTTTTTTATAAAGGGGACCCTAAAACGTGTGTATTTTCAGTAAAATCTCGATATCGAATTTTTACTACTTTTGTACCATGTGCTATGTAGAGAAAGTAAAAAAAGAACAACACATTTTTGGAAAATGAATCTGTGGATATGAAATGAATATTTTGAATTTTCTGGGAATAGCCTCTGAAGTTCTCTTCATTCTGGATGACATTTTGCATAAGAGATAAACAAAAACTTATTACTTATCTCTTTATAATCTACGATTTATATCATATACATTTTTTATGGAGTTACCATTTCCAATATATTCCTTGTTACTGGTTTACAATTTCGAGTATTACTTTTACAAACTGAGAAGTCGTCATATTCTCTTAACCAAGTAAAAGTAACCTAATTTTAATATTATTACATGGCGACTAGCTCAAAAAATTGGACTAATATAACGTTTATCACGATTTGGTATAAATAGAGGCAAGATTAACTGTTTGTAAGCATAGCTTGTTGCAAAACAGAGAAAGCCATACGAGTGTAATGCACCAAGATTTCTAGAACTTAATTTCTGTTAAACAATCATTAGAATTTAATTTAAAACTATTACTTATATAAGAGGAAACATAAAACGCCTATATTTCGCATTTTCTGGATTCTGCGCGCTCCTTTTGTAATGACATAAATATTTTCTTCGCCGCATTAAAACATTAAGGAGAATATTATCTTTCCAAAGAATAAGACTCTTATACATTAGCCATTAATCTGTCTTGCTCTGCCTGCTACCTTAATGATCTAAAATATTCCGAATGAAGGAAATCAATCTAAGTCAGACAAAGGTACATTATTTTGTGTTATAGCTTGAAATAATAGTTCAGAATACATTCATTTGATCTAACCACATTAAAATGTAAACAAAACTGTAACATTTGCAAGGATGGAAATGTTTTACTGTCATAGTGCTCGTCGCTAATAAGTGACACTTGTAAAATTAGTAGTAAAGTAAGTTCTCATACTAGGATAAATTAACGCTAATGATAGATAAATTGTCATTAATTTAGGCGAGTCTTGAGACAACATTAAAACATATATTTTATATTATGTTGCTTTTAATGCGTGAGTTCCTTTAGTGAAGAATGCTATCTATGAAATGGATCCAAAATACAGGTATAACCAGAGGAAGATTTTTACTTTCTCTATACGTGCTATGTACATAGTGTATAGAGAAGGTATTGCACTCCACCAAAAAATTCGATACCGAGATTTCACCGGAAATATATGTTTTAGGGTCCCCTGTATCCAAAAAAGTATTTTCAGAAAAAGGTCCGTGTGTCCGTGAACACGATAACTCAAAAGCGAATAGTCGGTAAAATACCAAACTTGGTATTTAAGTTTAGCATCTTCCAGGGATGCGACACGAAGATTTTGGGAAAAATCCCCCCACCTCCAACTATCCTTTACATGGAACTGTTTTCGAAAATTTTGATTTTCTGAAAAACGGCTGTAACGATTTTGATTAAAATATCGTATATTAAAGATATTTACCTGACAAATAAAATGTATATTTTGAATTTTCTGATAATAGCCTCTGAAGACTACTTTATTCTGGGTCATTTTACGGAATTTTTCATAACTTCTAAACCGTAAGAGATGGACATAAACTTACCTCACAACAAATGTAGAGCACCTTAAAGCACACAATTTATGTGATATGCATTTTTTCGTGGAGTTGGTCGTTTCTGAGACATTCCTTGTTTTTGATTTCAGCTATAAAAACTTATAGTTTTCTCATACAGGACGTTGTGAACTCGTGTCCATACAAACAAAGGAACTTCAGTCGCAGAGCAACCAGCTTTTGACTATAATTTTAACCTATGGTACCCCCTTATTTCGCTTCTACTAACAAGGAAGCAAGTAATAAGGCTATCTATGCTAATTTTTGCTCCATTAGATGAAGTAAATAGAATAATTTGTTGCAGTGATATAGAGAAAGTCATGTGAATGTAACACATCAGATTCTTTCTACTTTCTCTAGACGTACTATGTACATAGTGTATAGAGAAGATATGCACTCCACCAAAAAAATCGATACCGAGATTTCACCGGAAATATGTGTTTTAGGGTCCCCTGTATCCAAAAAAAGTATTTTCAGAAAAAGGTCCGTGTGTGTGTGTGTCCGTGTGTCTGTGAACACGATAACTCACAAACGAAAAGTCGGTAAAATACTAAACTTGGTATTTAAGATTAGTATCTTCCAGAGATGCGACACGAAGATTTTGAGAAAATCCCCCCACCCCAAACTACCCTTTACATGGAACTTTTTTGGAAAATTTTGTTTTTCTAAAAAAATGGCTCTAACGATTATGATTAAAACATCGTATATTAAAGATATTTACCTGACAAATGAAATGTATATTTTGAATTTTCTGGCAATAGCCTCTGAAGACTACTTTATTCTGGGTCAATTTTACGGAATTTTTCATAGCTGCTAAACCGTAAGAGATGGACAAAAACTTACCACACAATAAATGTAGACCACTTTAAAACACACAATTTATGTTATACACATTTTTTCCTGGAGTTGATTGTTTTTGAGATATTCCTTGTTTTTGATATCAGCTATAAAAAACTTAACTTTTCTCACACAGGAATTTATCAACTCTTGTCCATACAAAAAAGGAACTTCAGTCACATAGCAACTACTTTTGACTATCACTTTAACCTATGTTAATCCCGCATTTCGGTTCTACTTTCAAGGACGCAAGTAATACTTTTTTTTCCATCAGCATGAAGGAAATGGAAGCAATGGCTTTTTAATAATATTGTTTGCAGAGATGTAGAGAAAGTCATGTGAATGAAACTCATCAGATTTTTTAATAATTGATATGTTCCATATATATATATATATATATATATATAATTGCTTATTATAACATAACTATTAAATTTATAGTAATTGAAGTCATATTTAGATGTCCATATAAAATAAATTTCTGAGGAAACCTATGTTAGTAACTAAATGGTCATATTCGCCATATTTTCATTCTTGAGAGAAATAAATATCATTACTTTTATTACAATTTATTTATTGCGTGTTCATTTGTGGTGTTAAATTTCTCATATTGACTCAATTTCTTTCTTAATGGCCCTTCTTCATTATTTTCTTTGAATTCACAACATATTTTTGATGCCTATGGTAAAATAATAAATCAAAGCTTACGTCAACAATATACTGATATTTTCCATAAAATAAAAATCATATTATAGTGTCACACTTCATAACGTAATGTGCTTCTCTTGTGAATGTTATTGCTAATACATGTTCACTGTCATAAACTCACTTAATTTAGTTTAAAACTGAAATTTTATCTGTTTATCATTTTTACACTACTATGTGTAGTTTGTAAGATCATGACACCATATTTCTACATATTATGATGATTTTAGATGATAAAAAGACCTATTCAAACGAATGAATTAAAACTTATGCTACAAAATTAAAAACCTCATCTATGGAATAGCTGTAATACCTTCATCAGATGCGACATCCTATCTGTTGGATATGGAAGTTGCAACTACGGATATTAGCTATGAACTATGATCAAGTTAATTAAAAGTATTGTGAACTTACACATTAACAGGCAGTGTTTGGGCATTAATCCAAAAAGTCTCTGAATCCCAGTAGATGCTTCATTCATTAGGTAATATTTATAAATACATGACGTGCAGTTCACAAGAAGTCGTAAACGTTTCATTACCTTGAAGCCTAGTGCAATAACGTGGGTCGACCTCCTTAAAAATCCTGACATCGCATTTACCTTCTCGTAAAACGCCCCCTTCTTCCTTGGCAAACGTTTTCATGAGACGAAATGTTTTTGCACGTTATGAATTAAAGTCATTAGAACGAAGTGGCAGAAGAAGCGGCGGTCTCCTCTGGGACTGGGGGCAAGAAATGACTATGCTAATGGAATGGCACTAGTAAACGAAGCATGTCTTCCTTTTTACCCCGACTTTATTACTGTAAGAAACGTCTGTATGAAGTTAAAATATTCATAAATGTCGTAAAAAGTTGCACTTCAGCATCGCCTTCAATTTTTCCCCCTTCAAATGATAAAAGTTATGTGCTGCTAGTAATAGTGTCTCTTTTGTTAAACCTTTATAAATTCGGACTGTGTCCTGTAAAATGTTCAGATGGATTTGACTATTCGGAGTATATTAAATTGTAATGAAGAAGAAATTCGGATTTTCCTTTTTTTTTTTAGTTTCTCAATTACGTATAGTTAGCACGGGATTTATCATTCTCCACTCAAAAATTCGATATTGATATTTCACCGAAAATACGATTTGAGCCCCCTGAATTAAAAACATCTAATGTGTTACACTTACATGACTTTCTCTAGCTACTCTACAAACAAACTTCTTACAAAAGATGACTCTTCTTCCAACACCATGCTAATCGAGATAAACATTAGCCGAATTTTATTACTTAGTTCCTTATAAGTAGACTGGAACTAAGGGAATGCACAAGGCCAAAGTGATAGTCAAATGTTTTAAAAGCTGTCTATATGCGATTGTCATTGCAAATCGCTTCTTTGCTTGAACAGGAGTAGAACAAAAGAAACACACACACATATCCGTCTGAGAAAAGTAGAAGTACCTCACAATTGAAACTAATAATAAGGAATACCTCGAAAACGGTAAGCTCCACAAAAAAGATGTAAATGACATAAGTTGTGTAATTTAACAAGATCTACATTTTTTGTATAGTTAGTTTTTGTCTATCTTTTACGGTTTACTAGTTATGCCAAATTAAGCAAAATTCGTTCAGAATAAACAGGTCTTTAGAAACTATTCCCAGAAAATGCAATATATATATTTTATTTGTAATAGAAATGGCTTTAATATTTTAATTAAAATCGTTAGAGCCATTTTTAAGAAAAACAAAATTTTCGAAAATTGTTCCATGTAAAGCGTAGTTAGGGGTGGGGGATTTTCTTGAACATTTTCGTGTCGATTCCTATTTAACCGCCTTTTCGTTTTTGGAATATGCTGTCCACAGACAGACACACACACACGGACCTGTTTCTGAAAATGCTTTTTTTTTTTTATTCGGGAGGTCCTAAAACATGTATTTCCGGTGAAATCTCGACATTGAATTTTTAGGTGGAATACAATATTTCTCTATTCCTATGTACATTGTACATACGGGGCTAGAGAAAGTAAAAATACCAAACTTTATGTTGGAGTTCAGCAACTTCCAAGCATGCGAAACGAAGATTCTCAAGATAATCCACCTACCCAGAACTTTCCTTTAGATGGAACTTATTCCGAACTCTTTTGTTTTCACAAAAATGACTCAAACGATTTTGATTATAACGGTATAGGTTTAAGAAATGCTCATATCAAATGCAATGTATATGTGAATTTTCTAGAATTAGTCTCCGAAGCCTCCCTCATTCTGAATTACTTTTGCATAACTGGTAAACTGCAACAGATAAATAACATCTACGAAAACTGAAGATCTCGTTAAAACATTCAATTTTATTTTTTGTGGAATCAATAATTACCAAGATATTCCGTTCTCTTTTCATCTTAGTCATGCAAAGAGAACAAATATCAAGAGCAACACATAGCGGCTAGGTCTTAAAAGATTTGACTTCGCTTTAGCCTAGTATATTCTTCACAAGGAAAGATTCAATAAAATCAGTACCGCTGATGTCTATCTTAATTAGCATCAAGTAAACAAGATTAAGCTTTTGTAGGAATAGTTGGTTGTAGAATAGTAAGAGTGAGTCATGTGAATTAACTCATACGTACATACATGTAAATCAGGGAGTAACACAAGGGTATGTATTATCACCCACACTTTTTAATATTTATTTGAACTATATCTTGCAAAAACAACCACCCCTGGAATTAAGATATGAAAGACTCTCAATATTTTAGAGTACACCAATGATATAGTGATGCTACATAACATACAAACAGATTCTAAAGAATATGCTTTTAAAATCTTCACTGCAACATCCGTTACCATGGCATTCCAGGAAATACATCCAGTCCGAATAAAGATTGCAATTGGAAATACTCTAGAGCATGTTCGACTTGTTAATTACTTGGGGTGTGATATTTCACATAATTATAATAGAGATATACAAAACACGGATTGATACACAGCTGAAGTTATAGAAGATCATAGTAGTGCCATATACAATCTACAGAAATTAAATTTCTTAGGTCATTACTTGAACACACGCGCCTGGATAGAAGTAGAAATAAGAACATCGGATTCAATTATTAATATTTTTAATGAGTTAAACAATTGAACAATATAGGCATAATTGGTAGGAAAATTTAGATAGAATGAATAATATACGAATTCCAAAAATGATACCATCGTACAGACCGATTGGCAGCAGAAACCCAGGAACACCGAGATTAAGATGGATTGAGGCATGAACGGTCCATAGAAGTCAACCATAATTTACATCTCGACAAATTTGGGCTATTCTAGAATAAGCCAAATCAATAAAAACTGAATAATATATTGTTAAAAATAGTGCTGTCATAATTTAAACTCGTAAATATAACCCAAAAAGGGAACCAACATTTCATCGTTCGGAACAGGTCGGTTGGCCTAAACACTGGCAAGTTCATCATGATCATATAATTGTCGTAGGAGAAAACATCAGTTATCTGCGTATGTTCTGGTCTACAGGTTTTAATATTACGATAAATTCTTCGTTTCGTTTCGTAATCGCCTTACACTCCCCATATTTGTAGGACTCACACCCTCCTAGGACTTAGAAGCCTGTGGGTCAGAAGCCTGTCGAGGAGCCAACGGCACGAAACTATAGAATTGAGAACCTGTAACGAGAGGTCGGCCCATAGCCTGGCATGAACATGAAGTGGATGATATGAAATGTAAGCGAAATTGATAATTGGAAAGGTATGATAGGGCAAATGGTGGAATGAGTGGCGGGGAAAACCGAAGGACCTGGAGAAAACCCGCCAGACGGCGCTTCGTCCACCACGAATCCCACATGCGTGCGCTTGGGCCGCCTAGATGGGAGGCGGGCGCAGCCACACAACAGAGTCTGACTCAATAATGCTGCATATGTGTTTATAAACATACCTCAGGTAAATGTAGGTGTATTGCAGATTCAGGGAAGGTTTAGTTTATTACAATATAACAATACACGTATAAGATATCGGTGTATCATAATCTTCCACTAAGTGCATCCACCTTTCCTTGATGGTTTTAAACGCCCACGTTTCTGAAATGCTGTACAAAAGCAGAATTTTACTTTCGCTATCACCAAGTTGCCAGAAACGTATTCCTTTACACCTAAAAATATGTACAATACGACTACGCCGAAACTATTTTGTGGTCTCCTGTATTAAAAGAGATAACTTTTAGAAAAAAATCTGATGTGTTACACTCACATGATTTTCTCTAGCTATTCTACTAAGAAACCCCTTAATAAAGATTGTTCTTTTTCTCTACCATGCTAATTGAGAAAAAGATAGAGTGATCTAAGCATACACACCATCTTATTAAACTATTTTAAATGCGGTCTGTTTTGTGCTATGTTTCAGCATTCTAATTTCATATTCAATAATTGAATTCTTATTTTAATATTCGGTAATAAACGTTTGATCATCGGTAATGGATATGGACGATTTTCACAAGCATCAACGCAGCACGTTTCGGTCCCCCCCCCCCTCCCGCAAACTGCTGAATCCCCTACACATCTCGATCAGTTCGCTGCGTGCAGTAATACAGCTTGACTCCTAATGCCCCCTAATTGAGGGTGGTCCCCGGAATTTTAATTAACCAATTAATGAGATCCATAATAATTGCAAGGCATAAATAAGGCTCACAAAAGGGCTGTAATCAACTAGTGAGGGATGATGGCAGCACTGTCGTTAGCACCCCTTTTGGGCTTCCCCACTTCTTAGGATTGATCATTTCGTTAGCTGCTCATAAAGAGATGAAACGAAGTCAAAACTTTGATGGGAAAATCACTTTTCGTTCACGGATATCTTTTCAGATAAAACACTGTTTATAAACTCAATGTGTAAGTGTTCAAAAGCACAGGTTTTGTCTACTACAGTTTTATGCTACTCAGTTTTACTTTTTCTACACGCACTATGTTCATCGTGTATAGAGAAGGTATTGCAGTCCATCCCAAAATTTGATACCGAGATTTTAACGGAAATACCCGGACACACACATATACACACGGACCTTTTTCTGAAAATCCTTCTTTTTTTGTTTAATACAGGGAACCCTAAAACGTCTATCTGTGAACGCGATAACTCAAAAACGAAAAATCAGTTGCGACACAAAGATTTTGAGAAAAATCCAGCCACCCCAAACTACCCTTTACATGGAAAAAAATTCGAAAATATTGATTTTCTCAAAAATGGCCCTAACGATTTTGATTAAAATACCCTATATTAAAGATATTTACATGGCAAATGAAATGTATATCTTGAATTTTCTGGCAAGAGACTCTAAAGACCTGTGTATTTTGAATGATTTTTTTCTGAATTTTGCGTAAATGATAAACCGTAAGAGATAGAAAAAAACTTACTACACAAAAAATGTAGATTACGTTAAAAGACACAATTTATGTAGAATACGTTTTTGTTTCGTTGAATTGAACATTTTTAGATATTCTCTGTTATTTGTTTCAGATTTAAAATACTTAAAACTTTTTTTCACACTGAAAGTTGGCCTTGCATAAAAATGGATTTCATCGATATGGCAACCGCTTTTAAAAGATTTGACTATCGTTTTTGCCTAGTATATTTCCGTATTTTCCTTTTACTTACAAGTAGGTAAGTAATTAAGACAATTTCTGCTAATATTTTTCTCGATTATTATAAAGGAGTTAGAAGAATATGCTTTTTAAGAATAATTTGTTATAGTGATTGTGAGAAAGTCATGTGAATGGAACATATGAGATCTGATAACTACTAGAAGAGATTTATGAAAACAGTAGTTGTTTAAATCCCATTATAACGCAGTAATACGTAGCGTGACACTAAAATAATACGGGGAGGGGCATTAGTAGGTATACAGTTGTATGATTGAGGTGAGTCATTCTGGTGTTTATGTCTACTTGTTACATTATTAAGTTTTCAGTTAGGTCTTTGTGTATTCTTTTGTATGTTGTTTATTCATTAATACGGTCTTCCATACTATGATAGCTAAGCGTTAAAGACCAACGAATTGGCGATTTTGGAACCTTGAGAACGGGTTCGAGAGAAATTGTGTGAAGAATTTGACACTTCCTTCATCCATGATCACAACTTACAAGTTATGCAGGAAATTTCATCAGACAGGGTCTGTTGGCAAAGTGCCAAAAAATGGTCGACCGGTTTCCATTATAACGCTGAAAATGAGATGCTAGTTGCTTTTCAGACATTTGTCCAAAGTTCACAAAAATTAAAGAGGAAGCAGCAGCCATGGAACTGAACATCTCACGCAGATCTGAGTCGTAAGACGTTACGCTTAATTGGAACTGTTTCGACCAAGATTGAGACTCCATGCTACTTATGCCCCTCCCTGTCTCGTAAATGAACAAATTCAAAATGTAGTTTTATGGAACAGACACTTTGTTTGGTTTATTCCACAAACTAATTATGTATCATTTCACATAAGAAGCTTTAAATGAAACAAGCACATATATAAAAAGCATAAACACTATAGTACTGACAGGTGTACAGGACTGTGTGGCCCTCCGTGGTGTAATGGTTACCATGCTAACTTCATATACCCAAGGTCGCGGGTTCAAACCCGGCGGAGGACGATGGATTTTTTCTGGCGTAAAAATCCTTAGCATGGCTTCCTTCGGAAGGGAAGTAAAGCTGTGGGTCCCGTGTCGTAGATTTACGGCACGTAAAAGAACCTCAAGCCTGATAAGAGAGGCCTCTGAGCAAAATTAAGCGATCTTTCACGCCCAGTATAGAATGGGATGCTGAGAACCAAAGCAGTTAAAGAGCGTCCATAAATAAATAACAGGCGTGTACAGGACTGTTATTCATGTTTCAAACAAAAAACAAAGAAAGTAAAAAAGAAAGAAATAAATAAAAGGAAATAAAGAGCACTACTAATTTACACAGGTTTAAAAAAAAACTGTCAATTTTTCTTTCTTTGTTCATTTTTATTACTAAGTCTGTTTCAACATAGTCATTAACGGTATCATAAGATTCAACTTGCGGAAGATTAAGTTTGCCCTAATATACTGTTAAAACGTATACAGAAATACATGGTTTGACGGTTCGCCCAATATGTCTATTCGTTTGTGCTGCCACAGATATCATAACACTAGAATGTCTGAGGGATCATTTTGAAATTTTGAAGGTTTATAAAGTCAAGATCTCGTTTAATTGTGGTTCGACTAACAAAAAATACTATAAATGTCTATATCTTTAATGTAAATGGATAATTGATGCCATTACCTAGAGTGTGAGAGATAACAATATTCCACTACATTTTGCTCTCAAATACCATAATTTTAGTGGTTATGAAGGTATTATGTCATTAGAGGCACAAACTATCAAGATACAATGCAAGATAGTGCGTTCAACAAGTAGTGTGTCAACAATTAACCACTGACATTTCAGTTTTTTTCGTTACAATGCTGATGCAAGTTATATCAACGGTTTGCGAGCTGAGTTGTTTTGTAACTTGATATTGGAAAGATATATGGAAGACGAGGTCTAACTGATGAACAAATACTGAAAGAATTACTTCGAATAGATGAAAACAATTCGGTTAAGAGTGATTCTGATAACAGTACTAATTGTGAAACTGAGGGAGAAGACTATATATCGCCTAATAATGATTCAGTCTGATACAATATTTATTTTCTTTAAATGAAATGAATGTACACATTAATCTTATGATAAAGGAATGCATGCATGAAGTGCCAACAATGGTTGTCTTTCAAGTTACGTATATGCTAAGAGCCAGCGCATGAAAATGATTTGCCTCAACTTTCGGACAACAATGTCAGAAACGTAAAATATGTATAAAAACAGTAAATACCTATATGCGAATACCGTGTGAAAGTAAAGCGTATCAAAATGATATGAGTGCATGGTTTAATATTTTGTGAAACTTTGAGAATATTATGTAAAGTGTAATGTTCATAATTAATTGAAAGGCAAAAGAAATGTTCATTTGTTTTTCATAGCGAGTTGCACGCCGGAAGGTAAGTAACGCTTGAGTTGCTTCTAAGCGTGGGTGCGGTACGCACGCACAACCAAGTATTGGTCCTGCGACCAGAAATCAAAATGCATTGTAAAAGTGATTGTAATCTTGCCCATCCGGTAACAAATATTCAGAATATAATGAAGTATATTCTTACAAAAGTGCTGGAAGTATTATTTCAGTAGGAATATTATTTTCATTTCAGCGCGCTCCGAGACCAATCGACCTGAGATACCAGAAGATCGCCGTTAGAATGAACATATAAGTTTGAATTCTCAAAGATTCTTAAAGTGCAAACCACTGAGCAGCCGAAGGCAAGTTTTCATTCTAAAATACTATTGTTTTGGCCGTAGAAACTGAAAGTCACCGGCACGTGAAGCCAAACCACGCGGTACGCGAAGTGTAATTTTAAATTATCACTCAGACGAAAAAACGTTCCATAATTTAACAAAAAGTGGAAAGGAAAAACAAATAACTCTCTCTTCAAGTGAGTGACAAGTTCTGCAGATAGTGTGGATGAAATCTGTACTAGGCATTCTGAATCTGACTCTCGTGCTACACAAAGACTTGGAAAGCGTGGCATTATTATCAGCGGTTCCTGTCGCCGAGCTGCCGAAGCATCTAGAATCTAAAAAGTTTTCCGCTAAAACATGGAAAACTCCTGATTTTCCTTTGTCGATAGTAGTACCCGCCTTGTGAACAACAGGAAGGAATCTACTGACACCAGATGGTGGTATATTGTGGGACAACCAGAACCATCCTCTGATGAGTTATATGATACTGCCCAGTTACACTACCGGTGGATTATGAGGAACGTTCTAAAGCTCCTTGTGCACGATCACATTTTACTTTATACGTACTCAGTACATAGTGTATTGCGAAGGTATTGCATTCCAACCAAAAATTCGATACCGAGATTTCATTGGAAATATATGTTTTAGGGTCCCCTGTATCCAAAAAAAATCATTTTCAGAAAAAGGTCCGTGTGTGTGTCCGTGTGTCTGTGAACACTATAACTCAAAAACAAAAAGTTGATAAAATACCAAACTTGGAATTTAAGTTCAATATCTTCCAGGGATGCGACATGAATATTTTGAGAAAAATTCTCCCACTCCAAACTACCCTTTACATAGAACGTTTTTCGAAATTTTTGATTTTTTCAAAAATGGCTCTAACGATTTTGATTAAAATATTGTATATTAAAGATATTCACCTGACAAATAAAATTTATATGTTGAATCTTCTTGGAATAGCCTCTCAAGATACTTTATTCTGGATGACTTTTACGGAATTTTGCATAACTGCTAAACCGTAACAGATGGACAAAAACTTACCACATAAAAATGTAGAGCACGCTAAACACACAATTTATGTCATATACATTTCTCTCGTGGAGTTAATCGATTTTGAGTTATTCCTTGTATTTGATTTTACCTTTATAAAATATATTTTTCTCAAACAGGAATTTGTCAACTCCTGTCCGTGGAAGCAAAAGAACTTCCGTCACATAGCAATGAGTTTTTGACTATCACTTTAACCTATGGTACCCCTTATTTCGCCACTACTTACAAGGAAGCAAGTAATAACACTATTTCTGCTAATATTTTCTGGATTATCGTGCAGTAAATAGAAGCATAAGCTTTTTAATAATATTTTGTTGCAAAGATATAGAGAAAGTCATGTGAATGGAACACATCAGATTTTTTACTTTCTCTTAATGTAATGTACATACTGTATAGGGAAGGTATTGAACTCCACCCAAAAATTCGATACCGACATTTCACCGGAAATATATGTTTTAGGGTCCCTGTATACAAAAATATCATTTTCATAAAAAATTCTGTGTGTGTGTGCGAGTGTGTGTGTGTGTGTGTGTGTGTGTGTGTGTGTCCGTATCGCCCTCCGTGGTGTAATGGTTACCATGCTAACTTCAATATCCCAACCGGGGTTCAAACCTGGCGGAGGTCGATGGATTTTTTCGAGCTTAAAAATCCTTAGTATGGCTTCCTTTGGAGGGAAAGTAAAGCCGTTGGTCCCGTGTCGTAGATTAATAATGTAATAGTTTGGGATATATAAATGTGTAATAAAATAAATAAAAACAGTGGTAAAAATGTTAATAACTATTTGATAGCTTTGGCCAATGAGATACTAGTAATTAAAATTGCGTCTCAAAATCTGCAACATGGCTGAAATTGAAAATGAAATGTATATCCTAAAGTTTGTAAAAATAGCCTCTGAAGTCATCTTCATTCTGGATGACTTTTGCATAACTGGTAAATAGTAAGGCAGAGACAAAAACTTAGTGTATAAGAAATAAAGATTTTGTTAAAACACACAATAATAGTCCAAAGTCACCATCAAGCAACCAGCTTTTAAAATGTTAGACTATTACTTTAATCTTGTGTAGTGTTTTATTTCTTTTGCACCGACGTACAAGGAAATAAGAACATTATTTCTGATTAGTATAAATGGAAGAATAAGCTTTTGTAAGAATCATTTGTTGCAGAATAGGTAGAGAAAGTGATGTGAATGAAATACACCAGATTTCTTCTCTAATTATTAAAGATTAACACCCTTGTATAATGCTGAATTATCAAGTTTGGTATTTAATGGATTTTTCTTTTTGAGTTATGTTATTTATACACACGAACACACACGGACCTTTTCCTAATTTGTTGTAATCAGACCTGTAAAATGTCAGACTTCAAAAAACATATTTCTTGTAAAATCACGATATCGAAGTTTTGGACTAAGTACAACACTTCCCATTCAGGCACGGAAACTGGTCTTCTTGCTGGGAGATAACAGCTGTGCAATAATAAACACATGGGTCTATTCAATTCATATGCCTTTCTCTAACTATTTGGCAACTAATTAATCTTACAAAGGCTTATTCTTATATCATTTCATGCTAACCGATATAATAATTAGCAGAAATGGTCTTATTACTTGTTTCCTTGTAGATACATAACACCGATATAGGAAACACACTACACTAAAGCGATAGTCACATACTTTAAAAGTTGGTCGCTATGAGATGACTTTGAAAGTCAGTACTCTTTGTACGGCCAAGAGTAAATACAAATGAAAAATGAATTTAAACTTCCCATTTGATAAAGTAGTAGTAAAGAGATTTTTATTGCCATACATTTTCAGTATGCACTTGAAATATACAACAATCGCATGAACATCATGGCCATAAATGTTTTTCCTGTCCTTGGATACTTCAATAAAATGTGTCTTAAGTATTTCAAGTTAACAACCCTATTTTTCTGTAAAAAGCTCGGTTCTCTTCCAATGATCGTGATGAAGGTTACATTGGCCAATATTTTCAACATTTAATATTTCCATAAAATGCATTATGAAAAGTGGATAAGTGGAAAATGCGTGAAATTCTTATTTATATCATACACACACATTATACATACGTGCTAGAGAAAGTAAAAATATAATTCAAATGGCGGAAATTAACAACAAAAAGAAAACTGGAAATATCAATTGAAACAACTAAGCGTAGAAAGAATACAAGAAATGATTCTTTTTTGTTTTTAACGTCCTTTGACCGGTTGGTCATAACGGACGATGAATGAAATCAATGAAATTATTTGTAAGTTCATGGAGCTTAAAGTTATTTGACATTCATCTTCTCAGGATAAGGGAAGCCTCCCAAAAAAAAAAAAAAAAAAAAAGAAGAAACTCTTTTCCGGGTAACTTACTCTAAGCTAGATTCAAACCTGTGACCCCTCGACAACATTTATTAATAAATACCAATCAATCAGAAATATAATTTAGGGCACCCTAAAAGCCGTAGATACCTAACCTGTGAAGTGAACAAGATGATGATGATGATGCATATAGGACCTTAACGTAGAGAAAAAAAGTACTACAGTGTCAAGAAACTTCCCGGTATTTGCCAATAAAACACACAAAAATGAATTATTCATCCAACTTTATTTTATCGCCTTCAAAGTAGGCCCCTTCTAAAATTATATATTTATGCCAACGAATAATCCAATCATCAAAACATTTTTGTAGGCAATTTTAAGAAGCGATGTGAATTGTCGCCGCCAATTTTCTTTTATGTCTTCTATCGACTGAAAACGGGTGCCTCGAAGTGGTACCTTGAGTTATGAAAAGAGAATGAAATCAGCAGGACCAAGATCAGGTGAATACGGTGGTTGTTCGATGAAATTTGTTGAGTTTTTGGCCAGAAATTCGTTCACAATAATAGCCTTGTGAGCTGGTGCGTTAACATAGTGCAGAATCCATGAGTTGTCGTTCCAAAAATCTGGCCTTTTTCGCCATATTTGTTCTCTCAAACGCCGCAAAACGATCAAATAATAATATTTATTTACCATCTGAACTTCTGGCAAGAACTCTGAGTGCACGACACCGCGATAATCGAAAAAAAAAACTGTCACCATGACCTTCAGTTTTGATTGAGTTTGATGTGCCCTTTTAGGTTTCGGTTCAGTTTGAAGGCGCCATTCGGAAGCTTGTTGACTGGTTTGAGTGTCAAAACTCGTAAACCCACGTCTCATCACCAGTTACAATGCATTTCATGAATGTGGGATCGGAACTGGCTCGTTCTAGCATGTTTTCAGTAATCCTTCGGCGATTGAGTTTTTGTAGAAAATTCAAGTCTTTCGGAACTAATCGAGCTGCAACGCGTTTCATGCCCAAACAATCGTTTAAAATGGTACGAATCGACTCGTGAGACATAGAAAGTTCAGTGGCAATCTCTCTCAGACCTAAATGACGATTTTCAGTTCAGTTGAAACCGTTGATGGCCGACCAGAGCGAGGCAAATCTTCCACCACATCTCGACCACTTTTGAATGCTCTGTATCACTCACATGCACGTGTTTTTGATAAAGTTGATTCACCGTAAGCCCTCTGTAACATTTTCAGCGATTCGACACACGAAATACCATTTGCAATGCAAAATTTGAGACAGATTCTTTGTTCAATACCTGTATCCATCGTAAAATCGCAAATCACCTTTGAGATGAACTAACAAAATGTTGTACTGTAAACAAACTAGATGACAGATGACGATCAAACTCCGCGTGGGTATATTCGAAAGCTGTACCAACTTAGCGACAATAACAATTTTTAAATAGGATTTTTAATGATCAATTCCCGATACTTTCTTGACAGAATGTATATCTGTTACACTGCTACACATAGGATTATTATAATTCAATTATATTAAAATAATAATAACTTTAAATTTCATGTATTTTACATCAAATGGCATCCTTCATTATGAATTCAATGAAATATATATCGTGTTATACTGAGGAAAATATTAAAGTGCCTAAAGAAAAATTGTGTTCTTTGGCAAGTATATCTTTCTCCGACTGTATGTTATAAATTAAGGAGATGTGCATGAAAAAGCGTTTAGTAGAAATGTCTGTGAACTTACAAGAGGTTCGTTCAAGACTTAACCCGCACTTTCACACAACACCTATTCTGGAATCTCTCACCTTCGTTGGAGTGAGATGTTAGGAGACAGAATGACAGGTTTCTTAATGAACCTGAAAGCCGTGAAGAGCTTTGTGTAGCTCTTAAAAGCAAGAACTATGTCATGATTACCAAATGTTAAACTTAACACACAGCTAGATTTTAAAGGGAACCTCGCTACATTGGATTATAGTATCCCTCAAATTGTTCAGGCTTACTAATAAGGCTACTCCTTTATTAATATCTGCAAACGCCTGAACGTTCTCCTACTAAAGTTTAAATAAAAAGAAAACTTCCGGCAGAAAGACAGTCATAAAATAGAGAATAACATCTCATAGTTTCATTAAAACTAGCTTAAGGGGAGTCGAAAAGGGATTTTCACAATGTTTTTCCATTTTCATATTTTAATTCCATAGAAATATTTTGCATCCCCCGCTCATTTTGGTATTACTTTCATACAGGTACGCTAATTATAAATAGTTCAAAAACATTCTTGAAAATAATCCTGCGTAGAAGTCTTTAGAACATTTTGGTACACTCTCTTTGTAAAACATCAATAACTTTGTAAATATTAGTGTTAGAGAAGAGATCTCTTTTTATTTTGATTGGAAAGTGTTACTTTAGCTATTGGCAGCACTGGCATCCCCGTCACGCTGCCTCATTTTTTTTTTTTTAATATAGTTCCGGAGTCTGGTCGGGACACCGGCGCTGTATACCCTACTTTTTTATGTACCTAATTTGTTTACTTTGATTATTGTATGATTACTGAATTTCTGTTTTACTTTTTACACACACATACACAAACATATAACACCCATGCCGAAGGCGGGACTCGAACCCACGATCCCCTGCGCTGCGAAACACCAAAGCAAGACGCTTTGGCGAGCGCGGCCATGGGGACAGGCTCATTTGAGAGTTATCAACTACCGTAATGTGTTTGGAAAGCTAGGCTACATTTTTTTAAATTCTGTGTTTCAAAGCAATATCTGAAGAGTATAATTGTCTATACAAATTCCCCATTATCTTAGAAATTAATTGACACTAAGGGCTAAAAATTTCACCACTCATTTTCATTTAAATGGTCTTTATTTTAACGAAAAAGTTTTTATGTATTTGGATTAGTTATTTTTTTAATTTAAAAATCATGATTTTTCAATAACATTTTAAGAATTTTACGAAAAAAATCATACCTTTCCTTCTAATCAACAAAAGTATCCTATTTTTCATCAATCAACAGTATCAAAGGTATTTCTGAATACACCTTGAAAAATTTAGTTCGTTATCCTAAATAGTAGCTGAAATAATGGGTCAAACTTCAACATTGGCAAGATAGAGCATTTTGACTCCCCTTTAAAGGACACGTTCAACGGATATTATGGCTCGGACATAAGAATAATCTTCGAATTTTGTTTATCTATGTCTATAAAGGTCGGTGTAAATGTTCACTAGCCTTCTACACCGCCTCGAACAAACTCGAAAGTCATACAGCTGACATCACAATCTCACACCTGAGAGATATAAAATGTCTGCACAGTGAATTGGGAGAATTTTAACAACAATGAGGATAATTTATCAACACTTTCCCTAAACAACAATTAAAGTTTGTTTTCTTCATTCATTTTAGGAGTGGTGACAATAGTCCTGCCCAAATGGAACTGAAAGTTGTAAAATGCTCGGATGAAGGCAATTTTGGGATATTTCAGCAGAAATATATAACATTTTTTCTAAATAAAGATATTTTCTTGTCTTCATTATTTAAGAAATATAAATATTCAGAAGTACCTCAATGGAAGAGAGCAAGAAAAGCTATGGTTGTAGGCAGTTTTAACTTTTATCAGCTTTAATGGACCTATTATTTTGCTACATGACATAGTACTGTACTACGGACAACGCCGGATATTTCATCTAGCAGTTTCCCATCTAAAGGATACTTTGCGGCGAGAGAATTTTCTTTTAAACCTTCGTGTCTCATCCTTGGAAGATTTAAAAATTGAACACTGTTTGATGTTCAGCAGACTATTCGTTTCGGAGTTATGCTGTTGACAAACACCCTCCTGTACCGTAGACACACGGATCTTATTATAAAGAGTATTTTTATTTAAAGGACTTCAAATGATATACATTCAGTGAAATCTCTTTATCAAATTTTCTGAGTACAATACAATACTTCCCATATTTCTTATACAAGTAGAAAAAGTAAAAATATATAAGTATTCATTGCAATTTTATTCTTTTATCCTTTCTTGCAATTGACCAACAGTCTTGCGTTTCTTCGGATACATTTACAAATTATTACAGAATACACAGAAAGAATTAAAACTCATATGACATTACAAAATAAAACTAGTGATAAATCACTATCCAAAAGAATATTCATAAATACCGAAATTTATAATAGTTTCTCGTGAAGGTAACTAACTTCCACGATGTTACATTCGGATTGTCTCGTCGTTATTTTATCATAAACTAAATTCTAATAAAACGATAGAAAAGCAAATGTAATACAGAATAAATAATCATATATAAGTTTGAAAAGAAGTATAGAAGCCTCGTCCTAACCTAAATCTTAATAAAATTAGGAAGACAAAAAGAAATGCAAAAAATAATACAGAATAAATAATAATATGACGCTGAGAAACACTACATCTTATGTTTGTTTTGTGATAGTAGGCAAGCGTTCTTTCTTTGTTTGTTTCATTTCTTTTTTATTTTGTTAACACGCTGTTAATTTCCAGAATTGTACCAGCGCCATCGGTTTACTGGAATTTCTTCCCGCAAGACACGAACTTTTTACCTGCCAATATATCTCCTGATATGGGCCGTCGCTTTTAAGCACGGCAAGAAGCCATTGGTCTTGACCGGGCTTCAACCCGCGATCTTGGGTTCAGAAAACTAGCGCCTAACTAACGGAGTCACCCAGACTGACTACATTAGGATATTAATCTGTTTTGATGCTGCTGCTCACAGTCTAACATAACATACTGTGAATTTTGTTAATTTGCCAACCAAGCCATAGCGAGGTTTTAAGTATTCCATGATCAATGCCAGGGAGGATATAATGAATAATGCGTTAACTCCTGTTTCTTTTGTTAATTTTTGGGTCATGAAATTCTTAAGTAATTATTATTATTCTTAATCTTAGAGATTTTATTTGATAAAAATCTGATGTGTTCCATTCATATCACTTTTTCTACGTCTCTGTAACAAATTATTGTTAAAGGTTACTCATCTATCTAGTTCATGCTAATCAAGATAAACATTAGCAGAAACGGTCTTAATACTTAGTTCCTTATACGTAGGTACTAGGCTAAGCCGACAATCAAGTGTTTTAAAATGTGGTTGCTACGTGATTGAAATCCATTTCTTTGCATGGCCAGGAGTTGACAAGTTCCCGTATGAGAAAGGTATTTTAAAATTGAAATCAATAACAAGGAATATCTCGAAAACAGCCAACTGCACAAAAAAAAAAATGTATATGACATACATTGTGTGTTTTAAGATCTACATTTTTATATATAGTTTTTGTCCAATTATGCAAAATGCAGTTATGCACGCGAGAGCGTGTGCTATCCCGCAATAAGCGAAAAAATTATTTAGATGTCGCAACAGAATGCTGATGCCATCTCTGATTTTATTTGTACCCTACATCTGTGTAGGATAATTCATGTCTAATTTTTCTTTGAAAGTGGCATTTCTTCAAACATTTCACGAAGCTCCAGTGAGAATGTGTGCTGTCGAGCATAACTGTGCATTTATCTGCGTTGTTACTGACAATCAATTTTCATATTGCATATAACAAACTTTTCATCCTGCAGTATACTCTGTATAGAAATAAAGGCATTATCATACATTCCACAGCTGCATATTTAATAAATATTTTGTAAATGTCATCATTTATAGTTTAAATTGTCTTTTACAAAAGTAAAATAGAAACGAAACAACCTAATCCAAAAACTAATGTAAACTTTCCCTTGTATTTTGTAAAACAATGCTCAATAATGTGTTGCGTTTTTAGTTTTCAGTATATTGCAGCAACACTATTTTCAGAATTTTTATTTCAATATAGCAATAAAATGTTATGTTTGTAAGTGAACTGGATTTTGGCTACATACTATAGTTTATCATAATTAATTTGCTCTATTATGTTCAAGTAAACTAAGGATATATAAAAGATCTAGTCCATTTACAAGGAATGAATTTTATTCCTATATTGAAATAAAAATTCTTAAAATTCTTAGTTTTGAGCATTTTTACAAACTTTATTTATCTCATTTTCATGTGTGAGAGAGTTAACTCACTCTCTCACTCAGCCCCTCTTTTTGATCGCCTGAAAGCTGCCTTATTCTTCCATCTAATTATGTTAATCGAGATAAACGTCTACAGAAATTACTTTTAGGCCCAATGGATTAGGGGAATACAGTTGTTTTTAAGAGATAGTAAAATATTTTAAGAACATCTGTCTTGAAAAGCTTTTAAAATGTCTTTCTCTTTGAATGACCAAGAGAGAGAGAGAGAGAGAGAGAGAGAGAGAAAGTAATACAAACAACAAATTCCGATTTGAGAAAATTAGGATACATATTTAAAAATTCAAACCAGACACAAAGAACATAATGTTTTTTGACAAAATTGTGTGCTTTAACGAAATCTACGAGGGACGATCAGGAACTAAAAACCTGCAGTGAAACGAGTATATTTTAATTCGCACAACCAATACAGTATCTGATAGTACACACAATGGATTATTTTTCGACATAGTCTTCATATCGGCTGAGGCACTGTCGCTTCGTGGGATGAGTTTGAATATTCCCTCCTGATAAGGGCAGTGAGTGTTTAGCCTCGTTGTGAAGTGTTGCACCTCCTCATATGAAGGGAATCGTTGGCCTCCTAGGTGTTCCTTCTAACTTAGGAAAAAGATTAAAGTCGCTTGAAGCGAGATCAGGACTGTAGGGACGGTGTTCGATGATATCTCAGCGAAACTGCTTCAACAGTGCTGTGGCCTTCTGGATTGTAAGAAGTCGCGCGCTGTCGTGAAGGAAGATGATACGCTCGGTGAGGAGTCCTGGTAGTTTCCTTTTGATTGCTTTGTGCAATCGTGTTATGGACGCAAAGTATCAGTCAGTGCTAACTATAAGCTCTCTTTCCAAAAACTCTACTAGTATGACACCCGTGTTGTCCCAAAACATTGTGGTCATCACCTTCTTTGGCTTTGGAGAATAGGGGTGCTTCCACTCCATTGATGACTGCTTACTGCTGGGAGTATAATGGTGGATCCATGTTTCGCCACACCTGATAATGCAGTGGTGAAAACTGTTCTCTTCCCTGGAGAACTTCTGTAAAAGTTGCAAACTTGCCACCATAGCTTCTCCTTTGTTGGTTGGACAGATTTCGTAGAATCCATCGGGAACAAACTTTCCGGTACTACAGAATGTCGTAAACAATGTAATGAATCCTTCCCAGTTCTAGGGCCAAATGTCGTAACGTGATCCTCCTATTATCCCTAATCAGCTCCACCACACGAGCTGTGGTGAAATTTATGGATGCCGTTCTGGGTCTGCCACTGCGTTCCTGGTCTACGACATGCTGACAAGACATTACAGTCTCTCCATAAATCTCTACCTGCCGCATGTTTCACTCGCAGAAATCGAGTAACTCAGCGGATTTCTTCGCGAGACCAGTAATCCCTAAGCTATTATCACTAATCAGCTCCTCCAAGCGAGCTGTGTTGAAATCTGTAGATGCAATTCTGGGTTGGTCACTGCGTTCCTAGTCGGTGACGTTTTCTCTACAGACCGTAAAAACATTCTGGGACATGCTAGCAAGACATTAGTCTCTCCATAAACCTCTATCTGCGGCGGTTACATGTTTCACTCACAGGAATCGAATAACTCTGCGAATTTCTTCGCGAGACCAGTATTCCAAAAGAGTTGGCATTTGTGTTTATCTTGCAGTAGCGCTTATAAATAATTATAAAGACAATTAAATGTCCTATTCTTTTACTGTAAAGCTCCAGCTTTTTGAGCACGCAACTATTTCAAAAATTGGGAACACTCACCTTACCCTGTGTTTATATATCATCCAATTTAAAATTCTATGCACTTAATCGACATAGTTTAAAACAAACATGGACATTGATAACATTAATACTAGGTAAAAGGGATACATTCATCGCCCCAATGCCAATCTTCGTTGCTTTCAGAAAGGTGTATGTTATGAACCAATCAAGATATTTAATGCTTTCCCCAGTAATCTCAAAGAAAATGTTGGGGCTTTTAAGGCTTCTCTCAAGGAGTACCTTTGCAACAAATCATTTTACTCTGTAGATGGACATTGATGTGACAGATCTGTCGGATAATACCTAATAATAATTGTATTTATAAGTATTATAATGTATTGCATTTTGTGTATATTAGTGTGTGTGTTTTATATTAAAATTAAACTGATGTATACTTTGACTTGCATGAATGTGTCAAATGAATTTTTTTAGTATTTAACAATTTAAGGCCTTATGCTTTGATATTTTAACTCTAGTACATGATTGTAAATTTTTGCATTGTGAATTCTATAACATATTCGTAAATATGTATTGTAATGTGTTGACATTTATGAAGAGTACATAACGCAATAATCATATTTTAGTTTTATATAATTACTAGTAGCAACTATTATGTCGGTAAAAAGAAAACTACCATTTGACATTACATCAGTGTTATATATAATGACATTATATTTATTTATACATTTTAACACTAATTTTTGATACTATTTGTTTTTATGTGCAAAAAAAAAATAAAAGAGGAAGTGCATATGCCTTTATAGAGCACATTAAGCATAGTGCAGTGGCGTACAGGCCTCAAAAGCAAATGGTGTGATTATATGACTATTCTGTTGTTTTTGTAACCCATGCTTCTAGCACTAGAGCTTTATACAATTGTTTTTCTATAGTATATAAACATATGTATACATGTATATGCCTTGACAAGTTCTGTGTTCAGTGGCTTCCTGGTCTAAACAAACCTACAGAATGTTTTTTAATGTAATCTAATTAGTATTTTGAATTCATATAAATCATCTACGGATATCTGCCGCAAAAGAACGTTATTTTGAAAATATTTAATGACATTATTTTTTTCCTAATTTTAATTGTTGCTCTCTTTCGTCTGAGGTCCTACTGTGTGTGCAGAAGAAAGCCTCTGAGCTCAATACTTCGCTGGCGGATACATCATTTACGTAACAGTTTGTTGAAAGCGAGCGAGGCCCATTGGACAGACAGAAGCGCTCCCGGTGGTAATGGATCAGATCAATCTTCCTGAGGCCTCGTTAGCTCCGTGAGACCTGGAACTGCCCACACCGACATTCACAAATGACTGTTCTTCAGATAGTGATAATCTGCAACACGCACGGAGTTCATGTACTTCCCTGAGTGGAATATTAATAACGACTGGTGGTGTCAAGAGTGTGCCCCGATAACTTACTGTGTTCCGCAGCCCGTTTTGGATCTCTGTTATTAAAAGCTGATAATGTAACAGTGCCGCAATCAGTAGCACCTGTAAGATGAATGGACAGAAACAAAAAGGCATCTGGGCAGAATAGAAATATGCGAGAGGCAACAAGAAGAAAGCGAAACTATCTTGTGTTTTAATTTTCTGGTTTAGTACGTGAAATGCCTGCCAACACTTCAGCACACTCTGCTAGATTGCAACTGTTGGTTTAAATTCAAATAATTTCATTTATATTTATTTTCTTACTATATATAAAAGATAAGGTATTATATTCCACACAAAATTCGTTGTCTAGATTTCACAGTAAATATGATTTGAGGGCCCCTGAAAGAAAAACGAATTCCTAGTGTATGTATGGATTAACTCAAAAACGAAGAGCCCGTTAAATACAAACTTAATATTTAAGTTATGGCAGCTTGTTACGATGCGACAAGAAGATATACAAGATATACAATTAACATTTACATCCAAAATTTCTCAAAATGGCTCCAACGATTTTAAAATCAACGTATTTTACGACGTTTCCGGAGAGCCATTCAAAACAAACGAAGAGGAATGATGACTTCAGGAACTGTGTTGATCCATAACAACACTCGTCCACACACTGCTGGAACAACCCATCGGCTCCCTGAACAATTTCAATGGGACATTTTCGATCATCCGCCGTACAGTCCTGACCTGGCACCCAGCGACTTTCACCTTTTCCCTGAACGGAAGAGGAGGGCAGCACTTTCAAACCAACGAAGATCTTCAAAACAACGTCAATGCTCATTTGAAATCATTGGCGGCAACATTTTTTGAAGCGGGTATTGCAAAGCTTGTGTACAGGTACGATAAATGTCTCAATCGTTTCGGTGATTATGCTGAAAAGTAACCATAAGTGTACAAAACTTTTAGTAATAAAATAATTGCTTTCTATGAACTTATCTTTTATTTATAAGCTTTCGGAGGTAGAAAAAAAGGGCCCTCGTATGTGCATATGTGCCAGAGAAAGTAAAAAGGTGATTCAAAGAGTGTTATAGCTTTTTACTTTTTCTTGAACTCTCGAGCTACAGGTTTGTAAAAAGCTGGTAATAAGAGAACATAAGCTATTAATATTTATAATGGATATTTAGAAAAACAAATGCTTCACTAAATTTGATGTTGATGGCCTGGGCGCATTTCAACAATCTTCATTGTCATTTTCTGGCAGGTTAGAAGAGGTCTGCTAACAGGCCATCAACACAAACTTTAGTGAAGCAAGTGTCAGTAATGTGTGTTCTAGCCTGTAGAATATAATAGCTTTAATAAGTATTTTATTCTATAAACAAATTCTAGTGGAAAATGCGCCCTTTAATTCACTCGTGATTCTCGTATTAAGCAAAAGGAAAGTGTAGTTTAACCTGTGTTAAGAGATTTTTGTTGTTCAGCGGCACAATGTGGAGTAATATCACTTCTTATTTTGAAAATAACCTCCCACACAGCTGGAAGATGTGTTGGTCATAACTCGCAGGCGTACATGGTTTCAACATTACGGGGAAAAACACTCTTTGCAATCGATGTTAGGCCTCACAGTTTGGACAACTATGCATTAGCTATTGTCCTGTTCCTATCACGAAATAGTCACTTTCCTCCGGAGTTATGTGAAGAGCCGTGTGCGGTCTAAACATCCAAATATTTCACGAAAACCAGTGCGGTGCTACTGCATCGTTACCAAACTTATTTTGGATTCGGTAATTAATTGAATGTTGTTGCACATAAGTAAAGTTGAAAAAGTAGGATCTTAAAGCACTTATGACATTGTAAGAGCTGAATTTAACTGTGCCATTTACCAAAAAAAAAAAAAAAAAAAAACTTGATGAGTTCCATTCCCATAATTTTCTCTGCATCTCTGCAACAAAGTGTTGTTAAAAGGCTTATTCTTCTCTCTACTTCTCGCTAATAGAGAAAATATTAGCAGAAATGGTCTTATTACTTGCTTCCTTGTAGCAAGGAGGGAAATACGGAGTACCATAGGCTAAACTGTTTTTATGGGCATCAGTTGGAAAATTCTTCTGTGAGAAAAGTATAATTACTTTAAAGCCGAAACCAATAATAATGAATAGATATCTCAAAAATGGTCAATTCCACGAAAAAAGATTATATAACATAATTTGCGTGTTTTATATGAGCTCTATATTTTTTGTTATGTATGTTTCGTCTATCTCTTACGGTTTACTTGTTATGCAAAACGCCGCACAATTCATCCAGATTAAGATGCCTTGACAGGCTATTCCCAGAAAAGTCAAGATAAATATTTTATTTGTTTTGTAAATATATTTAATATACGACATTTTAATCAAAATTGTTACAGCCATTTTTGATAAAATCAAAATTTTCAAAAAATTTTCAATGTAAAGGGTAGTTGGGAAAGGGAGGATTTTCTTGAAAATATTCGTGTCGCATCCTTGCAAGATACTGAAATTAAATACCATGTTTGATATTTAACGGACCTTTCGTTTTTG
The DNA here is from genome assembly GCA_030762935.1 of Hymenopus coronatus. Classification (NCBI taxonomy): domain Eukaryota; kingdom Metazoa; phylum Arthropoda; class Insecta; order Mantodea; family Hymenopodidae; genus Hymenopus; species Hymenopus coronatus. The sequence continues at coordinate 115,859,485 of CM060888.1, read as the reverse complement.
AGCTATGCTGCCCACAGACACACACAAAGTGACAGACAGACTGACTGACTGACTGACTGGCAGACTGACTGACTGGCAGACTGACTGACTGGCAGACTGACTGACTGACTGGCAGACAGGCAGACATACATACGGACATTTTTCTAAAAATCCTTTATTGGATTCGGGGGCTCAAACCATATATTTCCGCTGAAATCTTGGTATCGAATTTTTGGGTGCAATACTATACCTTCTGTATACACTATGTACGTGTAAAGAAAGTAAAAAAATCTGATGTACACCATTCACATGTCTTTCTCCATATCCCTGCAACAAATAATTCTTAAAAAGCTTATACTTCTATTTACTTTATGCTAATCAGAAAAAAATAGCAGAAATAGTATAATTACTCTCTTCCTTGTAAGTAGAAGCGAAATAAAGGACAACCGTAGGTTAAAGTGATAGTCAAAAGCTGGTTGCTATGTCAATTAAGTTCCTTTGTTTATATGGATAGGAGTTGACAAGTTCCTGTATGAGAAAAGTATGTTTTTCATAGCAGAAACCAAAAATAACGAATGTCTAAAAAACGACGAACTCCACGAAAAAAATGTGTATAACATAAATTGTGTGCTTTAATGTGCTCTATATTTTTTGTATAGTAAGTTTTTGTCCATCTCTTGCGGTTTAGCAGTTATTCAAAGTTTAGTAAAATTCACCCAGAATAAACTACTACTCAAGTTTGGTATTTTACCGACTTTTCGTTTTTGAGCTATCGTGTTCACAGACACACGTACACACACACACACACACACACACACACACACACACACACAGGACCTTTTTGTGAAAATCCTTTTTTTGGATATTGGGGACCCTAAAACATATCTTTCCGGTGAAATCTCGGTATCGAATTTTTGGGTGGAGTGCAATACTTTCTCTATACACTATGTACACAGTGCGTATGGAGAAAGTAAAAATCTGATGTGTTCCATTCACATGACTTACTCTACATCTCTGCTACAAATTATTGTTAAAAACCTTATTCGCCTATTTACTGCATGTTAATTGAGAAAACAAATAGCAGAAATAGTCTTATTTCCTGCTTCCTTGTAAGTAGAAGGGAAATGAAGGAGTACCATAGGTTAAAGTGATATTTGTATGTACAGGAGTTGAAAAATTCCGTATGAGAATATTTTAAAGCTGAAACCGATAACAAGAAATAGCTTATAAAAAAAAAACAACGATTAACTTCACGAAAAGAATCAATGTAACATAAATTGCGTGTTTTAACGAACTCTACATTTTCTGCTAAGTTATCTTTTATCTCTCTCTTGCACTTCACCAGTTATGCAAAATTCCATAAAATTCATCTAGCATAAAGTAGTCTTTAGAAGCTCATCCCAGAAAATTCAAGATATACATGTCATGTAAATATTTAATAGGTTTTAACCAAAATCGTTAAGAGCCATTTTTGACAAAACCAAAATTTTCGAAATTCTTTCCTTGTAAAGGGTAGTTGAGGGTGGGAGATTTTCTTGATAATCTTCCTGTCGTATCCTTGGATGATACTGAACTTCAATATCAAATTTGGTATTTATCGCACATTGACATTTTTCTAAATTTTTTTTTTACTTAGGGGGTACCAAAATATGTATTTCTGGCCAGATCACGCTATCGAATTTTTGGGTGCAATACAATACCTTCTCTATACACTACGTACATAGTACGTGTAGAGAAACTAAAAAGTAATGCAATTTGTATCATTACTATTATAAGGATAGCTAAAAGGACAAATTTCCGTTTGAACAACACTAAATCAAACATAACATTCGAACCGCTGGGTGTAAATCTATGATTACTTTTTGTATTTGTACTTGTTCAGAAAATAAGTTTTATTCCAATTACTCTTTATCAGTATGAAGTACACACTGCGTTTCGAGTTTTACAAGTAGCAAGTGTTACAGTTCCTATGAGGCAACGTCGCACCACTGCTATTCGTTATTGCCATATTAGTGGACAAGCCTCAACCATAAGTAGGATTAACTTATCCATATTGGTCTACACAGACAATTCATCAACACCATACACAGCTTCCTACACCAACGCATCTTTCTAGTAGTGGTTGCGGGGAAACATCAACACAAAACCCCCTACGAGGCGGATTCCCCAAACGCTCTGTCTTATCACCTACTTTGTTGAGCCTCTTTATGGCAGATTTCCCTACAGTGCAGGGCGTTTCCTTACAGCCCAGTTCGCTGATGACGTCCTGCTGTACCGCACAGACAGGAACTTGCGTACAGCTTTCAGCCCAACACAAAGACACCTCCGTCTCGTCCAGGACTGGTGCACACAGTGGCGGATGTCCGTTAATCCAGGCAAAAGTCATGCTGTTTACCAGAAAACGTCCCGCAGCAGCCCAGATACCCAACTTCTCCTACCAAGGCCAGAGGATGAAATTTGGGGAAATTCCATCAAATACCTAGGCTCACTCTTTTTAAGGTTCCAAGTGTTCCTGAACGCGTGCGGGGAGCGTCGGATAGAGCGAAAGAAGCGGTGGCAACCCTCTACCCTGTTCTGTCCACTTAAAGTTACGTCTTTTCTAATGCTGTACGCCTGCGAAGTGTGGGGTATTGCAGCAGACTCCTGGCTTCTCTGGTCACATTCGATACAGAATAGAGGACTCAGATCAATCTATTCTGTATGTCGACGTTTCCCATTGAGGCTACTACATGAAGCTTCGGCCCTCCCATATGTGGAGGATATAATTAGGCGCCGAGCTCAGAAATGCTACACCAGATTGGACGAACATGAGAAGATACTTTCAGATCGCTGGGGGAGCACTTACTGAACGCCGATACAGGCAGTATCGGATTCCCCGCATGGCTTGCGGGCACCCTCGGTAACAACTGCTTCAATCCAGCCATCAGAATTAGCTGAACAAAGTACTCCCCACTCCTAATCTTGGAAATGGTCAACCAAAATTCTCCAACGTAAACAAATTTAAATCCACTAAACACCAGCAGAGTAGAGGAAAATGATGCTGCTCCAGAAAATACATCCGTTTGAGGAGCCTATCCAACGCTACCTCCTTAACATCATCACCCAAAACCTCACAAAAGTCACCAAACCTAAATCATCCTTCCTTCGGTTAATCTCTTACCAGGGTAGGTACACATCTAGACTCCCACGAGTCTACCAGATCTCGGACGAACAGACGTACGTAAGTAGGGTTGACCCAACAGCACCTAAACCAAAATTAGCACACAGTGTGATCATTGCGATACAGTAAGCACATGTTTGATTTGTGTACAATTGTGGAAATATTTTCAAATTAGGGCTTTAAATTGTATTCTACCTTTAAAAGAATAATGTCCCTTGTGGAATGTTTCTTTTGCTTAAGATGAAGATATGAAATCTAAAGGGTTAGGTCTATTCTAGGAAGAATTTTGCTGCTACAGATTGCTCCAAGATATATAACATATGCTTTAACCCTTTGAAATTTTTAGAACTGTTTAGAAATTTCAAAATATTAAATCATTAAGTACACTATTGGAAAGTGTTACAACCTTGCCGCTTCCGTGGTCATTCACTTTTCATTTAATATGTGTACGTTTATAAAATGAACTTTAGAGAGCATGAAATCGAGACAACTGCTCTTTATTTGCATTACGACAATCTAGAAATAGAGTTTAGTAACACTTCCTTGAACAGAAACAATGAGATGGGATCCGTTGTTTGTCGGTGGTTCCTTACTTACCAGGAAAGACATATTATTCAATTAAGATAAAAGTTTCATTGCAGAAAGCAGATTAGCATCCCAATTGCTGTTTAAACACACGTTAAAAAACGATTAACATTTAGAAAATAAAAAACGTAATATTAATCATATTATTTTTTATATTTATGCAAAGTATGGAGATACAAGCAGAATATGTCATAATAAACTTATTAACTGTCACATATTATTGTAAAATAGTTACGCATAGTACAATAATTCTTGATTTGCTCTGTTGTCTTTTCTTAATGCGTAGCAGTTTCTTGTAACAACTCGTCATTAACGACGGTACACACTGGGAATTTAAACTTCTGCGCCGACCACTTTTGGTGATATAGTCGAAGCAACTACTTTAAAATTACCGTTAATATAAAACAAAACATTAACTTTCGCGTATAATACTAGCCTGACGTCATGCATCGTATTGGAGGGTGCTTTAGGTGGTGCTGATATGAAACTCCTGTACGTAGAAGCTAGAATTGTTGCAGTCAGAAAATGTATTCCAAACCTAGGATGTACATCGCTAACGTATCGCTCTGATATTATAGTGATGTATATTTTTAACAACTGATTTAAAAACGCTCTGTATAGAATAATGAGAGATACTGAGAAGTAATGTTACGAAAAGATATGTGTTTCGTCTGATAATTAGTGTATTACTCATGTAAACATTTTGTGGCTTTATCCGTGACATTACAGCAGTCAAATGACAATAGGATAAACATTAAATTAGTAAAACCCATCTTTCATAATTAGTATGTTAATTTAAAGTATTAATTTTAGTAGCCTAATCATAAACAACACTAAGGTAATATTCATCCTATATATAAAGCAAAACTATTTTTTTCCAGTGATCCACTCTCCATTGATGCTGTCAGTTGAATGCCCTACAATCAGTACTGATAACACTGTTCGACAAGGGTCATTTTTCTCAGTTGGAAATATGTGTTTCCAAAGGATCTTCAAGAAATTCAAATCTGAAATCAGAAATTTGCTATCAGGCACAGTTTTTTAGTTATTGCGAAGATATGTGTCTAACGTAACTGATGATAATTTTTAGTGTGGTAAAATTGATGACATTTACTTTGCAGCAGTTGGTAACAGTTACTTTTGTTTGTCAATTTACATTTTAGGCTGTTTCCCTTCCTGTTGCCAACAGAATTATCTCAATATGCAAGTCATTGTTACACTACTGTTTAAAATTGAGTCTTAAACTGGCATTTTAACTAGTGGACACGTTTTTATGTGACTAATATTGATGTATATTTTAAATATATTATTATATATATGACTGTGGTATAAAAAATGTAAAACTGTCCATATTTCTCTTTTAGAGGAATTTCTTTAACCATAGAAGTGAACAACACAGATTGTAACATAAAAAGGGTATGAAATCGTGAGGTTGTCCTGAGTTTCTTGGTAGATGACGTCAATAGTTTATATATTACATTGAGTATTTTTCATTGTTTCCTGATAGAAACAGTTTGAAATATATATTTCTTTTCCAGAAAATGACTTGTTGCAGAACCTGTAGAAATATGCCTGGCAGCTTCTGCTACACCTGCGGAGAGTACACATTTGCTAGGCACAGGAAAAAGATTTCGCCCATTGTAAAAAAGCATACAAACATTATTTTGGATTACAGCTTGGAAATCAAGAGAAGGACTGGGCATCCCACATTTGTTGCGTCATGTGCTATGTTACATTGATAAACTGGTGGAAAGGTAAAGAAAGGTAACTGCAAATTGTTTGCAGTGGCAATGGTATGGAGGGAACAAAAGGACGACGTTACAGATTATTTTTGTTTGGCAGATTTTATGTTTATACAAATCGAAAATCTAAGAGACATATAGTGTACCCCTATGTGATTTCTGCAATCAGACCAATCCCAAACTCAGAAACTCTTCCAGTACCTGCTAGACCAACAAATGAAGCAAATGAATCAGATACCGGCAATGAAGAAAGTGTGAGTGAAGAACTGGCATTATCTCCTGAAAAAAAAAAGTATTCATCATATCAGTCCATGAGATCTTCGACTCCACGTTACATGACACAAGCACATTTGAACGATCTAGTTCTTGATTTAGGCCTAAGGAAACAAAAAGCAGAACCACTGGCGTCGAGCTTGCAAGAATCAGGCACGAGAATAACTGGGTTTAGACATAGAGAACAAAACTTTCTTCCTTATTTTGCAACTGAAGGCATGATGACACACTGCAGTGATGTTCCTGGCCTCATGAATACTTTCAACTTCATATATGAGTCACAGAACTGGAGACATTTCATAGATGGTTCCAAATACAGTCTGGAGGAAGTTCTCCTTCACAATAGAAATACAATGCCTTCTGTTCCAGTTGCGTATGCCACTATGACTAAAGAGTTCTATGGTGTTTTGTAAAATATACTGCAATTAATTAAGTATGAAGACCATAAGTCAAAAATATGTGGCGACTTGAAAATAGTTGCTATGATATTGGAAATGCAAATAGGCTACACGAAATATGAATGTTTTCTGTGTGAATGGGACAGTCGAGATAGAAATTTCCACCATAAAAGAAAGCTTTGGCCTAAAAGGAACTAGAAAGTGGAAGAAAAAAAATTACAGAATGAGAAATTGGTAGCTAGTGAAGATGTTCTTCTACCACCTCTTCACATCACTAGGCTTTATTAAACAGTTCGTAAAGGCCATGAATCAATTTGGACAAGGGTTTAGGTACCTTTCAAAAGAGTTCCCTCGACTTTCTTCAGCAAAAATAAAGGAAGGGGTGTTTGTGGGCCTCCAAATTAGAGAACTTCAAAAAGACACACACTTTGAAGAATGCCTTTCACCCAAAGAAAAATACATGGATCTCTTTTAGGATTGAAACCCAAAACTTTCTGGGAAGAAAAAGAGCTGAAAACTATGAACAATTGGTTCAAAAATGATAAATGCAAATAGGGATTTATGATGTAACATATCATTAAAAGTGCACTTCCTAAATTCACATTTAAACTATTTTCCTGAAAACTGTAGCGATGTTTCCGACGAACATGGTGAAAGGTTCCATCAATGTTCTTGGAAAAGCGTTATGAAGGGAAATGGATGCCTGCAATGCTTGCCGACTACTGCTGGAACATCATTCGAGAGTGCACCATTGTTCACAGGAGAAAAAATAAAGCTGTAATACATTGTTTTTTATTATTCAGAGCATAGATATGCAAATAGAACAGTCCCTATAACTTGAAAGCTATGCCTGACACGGAAAAACTAATTACACATCTGAATTCAGAATCATATCCCAAGCGACCGCATGTAAGATTTGTGGTGGAAGAATCGGCGCTGGGGCGGGTTTTCTCCGGGTTCTCCGGTTTCCCCCGCCATCGCATTCCACCGGTGCTCCATCTTCATTTATGTATCATCAGAGTCACCGCATGTGGTGTCCTAAGTAGTTAAAGCGCGCGTTAAACACTACAAAAAAAAAATAAGAATTATGTGTGAAACCCCCAGAAAAAGTAATTACATATTTTTTTGTAGAACAGTGTAATCTAACCACGTTTTCCCTATTTTACTGCATGTATATGTATGACGATATTGACTCCTCTAAACTATTATATTAATATTTCGGATATTTAATGTAATCTTATTTGATAGCTGATGATAGATATGCCCGGGTATTTATTATTTTATTTGTTACTATTTACTTAGGATTACTGCATGCAGCAGCTGAGTATGAGTTGCAAGTTACTGATTTTTAAGGTCAACAATCATGCTGATAATCCATTGTCAAAGTTAACCAAGATTAAGTTTAGGGGATTTGCTCCCTGAAATATTATGTAATGCTGCTATTAATTATGTTTGTTTGCACTTCAGTACTATCTACTTCTATTGTTCACTACCTTGAAAAATAGTATAAGCATAGAGGTAATAGGATTTAAGTTACTGGAGGATCTCAAATTCAATGGATTTTCAAACCTTTTCTCGTTTTACAAAACTGTGCGTGCCGAGTATGCTATCTCATGTTGTCGCAGGTGTTTAATATGTTTAAATTTCAGTTATTTCTATTTTAATTTGCCCAGCTTAATCACATATAAACAATTACTAATGATGAAAAAAAGAACAGTTTAACACGTCGCTGAAATTAAATTAAGAGAATCTAATCAAAATGCTTTGATAGTATACCATTGGCATGTTCATCAGAATGTAAAAACACATGAGGATTACCAATCTTAGAAAACAGAGCAGTCAACATGACTTGAACTAATATCCAGAGAGCTTTAAAATAAGTCCTTTTGTAAAATAAAATATCAGAATATTGTAATTTAGAACCGAACTTCTGTATTAACCTATTCATAAAGAAAATGCTGAATGTTTTCTTAGAACTCTCAGTTTAATAAAATAGTTGTGAGTACATTCCACAGTAAAGCAGGAATAAATAGTAATTGATGCAATCGAGATTTCAATGCGTGAGTGAGAAATGAGACCACTACTCCTCACCACAGCGGTGACTGATTGGTCCACCATAGCTTCCGTGGAAATGTAGCGGGAGCGAGCTGAAAAATACAGCAGGCGATGACAAAATCAGCAAATAGAATTAACCAGCGTCGTCTGATCCTATCACATGTGGCGATTTTGGTTTGTGGCTTTGGAGGGGGAGAAATGGTATGATGATCTCAGGGTTAATGAAACCCTTTCACTTGTTCCTGAGTGCCCATTACTATCCCGCACTGGACATTTCACAAGTCCAAATTCAAAGAAGTTGTTTCAGGACCGAGCCTCGCCAAAAAACAGTTTACAAATTAAATGAACTATTTCACCTTTCGTGTCACGCTAATCTCCCTCTTAATTCCCTTCCCACGTTAACCAACTTCTTCACGTTTCGGACTTGTACACTATCGTTATGCTACGAGCTATTACGCGATGCGAGCTAAGTCAACGGTGTCTGATGTCCAAGTAAAGATGTGAATACCGTCTTTTTCGGATCTCCCGCAGCTAGTCAAGAATCTATTTGCCGTGCATTTTCTAGGATGTGCCTAGACTTTTGCTATTTCGGTTACTTTCGCTGATTTTATTGGCTGAGAATATGTTGCATTTTTATATTTTGTCACGTTTCCAATGGGTCTCAATTTTAGACACCACGCTATGTTATTATGGCTATTTACATTTTAACACGCCTGTTTTTAGTGGAGCATGACTTTCTTCTGAGTATTTCCCCTCATTGTCTGCAGCTCTGAACTTCTAGGCTTTGATTTTTTTTTTGTTTTTTTTTTTTTTGTTTTTTGCTCCCTAATGATTCCTGGCTTCCTCTTGCTGAACACATGATCTTTCGTACTTAGCAATTTTATTTCTGATGTCCGTTTCCCTTTTAACATATCTAGCTTTCTTTAAGTAGTGTTGACTCTGTTTTTATTCGTGGTTGCATTTTATTTATTACTTTATTTTCTTAAATTCCCTCTGTTTATTTGCGTTTTTTTATTTAATTTTTATATATTTTTTTTTTGTTTTTTTATGTTTTATTATTAAGTTACTCTTATTTTGTGTCGGGTTTTGTCACTTCACACTGAATTAAGAAAATTCTTACGTCATTAGTGCTTTTGTTGGGCCGGTTAGTGCGGGTTGTGTTAAGTAAAAAATAAAGGGCTACCCTGCCGAAATTATCAAATTTGTACAAATTCGATTCTAAGAGTATTTCAAAACATAGATTTGTTAGATAACAATATTTCTGGTATTATTTCATACTATATCTAGTTATTAATGATATTATATGTATTATTGCATACTATATGTTTAAATCCATGACGCTTTATTTAGTGTATCACCAAAATAAATGCAGTACTTATTATTATATACTTTGATAATATTTACAACAAAAGGCTAATACAGCTCTATCATTATCTTCTATTGTAAATTTTATTGATAAAGTCAGGAAGATCTGCACTATAATATATACTCTAAAACGTTATTAGGTACTCCTACCCTTTAAGTAAAGCATTTCTCTATAAGATTTAGATAACCATATACGTGTTTGCATTCTAATGATAGCTAATCTATCAGAGAATATTTTTCTCTTTTTATTTAGTTATATCTTGGTGCAGTAGCTGCAGCGTTGATTCACATCTTAGGTATTCGAGATATGGGAAATATTTTCTGCTGAACTATATAATGCAATTCTTTGACGAGAATGCGTTTGGGGGATGTTCTGCTCCATGGAGGAATAAGGGAGCACATTACATCATAGCAGCTCAGGATGATGTCATGTCTCGCGCTACTTATATTAAATCATATGTTGGCACTGAGCCGAAATTTTTCTCCGATAACACTCGAACTCCTACTGCAATTGCAACCGCATACCTTCCAGACAAATTCTCCAGGGAGGAAGATAGAATCGCGTTTTCCTTAATCACAGCAAAGAAAGCAGTACATGAACAGTGCGATAGAATTTGACCGATTAGACACTCCCTTATGTTGTAAAGCCCATATTTCCACAGCTGTTATATGAGTTTTGTGTTGAATAGTTCAAGTAAAATTTGTTAAAAAAGACTAAAGGCGTTCCAGCAAATTAAATTAACACAACACAACATGGCAGTACACATTATTATGCAAATGTGTTGACAATGAGCATTGACTTACATCGCAGAACCAATTAGCGGTTCTGAATTTGTCTTTAAAAAATGCTAATACTTCAGAGCTATCCTAAAAATTTAACAAATATATTTCTGTGAAGGCACTCTTCCCAAAATTTCAAAATTATACTTAACATCTTAATACACAAATTAAATAAAATTAAAAATTTTAAAAAAAAAACAAGAATTAAATTTTAACATCCTTAAACTAATAACAAATTCTAAATTCACATATCCTCCACCCATAAACATTGAAATACATTACAACTAAACAAACGTTTTGGTAAAATACAATTCACCGTACGCGTGCATGTACACACCCCAAATAAACGAGATGCTATGGAACGCTTAAAGCATTAATATCTAGAGAAATTAACGGAAAGTGTTTATATTTAATTTCCATGAGGTTGACATTTTCAGAACATTTATGTACATTCTTCTGGTTTTAAGACGCTTCTGAGCTACATTTATTGACAGAGTAAAAACAAACCTAATTGGGACTTTTAATGACAAGAAAACACATAATCTCCATTACTCATATTATTTTAATGCTCCTTGTATAACCCTAATAAAAATGGTCAAGTGAAAGAGATTAGCAGTAGAAACGATTACACTAAAAGCTTTGGCATCTTAAAGAGTATCTCATAAACAACAAAAGCAGTTAAATATTTGAAGATGCAGCGCCTAAATGGCAAATGGTTAAAAAAAAGTATTACCTCTAAAGCAGCTCTCATAATTCATTTTAATAACCAGTCATTTTAAAGCAGAACTAAGATTTTTCCAAAATTAGCACGAATATCGCTACAAAATACAAACAATAAAAATAAAAATGTTTCTGAGTTTCTCGTTGTTATTTATATGAGACTATTGCTTCAGCTCTTCTTTAATACACCGCAACTGTTGCGAAATGATCAACTAAAAGCTAAAGCAATAAACAAGGTCACTTTAATGCTCTTTCTAAAAGCTTTTATGATAAAAAGGAATGATGAATAAACCTACAAACATTAAGGCCATAAAATAAATGGAAATATAATTAGTGTCTATATTTAAGAGAAAGTTTTATATATGTTTACATTATATGTGTACATTGACCTGAGCTCATTAGAAATATGCGGCAGCTCTTGGTGACAGCCGAATACTTGATTTTTATACTCATTTACACTCCGTCTTTAACTGCAATGATTATATCGGCAGCTATACCTATTGGCAATGGTATTAACCTGTATGCAGTTGACCCTTTTTGCTTCTTTGTGTTTTATAATAAAAACACACGCACATGCATATTCTCAGTTCAACTTTCAAAAGCTGAGATGAATAGGGATTAATCTTGGTTAGAGAAAAAAACTGCCATTTCGCAAAACCGGGAATCGAAGCCGGGACCTCTCTCACAAATGCCTATCATTAGAAGCAATAAGGGAGACCTAGCAATAGAAATGCGAGATGCGACGAAAATGCAACGGGGCCTACATTATAGAATATGTTCTATGTGTATCAAAAATAATAATAATATATATTATTATTATTATTATTATTATTATTATATTTCTAATGGCTAACGTTTTCAATTAACTAGTGTTTTCAAAGCATTTAAAATCGTGAATTCCGGTAGTTTGCTTTATCTGCTGAGTATTACACTTCACCCAAAATTGTACTATTGACATTTTACCGCAAATATATTCAGAGATCCACTAAACCTACAAAAATCACTTTTAGGAAAACCTCAATGTGTTAAATTTATCAGTTTAAATATTAATTCAGCATCTTCCAATGATGTGACACTAATATATTGAAGAAAATTAATTCCCCTACCCTAAACTACCCTTAAGATGGAAAAAAGTTCGAAAATTTTGATTTTCTGAAAAATGGCTATAAAATCACTTCTGCATAACTGGTAATCTAAGACATAGACAACAAGTTATAACTTAGACAAAAAGTTATAACTTATAAAACACAAAGCATGTAGATCTCATGTAACATATAGTTTATGTTAAACTACAACGTACCTCCCTTACTTATTGGAAAAATTCCAGATGTCATAAGATGTAGGGACCAGGAAGCCACCATGATACTACGGTGAGTTTTTGAGGTTATATTCTTAGAAGTGCGACAGTCACACCTGATTCTCATTATGTCTGATAATTGTTATTATTAATTACGTTTTTAATATATTATTCATATTTGCTTCAGCTAGTTGGGTTCTTCGGACAATCAAGTATGTCTTATCAGGGCGTGAACGATAAAAGGCACTATTTCAGAGATAGCAGATTTGTAATTTTTTATTTAAACTTTTACCAATAATATTCACAAGCTATATTCACTTTATAATTCTCTACGATCCTAGCTGAAACTGTATTATACACATTCACTTACAAGTGCAACTTAGATTTCACGATTCACATTTCTTACGTAAATACTATGCGGTACCAAAGTACTGTGGAGAGCAACTACTATCTAAAAACTAACTGGCCTGTAAAGTAAATAAGGACGAACTGGTTTGTACCGTAAATAAGGACAAACTCTTTGTACAGTAAATAAGTAAGAACTGAACTGAGAATATATATCAAGCACTCTTGTTTTGCCTAAGCATTAAAACTGTGCTCTAATGGCTTGTTTTTCCCGCTCCCATTAGCGTCTCTTTTTATGAGCCAATAGAAACTATTCTACTATCTCACTTAGGCTGCTAACTCTCAGTAATTTTCATCTCAACACCCATTAAGGATTGCGTTGTGTTTTCTTAGCCCAAGGACTTTATTTCTTACTTTTCACCCCAACTCCTTGGCTATTGCTCACAAAAGTCTTACGAAAGATTTCTCTTTTATGATCCATGTACAGTTTCAGCTATCCCATCTCTCTTATAACTAAGCCTATGCTAACATCCTCCAATAATATATCATTTCTATACTACATATATTATTTACATTATATTGCTTATTAACTATTTATATATTCTGATACTCATTAGTTCTACCTCACAAAGAACACTTTAGAAGCTCTCGCTAAGCCTAGTTTCGCTCTCTGTGCGTTTCTATCGCCCTATGACTCTCAACCATTATTTCTGCTCTAATTGCACGTCTGATTATCAAAAGATTGTGGCGTATTTCATAGAAGAGAGCGTCCTAAGACGTCGATAACACTTTTATTTAAATAGAATAAATAATACGTCAAACCGAATTGTGCCCAGGTAAATCAAGAGTTAAGATGCAGTTCTTAAGTAACTCTGCCTATCCGAATATTTCTAAATTGCGACCACTAAAACTAGCTGAATAATTCCTCTTCTTTTACTCTCAAACACTGATCATTTCGTAACCCCACTTGCCCCCACGGGGGTAACCACCTCCACACATCTCGCAAACCAAAATCCCGATATCCTAGGTTTACTAATTGGGGTGAGAGGGTGAGAAACCCATGAACTCCGGGTACGTACTATGTACATAGTGTATAGAGAAGGTATTGTAATGCACCCAAAAATTCGATACCGAGATTTCACCGGAAATACATATTTTGGGTCCCCTGAATCCGAAAAAAAGCATTTTTGGAAAATGGTCCGTGTATTTGCGAGTGTGTGCGTCTGTGAACAGCATATCAAAAATGAAAAGGCCGTTAAGTACCAAACCTGGGATTTAAGTTTGATATCTTCCAAAGATGCGACACGAAGATTTTCAAGAACACCCCCGCAACCCCCAACTACCCTTTACATAGAACTTTTTAGAAAATTTTGATTTTATTAAACATTGCTATAATGATTTTGCATAAAATGCCGTATATAAAGTATATTTACCTGAAAAATAAAATGTATATCTTGAATTTTCTGGGAATAACCTCTCAACACTACTTTATTCTGGATGAATTTTAGGAATTTTGCAAAACTGGTAAACCGTAAGAGATAGACAAAATCTAACTTAACAAAAAATTTAGAATTCGTTTAAACACACAATTTATGTTACATACATTTTTTTCATAGAGTCGATCGTTTTTTAGATATTCTTTATTATTGGTTTAAGTTTTGAAATACTCATACTTTTCTCATACGGGAATTTGTCAACTCTGTCCATACAAACAAAGGAACTTCAGTGATATAGTAACGAGCTTTTGACTATCAGTTTAACCTATCGTACTCCCTTATTTCTCTTCTACTTTCAAGGAAGCAAGTAATAAGACTATTTTTGCTAATTTTTTCTCGATTAGGATGAAGTAGATAGAGGAATAATCTTATTAACAATAATTTGTTACAGAGTTGTAGAGAAAGTCATGTGAGTGTAACACATAAGAATTTTTTTTGTTTCGGGGTTATTTTCGAGATATTGTATGTTATAGGTAAAACTTTACAACATGCATCAAGTCGTTATTCATATTTTTACGTTATGGTCAAGTAAAGAATACGGAAATGCAATACCATCACATAGCAATCGTCTATTAAAACAAACGATATCATAGTAAATCATTTATGCTCATGTTTATCTTCATAGGAATTAAGCAGATAGGAGAATAAGCCTTTCTAGGATAAGCTATCTGTAGCATAGATGGAGAAAAAACTGTGAATGCAGCACATCAGATTTAAATAAATGGATTCGTATGTATGTTTTTGATTAGCAGAGCTGAAAAACGAAAAGTCGATTATACACCAAACTTGATGTTCATGTTAAGCATTATCATGTTATCATTATATGACATGAAATTTTCAAGAAAATTCCTTTAACATAAACTGGCCTTTTCACGGACATTTTTAAAAATGTTAATATTTCTCAAAAATGGCTCTAAAGATTTTGATCACAATATCATATATTTAAGATATTTATGTGGTGCATGAAATGTAATCTTGAATTTTGGGAACAGCCTCTGAAGTCCTGCTTATTCTTTTCCCTGTAAAACATAAGGCAGAGAGAGAGAGAGAAATCTGACCACAAAAAATGCATATTTCGTTAAAACTTACAATTTATGTCAAATAAAGCTTTTGTACCGTTAACCATTTCCGAGATGTTCCTAGATATTGGTTTCAATGTTAAAGTATTTATATTCTCTGTCCTCAAACGGAAAATCATTATTTCTTTTTCTTTCTCGTGGTCAAGCAAAGCGAACAGATAGCAATGCATCACTTACCAACCTTACTTAAAAGATTCTACAATCGCTTTAGCCTAGTGTATTTATTTATTCCCACGTATCTAAGGAGGTATGTAATAAAATGTCTTCAAATATTTATATCTGTATACCTGAAATATATAGAAAAATGTATCTAACACATAACTTTTTACTTTCTCTACACGTACAATGTGCATAATGTATAGAGAAGGTATTGTATTGCACCCAAAAATTGACTACCGAGATTTCAACGGAAATATATGTTTTGAGGTGCCTTGAGTCCTAAAAAAACATTTTTAGAAAAAGGCCCGTGTGTGTTTGTGGACAGAGGATCTCAAAAACTAACACAGAGTTAAATACCAAATTTGGTATTCAAGTTCTGTATTTTCCAAAGTTGAGACAGGAAGATTTTCAAGAAAATTCCCCCAAACCAAACTACCCTTTATATAGAAACGTTTTTGAAAGTTTTGATTTTCTCAAAAATGGTTAACCATTTTGATTAAAATACCGTATATTAAAGCTATTTAAATCACAAATAATAATATATATGTTGAATTTTCTGAGAATAGCTTCTGAAGACCTGTTAATTCTGAATGGATATTTCTAAATTTTACATAACTAGTAAACCATAAGAGATAGACAAAAAGTACTGTGCAAAAAATCTGATGTGTTTCATTCACATGACCTTCTCTACAGCTCTGCAATGAACTGTTGTTAAAAAGTTTGTTCTTCTATCTACTTCATGCTAATCGAGAAAAAAATAGTCAGAAATAGTCTTATTACTTGCTTCCTTGTAAGTAGATGGGAAATAAGGGAGTACCATATGTTAAAGTGATAGTCAAAAGCTGGTTGCTGTGTGACTGAGGTTCCTTTGTTTGTATGAACAGGAGTTGACTAATTCCCGTATGAGAAAAGCTGAAACTAAAGGAATATCTAAAAACAGTCAACTGACGAGAAAGGTGTATGTTGTGTGTTTCAGAAAGCTCTATATTTTTTGTGTGACCAGTTTTTGTCAATCTCTTACGGTTTACCAGTTATGCAAAATTCCGCAAAATTCATCCAAAATAAACATGTCTTCAGAGGCTATTCGTAGGAAATTGAAGATATACGTTTTATTTGTTACATTAAGATCTTCAATATACAAGATTTTAATCAAAGTCGTTAGAGCCATTTTAGAGAAAAAGGACAATTTTCCAAAATTTTCCATGATAATTGGGGGTGGGGGATTTTCTTGAAAATTTTCGTGTCGCATCCTTGGAAGATACCAAACATAAATACCAACTTTGGTATTTAGCGTACTTTTCGTTGGATACCAATACTTCACGTTTGAGGACCGCTGTATCCAAAAAATTATTTTTAGAAAAAAATCCGCGCTCACGTGTAAGTGTGTGTACAGCATAGCCCAAACATGAAAAGTCGCTTAAACACCAAACTTGACATTTAAGATCAGCATTTTTCCAGGATGGGGATGAATATTTTCAAAAACATCCTGTCACCCACAACTACCCTTTAAATGGATCATTTTGCTAAAATTATTATTTTCTGAAAATTCGCTGTAACGATACCATATGTTTTAGAAAATATCATCATGGCAAATGAATTGTACACATTTATCTTGATTTTTTTTAATAGCCTCTGCATGACATTTGTATAACTGGTAAGAGCTACAAAAACAAAAGTATTCAACAAAAATGAAGATCGTTAAAACACACAATTTATGTCTTATACATTTTTTTTGTAGACATAAATTTTCCTAGATCTTCGTCGTTATTGATTTCCAATTTAAAATGCCTTAAGTTGTCAAATGAGTTATCATTAATTTCATATCTCCCTTGTTTTACTCCTGGCCGAATTTCAATCACACAACAACCAGGTTTCAAAAGATTGGATTTTAGTTTCCAGCTAGTGTACTCCACAATTTTTCCCATCTACTTACTAGGAACCAAATATTTAGATAATTTCTGCTAATTTTATCTCAATTAGCATGACGTACATAAAAGAATAATTTTTTGCAAAAATAGAGAAAGTCATGTGAATGGCAGCATCATATTTTGAAAATATGTATATTTTATTATAAGAGTGTGGCAACAGATGTAAAATAATAATTAAATTAAAAACCAAATTTAATATTTAAAAATTAAAATGTTAGTTTTTGAAAATGTTTGCCACCGAGTCAACCCTTAAACGTCTTTCTTTTACAGATCTTTTACAGTTTGATTTGATTTCCTCTACTAATTTTGAACTTACAAAATTTGTAACAAAAACATTTTTGAAACATTTTATCTCCATTATCATGGAGTAGGCAGAAAAAGTAAGATTTCAGAATAATAGCTGTTCTAAATTAAAATAAAGAAAGTCATGTAAGAGCAATCTCAAATTTATTACGTATTGCTCAGCTTCAGTTATTTCACGGTATAGAAAGATAATGAAACCTTAATACCAGTATATATCGACTAATTTTTAAACATTGTCTATCGGTATTTCTGTTTTGTCTAAAACAAAATGTGTACCAAACAATTTATGCAAAAGTTTATCTTAATCTGAGTTTTACAGTTTCATATAAACTTTCTAAAAACTGTAAAAAGTTTATAAAAATAAATGCTAGGAGATAAAGAAATGTGTATGTAACGAATCAGATTTTGTATATTTTCTGAACAGAGAAATACTAATTCTTTTAATTATTCTAGAAGTGTATAACTGCGAAACTAAGTTTCCCCGACAAGAAGTTTTGGTGGGACGTTAGCACTTTGGCCTGCAAATCCCATCCTCATTAAAACAATCCACCACACATGAGTACTAACAGCCAAACCGGACAAAAGGTGTACACTGACGCACATAAAAGTGGCTCACTCCTCTAAATGCAGTAGTTTCTTTCCCTCAAATAGTTCAGATAACCGACCTTCGGTTCCAATCAGGTGGGAAGTGTTTATGTCAGTTATCAATACGTAACTCTAAGGAGGCATTACTTATTCCGTTCCCGTTAGCATTTGCCACAAGAAAAACTGACCAGCAGGCTGTATTCTAAATTTAGTGGCGGTTCCTCTAACTGCCGGGAATAACTGCGATGCAAATTGATGTGAGCTGTATTGGTATTACTTTATATTTAGAAACTGTATTACTTAAATCAGAATAAGTTGTTGTTATTATTATTATTATTATTATTATTATTATTATTGGTCGTAGCGCGGTGGTAGCGTCGCTGCTTATCAAGCGGGAGACCTGCACCGGAGTGGGGATTTTTCCCCCACTGGGAGACCTGGTCCGGGGTGCACTCAGCCTCATGAGGTCCCTGAGGGGCCAATTGAGGAGCTACTTGATGGGGAAGTAGTGGCTCCAGGTCATCAGGGAAGCTGGTACGCATGGCCGCGCTCGCTAAAGCGTCTCGCTTTGGTGTTTCGCAGCGCAGGGGATCGTGGGTTCGAGTCCCGCCTTGGGCATGGGTGTTGTATGTTTGTGTATGTGTGAGTAAAAAGTAAAACAGAAATTCAGTAATCATACAGTAATCAAAGTAAACAAATTAGGTACATAAAAAGTAGGGTATACAGCGCCGGAGTCGCGATCAGACTCCGGAACTGTATTAAAAAAAAAAAAAGGCCGCATTAACCGGACGGCGGGCTCGAGGCGCTGTCCACGTCTCACCCTACAATACTGCACCCCATCCATGACGTCTGTAGTGGACCGAGATGGGGGACGCAGCGACCGGACGTTAGGCCAAGGTTCCTTGTGAACTGTCGTGCCATTGAGTTATGCTATTATTATTATTATTATTATTATTATTAGTATTATTATTATTATTATTATTATTATTATTATTATTATTATAATTATAATTATATTTTATGATCAATATAAATATGGCTACACATAATTACATTGTGGATTCTAGACGAATTATATATAATCACTGAATAAGAAATCTTACACATGACTTTCTCCGTCTATTATGCAGCAAATCATTCCTACAAAACCTTATTCTTCTCTCTACTTCGTGCTCATTGAGACAAAAATTAGCAGAAATGGTTGTAATACTTAGTTCCTTCTAAATGGAAAGGAAGTAAGGGAATACATTAGTGATAGTCAAATCTTTTAGAACTACTTTTTTGTTTAGACTTGCTGATCTTCATTAAGGAAAATAAGTTGTTCAAACAGATACGTGGATCCAAACAAGGTTACAATATTTGCATAGCTGGTTCCCTGAGATATTTATGTATTGTTCAAAGCTGCCCCGATCAACATGAACAAATTCAGCAACATCACTAAATTACAGTAATAAATTCACTGCAGATACATTAATAAACTTCGGCATTTTAGTTGTTCCATTAACTTAGTTGTCTTCCTTTGGTATTTTCTATACCAATGGGCATAGCAAAATGAATAATGACGCTGAGGATTAAACCTTTTTATATTTTAACATCTTTCGTCTTACCATATACCATTATTATCATAAAATATTTCCTCCTATGCAAGGTTGAAGCTATGTTGGTGAGCTCCGCTTTGATGTAGATCACTCAATGGTAAATGAAAATCAACCAACAGGACAACCCCACCGCACTGAGGGAATGACGTCGATATTTTCCCCTTCACCCCTCTTACAGTTGCTTCCAGCACGCAATGTACTGAGCAGACATACTCTCAACCCATCTGCTCAATACTTGATGACGTCTGTTCTATATGACTGGCTTGAAAAACAATTCAAGGACTTGAAAGCGAATCAATGATCGATGTTATAATGGATGGGAAATTAAAGGGCGGTTCGGATGCCACCTCTATAAACGTGTCGATACAATTGACAAATAAGGAAAGGTTAAACAGTAAGTACATATATTTCGGCTGCTTTCTAAAGTTCATAATCTTTCTCATACCTTCTTGATACGCCTGCAAGATATAAAGAATAATAGTTAAATCTACTGCAGCACATGCATGGGCAATTGTTGCATGTGTCGTTAAACGGAATAAAAGCTACAAATTTATATGATAGCTTTAATTAGCGATATGGAGACGAAAGTTAAGGCTATGGCCGCCTTGAACGAAGATAAGACAATCGACAAAAAGGGGTGAAAATGCAGTGAGAAAATAAAAGTCTTAAGGTATTAAAAATGCAAAATAAAAGAAACGTCTTATATCTACGTTTCTATTATGTTAGGATATTTTTAGCTTTGCACTGAAAATTCAATATAGCATTAACGTCGCTCTGCTGGTGATAAAGCAGTGCTACCTCTTGACAATTGAATCTCAATATTGGGCTTGCAGAGGGTGTAATTAATCAGTCCCAATATGAACAGCTACTTTCTTATGGGCCACACATTATGCACATCACATGGTAGTATTAACTTTGTCATAAGGCAAACAGAGAAAAATTAAGATCCGCCTCTGCGATATTGACAGGTAGCAATTAATTGCGCAATGCACGGAGAAGGCTTCATTAGAAGTACAGTCTGGGCTAAAATCGGAGTGGGGTATGGAGCAATGCGTCAAAGCAGGTACCAAACTCATAAGAGAGGGGCTCGCGTGGATTAGACTAGGAGCGTGGCGGAGCATGAAAATTGCTGACGAGAATGGAATGGGATCTGCTCCATTTGCGAGGAAGAACAGACGTGGACTCTTACCTTGGCAAGATGTAAGGGTACGGAGGAATGGAGGGAAAAATATTTACCGCGATCCTTTACCATCGCGAGCTAAAAGCATGTTGGACGCTACTGGCAGGCACGGAAGACGTGGACGGTCTAGGTATATTTATACTTAAGGCAAGTCGGCTGAGATCTGAGAAGGCTACAATAGAGAAGAGGGGGGTAAGAATAGCTAAACAAAAGCAATTGTTTTATGTCATACTTATGTCATTGTTAAGTTGTGGTGTTATATATTATATATATTTATCTTATGTGTATTTGTCTTTTATAATAGGGTACATTACTGCATCTGAATAAGGTGTACTCTGTGTTATAAATTTAAATTGCTGTATTTGAATATCTTTGTCTTTTTATTTTCGTGTTTAGTCTTTTATTTCTTTGTTTTTTTTTAATATTGTATTACAAAAGCACGTAAGGTCTGTGGACCGGTACGATTGTTGAATCTCAATGTATGATACTGCTATATCAATAAATATACTTATTCATTCATTTAACTTTGTCATAACTGTTCTATTCAATTGTATTTATCCAAAGAAAATATTAATGCCAAAACTCAAGGTGTTCGATGTGAATATGAATAAAACATTTAGAATATTTATTTTAAGTTTCACCTAAACGAGGCGACTTTATTGAGTATACTTCATAATCGTAGCAAAAACTGCTAAGGACTCCTCCTGAAGAATAAATGCCGAAAGGGTAATTGCAAAAGTAATTCTATACCCTCACCGAGGGAAATGCACAATAAATATAGACCACAAAAATGCTGACAGCGACTGCCGACATAAATAATTTCCCCTCATAAACTGGGTTTGCATCAAGAATTTATACCTCGTGAAATAAGTACCTTCTTTGTGAGCGTTTGCAGCCGGTATTTAGTTTTGGAATATATTTGACGGATTGATGCATACAAATGAAAAAAAAGGAAGAGGTTTTTCTGCAGACATAGATGAAATTAAGTCATCCTTACCATATAAGGAATGACCTCAGGATACTCTATGCTGCTGAAAGGAACAATTAATGGTGGTTACAAAGAATGTGCAAGTTGACGTATGCAAACAAGTCTGGCTATGGTTGGATTCTCTGCGCATCCCTGGATAAACAATAATATTTGATACTTTCAATATTTTGCATTGATACAGAATTATTTACATTTTACTTTCTCTAGCACGTATGTACATAGTGGGTAGAGAAGATATTGTATTCCACCCAAAAATTATATAACTAGATTTCAGTGTGAGACGTATTGTATAGTCCCCTGTATCCAAAATAAGTATTTTTAGATAAAGGTCCGTGTGAGTGCGTATGCACATGAGTGTGTGCATATGTGTGTGTGTGTGTGTGTGTGTGTGTGTGTGTGTGTTTCTGGCCTATAGTGTGAGAGTAGCGTCACTTTTTTTTTTAATACAGTTCTGGAGCCTTATCTGGAGTTTTTTTTTTTTTTTTTTTTTTTCCCCTTTTTCCCTTTTTTCCTAGTTTCATGCGTTTTCTTTGTTAAATAATGTGTTATTATTTATTATTTACTTGACTCCCAAGTTCAAACATTTTGTACAATATGACTTGTAGATCAGCAGATGGTGAGGTATTTTTATAATATTAGTTCTGAAGACATTTAGTATGAACTAAAGAACTTGGCATCAGTCACGCTAGATTAGAAGGCTAATATTCGACAGTAACTAACTATAAACTATTTGTTTGGGGATTAAACTTAAATTAGAAAAAATCTGATGTGTTCCATTCACATGACATTCTCTATATCTCTTGAATAAATTATTTTTAAAAAGCTTATGCTTCCATTTACTACATGCTAATCGTGAAAAAAATTAGCAGAAATAGTCTTATTACTTGCTTCCTTGTAAGTAGAAGCGAAATAAGGGAGTACCATAGGTTAATGTGATAGTCAAAAGCTGGTTGCTATGTGACTGAAGTTCCTTTGTTTGTATGGACACGAGTTCACAAAGTCCTGTATAAGAAAAGTAGAAGTTTTTATAGCTGATACCAAAAACAAGGAATATCTCAAAAACTATCAACTCCACGAAATAAATGTATATAGCATAAATTGTGTGTTTTAAAGTGCTCTACATTTGTTGTACGGTAAATTTTTGTCCATCTCTTACGGTTTAGCAGTTATGGAAAATTCCGTAAAATTGACCTAGAGTAAAGTAGTCTTCTGAGGCTTTTCCCAGAAAATTCAAAATATAAATTTTATTTGTCCACTAAATATCTTTAATATACGATATTTTAATCAAAATCGTTAGGGCCATTTTTCAGAAAATAAAAATTTTCGAAAAAAGTTGCATGTAAAGGGTAGTTTGGAATGGGGGGATTCTACTCAAAATCTTCGTGTCACATCCCTGGAAGATACTAAACTTAAATACCAAGTTTGGTATTTTACCGACTTTTCGTTTTTGAGTTATCGTGTTCACAGATACACAAACACACGGAAACACTGACTCACTGACACACGGACCTTTTTCTGAAAATACTTTTTTGGATTAAGGGACCCTTAAAAATATATATCCGGTGAAATCTCGGTATCGAATTTTTTGGTGAAGTGCAATACCTTCTCTATACACTGTGTACATAGAGAAAGTAATAAGATTTCCATAAAACTTCAGCTTATTTTTACATTCTCTATACGTACTATGTACATAGTGTATAGGGAAGGTATTGTACTCCACACAAAATTTTGATACCGAGATATCAGCGCAAATATATATTTTAGGGTCCTATGTAAATAAAAATAGCATTCTCAGAAAAAGCTCCGTGTGAGTGTGAGCGTGTCCGTGTGTCCGAGTGTCTGTGAACACGATAACTCAAAAACGAAAAGCCAGTAAAATACCAAACTTGGTATTCAAGTTTAGTATCTTCCAGGGATGCGACACGAAGATTTTGAGAAAAATCCCCCAACCCCAAACTACACTTTACATAGAACTTTTTTCGAAATGTTTGATTTTTCTTAAAAATGACTAACGATTTTGATTAAAATATCGTATATTAAAGATATTTAGCTGACAAATAACATTTATATTTTGACTTTTCTGGGAAAAGCCTCTCAAGACTACTTTCTTCTGGATGAATTTTACGAAATTTTGCATCACTGCTAAACCGTAAGAGACGGACAAAAACTTACCACACAAAAAATGTACAGCACGTTAAAACACACAATTTATATTATATACATTTTTTCGTGGATATTCCTCATTTTTTGTTTCAACTTTTTAAAAACCCATAGTTCCCTCATAGAGGAATTTGTCAACTCCTGTCCATACAAACAAAGGAACTTCAGTCACATAGCAACCAGCTTTCGTCTATCACTTTAACCTATGGTACTCCTTTATTTTCTTCTACTTACAAGGAGGCAAGTAATAAGACTACTTCTGATAATTTTTTCTCGATTAGCATGAAGTAAATAGAGCCATAAACTTTTTAACAATTATTTGTTGCAGAGATGTACAGAAAGTCGTGTGAATGTAAATACATTTTTGTATACGTGTCACTCCGAAAGTTTAAAAATACTTTATAATACTCGCAACACGGGGTAATTTTCGCTGCTTTGAATTTTATAGAGCTTGAATAAAGTTAACAGGCTTTGTCATAGCAAAGATGCTGAGGAGTATATAACCGTTGAGGTGTTAGTTAAAGTATTCCTTATGGAAATACTTACTAGGCTAGTAAGGCCACAGAATTCTGAAGCATACTCACCAAATCACAACTTCTTCGCACCACTGTGTTCACATGTGGCGTTTTAACATATTGATAAAACACATTTCGTCTTATTTTCAATACATTATATTGTAATTAAATGCAATAGTTCTACTGCATGTTGATTTTAAGTGGACTTGATTTTAAGCAGATATACTTTTTGGTGAATTAATGTTTGGGAAATAAATACAGTCTGAGACATGAGAATCAATGCTTGGATGTACTTTGACTGAGATATTAACATAATGTTTATCATTGGTAAAATAATAACTCGTTGTTAATGTTTTTAAATTAGCTCTATACTTATGTATGTGGTAGTGTTCCAAACATTGAAAACATAAACATAAAAAATCTGATGTGTTCCGTTTACATGACTTTCTCTACATCGCTGTAACAAATTATTATGCTCTTCCATCTAATCTATGACAATCGAGATAAACATTAGCAGACATTGTCTTAATTGCTTGCTTCCTTGTAAGTAGGAGGAAAATAAGGGAATACACTAGGCTAAAACGAATGTCAAATCTCCTTAAAGGTGATTGCCATGTGGTCGAAATCCGTTTCTATGCAGGGCCAGGAGATTAAAAATGTCCGTGTGAGAAACGTTCAAGTATTTTAAATCTAAAAACAATAACAAGGAAGATCTCAGAAATGGTCAATTCCACGAAAAAACCTATATTACATCAAAAGTGTGTTTTAAAGGGATCTAAATTTTTTTGTTCAAAGTTCAGCAAAAATTCATTCAGAATAAAGAGGTCTTTATGGGCTATTCCCATAAAATTCAAGATATACATTTTATTATAGTACAAATAGCTTTAATATGTATTTTAATATATATTAATTAATAATATAAATAAAATGATATATATTTAATATTTGAAACAAAATCGTTAGAGCCATTTTTGAGAAATCAAAATCTTCGAATTTTGTTCCATTAAAGGGTAGTTTGGGGTGGGGGATTTTTCTCAAAATATAAGTGTCGCATCCTTGGAAGATACTAAACTTAAATACCACGTACTGGTATCTTACCGACTTTTCGTTTTTGAGTTATCGTGTTCACAGACACACGCACACACGGAACATTTATTTCCGGTGAAATCTCGGTATGGAATTTTTGGGCGGAATGCAATACCTTCTCTATACACTATGTACATAGAGAAAATAAAAAGGCAAGTAATATATACGAGGCATTCTCAGTTTAACGATGATTACCGCGAAAGCAATGTTCGTATATGCATATGTAATAAGAAAACAATACTCATTATACACATCGAAAATAACCTGGAATTACGCTAAATGAAACAAGCGTATTGAATGTTAGAGCTAAAGTACTCTGACTGCCTACCATTCGGTTGAATGATAATGGGATAATAACGGCAGCCGCTGTGTGTTAGCGAACAGAGGTGCTTAACGATTGCCTAACACCATTCACCTAAATGTGCTTTTCAGTTCCTTAAAATCCTGCACATGCATTATACATAACACCATTCATATTGAATATTATTACTTTCTCTAGCTCTGTATGTACAATGTACATAGTGGATAGGTATTGTATTCCACCCAAAAAATCAATACCGAGATTTCACCGGAAATACTTGAATACAATACCTGAACACAAAAAAAACAAAACACTTTTTAAAAAAGGTTCGTGTGTGTCTGTCTGTCTCTCTGTTTATCTGTCTGTGGACAGCACAGCTCAAAAACGAAAAGGCGGTTAAATACCAAACTTGGTATTTAAGTTTGGTGTCTTCCAAGGATGCGACACCCGAAACTACGCTTTACATGGCACATTTTGAAAATATTGTTTTTCTTAAAATGGCTCTAACGATTTTGATTGAAATACCACATATTAAAGCCATTTCCATCACAAATAAAATGTATATCTAGATTTTCTAGGAATAGATTCTGAAGCCTCTTCATTCTGGATGAATTTTGCATAAGTAGTAAACCGTAAGAGACGGACGAACTCTTACTACACAAAAAATGTAGATGTTAAATTACACAATTTACGTCATTCACATTTTCTTCGTGGAGTTTACCGTTTTCGAGATAATTCTTGTTATTAGTTTCAATTGTAAAGTACTTGCCCTTTTCTGAGACAGGAAGTGTCCGTTTTTCTTCTGTTCTACTTCTGTCCAAGCAAAACAGCAATGCCAATCGAATAAAGACAGCTTTTAAAACATTTGACTATCACTTTAGCCTAGTGCATTCCCTTAGTTCCCTTCTACTTATAAGGAACTAAGTAATAAGAACATTCTGCTAATGTTTATCTCGATTAGCATTGTGTAGAAAGAAGAATACTTTTTCGTAAGAAGTTTGTAGAGCAGCTAGAGAGAGTCATGTGAGTGTAACTCATCAGATTTTTTTTAACGAACCCTCAAAAATTCTACATGTACATAACCTCAATTCGGCGTTCGTGAAATTCTATTTTTGTTTAAGAATCTACAAGACAACTTTCACATGAATGCAGATATTATCACAAAGTTAACAATATTATAAAAGTACACTATCACACGGTCTGGGGTTAGATTCTCGGCGTGCTAAACTTATGCTCACCTGTATACATGGTAGACGATTCACGCTGTAATGAATATCACGAGATATAAGTTCTCAAAAGACAAACATTTCATTAAACCGTTGGTTTTAATGTCATTTTAAACGACAGTAACAGAAAGAAAGCGACCCTGTAGATTTCAAAATATTTCTCTGGATTATCAGCATATTTCTTGAACATTAAGGAAATGGCGTGTTTCCTATCAAATCCGACATATAATCTTCCTGATTAATAGCTCATTAAAGATGAAGTTGGAAACCTCTGCAGAAGCAATTATAGCACAGCATGCCCAGGAGTGCTGTAGGCTGAAATCGAAACCTGGATCCTCTGAGAGGCTGACAAGAGCCTTCTATAGATCAGGGATTCCAGCACTATGTTATTCCCCCTCACCCTTCACGCACGTCCCAAAGCGATAACAAACACACGAGTTTATGTTTGCTTCCAACTCCAACGACATAATCCCCATGAGACAGGCTCCATCGCTCAACAAACCTTCCTTGCTGACATTAGTCAGCAGTCTGGATGCTTTAGTGTTATGACTAACTTTTGTAATAGAAGAAAATTACTATTTGTGTTGATAACCTAAGCTCAATAAATTGCAAAATCATCTACATTGGATACATTAGTCCTAAAATACAGATATTCTCATTGTTCATCCACTGCAAACAGACTATAAGATTTCTTCTTCATTCGTTTACAAATCGACAAATTCCAAACAACCATAAAGACACACTAATATTAATATTTTAATAATAAAGCTGTATTTTGTCCTCTACGTCAGAGACTAATGGAAAATGGCTTGAGGTTCTTTTACGTGCCATTTATCTACGACACAGGACCAACGGCATTACTTCCCTTCCGAAGGAAACATGCTAAGGATTTTACATCCGAAAAAAATTCATCGTCCTCCGCCTGATTTGAACCCGCGACCTTGGGTATATGAAGTTAGCATGCTAACCATTACACCACGGAGGGCGACAGAGACTAATAGGAGTCTTTTAAACATAAGATGATATCCAAAGACGTTCTAGAACGGTATACCTCTCAAGTTCTAGTTTATCCACAGGGGATTAAGAGTTTTCATATTTCTATATTCATAAACAAAGGATACTTAAACTTTATAAATATATTGCTATACCAATGATTTCTAAAGAGTTAATGGCAAAAGTAGATGAAAGGACAGATGTGTGGACAGAAGAAATTAAATTCCTACGATATGTTGTGGCTATAACACAGATCCGATAAAAAGTGACACATACGGCATCTCAATTTCTAAAGCTAAGTAAAAGAATTATTAAAACAAACAAATTTCGAGTGGCAGCGAGCTGACTTCTCACCGGGTTCGATTCCCGGCTGGTAAGTGAACGTTTCTTTAACCGGAATCATCCCTATCCCTCACAGGGTCTGGAAGTATGTATGCGAGAGTAAATGGCGTGAGTTTGAAGACAGTAAATGATTAACAAACCAACGATCCGGTGTTCAAGAACCTACAGTCAACGAGTTGTTTCTTAAGTCAAAACCCCCGATATGGCCATAGATGAATGAAACAATAGATAAAAGCAAAACATATTTGACAAGCTACATTTACTTTAGATGCTCTCAAACAAACCAGCAAGCATATTATATGATTACCAAGACAAAATACCAAGAAGTAGATGAAATGCAAGGACAATAATGCTTATTTTGAGGTTGAAAATGAAATATTTATCAATCACACTAGCGCTACGTATTTCGAGGTTTAAAAACCGAAGCGTGACAGCTGTTTTGGTTTCGGAAGAAACATGGAAGAGCGAAATCTAGAAATATTTATAATTCAATAAAAATAGAACGATTTCTTTTGTTGTTTGTGTAGCTACGATTAGACATCATTGTAAAGAACACAGCTTAATCTGTTATTTGAATAAAAAATAGAATATGTACTTTACGGAAACAACATGAAAGTAATTCCTAAGTTTTTAAGGAGTTAGTTGAAATTTTCGTTGAATGAGAGTAGCACTCTAAGCAAAAATAAGAGATTACAATATCTTACCTAATCCGCAAAAACGAGCATTCTCATTCTATTTATGTTGTCGGCAAGCAGTATAACTGTATTCATTAATCCAACAGACCAAACCCAAGATCACAACTTGTATACAACTTTTGGATTATTACTAGCTGGTGATTTCTTTACTCCTGACCAAGCTCAAAACGTCAACGTAACCATAGTCTTCATAGAAGTGTACGTTAAGAGATCTAACATCCACAAAATCTTTTATACTTCTGGGAAATTGGAATGGACGGGAAATTACGAATGAAAATGGATGGAAGTAGTCTCACAAATCTAAGGCTGACATGAGTACTGCTATAAGTAGAGCTTTAGGTTCTCAGCCAACATACAAAAATGCCGGAAAAATCAAAAAAAAAATCATGAGTCAGTTACTTCCAGTTTCAGTGGCTGAGAAAAATTACAGGTAACAGAGTGCATATATCTGGGATTGTTAGCTTTCAATAATATGGAATTGAAACAACAGAAACGTGCAATTGCAGAATGGTAAGCATTTTTCTTTCCTTTAAATTAATAATTTATACTCGGCAAGAAACTACACCAACATATACTACAGTTGAAAGCACAAGAATCATGCATTCTTTCAACTTTTTATACGACTGTAAAACCTGAAATCTTAGTTTAACTCAATTAAAATATATCCAAGTCTGTCGGAGGAAGATGAGATGAACGATCTTGGAAGTATCGATCAGTAACGAAATTCCTAATACCAGAATTAAGGGGCTGGTATGTATGGATGACGTGGCCCAAAGTGCAACTAAAATGGAAATGGCCTGGCCACATGACGAGACTAGAACCGTACATATCCACAAGGATCAAGAACGAGATACATCATATTGGCACGGAGGGTTACTACTCAGTAATGGCGACATTATTGTCATATATAGACAGTTTAGTTTGCATAATTTTTTAAATAATTTACTGTCTAAACAAACTGTTCCAATAGTGGTGAGTTTTTAAAAATACTCACCTAAAAATTCCACTTTTACAGTAAATGAGTCTATAAATGGATCTGTCAAATTATATTTTTATATTTGCTCTAATTAATGTTGAAAAATTAATTTTGAAACCTCCAAAAATCTTGATTTTTCAAAATTTAATACCTTATTTATCAGTATTTGAGCATAATTTCTAAGAAATATTATAACCATTTAAAGGAAATATACTAATTTTGAAACAAATTAACGTAAAATTGCATCATGTGGAAGATTTTGAGCATGAAAAAGTGTAGGAAAAAGTTTGCGAGAAAATAGGTTTAAAGCTTAGAGTGTCTTTTGATATCCATGAGCTTACCCCTCTATAGATTCAATTAATTGTCAATTAAGGTTACCAAAATGATACATTTTCTTAAAATTTAGAATTCATATTAATTTATTATGATAATTTTTAAATGTTTCACAATTTTTTGTCAAATATCAGAAATGCATCAGCTTGAATAATCTTCCGCTTCTTGGCGCTCGTATTTAATAGCTGCTGCTCTTTAACCGGTGCATATGTAGTTACCGAAACTTTGGACAAAGGACTAATGAGAGTTTCAGCTATAACAGAATTAAAACTTTGCAAGGTTTTAACAATATCACTAAACTTTTAAATATATATTCTAGTATATATTAATATTAGCTGCTAATCATGTAAACGAATGCTATGTAGAAACACAATACACCTAAACACCTGACTCTTAGATTTTGAGTTTTTGTTTTTTAATTTGTATCACAGAATGAATGTGTATGTTAAATTTAAATAATTAGATTTAGGGCAAAAATCTAACCTCTCTCTCTCTCTCTTTCTTTCTTCCCTAAATCATGATTTTATCGCAAGTAAGACATAATTACGTAACGTCTTCTGATGAACAAACTTTACTGCGGATTTGATTAACCCAAAACCACTGCAATATCGTTTGCGAAGGGAAAAATAATTTACTCAGTTATATTTTAACTTAAGAAAGAATCTATGCCAGTGAGC
Source organism: Hymenopus coronatus (assembly GCA_030762935.1). NCBI lineage: Eukaryota > Metazoa > Arthropoda > Insecta > Mantodea > Hymenopodidae > Hymenopus > Hymenopus coronatus. The sequence goes on along the minus strand of CM060888.1, from coordinate 115,828,166 downwards.
TGCGTAGATAAATAAATTCCGGGGAAGTGGGAAGCTGTGCTAGTGGAAACGTACAAGAGACGAATACTGCATTTCAAAAAAAAAATGTTTGTGCAAAGTGATTATAAATAATTTCTGAATTTTCTCATTATGGATTTTATAAATATTTTCAATACCAAGAAATCAGAAGCCACAAACTTGCAGGGTTTAAAGTAAATACCTTCGTTTTAAGACATCCACAATGCTATTATTCCAGTACAAAGCTGTTGTTGCATTTCTAGATAAAGAATGATTTTTAATTTTATACATTAGCAGAAAGTTAGAAATAGAGAGCGCTTTTCATCTTAAAAATATTCCTCATGAGACGTTGTTTAATAATTGCAAGTCTAAACATTGTTAAAATTGAACACTTGCAGTTTAAGTATTTATGATCATCAGCCGCGAGGTTTAGCTTTTTATTCTGCTTCGGCTTGTAGAAGGTTCTCATTCCATTTTCTTAGTGGTCTTCCCTCATGTCTTCTGCATTTTTGGCTTATCGTTAAAATTATTCTGTATTTTGCTTCTTTCAGGCATTCTTAATATATGATTCTCACATTTTCGCTGTATTGTTTAGTAAGTGCATTTATCGTTAACACTTTCAATCATTTCCTAACTTCTTCATTTCTAAAGTGGTTTAGAATTGTGTACCTGACTTTAGCTATAAGAAATTGCATTTATGTTGACTCTTTGTCTACTTTCTCTGCCCGTACGTGTAAATAATGTATAGAGAAAGTATTGTAATGCCCCCAAAAATTCGATACTGAAATTTCACCAGAAATACATGTTTTGGGTCCCCCTGAATCCAAAAGAAAGCATTTTTGGAAAAGGATCCGTGTGTGTATGTGCGTGTGTGTGTCTGTGTCTATGGGCAGCATAGCTCAAAAACGAAAAGTTGGTATTTAAGTTCAGTATCTTCCGAAGATGCGACACGAAGATTTTCAAGAAAATCCCCCACCCCCAACTACCCTTTACATGGAAAAATGTTTGATATTCACAAAAATGGCTCTAAGGATTTTGATTAAAATATCGCATATCAAGGATGTATATCTTGAATTTCCTGGGAATAGCCTCAGAAGACTACTTTATTCTGAATGAATTTTACTGAATTTTGTAAAACTGGCAAATCGTAAGAGATAGACAAAAACCTACTTAATAGAAAGCGTAGAACTCTTTAAAACACACAATTTATGTTATATACATTTTTTCGTATAGTGGATCTTTTTTTAGATATTCCTTGTTATTTGTTTCAGGTTTAAAAAACTTACTTTTCTCACACGGGATGTCAACTCCTGTTCATAGAAACAAAGAAACTTGTCACATAGCGACCAGCTTTTGACTAATACTTTAGCTTATGCTACTCCCTTATTTCCCTTCTACTTGCATGGATACAAGTAGTAAGAATATTTATGCTATTTTTTTTTCTCGATTAGCATGAAGTAAACAGAAGCATAAGGTTTTTAACAATGATTTGTTGCAGAAAAGTAGAGAAAGTCATATGAATGGAACATATCACATTTTTTTCTTCTTTCGGGCATTCTTAATATATGATTCTTCCGTTTTCTCTGTAATGTTTATAATTGAATATGTTGTTAAAACTTTTAATAATTTCCTAACCTGTTCATTTTGTAGTGTGGTTTAGAATTGTGTGCCGCGACTGTAGCTATAAGAAATGGTTTTTATGTTGACTCTATTTTTCTTATTTGATCTTTGGCTAATGTCGAGCTTGCACTTCTGCATAGAAAGATAAGTATAACCATTGTTTATACAGCTTAATAGGTATAATATAACTTATTAAGTTTCCTTTGTGATCTGAAACGAAGAAAGTAGAAGTTTTGTAAAACTAAATATTAAAAAGTGCCCATTCTAGCAGGTAATTCCATTCCCCTTCAGGACAAACGCATGTTTTCAAGGTAAATGTGTAATCCCGGCGTCCCTTTATCTGACCTTGCAACCCTTACCCATGCAACATAAATGCCATGCTCACCCCTTAACATTCCACGCTTATCTGTACGGGCGAAAACAAACCTAAAGTAAAAGAGAAGGCACGCGGATAGGGAAGTACTCTTCAAGCGAAACCAACCGCTCTCTCCCTCTTCCGTATGTTCGAGAACTAATTCATGGAGCGTTTAAAACAGTGCGCGATAAATCTCTTTTGCGGAATCTACATAACTTCCCGAGGTTTGGAAAAGCATCTCAACCCTCTTTATTTCGCGACAGAAAGACACACAAACGTACCGGTTAGGGGTTGATCTCGATTTTACAGTTGAAATAAGGGTTGTATTCAGCTGCAGCAAGAGAGGAAGGGATACCAGGCTTATCCATCGTGGTTGAATAAACAGGAACGGGGCTGTGTGTGTTGTTATCTGCTCAGCCACGTTTCCACCCCTTGTTGCTAATACTGGAATACACCCCTTCTAATGTGTAATCAGAAATGGATGTAATGGAGCATAAATATAAGTTGTATCCACTGTGTAAACTGCGTGTATGTAGGGGCCCCTAGTCCGTCATCCACATAGAGCAGGGGGTGATATAGGACACAGAGATGTCAAACGTGGTCACATTATCTTATATAATATCGGATATGATGGGAGACAGATTCATAACCTTTTGATGCATCAGTTCTTTGAGGTTTCAAAGGGCAGTCTGCCTTTATTGTTGTACACGAGTCATATCAAAAGGTGATGCAATATGTCAGCTGAATCAGCACTCACTAGATGGCATATTGCACTAGTGTCCAAAAGCTAAGCATAATTCAATATTTTATTACCAAACTATCACAAGCGTCCAAAAGTTAAGCATGATGCAATATGGTGTTACGAATGCACCACACATGACCTGGAGTACAATAGAGTTAGAAATAGCAAAAAATTTTGATCTGGGGACACCTTTTTAAGCAAACACAATATCTGATGATCATTTCCACAATGACAATGATGGTGCTGAGCGGTTAATATGGGAGGTGACCACAATATGTGGGGTCAGGGCTTCACAGGTCTCGCAGCGACGTGGCATGCTCTCTATAAGGTGGTTCAAAAGGCTTGCAGCCAGCAGTTCCCATTCCTCACGAAGAGCACGTCGGAGATCTGGAAGTGTCCTCGGTAGGGGCTAGTGAACTGCAACTTGTCTTCCTAATGCATCTCAGGCATGCTCTATACGGTTCCTATCCGGGGACATCGCTGGCCAGGCCATGCACTGGATATATATTCCCTCTCGAAATAGTCGTCTACCGGGAGGGCTCTATGCGGACGTGCATCGCCTATTAAGATGAAGTGTGGTCTAACTGCACCTCTGAAAATTGGTTCCAGTACCTCGTCTCTGTACTTCTGGACATTCACAGTACCACCGTCGAAGATATGCAGATATGTACGTCCATTGAACATTATGCCATTCCACAGGAGTACACCACTTCCACAATATGAGCGTGTTTCCACGATGTTGGTGAAATGAAACCGGGTTCTACGTTCTCTCCAGATTATTGTGCGACGAGAATCATTGTTCAAACTGAATCTGGACTCATCTGTGAACAGCACGTCTCTCCATTCATTCAAGGTCCAAAGTTGACGTTGCTGACTCCATTGTAAACGGGACCTATGTGTATTCGAGTGAGTGGGACACACACTGCTGGACATCTAGTATAGAAGTCGCCTGCCCTGAGCCTCCGGTATACAGTTTGCCTCGCAACTCGAACGCCTGAGGCGGCTGCAAGCTCGAAAGACAGTTGTCTCGCGGGCATCCTCCGATGTCTTCGTGCTGTTATGGTCAAATGTCGGTCCAGTTGCGGCGTTGTGACCCGTGGGCGAACATGTACAGGGATCCGAAGAAGTTCTATGTTTTCCGAATTATGCATTACTTTTGGACACTAGTGTAAAATATATCCTCTGTTACGATCTTATCTGACAGCAGAGTCGAACATATAACTCACATAATTATGAATGTATTCTGTGTTTCTAAAGCTGTGTTCTATGCATCTGTAGTTAGCTCCTAAATGCTCGAGATTAAACACTAATATGATCACCCTTAATGTCTTAGTTGGTAATATTTTTCAGGTGATCTTTAAAGGCCACACTCTTCAAGTATCCCCAAAATACGGAATCGTGTACGGTCAAATCTGGAGCTAACTAGCCAGGTGTTCACCTCTAATAGAGATGATTTGATATCGCATTAGGAGGAATAAGGTTCTGTAAGAACAGTTTGTTGCAGAATAGGTAGAACATATAATGAAAAACATAAGATATCGATGGATATTCACCAGGTATAATCGTACAATATTCCTTACAAGGACTTCACGGGCTATTCTTAAAACCAAAAAAATATAAATGTTATATGTCATCTAAATTTCTTTAATATGCGCTGTTTTTTTTTTTTTTGTGGTATTTAACGCCCACTTTAACTACGTATGGCATCGCAGGCGGTGACACTGATGATACAGGAATGATGATGGAGCACCGGTGGAATACGAATGCGGGGGAAACCGGAATACCCGGGGAAAACCCGCCCTAGCGCCGCTTGGGATCGAACCCCAGCCGTCTACGTGAGAGCCAAGTGGTCAAACCACTCGGCCACAGCGCGGCCTGCTGTTTGTTAGAAACATTTTTGATAAGATCGAAAATTTCATTTAAAAGATAGTTTAAAGTGGAGAATTTTTTGAAAAAGTTTGTGTCGCATTCTTAGAAGGTACTGAAACTTAATATCACAGTTTGTATTTAACCGATTTGTGGTTTTTAAATTATGAAAATTGTTCACACTACACACCGAGGCGTGCGCTTTTGGATACGTTTTTGGATTCAGGAAACTTCAAAATCGAAATCCTAACTTAAAAGTTGGCATTCATTTTTCTTTCTTTTTTTCACCTTGATCGTCCAAATGCAATGGAATTTCAAAGCATTGCATGGCACCAGGCTCTTAAACATTTCACTATTGCTTCAGCTTAATGCATTCCCTTATCCCCCTCAACCTATAAATAAACAATGGCATATATAGAGAAATATTTATATATAAATAAATTTATGTATATGTATTGTTGAGGTGGCCGTTATAGCATAGCTTTTGTTTATAGAAAAACAACGTGTTGATTGGCTGGTTTTAGCCATGCTGTAGGGTGGGGGAAGCTTTGGAAGCCGTTGGTTTTAGCGTCGTTTGGGAGTCGTTGAAGTTGTAAGGATATACTAAGAGGACTCCGGCCATGGAACCCGAGGACGCCATGGATGTATAGAGCCCAACAACATAGATTAAGAGTATGTAATAATATTATTGTGCTTTTTGGTTGAATACATTTGTGCAGATTAGCTCCCTGGTCCTCTTTAAGTCATAGTTAAACGTTATTATGTTGCCGCATCCGAGCGCGTCCACCAGTCATAAGCAAAGGTAAAGATCTAGTAAATGTTTAAATATTAAGTGGCTCATGACATATTGGTGGAGGCGCCGGGTAGTAGTGGAAGTATGGAAACATTTCATTTTCGTCTTTGGCAAGATTCTGCCAGCTTTTTCGACAAGTCTTTCAAGATATAGCAGTGTTACTGGTGAAAGTTTATTTTCAGGGTGCTCGTACACAGATAGGTTGGGGCTGTATTGGGTAAAAAGTGTGGGGGTGACAAACATTCTCCAGGTCTTATAAACTCCAGGTACTTTAGGGATTATTATGTATTGCATATTTCATAGAACAAACATTTATAAAATGATGGGCAAGTAAATTAGAATCGCTACATTGTTATTTTCAGGATCCACTTTAGAAGGAGTTTTAATTGTAAATATTAATATCTAAATTGTTGTTTCCACAGAGATCATCGTTACAAATTGTATAGTAGGCTAGGACTGTTTTCTTTTCATTTTATTGTAGTTGTGTTTGTTTGTTGTTTTTTTTACTGTTGTTCAGTTGTGTTTTTTGTTGACAAAGGACATCAACGCTTCCAGGCCGGAAGGCAAATATAGAGAAATATTTGGATATAAATATATATATATGTGTGTGTATGTGACCGTTACAACATAGCTTCGGTTTATAGAAAAACAGCGTTTTGATTGGCTGGTTTTAGCCATGCTGTAGGGTGGGGGAAACTTTTGGAAGCCATTGGTTTTAGCGTCGTTTGGGAGTCGTTAGCTAGCCATGAAGCTGTAAGGTTATACTTAGAACCCCGGTCTTGGAACGCGACGGCGCTAGCATAGATGTATAGAGCCCAACAATATAGATTAAGATTATATAATAAATTTATGTAATAATATTTGTGCTTATTGGTTGAATACATTATATACTTTGGCAGATATTTTCCCTAGTTCTCTCCATGTGTTAGTTAAAAGTTATTATGTTGCCCCATCTGAGCACGTCCACCAGTCATGAGCATGGGTAAAGATCTAGTAAATGTTTAAATATTAAGTGGCTCATGATATGCAATAAAACCATATATGCAAATGCCATATTGTTTAGTATGAAGTATATAGAAGAATAAGCTTTACTAAGAATAGTTTTTTGCAGAGTAGGCAGAGAAAGTAATATGAGTGGAACACCCCAAATTGTTGTCTGTGTAAGTATCAAGTTTGTGCAGTTACTTGTATTCAAATATGTGTCATTAAATAAATACTAAATACTAGACTCCCTGTAGGGAGAGCTTGAACGTTAAAGAATAAATAATTATGGATTTTTTATCGACTTATTAAGAATGCAAGTTTATCTCTAAAACTTACCTAAATATTTTAACGACCTCTGTGTATATTTAGAGTTTTACTTTCTATCTTAAGCGTAGTAAGTAGGGAAGTATTGTATTCCACAAACAATTAAATTTCGAGATTTCACTGTAAATAAAAGTTTTGAGATACACGGAATAAAAAAAAATCTGATGTGTTCCATTCACATGACTTTCTCTACATCTCTGCACAAATTATTGTTAGAAGGCTTATGCTTCTATTTACTTCATGCTAATCGTGAAAATATTAGCAGAAATAGTCTTATTATTTGCTTCTTTATAATTAGAAGCAAAATAAGCGAGTACCATAGGTTAAAATGATAGTCAAAAGCTGGTTGCTATGTAACTGAATTTCCTTTGTGTGTATGAACAGGAGTTAACAAATTCCTGTATGAGAAAAGTATAAGTTTTTCAAAGCTGAAACCAAAAACATGGAATATCTCAAAAACGACCAACTCCACGATAACAATTTATTTAAGATAAATCGTGTGTTATAATGTGCTCTACATTTCTGTGAAAAGTGTTTGTCCATCTCTTACGGTTTAGCAATTATGCAACATTTCGTAAACTTCATCCAGAATAAAGCAGTCTTCAGAGTCTATTCCCAGAAAATTCAAGATATACATATTATTTGTCAGGTAAATATCTTTAATATATGATATTTTAATCAAAATCTTAAGCATCATTTTTGAGAAAGTCAAACTTTTCAAAAACAGTTTCATGTAAAGGGTAGTTGAGGTGGAGGGCTTTTCTTGAAAATGTTCGTGGTATTTAAGTTTGGTATTTAACGGTCTTTCCGTTTTTGAGCTATGCTGGACGCGCGCGCGAGCGCACACATACACACACACACACACACAGACAAACACATGCACCTTTTTCCAGATTTTTTTTTTTTTTGATTCAGGGAGACCGAAAACATGTATTTCCGCTGGAATCTCGGCTTCGAATTTTTTGGGTGTATTACAATACCTTCTCTATACACTATGTATATAGTACGTGCAAGGAAAGTAAAAGTAGTCCGTGTATACTAACTCGATAGTTTAGTTCCACATCTTCCAAAGATGCTGCACGATTATTTAAAAAAAAAATTCACCATCCCCATTGCCCTTTACATAGAACATTTTTTCGAAAATTTTGATTTTATAAAAAATGGCTCTTACAAATTTGATTAAAGTACCTTATGTTTAAGATCTGGATACGGGACGACCACTCGTTCCAGGTTCCCAATTCTGTGGTTTCCTGCCGTTGGCTTCCCGATAGGCTTCTGGCCCCTAGGCATACATTTGGAAGTCCTAGGGGGGTGTCCGTCCTATACATGTGGAGGGTAAGCCGATGTGTAAGATATCTTTATAGCAAATTAAATGGGTATCTTAAATTTTTGGGTACAGCCTCTGACTTCATCTTTATTCTGGATGGCTTTTGTATAACTAAGAGAATGCGTGTAGAATGCCTCAAAACCCAAAATTTATGTTAAAACTATTTTTGCGGAGTTAACTATTAGCCAGATATTCCTTTTGTTGGTCACAATGTTTGCATTATGAAATGAGAATTCGTTATTCCTTTTTATTTCTGCTGTTCAAGCAAAGATAATGGAATTCCAAAGCCATCACATAGTGAACTGTTCTTTAAAGCATTGGCTTAGGCCTACTATGTTCACTTAATACCGTTATATACATGTACATAATGATGCCAATCTATTTATATTTATCTTGATTATCACGAAGTAGATAGAAGCATAAGCTGTTTTAAGAGTATTTTGCTCCAGAATAGTTACAAGAAATATTAAACCGGTACCACATATGACTTTAAACAAAATTTGCTATCTCGTTATGGAAAGTCACTAAAACAGCACTGCAGTATAACTATTGACTTAGATATTTATCCGCATTATTCAAGGAAGTTTACAACAGAAAGTATCTATAGCAGTTGCAGCTCATTCTGAAGCTTTTTGTAGCAACCTCCTTAACAAAGGCCTTTAATGAGCATGCAGTAACCTTCTACTTTCAAGAGAGTTCATCATTAGCTGAAGATGGTGTGGTACATCCTGAGTCATATTTTATTATTCCACAAGGTCATTGCACTGCTCTTGGCACTCCCACGAAAGAAACTCAACTTCCGAAAGCACTACTGAGTTACTCTCGCCTTTATAGCAGCTCCTATTTTAAGCAGGAACTTCTGTACAAATTTATTTATTTCCAACTTTTACCACATGCAAAACAAACGTTTCAATATTGCTATATTATGACAACATCAAAATTAAGTAAGCGATATTTTATAAAGTAAAACTAGATTTTGCAAACAAAACCGAATTAAAATGGCATAATGTTATCATTAAGATCGAAAAAACACTCTAAGGCTTTACCATATGTAGAATTCAAATCTTGAATTTTCCTGTTCATCATGGATGAATTTTACATAACTGGTAATCCGCAAGACATATACAAAATCTTGCAGTACAAAAATTGTAAATTTCGTTTAAACACACAATTCACTCAAATTCATCTTTTCTGGAGTAAACCATTTCCGGGATATTCCTTCATATTTGTTTAAATGTTGATATATACTTTACCATTTCTCAAACAGTAAATCGTCAGTTTTTATTTTATTTTAATGCTAGGCTTGGAAGGAAACCCGATTTTCAACAGCGTTCAGCTATTAAAAGATTTTACTTTCACTTTAGTCTAATGTATAACCTTATTTATATTCGACTTACAAGAAACTAAGTAATACGATCATTTCTACCAGTGTTTATATCGATTAGCATGAAACAGAAGAATAAGCTTTTGTAGGAATAGCTTGTTGCAGAAGAGATAAAATAATGTAAATGGAACACGTCATATTTTTAATTTTGGTGCAGTTGAAATTTGGTTTTGAAATTTGTAGCTTCCTCCTTAAATTGATATATAATTTATAGTTGTGGGTACATTACTATATTTTAAATAAAATTTCAAAACTCTAATGTGTCCCATTCACATGACTTTCTCTACATTTGTGTTACAATTTACTGTTAAAAGCTTATTCTTCCATGTACTTCATGACAATCGAGATAAAATTAGCAGAAAAGGTACTTTACTTGCTTCCTTGTAAGTATAAGGGAAACTAGGGAGTACTATAGTCTAAAGCGATTGTAAATATTTTAAAAGCTGTTGCCTTGTGATTGAAATTCCTTTGTTTGTGTGGCTAAGAGTTGACAAATTCCGGTATGCGAAAAGTTTAGGTAGGTATTTTAAAACTGAAACAAGAAATGTCTCAAAAACAGCCAGCTCCAAGAAAAAAATGTATTTAATATAAAGTGTGCGTTTTAACGAACTCTATATTTTTGTTAAGTAAGTTCTTTGTCTATCTCTTACGCTTTACCTGTTATGCAAAAGTCAAAAAAATTCATCCAGAATAAAGATGTCTTCAAAGGTTATTCCTAGAATATCCAAGATATACATTTTATTTTCCATGCAAATACCTTTAACATACGGCATTCTAAACAAAATCTTTAAGGCCATCTTTGATAAAATCAACATTTTTGAAAAATTTTCCAGGAATGGATATTTGGGAATGGGGAGATTTTCTTGAAAATATTCGTGTCGCATCCATGGAAGATACTGAACTTAAATACTAAGTTTACTGTTTAATGCACTTTTCGTTTTTGAGCTTAGCTGCCCACAGACACACACACACACACACACACACACACACACACACACACACACACACACACTGACGGACAGTCACACAAGCGGCAATTTTTTCTAAAAATGTTTTTTCGTTTTTGATTTCAGGAGATCTCCAAAATATATTTTCGGTGAAACCTCGGTATCGAATTTTTGGGTGCATGCAATACCTTCTCTATACACTATGTGCATAGTATGTGTAGAGAAAGTAAAATGATCATTTCCGAAGCATTTCTCGCTATTGGTGAAAACTTTCCAATACTTTTACTAAGTGGAAAATTGTCATTTGATTTCTTCCTCCTGACCGTGCAATGAGAACGGAATGTCATCAGTTAGCGACCAGATTGTAAAATATTTATCTACCACTTTAGCCTAGTGTATTTCCCTGCTACTTACAAGGTAGCAAGTAATAATACTATTTTGGTTAATGTTTATCTTCAATAATATAAAGTAGATAGAAAGTAAGCTTACGTAAGGATAATTTGTAGCCAAATATGCAGAGAAAGTCATGTGAATGGAACAAATTAAACACACTCACTCCCACATTCATACTTCCTCACTCTCTGAGGAAAAGGAAATGATTCTAATAAAAAGAAATGTCCCCCCCCTGCTGAAATTCAAACCCGGAACTTTGGGTTTGAGAAGCTAAAGTACTAATCACTCGACTGCAGAAGCACTTTTTTCTTTATTCTTATTTTCTAAGCTCTTTTTTCTCATTTGTTTGTATGATTCACAAACATCTAGCACTTAACAAACAAGCTGTGAAACCTTTTGTACCTCAACCTTATTTACTACTTTATTACAGTGCAGTAATTTAAGCGAGACATGAATTACCTTTTGTACTTTGTTCGAGAGTGTGTTGTTTGACTGAAAACTTTACTACACATAGAACATAAAACGACCCAAGCATAAACCTTAAAAAACAATGTAAAAGCTAAACACGGCAGTTAATTAGGGCAATAAAATATACTTAAAGTTGTATTTATGTGGCCACAGACATCTTCTTCACCCTGGGGGTGAAGACGTTTTAGAGGAAATGCCAACTCATAACTGGATGTATGTAGTCTTCAGCAAGTAGAACAAAAAAATCTGATGTGTACCATTCACATGACTTTCTCTATATTCCTGCAACAAGTTATTCTTAAAAAGCTTATACTTCTATTTATATTATGCTAATCAGAAAAATTAGCAGAAATAGTTTTATTACTTGCTTCCTTGTAAATAGAAGCGAAATAAGGGACTTCCACAGGTTAAAGTGATAGTCAAAAGCTGGTTGCTATGTCAATGAAGTTCCTTTATTTATATGGATACGAGTTGACAAGTTCCTATATGAGAAAAGTATAAGTTTTTCATAGCACAAACCAAAAATAAGGAATGTCTCAAAAACGACGAACTCCACGAAAAAATGTATATAAAATAAATTGTGTGTTTTAACGTGATCTACATTTTTTGTAGTAAGTTTTTGTACATTTCTTACGGTTTAGCAGTTATTCAAAATTCAGTAAAATTCATCCAGAATAAACTACTCTTCAAGAGGCTATTCCCAGAAAACTCAAGATATACATTTTATTTATCAGATAAATACCTTTGGTATACAACATTTTAATCAAAATCGTTAGAGCCATTTTTGAGAAAATCAAAATTTTCGAAAAAAGTTCCATGTAAAGGGTAGTTGGGGGTGGGGGGATATTTCTCAAAATCTTCGTGTCGCATCCCTGGAAGATACTAAACTTAAATACCAAGTTTGGTATTTTACCGACTTTTCGTTTTTGAGTTATCGTATTCACAGGCTCACGGACACACGGACACCCACAGACACACACACACACACACACACACACACACACACATTGTGAAAATGCTTTTTTTGGATATTGGGGATCCTAAAATATATATTTCCGGTAAAATCTCGGTATCGAAATTTTTGGTGGAGTGCAATACCTTTTCTATACACTATGTACATAGTGCGTATAGAGAAAGTAATAAAAACTAGATTTTTGGGGCATTAAATATAAAATATGTTCTTGCTAAAACTGGATTAGCTGTTTAGATGGAGTACACCTTAGCTCAATAAAACCTGGTAATAACTAACACTGCAAAACATTAAATAATTTATTATTATCATGAAAATTAGTTTACAACTTCTCAGCTAAAGGCAAAAAAGTAGTGACCCATATTAATTTTAGGTTATATAAGAGTTAAAATACAAGCATACAAACGTATTATAGCAAGTTCGTTTCAACCCGTAAGTTGTACTACATATGGAGTAAATGCATAAATTAAAAATCTGATGTGTTCCATTCCCATGACTTTCTCTACATCTCTGCAACAAATTATTGTTAAAATGCTTAGGCTTTATTTACGTCATGCTAATCGAGAAAAAGCTAGCAGAACTAGTCTTATTACTTGCTTCCTTGTAAGTAGAAGCGAAATAAGGGAGTACCATAGGTTAAAGTGAAAGTCGTATGGACAGGAGTTGACAAATTCCTGTATGAAAAAAGTATAATTTTTTCAAAGCTGAAACCAAAAACAAGGAATAACCCAAAAACAATCAACTACACGAAAAATATGTATATAACATAAATTGCGTGTATTAATGAGCTCTACATTTCTGTTAAGTAAGTTTTAGTCTATCTCTTACGGGTTGCCAGTTATACAAAATTCAGTAAAATTCATCCAAAATAAAGATTTCTTCAGAGACTTTTCCCAGAAAATTTAAGATATACATTTTATTTGTCAGGTAAATATCTTTAATATACGATCTGTTAATCAAAATCGTTACAGTCATTTTTGAGAAAATCAAAATATTTGAACATTTTTCCATGTAAAGGGTAGTTTGGGGTGGTTTTTTTCCTCAAAATCTTCGTGTCGAATCCCTGGAAGACACTTAACTTATATTACCCAGTTTAGTATTTTACCGACTTTTCGTTTTTGAATTATCGTGTTCACAGACACACGGACACACTGACACACGGAGACACACACGGGCCTTTTTCTGCAAATGTTTTTTTTTTGTTTTTTTTTTTATACAGGTGACCCTAAAACACATATTTCCGGAGAAATCTCGGTACCGATTTATTTTGGTGGGGTGCAATACCTTCTCTATACACTATGTACATCGTATGTGTAGAGAAAGTAAAAACACACTAGGAAAGACACTATTAAAAGTCATTCACCAAGTAATAGCTTAATACACTCAGAACACATTTTAATTTAAAATAGGTACCACAAATGTAAGCTGACTCTATTTCTGCATATAATCACCTCCGTTATTTAGCTAACACATCCTATCCAGCTGGCAAAACACAAGGAAAATTCTGTTCAATTATTTATTGAAATAGAACCAATATTGCCATTGATTCATACTGTTCGAAGATGTATTGCTGAGCAAAATCGTTATTCCCATCAAAGGTCATTGATTCAAACAAAAGTGTGTAACCACAGCAAGCCGGTGAGTAAAATACAGGATGTTTCAAAAATACAGGGCAAAATTTCAGGTATGTATTTCCCACATGAAGGCAATCAATATAGTTCATTATAACATGAGTCCGGAAATGCTTCATTTCCGAGTTATGGCCTTTACAGCATTGAAAGTCCCACCTGTAGACAATCAAAATAGTTCATGTCCGGAAATGCTTCATTTCCGAGTTATGGCCTTCACAACATTGGAATTCACTGGAACGTTTTTCTTTCCGCAGGTCTTTGCCGTCAAAGGAGACATTAGGAGGACGCTCTGATAGTTCATTCTGAGGAAGATTACATTCAGTGTTCTTTAGGCGTTAAGACTGTGCGACATGTATTCAAATCAAGAGCTGGCAGAGATACACTTCATGTACGGTAAGGCGGACGACAATGCTGCGCTGGCTCGTCGTTTGTACCAGGAGAGGTACCCACAGCGACAATGTCCAGACCGGAAGACATTTGTACGTCTCCATTCCCGTCTGTGCGAGTATGGAACATTCACCTCTCCTGGTTTGGGAAGGGGACGGCCAAGATCTTCAACTCCAGAAGTGCAGGAGGAGATTCTAGAGGCTGTGGACAGCACTCCTTCTATCAGCACACGACGGTTAGCGTTGCAAGTCAATGTTCCTCATACGACTGTCTGGAGACTGTTGAACGAGTATCAATTGTATCCTTATCATTTGCAACGTGTACAGGCCCTGTCACCAGCAGATTACCCTGCACGAGTTAGGTTCTGTCAGTGGCTCTTGCAGCAGTGTGGTGTAAATCCGAACTTTTCTGCCGTCGTATTATTTACAGATGAAGCACAGTTCATAAGAGATGGCATAACAAAATTCCACAATCAGCATGTATGGTCACATGAAAACCCACGTGCAACTGTTGTATCTCATCACCAGGTGCGGTTCTCCCTCAACATGTGGGCCGGTATCATTGGTGATCGATTAGTTGAACCCCATGTACTTGTAAACAGACTTACGGGGCAAGCGTACACAAACTTCCTGGAAAACACCATTGCTGACGTTTTCGAAGACACTCCACTGATCAATCATCAACACATTCACTTCTTGCATGATGGCGCTCCTGCACACTTCAGTCTTACGGCTCGCCGGTACTTGGATCGAAGGTTTCCTGATCGATGGATAGGTAGAGGTGGCCCAATTGCTTGGCCTCCACGCTCACCTTATCTGAACCCTCTCGATTTCTCCTTGTGGGGCCATTTAAAATCATTGGTTTATTCGTCTCCGGTGCCGGATTTGGAATCCCTTCGGAATCGAATCGTGGCAAGTTGTGAGGACATACGCAATACTCCTGGAGTTTGGGATCGTGTTCGCAGGTCAATGAGACATCGATGTGAGGTCTGTATTCAAGCAGGAGGTGGACATTTGGAACGAACATCTTCTGTAATGACAACAACTTGCGGAAAGAAAAACGTTCCAATGAATTTCAATGTTGTGAAGGCCATAACTCGGAAATGAAGCATTTCCGGACACATGTTATAATGAACTAATCTGATTGTCTACATGTGGGAAATACATACCTGAAATTATGCCCCGTGTTTTTGAAACAGTATACTCTCATTTATGAATTAGACGTACTAAATCGCAATATATTCCAAATAAGCTATCTAATAACAGGACATTGAGGAAGCCCCTACAAACAACGAGAAGCTTTAAATAAGAACCAGTATGTAGGTTAGGCAATTAAGAAGACGAAACTCTTCTCATATAATTTTAAAATACATAGGAAAAAGGGAAAGAATCCATCTACAAGGCATTCTAAACCCAGAGTAAGATATTTCTGCAAATAATTTAGTTTAATACTCATAATTAAAGGGAAAGAGAAGAGTACCAAGAATGTAGGAGAATACAATAAAACTCAAAATTTTCAGTATTAAGGAAATGTTTAACCTGTTTCCATCTTTATACAAATCGAAGGAAACCAAATCCCTTATTTAAGCATTTGTCATGCCTGTCTATGAGCTCTAGGATTCGTGCTCCAATCAACTACCATTAAGTTGAAACACTCAATTTTACCAAGAAAACAAATGGAAATATTTAGAAAACAAATTTGCGACTCATGGTTTTATTGTTCACTTGATCTTGAAATCATCTGTGAGATTGAGGTAAATGATTCTCTAACACTTCTTTTGTGCATTAATTTGTCACCTTATAGTTCCTTTAGTGGGCAGTAAATATGTAGGTTTCAGCTTCCAAGAGTTTTAAGAATAAAATACTCTGACGGGATTTGCACCTCACAGTTCTTTTTGAACAATCACAGATGACACAGTATGGTGAGAAAAATATCAATGAAAATACTTAGTGAACTATTTGACTTTGGACGGAAATCCGACAGCAATCTGTCCCGTTACTTCCTGAATTACGTATAAAGTGATGGTGCTACCTCATTCTACATGAAGGTAAAACTTGAGTCTTGAGGAAGAGAGATGAAAGAAGAGTTGTAACTTTTAGCTTTATTAGATATGAGGCTGGATATAACATAATGAATAAGAAAAATTACAAATTAGAGAAGAACTGGATACAAAGAAGGAAGCCAGATCATTAAACCGATATTAATTAAACTAGACAGTATGTCTAAAGCACACTTCAGCTTCAAACTGTCAAACCAATAACATAACTCCATGGCACGATAGATCACAAAGAACCTTGGCCTACCGCCCAGCCGCTGCATCCCCCATCTCGGTCTAAGACAGACGTCATGGATGGGGTGAGTATTGGAGAGTGAGACGTGGTCAGCGCCTCGAACCTCCCGGCCGGTTAATGCGGTCCTCATGACCTGGGTCCGCTACTTCTCCATCAAGTAGCTCCTCAATTGGCGCCCCAGGGATCTCAAGAGGCTGAATGCACCCGGGCCAGGTCTCCCAGCAGAGGAAAAATCCCTACGCCCGTATTGGGAATCGAACCTGGGTCTCCCGCTGCTAGCTACGCTACCACCGTGCTAAGGAGACGACCCACTGTCAAGCCACTAGCATTTTAACAACCAGAACACTAAAGATCCCTGGAAGAGATGTCAGTTTCAAGAGACAGAATGGGTTAAAGCAGTATATGCTACTAATTTTCACCTCCTGCACAAATCTCATCCAAATATTTGCGAAGATAACTATCCGTACCTATTAAACCATTTGTTATGCATCAGTTCAATGTCATATAATGTAACTTTCATATAACATATAATTCTGCAATGTGATAAAAAGCTGCTTTGCAATGAAGGTTCGTTCAGTATAAGCACAATCATGTAAACAACAAATTAGTTTAGTTCATTCGCTGTTCATCTTTTCTGTTAAGGGAATACACTACTTTAAGTTGCTGAAAATTTGCCTTTAGAATTACACGTCTACAAAACACATGTTCTCTTCAAATATTCAGAATGTTTGCCGTTATGACGAAAAATATATTAATGTAGATAATAAAATTGTCAATAAAATTGTGAGTTTTTTCTCAAATTAGTTAGCATCGATAGTATTTTCATCCAATTGTGGTGAAATGTTTAAGCACTGTACATCCTGAAATATCCAATCATTAAAATTGTCATATAAAGCTTTTACTCTATTATGCGTTTTAAGTTATTGTTTTTAAATAAGAGCAGAAAGTATAGAAATGTATAATTATAGTTTTTTTAAAAATGTTTTTTTTTTTTTAACTGAAACTAAAGTATACAGGCTGTATTTGCATCGGTTTCAAATATATTGCGGATCAAAACGAAACAGTAAAAACAAACAAAGTTCATATGTTGGGTCTAAAGTAGTCTGTTAGAGAGTAATTAAAGAATTTTCCTGTATATTGACATCAATATTATTTCTATTTAAGCGTTGTCCGTTGATTTTAAATTATTTTTGTTTGGTTGATTTTTTGTTGTAGAGCTAATAATAATTAACTGAATGAAAATCTTACGTTGTTGGTTGTTTGTTGTGAAGCATAAATGGTAGAAGAAAATGCATTCCGTGACCAATATACTTTAGATGTATGACCTTGCAAAGGGAATGCATCACGAGCTCGCGAGCTTTATGCATAAAGGCAGACCTTGTTCGCAGAGTTTAGCGCCCGCTTTTACTATTTGTGGCGCTGCAGGCGATGACGCTGGTGATACATGAAATGAAGATGGAGCATCGGTGTGAATGCGATGGTGCGGAAAACCGGAGAACCCGGAGAATTCTCGCCTCTGTGCCACTTTGTCCACCACAAAGCTCACATGCGGTCGCCTGGGATCTAGATTAGAGGCGAGTTGTCTAACCACTCGGCCACTTTGGTTAACATCTAAGGTCGGGGACTTTGCACTAGAAACAACTCATTGTCTAAAGGCTCTTTTTTACGTTGACTTTTTAAATCGTTTTATTTTCCTCTAACACACACATTAACTCTCATATACATACTTCCAGATGGGGAATAGGGAATCATTCTGGTTAAAGAAAAATTCGCCGCCCCAGACGTGCATCGAACCCGGGACCTTCGGGTCAGAAGTCAGCTTTCTGACCACTCGATCACGGAGGCAGTCTGAACCTGCTCATGAGTTCACCAATGCTTGAGAAAGAGTCACTCACTCATTTGAGAGGAACGTTTCGGTTCTAACATTCGAAAACCAAGAGTATTGGCCGTGAAGTACAGCTCTTTGTTATGTGGATACAAAGTCCCCAGCATTTCAGTAAGCAAAGACGTCGATCACATGATGGGTAATTCTGCATCAAAATCTTCTTATTCGTATCACTTTAGCGGGTACAACGATTAATGACTTTGAGTCAAGAAGAATTTTCTGTCATCGCATGTTACAGAATTGTGCTAGGACGTACATTGTTCACTCGCGACGGTATCTTCAACTTGCAAGATACTTACAGCTGGGCCTATGAAAATAGGCATGAAGTTCAATCACGCTGCTGAAAATGTTAACATGCGCTTTAACTCTGTTTAAAAACCTCTCAGATATCGCACTGATTATCCTCGGAATTCGCCGACGTTTTGCAGAGCACAAATGAGAGTCACTTCAGCCAATAAATGCATAGAAATCATAAATGACAGATGTTAACTACACGTAAATAAAACTGAGCGTTGCAACGTTTTAGCTGTTCTCTCTCTCTAATTGGTGAAGTGATGCGCAAATGATCTCGGGGTCCATGGAGCTTAAAGTTACTCGACATTAGTCTTTCTCAGGATAAGGGAAAACCCCGAAAAAAACCTTATTCGGGTAACTCACCCTAAGCGAGATTCAAACTCGCGACCCGTTGAACGTGAGGCAGACACGCTACCACCACGCTACCAAGGTGGTTTTCAACTTCACAGGTGCATGTGATATATACTGTGTATTGTTAGATATGTAGAGGTCTTGGGACTTATCTAGCTTTAATATTAGAAATAAAAGTAATAGTGTCAGTAATCCAGCAAGTTACTTTCTCTACACGTACTATGTACGTAGTGTAAGTATAGAGAAGAAGTTGTTAACGAGATTTCACTAGAAATAAATGTTTTGGGTCCCCCTGAATCCAAAAAAAGCATTTTTGGAAAAGGTCCGGGTGTGTGTGTGTGCGTACGTGTGTGCGTACGTGTGTGTGTGTTTGTGGACAGCATAGCTCAAAAACGAAAAGACCGTTAAATACCAAACCTGGTATTTAAGTTTGGTATCTTTCAACAATGTGACACGAAGATATTCAAGAAAATCCCCCCCCACTCCCAAATACCCTTTACATGGAACTTTTTCGAAAATTTTGATTTTCTCAAAAATGGCTCTAACAATTTTTAATAAAATATCGTATATCAAATATGTATATTAAAGATTTTTACAAGTAAAATGTATATCTTGAATTTTCTGGGAATAGCCGCTGAAGACTACTTTATTCTAGATGAATTTTACGGAATTTTGTATAACAACTAAACCGTAAGAGATGAACAAAAACTTAACACTCAAAAATATTGAGCACATTAAAACACATAGTTTATGTCATACACATATTTTTCGTGGAGTTGGTCGTTTTTGAGATATGCCTTGTATTTGTTTTCTGCTTTAAAAACATTTCTCGTACGGGAATTTGACAACTCCTGTCCTACAAACAAAGGAACTTCAGTCACATAGCAACCAGGCTTTTGACTACCACTTTAACCTATACTACGCCCTTATTTCGCTTCTTATTACAAGGAAGCAAGTAATAAGACTATTTCTCCTTATTTTTTCTCGATTAGCCTGAAGTAAATAGAAGCATAGGCTTTTTAACAATAGTTTGATACAGAGATGTAGAGAAAGTCATGTGAATGGAACACATCAGATTTTTTTTTCTCGTAGTGATAACACTAGTGATGCCAGTAATAATGGTGCTTCTATTTCTAGTGTCACTAGTGGGAAAGTAAGTAAACGAAGAAGAAAAGGAAGCAGGCGCCTTTAGGAACACTAACCAAACAGTCCCAATAGGTATTGCGTATTGTGTTTCAGTACATGGAAGTCAATAAAACAGAAAAAGAACCTATCATTGAAACTGCTAAAGTGGTAGGCTTAAGCAAACAACAGTAAAGTTGCACTGAGATTTCCCATTACGCAAAAAATAAAAACAGGGCAACAGAAATAAAAGCTAGGGAAGGTTGATACTTTCACCTGTGACATAGTTCGTAGACAGGTGTATAGGTTTTATAAAAAAAAGGGCAGGCACCAACAGTGCTAGAATTGCTGCATGAACTTCAAACCCTGTGCAATTTTGCTTACAAAAGGGATTCCTTAGACAGTAGTTAGTGAAGTTAGGGTTCCGCATTCTCATGTTAAATAAAGGCGCGTGATAGTGGCCTGCAGATATCGGTATGGAGTACACTAAATTATGTTAGACAGTAAGGGTATCATATACTTTAATATGATGAATTTTAGTACCATACTTATGATCAGAGAGGAAGTTTGAACCAATTTTCTTATGTAGAATAAGACCGGCCAGGCTTGGAAATACCATGCGGCACTACTGGTATGAGCAACGGTCAACGCAGAGTGCAACCCATTACTGCGAAACAGGTACCACTGCATAACACAAACCATGTCGGTAAGAAGGAATACGTTTGAATAACGTATGTTCACAGAAGTATATTATTAATTGCAAATTTATTCAAAAAGTTAACCTACAACTATCACATTGTTGTAGTCCAGGGATATGAAGCTGAACTGAATCTGTGCGGCATGTAGAAGAACTGTCAAGACTACCTTACCTACCAATCCTACCTGAAATAAAGTTGAAAATAAAAAGTGTAATTGAAACGAGTGTGGTGTATCGCATACAAACTGCTCCTTTAGATCCCAACAAATGCTATTTACCTGGTGATACTGATACGGAATTGATAAAATATTTCAAATATGCTCCGATCACATCGTGAACAATTTTTTTGCATTATAAATTTTGCTTGTCGGAATATAGACATTTTCATTTGAAAGAATTCAAAAGTACATATAGTTATCAGTAATACAGCTGCAGATGAGTAAAGATTTAGTTTAGTTCCTGTTTCCGTTTTTACTAGAAAGACTCTGAAAACATTTAAGAAAGTAAATATATATATGTTGAAATAATGAATTATCTGAATAGGTATGCTTATACGAATATCTCATAAGTCATTGTTGTTATCTGTTTACTTCTCCACGTATGTGTTCTTATCAATGACTTGTTTTGATTCGGCGAGACGGCCGGTCGCAACTTATATGCGGAAAGGCGAACGGTACGAACTTCCTAGCTCTGCCCATGATGTAAGGAAAGTTTGGGATGACAGTAGTTGCTCTTGCTGGTTCCAGCCCCTATGTCGTGTAGAAAAAGAAACATAATTTTGTATGCAGGCGATAGCCAGGGTTGGGTTTAGGGCTGCTTATATTTGTGTTCTAAAAATATTCGGAATCTTTGGCTGATTCACATCACGAGATGAATGTTGAAATATTTGAAACTTGGTTCAAGAAGACACTTTTGAAAAACATTCCTCCTAAGTGTATTATTCTGTTAGATAATGCTAGTTATCATTCCCGACTAAAGATCAAAGTTCCCATCATGTCCAGCAGAAAAGACGAAATGATCAGATTCATGAAAGAACATGACTTAGATTTACCCAGTCCAGTTCCTATAAAAGCCGTGCTTTTGGAGAAAATTCGGGAAGGCAATATACAAAAGGTGTATGTAATAGACGAAATGGCAAAGCACAATGGCCATGAAGTCCTCAGGTTACCGCCATTGTCTCAAACCGATTGAGGTGATATGGGGACGCCATAAACATGCCGTAAGAAAGTGGAATGTGACTGCTTCTATAAGAGATAATGTGTGCAAAGTGTGCAAAGAGATAATGTGTTTGTCGAATATAGATTCGAGTATGTGGGAAAGATGTATTCAGTATAGTATGCAACAAGAGCCAAAATTTCAACTGCGGGATGTTTCACACGACAATGTTTCATTTGTCATACATGTAAGTTAAAATGACAGTGACAGCGAGAAAGGCGAAGACGCAGCGTAATGTAAGTAGAAAATGTGGTTAGATATTATTAGCACTGTGTAGTACTCTCTCTGCCTTTAATAAGAACCTTGCTTAAGTTATTATTGACTTGGTATACAAAGAAATGCGTGTAACGCGTGTTTACTTGGAGAAAACGTGACAACGGTACTTTCTGTATCACTGAATACCTGCAATCTTATCGCAGCCTTTGAAGCCGCACGTGCTAACCTTTTCAGCAACACAATAATACGACAGGACAGCATCATCAAAGGTTCTGCGTAAACGTTTGGTTTCTATTTCTTTCCTCTGCGACTAAATCTACAGACGTATTTACAGTTTCTCAGAAATGAGTTGCATCTTTAATTCATGATATGCCTCTGGCCATCATTCAAAGAATGAGGCACTTACATGATGTTGCCCCAACTCATTTTAGTCGGACAGTATCCAATTTCTTGAATGATAAATGTACGCATAAATGAGTTTGTCGAAGGGAATTCCTTTCATAACCTGCTAAATCTCCTGAATTGAATCCAATCTGCGTCTGGGATCATTTAAAATTCCTGTTTTATAGGATTTCTGTTTTGGATATTGACACTCTTAGAGAACGTAACCACACTTGAGAAATTTACAACAGAGGGCGTGACAGTATGGAACAGAAATTTCCTGTGTATGAAATGTCTATGCTACAATAAGATAAATAGCACAGATCCTATTTAAAATGAACTCCACTTTGAATTTTTATCTTGCGGAACGCTTGGAATAAGACACTAAAATTCACTATTACAATCCAGTAACTTGAGAAATAAAAGCATATAAAGACATTTAAAACCATTGATTTGGACATGAAGAGAAATTTAAGGTTGCATTTTCAGGCAAATTATTGACCGTGAATTAAAAGACAAAAAAGAGGAAGAAGAAAGAAGAGGTCATTTTCAGAACCATCACTTTAACAACTTTGTTACAAATTAGCATCAGAGTTGAAGGTTGTTTCCTCCTTTGTTTACTTACATATTTATTTATTACTTTATTTATTTGCTTATTTATTTACAAAGGAGTCAATTCACCCACAACTTCAAAAGAAGTTTATGTTTAGAATGGAATATTAACACAGATATAAAAATAAAATAGAAACCGACATCTTCAGTTCTGGTATTTAGTAATTGTAAATCGTACTCTTATATTTCTATCATTTAAAAAAAAAAAAAAAGTCTTAGTCCTTTAATTAACCTTCACTTGTTCTTTATAATTTAAATAGTACCAACATAGTCGATGTCATTTTACGATGAATATCGTATTTTTTAATTTTTGATCTGGACTTCGTGCCAGTAATATCTAACTTTCAGAACAAATACCCTCTCGGATTTTTAATTCGGCGAACATTCTGAGAAAAGCTGGCGCAAGCAGTTGTTTCAGCACATATTTAAAGTCACATTTTTCATCGGGCTCTTTCCCAGTCCTGTGCTATTCATCGGTGCTATAGTCGGATACCACGTCGTAAACTATTGTCCTAAACTGTCGTGTTGGGTCACTGGATGCCATCCCCCTCCACCCAGGCAAGTTTAATAGCTGCCTAGATCTTTCTCTTGCAAGTAGCCGCGTACTCCTTTGCTTATGTAAATTAAAGCCGCTTCAGACAAGCCATCTCCAAATCTGTGGGAATCAGCGTCACCTCTTGACTAACACTCCTTAGCTTGTAACATTATGACGACCTGAACTGGGGTATCCTTTCTGTGCTTAGCCCGCTTGATAACGCCGTCACCATCATGAGTAACATTTCATCGTAATTGGATAGGTTGTAAATCTGAGCTTTTTCAAGATTTATTAGTTTTCTGCGTTTTTAATTTATGAAGGTATTTTATGGAGTGCCCTAAACACACTGGAATTTCGGGGCGCATGCCGACAGATTTTAGACACTTTTAAAAGTCTGAATTCAGCGCAATGAATTTAATGCATACTGAGACTGGTGGTCTAATTGTCGCTTATTTATTGTGTATACTAAATTTCATTCCATTTAGAGAAATACTTTGAGATATATATATATATATATATATATATATATATATATATATTAGTTATAAATTCTATTATTATATATGTTGTATTATCAAAATATTACAATCATCTCATAATTTGAGAAAACAGCTTGACATTTTTGAGTTTAGAGAATCGAACCCCTACAAATGTTACGAATTATATGAAGTAAATATAATGAGCGAACTATAAAATGGTTTATAAGTAGGGATCCCAGAGGTAACGCTTATTAATGTTACTTTTCTAGTAATTTCTTGTTTTCCTTTATGTCTTCATTAGCTGAGTTTTAACAGTTAAATGTTAACACCATCACAGTAATATTAGCCTACCTTGCTCTCTCTTTTTAAATAAAACTTGACAACAATGGTTTTCCCAGTCAAATTATGTTAGCACGTGCGGGACATCGAGCCAGTTTTCTCTGATGTCAACTGTAACCTGTTAAACCGGCCCAACAATACAATTACTATGAACAGCATATGATTTAAGGGAGTGAAGTCAATACGTGTTGCGAGTCTGTGAGTCTCGGGACCGGGTTTGTTGTCTTGTGAATATGATAGTGAGATGACATCGAAGCGAAAGTCCGAAGTGTCTTCCTACGTTTTAAAACGCAAATTTTCTTTTGTTACTAGTGTTGAAAATTACATGTTTTGTGATATTTGCAAGTCTACTTTTTCAAAATACCATGGTGGTAGAAATTATATTCAAAAACATATTAAAACTAAGAAACACACAGAAGTAGATTTTGCGAGAATGTCTAGCAAAAAAGTGATTCGTATTTTCCTAACAAGTATATGGGTGACGGTGCTGGCAGCTAAAGAGGGGATATTCGCTTTTCACACGGTGGCTCACAATCAGAGTTTCAGATCAATGGACTGCAGGTCTTCAGTTATTCGGAAGTTATTTGAACCTAGATTTATTTGTGCGCAGACTAAGGTGAAAGCAATAATTTTAAATGTTCTTGCTCCATTAGCTTACACTCAAATAAAAGAGGAACTCTCAGAAGCTATATACATATCAATACTAATAAACTCATCTAATTTTAAGCATATAAAAGTACTTCCCATGTTGGTTCGTTATTTTGTTCCATTAGAGGGGATTAAGTAAAAATAATCGCTTTCTCAAACTTAACGGGTGAAACGTTCTGACATGTTAACGAATCAATGCCTTGTTAACCGATAAAGTTGTATCGTTTTCAGCAGATAATACAGACACTAACTTTAGTGGATAAAAAGAAAAGGGACTAATACCCTTACCGTAAACTTAAGAACAATAGAAAGAGAAATTGTTAGCGTGGATTGTGAAGTACACATATTATTACATAATGCTGTACAAACAGCTGCTGACGTTTTGCCAGTAGGCATTGAATGTATTGTCGGCAAAATTTTTCAACATTTTCACATATACTACTGTTCAAACACTATAGGAGTTTTGCGATTTCGTATAGTGAAATTTAAAAACACATTAGGACTTCTTTAAAACTACTTGAATATATTGAAGCACCATTTACTATTGCAAATTCATTCTTCGGTTCAACCTTTTTTGGTAGCAACTGGATTCCATGGTCTTCATGTAATCATCAGATGTCTCATCACATGTTTATGTCGAATATTGTCAATATACTTGTCAAATCACCACTAAATGCTGAAAAAAATTCATTGTTGCTTCTTGCGTTCTTGTACAATTAACTTGAATTGCTTAACTCTTCAATAAAATACCTTAAAAGGGATAATATTTCAAGAGCAGATATACATTGGATAATAAATGATCTAACCATGGATCTAGATAATCGAAAGACAAGCAACTTTCACACTTTGGTGGAGAAAAATGTTCTCACTAAGTTAGAATCTATAGGTGGAAGGTTTTGAGTTTAAAATCCATAATCTCTATGACACATTCATTGAGTATCTATAGGAATTGAGTTAACTTGTTTGGCATGGACTTCTCTAAAGACACCTTACACATGGGAAGACGTACAGAACTCCCTCAAGTTTATTATAGACAAGAGATTTGATTGTTCATTTAATAAAAATATGTTACTTAATGAAAATGTGCATGTTATGCGTTACGTCGACATTAGGAAAGTATTTTGGAAAACAAACAAATTATCTCCTTTCGAGCGTTGGCAGTAAGTGTTTCAGTACTTTAAACAATCAGGAGTATCACTTGTAAACCTTAGTAAACTGCTAGAATTCTCATTTTGTATTTTGCTGTAGAACGTATATTCTTCCTTGTGAAAGCGCAAAATCGCATGGACATTGACACCCTGAAAGCTGTAATTACAGAAAAACATTATTTCAGCGACTATAAGTGTTTGAATTTTTTTGACTTCCTGTAAAATTTTTACTCTGATTCATGGATCTCCAAAATACAGTTCACAAAACCCAGCGGAGGCGGCAACACTACTTTATAGCAGTGGAACGACTGGAAATACCATATAGATAAGCCTAAAGGTGAGTAGACCACATTATAGTTTCTGTTTATTTGAACCGTTCCGTTATTTTTTTTTCATTTTAAAAATATAGGAAGCTATTTATAAACCTATAAACATTAATCCCTAATATTAAGCATATTTTTATAAAAAATATATTAGTATCAGCATGTATTTTGTCCTATAGAATTTTAATGGAAGTTGAGCAAAAACTGAGACACGGAGAATGCTTAAAGGTATGTAAATACAGTTTTGAGAAAAGGCTGTTTCCTAAAATAGGAAACAGGTGTTATATTATAGGATCTTTAAATGACTGTGGATCCGAAACAAGGGGGATGCTTGTTGACTATGTGGATACCCAAATATCCCAATAACCGTTTAATACAATTTTTTTCGATTTTTTGACCGACCGTGGTAAAAAATTCACTCCCAGTGTCCCTTAAAATTAAAAGTCATGTCTTTCCCTCGAATGGGAGGTATTTAAAAATATGTTTCATATCTAAGGCTTAATGAGGTGAATTATAATTTTAATATCCCATGAACTCCTCTCTCTCGATTGATAAGACAATGTACAAACCATTACACCACAAAGCAAGTGTTGAATTCGAAGTTGAGAAACAAACTGATAGCGTTTCGGTCGCTGCCCTAACTCTAGTATGGCGTATTTCTCTATAGGCGATAAAACTTAAAAAACAAAAATAAAAACATGACACTTATTTATACCGCCGGTTTGCAACTGCATATAAAAGTTACAGCAGATGCCTAAACTAAAAATTGCTTAAGAGGCTCTCCGATTCAATCACCTAAAACTTGATAGTTTGTCAATCAATTTTGTTCAAACTTTCGAGTGTAAAATTTCAACTCATATGCGCAGCAGCAGTTGGAATAAAATTTAAACTTCATAGCCGTCTATGCATGTAAACATTCCTTAATTTTGTACGACTACCAATAGATTTGAAATATGTGAACACTTCATCACCTTCTTCAGCTTCAAAGGATAGTCTTCCTCAAGAAAATCTTAAAATTGATCTCTCTACCGCATAACTGGTTGTCTTAGTTCCGTGGCTTTAGGGTTGAAGAATGACTAAAAGTATCTATTTATTTCTTTTATTTCTAGATGGCTATGGCAGTTTAATTGGATTCGTCAATTAATTATAATATACCTACTAAAAACTTTAAGGATAATTCTAATTGCGGAGGACGATTGATTTTTTCGGGTGTAAAAATCCTTAGCATGGCTTCCTTCGGAAGGGAAGTAAAGCCGTTGGTCCCGTGTCGTAGATTTACGGCACGTGAAAGAACCTCAAGCCTGATAGAGAGGCCTCTGAGCAAAATTAAGGGGTCTTTCACGCCCAATTTAGAATGGGACGCTGAGAACCACAGCAGTTAAAGAGCGTCCATAAATAACACAACATTTTGCAATTCCTTGAAGAAAGCTCATATCAATTACTTAAGATCGTCATCGGCGTGTCTTTGTTAGAGCTTTCATAGCCATAGAGCAGTGAAGGTATAGTACAGCCATTGTTTCATGTAAGTTTAAAGCTGTTTTTACTTTGTTGCATCAATATGAGCTTTAGATTTTATCTTTCTTTTCGTGGTTGGAAGATTAACAGGAGTAATCCAAGCTAATTCAGCTATTGATGTTATACGCCATGATACCTATTATGTTGTAGCTAATTAATATTCATAAAATTAAAGATAAAAATAAAGAAAATACAGGACAAACATAATATAATATGGTAGGTTATGCTCTTCGCATTGTACCATACATCAATTGAAAAACTAGTTAGATAAATCTATAAGACTCTAAAAACATATTCCAAGTGGTTATATTCCTCGTGTAGGATTTGCAGAGGACAAAGCGGTGTCTGGTTGGGTTTTCTCTAGGATCTCCGATTCTTTGCACAATTGACACCACTACCTGCTCCATCGTAACGTTCCCTTTCGACCATTTCAGGCAATTCCGTATCATCTTCCTCACTCAGACATGGAGCTAAACACCCATTCTGGCAACTCTCTCTCTCTCTCTCTCTCTCTCTCTCTCTCTCTCTCTCTGATCCCGAGTCCATTTGCTTCTGAACTGCCATCTTATATCAGGTGCTACTTGTAAGTCCTCCATACTAGAGGCTGAATCGTAGCAGATGAATTTAAAAGAGAGCAACCAATTCGCCTATTCTTTTCATTATGTGTGCGTCCACGGTATCACCTCAAATTTGAATATCGTAATTATATGAGGAATACATTGGATCAAAGCTTTAAAGATTGCACTATATGCACATTACAGTGTTGTAACTCAAGAATTTGAAAAGGAATTATAATATGCATAACACCGCTTGAATAAGTTATGTCAGCAATATGACCTTATAGTAGAGAAACATGACATGCTGAGCCCATTCAGTCAGTAGAGCACATAATTGTTGTGCGAGGGGTCCCGTGTTCGATTTGCGGCAGAGAGGGTGGGAATATTTCTCTAGCCAGTATTATTCCCTACCCTCCCTGGAGTCTAGTTGTATGAATAAGAGAGAAAGAGGAAATTTGTGTGTCGTATGTGTGTGTGTGTGTGTGTGTGTGATCCAGTGTACAAAAAACTCGAGGAATAAATTCCAATGAGAACTGTACAAGAATTAACACCATTGTAGTTAAAGGCGGGATGTAAACGGAACAATCGAGTACTGAAAAAGCTTGCGAAGTTTCCATATATGAGTGAAACTATACATTGAACGTTAAAAGATGAAACAAAAAGGAAATAAGACTAGGATTTTATAAAACATTGGCGATTTGCACTTTATAGAGGTGAGACGAGGGTTATTACAAGGGAAATTAAAAACCTGTTACAAAGAGTAGAGATACACTTTTAAGGAAAACAAGAATGCACAAGACCAAATATGAAATGAAGATATAAGCGCAGAATTCGATAAATAGACAAACTGAAAAATATCAGAATGAAGAGATACAACGATTTAAAGAATTGCAGATTCTAAATTTAAAAGCATTCAGTGTGAATGGATGATCACGTTGAAAGAATAAGACGTTCAAGATTGAAAAACAGAATGATTGGATGATCTCGTTGAAAGCGTGGTAGATTCAACATTAAAGACATCATGATGAATGGTCGAGCGTGTTAAAAAATGGGAGATTTGAGAATGGAAAATATCAGAATGATTGGATGTACATGCTGAAAGAATGTAAGATTCAAGATTGCTTACGGCCGAAATTCCAATATCAATCTATAGGAAGAAGAGATGTCGGTCAGCCCAGAAAAGATGGAGGAAACAATTGTGAGATGGAATGGGCATTATGCTCATGCCTGAAATAGAAGGAGTTTAAATCAATCTTTCATCGCATAGGTTCCTTCATTTGGAAGGCTAATTTTCGTTTCTTCAGACTTTTAAGAAAAATCAAACTTCATGTTTGTAGCAGCATCGGCTGGTGCGTTTTTAGTGCATATGGACGGACTAACGCACAAAGAGACACTGATAAATGCCCTACAAAGCATACTTAACTAAAAACGATTTGTATATGCTAGAAGAAGACCGTCATAATAAATGAAAACAAATCGATTAATATTCCAGAAAATTATACGTAATTATTAAAATTCTTAAGGACTACCTTATCGAAATATTCTCTAATTCAGAAGTGGTAGCTAAAACATGCAATATGCATTTAAATATGTTTTGAGGAATATGCAAATAAATGCCAGAGCTAGCCAATAACGGGCTTTTGTTAATTTAAACTTATTTTAACTCAACATCTTCTGGATAAATACTTATAAAAGGCAGGTGTATTAATATATCACTACTTCACGTAGAATTTAAACGACATTAGCATTAAAACGGTATAAATATTTTACAACTTTCTAGTTTATTTGTAAACGTGGAATAGAGTACCCGCATGTTGTGTAATAATAAACAAACCTAAAAGAAGAAACGAAAGAAAACTTTATTATCCAAAGGTAATACTTAATTTTGCTTCGGGGTCAGCAGGTAAACTGGTCGGTATAACGAAGAGGTAAGAAATCCCTTTAGTAATATTATATCCAATTCCTCCCCACTTCTCACTGTGTCGGCTCAAAGCAAACCTATAATCAGGCAAGTTTGTTGTTATTATCCGCCAGAACCTTATTCTGCTTTTTTGTTGGAGCATTATGAACGTGAATGAAGGTACAGCGATGGACATCTTTATTCCATCACTAACAGTTGATACATACTTCCATTACTTATCTGCCAATTTCAGTAATGAAGTTTTTCTTTTCAAAGTACGAGCTATTACTCCACAAATATATGGCAATTTACTCCTTTATTATTTATTTCTTCACTGTTTATTTTAAATGTTATTTTACAGCCCAAGTAATTAAATTTTCCCACCTGTTCCAACATTTTATTATTTAACACTGTCTTTGATATTTTTATAGATTTTCCTATAAATGCCATAAGCATTGATTTTTCTACAGATATATTTAAACCATGATCTTGTATCAATTTTTGTAACTTGTACATACATTTTTGCAGCTTATCCTCTCTGTATTAACATCATATCATCTGCATATTTAAGGCATTTTATTTATTTTTATTCCTAATGGTATTTCATCTTTTACCATAATACATATTATACTATTATTTGCCATTACCCGTTTGTAAGGTTTATATATTCTGGTATTTCTTACATATATATGTGCGAAGTTACTTATTGAATAGGTCAAAAATACGACGTCAGGAAATTTGATCATTACTGTACAGAGCTTTAATTTCCTCATGTGGGTGTCTGGAAAGAAATTTATTGTCTTCTTACTGGTAAAAGCTTATCGAAATATAGTGGGCGGAAGGATAGAGGGGGAGAGAAGCAAAAAATATTGTGGTTTCAGAAACCACATTTGGGTTCCGGCTGAGCGACCTGATGGATAGTTCATCTTGTCGGATTGGAGTGTAAGTTTCGTTATGATTATAGACTGGAACCCGAGAGGCAGTAAGGCACGGGAATATTATGTCCTCGAGAGGGCGGTAGTAGAAGGGCGAGGAGCCAGAAGTGTTGAATTTTAATTTCCGGTACGTGCACATATAAATACACTCCACATCGAGTGCCGTGCACGTCATGGAAGATCCAAGATTTGTGTGGGAGAGGTTTGCAAACGATTCAGTGGTTCTTCAAAGGTAATGAATCTTTAGAAACCGCCACGATGATATTAGGATCTGCCGAAGATAAACATAATGATTGTTTTTGCAGACTGATTACTAATCAAATGACTCATAATATCTTATCTTCACATGAACTTGCACTAATTCATAACAATTTAGCTGGTTACCTCTTTTAAGGTCATATAAGAGGATTGGATACTTTTAATTTAGGATTTTTGGGGGGTATGTACAACTATTTGGGCGGCGCCGTGGCTGAAGAGTTAGGCCACTCGCCTCCCGCCTAGGCGGCCCTGGGTCGATCCCAAGCGCCCGCTTGTGGACTTGTTGGCCAAACAGCGTCTGGGTGAGTTTTCTCCAGGTCCTCCGGTTTCTCCCACCACTCATTCCACCAATTGCTCCATTATTATCTTTCATAGGATCCATTTCTTTGCATTTCATATCATTCACTTTCTCACGCTCATGCCTGTCTACGGGTTTTGATTTAATCGCTCTGGAGTATTCTATGGACAATGCTCAGAAATCTTTGGGGCAACCACAGATTTGTATCCATCGTAATTGAATCTACTGCTGCCAATGATTTTATTAAATGAATTATTAATTTATCTGAAGAATAATAATCATCGATCACTCGTTCCAGTTCTCCATTCTGTGGCTCCCTGATAGGTTTCTGATTACTAGACATCCGCTCATAAGTTCTAGAGGGGTGTCAGTCCTAAATGCGGAGAGGGTAAGCTGAATATGAAATAAAATTGCACAAGTATTTCGTATTTTTACTTTCTCTATACGTAATATGTACATAGTGTATAGAGAAGGTATTACACTCCACCCAAAAATTCGATACCGAGATTTCACCGGAAATATATGTTTTAGGGTCCCCTGCATCCAAAAAAAGCATTTTCAGAAAAAGGTCCGAGTGTGTTTGAGTGCGTGTGTGTCCGTGTGTCTGTGAGCACGATAACTCAAAAACGAAAATTCGGTAAAATATCAAACTTGGCATTTAAGTTTAGTATCTTCCAGGGATGCGACACGAAGATTTTGAAAAAAAATCCCCCCAACCCAAACTACCCTTTACATGGAACTTTTTTAGAAAGTTTTGATTTTCTAAAAAATGACTAACGATTTTGATTTAAATATCATATATTAAAGATATTTACCTGACAAATAAAACGTGTATCTTGAATTTTCTGGGAATAGCCTCTGAAGACTATTCTGGATGAATTTTACGGAAATTTGTATAACTGCTAAACCGTAAGAGATGTACGAAAACTTACCACACAAAAATTGTAGAGCACGTTAAAACACACATTTTATGTTATAAATAGATTTTTCGTTAAGTTGATCGTTTTTTAGTTATTCCTTGTTTTTAATTTAAGCTTTATAAAAACATACATTTCTCATACAGAAATGTTTCAACTCGTGTCCATAGAAACATGGATACTTCAGTCACTTAGCGACCACCGTTTGACTATCACTTCAGCCTATGATACTCCCTTATTTCGCTTCTACTTATAAGGAGGTACAAAATAAGACTATTTCTGCTATTTTTTTCTCGATTAGCAATAGTAAATAGAAGCATAAGCTTTATAACAATAATTTGCTGTAGAGATGTAGAGAAAGTCATGTGAATGGAACACATCAGATTTTTTTTATCTACCATTAACATTTTTCTTTTAAATGTTTAGTTTAAGTAAGAAAGTGTCATTTCAACGTACAGGAATATAGTTGTAATGTTATATATTGTTGTTATTATTATTATTATTATTATTATTATTATTATTAGTCAACACCATCACGTTATCATTCCTTGCCTGAACGCGAGACCACAACAGCTACCAACACTAGGTATTTTGATGATACTGGGTGATGTACCGTACTGATATATTTCCCCTACTAGTTATTTGTTTTCGAAAACCTTTAAGAATGCAGCGAATCCAATTTATGTCGTTGAAAACAAAACATCAGGCATGCTTAATTGTCGTAATGAACTAATGACACACCTGGTTGCCTAACTGCCCCGTATTTGACCTCTATTACATACTTGCAATGCTTGAAGCTAAAACGAGTAAGTAAGAGAATAATCATCTTGCTTATCAGCGGCAATGGTTATCGGGTCGCACTCAGTGAGACAGCTAAAACGAAGAGGTTTTAACTTGAAGAGTTGAGTTCTGCAACTCTTTAAACTCTTTTATCTGCAAACGTCAAGTACGGTAAAACTGGGCCAATTGGTATTAATGCTACTTATATTGAGTAATATAAATAAATGTAGTTTAAGGACTAACGTAATTCTATAAACAGTGTACTGAGAATGTAGAATCAATGTTACGTTATAAAGTGGAAAACAAATTAAAACATTTAGGCTTTAGGAAAAGAAACAAATCAAAGATGCTAATGCACTGCAAAAAGCAATCGGTGAATTGAGAACGTAATGCGGAAGAAACTGGTACAAAGTGGGGAAATGAGAAAGACGCTCTACTAATTTAAGGAATAAATCAGAATCAGGAAAGCAGAACGTCAAGGGAAACAAAAGGGGAAGGGCATACTATCGTTGCCTCTTTCGTCAGTCCCGTTCAACATATACTCCACTATAAACTTTTGTTGATTGCTTTCGTAGCTCAGTCGGTAGAGCGCTGCTTTTTATGTGAGCAGTCCCAGTTTCAATTCACGTTTGAGCTTGAGAAATGCAAATTTAAACAAGAAGGCTTCTCGGTACGTGCAGAGTGTGATGCGTGTGGTATTTGTACTTTTGTGAAATGAAATGACGTTTTATTTATGGACGCTCTTTAACTGCCGATATTCTTAGCGTCCCATTCTATACTTGGCGTGAAAGACTGCTTAATTTTGCTCAGAGGCCTCTCTATCAGGCTTGAGGTGATTTTACGTGCCGTAAATCTATGACACGGGACCCACGGCTTTACTTCCCTTCCGAAGGAAGCCTTTTACACCCGAAAAAATCCATCGTCCTCCGCCGGGTTTGAACCCGCGACCTTGAGCATATGAAGTTAGCATGGTAATCATTACACCATGGAGGATGACTGTACTTCTGTGTATGTTATTGGTTATTCAGTATCCATTTCTCACGTTAATATTTCAGAATTGCACTCTGCAAAAGCCTGAGCATCTAATTATGCAAAAATCTATATTATTATTATTATTATTATTATTATTATTATTATTATTATTATTATTATTATTATTATTAATAATAATAATAATAATAATAATAATAATGAGCCACGCGACAGCTGCACACACACACCACTCTAAAAGATCCCAAACTAACAACTTCAGGATACTTCACAAAAACAGTACCTGATGAAATGGGAAGGATACCGAATAAAGGCTTGTCACAGTAAACAACCAATCAACAGCTCCAAGATGAATTTATTTAGAATGAAGTAATTGAATTATTACAGATGTTACAATCAGTCTGGAAGAGTTATTATCAAGCACAGATAAAATTCTAAAATGGAACAAACCCCATATCATATAGTATTGCCTGATGGAATCAACTTAGTTACGAAGAATTGTAATCCATTGGATCCTTAATTGGAGCTGAAGTACTAATTTATTAATTGCTTCTTGTAGTCAGAATGTTGCACAGTGTGGAAACACTTCTTAGTACTCTCTTGAGGCCCAAGGAAATGTCTCTTTTTCCGAGTCCTAGGAATTAATAACCAGAATGACACTACCTAAATTGTAAATAATCAGTTTATTTAAAGGGATCAGCATTCTGAGGCAAAGTGACGGAAGAGGTCCGAATGTAATTCTGAATCATCTTTTAGAAAGTCCTGTCAAAGGCTGTAAAGGGACTTAACTCCGCCCGCTTTCCGAAGTCTGCTTCTCTGTGCTATCGCGCCCGAAAGTAAAATGTAAAAGAAACACACTACTAAAAATCTGATGTGTTCCATTCACATGACTTTCTCTATATCTCCGCAACAAATTATTGTTAAAAGCTTATTCTTTTATTTATTTCATTCTAATCGAGAAAAATTAGCAGAAATAGTCTTATTTCTTGTTTTGTTGTAAGTAGGAGCGAAATAAGGCAGTACCATAGGTTAAAGTGAAAGCCAAAAGCTGGTTGCTATGTGGCTGAAGTTCCTTTGTATGGATGGACACGAGTTGGCAAATTCCTGTATGAGAAAAGTATAAGCTATTCAAAGCTGAAACCAAAAACAAGGAATATCTCAAAAAGGATCAACTCTACGAAAAAAATGTATGTAATATAAATTGTGTGTTTTAACGTGCTCTACATGTTTTGTGTGTTAAGTTTTTGTCCATCTCTTACGGTTTAGTAGTTATGCAAAAGTCATCCAGAATAAAGTAATCTTCAGAGGCTATTTCCAGAAGATTCAAGATATACATTTTATTTGTCAGGTAAATATCTTTAATATAGGATATTTTAATCATAATGCTTAGAGCCATTTTATTGAAAATCAACATTTTCGAAAAAAAGTTCCATGTAAAGGGTAGTAGGGAGTGGGTGGATTTTCTTGAAAATCTTCGTGTCGCATCCTTGGAAGATACCAAACTTAAATACCAAGTTTGGTATTTAACCGCCTTTTCGTTTTTGAGCTATGCTGCCCACACACACACACACACACACACACACACACACACACACAGACATACACTCGCAGACATTTTTCAAAAAATGTTTTTTTTTTTATTCAGAGGGTCCCAAAACATATTTTTCGGTGAAATCTCGGTATCGAATTTTTGGGTACCTTCTCTATACACTATGTACATAGTGCGTGTAGAGAAAGTAAAAATTAACATGTTGAAAGCTCATTCATTTCAGTTTCATTACCATGTTTCATTGCGCACCTTCAAAATCTCTACTTATGAGTCGTTAACACTTAGTAATATTCCCTCTCAAATAACTATACAAAAGAGTATCAAGAGTTTATTTCTATGCTTACACGAGAAACATTTTTAAAAACTTTGAAATTTGATTTTTTTTGTGGATTATAGTTCAGAAGAGTACTATCTAACTTCTAATCAGTTTTGCTTTATTTTTGCTTTCTCAACATAGTACATACTATAAAGTACACACGTAGGGAGAGTGTACTGCACTCCACCTAAAAATTCGATACCGAGATTTCACTGGAAATACACCTTTTAGGGTCCAAAAAAACATTTTTAGAAAAAAATCCGTGTGTGTCCGTGAACACAATAACTCAAAAACGAAAAGGTGGTAAAACATCAAACTCAGCATTTAAGTTTAGGATCTTTAAAGGATGCAACGCGAAGATTTTGAGAAAAATTCGCCATCCCAAACTACACTTTACATGGAAAAATACGAACATTGTTATTTTCTCAAAAATAGCTCTAGCAATTTTGATTAAAATAATGTATATTAATGATATTTTCATTAAAAATAAAATTTATATCTTCTGTTCTTTGAAGACCTCTTTATTCTGAATGAAATTTGCATAATTTTGGATAACTTGTAAACTGTAACAGAGAAAATCTTACTACACGAAAAATGTAGATTGTGTTAAAACACACAATTTATGTAATACATTTTTTTCTTGAAGTTGGCCATCTTTAGATATTCGTTATTATTGGTTTCAGTTTTAAAATACTTTAAACTTTCCTCATACGGGAATTTGTCAACTCCTGCAATGCAAAGAAACGGAGTTCAGTCACATGGCAACCAGCTTTTTGACCATCACTTTAGTCTTGTGCATTCGCTTGTTTCCTTCTACTTGCAAGAAAGTAATACTAACATTTCTACTAATGTTTATCTCCATTAGCATGTAGTAGATAGAAGAATAAGCTTTTTAACAACAATTTGTTACAGAGATGTAGAGAATCAAGAGATTCTTTTTACCCAAAAATCGTCATTTTAACCCTTTGTTTCGACGTTTAAAGTTTATTACACATATACCTTACAATTACTGTGTTTTTGTTCTGCACTATTCCTCGATAGTTTAAATTGTGTTAACGGAACGTACCGTTTCTCTTAATCTACT
Source organism: Hymenopus coronatus (assembly GCA_030762935.1). Classification (NCBI taxonomy): domain Eukaryota; kingdom Metazoa; phylum Arthropoda; class Insecta; order Mantodea; family Hymenopodidae; genus Hymenopus; species Hymenopus coronatus. Next base: position 115,790,343 of record CM060888.1, on the reverse strand, counting down.
GATTCTAATGCCGTGATTTTTTTCTTCTCAAATTCTAGGTTTTACAAATAAAACGAATTATTTATATTTTCATATTTGTCCTAAATCATATTACTAAATTATTAAAAATTAAATAATTTCCCAATTTTTCAAGGCTTTCCTGTAAAGTGTTAATAACATGTTTTTTTTTGTTTTTGTTTTTTTTTTTACAAACTGAATAAAGAAAGCCACTGAGTTGATGTCTTTCTTTATGCTCCATTTACGCATGTATTAAGTAATTTTCCTGGAAAGGTACCTCTATGTACAAACCAAATAAATAAAACCAAGTTAAAGTATATGATCCTCTCACTTAAGGATTAATCCATAAAATTAAAAATAAAAATAAAGCAAAAAATAAGACAAACATAATATAAATAAGTAATTAGATACGAAGGGAGTTATATATTCTTTACAAAATAATTTTATAGCGGTATAAAAATTGATAAATTTCCTATAAAATGAACAACCTGAAAACTCCTTCAGATGGGAATTCGATTTCTACTTTTATGTTTATCTTTATGTAATGTTTGATTTGTTTCTTGTCTTGCTGAAACAAATTGTAGATCATTTGATTTTGCTGAAGGTGAAACTGAATTAGTTACTTTGTTGTATACAGTTACATATTAAATAACTAACACATATTCAAAAAGATGCGGTTTAAAGGATACAAAAAGAATGAATATTGCATATCTGACAAATGTACTAATTTTTTTTAACATCGTCACGGAATGTTAAGAACACGTGGATGGTTCGTTCTCCTGCCTTTTAAGCCCCTTATATCCGCGTTTGTCTATACATTAGACTTCATACACTTTGTCTCCGCGCCTTAGCTGATCACTATATAGAGGACAAAGGCTTTTCCCCCACTCTTTATTCCACCGAGTGGAATAAAATTCAGTTTCTTACATGAAGATCCAAATTTTAATATACGTAGTGCGTTTTCTCCCCCGGATTAAACGGTGACTTTTTCCTTCTATGGATCTAATGATAGTTAGCTATTGTTGCTAAATGGATTGCTTATTTCCTTGAGGCATATTTTATAGCAATAAATTTAAACTTGCAAAATGTACGCGAATTCCAATTTGTCAAAGCATACTACCTTTGGTATCCGTGATTATTCAGGAACGTACATTGAAATGTATCTTATAAGACTGTGGCTGGTTCTTGAACGTGTTCCATTCACAAGAACTTTCTCTATATTCTACAACAAATTATTGTTAAAAAGTTTATGCTTCTATTTACTTCATGCTAATTCAGAAACAATTAGCAGGAATAGTCTTATTACTTGCTTCCTTGAAAGTAGAAGCGAAACAAGGAAGTACCTAGGTACATAGCTGGTTGCTATCTGACTGAAGCTCCTTTGTTTGTTTGGACAGGAGTTGACAAATTCCTGTATGAGAAAAGTTTTTCTAAGCTGAAACCAAAAAACAAAGAATATCTCAAAAAGGATCAACTCCACAAAAAATGTATATAATATAAATTGTGTGTTTCAATGTGCTCTACATTTTTGTGTGATAAGTTTTAATCTATCTCTTACGGTTTAGCAGTTATGCAAAATTCCGTAAAATCCATCCAGAATAAATTCAGAGGCTATTCTCTGAAAATTCAAGATACACATTTTATTTGGCAAGTAAATATCTTAAATATAAGAGAATTTAATCAAAATTGTTAGAGCCATTTTTAAGAAAATAAATAAATAAACATTTTCGATTTTTTTCCATATAAAGGCTAATTTGGGGGGGGGGGAATCTTCGTGTTGCATCCTTGGAAGATATCAAACTTAAATACGCTCTTTTCGTTTTTGAGCTATGCTGCCCACAGACACATACACACATGCACAGGGACACACACACACACAGATAGGCAGACACGGACAGTTTTCTTAAAATGCGTTTTTTTGGAATCAGGGGGTCTCAAAACATATATTTCCGGTGAAATCTCGGTATCGAATTTTTGGATGCAATACAATACCTTCTCTATACACGATGTACATAGTACGTATAGAGAAAGTAAAAATGGCTTACACAAAACACTAATATTTATTTTTAAACATCCTTTTTATTGAATAAAATTCAAGATATACATTTTATTTGGCAAGTAAATATCTTAAATATAAGAGAATTTAATCAAAATTGTTAGAGCCATTTTTAAGAAAAGAAATGAACATTTTCGATTTTTTTCCACATAAAGTATAATTTGGGGGGGGGGATCTTCGTGTTGCATCCTTGGAAGATATCAAACTTAAATACGCTCTTTTCGTTTTTGAACTATGCTGCCCACAGACACACACATGCACAGGGACACACACACACACAGATAGACAGACACGGACAGTTTTCTAAAAATGCGTTTTTTTGGAATCAGGGGGTCTCAAAACATATATTTCCGGTGAAATCTCGGTATCGAATTTTTGGATGCAATACAATACCTTCTCTATACACGATGTCCATAGTACGTATAGAGAAAGTAAAACTGGGTTACACAAAACACTAATATTTATTTTTAAACATCGTTTTTATTGAATACAAAAAATAAGGTTACAAAACAAATATCTGAATTAAAAGCTCTGTTGTTTTGCATGTAAACTACAACGTTTTCAATTTTGATCTTTGCATGCCTAACTTTTAAACTCTAGATAAGTAACAAAAATCATGAGAGCTGAAGATGGCATTAAAAATCTATTTTAAAAATAGTTTTACATAAAAACATTCAAGTTATTAGAAACCCATTTCGGACTGCACTGTCTTTAATAATATGTATTTCATTGGTTGTTGCAACGATAGATTACAGATGCTTTCAGATACAAGGATGTACTGAACACCCTACTGTAAGGCAGCAAATATATCGGCTGGTAAAAGTAGAGCAGGACATGTTTTTGGCTAAAGTCTGTGTATGTGTTGGAACGCTTGTCATTCCATGCCTCATAGTTACTTTCTCCGTGTGTATAGTATGTAAGGAAAGTACTGTGTTCCACCCAAAAATTCCACAGCAAGATTTTGAGAATCCGTGTATCCGAGAAGAGCAAATAAAAAAAAAACTCGCATAAGGGTGTGTCTGTGTGTCTGTGAACAGCATAATTCATTACTAGGTCTTCTGAAAAGGAAGAGGAATATCAATAGTTAACAAAATAAAATACAAAGGAAAGGAGTTAAAAATAGTGAACTGCTTTATATACCTGTATCACACTGCACCAACAGCGGCTTCAAGAGGGAAAGAACATAGGCAGTCATCAGGAGCATGTATGATACAAATGAGCCCACAAAATTATCTTTAAATACCATAATATTCTTCTGCCAAGCACTGCTCGTCCCAGTTTTTGAATTAAGGACTGCAACTAATTTGGGACCATCTCTCACTAGGTCATATAAATTGTATAGAGAACGTGAAAAACAGATTTTTCATTAGAACTTTAGACATATAAAAAATGTTGCCATTCAGAAGGCCTACGTCACGGCATCGAAGATTTTCCTCATAGAACAACCCAGACTGCAGCTGTCCTCTACTCAACAGGAAACGGAAGTTCTACAGCTAAGAGTGAGAAAAAGAAAATAAATTGATATTGAATCCTACTCAAACAAAGGAGCTGGATAGGACTAAACGGTATGAGAAAATTAGCAATCCACGGTTTCCAATACAGATTGTGCAGTCGAAGGACTTAGCATGAGTTTTCTCCATGAGGCTTCTACAGAAGCTGTTTGCAGCAAACGCTGTGACCGATATCACTTCAGTAAATGCCCTAAAAGAACACATGCGTTAACGGAATACAGCAAAAAGTAGTAATGCACATTTGTGCGCCTATTCTGCTACTACTATAATTATTGTGGTTGTTATTATTATTATAACTCATTACCAGCATAAATCGTTAAATATTAAATGTTACATTTAAGATCATAAACTTTCAAGGATGCTACGCGAAGAATTTTAAGAAAATTCTCCATCCCAAACTAGCCCTTATAGAAATAATTTTATTTTCTCAAAAATGTTATCTAATTATTGTTACTAAAATACTGAATACTTTATGGTGACAAATAAAAAATATATCTAGAATTTTCTAGGAATAGTTTCTGAAGTTCTCTTCACTCTCTATGCCTTGAATAACTGATAAATATAAGAGATAGATAAGAACATACTACATCAAATATGTAAATCTTGTTAAAGCACACAATGTTAAATGCATTTTTGTCGAGTTAATATTGTTGTTTTAAATCTTTCAATATTTATACTTTTCTCAAAGGGAAATTATTATCCGCTTTTTTTTTATTATTTTTTTTTTATTTTTTTCATCCTGATTAAACAAACACAAGGGAATTTTATTCCATCACTTGGCTGTCAAAATATTTAACTATCACTTTCAGTATTTGTCCTTGTTCCACTTATTCCAACAAGAAAATATGACAAAAAGCCATTTCTGTTAATGTTTATCTCGATTAGCATGAAGTACATGAAGCCTTTGCTAGAATTGTTAGTTGCAGAATAGGTAAATAAAGGCACGCGAATATAACATTATATTTTCCTGTAGTCTGTGTGTAATGTGTAATTTGGAGTTTAGTCCAGTAAAGTCAAGTCAGATACCCTGAGGAATCGCATTTCCATCAGTTCTGTAGCTGTTGAATTAACACTAATAACTTTGGATTGACCTAATTATAGGCTTCTGCTTATCTAGACATATTCTAGGACTTAATCTCTATATTTATGAAACAAAACAAATCGGGTTTCGTTATCCTTCGTAGTGCAAGTTTCCCCCTAGCTAAGTGCTACTTCTACACGTCATTGATCTGGAGCGTCGTACAAGAAAATACGACGATTGTGTTCATGTGAGATCCATTCTCAAGTAATCCTTTGAGAGGCAAGCGAATGGCTTCATCCACAATGGCTAGGAAAGCGCAAACTGCCTTCGTCAAGTACCCTTCGAAAATCCTCCTCCCCATTTCCTATTCTCTAACGATTCTATGCAAAACAGGTTCGCGGTGATCTCGCCTGATGGCGCGCGTATCTGCCGGAGTAACAACCTTCTTAAGGAGTTTCGCACCCTTCAGGAACCCTCTTAAAATCAGAGGGTGATGGGGGATTTCTGAAGACGGAAGCTTAAGAAAAGCCATGAGGGGCGGCGGTGCAAGGACCTGCGACAGGATGTAAATCGAAGCCAGCTTTTTCTTTATAAAGGGAAAGAAGAGAAATTGCCGCAGATTTTCCCAGATATCTCTTTCGTTGATTTAGTTTCTTTGTTACCAGATTACCGCGGTAACTCTGGCATCCCCTAGGGAGAAAAATTTAAAACATTCCAGCAAAAAGAAGGCTTTAAAGCCAATGTGCTTTACCGAACATACTTGTAACTCTATTTGGACCGAATTATTCGTTCGGAAAAAAGTAAACGATTATCGACTTCTGTCCCAGGCATTTTGTAAATTTCAAGCAAAATATGCAGGATTATATCGCAAAAATTACGCAGCAAATTGATTGGATTAGTATTACACTGCCACAGAAGATAAAACACTGATTCTGCTAGAGGCTAGAGAACAATCACACATTTCAGTCTGACTCTACCTATCCAACTCCTGTCCTACACACGGTTTCTGTGAGAAAACAATTAAAATATCACAATTGTCCATAATAGTTGGCCATGCTATGAATCCTGGGACTTAAAGTACCTACAACATTGTATGTCGCCATTGGGGTTGTCACCTCAAAATAATTTGAGATCACCTTGTGGTTTACTGGCAAACATGCAAGCCAGTTTTAGAAATCCAATGCTATGCCGGCATGTTGTCATGGTAGCTCAGTGGTACAGTAGCTGGCTAGAGACCGGGGGATCGGTGGTTCAAATACCAGCTATGGCATTTAATGTTTCAGTCTGACTCTACCTATCCAACTCCTGTACTACACACGGCTTGTGTGAGAAAAATAATTAAAATTACCAATCATACACATTATTCAACACTAACATATAAAGTTCATAGGACTGCAAAACCAAAGATTGCGTAATAGTTACTGCTAGGTTAAATACAATGTGAAGTAACATTTGCACATTCTCAACTACATGTATATTAAGTTTTAGCGCGGTCAACTAAACCGACATGGAAGTTTTTAACTGAGTTTCCACTTTAACTGAAACATCCGATAACTGAAAAGCAAGTATTATTGCCCTCTATTGCTATCCGTTCCAGTATTTGCTGGAAATTATAGCATGATTTCCAAATACTTATATAGTCCTCAGAAGCCTTAAACACTACCATGGAACAAGAGAATCAATGACGTTGTAATACGTTTCTGCCTACCAACATGTAAGCTGAATAAAAAAACTGGGTCCCAATGCAACAGGTTTAGTACTTCAGATCATGAAGGCCTACTAAACAATTTCTACGGTTGCAGCCATAGTTTTAACAGACGTTGTACCATTATGACAGCCATTGGATAACTGAAATGAAATGTATTAAAATAACAAAGTTAAAAAGTTTTAAAATTCACAAGAAATAGCACTTCTTATCAACAGGACATCCGTGTGACTATAGGAAGTAAAAGTTAAAATAGGAAAGTGTAAAGGGTAGTTAGGAGTGGAGGGTATTCATGATTTCGCCACCTTGTAAGATACTTAATACCAAATACCAAGTTTGGTTGATCAACCGACTTTTCTTTTTTGAATTATGCTGTCCACAGACATACGCTCAAGCACAAACACAGAAAGAGAAAGGGCGAGGGGGAGGGGCGGGATTTATTGGATTCAGGGGTGAAATCTAGGCGTCGAATTTTCAGTGGAATGCAATATCTTCTCTATCTACTATGCACACTGTACGCTGCTAGAGAAAGTAGAAATTAACTGTCATATGGCTTTTAAAGGCAAAAAGGAACAAACATGATATGATGATTTTTACTTTCTCTACACGTACTATGAACATAGTCTACAGAGAAGGTATTGTAATGCACCCAAAAATTCTAAACCGAAATTTCACTAGAAATAGGTGTTTTAGGGTCTTCTGTATCTATAAAAAGTATTTTTAGAAAAAGGTCCCTGCGTGTGCGTATGTGTGCCTGGGAACAGCATAGCTGGTATTTAAGTATTGTATCCTGCAAGGATTCGATTTTGATTAAAATGTCGTATATTAAAGAGATTTGCCTGGCAAATAAAATGTATATCTTGAAATTTCTGGAAATAGTCTCTGAACACTACTTTATTCATGATGAATTTTATGGAATTTTGCATAGCCGTTAAACCTAAATGATGGACAAGAACTCACCACACAAAAAAATGTAGATCACATTAAAACAGAAAATGTATCCTATATACATTTTTTTTTTCGCGGAGTTGATCGTTTTTTAGATATTGCTTGTTTTTGGCTGTAAAATAACATTTATTTTTCTCATACAGGGATCAGTCAACTCCTGTCCATACAAACAAAGGAACTTCAGTCACATAGCAACCAGCATTTGACTATTAATTTAACCTATGGTACTCCTTTATTTCGCTTATACTTACAAGGAAACAAGTAATAAGACTATTTCTGCTAACTTTTTCTCGATTAGCATGAACTAAATAGAAGCATAAGCTTTTTAACAATAATTTGTTGCAGAGATGTAGAGAAACTCATGTGAATGGAACACATCAGATTTTTATGGTGTTCAACGCCCACTTCCTAAAAATGGCATTATGATGATAATGATGATGACGATGAGAACTAACTTGGGGTGATTGAATTTTCTTGAGAATATTCGTGTCTCATCCTTGGAAGATGTTGAACATAAAGTTTGTTATTTAACTGACTTTTCGTTTTGAGTTATGCTCCTCACAGACAGAGACACATACACACACATGCACACATACTCATACTAACATAAAGACACACATACGAGTATGCGCAGATGTTTTTTTCTAAAAAGATCCCCGGTAAACCACAAGGAGAGCTCAAATTATTCTGAGATGACATAACATATGGTAGTTTACAATGTTATAAATAGTTTCAAGTCACAGACTTCTTAGTTTAACCAACTATTAGGTCAATCGTTGCAATCATACAAGTCAGTTTCGGAATTTAGTCCGTGTTGGCATCTTACCATGGTAGCTCAGCGCTAGAGCTACTGACCGGAGGCCGAATATACATACTCAAATTTCATCTATGGCATTGAATGTTTCAGTCTGATTCAATTTTTCAATTTTGAGGTATTGTTTGTATGAACAAAGGTTGATTAGCTATGGTAAATTGTAAGGTAACCAATAACGTTTTACAGGTTTTATAGAATAAGTATTCAATATTTTTACCATTACAGGTTTCTACATAAGGAGTAAGTTGAGTCATAAGCTAGCCTGTCATTTTCGTTGCGCTGATATACAGGATGTTTCAAAAATTACGGGGCATAATTTCAGGTATGTATTTCCCACATGAAGACAATCAAAGTAGTTCATTATAACATGTGTCCAGAAATGCGTCATTTCCGAGTTATGGCCTTTACAACATTGAAAGTCCCACCTGTAGACAATCAAAATAGTTCATATCCGGAAATGCTTCATTTCCGAGTTATGGCCTTCACAACATTGGAATTCACTGGAATTCCGCAGGTCTTTGCCGTCAAAGGAGACATTAGGAGGGCGCTCTGATAGTTAATTCTGAGGAAGGTTACATTCAGTGTTCTTTAGGCGCTAAGACTGTGCGACATGTATTCAAATCAAGAGCTGGCAGAGATACACTTCATGTACGGTAAGGCGGACGGCAATGCTGCGCTGGCTCGTCGTTTGTACCAGGAGAGGTACCCACAGCGACAATGTCCAGATCGGAAGACATTTGTTCGTCTCCATTCCCGTCTGTGCGAGTATGGAACATTCACCTCTCCTGGTTTGGGAAGGGGACGACCAAGATCTACAACTCCAGAAGTGCAGGAGGAGATTCTGGAGGCTGTGGACAGGACTCCTTCTATCAGCACACGACGGTTAGCGTTGCAAGTCAATGTTCCTCATACGACTGTCTGGAGACTGTTGAACGAGTATCAATTGTATCCTTATCATTTGCAACGTGTACAGGCCCTGTCACCAGCAGATTACCCTGCACGAGTTAGGTTCTGTCAGTGGTTCTTGACCAGTGTGGTGTAAATCCGAACTTTTCTGCCGTCGTATTATTTACAGATGAAGTACAGTTCACAAGAGATGGCATAACAAATTTCCATAATCAGCATGTATGGTCGCATGAAAACCCACGTGCAACTGTTGTATCTCATCACCAGGTGCGGTTCTCCCTCAACATGTGGGCCGGTATCACTGGTGATGGATTAGTTGGACCCCATGTACTTGTAAACAGACTTACGGGGCAGGCGTACACAAACTTCCTGGAAAACACAATACCTGACGTTTTCGAAGACACTCCACTGATCAATCATCAATCAACACATTCACTTCTTGCATGATGGCGCTCCTGCACACTTCAGTCTTACGGCTCGCCGGTTCTTGGATCGAAGGTTTCCTGATCTATGGACCAATTGCTTGGCCTCCAAGCTCACCTGATCTGAACCCTCTCGATTTCTACTTGTGGGGCCATTTAAAATCATTGGTTTATTCGTCTCAGGTGCCAGATTTGGAATCCCTTCGGAATCGAATTGTGGCAAGTTGTGAGGACATACGCAATACTCCTGAAGTTTGGGATCGTGTTAGCAGATCAATGAGACATCGATGTGAGGTCTGTATTCAAGCAGGAGGTGGACAGTTTAAACATCTTCTGTAATGACAACAACCTGCGGAAAGAAAAACGTTCCAGTGAATGTCAATGTTGTGAAGGCCATAACTCGGAAATGAAGCATTTCTGGACACATGTTATAATGAACTAATTTGATTGCCTACATGTGGGAAATACATACCTGAAATTATGCCCCGTATTTTTGAAACACCCTGTATATTAAGTGTAAAAATGGCCAAAGAGTACAGTGTTGCACCTGAAGGGTTGAACATAAGAGTCTGGTAAAAAGGACAGTAATTTAAAAAAAAAATCTGATACGTTACACTCGCATGACTTTCTCTAGCTACTCTACAAACAAACTTTTTACGAAAGATAATTCTTCTTTCAACACCATGCTAATCGAGATAAACATTAACAGAATTTTATTACTAATAACAAGGAAAACGGTAAGCTCCACGGAGAAAATGTATATGACATAACTTGTGCATTTTAACAAGATCTACATTTTTTGTACTGTAAGTTTTTGTCTATCTCTTGCGGTTTACTATTTAAGCCAAATTAAACAAAATTCATCAAATTAAACAGGCCTTTAGAAACTATTCCCAGAAAATTCAAAATATATATTTTATTGTGATAGAAATGGCTTTAACATGTGGGATTTAAATCAAAATTATTAGAGCCATTTTTAAGAAAAACAATTTTTTTGAAAATTATTCCATGTAAAGGGTAGCTGGAAATGGTGGAATTTTCTTGAAAATCTTCTTGCCGCATCTTCAGAAGAGATCAAACTTAAATATCAAGTTTGGTATTTAACCGTCTTTTCGTTTTTGAACTATGCTGTCCACAGACCCACCCACCCACACACGGACATGTTTCTGAAAATGCTTTTTTGGTTCCGGTTAAAACTCGATATCGAATTTTTGGATGGAATACAATACTTATGTATCCCTATGTACATTGTGCATACGGGGCTAGAGAAAGTAAGCATGTTAGGTTCTAGAATCCAGGTTTATCTTCCAAGTTTTCTTAAAGACATAAAAATAATTCTTGATAACCAAGCTCAATGAAAGGGAAATTTGGAGACACACACACCGTATGAAAAACCCGCCACCGATAACTCAATGTTAAAACTCTTGATGCTCACTCATTTATCCGTTGGAATTGGATTCATTAGACACGCACCACATTGCCAATAAAGTATTCTGATATTCGCTCAAGTAAACGAGTTATAAATTCAGTTACATGATTATAAAATCCTGTCTTCATTGCTCTTTACTAACGTGTCGTTTCGTTAAACTGAAGGTTTAAATAGGATATCCTTAATTTATTAATAAATATAAAGGTTTAGGAGAAAATATTCGAAAACCATAAAATATAAAATAAAGTATTATTAATGTAACATCGAAAATCAACCGTAGACGTAACGTAGACACAGAAGTTTGTAGTCAGTATATGTATAGGCTCATTCACGATGGTTACATTGACATAACCGTAGTACGTTAACATTGAAGCTTGCAAACCCAAGCTTTTGCGTCAAAGTTGACATGCAACGTAGTAAGCAGCCAATGAGAAACACTGCTCAATGTATTATTAAAATGGCTTCGCTTGATGATTCTCTCTCATTTCTCCTCCTTAATTCCTCTTTGATTAAGGGAATGAATCCACCATCGTCTACGACAGACAACCGTTCTTTAAAATATAAAACACAAGCAAATTAGCTACTCTAGTTTGCAAGTGCACGAATACTGTCACACTCTCGTTTCTGCCACCCATTTTAGTTTGCTACTCACTCGCAAGGCGCCGTATCACTTGTTTTAATTTCTAATTGGTCATTGCCTACGTTTACGTTTGTCATTGAGAATACTCATGATGTATTTAATTCTGCGTCTATTTTCTAAGCCAGTGTGTCTACGGTTTCAATGGATTTTAACTCTTGATAAATATTTCTTTCACTACTTCATGCTACTACTTCACGCCTCGCCGATTAGTTCTAATCACCACGTGACATTAAAGTTTAGGTGAGGGAAGAAAAAGTATGGCATTGCCAAATCTCTTACGTTACGTCGCGTTAAGTTAACTCACCTTAAGTCAAACCTAAATAGCTCCATTTTATATACTTGTTACATTTCCACGTTACGTCCCGTTAAGTTATATTACGTTATTTTCATTGTAATTCTGGTTTAACCTCTATGATGTATTATTTTCAACAAGCCATAAAGACATTGGATAGGATAGGGTAGCATAGTATACGGCAGAAGGAACTCGGAATCGAACCTACGCCCCGGGAGAGAGGGAAGAGGTGAGAAGATACCCGGGCAGCAGATTGAAGAACCCCGAAAGTCGGACAGCCACACCGGGAACTCCGCCTCATATAGGGTCCAAAGCGCCCACCAAGAGTGGTCCTCAACCGGGCAACCAGGCGAAGTCGGGGGCTTTGAGCAACCTTTTACCCTGCCACGTGGTACCAAGCACCATCGCTGACATTCCTAAACCTAAAAGAAATCAATGTAATTAAGGATAAATTAAATGACAATGGAAACGACACGCAGGGGCAGGAGATTCAGGGGTAAAAGAAGCATACCGAACATTCGCCTGGCGGTTCGGGGAAGCCCCGAAAAATCCCATGGGTCAGATAACCCGTACCTCTCAAATGCGGGATATATATGAAAGTGTCTGAACCATCCCGCTCGGTATAAATACATTGAAGAATATTTTATTTTTGGCCATTGTTTCTTCTTCCACTTCAGGGATAGGTTATTTTGCCCGTTCCGGCTCAAAGATATCTTCCCATCTTATCCTAGGACACCCTATTGAGCGCCGTCCTTTGGCCTATAATTTAGTGCCTGTTTTGTTATTCTATTGTCATGTATTCTCCTTATGTGTTGGAACCATTGGTACTTAATACCATTTATCTTCTCTGATTAATATTTGATTGAAGTTCCTTTGTTTGTATGGATAGGAGTTGATAAATTCCTGTATGAGAAAAGAATAAGTTTTTCAAAGCTGAAACCAAAATCAACGAATACCTTAAAAACGATTACTCCACGAAAAAAATGCTTATAACATAACCTGTGTGTTCTAATGTGCTCTACATGTTCTGTGTAGTAAGTTTTTATCCATCTCTTACGGTTTAGCAGATATGCAAAATTCCGTAAGATTCATCCAGAATTAGTAGTCTTCAAAGGCTATTCTCAGAAAATTTAAGATATATTTTTTATTTGTCAAGTTAATATCTTAAATATACGAGATTTTAATCAAAATCATTAGAACCATTTTTAAGAAAATCAAAAATTTCGAAATTTTTTCCATGTAAAGGGATAGTTTGGGGTGGGGGGGATTTTCTTGCAAATATTCGTATCGCATCCTTGATAGATACAAAACCAAAATACCAAATTTGGTTTTTAACGGAATTTTCATTTTTGAGCTATGCTGACCACAGACACACAGACACGCACACGCATGCACACACACACACATGGACCTTTAGGTAAAAAAGCTTTTTATTTTTTGATTCAGGGGGACCCAAAACATATATTTCCAATGAAATCTCGTATCGAATTTTTAGGTTTAATACAATACCTTCTCTATACACTATGTACATAGTTCGTATAGAGAGTGTAAAAATTAAACAAGTACAATATGTAAATGTTAAAATTTATACTAATAATAAATAACTATAAATAAATAATAATTAATAAAAATAATAATTATAACTGTATCAGTAAAGATATTAATTACAATTATGTAAAAAAACATAAACCCAAATTAAATAATTGTTTTGTAATATATTTCTAATAATCAATAGAAGGGACGTATTTAATATAAACCTTAATTGTAAATATTTAAAGTGGTAAGTAATTGTTATATTTAAAATATTTAGTGTATCATAGTTTCAAATATTTGTAATACATGTAATAAATGCAATTTTTAAAGTTCTATAAATTATAATGGATTGAAAGGAGACATTAGACACCAGGATGCGGCATTGTGTATATTTATTTGTTTATATATTTATTTTCTTTAGATTATTAGTAGAGCTAGCTATAGTAGACGAGATATTTAACATAAACGTCTTAAATATACTCATGCTGCAACATTTCAAAAGCGTTGGTTATTAAATCTGGATCGGTTTGTAGCCTTTTCAGTTTGTTAAAATTACTCCTCCCCCAAAGATGCCTCTTTTAATTAGGTATGTGGTTTTCCCAGTTATCGTTTTTAATTTTTGGTTTCTTCAGGATGAAAATATGATTATTCCCATAGTTATGATAGGTTTACTTACTTTAATTTGTATGGCTACTGTTGTACAGGCTGTACATAAATGAATATTGGGGTTTTAACTCTTTATAGTATTTATTACATTCAACTTACAGCTATAAATAATATGTCAAATGAAAAAGCAACTCAGTTTTGTTTGTTGGCATAAGTGCGCATGTGCGTTCAATGTTTCTGCCGCAATCCGCTAGACAGCGGTAGTAGCAAAGATGGCAACTAGTAAAAAGAAAGCGTTATGTGTTTTGCAGTTTGCAAAGACCGAATATGCAGTTACTGTGCAACGTGCAAGTTCGGTTGTGATCCTCCTAGTGATAAGACCATTCGTAGATGGTATAATCAGTTTGAAGATACCGGCTGCCTTTGTAAAGGGAAGAGCACGGGACGACCAGGAGTAAGTGAAGAGACTGTTGAGCGAGTGAGAGAGTCGTTCACTCGTAGCCCAAAGAAATCAGTCCGGAAGGCTAGTCGTGAATTACAAGTTCCTGTGTCGACTGTTTGGAAAGTTGCAAGAAAACGCTTACAGCTACGTCCTTACCGCTTACAGTTATTACAGGCTCTAAAGCCGACAGATCACGGATTACGTGCCAAATTCGCAAACGACATGTTGTTTCATGACGATTTTGTGGATCGTGTTGTCTTCAGTGATGAATCGACCTTTCACCTTAGTGGACATGTTAACACTCATAATGTGCGCATCTGGGGCTCAGAAAATCCTCACGAGATGGTACAAATGCAACGAGATTCCCCTAAAGTGAATGTTTTTTGTGCTGTATCCCGGCGAAAAGTTAATGAGCCTTCCGTTTTTGGTGAACCTACTGTAACTGGCACTTCTTATTTGATCTAGAGCAATGGCTCTTCCCTCAGTGGGAAGAAAATGAGCCAGAGAACTTCATTTTCCAGCAGGATAGTGCGCCCCCTCACTGGCATAACGAAGTACACGATTGGTTGAACGTCACTGTACCCGAGCGCTGGATAGGCCGCAAGAGCCCCAATGACAGGGCTTGCTATGCATGGCCTCCACGTTCTCCTGACCTAACGCCATGCGATGTTTACCTTTGGGGCTTCATCAAGAATCGTGTGTACGTGCCTCCGCTACCAGCTGGCCTCCCTGAATTAAGAAACCGGATTGGAGCAGCTTTTGCTACAATTACTGAATACACACTTATCAACGTTTGGGAAGAACTCGGCTATAGACTTGATGTGTGCCGTGTGACAAAGCGTAGTCACATTGAATATTTATAAGCTTCTTGGTAAAACTGTTTGAGTTGCTTTTTCATTTGACATATCATTCATAACTGTAAGGAGTGTAATAAATATTATAAAGAGTTAAAACCCCGATATTCATTTATATACACCTGTATTAATATATGTCATATATTTGAACTGAATATATTTTATTTAATATTAGTGTTATTTCTAATAACTCTTATAAACTCTTCAATGTACCAAAAACAGCTAAGTGATACCTCTCTTGCTTATTGCGGAGATGGTAAGCGATCTATGCTCTCTGAGAGGGGTAAAACGGTCATTTACAGCACTTCCTCACGTACTGCTTTAAGTTTAAATATCTGTTTTAAGTTCTGCAACTCTTTTAACGCAAGAAAGGATTCTCTACAGGGCAGTTGGGGTGCCGGTATATGGGCAGGGATAAGAAGGCCGTCCAGTAAGTGACAGACGATTTGGCATAACCAAAGAATAACGAAAGTTATTAACAAAAAACTTTATTTACAAAGCTACAGTACCTTACTCCATTTCTCAACGTAATCGTCATTGCTATCTGGTATTTATTGTCACGTGATGAAAGGTTTTCAATGCACTCTTTCACCGCTAAAGATCTGAGCCAAGATGTCACTGTCACTTTGAGGTCTTCATGGCTGGGAACTTTTTTCCATCCAAAAAGTTATGTAAGGGGTTCAAAGTGGAACACCGTTTTTCTGAATCCTTTTATCAACATTTGCTTTCAACTCCTCCATAACGATTGATGAACTTCCACTCCAGTCTTTTTCGTACACACATTTCATCCTTGATCAAATTATGTGACATTTCCTCACTGAAGACCCGTTCATTGCATTATCATCATACACTTGCATTATTGGCCTATAAAGTTGAATTGGCCGAACATTTTGTGCATTAAAAAAACGAATAAGTTCTTTGGCGGTAGAAAAGTAAAACACGGCATTGATAAAATTTGATGTGTTCCATTCACATTACTTTCTCTACATCTCTGCAAAAAATATTATTGAATAGCTTATGCTTCTAATTACTTCCTGCTAATCGAGAAAAAATTAGCAGAAATTACTTTCTTCCTTGTAAATAGAAACGAAATAAGGGAGTAACATAGGCTAAAGTTATAGTCAAAAGTTGATTGCTATGTGACTAATAAGAAGGAATAGCCACGAAAAAATGCAGGTATATAAAATAAATTGTGTGTTTTAACGTGCTCAACATTTGTTGTGTGGTAAGTTTTCGTCCATCTCTTACGGTTTAGCAGTTACGCAAAAGTGCGTAAAATTCATTCAGAATAAAGTAGTCTTCAAAGGCTATTCCCAGAAAATTCAAAATATACATTTTATTTGTCAGGTAAATATCTTTACTATACGAAATTTTAATCAAAATCGTTAGAGCCATTTTTGACAAAATCAAAATTTTCGAAAAAAGTTCCATGTAAAGGGTTGTTTGGAGTGGGGGGATTTTCTTGATAATCTCTCTAGTTTGGTTTTTAATGGACTTTTCTTTTCTGAGCTATGCTACCCACAGACACACATAGACAGACAGACACACATGCGGACATTTTTCTAAAAATGCTTTATTTGGATTCAGGGAGTCTCAAAATATGTATTTCCGGTGAAATCTCAGTGTTGAATTTTTGGGTGCATTACAATATCTTCTCTGTACATTATGTACATAGTACGTTTAAAGAAAGTAATAATGGTAACACGTGACAATAAATGTCTTGAAAGAATAGACATTGCGTGGAGAAACAGAATAAGGTATTGTAACTTTGTAAATAAAGCTTTATGTTGATATATTTCGTATTTATTTAGTTATGCCAAAACGTTCGTTACTTTCTGAATGTTCCTCGTATAGTTGCAAACGTATGAATATAATAAATGGTATGTTCACTAAGTGCCGCAAAATTTAATAACTACAAAAAGCTCATTTACAAGCTGGAAAAATGAGAGAGTACGATGTGTTTAAAAATATAGACACCCTATATCGAAGTTATTGAAAACATTGCACTTGAGTGATATTTTCTACTTACTATTTATAAGAAAGCTGACTGTTGTATGTATCTATCTTTCTTCTTGTGTTGTAAACTGCTGGAAGTCTGGATGTGAAATCTTACTCACCTGAAATAAAAGACAAAACATTTCACTTCATATTGAAAGTTGTTACAAAGAAATATTTAATACTACTACTTCAGTCTTCTCCAGAACAAGCTCATTGCTCTTAATTCTATGTTATACTTCTTCTTGCGAACTTCTGCTCTCATTTAAGTCTTTTTGTTCCCGTCAGGAAGAATGACCGAAACAAAAGTAACTGCCAATTGTTCTCTTTGTAATGTGAACGTTATTGTTTTACTAATTACATGACCGTTCTCTGAAAAGATCAATTGTTAACGGACTGCAGAACAAATTATCAGCCCCTAGAGCTTATTATTTCCAAGAGGTTTCATTTTATGACGTCTTTTTGTGCTGTTAATCATTGCAAGCAAGCATAGCCACAACCACACCCACATTTTTCAAATGAAACAGTCTCGGAGAGTAAGGTGATGATAGAATTCACAGTCTGTACAAGCATTCCGCTATTGTGAACTATTTTATAAATTTTATAAATTAATTTTAAATCTTAGATGCTGACACGATAAGTGGATTACGAAAATGATTCTTATATGAAAACGTGTTCCATTCACATATTCTCTCTTCCTATTATGAAAGAAAATATTCCTACATAAGCGTATTCTTCTATCTACTTCTTGGATACCGTTGTAACAATTAGCAGTAATGGTCTTATTATTTAGTTCCAGTTAAGTAGAATGGATATGTGAAATACACTAGACTAAAGGATAGTCAAATCTTTTAAAAGCGGTCCCTATGGGATTTAAATCCCATTTTCTTTGCATCGTAAAAATATAAGTAGAAAAATATTTCATTTGAAGCTAAACAAATTGTTTCAAGACATGCTATAAGAGGTATTAAAGCTCCCAACAGTAAAACAAACCAAAACAAATGATGGTTTCCCATTAGAGAAAAGTTTAACATTTTAATATTGAAAACAATAACAAGAAATGTCTTGAAAACGGTTAACTTTACAAAATAATTGTGTATGACTAAATCGTGTGTTGTAACACATTACATTCTTATGTATTCTTAGGGTTTAGCAGTTATGCAAAATTCATCCATAATGAGCAGGAATTCAGAGACTATTCCAAGACAATTCAAAATATATATTTACTTTGCACAAAAGTATCTCGACATACAAAATTGTAATCAAGATCGTTAGAGCAATTATTGAGAAAATCAAAATTTACAAAAATGTTTCGTGTAAAGGGTAGTTTGGATCAAGAGATTCTTTTAAAAATCGTGTCGTATCCTTGGAAGATGCTGAACTTAAATATTACGGTAGTTGTTTAACTGACCATCGGTTTTTGAGCTATGCTGTTGACAGACACATACACATACATAGAAACATTCTTATCTAAAATGCTTTATTTTTACTCAGAGGATCTCAAGGTATGTATTTACAGTGAAATCTCGGTATTGAATTTTTAGTTCGAATACAATACGTTCTCTACCTTCTATGTATATTGTACAAAATATAAACAGTAAAAAATGCAATGCCTGATCAGGACTCGAACCGCATGTTGATCTTCTAACGCGCACTTAACTTTGCCATGCAATGCAAGTACCTCGGTAGAACCTCAACTCGCATTTAAGTGCCATGATCTTTAAGTTCGCGGCATTCAAAGATGACTTAAAATGTTGCATTTCGTTTACATTTCGGGTTTTACAGTTAACCCCCGCTAGGGTTGATTTGCGTATCTGATTATAAAATTATTCTGAGTTGCGACGTCATCACTGATTTATATATATATATATATATAAGTCAGGTCGTTTGACAAATTCATCGTGTCTATTGCTCATATATCATATAGTAAGATTTGGGAATTCTTAAGCAATATTCTTTTTAAACAACTTAAACTTCCAAATTTGTCTTTTCTCAATTATATTCTCAATTAAGCTGTCCACTTTTCAGCGTTACTTCTTATTCCGTCCACCATAGTAAACTATCGTTCCTCTGTGCGCCTTCTAAGCCCAATTTAGCATACATTTTTATACTACATACCAACTTAAAGGAGCTCTTCTGTTTTCCTTTATTTCTGTAGGTGACCGATCAATTATCTATTGGCGATATCTGTCTTCCTCCATTCTTTGTACTTGCCCATACTACTGCAATATGGGATCTTCCGTTCTATCTAATACCATATTTTCAGTTCCGTCTATTTCTAATTACATGTTGCAGTCGTGATACTCTCAACCTAGCCTTTTTGTTACTCGCCACCCATTATTAGAACTCATGGATGGCGTTTTTTTTTTTTAGGGAATTGTGTCTAGTTTATTTTGGGGTTTTCTTTATTCCATAGGATGCAATTCAAGGACCTTGTTATCCTTCCTAGTCTGATTGATACTAATGTAATTTTTCTATTAATAGCTACCAGAGCACTTTTATGGTTGTGTTTAAGTATTTGAAGTGGTTGGTCGTCTGCTTAGCGCGGTGGCAGCTGCTTACCAAGCGGGAGACCTGCGTTCGATCCCCAGTACCGGCGTGGGGATTTCTCCCCCGCTGGGAGACCTGGCCCGGGATACACTCAGCATCATAAGGTCCCTGGGGGCCAAGTGTGGAGTTACTTGATGGAGAAGTAGCGGCTCCAGGTCATGAGGACTGCATTAACCGGCCGGGGGGCTCGAGGCGCTAACCACATCTCACCCTCCATTACTGCACCCCATCCATGAAGTCTGTAATGGACCGAGATGGGGGACGCAGTGGCCGGGCGGTATGCCAAAGTTCCCCGTGAGCTTTCGTGCCATGGAGATATTTGAAGTGGTTGACACTCTTAATTATTAATGTCATTTATAACCAATCTTCCTCAACAATCATAAATTCGTAAAATTCACTTTCAATCCATTTGCGTACAGGTTGTGAAACTTGTGCTCATTACCGCTCTGGCCTTTTCTTATATTATCTAGTCATCCGCGATGGGTGGATGTGTGAAGGGACGGACGGATGGATAATGAGATTTAGAGTACCTACTTAAGGCTGTTTCAGGGGTTTTCTCTCTTCAGCGGCTTTTTAATTTTTATTAGGTTTGTGAGAAAGGCGGCATACTACTCTCAACACCCAAGATAGCGGGTTCAAACCCGGCGAAGGACGATGGATGTTTTCGGGCGTAAGTCCTTGTTGGTTTACTTCATTTGTTCATACAGCAAAAATTAAATTTCAAAACCTCTTAAAATATTTAACCATCGCTTAAGCCTACTTTTTAATGGAATCTGTATAGTTTTCGATAAGTATGCTACTATGAGTAAACCAATGCTTTAAAATATTCTTTAAATCAAAATCGGACTATATGTCACTCTTTCGGGATGGAAGACCTATTTTTTTCTTTTTATGTAGGTCATCCCCTTCATTTTATCTAAAAAAATATGTGATAAAACCATTTCTACAAAATATATTTACCTCAATTAACAAAAATTGACAAGATTTACCTTTAGCTTTCACCACTGTGTCCTATAGTTTGTCCTTATTAATAGGAGGCAGTTTTAACATACTTGAAAACATATTTTGTAGAAGAGTGAGTAGAGAAAATGCATTATAGTGGAACACATCAAACGTTCTATAATTAAAACTTTCTTAGTCACCTTTTGGATTTTTAAAGAAAGCTCATTTTGTTACTCATGTACTCTATCCAGTTTTACTCTACCACCTATCCTACCTTGCATGTGTGTTCTTTGATAAATACAGTCTTTGATTTCCTTCTTTTCGTTTTCACTTCAACTTCTATGGTCATTTATCTCAAGCTTATTTCTTAAAATCGCTTCTATTTCTTTTAGCAATTCCAACGAAAGAATGGTCTATCCTAAAAAATCTTATGTGTACCATTCACATGACTTTTTGTACATCTCTGCAACAAATTATTGTTAAAAAGCTTATGCCTCTATTTACTTCCTGCTACTCGAGAACAAATTAGCAGAAATAGTCTTATTACTTGTTTCCTTATAAGTAGAAGCGAAATTAGGGAGTACCATAGGTTAAAGTGATAATCAAAAAAGCTGATTCGTATGTAACTGAAGTTCTTTTGTTTATATGGACAGGAGTTAACAAATTCCTATATGAGAAAGGTAAGTTTTTCGTAGCTGAAACCAAAATCAACGAATATCTCAAAAACGATCAACTCCACGAAAAAAAATGTATATAACATAAACTGTGTGTTTTAACGTGCACTGCATTTCTTGTGTACTAAGTTTTATCTAAGTCTTACGGTTTAGTAGCTATGCAAAATTCCATAAAACTCGTCCAGAATAAAGTAGTCTCCAGAGGCTATTCCCAGAAAATTCAAGATATACATTTTGTTTGTCAGGTAAATGTCTTTAATATATGATATTTTAATCAAAAGCGTTAGA
The DNA here is from genome assembly GCA_030762935.1 of Hymenopus coronatus. NCBI lineage: Eukaryota > Metazoa > Arthropoda > Insecta > Mantodea > Hymenopodidae > Hymenopus > Hymenopus coronatus. The sequence continues at coordinate 115,768,718 of CM060888.1, read as the reverse complement.
GCTATTTTTGCAAAAATCAAAATTTTCGAAAAAAGTTCCATGTAAAAGGTATTTTGGGGTGCGGGAACTTTTCTCAAAATCTTCGTATCGCAACCCTGTAAGATACTTAACTGAAATACCAAGTGTTCACAGACAAACGGACACACACATACACGGACCTTTATGTGGAAATGCTTTTTTTTTTTTGGATATAAGGGACCCTAAAATATATATATTTCCGGTGAAATCTCGGTATCGAATTTTTGGGTGGAGTGCAATACCTTCTCTCTACATTATGCACACAGTGCGTGCAGAGAAAGTAAAAAACAAGCAAACAAATATTACAACTGTCTCCCCACACAAAACAAAAACATAAAGCTTAGCTCAAAAATCGGTTTAAAGAATATATTAAAACGCTGCTTTAGTTTACTAATAAATTGTTTTATTTATAAATTTGATATGTTATTAAAGCTGTGTTGTAGTTTTTATTTTCACTAGCCCAGTATGCACAATGTACATAGGGATAGAGAAGGTATTGCACTCCACCCAAAAATTCGATACCGAGATTTCACCGGAAATATATGTTTTAGGGTCCCCTGTATCCAAAAAAAGCATTTTCAGAAAAAGGTCCACGTGTGTGTGTCCGTGTGTCAGCGTGTCCGTATGTCCGTGTGTCTGTGAACACGATAACTCAAAAACGAAAATTCGGTAAAATACCAAACTTGGTATTTATGTTTACTATCTTCCAGGGATGCGACACGAAGATTTTGAGAAAAATCCCCCCACCCCAAACTACCCTTTAAATGGAAAAAATTTCGAAAATGTTGATTTCCTTAAAAATGGCTCTAAGGATTTTGATTAAAATGTATTATATATATATATATGTATATTAAAGATATTTATCTGACAAATAAAATGTATATCTTGAATTTTCTGAGAATGGCCTCTGAAGATTACTTTATTCTGGATGAGTTTTACTGAATTGTGCATAGCTGCTAAACCATAAGAAATGGACAAAACCTTACTGTATGAAAAATGTAGAGCACGTTAAAACACACAATTTATGTCATATACATTTTTTCGTGGAGTTGATCATTTCTAAGATATTCTTGGTTTCTCGTTTCTGCTTTGAAAAACATTTTTTCTCATACAGGAATTTGTTAACTCCTGCCCACACAAGCAAGGAACTTCAGTTAAATAGCAACCAGCTTTTGGCTATCATTTTAACCTATGGTACTCTCTCATTTCGCTTCGACTTACACGGAAGCAAATAATAAGATTATTTCTGTTAATGTGTCTCAATTAATATAGAGTAAATAGAAGCATATGCTTTTAAACTACAATTTGTTGCAGAGATGTGGAGAAGTCATTTGAATGGTACACATCAGATTTTTAGACTAAAAACACATTTTATTTGCTTTTTTGAAGGAAGTTTGATTTCATTATAAAATTAAGTTAAATAATGGATCACAATAAACATATTAGAAAATGCTATTGCAAAGAAAAATTATTCTTGGAATAACTCTCAAATAGAGAGTAGGATACAATCTGATGCATAAATTATTGTTTCCTATAGTAAATCACTTGAAGCTTTTAATTGTAAGGGTTCATAAAGGTTTGGACGACAACCTTTATTCCTTTTTAAAAGAAAGCTTGACATGTTAAAACGTGGATGGTCTTAGTGCTAACAGAGGACTGTTTTGTCTAGTGTATTCCTTACAAATAGTATGATTTATGCTCTGTTTGGGAGGGCTTATAATAAGGCATGCAATCGTAAATCTTGCTGAAATATTGTGGTTGTTAGGACCAGGCGTTGCTACCCAAGCGGTTTAAGACGTTACTTTTCACCTCGTACCGAAGGGCAAATGCTAATAAGAATCATTTATGGCTCAATGAAGCGAAACTTCCACAGACGAATTACCTGATTTTTAATTTTCAATCTTATGTCTGATAAGATCAGCAGAAAGAAATTTTCAAGGGAGCCAAGGAAAACTAAGAGGAGGAAAGCTTTCTATTTTCTCTAGGGAACCATGTGTATGAAATGAAACAGTTTTGAACAACATTAGTTTATTTCCAGGACTGCCAATTCTATATATAATAAGAGGATGTCTTAATGAAGAACTTATAAGACCAATTTGATATATGGTGGTCACCCTTTGTCAATATTTTCTTTTATTTCACCTTTTAATTCATGTATTTGGCAATCGATTGATAACCATACAAATAACACTACTGCACATGAGCAAAATATAAACAGAGTCAATATCCCGAATTAATAGATAAAACAAATGCAGAACAGAAGGTAACAGTCATTTTTTTTCTTTCTCTACACATACTATGTACATAGAATATAGAGAAGGTATTTAATGCATCTAAAAATTCGATACCGAGATTTCATCGGAAATACATATTTTGGGTCCCCCAGAATCGAAAAAAAGCTTCTTTTGGAAAAAGGTCCGAGTGCGTGTGTATGTGTATGTGTGTGTGTGTGTGTGAACAGCATAGCTTAAAAACGAAAAGACCGTTGATATTTAAGTTTGGTATCTTCCAAGGATGCGACACGAAGATTTTCAAGAAAACCCCCCTCCCCTAACTACACTTTACATGGAACTTTTTCGAAAATTTTCATTTTCTGAAAAATTGCTCTAACGATTTTGATTAAAATATCGTGTATTAAATATATTTACCTGACAAACAAAATGTATATCTTGATATTTCTGGACTACTTTATTCTCGATGAATTTTATGGAACTTTACATAACTATACTGTCCACAGACACGCACACGCACGGACCTTTTTTTCAAAAATGCTTTTTCTGGATTCAGGGGAAACCAAAACATGCATTTCCGGTGAAATCTCGGTATCGAATTTTTGGGTGGAAAGCAATACTTTCCATATAAAGTATGTACATAGTACGTTAAGAGAAAGTAAAAATCACTTAATACGTTAAAAGAGTTACAGCACTGGGGAGAGTGAACTTCGCTTTATAAGTCCTGTTGTCAGCGGAAACGAGCAGGTGGCGCCTGTAAAATGAGGGTCGCCCTCCCCCAGTATAAGATTGGCAGATTTTGATTTAAATAGCCCCATTGAGTTCTGCAACTCTTAATGGATCGAGAGATATCTATACACGCCAGGTACGGGACAGTTGAGCCACTGGTATGTATGATGAGATGTTGCAGGTTAAAGCCATGGTCAAATCGTATTCTTCTGATCGGTAATATGACGACGCGGAATATGGTAAATATCAAACCATGCTTTTGGTTTAATTGTTTTTTTACACTATCCATGTGTAGGACAGGTGTTGGATAGGTAGATTCAAACTGAAAAATTCAAAGCCATAGCCAGGATTTGATCCTATCCAACTCCTATTCTACACACGGCTTGTGTGAAAAAATAATTAAACCAATACCCATTGACCATAATACCTAGTTGGCTATACTATGAATCCAAAGATTTAAAGTACTTACAACATGGTAAGTCGCCATTGGGGTTGTCATCAAAATAGTTTGAGATCACCTTGTGGTTTACCGCGAAACATACGAGTTAGTTGAGAAATTCAATGCTATGCTAGCATATTGCCATGGTAGCTTAGTGGAAGAGCAACCGGTTAGAGACCGGGAGATCCGTGTTTCAAATCCCGGCTATGACATTGAATTTTTCAGTTGGACTCTACCTATCCAAACCATGGTATTATCGATATATCTTGCTGAATGATCGCGTAATGTCTGTCTTATGAAGTCTTTTTAAACAATCATTCAGTGCTGAAGGTTATCACTATGCAAAACTGCTCTAAGAGCACTCATATGGAAATCTGATGCTTTGGATTTCTCCCTATGTAATGCTGAATTAAACCAGCTGCTTAACATTGACATTTAAGATTATTCCGACAAGTTCTTTAATAAATTAAAAGGGGATTTGCTTGCACAACAACGCGCAACGAAAGCAATAAAATAACATTAATATGTCATATTAAAACTATTAATAAATACTTCTCTAGTCCTCAAATGACACCACTAAACCTTGTTTACTACGTAAGTAAATAAGAAAAGCAGGTGTTTTTTATGTATTATTTTACGTAGTTTTAACTTCTTGATCATATCGCAACGGATATGTCCGGTAAAATACCTAGTTGATGGTATGTGGGGGACAGTAGCTTCTAAGGACTTACTCTGAACTATCACTTTCAGTTCGACCCAAACAAATGGCTATAGGGCAGTCTAGCTGCTTTCACCATCCGTAGTCAGATGGCGAAGAACAGCCATCCAGCACATCCCTTTATATCATACAAATAGATGGCGCTAAAGTATTATTGAGTTTATCTTATTTAACTATCTGTAAATAGATGGTAACACAATCGCTTTCACTATAGTTTTGGGAGGATAGATGTTTGTTCTTTTTTATACAATATGTAAAAGGAATTTTCGGACTTTTCTCCGTATTGTGAAACCCTTAAACTCTGAAAAATGAAAAAATAAAGTAATAGTAGTTTTATTCTGTTACTATTACAATGTGCTGAAAAAGCACCACATTATAAAAATAAAAGTTCTTCAGGAATAGAAAGAGATTAATTTGGCAATGATACATAGGAAATGTTATATTTTCTGTATTATACCTAAATTGCTGCAAAGGGTGATGCTATTTTTTGTTTTTATTTTGATTTTTTCATTTGTTGGTGTTGTTTTTTTCAGATGTATTCTCTGGAAGGAGCGGCTCGAGTTTTCTAAACGTGGTTTACAGAACGTTTTCTACATATAATATCTTAAAATCCCGGAAATTATTTTGATGACAAAGATGATCTTATGAAGAAAGATGAACATTTTCATGAAATATGAAGACTGTTTAATTCAATAGCACTCGCTTCGAATTGCAAACTAAGACACATTACAGGAGCCACTTATTTTCAAGAAAACCGTTTCATTATCAGATACATTTTAATCGCCAAGGATATTATTTATGTACTTTTGTGGCCAAGAAATAACAATGGCATTCGTTATAAATACAAGGTAGCAACAGATATACAGAATTCTTGCGAGCGGGAAATGATATCTTTAAATTTGTGCAACATTTGTTGTTTTTTCTGCTGACGTTCTTCTTGAATAAGACACAGGTGTGCGACTTTTAAGGCTATGCATTACTTCTATATGCTATAGAATTAGAGATAGCCTTCTTAAGCTACCGGCATGTTTGCTTTGTCAACATGCTATAGCACAGAGTATAAAAACCACATTACAAGATCCTATCATGTGTAATGTGTACTAGAGACGGAAGAGAGATTACTAACAAGGACTGTGCACGCCGATTATTAAGAAGAAGAAGAGATGAATACAAACTATTTATTATTATTCCGTAGACGTTCTATCCGTCCTCTGGAGAACATGCTGATAACACTAAAATCCTTTCTCAGAACCTATACAAGCCTATTGCAACATTATATACAATAGCTAATGTTTTTAACTCTTATGCGTTGAAAATGAATCGTTGAAAATATAGACGCAGCATGAGCATTCTCAATTACAAACGTAAAGGAAAGCAATAACCAATCAGAAATTAAAACAAGTGAACTACGTCATGCGAGTGAATAGTAAACTAAAATGGCTGGCAGAAACGAGAGTGTGACAGCATTCATGGACATGCAAACTAGAGTAGCCAATTTTCTTGGTAGTTTATATTTTAAAGAACTGTTGTGTCATGTAGACGATGGTGGATTCATATCCCTAATCAAAGAGGAATTAACGGAGGAGAAATGAGAGAGAATCATCAAGCGAAGCCATTTTAATAACGCATCAGCATTGGCTGATTCCTACGTTGCATGTTACCTTTGACGCAAAGGCTTGTCGTTTACAAGCTTCAATGTTAACGTACTACGGTTATGTCTACCTCAATGTCAATGTAACCACCGTGAATGAGCCTATACATAAACTGACTGCAAGCTTCTGGGTCTACGTTCGTCTACGATCGATTTTCGATGTCCACGATTCGTAAAATGAAATAAATGTAAAAGAAAAATGTAGGGATGTTACAGAATTCAAGCGATAAAGTATCTCGGCTATCAGGAATTTTAGGCGAGCACTTTTGATATAGAGTGCTTATGAATTTTGAGTTCACATGGGTTTGTAATAGATAAAAATCTATAAGGAATCACTTATGAAACTTATCCGAGTCGCTGCTACAAGTTAATCATATTCCAAGCATTCTCCGTAATATTTACTTAACTATGAAAGAAATGCGAGAAATAAAAATCCGATGTGTTGCATTCACATGACTTTCTCTACATCGCTATTACAAATTAAAGAGCTTATTCTTCTATCTACTTTATCATACTCCATATAAACATTAGCAGAAATGGTCTTAATTACTTGCTTCCTTGTAAGCAGAAAGAAAATAAGGGACAGACTGGGCTAAAATAATAGCCAAATATTTTAAAAGGTTGCCATATGGTTGAAAGCCGTTTCTATGCATAGCCAGCTGTTTACAAACTTCTGTGTGAGAAATATCTAAGTATTTTAAATCTAAACAAATAAGGAGCATCTCAGAAATGTCAACTCTACGGACAAAACGAATATCACATATAAATTAAGTGTTTTAAGTAGATCTGCATTTTTTGTGGAGTAAGTTTTTGTCTATCTCTTACGGTTTACTAGTTATGCAAAATCCAGCAAAATTCACCCAAATAAACGGGTATTCAGAGACTATTCCCAGAAAATTCAAGCCATATGTTTTATTTGCCTTGTAAATGTCTTTAATGTACGGTATTTTAATCAAAATCGTTAGAGCCATTTTTGAGAAAATAAACATTTTCGAAAAATTTTCCATGTAAAGGCTAGTTTGGAATTGGGGGGGGGGGTTCCTCAATATCTTCGTATCGCATCCTTGGAAGATGATATACTTATACACCAAGTTTGGTATATAACGACTTTTCGTTTTTGAGTAATCGTGTTCACAGACACACACGCACACACGGATCTTTTTCTGAAAATGCTTTATTTTGGATATAGGGGACCCTAAATAGTAATCCAGTACTATTGACATTCGAGCACGCAAATGACTGCGCTGATTGTAATTATACTACAAACCAGGAAAATTATTTCAAGTGGTTGTTTGCATTAAAAGCGTATGTGATTGAGTCAATAAAAAGTATTTCCATTCAGCAGAAAAGTAATAAAACTTAGTCTTAAAACATGTGAATTTATGTACCTTTTTCTCTGATACTTCTTGGAATACATAATCACACTTTTGCATGCTTGTTCTTCGTATACGCAGCTTTCTTCTGAACTTCAATTATTTAGCTATGATACATTTTAGTAGAAATTACAAAGAAATATATTTGCAAATTCAAAAAAGTAAAAATGTGGAAAATGTGCAATATTGTTGCACATCTTAATATGATCAACAATACTATACCAGCACGATTGTAGTTCACAAAGTTCAACTATGTGTTCTATATATGTGCTGAAAATTTCAGCTTTCCAGCTCTCATAGTTTCTGAGTAAAAGGTACATAAGTATTGAAAAATACGATTTTGAGAAAACTGAATTTAAAAATACAAATGTTCTAAAAAGGGGCATTGCATAATAGCTTTAAAGAAGCATTTAAATTATATTGAAATTAATTAAAATCCTCTTAATTCCTCAAAAGTATACATTTTCTGAAACTAGCAATAATGGAGGTTTTATTAGTGTCTGAAACAAACAATTTTTTTTTTTTTTTTTTTTTTTTTTTAGCATTTCAGAGTACCTTGTCCTGTTAACTGCAATCGTATTAAGCCTTTGTTTACAAACATTCAAATGAAAATCAATTACGCAACTTTAAAGTGTACTTCAAGATTGTAGGATGTTTAGGAAATGTTCAGGAATGGAAAACCTGTTGGCAATGGATCAATGCTTTTGCTAACAACCAAGTAGTCGGTTTTATATTTTGTTTTTTGTTTTTGTCGTGTTTAACGCCCGCTTTTACTACTAGGCACTGCAGGCATGACAGTGGTGATACATGGAACGAAGATGGATCATCGGTGAAATGTGATAGCCGGGGAAAGAACCCGGAGAAAACCCGCCCATACGCCTCTTTATCCACCACAAATCTCACATGCGGTCGATAGTTGATAGGCGAGTGGTCTAACCACTCTGCCATGGCGCGGCCAAATAGTCGTTGCAGAAGAAATTGAACGTGTATAGCATAAGGTAAAAAAAATGTTATAAGAACATAATTGGGTCTAAAAGTAAATATAGACAAAGCAATTTATTATAAAGAATGTTGAACAAAGACTAAAAATTATATTTTGAAGGAACCAAACATTTTCTATAAAAGGTTGTGAAGAATGTTAGCACTTAGGAGTTAGTACTGATACAGAAGGAAGATATAAGAATAAATAAAGCAACGTAAAGCAACAACATCTATGTTATATAGGAAACAGAAGTGTACAAAAGCAACTAACAACTGAAATTTCTCATTAGTAAGAAATATTGTCACATATGGTACTGAAATTCAGAACCTTAATAAATATTTAACATCTATGGGAAGATATTTACGTTCAGTAAGTTATTTAAGGTTAGCAAAAACTAGAAACACCGCTATTAAAGAAGAAATGAAAGTTAAGAAATTTGTGGTAGAATATGTAAAATATGAACAAGTAAACTAGTATATACCATCAGGTAAATGCCACAGCAAAGAATACCCAGAAAAAGATGGGGGTGGTGCTCACCTGGGAGAAGAGGAAGGGGTAGGCTATAGACCCTGAAATAAATGATAAGGATACGTAGAGGGGGAAAATAAAACTTGAGGAGCAAAAGGATGTTTAAACAGTGTAATTCTGTATATAAAATTAGTGTAAATACTTATCGTTATTATCATCATAATCATTATCGTCATTATTATACGTTCGGAAAGTAATAATTCCATGGCATGACAGCTCACAAAGAACCTTGACAGGCGTCATGGATGGAGTGCAGTATTCGAGGGTGAGACATGGTCGCCACCTCGGATCCTTCTCCCCGACCGGTTAATGTGGTCCTCATGACCTGGAGCCGCTACTTATCCATCAAATAGCTCCTCAATTGCCCCCCCCCCCACCAGGGACCTCACGAGGCTGAGTGCACCCCAGACTAGGTCTCGCAGCGCGGGAAACATCCCCACGCCGGTACTGGGAATCGAACGCAAGTCTGCCGCTTGGTAAGCAGCTGCGATACTACCTCGCTAAGGAGATGAACCGTTTGGAAAGCAATACTCAAAGTAAAATAAGAAATGAAAGGAAACAAAATTTTCCTGAAGTATTCCTGAAATAAGAGCTACACACTACCTTCCTTTTTAAAACACTTGAGAGAATCTTAAGGAAGGGAAAGTGTGGGCAAGTCGTCATGAGTTACGACGCCACCACCCTTCATCCTCCCCAGTCAATTCGCCCCTCTGTCAGCACCCGTTAACTCCTCCTGCACTTCTTAAATTGCGAAATGCTTCAAAAAACGACGTCGGCAAGGGAAGGGTGGTCGGTCTCTATTTTACGAGGGAGAAGAGGAAAGGAGAAATATTGCATCAAGGGAACTGGCGGCAGACAATCCCGGCACATGCAAATGTTTAACAATGAAAACTGTTTTGCATTTTAAAAGCTAAGAAGAAAATGAAAGAAACAAGAGAATGCCAGTTTTCCATCCCAAATTCTGTTAGGGAGGTGAGGTTGTAGTCGTGCCAAACGCAATGCAGCTTCGACAATGAGTCGCTTTTATAACATTTCCTTCCCCTACTGTTTCTTCGGTTGTTTATTGAGTAATCAGGAAAATAGTTTGCAGAATCGTGAAATGTGAAGAGAATTAAGACAATAAACGTCCGTTTTACTTTCTCTACACGAACTACGTACATAGTGTATAGAGAAGGTATTGCACTCCACCCAAGATAGCGGATTTCACCGGAAATGGACCTCCTGTATCCAAAAAAGTATTTTCAGAAAAAGGCCCGTGCCGTGTGTGTGTGTGTGTTCATGTGGCTGTGAACACGATAATTCAAAAACGAAAAGTCAGTAAAACACCAAACTTGGTATTTAACTTTAGTGTCTTCCAGGGATGCGACACAAAGATTTTGAGAAAAATAACCCCAATCTTAACTATCCTTTACATGGAACTTTTTTCGAAAAGTTTGATTTTCTCATAAATAGCTCTACCGATTTTGATAAAAATATCGCATATTAAAGATATTTACCTGACAAATAAAATATATATCTTGAATTTTCTGGGACTAGCCTCTGAAGACTACTTTATTCTGGATGAATTTTAAGGAGTTTTACGTAACTGCTAAATCGTAAGAGATGGACAAAAATTTACCACACAAAATACATAGAGCACGTTAAAATACACAATTTATGTTATATACATTTTTTTCGTGAAGATGATCGTTTTTGAGATATTCCTTATTGTTGGTTACAGCTTTAAAAAACTTGACAGAGATTTGTCAACCTCTATGCATACAAACAAAGGAACTTCAGTCACATAGTAACCAGCTTTTGACTAGCACTTTAACCTATGGTGCTCCTTTTTTTCGCTTCTACTTACAAGGAAGTAAGCATTAAGACTATTTCTGTTAATTTTTTTTTTTCGATTAGCATAAAGTAAATAGAAACATAAGCTATTTAAGAATAATTTGTTGCAGAGATGTAGAGAAAGCCATGTGAATGGAATACATTTTAATAATTTTAATGATGCTACATGGTCTTTCGGAAAATTTTAATCTTATAATTTTTATATAAATTTGCTTCATACATTTTGACAGAGAGATTGTAATGTATAAATTGATAAATTATAATATATGTTATAAAATTTGCTACAGGATAATACAAGATGATTCGCCCAAAACTTTCACCGCAAAAATTTCGGAAATAGAAAGTGCTATTGATGCCCGAAAAGTTAGTTGTGTAATACCATGTACACATAACATGGCACATGTTGCATATTTTCCAAAATTATAAAATACCTACATTACCAAAGCATAGCGATGTAATAGGCATCGTGAGTGCCAAGTTTCCTAAATCAACGTATCATCCAAAATAATCTGAAATTGTTTAACATACCTATGTAAAACTTGAGTCAATTGTTTCCAAACAAAGTATCTGAAATTTATTACTCCAGATAGGTGTGCTATTTAAAATTCCGCAAGAGTTCAGCACATTATCACACAAAAACAGAGCATTTTCCATTAACTGACGTGTTCAAAAAAGTATTTCTACAAAAATAAAAAATAAAACTTTTATATACTATTGTCACATTACCTCCTGTACTCTTTCTTACACATTCATTTTACTATCTTTCAAAAGCTGATTATTCTACATACGTACTTCTTTTTATTCTAGATGTATTTTTTCATTCACAATTACACCTTTCGTTTTACACTATAGTAGGTAAAACGACAGTCAGATTTTTAAAGAGTACTGAGCGTTTGATGGCTATGAAATACCACGGCCTATGCGCAACCACGAGAAAAAAATCGAATGACTTCCCAGTTGAGAAAAATATAAATATTTGAAACTTCAAATCAGTAACAATATCTAACAAGGTTTACGTGTTTTGTACAAAAAGGTGTTGTCTACCTGTTACTGCTTACCACTTAAGTAAAAAACATTCAGAATGAAGTCTCAGCTGTTATTACCAGAAAATACAAAATACACATTTTATTTTTCATGAAAATATATTTAAGAAATTATATTTTAATAAAAATCGCTTGATCAATTTTTGAGAAAATTAAGATTTGCATCAAAAATTTTTGTGTTGCATCCTTGAAAATGTTGCGATTAAATGCCAAGCTTGATATTTAAGCGGCCTTTCGCTTTTGAGATATATTTTTCATTCAGAGAGAGAGAGGGTGAGAGAGAGAGAGAGTGAAAGAACACATACACACACACACACACACACACACACACACAGAGGACAGACGAGTTTATAAAATGGTTTCATTATGATTTTCATTACTATTGCTGTTTTTGACATTATTTCCATTATTATTATTATTATTATTTCAAGTGAAATCTCAGTATCAAATTATAAATATTGCTTGAAATACGATACGTCACCTATACACAATGTGAAAACCTGAGATAAACCATAAAATTTGAGTGATTTTATGGCCCAAAGTAATTCAGAAAATTGTGTTTCTGTATGCTAGTAATACATTCCTAATATAAAATAAGGGAAAATGTGGCTTTACAAATAGTTCAGACACCCCAAAATCTCAATAAAACCCAGAATTATATTATTATATGTTCAAATAAAAATATCTGAATACAACATTTCAAAATAGATATTATCTTAAATATACTAAGAGGATTAGCTAGGTGAAAAAATAACTCTAGTTAGAATAACTTAAATGAGGCATTTAATTAGAAGCAGGAAGGGAACCAGCAAAGCTTATCCTTTTTATACATTTGAATTTCTTACTCAAGTCCTTTCCAAAGCTGGAATCCCAAGAAGAAATCAGACCACATAAGTAAAAGCTGAAATACCCGTTTCGCGTTAACAAATGAGCATTACTAGGAGGTTGCCGACCCTGGCAGATTACGTGCAGATCCACAACTTGCATGTAATTAAGTGGGTGTTTGATAAAAACAACAGAAACCACTTCGGTCACGCCGGCAAGTCTAATCCATCATACTTCCTCAGCCTCCAGGGAAATCGTCTTTTTCCAAAATGTCACGCTAAATTTCATCACAGCTGCCTCAACAGAATTATTCAACACGTGCTTTTAGCTAGCGCCCTAATACGCTATATTTTGCATAATGCATTAAACGTTGTATGCTGTTATTTCACAGTTCTTGCACCGTTTTATGAACGTTTCAAAGAAAAACATCTGATGTGTTCCATTCACATGGCTTTCTTTACATCTCTGCAACAAATTATTGTTAAAAAAACTTACACATCTATTTACTTCATGCTAATCAGAAACATTTAGCAGAAATAAGCTTATATCTGGCTTCCTTGTAGGTAGAAGCGAAATAAGGGAGTACCATAGGTTAAAGTGATATTCAAAAGCTGGTTGCTATGTCATTGAAGTTCCTTTGTTTGTATGAACAGCAGTTGACGAATTCCTGTATGAGAAAAGTATAAGTTTTTCTCATAAAGGAATGTCTGAAAAACGATGGATGAACTCCACGAAAAAAAAAATGTATACAACATAAATTGAGTGCTTTAACGTGCTCTACATTTTTCGTGTAGTAAGTTTTTGTCCATCTCTAATGGTTTAGCAGTTATTCAATATTCCGTAAAACTCATTCAGAATAAATTACTCTTCAGAGGCTATTACCAGAAAATTCAAGATATACATTTTATTTCTCAGGTAAATAGTTTGGAATACGAAATTTTAATCAAAATCGTTAGAGCCATTTTTAAGAAAATACAAATTTTCGAAAAAATTTCCATGTAAAGGGTAGTTGGGAATGGGGGAATTTTTCTCAAAATCTTCGTATCGCATCCCTGGAAGATACTAAACTTAAATACCAAGTTTGGTATTTTTGAGTTATCGTGTTCACAGACACACGGACACACACACGCGCGCCTTTTTCCTAAAATGCTCTTTTGAGATAAAGGGACCCTAAAACATATATTTCCGGTGAAATCTCGGTATCGAACTTTTGGGTACAATGCAATACCTTCTCTATACAGTATGTACATGGTACGTTTAGGGAAAGTAAAAAGACATTGGGAGGTATACGTTAATTTTCGGATTGCATCTCATAACTACCAATGAATGATGTGTATAGAATGCGTTATATCATATGTATATTTATTACCTATGAACTGCCAAAATTGTTTAATTATTAGCAGTCATTTAAACACAAACTAATTTAAATACAAAGCCCTCTCGTACTAATATATTTCATAAAATTAAAGATAGAAACAAATCCGACTCAAGACTTTAAACATCAAACAGACCTATATTTAGAACACTTACACCCAAAACATAGCATTGCAAGCTCATTTATCTTATCATGTGGTATTTTCCAACCATAGTTTCAGTATAAAATTGATAAGTTTTAAGCTAGCTTTTTTTTGCTTCTCTCTTATTATATTTAAATATTTTATGTGTTAAATTTACAGAGTTTCTCTACCTGCTATCGTTTATTTTTATATAGCTTCTCTAAATTATTCTTACAAAAACTTGTTTTATACATATTTCAGGTTAATTATACTAGTGCATTGCAGAAATGGTAGGTATAAGTGAAATGGAAAAAATCGAATATAAATTCAGAAGCTTGAAAGCAAGCCGCTCTATGCTGGCCTAGAAAATTCATACGCTCTCCATGGCGTCGAGGAACAATTGAATAGCGGCAGCAGTTATAACATTAGAAAGTATTGAAAAACTCAAACCAATGACATCCGACATTTCCTGATGTCACAAGAAAGCTATTTTAAATAGTCTGTGTGCTATAAAGAGCTCTACATGATTCATGTAGTAGATTTTGGTATACATATCTATGGTTTACTTACTTTTACAGAAATACTAATTTTAACATCAAATTTTATTCAATGATGACGGGATGTACTACAAGGCATGTCCAAAAGTTCAAAAAGCTTTAAAATCGAGATGTAGCACACAGAGCATAAATAGTATTAGACATCGAATGTCTAATTGTATCTTCTGATATTCGGGGAAGGAGGAGGGGTTGTAGCTTACTGTTGAAGTACACGTTACGTAATCTCGCTTCCAGTTGAGTAAAGTAGCTATACCTATAAGCGAATGAGTTGACAAACCCAGCATAACCATATATTGGCTCGATATAGAACACTCACCTGCAACCTATCAGCCAATAAAATAAAAACACGACGTAATAGAGTACCCTACAAACGGTAAGGAATGCGGTGTACGCCGGTTTCTTTCTGTGCCTTGTGTACGAGTTGTATAAAATTACACGGATTCCTTTCGAATGAAGCCGACTTCTGTCGAAAAGCTCAAAAAACTTCCAGGTAAAAGAGTTTTTGGTAGAGAGTTTTCTTGAAAATTACTGTGCAGCAAGATAATTGAACTGACGAACATAATATAAGCTTAAATAGGAAGTTTTTGAGCTTTGCTTTTTTTTCGGGGGGGGGGGGGTTATAGTTTTCAAACACACACACACACACGCGGACTAATTATTAAGAATGCTGTTCTCTGATTCAGGAGGTCCCTAAAACAATAATTTCCGGAAATATTGACACCGAATTTATTTGGTGAAATATTTTTCTAGCTATTAGGTACGTTGAAGAGGATGTAAAACTATCACAGTCATAAAGCATCCGCCAAATTAAACAAATTAGTTAATTAATTTAGAACGTTTATCACTGAGAACTGATTAAAATTGAGATCACGTTTCAGTGTATTTCAAAGACATTTACATGTACAAGAAATTCCAAAATTTAATTTCTAAGGTTTGAAAAGGATATCCAAGATAATGAACAGAAAAGTAACAGGAACTGATATACACCTCTTTACGAACTGAACCTCGCTGGGTATGAAGGACAGAAAGAAAAGGACTGCCAGATAACATTGATCTAGCCAGTACTGAAGAAATGTTACGATTTCAGAACTAATGCAAAATGGGCTCCAGAATTCCCATAATGTGAAGATATTAATGAATAGATGGTGAATAGGAAGAAGTTATGGGGAAAATTGAAGCAGTAGATGGCATACAATAATAAAAACAAATGTTACATATTAGCAGATACAGAGGAAAGCGGTAGATATTCAGGAGGCTGACATTCGATATTCGACAGTAGAGGAGGTACCTGGGATAGAAAACAGCTATTTGATTATAAGAGGAAGCCGGGCTTGTAGGCCATGGAACAAATGATTTAATTACCAACGTTTCGCCGGATTCTGCGTCCGGCAGCTTCAGGCAATAAAGCTTTTAAATCAGCTCCGGAGTCCAACAAGACTGGAGGGCTCAATGGGCATCAAACAATGAACCAGAAATAATATTTCATTAGGATTCTTATGTATGTATGTATGTATGTATGTATGTATGTATCTATGTATGTATCTATGTCTGTCTGTCTGTCTGTCTGTCTGTCTGTCTGTCTGTCTGTATGTATGTATGTATGTATGTATGTATGTATGTATGTATGTATGTATGTATGTATGTATGTATGTATGTATGTATGTATGTATGTATGTATGTATGTATGTATGTATGTATGTATGTATGTATGTATGTATGTATGTATGTATGTATGTATGTATGTATGTATGTATGTATGTATGTATGTATGTATGTATGTTTGTATGTATGTATGTATGTATGTATGTATGTATGTATGTATGTATGTATGTATGTATGTATGTATGTATGTATGTATGTATGTATGTATGTATGTATGTATGTATGTATGTATGTATGTGTTTGAGTGTGCGTGCGTGCGTATGTATGTATGCGTATGTGTGTATGTGTAGAGATAATCGGTAGTTTCGGACCTACCATTATTATTTACTTCTCCAGAGAAAGCATTCTCTAGATGTTTCATGCTTTCAGTTTTTTGTCATTTAGTGTGGACTACAAGGTTAAAAATAATTTCAAATCAGTGACGTGTAGCTTATGTCCTCTATTACCGCTGAAAAATCAGTGTTTTTTACTTATTTTGGATGCATTGCGTGAACTAAATGTGAGGATGCCTGAAACTGTATAAGAGTATTCGTAAAAGTTAATTCCAGGACAAGGTTCTTCAGTAACACTTTCACTTATTCTAGTTACTTTAAGATAGCTTAAATTTATTTCCATATTCCAGAGAATGAATAGTCGTAGGAGATAAAACATTTCTAATCAGTGAAAGGAAATAAGTCACGAACAGGAGAACAAAAGATTCCCAAGGATGTTTCATGAACGTTTAAAGCTGTGGGAAAGAAACAGCTCATTAAAAGAAATTGAGCCTAGAACATCCTTTGAATATTTCACAGTAAAATGTGTAAAGAGTTGAAATTCGTTTCCTTGATTGTTTTAAAGAAAATGAGAATGTAAACGTTTCCCAGGGCATTCCAATGTTGCGTGCTGTTACGAAGTTCCTCCTCACCTGTCACGAATCACTTGATACTCACGTTTCATCAACATTGTGTGGCTGATGCATTTTTTGGAACAGGGCCATTCTTATTTATATAGAACACATCAGCTTATTGGCCGTCCTATAATTGGTAAAATGGTTTTCTTTAATCAGCTTATGTAGTTATATAATTATAACTAGATTATTTAAAGGTAGAAATCGTGTACAATTGACTGTTTATAACATGACTACACTAAAACATTGCCTAAAAAAGATGTTACATTTATTAAAACAAATGCGTAAATTATATTCTTAAGTTTCTTTTACTTTCAATGCCCAAGTGTTTATTTATAAAAAATTGTTTTTACAAAAATATATACATACATCTAGTTTTGCTATAGACATGTTAAATTAAAAATTAAACTCCTGCGCAATACCTTTCAAGAGGCCAAGGCCTACCGCCCGGCCGCTGCGTTCCCTTACTCGGCCCAGACAGGCGCCATGGATAGGGACAGTATTGGAGGCTGAGACAAGGTCAGCGCCTCGAACCCCTCCCGGCCGGTTAATGCGGTCCTCTTGACCTGGAGCCGCTGCTTCTCCATCAAGCAGCTCCTCAATTGGCACCCAAGGGACCTCACGAGGCTGAGTGCACCCGGACCAGATCTCGCAGCGGGGGAAAAATCCCCACGCCGGTGCCGGGAATCGAACCCAACTCTCCGCTTGGTAAGCAGTCGCGGTACAAACGCGCTAAGGAAACGACCACTATATACATATAGTTTTACTATTTACTATTATTAACGTAACTTTTATTTTAGAGAGATTGGTATTTAAGACCCTACCTAGCATCCTTATTATGTATTGAGTGTATAGAATCCTGCATAACTCTATATAAGCACTAAAAGCTGGAGATTTATGTTTTGCTTCTCCTAAATCATATCTTCTCTTCTTGCCTGTTCCTTATTTGCTTCATTATTACTTTCTCTACACGCACTATGTGCATAGTGCATAGAGAAAGTATTGCATTTCACCCAAACATTCGATACCGATATTTCACTGGAAATACACGTTTTAGGTTCCCCTGTAACCAAAAGAGGCATTTTTGCAAAATGGTCCTCTGTGTCTGTGTGTGTGTGTGTGTGTGTGTGTGTCCGTGTCTCCGTGGGTCTCTGAACACGATAACTCAAAAACGAAAACTCGGTAAAATACCAAACTTGGTGTATAAGTTTAGTATCTTCCAGGGATGCGACACGAAGATTTTTAGAAAAATTCCCCCACTCCAAACTACACTTTTACTGGAAGAAGTTTTTATTTTCTGAATAATGCCTCTGACGATTTTGATTAAAATACCATATATTAAAGATATTTCCATGACAATTAAAATGCATATCTTGAATTTTCTGGGAATAGCGGCTAAAGACTTTTTTATTCTGAATAAATTTTGCTGAACTGGTAAAAAGAAACTTACTGCACAAAAAATGTAGATCACATTAAAACACACAATATACGTTTTTTTGTGGAAATGACCATTTCTGAGACATTCCTTGTTATTTGTTTCATATTTAAAATACTTGAACTTTTCTCGCACGGAAAACTTTAAACTCTTTGCCCTGCATAGAAACAGATTTTAACTATATGGCAACACGCTTTTAAGAGATTTTACTATCGTTTTAGCCTAGTGTATTCCCTTACTTGCCTCCTACTAATGTAGCAAGTAGTTAAGACAATTTCTGGTAATATTTATCTCGATTATCATAAAGTAGAATAGAATAATATGCTTTTTAACAACAATTTGTTACAGCGATGTAGAGAAAGTCAAGTGAACGTAAACCATCAGATTTTTTTTTTTTTTTTTTTTTTTGTCATTAGATTCTTCATTAATTTTTTATTTGACTAATCACTTTCTTCAATTTCTTCTATTTTATCAACTGTACATATTTAGAAAGATCTTTCTATTTTGTGACGACTACTGGTTACAACAATTTATTAATGTCAAAATAACAGCGGCTGGATTGGCCCAAATCTTGTTCCAAACAGCGTATTTTCATACATAATTTCTGTATACACAACTATACAATGTATATGTTTTTCTCCTCTTCCATATTATGTCATTTTTGTCACCGTTAGCCCACTTAATCCTGCTATATCTCAAGAATCCCTTTTTGCAACAACACCATTATCATTTTCTGTGGTTTGGGTTAGCAATATATTGTAAATATATTCATCCTGATGTCAGCCTTACGATTACTCTAAGTTTAATGGTGACACCGGCTAATAATGCAAACTTTACAATTCAAGAAAGAGAAAGAAACGAAAGACAAAGAAAGAAAGAAATCTGATGTGTTACACTTACATGACTTTTTCTAGCTGCTCTACAAACAAACTTCTTACAAAAGATCTTCTTTCCACACCATGCTAATCGAGACAAACAGCAGAATGTTCATATTACCTAGTTCCTTATAAATAGAAGAGATCTAAAGGAATACGTTATGCTAAAGTGATAGCCAAATGTTTTAAAAGATGTCGTTAGCCGATTGTCATTGCAAATCGCTTCTTTGCTTGGCCAGGAGTCGAACAAAAGCAAAACGGATACTTCCTGTCTCAGAGAAGTATGAGTACTTTACAAGTGAAACTAATCACAAGGCAAATCTAGAAAATGGCATATTCCACGAAAAAATTGTATATGACATAAATTGAGTATTTTAACGGCATGTACCTTTTTTATTCAATAAGTTTTTGTCTATCGCGTACGGTTTACTAGTTATGCAAAATTCAGTTATGCAGGTCTTCAGAAGCTATTCCCAGAAAATTCAAGATATACATTTTATTTGTGATGGAAATGTCTTTAATATGTGGCATTTTAATCAAAATCGTTAGAGACATTTAAAGGGTAGTTAGAGGAAGGGGAATTTTTTTGGAAATCTTCGTGTTGCATCCCTGGAAGATATCAAACTTAAATACCAAGTTTGGTATTTAACCGACTTTTCGTTTTTGAGCTATGTCGTCTGACTCACACACACACACGGGCCTTTTCCTGAAAATGTTTTTTTTTTGGATTCAGGGGTTCCTAAAACATGTATTTCCGGCGAAACTAATTTTTGGATGCAATACAAATCTCTGTTTATCCACTATGCACATTGTACAAACGGGATTAGAGAAAGTAAAAAACTGATGTGTTCCATTCACATGACTTTCTCTAAATCCGTGCAAAACAATATTATTAAATAACTTATGCTTCTATTTACTTCATGCTAATCAAGAAATAAAGCAGACATAGTCTTATTACTTTCTTCTTTGTAAGTAGAAGCGAAATAAGGGAGTGCCATAAGTTAAAGTGATAATCAAAAGCTGGTTGCTATGTCATTGGAAGTTCCTTAGTTTGTGTGGACAGGAGTTGACAAATTCCTGTATGAGAAAAGTATGTTTTTCAAAGCAGAAACAAAACACAAGAAATGTCTAAAAAACGACGAAATCCACGAAAAAATGTATAGTACATAAATTGTGTGTTTTAGCGTCCTCTACATTTTTCGTGCAGTAAGTTTTTGTCCATCTCTTACAGTTTAGCAGTTATGCAAAATTCCGTAAAATTCATTCAGAATAAAGTAGTCTTCAGAGGCTATTTCCAGAAAATTCAAAATATATTTTTTATTTTTCACATAAATATCTTTAATATACAAAATTTTAATCAGAATCTTTACAGCCATTTTTGAGAAAATCAAAATGTTCGAAATTCTTTCCATGTAAAGGTTAGTTGGGGATGGGGGGGGGATTTTCTTGAAAATCTTCGTGTCGCATTCTTGGAAGATACCAAACCTAAATACCAAGTTTGGTTTTTATCGGGCTTTTCGTTTTTGAGCCATGCTGCCCAGACACACACACACACACACACACACACACACACACACACACACACACACACACAGAGACACACATACAGACGCGTTTCTAAAAATGCATTTTTTGGATTCCGGGGTCTCAAAACATGTATTTCCGGTGAAATCTTGGTATCGAATTTTGGGTGCATTACAATACCTTCTCTATACACTATGTACATGTACGTGTAGAGAAAGTAAAAATCAGAATGGCAGTGCTTTCATTTTATAGCATAAAACATTTTATGTTTTCGTGCTGTTTCAAAGTTTTATTATATTGTTATATAAATAAAAGTATAAATCCTCTGTAAGAATTATATCTACTTGATTAACCCAGATTAGCTCACGCCTATACTTTCTAGCGGCTAATTGAGATGATTATCTAGGGAAAATTTACCCCAAAATTTAATTAGGAGTTGTGCGAGGTGCTTGCTTTCAACAAGGATTATAGTTTCTAGCTTGCAGGGATTTCAAAACATTAAAAATCCTCCTGTTATTACACAGGAGTCTTATCTGTCTTCGTTGCGCTCTCTACATGTAATTTGTACCGTATATCTGAATATCTCTTGTGATCAATTAATGGCCTGCTGCCAATATCAGGGATCAGTTTTTTTCCTCCTTTCTTTCCTAGTTATTGTCCAATTTGTCCAAAGTCTACGTCGGTAACAGTAGAGTCAAGGTACAGCAAATGGTAACCCCTCTACATAAAAATCCATAAAAATTGGGACAAATTAAAGACTGTACAAACCAGGCTGAAGTGTTTAACAAATTAAATAATAATACATATACATTAAAAACGAAATGATATGTTTTCACATGACTTTCTCTACAACTCTGTAACAAATTGTTGTTAAAAAGCTTATTTTTCTATCTACTGCATGCTAATCCAAATAAACTTTAGAAGAAATGGTGTTATTACTTATTTCTTTACGCAGAAGGAAAATAAAGGAATACACTAGGCTAAAGCGATAGCCAAATTTTTTAAAACTTGGTTGCTGCGTGATTGAAATTCCTTTCTTTGCATGGCCAGAAATTAACAAATTCCCGCTAAAGAACAGTTTAAATATTTTAAAACTGAAATCAATGATAAAAATTAATCCTGTGTTCCATTCACATGACTTTCTCTACATCTACTTAATAAATTATTGTTAAAAAGTAATTAGTGTTAATTATTTGATTCCTTGTGATTAGAAGGGAAATTAGGGACTACACTCGGCTAAAACGATAGTCAAATCTTTTAAAAGTTAGTTGCCATGTGGTTACAACTTTTCGTGTGGAAAAATTTATAGTATTTTAAATCTGAAACAAATAACAAGGAATATCTCAGAAATGGTCAATTCCAAGAAAAAAACGTAAATGATATAAATTTTGTGTTTTAACGTGATCTACATTTTTTGTGTAGTAAGTTTTTGTGTATTTCTTACCGGTTTACCAGTTACACGAAGTTCATTGAGAATAAAGGAGATATTCCCAGAAAATTCAAGATATACATTTTATTTGCTATATAAATATATTTAATATGCGGTATCTTAATCAAAATAATTAGAGTCCTTTTTGAGAAAATATAAATTCTCGAATTTTTTCCAAGTAAAGGGTAATTTAGGGTGGGGGTTTTTATTCAAAAGTTTCGTATCACATCCCTGAAAGATACTAAACTTAAATACCAAGTTTGTTATTTTACCGACTTATCGTTTTTGAGTTATCGTGTTCACAGACACACAGACACACTGACATACACACACATACACACACACACGCATACACACAGTTCTTTTTTTAAAAATGCTTTTGCTTTTGGATACAGGGGATCTTAAAATATATATTTACGGTGAAATCTTGGTATCAAATTTTTGGGTGGAGTGCAATACCTTCTCTATACACTATGTACATAATACGTGTATAGAAAATAAAAATATATCAAATAAAATTAAATCTACTATATCATATAAATTCTGGGTTTTAACGAGATCTACAGTATTTGTGTAGTAAGTTTTAAAATACATATTTGAATCAAAATCGTTAGAGCCATTTTGGTGAAGAACAACATTTTTGACAAATGTTCAGTTTTTTTGGCAGTATTTAACGCTCGCTTCATGTACTTAAGGCACCGCAGGCGGTCAAGTGTTCAATGTAAATGGTACTTGGAGTGGGCGTACTTTCCCGAAATCTTTGAATTGCATCCTTGGAAGATATTGAACATAAATGTCAAGTTTGGTTTTTAACCTAGTTTCGTTTTTCAGATATGCTGTCCACAGGCGCGCGCACATACATACCGGTCCTTTTTCTATAACTGCGTTTTTTTTTATTCAGAGGACCATAAAACATGTATTTCTGTTGAAATTTCGATATCGATTTTTTGGGTGGAATACAATGATTTGTCTTTCCACTGCACATCCTTCACACGTACTAGAGAAAGTAAAAATGCTTTTATGAACCCTAAAACGTGTATATGCAATGAAATCTAGGTATAGCATTTTTGGGAGGAATGCAATACCTTCACTACCTATGTAACATGTACAAAGCAGGGTACTTAAAATGAAAACAAAAAGAACTCCCTAACAAAATACTGCGGAGGTTTCTTCATTATCCCCAACTTCATGACCCTTCAGTTCATCTCCATTTTATCCAAACGATCTCTTTCGGAGAGGACTCCAGTGATGGCGCCTTTCCGTTGTGGTGAATTCACCTTGGAAATGCAACGCTTGGAGGCAAGATGGCGTTGGAGAGCCTGCAGAATTCAGGGGGTTCGATCAGACCTGGGGCGCTGGTTTTTAGTGCTATCCGCGTCGAGATGAACTGCTTGGTTATTAGAGACCATCCACAGTGGCTTTTCAATATCAATCTCATATCATCATGGGTCTGACACAATAAGCTCATGGTGGCTACAGTGCACAGGGCTACACTCTTCGGGATGACGCGCGCACAAACACATACACACACTACGTGACACCAACGGTGTACAAGGGCCGTTTTACTCTGCCAGCGTTTCTTTTTCAGCTCCTCTATCTCAATCACTCCCGCTATCATATTATAAATTCCCACATTTTGTCACCTATTAAGAACAGGTAATACATTCTCGTATTCTCTCAGCCTACGTGAATGTTAACGTCGTCGTCGTCGTCGTCGTACGTTCAGTATAGGAATGCTGAATTCTAACTATGGCGTTCTTCGTAATCAGCCACAGTGATTCATCCAGGTAACATCAACTTTCACTTTTTGATATTTTAAAAAGCCATTTATTTCCTTTGAATTTAAATTTAATTAAATTATTATAATTTAAATGTAATTATTTTCGGTTTTATTATCTAAAGTAGCCTCATGTGTATCTTAAGCCCTCCTTAACATCTAAGGTTATATCGAGGGCTCTGCATTAGAAATTCTGGTTAAAGAAAAATTCCCCGTCACAGCCAGGAACCGAACCTTGGAACTCGGGTAAGAAGCTGACCACTCAACCACGGAGGCAGTCTAGTGTTTTATTGCGGCTAATAATCAAATGTTATTATTTTAGGAGGATAAGCCTTTGCGCTTTTATTTAACACTCTCCTCACATTTCGACCCAACACACCCTCAACATATCGAAATGAATTTCAATAAATTATTATTGATCTGTTAATGATTTTAACAGAAGATTACATATGATATTGAACTCATTATCATATCCTTAATGTTGAAGATAATTCTATATGAACTGTGTATTGCATTCATAAGTCAAAACAAAAGAAATTTTGTTTTCATTTCACGAATATTTCAGAGTGATTATCTAAAGAGGAGTGATATGCATTTGCTTTGGTGTGTAACAGTGTTTCATGAGAAAAGAAGGTTACACTTTTCAAGAAATTATAATATTGTGGTATAAAGACTTCAGAATTTACTTGTAATTCAATTTGCTAACAGCTTCATTAGTAGTTCAGATGTTACTTAAAATGTTACTTTGTTTACATTGTTATAAATATATTTATCCATTACTTCAAAATGTATAAAGCTGTTTACTGATACAACCAAACTCTACACGATCCTTTGGGCCTTTATGTAATAGCACAACTCCACAACTTTCTAAAAATTCTTCAAAGAACTTCTGCAACTTTTATCCGCAACAGACTGTGATTTCTGTTCGATACTAGATCGATAAATATTTGAGGATCTGACAGGGCAACGTTTCCGGAATCGCTGCAAATCAAATGGTGAGAAACCTGTTGTATGTACATATCCACATTGACAGAAATGTCAATACTTTGCTGGCTGCCAGTAACCCTTTTTGTGCCATTTCTGGCTGTATTTACCGAGAACTCAGGACATTGAAAACTGAAGTGCTATGCTCTGCCGAATTCCAATCCAGGGCCAGCTTTCACTTCAAAGAACAAGCTGCCAGTTTGATACGGAATGTCACAGCGACTGCTTCTCTGACGAGCTGCTTTATTGTGTTGTGCGTTGTAGAGTAGAAATGCGACACTTCCGTCCCAACTACCATGCAGTGAAATATACCTCAAATAGAAAAACATCAAGGCAGAGCATTGATGATAAAACCAGAAATCACGCCATCTAAAAAATCTCAGATAAAAGATGTTTATGGTGGAAAACACGGTCTTGGAAATCCTTTTAAGGTAAAAAATTGAGTAATTTTAATAATTTTAATTTTCGCTTTCTCTATTACATACATACTAGATATTTTATTCACTCCAAAATCCGATACCGATACATGTTTTGAGGCATCTTTAAATATGTGTTTGAGAACGTGTGTCTGTGACATGCACAACACAAACACAAAAAGTTGGATCACTCCCAAACTTGATATTTTAATTAACTGCCTTTCAAAGAGAGGAGACGAAAATTTTCAAGAAAAATCCCACCTCAAAGTACCCCCTTATTGGAACATTTTCCGAAATGTTTTGTTTTCTAAAAATGGCTCTAATGATTTTGATAAAAATATCAGAATTTAACATATTCAAAAATGTTTATCTTCAATTATCTGGGAATAACCTGTGAAGTTTTCTTAATTCGGGAAATGAACTATAATAGTTTATAACTGATATACGTTAAGCGATGGACGAAAATATATAGATCTCATTAAAAACACGCAGTTTGTTAAATAGCTTCTGTAGTCTAAGATATGCGTTATTAGGGGTTAGGCTTCAAAGTAAAGTAGCTTCGTAAAAACGTATATAAATTATCTCAAAGAAGCAAGTTGGAAGTCATTTCTGTAACAACCAAAAAGCGCTGACCAGGAAAGAAAAGAGAAAGTATATTCTTAATATCTATTATTAATGACACATTCAAAAGGACACTTGCACCAATGCGATTTGAATTAGTGTGTGTAGACTACGTTTGAGTGGAAAGTAGTGTCAGGAGCTTTATTGCATGCTTTTAGTGCTCTATACGATCAATAAGACGATGTTCTTCGTCTCGTGGAGAGAATTATTGACGCTTTCGCTGGTGTTGATCCTAACATGGTCAAAAGAATTCTAGCATACAGTGTTTATCTATTGAACAAGAGGATACATGCACTACATTTATAAATTAGTAGGCATGCGCAGCGTACATTCCTTTCGTTCCAGACATTCGAACAACATGTATTTCTGATGGTAAGATCAATTATTTGGCAGCTGAAGCATACCTATTTAGGGTGCAAGTTTTCCTGCAAAATATGCTATGTTCAGCAAGAATAAATATCTGATTATGTTCTGTTCCACAAACGAACCTTACTTACAAAACATTGTTCTTTTATTTACCTAATGCTAAGCAAGATAAATGTTGCCAGGATTGGTCTTATTGCTTGCTTTCTTGTAAGTAGAATGGAAATATGGGAATACACTAAGCTAAAGCAATAGTCAACTCTTGTAAAAGCCGGTTCAATTGAAATTCGGTTCTCTTTGTTTCCTAGGATTAGGCAAAAGAGAGACGAGATGATAGATGTCTCCCGTTTGAGAAAACTTTAAATACCTTAAAACCGAAATCAATTCATCGGATTATGTCGAAAACAAAGAAAATATATATGGCATAAATTTGCTTTTAATGAAATCTACATTTTTTGTGCAGCAAGTTTATGTCATCTCTTACAGTTTATAATTAGGTATACATAAGTTATACAAAACTTATCGAGAATGAAGAGGTCCTCAGAGGCTATACCCAGAAGATTTTAGATACACATTTCATTTGTCATGAAAATATCATAAACATATGACACTTTAATAAAGACCGTTGGATCCATTTTTGTAAAAATCAACATTTTTGAAAAATATACCATGTAAAGAGTAGTTGAGGTGGGAAGATTTTCTTGAAATCTTCGTGGCGCGTCCTTGGAAGATGCTGTTTTTAAATACCGAGTTTGATACTTAACCGACTTTTCGTTTTTGAGCTATGCTGCCCACAGACACACGGATATGTTTCTAAAAATGCTATTTTTTAATTCAGGGTATATCAAAACATGTATTTCCAATGAAATCTGAACAAAAAATGTTTAGATGGAATAAAAAAATGTAAATGGCGTGTTATTTATGGACGCTCTTTAATTACTGTGGTTCTCAGCATCCCATTCTAAATTGGGCGTGAAAGGCCGCTTAATTTTGCTCAGAGGCCTCTCTATCAGGCTTGAGGTTCTTTTACGTGCCGTAAATCTACGACACGGGACCAACGGATTTACTTCCCTTCCGAAGGAAGCCATACTAAGGATTTTTACGCCCGAAGAAATCCATCGTCCTCCGCCAGGTTTGAACCTACTACCTTGGATATATGAAGTTAGCATGGTAACCATTGTTGTGTTCCTTTCTTTTAGTTTTGTTTTGTTCTCCGTAAAATGTCCCACTTGTTAAGAATTTAATGTTCTTGTTTTTTCATACTAGGTAGAAAAAATAAGAAAGAAAGTGTGTGGATAAATCTTTACTTCTTGTTTGGTATGTTTCCCATGAAAGTTATCTATGCAATAATGTCCGTTTGGCTTTAATATACTGAGAAAAAATACTCTATTAAAAACAACGATTTATTTCTCAAAATAATTAGCTGCGTTAGTTAAACATATGCCGTATCTGTCCACTAGCTTGCATTGCAGTCGGCTGTCACCATTTCATTAAACCAAAATGTTCGGACATAATTTCAGCAGACGAAGAACGAGAATATATCCGTATCTTATTTTGCGCCACAGACTGTCTTGTACAATTTTGCTGTTCACAGGTTCCTTCATCTCTAATGAGCAACGCATGATCGTATTTGGTTTATCTTGTATATATGTTTGGATTTTGTTGAACAATTAACGCATATTTCTCACTGGTTTGCTTCATTATTAGCCACAATACATTTCCTATAGTCGACTTAAGTTTCCGCAGATTTCATCATTCGGGCATTAAAACAATCCGTTACTTGGTTTTAAAATGTAAAATTTTCGGGCTGTTTTGCCGTGGTCTGTAGGTTAAAATATGTTCAGTTAAAATATTTCTACCTAACGAAAATACGCAATCTAAAATGTGACCCCGCAGATATTCTCGTCAGCTTCGACATCACGTCGCTGTTTACCATGGTACCCGTCAAGGACGTTTTAGAGCATATCGACGAGTTGTTCCCGCAAGACATATACGACCTTTTTAAGCTGTGTCTCACCACGACGTATTTCAAATGGAACAACGATTACTACGAACAAAAAGACGGAGTTGCCATGGGCAATCCTCTTGGACCTGTGGTAGCTAATTTGTATATGGAACGATTTGAAAAACATGCACTGGCAACTGCGACTAAAAAACCGTCCGTTTGGCTTCGTTACATTGACGACGTCTTCGCTATATGGAGAAGCTGAACTCCAAAAATTCCTAGATCACCTGAACAGCCAACACGCAAACATCCAATTTACAAAAGAATTAGAGTCCGACGGTCAGATTGCTTTTCTCGATGTATTGATAACTAGGAAAAACGACGGAAGATTCACGTGTGCAGTGTACAGAAAACCAACCCATACGGACCGATATCTTAGTAAACAATCCAACCATCATCCCAAACAGAAAAGAAGCGTAATCAAAACACTAGTGGAACGAGCTAAAGGAATCTGTGATCCGGAACATTTACCACAAGAATTAAAATATCTACAAAAGAGGCTACTGTATAATGGGTACACTAAAAAGGATATCGATCGAGCAATACGTCCCAGAAAGATCAACACCAGACCTAGGGAGGCATCGACATATAAAAATAAAGTATTCTTGCCATATATAAAAAACACAACTGGTCGTATCGGCAAGATTTTAGAGAAACAACACGTGAAACCTATATACATGCCGACAACTAAAATAAAACAGTACCTCAAATCAGCTAAAGACCGACTCGATCCACTTTCAAAATCTGGTGTTTACGAAATCCCGTGCACATGAGGCCAAGTTTACATTGGTACTACAAAGCGTAGCATTAACACATGCATTACAGAACATAAAAGAAACTGCCGCCTCGGAAAAACAGAAAAATCAGCCGTGGCACATGTTTTATCTTTGGATGACCACCGTATGCAATATGATAAGGTAGAGGTTATAGCTACCTCTAAAAATTATTTTCCCCGTTTATACAGAGAGGCCATTGAGATTTATAAGAACACCAACAACTTCAACAAAGACGAAGGACTTAAATTAAACTCCACCTGGTTCCCTATACTTTTCTAGCTCCGCAATCTCCAGGCCAAATAAACAAACCAGAACCTGTCCACTTGACCCCGCCTACCAGTGCCCGAGTATATATACTGGCTGTAACCCGCACTGATGTAATTCTTTCCGAGTTAGCGACGTGAGTGCAGTGCCTCTGAAGATGTCCCCCACAGACAGGGACGAAACGTTAGGTAGAAATATTTTAACTGAACATATTTTAACCTACAGACCACGGCAAAACAGCCCGAACATTTTAAATTTTAAAACCATGGACACTGGCCGTGAAAGCTTACGCATATATTTAATCCGTTACTTCTCATCCCCTGCGTTACCTATGTAGTAAAAGTGGGCATTAAACATCAACAACAATACAACATTTCATCTCCTCTTAGAAACGGCGAGATTCGGAATTACACAGTTCAATTTGAACAATTACAGAATGCACAGAAACCAAATGTTTCATCTAAAGCTCACACAACACTGAGAAAAGATGTCAAGGAAATCATTTCAACTTGGACAGAAGTCAAACACTCATTTATTCAGCGGTCGTTACTTACTGGATCACCATCACATAAATAATATTTCTCTGTTGAAAAAGCTAAAACCTGGTTTCAAGTTATATAAGATATATTGGAGTTTAGCATTTTGATCTCATGGGTTTGTGTCAGTTACGAGTTATCTTTAGATTAGGATAAGACAAAATAAATAATAATAATAATAATAATAATAATAATAATAATAAACAAATAAAATGAAACAGGATTACTAATAAGCAGAAAATTGCATGATGGTATACTTAATGCACATAAAAAGTGGTAATTTCTCCTAGATTGCAGTAGTATTTCCCCTTTCGTAAGGTTCCACTTTTATGTGATGAAATTCACTAAAGACGTTATCAGTTCTCTATATGACTAGGCAGAAAAACAATTTAGGAACACAAACAGAACCAATGAGTCGATGTGATTTGTACGGACTATGGAATGCTTAGTTAGTATTGGTAGGTACATAAGGAAATGATAAACCAATAAAATACAGTTCGGCGTTGTGGAAGAAGGAATGAAGAATTATTTACATATACGAGTATGCTTAAAGGACAATTTGTGCAAAAGCTTTCAAGACGACAGGGAGACGAAGGTCAGCCACCGAAAAGCAATTAGAACACCGAAAATAAGAAAACGGAAGCGTAGCATGAAAATACAGGTTAATAGTTATAGTTATCTATGGTTAAAATGTATTAAAAGAAAGAAAAAAAATTAATTTTCATTTCCACGCTTTTATTATATATTGTTTGTTGTTTATATATTATACTATGTGTAAAAAAAATGCTATATGAAATATATTATTATACTAACTATATTATAAAATATTACATTATACTATATTACTTTTGCAGCAAAATTCATTGAAGCATTACCTTAACGGTATTCCACTATTGAGAACATGGAGAAAATATTATAATTCAACAGTTAAACCATAATTTGGGGTATGCATAGCACCCTATTAATCCAGTGACTGTAATTCTGCTCGAACAACAGAGAAGGAGCGAGTCTGACTTGCGTTCAAAAGATTCCGAGTTGAAATCTTGCTTAGGATGATTTTAGAGGAGTTAGGTATAGTAAAGGTTTTTTTCTGGGTTTTCCATTGTCTTGAAAAAACGCTTGTCGTTTCACCCATTCCACTCAACCATCGTCCAATATGACCCACCAGGTTAAAGAAAATGAAACTTTATAAACAAAATAGGAATCCCACTTCTGGAGTGTGGGAGTAGCATGTCTGCCTCATATTCAAGAGATCGCGAGTTCGAATCTCGCTTAGGGTGAGCTATCCAAAAAAAAAGTTGTTTTTTTCAGGGTTTTCCGTTATCCTGAGAAAACGAATGTCTAGTAATTTTAAGCTCCATGGATCCCGAGGTCTGAGCTTCATTTCACTGGTTTCAATAACCGTCCGATATGAACCAACCAGGTTACAGCTATAAAGAACTAGAGGAAGTTTACACTGGCAGAATAATGCTACATTCACAATGAGATGCAAGCGCAGACGTAAGCGCAAGTGCTTGGACGCATATTATTTAATGTAAGCATTCACATAGAAACACGCAAGACGCAACGCAACGCAAGAGTTTGCAAATTCCAAACTTTGCGTGCACTTTTTGAATTGCTGACTCTGTGCTTTATTTAATGGTTGTTCCCTCCATCTGCGTCTAGATTTCCTGGCTCTCACAATTCGTAATACGTAAAGAGATAATGTACATTGGATTAAAAGTGCAGTTTTATAATTTGCCGTAGTTCCATATTTGCAAAATTTCCAATATTTTGGTCAGATTATAACGTCACTGCCGCGTCAGTTGTGTGTATAATTCTATACTTATTTATAAATTATAAAAGATTAAGTTAATTTTCTGATCGAATATTGTTGGTTATGTTATTAAATTTGAAACTCGTGGTACATGATATTCTCTTGTATTTATGAATCTAGAAACCCTGCAAACTTCTTACGTTGCCCTTACGATTGCATTACTAATGGTGTCTCCTTGCGTCTACGCTTATGCTACGTTACGTCTGCACTTGCCTCTCATTGTGAAGGTAGCAAAACGTAGCGTTCCACTCCGGGTCATGTTTTATGAACGGCAGCGAACGCATAAACTGTTCCAGCTATTATTGTTTTGTTTTTTTAATTTGGTAATATAGAAACACTAGTTCCTGTACTAGTCCCCAAGGGCCTCACGATGCTTACTGCACCCCATACCAGACCTCCCAAGAGAAGAAAAATCCGTGATGATACAAGAGGCACCAATGCGCTACGAGAACAGCATTTGATGTTTGCTTGAATGAGAATTACTATTTTGTATCAAGCATCTGTATTCATGAATCTGCAAACGTCATCAAGTCTCTCATATTTAGCTTTGTGCAGCAGTTAAAATATGTTACACCGAACATATTCTTAAAAATCTCACGTGTTAATTCACAGAGTTTACTCCTCTTTGTCTTCTAACTTATTTAAAATATTTTTGTTTACACACATTTATTTTATTTTATGGTTTCCTTTGAAAGCTCTTTGGCTACTTGTCATTTCGGGAATCCGATCTGGGAAATAAATAATTATTATATGTAGCTTTCTTAATTGTTATTTTTATTGATTCTCGTTATGAAACACACACACACACACGTTCACTCCACTTTAATACTTTTAGAATCCCAGAAGGTAGGAAATGATTGTAATTAAACAAAAATATCCCATTATCTCTGCGTAGAGACGCTACAACATTTAGTTAAATGATCTGTTTGTTTCTGCACGAAACTTGTCAATGGACAGGATCATACCAACGTTACCAGTTTATCGGAATTTCGTTCCGCAGGAGTGCCCCAGAAACGATAGGTGGTGTTTAGTAGTGCGTTTATTTCATTTAAATACTTTTACCGAAGTCCATGGCCGTGAATGACTAGAATTGTAGCCATTTTATATTGAAGTAGTGAACAGCAGATGACTGCATGTGGATGAAATAGATTTTGTCAAATAATTGGTATAATTCAATGTTCTGAAAGAATATTTAACTGTTTTTCACTTAGGCAAATGGAGAAATGCCAATAACTATTTGCTCTTATAATCACTTCTTTATTATGTGAATCATAATGGGCTTAGTAGTCTAAGGTCGTAATTTCTATAATTACTCTGCAGGTGTGCTTTTCAATCACTAACAAAACAATTCCTTCTAGTCTTTAAGCAATCTTGCCCGCAATAAATTTCCAATAATTTCCTAGCTAATAAACACAGGGTATTCTCCTCGCCACAGGATCTCATTACCTAAAAGAAAAATAAAGTACGGCACATACCAACGGCAAAAGCAAAACAAGTATTGTGTATGAGCTCACGTAGTGAAAAACAATTTCCAGACGTGTCATTACCAAGCCGAAGACAAACCGTTGGAGCGTGTAATTTATCCAACTTCCTTTCAACTACTGCAAGTGAGGTATTCTAAACTTAATTCTGATTTACAGACTGAGGACGGCGAGGATGAAAGTGTGGTCACGGGACCCACACCGAAGATAATTGAATTGTGGTCGAGTCCACTGAAAGCTCTCGCTTCAAGATTACGTTGAGTTACGTACTAGTATTACAAACGGCATTTTGTATCATGTCAACCATGCAGATTAAAAATTCCTTGGAAATGAACCACACTATCTATTGATGAGTTTTCACAACGATATCAATTTTAGAGAGTAAAACAAAATCTCATTTGTTCCATTAACATGAGTTTCTTTACATCTCTGCAACAAATTATTGTTAAAAAGCTTATGTTTTTATTTACTTAACGCTAATTGAGAAAAAAATAGCAGAAATATTATTACTAGCTTCCTTGTAAGTAGAAGCGAAATAACCTATGGTGAATAGTCAAAAGCTGGTTGCTATGTGACTGAAGTTCCTTTGTTTGTATGGACAGAAGTTGACAATTTCCTGTATAAGAAAAGTATAAGGTTGTTAAAAGCGAAACCAAAAACAAGGAATATCTAAAAAACGATCAACCACACGAAAAATTTATATAACATAAATTGTGGTAAGTTTTAGTCTATCTCTTATGGTTTAGCAGTTATGCAAAATCCCGTAAAATTCATCCAGAATAAAGTAGTCTTCAGAGGCTATTCCTAGAAAATTCAGAATATACAAATTATTTATCAGGTAAATATATTTAGTATACTAAACGTTAATCAAAATCGTTAGAGACATTTTGGAGAAAATAAAAATTTTCGAAAAAAGTTCCATATAAAGGGTAGTGGGGTGGAGGATTTTCTTGAAAGCCTC
The DNA here is from genome assembly GCA_030762935.1 of Hymenopus coronatus. Lineage (NCBI taxonomy): Eukaryota > Metazoa > Arthropoda > Insecta > Mantodea > Hymenopodidae > Hymenopus > Hymenopus coronatus. The sequence goes on along the minus strand of CM060888.1, from coordinate 115,734,484 downwards.
TGTGCACCCTTGCCGAATACCATACTTAAATATCAAGTTTGATATTTAACGGTCCTTTCGTTCTTGAGCTATGATGTCCACAGATACACACACACACACACACACACACACACACACACACACTGACCTTTTTCCAGAAATGCTTTTCTTGGATTCAAGGGGACCCAAAACATGCATTTCTAGTGAAATCTCGTATCGAATTTTTGGGTGCATTACAATACCTTCTTTATACACAATGTACATAGTACGTGTAGAGAAAGTAAAAGTACGTTTGCTCTCATTGTTGGCTTTATAAAGAGTAATAACCATCACAGGTATAATAAATACAGAGGGAACAATTAAAACATAATGACTACGAGCCGAACATAATTGAATCGGCCGGAGCTGAAAGTCATTCAGTCAAAATTTGGCTTTTTTTTATTTTATATATAGTGTGTATGTACTAGTTAGACCTATCGTTCGGCACAAGAGAGAATTAAGTCACCCTTCTCCTTGTTCAAAAGCTGTTGTTATTGGTAAAGTATACAGGAGCAAAGCGAAGTTATTGACTTACTGCCATTCAGCGCCGCAGCGCACGAGGTTACAGGTTAACCAACCAGGTGATGTGTTCCGATTCCCGCTAATTTCGCGGCAATCGTTACCAATGTTTCAATGCAATGTGAGTCATTGTTTGTGAGGCTTGATTTACTGAAGGGCGTAATAATGCCGCCTAAACGAAACAGCAACGATTCTTTGCACACAAAAGATGTTGTATCCAGGGAAAGTGAAAAACTCTCGAGGAACATAAAACAAGCATTTTCTCCTTCAAAATTCAAGCAATTTCGATATAACAGCAACAAGATTGGAGAAGCCTAAGCATATTGTACATTAACTCTCCAATAAAACACTTTTTTCTAAGTAAACCTTCATTGGATAGGTAGAGTCAGACTGAAAAACTCAATGCCATAGCCGGGATTTGAACCTCGGATCTCCCGGTCTCTAGCCGGTTGCTCTTCCACTGAGCTACGATGGCAATATGCCGGCATGGCATTGAATTTCTCAACTGACTCGCATGTTCCCCGGTAAACCACAAGGTGATCTCAAACTATTTTGAGAAAACAACCCCAATGGCGACATACAATGTTGTAAGTACTTAAAGTCTAAGGATTCATAGTATAGCGAACTATTATGGTCATTTGGTATTGGTTAATTGTTTTTTCACACAAGGCGTGTGTAGGACAGGAGTTGGATAGGTAGAGTCAGACTGAAAAATTCAATGCCATAGCCGGAATTTGAACCACGGATCTCCCGGTCTCTAGCCGGTTGCTCTTTCACTGGCATTGAATTTTTCAGTCTGACTCTACCTATCCAACTCCTGTCCTACACACGGCTTGTGTGAGAAAACAATTAATCTAAACCTTCATTGTTAACAAACTCCACCATCCCTTCGGAAAAAGCATGCACGGACAAGGTTACAAGACTTTGGAAACATTGCCAAATATTTCCAATTGATGCACTGCATTTTTGCCATAACATGGCCAACAAAACAAAAGGACGGAGAATGCTTATAAGATCAGCTGCCATAATTAACTTTGTGTTTTGTGACCCTGCTGTACCTCTAAGTAACTTTAACTATGTATTTAATAATTTTGATATGGCAAACCAACACAAACTGAAGGGGAAGGCTTGTAATTTCACTTACCATAAGTAATTTCATGTTTTGTAATTTTCTATACCTACATACCCTATGTAACTTGTATTTTGCTAACAAATATTTATATTGAATGAGGATGGTTGCAGACAAACAAAACAAGAATGACATACAACATTTATATATCTTGCGTTTACGAAGTGTAAATAGCTTAAAAGCATTAAGTAAATTTGTCAAAATAGTTCTTCAAATGTTTATGAGGTATTAAATTGCTCTCTATCAAGACATACACAGCCTAGGGCAATATTCTACACATTAACATAAGCAGTACATCAATTTAATTCATCCCGCCTGGGTAGCGTGGTGGTAGCGAGTCTGATTCACATTCAACAGGTCGTGAGTTCGAATCTCGCTTAGGGTGAGTTACCCGGATAAGGTTTTTTTTCGGGGTTTTCCCTTATCCTGAAAAGACGAATGTAGAGTAACTTTAAGCTCCATGGACCCCGAGATCATTTGAACATCATTTCGACAATGTCATTCCTCGTCCGATATGACCAACTAGGTTAAAGGACGCTAAGTTACAAAAAAAAAAAAAAAAAAAAAAATCAATTCATTTTCTGGCCGACGTAATGTTTATTCCTTCTGAAAAGTTGCAAATTCTGACTTAGTACCTTTCAGCTCCGACCGGTTCAAATATAGTAAACTCCCGCTTAAAGTGATGCATGTTGAAGTTGAAGGATTGTGAAAAAATTTATATTACTTTCCCTATAAAATTATATGAATTTTAAACTAAATCTTATTTTCTCAAAAACTTTATTCCAATGCTTTTCCACACTCAAAGTGTTCCATGCAATATTTAACAAATTTGTTTTAAAATGCTTATACTTCCTGATAAGAGAAATTAAAGAAAATTGTCATATACTTTTTCAAATAATGCTCCCATTTTGATAAATCGGATATTACATTTGGGATAATCAAGATTTTTGGAGATTATAAACAATATATATATATATATATGTATGTATTATGAAAGAATTATTTTTAAACTCATTTTGAGTAAAACTGAATTTTTGTACTATATAATTTAAAATGCATCACGTGGATCATTTTTATTAGAACAATGAATTTATGTGATACAAATTGCATCCTATCTATTCTTAACTTTAATTGCAGTTGTTAAACTTATTAATATTTTTAAAGTACCTCAATATATAGTTTATTTCTATTTTTTGAAGGGAGTATAATTTCTACCTAGGTTTTAATTTTACGATTAATATACACAACATCAATAATTATTACAAATACAGAAATTATTTGAGCCATCTTAATTCGTAAGATAAAGAAAACTCTTTTTAAAATTTAATATTATAATTAGTCATCTGATCCACAAATAGTGATTAAAAGATTAAATTACCTTAGAGAAAACAACATACTTTTTTAGAGAGTTCTTATTGAAAAGAAAGATTGAGTCCTCGATGTTGGATTAAGATTACTTTTGGGTGTATATGTTCATGAACTAGGTTTGTTCGACCTTTAAAATCTTATATGATCTGAGTTTAAACCTGCGTAAGCCAAGTAAGTTACAAGTTTAATACATGACAAAAAGATTACTGTTAATGTGTATAATAACTGGTATAAATTTCAATAAGATACGCATACACACTCTGGATTTTCCAATTTTAACGAAAGCATAGCCTTAAACGAACTAAAGGGAGCAAACCTCGGATAAAGCATTTTTTTCGAATAATCAATAATAACGATTTCAGCAGTGATAGAAAGATAATAACTGTAATTTAAATGAGCGTAATATTGCTTAATAAAAATGTTCACTGTATTTAGAATTAAAATAAGCATTATAGTATTTGCAAAGAATATTTTGCAAAATCAATATTGTTTTTCAAAGTTTTCTTGGCGCAACTTTACTTAAATCTCGCCTCAGTTTGATAAGCATTATACCTGTTGATGCTGATTCACTGCTTTGCTTTACAACATCAAAAGCTTTTCACGTCTTTTCCTGGTAAACCTTGTATACGAATTTTGTAGTATTACAATATTTATTACAACATGCTTTCTTTCACTAATGTCTTTCACATAAGTAAACCACGCTAACCATTACCAGCAGTAAAATAACAGCGGATTCCGCATAGAATGTAATGCTACATTCACAATGAGAGGCAACCGCAGACGTAACGTAAAGCAAGACTTTGCACTCATGTTATTTAATGTAAACATTCACATAGAAACACGTAAGACGCTGCGCAATACAACACCAGAGTTTGCAAACTCCAAACTTTATCCTTGCGTTGCGTGCAAAGAGGAGGAATTCAGTTTCTTTTCTCAATGCATTGTCTATGAATTCAATAACAGACGATCGCACTGCAAGATTTTACAGGGCCTGCTGAACATGCATGCTATTCTATTTGGCCGTGCAGTGCCGCGCCATCTCTAATTTCTCTCAAGAGGTTATGACAGAATCTTTGCCAAATCTCCTTTGATAAAAGGTAACTGTCATCTGCGTCTAGATGTCTTGGTTCTCATAAATCGAAGGCGCAGAGAGATAATTCTTAGTTCATTAAATGTGTAACTTTATCACTTTCTGCAGGCTCTATGCTTGTACGATTTTCAATAATTTTGAATTAGCAATTATTGTGACGTCACTGCTGCGAGCGTCAATTGTTAGTGAGTAATTATATAGCATATTTATTTGTAATAAATCGAGTGAACTTTCTTATATAGTTGGTTCGGTTATTCAATTTGAAACTTGTGGAGGGTTTGAAAGATATCCGCATGTAATTTACAGATCTAGAAACCCGTACCACTTCGAGCGTTACACCTACGACATTACGAATGGCCTTCCCTCGCGCTTGCGATTATGTAACTTAACACTTGTTATAGCGGTACAATATTTTGAAATGTGCGTAGGAGGTGATAATTAACTGCGTACAGTATTCAGGGTAGTTAGTGCATTACGTGCGTTAACGTGCGTTTTCGTTGGAAGAATGGCATCGAGTTCGAAGCAGAAGATAGCAAACACACATAGACCCCACCTACTCCACGTGGTTTTGAAACGCACTTGTCTCTGTACATCAAGTATACGGTACAATGGTTGTATGAAGAACGCCCCTAAGTGAATTCACTAATGCCTCCCCCTACTATCCAGATGAATTCTAAGACGACAGCTAACTGTAACTCCACGTGTAGTCAAAGTATAGCTACCTCATTAGTACGCTACCATTGGTTCCAAGAGAAGCCCCCTCGACAAGCACTAAATGAGGTTACTGATGGCTTGCCCTACTTTCTGCAGGGTTTCTGAAACGATAGATTAGTGTAACTTTACGTGAGGTCCAAGTACAACTGTTTCATAACATATACCATTTTTACAAGGAAAAAAAAAAACAAAAAACAAAAAAAAAAAAAAAAAAAAAACCGCTGTATCTATAAAAATGCAAATAAATGACATAACATTTATACCAGGTACTCCAAACAGGCCTTATTTCACTGTTTGTTTTCTCGTTCACAACACTTTGTTCTTTGAGTGTGCTTACTTTGGTTTCAAAGTGGTGATGTGCGTGGTCACCTGATTGCAATTCTATTGAGTCAGGAAAGTCAGGCGCACATAGGCAACAGTAACATGGTCATGGACATGGTAGCAAGAAATACACAGAAGTGGTGTTTATCTAAGGAAACCGAAGTATGGATGAGGCTCGAATGCTGTATTCTGAACGTTTTCCGAGAACGTCTGCCTTCTGCATTGGACACACATAAGTACAATTAAGAACTGGTAGATGTTTACAGGTATTATTATTTCTTTATCATTAATTTTATCATCGTAATTGCGGAAAAGAAGAGTTGCATCTGACTTGTTGAATGAGAAAAAAAATAAAGTGCACATACACAACGAGTTTTATGTGACCGATTTCCAGAATCATTTATCGTTTTGCAGAAGACACGTAAATAAAACAAACGAAAATTCATATTTCACCCGACAGGTATTATGGGAAAATAAATTATTTCGTCAATGTAAACAACAAATTGGGCTCTGAAGAAGTCATATTGGTTATAACAACTCACACGCAGGTTCAGTGAGGTACGCCATTCTGGAAGGCGTAATTGGGCCAGTTTATTTGCCTCCTAATCCTTGTTTCTTATAATATTTTCCCGGTAAGATATAATCTTCCACGCTGCCTTGCCTTCCCCTTTTGCTAATGTGATTCTTTGTTGGAGAGCAAATGAATCGCATGCCACACAAGGATAGGTGGTAAACGACATATTCATTCTGACATGAATTTAGAGCTGGGATTTTTATGTTGAATTGCTTAACAAAATGTGTACAAAAATATGTAGTGAAAATCAATGAAAAATAGTAAAATATATAGAATGGAGAAAATATGCAGTGTAAAATATTTTATTCTAGCTTATTCTCTTACTTACAGTACTCAAATCGTATTTATACATTATGTTTTTGGCACAATGTACAATTATGTGTTTTTAATGTTTTATGGTGTCATTGTAAGTCGTTTGTCACTAGAATGTTCTTTTAGGCAGAGAAATACCTTTCCACGTCACATGATATAACTTGGGTAAATCTTAGGACAGGAACTTTTCTTGGAGAAGTGTCCTCAACATCATCTCCATTTAGAATTTGGCACACCTTATGAAATGTTGAACAGCCAGGATTTCTCTTAACACATTCTGCAGTTTACTTAATACGCTTTCACCAGTTTCTCTATTCAGTACTTAGTGTTTCAGTATCATCACAGCACTTCAATAACATCGTCTTTGACAGCAACATAATCTGGCATAAGCAGTCCTGACGTTTCTGAACGTTTGATGCCAGCTGAAGTTGCTCCTGATGTAGGCAACTGAGAAGACCACTTTGGAGACGGTAAAGGCAGCCTGGGATTCACACATAGATACAACACTTTCAGGACCAAAAGAATCTATAACAGTCTTTATATCTCACTATAGAAATTAACTGCCTTTATCCATTTTCCCCACTTAGTTAATAGTAGCTAGGCAGTAGTATCTCTAATAATTACTGCTTGTAAGAGAGCACTCGTGTAAATTTTAAAAAAACCTTTTTTGTCGCTGAAATTAACCTATTCACTTGCGGTAACTTAGCTCTATATCATTATTAACAATTATTGTATTTTGGTAAGTTCTATTACTGGATTGGGCAAATCCTGATCAAGAAGCACAGGAGTTTGGCAAACTTGATAGTTTGTGCGAGGGAAAGGATTAATATTAGCCACATACAGAAATACCTTAGAAATTCCAACGTATCAAAGTTGGTGTAGCGTGAGAAAATTAGTGATTTTATTCTGTTACAGCTTAGTTAAATAATCAGAATATGTGCAACAAGTGTGGCCGAAATTAGGCTTTCTATAATTTTCAAGGATGCTTCTTCTATTTCCGATCGACGGTAGTGTTTGTTGGGGATAGTGTGGCGAAATGCAGCTGTTTTATTGAAGTCGGTAAGAAGTGGAGCTCACTGTAAGTACTGCACTGCATGCGGGGACTTTGTGAAAGGATCGCTTGAAAGGGAAGGTGTATCGAACAGCTTTTGTGCGTGTTAATTATTACTATTGTAAATTGCTTAAATCAAGCTTATATTCCAAGCATCTGACTTAGTTATTCACTCAACCCTAGGCAAGAGTAATTAGGAATTGTTATATCGCTAAGAAATGATAGAGAAATACGAAAGCTGATCTTTACCAGACAATCCACGCTGTGTGCTGAAGACAAGCGCATACATCTTACCACGCTTCCTCCCACAAAGAGACTATATTACCGAGACGTTTTGTCAGTTAATAAATTATTCACTTATTTTCAAAATTGAAATTATTTTAGAACATTTACATTTGTAAATAGCATCTTAAAGACGTTAATAATGAGGTTGGTGTATTAATGTGATCTGATTAAAGCATATTACAGTCGGAGCTTAAAACCAAATAGTGCCCCAATCATGCCCTACAATGAACAGCGTTCATTTGAAAGTAGATTTCATGCGCTACAGTTGTATTTTCACAGTTGAAGTTGAAGCATGTTTCCTTTTCCAAACACATGTCTTCGTCCTGCTTAAAAGAACTTTATCAATAATACTGATATCATCATATATGTGTTTGTTTATTTATTTTGGTAAAATGTTTCTGAGATTGCAATTGAAAATTGGTTCACAGCGTAGCATTTTGATTATGCACAATGTTCTGTGGAAACCAAATTAAACTCTGCGCTCCATAACTCAACTCTTTTGTTTTCTTTGGTAGCTTAACGTCCTTTAACCTGTATCGGACGATTAAGGAAATTGGTTAAATGATGCTCAAATGATCTCGGGGTTTATGTAGCTTAAAGTTACTCGAAATTCATCTTCTCAGGACAAGGAAAAACCCCGAAAAAACCTTATCCGCGTAACTCAACAAAAGCCAGATTTGAACTCTCGATCTGTTGAATGTGAGGCAGACATGCTACCACCACACCACCCAGGCGGGCTCAACACTTTTATATATTAATTATCTCAAATATAATAACATTTTAACGCTATGGAGTGTTACTAGCCCCAAGCCAAAACACATTTCGAACTTACATTTCTACCTTAGCCTCTGGACAGGTTTACACACAAGGTGTACATACAAATAACGTGTTTCTAAAACCAACATGCTTAAAGCACTGTAATTGCCTCAAGAACTTTAGAGCTTAGAGCAATTAATTGTCGAAAACGCATAAGCAAGCAGAGAGACGGGTAGCAGCCAGATGCGAGGTACCTTTAATGTGGGAGAGCAAGAAAGTCAGCAGCATGAAGCAGAGAACTCTTCAAGCGAACTGAGTGCACTTAACCATGGCGTAACTAATTAAAACTCGAGCAAAGTGCAACACTTGCCTCCCTCCTACTTCATCGAATGGAGTGCCACGGGCTATGTAACGTCGCTTCTTTTGTACCTACCCACTGATTTAAAACTGCTTTTTACGACTTTCTCTAAATTTGAAATTGGAAACTGGCAAAGTCTGGCAACAGTAGGTTATGTTGAAACCAAACTTGAATTTTCAATAAAACCAGATGCTTTATTATGCTGCTCTAAGTGAAAAAAATTAAACTAAATACAGAGCTAACGTATGTTTCAAAATTTAAAGATGCAGGAGCAATGTCGTCCCAAATATGTTCTGGATTACTTTCCATTTTGGATAAGTAGTCTATGTATATTGGGGTACCCTGAAAGTGTACATTTCTAAAACCATTATTTGTTTGTATGTTTATACAGATTGTCTCAAAACGACATATAGCTGATACTTGAATTAGCAAATTTGAAATTCTTTTACGTATGTTTTTATGTAGCATTGAAAATTACACCATTTTGAGATTAGACAGCACATGAACCACTCATATGATGCTCATTGCTCACACCTCAGAGTGTTTTTATTAAAAAAATATACAGACGTGTCGGTACTTAAGCGCTGTATTCCTGTCCCCCCCCCCCTTTTTGGCCTTTTTTCCAACATTTCCTTTGTTTTCTATTTGATTACTAATTTACTTTTTGCTTCTAATACAATACACATCCACATTTACAAACACATAAACACTCATGCCCAACACGGGACTCGAACCCACGGTCCTCTCTGCAACGTGTTATTAAGCTGACATGAAAATAAGCGGGTTTCTCCTTATGTTCTATCAGCAAGCCTGTTCTATAGCCTTAGGTAAAAGGGCAAAGGAAAGTTACATACTCAAAATTATGAGTCGGGCAGTTTCGAGCTTATAAAATGCGAGGCATATGTATTTCACCCCAATCACTGTTAATTATTATCCTAATAGCAAACTCCACAACTTACGTAATCACCAAGAACTTGTTAAATTTGCACATGTTCCTGTTCCATTTAATATTTCGAATTGCAGACAGGAAATTAACCTTCTTGTCTTACTGCAAAAGGGCTACAATCCTTTTGTAGTTTTCTGATAGCATTCTTGTCTCTATTGCCTTTACGAGTTCCTTACCTCCATTTTCAGACTACTATCGTCAAGGGACACGGAGTGAATTTTTCATCACAATCGGCAAAAAATCGAAAATGTATTTTTTTTCTGTAATAAATTGATACCTTTAGGTATCCATAGAAAGTCAACATTTACATATACCTCGCTTGCTTTGGGTTCTATACAGCATTTTAAGATCATGAAATAGACCTGTTTCTTAGCTATTTTATAAAACAGCGTTGTTTTCTCAAAACTACATTAACATACCACAGCTCTCAGTTTGTGTTTAAATTCTATTACAATTTCCCAGAAAGTGCGCATCTACCTCATAGGACAAAATATATTCTGCAGCATTCTAATACCAATAATAATTATTCTTTGGAAATATAGTTTATTTGAAGGATTAAATTGCCTTATATGTTTATAAACAATTTCACATTGGCTCATCATATTTACTTACAATATCTTGTCGTAATAGTTTTGTTTGCAATTCAAAGCTCCAATTGGTAAATTGTAACCAATATTTTCAAACTATGAGACACGTTGAACATTTATGCGACATACTTACCTAATAAATACTATATAATAATTTATAGACTTGGAAGTATATATCTAATAAGAATGCAATTTTGTATGCATATTAGCTAAACAGAAATAAAAAGACTGAAGCATTTTCAAAAGAGTCCATACAAAAACTGGAACTTCGAAAAGTTATTTCCATGTGCATTTCGTTCGATTGCCTGTAATACATAGAATTAGCGACGTTTGTATCCCGCTTTATTTTCCCATTAATTTCCTTTGATTCGTTGTCTGTTATAACAACATGTGTTAGAAGAATAAACAAATAACTAAAATTGCACTTACTTCCTTGTACACAGAAGGAAATAAGGGAATACAGTAGACTAAAACGGTAGTAAAATCTTTAAAAGTTGTTGCTATGTGGTTGAAGTTTGATTCTCTTTGGATGGCTAGGAATAAAACAGTGACAGTAATGCTAAATTCCCATATTTAAAAATTGAAACAGATAACAAGTAATGTCTCGGAAATTTTCAAAATTTTACGGTGTACCAGTTATGCAAAAGGTATTCAGAATGAAGAGGTCTTCAAAGACTATTGCAAGAAACTTCAAGATATGTATTTAACATACGGTAGTTTAATCAACGTTGTTAGAGCAATTTTTGAGAAATCAGAATTTTCGAATAATGATCTATGTAAAGGGTTGGGGTGAGGATTCTCTTAAAAATCTTCGTGTCGCATCCTTGGAAGGTACTAAACTTAAATACCAATTTTGGCACTTAGCCGACTTTTCGTTTTTGAGCGGCCCACAGACACACACATATACCTTTTTCTAAAAATGTTTTTGGACTCGGGGACCTCAAAACATAGTTCTGGTGAAATCTTGGCATCGAATTTTTGGGTGGAATATAACACTTTCTCTATCCACAATGTACATTGTACGAACGGGCTAGAGGAATTAAAAAGGGTACTTACGTATTGCATTCCACCAAAGACTGAATGCCCAAATTATACCATGAATACATGTTTTGAGAACCCCGGTATACAAACCTGTTCTGTTCCATTCACATTACTTTCTCTGTCTATTTTGTAACAAACTGTTCTTATAAAAGCTTATTCTTGTAACTACATTAGAGCGAGGTCTGACGTAGGGATTTTTCCTGGATAACGCTGATTGTTAGGCATTTTGTTCATGTACCTTTATTGACGTTAAGAACTATATTTTCGTATCACATAGGACCTGAGCAACAGTTTGGTTCTGTGTCGTTTCGAAACATCCTGTACATCTATGAGTGTCTCACCTTTGCACTCAAGAGCGGTGACACGTTGGTATACGACCTAATTTGAGAATAGCTTCAGCATTTCATGGCGGGATGCGAAGTTAGCGACCATATACCTCTTTTTTGCTGAACTTCATAAACCGTTAAGTAGTAATGTAGTTATGGTACCGCTTTTTTTTTCAGTCAAATAATACTAGTGGTCCATAGAAGGATACGCTGCTGGTATTGTAAGGGGGTCCATAATGTCCCACGCACTTTTTCTTTTTTAATATAAAAAACACAGTTCTGGAGACTTGTTAGGACTCCGGCGCTGTATTCCTTTTTTCTCCATTTTTTCCCAGTTCCCTATTTTTCATTAGTAGACCTCATTATTCTTAACGTTTTCCTTTCACATATACATACACAAACATAGACACATTTACAAACACAGAAACACCCATGCCCAAGTTGGGACTCGAACCTACGATCCGTGCACCACGAAGCGCCACAGCGAGCCACTTTAGCGAGCGCGGCCACCGGGATCGGCATAACATTTACTCTATGACAGGAACCGAACTCGTGACCTTTGGGATAGCAGCTTCCCGCATTACGGATTAAACCACCAGAGCAGTTAAACTTCAACCTGGAAGTACTGTTCTTCCATTATCAACTTTTCGACTGTCTGTGCCACGATTATTTGGTGTTACAGTAGATTTCTTTGGTGGTGCACTTAAATACTAAGTTTGGTATTTAGCGGTATTTTCGTTTTTGATCTAAGCTGTTCACAGACACACACATGGACCTTTTTCTAAAAATGTTTTTTTTTGATTCAGGGGTTCTGAAAGCATGTATTTCCGGTGATATCTCAGTATCGAATTTTTGATACAATACAATACAATACTTTCTTTATACACTATGTACATGTAGAAAATTTAAAAATACAGAGCAACATCACTACCGCTCAAAAGTTTTTGTACAGCCTGTTTTGCTGTAATTAACAAGTGTATAACGCCAAACAAAGTCAATTTCATATTATGAATGGTAGAAATCCATGGAGACATCATTGAAATTTACTATGCCACCTTTTGTTTGTCAATTATGTACATTTTGAAAATGTAGCATTTTATGGCCCTTATAAGAATAGTTACCCTAATGTTGTTTTGGATGTCATAGTATGTCTGTGATCCCTCTAGATGTCGTTCACAGACATGTGTATATAGGTATTGGCTGCGAACAGCACTTCAGTGCTTCATAAGCAGATGAATGGTACACATTGTTATTGTGCAGTTGAAAAGTCTGAAATGGGTAAAAGAAGGGAGGTTTCAGCAGAAAAACGTGCTGCAATAGTCAGCTTACATAAAGCAGACCACTCCATGCGTCAAATTGCCACACAAGAACAAGTTTCCTTGGGACGTGTCCATTACACTGTAAAGAGGTATGTAACTACAAATAGCAATAAGGATTTTGATCGAAAGGGGAGGCTTAGGGTGACCTCGAAGAGTGAGGATAAACATTTAATAGTGACCAGCAAATGTGATCGTTTCAAAACAGCCCCCATGCTGACAGCAGAACTGAACAATTTGAGGGATGAATCTGCGAGTGTTTCTACAGTGAAGAGACGACTTCATCTGAACAGTTACATTGGGCAAAGAAATCCCTATTGGGAGCTGTCAATAAACGGAAAAGATTACAATGTAAGCGACATGTAAGCTGGACTGTTGATCAGTGGAAAAAGGTATTATTTATGATGAATCTAAGCCTGAGCTATTTGGCTCAAAACGTCGCCAGTTTATTCGACATGCAAAAGGTGAACGCATGGCACCTTAGTGCATGTCCTCTACAGTCAAGCATGGAGGTGGTTCGGTGCTGGTATGCGGTTGTTTAGGTGGCAATAGAACAGGCGATATTGTGAAAATATAAGGAATGATGAAGAAGTATTATCACAACATTCTCCAACGCCATGCCAAACCATCTGGGAGGCGGTTAATTGGCAAGGGGTTCATTTTGCAGCAAGACAATGATCCCAAGCATACATCTATACTCTGTAGAAGATACGTTGAATGTTTGGAAGAGACATAAGTCTTGAAGAACATGGTTTGGTCCCCTCAAAGTTCTGACTGCAATCCTATTGAACTACTTTGGGATCATGTAGACAGAGAGGTAAGAAAGAAACAACCCACTAATGTAAATGTATTGTGGAAACATGTGCACAACATATGGAGGGATATTTCTGAAGATACACTGGCGTACTTAATAGAAAGAATGCCCAGAGTTTGCGCAGATGTAATTAAAGCAAGGGGAGGTTACTTTGAAGAAAGCAAAATCTAACATGTATTGCTGATTTTCATTAAATATATTGTTGTGACTACAAACTATGTGTTTTTTATTTCATTGCTTCAATAAATCCTAAAAATTAGGTGTGTTCAAAAACTTTTGAGTGGCAGTGTACAAACATTCTAAAGGATGCAAACAAACATAAATAAATAACAAAAATAAATAACATAAATCCTAAGCTTGTGGCACCGTAACACATGAATGGTTACTAACGCTGTAAACAACATACAAACGCTTTCTTCTTTTAGACTGCATCAAATATAAGTAGATATGAACTTATAACTGCCAACTGTAATGAAATCTACGCATATTTTGCGAATATTTTGACAACTAACAAAGCAATTTAAGCATTTAATATTTTTGCGGCATTGTAGCGACTGAGCGGTTTTAATTGTTGTGTTATCGCACAGCTTTCAAGTTGTATTTAGGTAATATGGTATCTGGGAGACAAACGTATCTCCATGGCACGACTATCCACAAGGTACCAAGGCGTCACGAATGGGGTGCAGTGCTGGAGGGAGAGACGTGATCAGCGCCTCGAGTCCCTCTCGGCCGGTTGATGCGGTCTTCTCGATCTGGAGAGCTCCTCAATTGGCCCCCAGGGACCTTACGAGGCTGAGTGCACCCCGAACCGGGTCTCCCAGTGGGGAAAAATTCATCATGCCGGTCCTGGGAATCGAACCCAGGTCTCCCGCTTGGCAAACAGCAGCGCGACCATCTGGGAGATACTACTAATATGGTAAAGCCAAATTGTAGAGGCAATATCCTGATTACCATGTTAAAAAAATGAAGTGCGAAAAGAGAACACATTCCTTGTTTTGAAACATAAAAGGCACAAGAAATTAAATTCCTCAACTTACTCGCATGTAACCCCCAATTAGTGTCAAATTAATTTTTTTTACATACAAGCCATGTGTAGGACATGAGTTGGATAGGTAGAGTTAGACTGAAAAATTAAATGTCATAGCCGGGAATTGAACAATGGATCTCCCAGATTCTAGCAGTTTGTGAATTCCGGCTATGGCATTGAATTTTTCAGTCTGTCTCTACCTATCCAACTCCTGTCCTACACATGACTCCTGTGAAGAAAACAAATTAACACAGGTCCTTGTCTATCGCACTCACCAGAGAGAAAAATAGACAGACTGAGAGGGTGAGTGAAGAGGCGGACGGACAGAAGCGGAGATGACCAGGAGAGAGGATGAGATATAAAGGGCAACGCAATCAGAGTGAGAGATAGAGGGAGAGAGAGAGAGAGAGAGAGAGAGAGAGAGAGAGAGAAATCTTCAAGAGCTACGATTGCCTCATGGAAAAGGCTCAATGTTTTAATTTAGATAGAGTGTCAGAATTAGGCGACGTCGTGGCCGAGTTGTTAGACCACTCGCCTCTTACTTAGGCGGTTCGGTGTTCGGTCCTGTATGTGGGATTTGTGGTGGACAAAGCGTCGCCTGATCAGGTTCTGGTCCCCCGCCCCCCACTGTGCATTCCAACAATTGCTCCAGCCTTTCCAACCATCCATTTCGTATTTCTTTCATATCATCTACTACTCATTCTCATGCCTAGCTATGGGCCAATCCCTCGTTCCGCGTTCTTCATTCTATGATTAATTGTCGTTTATTCCTCGACAGGCTTCTGACCCAAGGAGTAGGCACCACATGTAAGTTCTATATACGAGGAGGGTAGGCCACTAACTTTAGTTACCGTGTGAAAAAATATACGAAAGAAAAATATTATTTAAATGAATTAATTGTTATATTTTACGAATATTTAAATTATTTGGGAAGGCTTCATCCTAAAGAGTAGGCAGGCATATACAGGATGTTAATGAACTATACCGAAATATTTTCTCAGAATATGTAGAATACTTAAATAAGTAAATTGAGATAAGAGACTTGTAGCCTGTTTATTGAAATTTCGAAGTAACGGCTATAAGTTTCTGAAGTGACAGTACGCCACGTATAGCGGCACTTCGTCTGCATTAAGCCAGCAGAGTAGTCTAAAAAACGCCTCCAGAATAGGCTACATTAACTCAAGAATATAGTTAATGAATGTTCAATGTCGCACTGTCAAGTGATTACTTCGAGATTTCACAGATTTTTGCGACATTAAATCTTGAGAACGCTAGTAACGAGCTGCTAAAAATTGACATTTCTATATTTGAGCATCAGTTTAAAACATTTTAAACCATTTTTTCAACCTGCTTTGCTTTAACACCGACTTATCTGCACCTAATATCCACACGTTTAACGCTATGTAGTTGCGTTATGTTTATCCAGGGACCATGCATCGCCGATCTCAAATTACTTATATCAGTCACGTGCACAATCTCGCAAATTATTTCGGTGCAGTTCATTAACACCCTGTATAATTCTAAGGCAGGGTTGCCACTGACTCCCAGTTACACGATTTGCTCCTTAGTTTTCCTGCCATCTAGGAAGCTTGTATTCTATTAGCATTGAGTCGCGGTCAAGTTCGACCACCATCCGACACACGAAGTTGGAGGGAGAAACGAAGAGAAAGACACGGTATGAGACAAAATGGCATTCCTTCCTAAAATAACTATGCACATAGCCCACATTATATGTCGCTGTTTGTAGTCCGCAACAATAAAGACCTTTGAGTGTATTAAAGATACGAATATACCTACTGTAGTATACTAATACTTTCCTCAGTTCCGCCTCTTCTTTTGGTTCTCTACAGAACGGCAATAACAAGCAATAAGTGCAGTATCCATTCTTAGTGTAGGTCTTTACCAGTTGACGCAACGTCATGTTTTTTCTAAGACATCACAGATATATATATATATACAGTATGTCCCGTTGAATCGGTACAACCAAGAAATGTAAATATCTTCTAACACAGTCAAGTATAAATATGTTTCTTGTGTAGAAACTCTCCAATTTGCGTGACAATGAAAATTATGAAGTTACTGCGCATGGTATGAAACATTTGAGTTAAAATGGCGGAATTTACGTTAGAGCAGAAAGTGAAATGCGATTGGTTAGCCGAATTGAAGTTCTCAATTGCAGTACAAAGAAGATTTGGGCAGGAGAATACTCCAGATCATCATACAATTGTGAAATGACATAATCAGCTGTTGGAAACAGGATCTGTGCTAAGCAAGAAGGAGAGTGGCAAAAAACCAGTGTCCACAGCTACAGTTGAAGATGAAAGGCAAGCATTTCAGCGTAGACCAAGGAAGTCAACTCGACAGGCCCGTTTAGAGCTAGGTATTCCGAAGATAACTATTCACATGGTTGTCCATAAAAGACTGCGATTTAGAACATACAAAATCCAACTTTTGTAAAAGTTGCAGCGCAATGATAAACCCAAACGGGCCGAGTCCGCTACTGCATTGTTATCCCATTTGGATGTTGACAATGATTTCCTCAACCACATCGCATTTTCAGACGAAGCAACCTTTCACATATCTGCTAAAGTGCACCGCTATAACTGTGGAATATAGGAAGAAGAAAACTCACGTGACTTCTTCCAGCAAGATGGAACCCTTCCACACTACGCCCAGCTCCCCAGTACAGGACCTGGCTGACCTCTGAAGGCGGATAATACATGCTTCCGCTTCCGTCATTCTAGTAATGCTGCGGAACACATGGAGGAAGATAGCGTTCTTGATATTCTTCGGCCACCAAAGGCACAGATGTGGAAATTTATTGACATTTGGTGAGTTGGTCTTACATACATTTTAATTCCGTCTATTATGTCTACTAGTTTAGGAGACATTAAGGTTTCTTTTTGGTAACGAATCAACAGGGCACACTATATGGCAGAACTAAATAATGACAAAAGATATCAATACGAAAATTATGTGATTCAATTTTCCCGCCAAAGATCTAAGCAACGATGTCGCTACCAATTTGAGGTCTTCATGTGCTGGGAATCTTCCATTCAAAAAGTCATATAAGGTGTTCAAAGTGAAATGCCGAATTTCCTGAATTATTTCCTAATTTGATTTCATTTCTTCCATAACAAGTGATGGCCTTCCATACAGTCTTCATCGTGCACACTGGTTCTTCCTTGATTAAATTTCCTCACTGAAGACTCGTTCATTGCATTACTTGCCTATACATTTCGATTGACCAAGAATTTTGTGCATTCAAAAAACGAATCAATTTGGCGATAGAAGAGTATAACACCGACATTTAAAAAGTGGTACCACGATACAATAAATGCATTGAGAATAATTGAGATAACGTTAAGAAGAGTAAGGTACTATAGCCGTAAATAAAGTTATATGTTGATATTTTTTATATTATTTAATTCTACCAAATTTTCTGAACGACTTATATATTGTATTTTCTGCCTTTTGCATCATTTTATTATCTAGTCGTCATCTTTTAGAATATTTTCATTTTATTGCATTTTCCCCGTTAACAGCAGATTAACTTTTTTCAGCATTGCATACAAGGTAATTTCGCAATTTCTTGCTATGAGGTGAATTAATTTAGCTCATCTTATGTAAGCTCTAGCTGCATCAATCTGGATTTGCCTCTGTTACATTGTTCTGACAATTTTGATGTAATTAAATCAGCTATTGGCATTTTTTAAAGAAAAATGCTGCAATAGTAAGGTTTCTTGTTAATTCTCACATGAAAAGTTTGGCATAAACTAGTGATGTCTTTCCTACTTTGGCAACAAGATTAAAACAGAAGAGAGATGCAGTCAGGTCTTAAGGAGATACAAGGGAATGAATAGCATTTAGAACACTGTGCAAGAAAATTTGATCAGAATAGAATCAAGCAAGAAAATTAAAAACATGTTGTGAAAGAACATTGTTTACCCAAGTGTAAAATCAATAATGGCCTGCAAAGTGCAAATGTCGACTTTGATTTACTTTTGGAAGTCTTTTGCTAGAAGACGTTGTCGATTTCAACTATACACCCACGACATCAACTGAAGTAGAAAGAATTGTTTCATTATACAGAAATATTCTTCGGGATAGTTGGCAACCCTTCGAGCTCGAGACACTACGAATGTCTATGCTTCTTTACTGTAATGAAATGTTTCCACTAAATCGTTTTTTCCATATTGTTATATCATTTTCACAAATCTGAGGCACAATATGCCATTTTCAGAAACTTCTTAGGTCATTAGCTTCCATGTACTAGTCATTACAGTAATTTAAGTTCATAAATTAGTAAGGCGATATCCCCAAGAATATTTTCAGCAAAACGTGAGTTACCAGCTACTTATTTCTTGTATAAACAATTTTAAGATTATATCGATGTAGTTTTTCAGAGGATTCTGACAGTAAGAATCGAGTTAGAAGTACTTAAAGATTAACAACCCTTATGAGATCAAACGGTCTATCTCCAACCCCCCTAGTCCTTAAGTTTAAGCCTCCCTTCATTTGGTAATCGTCCAGGAGGTAGGGGAAGACTAGGAGCTGCACCATCTGTTGAGGCAAGTTTCCGTCGTAAAGCCCTGCGTCGCCTTCGTCGTTTTCCGACGTCCATCCCTGATTTAAAGGGTGAAAAGGGTGGAGGAATATTCTGAAAGCGAGAGCGACGAACTTGTTTGAGGAAAAGGGAGTGATCAGACTGTAATTTCTCCCTTCAGATACAAAGTAGTAGGTATCTTCTGGAGGAACCTGGTGCAAAGAATGTTCATAAACTTCCTTACCTTCTTTCGTAGATTTACGACCTAAGGCAGGGGAGGTAGATGAATTTAGAAACTGGAGTTTAACAGGACATTGTTTTCAAGTGCGCAGTGTAATCAATGGGCAAGCACGCCCAACCCGTTCCTGTTTTACGAGGGCTTTTCGAGTTTGTGAAGTTCCCTTTGTATTCTACCACAAGTTCAAAATGAGAAACCCGCAGCACGTGTACATGCTTATCCCATCTTCCAGAGCGAAGAGAGCTTCTTCTTCGACAGCGAGTTACGTCGTAAAATGCAGAGCATCAGATGTTTTGCAGATTATGTATGCAAAGAAATCCATTTATTTTGTTCCTTACAAAATCGAAATTTGCTGGTTCCGAACTGAAAGCAATGCGAAAATGAAACTCTGCGTTAGAGTAACTATCTTATACACTACTTTTTACAACTATACAGCATTATAAATTGAATACTGGAACATTTCTGGATAATACTTCATAATAATATAAGCATCTGATGTGTTCCATTTACATGGCTTTTTCTATCTGTTCTACAAACAACCTTACAAAAAATTACTCTTTAATCTGCATCTTGCTAACCAAGATAAACATTAACAGAAATTATCTTATTACTTATTTTCTATAAGTAAAGGAAAAGAAGGGAAATGCTCAGGCTAAAACAATAATCAAATCCTTCTAAAGGTGTCGTTATGTGACTGTCATTGATGTACGGTTCTCTCTCCATGGACAGAAGTAAAACCAAAGAGATGTGAAGCAGATGACGAGTTCCTGTGTGAGAAGAATAAAAAAATTCGCTATATATAAACGGTAAATGGCAAAAGTTGTCTCTTTTGTAATAGGTTTTGGTCTATATCTTACGATAACTACCAGTGCCACCAAAAGCATCTAGAATGAACAGATAGTATAGTAATAATAATAAAAAAATAATAATAATAATAATAATAATAATTCTGTAGCACATCAAGCTTATGTATCCTAATCTTTAGAGACTACTCACTGAAAATTCGGGATTTGTCTGAATTTTCTGTGTCTGTCTTTAATATACGGCATTTTAATCAAAATCGTTAGAAATGGAAATGGAGTGTTATGGACGCTCTTTAGCTGCTGTGGTTCTCAGCGTCCCGTTCTATACTGGGCATGAAAGACGCTTATTTTTCTCAGAGGCCTCTTTTATCAGACTTGAGGTTCTTTTACGTACCGTAAATGTACGACACGGGACCAACGGCTTTACTTCCCTTCCGAAGTAAGCCATGCTAAAGATTTTTACGCCCGAAAAAATCCATCGTCCTCCGCCGGGTTTGAACCCGTAACCTTGGGTATATGAGGCTAGTATGGTAACCACTAGACCACGGAGGGTGACATATCCGTGGAAATCGAAAATTTTAAAAATGCTCCGTATAAAGGATGATTTAGGGGGTTTTCTGAAAGCCTTCGTGTCGCGCCCTTGGGAAATACTAAATTTGGTATTTAATTGACAAGGCGTTTTTTAATTCTGCCGTCAACACACACACAGATCTTTTTCTAGAAATGCTTGTTTTGGACACAGGGATTCTCAAAACATGTATTTCTGTTGAAATCTTCCTATCGATTTTTTGGGTGAAATACAATATTTATTAGAGAAAATAATAGTAATCATGTATTTCCCGAATATCAAAACTGCACATTATTCAATATCTCAACATTATACAATTAAAGTGTATTATAGTAAACGTATTTCTTCAAAATATAATCCCATATTTAATCAAAATGTTATTTTCATATATCATAAAATAAAATTATTTATAAATTAAAAAAGTATCATTCGCTTATTTGTATCGCGGTTTTAATCTTGGCTGCGGCCAGCACCTTGCATCAAGCATTAGCACATGGCATGACGTCACACTCTTTGGGCGTTTAGATACAGTAAGCACATGTTTGATATGTGTACAATTCTGGGTACATTTTCATATTAGCGGTTTTAAATTGCATTCCATTATTACTATTATTAAAGGTATAATGCCTCAAAGGTGTAGTGTACCAAATTTTAATGGTAGCTACCAAATAGTTCCAAATTGTGTTTGCTTTCCTTTCCTGAGAAAGATCCGAAATCCAAAGATATAGATTAGGACTATTGATAGGAAGAGTTTTCTTCCTATAATTAATTCCAAGGCATATTAGTTAGTTTTAACCCTTTTAACATTTTAGAAACTGGATAGGTAGAGCCCGATTGAAAAATGCAATTCCGCAACTGACTCGTATATTTCCCTGATATATGGACGGTATTTTCGAATACAATTGAAATTAAATGCAGCTACAATTATAGATGTTACTCTTTAAAGACGATCTTATGTTCATGCAATATAACCAAAGTATTTATACGTCAGCTTACATGGTTTACTAAAATTGCTATCCCAAACTCAAGAGGGGGGTTGCGTATAGGTAAAAGCATAATAAATCAAAGATGGTTCTAAATAATTAAATACTAAAAAGGTAGGACGTTTATAACTATATATTTTAATGTAGACAAGTATAATGAAAGGAAGTAAATAACTTTCAAAACATTTGTGGAACGTTAAACACACGAAAAAGAAAAACTGAACAAAATAAAGTGTTAATAACATATAAGAAAATTGATGCTTCTTGTTTAGTATGTGGTTCAGAACTGTAGACAATAAAAATGAACAATATATGACCAGCGAAATTTAAATAATTTCTGAATGGTGAATAGTTACACTAGATCAGAGCCCTTCAGGGTGCACGCAAAGTTCAAAATGCGACTGCGCTATGTTTGACCATAGTGCAAACACCACACATCGATTTTGAGCAATAGCGTTATCTCTCCTTCGCTTGCCTTGCCCGCTCGCGCTCTCTGCCGGCTACCTTCCTCACTGCGAAATGTCCGAGCCGAATCGAGTTGGACCAATGCCCGATGCAACCTCTGCACCAGGTTTTGCAGGCGTCAGATTTTGCGCGCTTGAGAAGCGCTTCATTATATTACACACAAAAAATGAGTGTGTATGTATGTATATTTTCTGAAGCTCATTTGTTTTCTCATTTCGTTTAAACGCCTCAAATATGACCAAATGATCTTCGGAAAACTGCGTTCCACCAAGCGATGACTGAATCCATTTATTAAATGGAACATTCAGTGGATGTGCTAAGGTGATAATGGCCATGCATTTGGACAGAGAGGATGTACAGTTTTTATCTAGGATTCTGAACAACCTTACACTTTAGTGATACTTCACATGAGCTAATCAGAGGGAATCAAATTATGGATTCCCTAGTTCGAGAGCTGAAACTGAAGTAAACCAATGAATCACCCCGGTGCCCTTGAACTAAATTGTTATAAATTAACAAGATAATATGCTAAAAGTATCTTAATTAAATATGTTCACATTCCATTATAAACATAGAGCTGCAAACCCACTGATACCAAAATATAGGGTAGCCTAGATTAAATAAAACAAGAAACTATAAAGGGCTATCTGCTAATCCTTGTAGTTAAGAAGTTAAGAAAAAAATCATAAGGTATTCTTTTTCAATGATTCAAGACGTTCATTTAACATCCGAACATTACAAATCATACTCCAGAATCTTAAAGCTGTTTCATGGGTAATCTGAGTTTAAAACCAATAGTTGGATTTGGACAGTCACAAAACTGACAAGTGTGGACCTAATCATATTTAGGACATGATGCTACAACGTTTCTCAAGAATCGTTTAGATCACGTGGTATATTATATATCCTTCAAATGTAATAGTAAGTATTATTTAAAAATAAAAGGTCCTGTCGTAACAAAACAAACAATGATTGCAGGTCAGACCTTCACAGTAAAATCGGCAGGTCTTTCTCAACCCTGCTTTTCGACGGGAACCTTCTTTGCCGTGACACGGGTGTGCATAACGATCTGCAGATATGAGGGGTGAATAGACAAACCAAACCCTTGCAAACTATTCAAACAAGTTCTATAGTGGTGATGGGCACTAAAACACTCCGCATCGATCCACTTGAACGACTCCCCCTCCCCCCTCCCCTGACACACGACCACAAAGGCACGGTTTACATTATAACATAACCTTAACGGAAATTCTTGGACTTCCATTGTTTAACAGTAGAGATCTAACTTTGTATCATAGTTAAAGACGAAGCCTCATTATTTTCTAAGACTTCCATTCCTTTCTTCCCTTTGCCGTACTAGTCTGTGTCAAAAATAATCAAGAAGGAGAAACATTAATTAAGTGAAACAATTAAAATGTACGAAGTTTGTGAACATAAGTGCAGTACATTTTATCGTACAATAAGTTATTGCTGTTGCTGAATTTGTTGACTTACAACTTTCCATTTTCATTTTATGCTTTGAACAGGAAAATACTCACCTCGTTAAAACCGCCATGCAAATAATTTAACCATATTTGGATCCAGTTATCTCGTGAGTAGCTGTTTTTGTTAATGAATATCAGCAAAATTAAATAAAGAAGTAGACTTAGCGATCAAACTCTAAAATTTACTTTACAAATTGCGAGTATACAAACATTATCGATAAAACAGTAGAAGCTAAAAGAACCTGCAGGTCTATGCAACCAAGGAAATAAATATGTTTCTAATTCGTATAAGGCACTTAATGGTTTATTTTTAATGGAAATCAGTTGATAAATACAGCAATCTTCTGTTAATTTACGTAATACATAAGCATATGCATTTTGTTACTAAAATTAACCTGTTTCCTTAATGAAATATACTACATCTCCCATAAAATGTATTTTGTTCGTCCACCACAACATGTTCTCGTAATATTAGTATTTATAGATCCATACGAATTATTATAAAGTTTAATAAATACTTGCCCGTTCATTTATTACATAATTCATCCAGCAATGCATAAGATAATCTTATCTAGGCTTATTTAACTTGCTAACTAAATATAACAATAATAATATATATAAATCATTATGATAATGCATAATAATATACTTAATGTAATTCGTAAAACAATATTATTACAACACCCCAAGCCAAAGTATCTGACATGCAGTTACAAGAAAGTCACTGAATTACGAATCATGCCTGCTGCTTAGCTATTCTTGAGGCATGTGCTAGTGGGAGTGGAACATATTTGACTTAGTCTACTTACCCTCCCTATAAAGAGGATTTACACGTATTGCTTAGGGTAGAAGACTGTTCAGGAGCCAGTGAACATTTAATTATAAAATGAAGAACCGGGAACGAGGTTCCGTAGCCAGGCATGGCAGTGAGGGAAGAATATGATATGCAATAAAGGCGAAATAGATGATAAGAGGGGTGATAATGGAGCAATTGTTGGAATGAATGGCGGGGGAAACCGGAGAAAACCCGTCCAGTCACTGCAGTATTCACCTGCTCCCTCGGGAGCGAACCCCGCTTGCTTTGGTGAAATTTAAGCAATTATTTGGATCATGCTGATCTTATATTTATTAAGTGTGGTAATTATCCAACTTTTTGAGCTGCCCTGTTCAGCAATACACACACACACATACACACGCATACACACACACAAATCCTTTGTACCTTTACAAAAAAGAGTTACCCTGAGCATTGGTGCATTATCAACATAACTCAAAAACGAAATGTTACATTTTCAAGCATTCGATATCAAGACTTTAAAGAAAATCACCCTACCATTTACTTGCAAATATTTTCGTTATTTTTTTTTTTCAAAACAAAATTTCTTCTCTGCCACATAAAATAAGCAGGAGAATTGTACCTCTCTACCAAATAATTCGGTATCGAGATTTCCCGAAAATGTATGTTTCGAGGCATTCCGAACAGAAAAACGTTGGCGTAACTCAAAACTGGATAGTCGATCAGGAACCAAGTTCAGCATTTTCCGAAGATATTGGTTTTATAAAAAATGTTTTTTACGACTTTAATTAAAACACCATTGAGTTCAAATCCCGGAACTGCACGGCCTGACGGAAGGTACCTTCGCGGCTTTCCTCGGTTGCTAGGCAACTGCTGGATTGAATAATTTCATCCACATATTTTCTTATCTTCCTTTTCACCCTAACATCTCTATCCTTCTTCTTTACATTCCAGGCATTTGGCTGCTCACCCATCCTGGATATGCTCTTCGACCCTTGGGGGTTTAAATCCAATAAAGGGAGGGGCAATCCGCTGAAGAAGTAGAAGACATTTTGATGAAAAATTAAAATTATATTCAAATTCTCCAGTTTCCCCCGCCATCACATTCCATCGGTGCTCCATCTTCATTGCCTCTATCATCAATGTAATCGCCTGCGGTGATAAAGTAGTAAAACGGACTTAAACACTATTGAAAATCGTCTAAACACGTTTTTGAGTTGATTATTTCCGAGATATTCCTTTTTACTAGTTTTAATTTTCCAATACTTTCTCTCACACACATATACACACCCTTTTTTGAAAGTGTTTATTTTGGATTCAGGGGACCACAAAACTTATATTTCCAGTGAAATCGCGACATTGAATTTTTGGTGGAGTAAAATAATCCCGTACTATTCGTAGTAGAGAAACCAAAAATAAGTTTTCGTTAGCCAGGTATTGGATTAATTGACAGTGGGTTGAGAAATTCACAGGATATACCACTTTAGAATTTATTTTCAAAACACATCCCCTATGTGCTATGTTACACTCAGAGCAACACGTTCTCTAGGCAATAACTACATCAAAGAGACTTTCCAGAAGAATAATATATTCATCTGTTAAAAAATTGTAATATTTTCATAATGCCTTTATATCCGAAAGAGCGCTGCAGATATTTTTGCCAGATTAACATTTTCCATGAAACACATTTACCACATGAATAATGCAGTTTCGGCGCCCTTTGATGGGTATGAAGCACC
This sequence comes from Hymenopus coronatus, assembly GCA_030762935.1. Taxonomy (NCBI): domain Eukaryota; kingdom Metazoa; phylum Arthropoda; class Insecta; order Mantodea; family Hymenopodidae; genus Hymenopus; species Hymenopus coronatus. The sequence goes on along the minus strand of CM060888.1, from coordinate 115,708,310 downwards.
TGTATTGATCTCCTATAGACTTCATTTAGTTCCTGCCAATCAGGGATTTAATGGTAACTCATTTCTCTCATACGTCCAAATACAAGCAGCGTATTTTATTTGGCATTATGCAATTTCCTAACGCATTATGTGCGTCGCGTAATGACATTAACTCAACGTTATTTCCAGTGAAATGCATGAATCGAGCAAGTAATCTTTATACGCTGTTGTTGGGGCACTTACTATAAATTCAACTTAATGCATTTAGGGCATGCTAAATGTATGTTGCTTAAAAATGTGAGTGCTCTGCAACGAGCATACAAATGGGATATAACAGTAATAATTTGTAGTAATAATAATAATAATACCTTGTTAAATATTGATAAAATAAAAATTTAATTATATTAGGTAGTGCTTTATCCTTTGTGAAAGGTATTTCTGTTTTAGCAATAGATAAATACCGAAACAGGGCGAGCTCACCTTCATAACAGACGAATGAGTTCGAAGTTTGGCTGTAGTGAGTTACATGGTTAATTTTCAATTTTTTTTTTTATTCGGGGGTTTCCCTTATCGTCTAAGACAAATATCAAGAATTCTTATGTTCAGTAAAGCTGACAGTGCTTCAAGCTAATCATTTTATTCAGCGTTTCCGCAAACCGGCGCAGTTAAAAAGTGCAGTATACACATAGTGCTATTCAACTTATGGTGCGGCTTCCGACACTTATAAACAAAACAAATCCAAAATATTGAAATTTAACTGCATTGAAATGCATTAAGAACTTGTGCGACTTCACTTACATGCATAAAATTTAGGTCATGTGACTGACCTGCAAAACAAATCGGAGACACTAAAACAAAGTGATGAATGATTTTATAATCGACGTGGAAGGAAGAGATGGTTCAGATACCACCTCTATGAAAGAATTTCTCCATGATTGGTTCACAAAGAAAGGTTAAATGAATGCAACATAATTCGGCCTTTTAGAGGACGCCATGAAGCATTATTTGCAAGTTTCGTTAAGCTGAACATTTATATAAGACTTTTCACCACCAACATGGAGACGAAGGCTTAAAACTAATAAGAAAACCAAGCTAAGCAAAGTTGATGTGTTATATGCAAATAATTGTCTCTACCTATTCTGCACCTGTTCTGTTTTTAAAGAATGTTCTTCTGCTGTCTACTTCATGCTAACCACACAAATATTAATGGGAATGCTTTATTAATTATTTTATTATATATTCAAGGGGAATAAGGGAATATAACACTAATATGGTACTCATATATTTTATGATGGTAAGGTTGGTCGCTATATGAAATTGAAATTCCGTTCCATCCACATGTTTAGGATAAAAACAAATAACAACTTTTCATTTGATAAAAGTGCAAGTAGAGAAATTTAAACAAACAAAGAAATATCTCGGAAATAGTTAACTCCAGAAAAAATTATATGATATAAACTATGTGATTTAAAAATATAAACTTTGTATGTAAGATTTTTAGTCCAGCTCTTATTTACCGGTTAATAAAAGTCACCAGAAAGTTAAAGATATACATTTTATATGCCATCTAAGTATCATTAATACACAACGCTTTAATCAAAATCGTTATAGCCATCTTTGAGAAAATAAAAAATGTCAAAAAATATTCCTGTAAAACGTAAGGGAATGTTTCTGAATATCTTCAGGTCACATCCTTGGTAGACACCAAACCTAAATAGCAAGTACTTATGGTACTTAACCATACTTTCATTGTAGTGGTATTCTGTACATAGACACACACATACACACACACCCAAACCAGACAAACAGAACGACACACACGTAGACCTTTTTCTAAAATGGTTTTTTTTGGATTCAGGAATCATCAAAACATGTGTTACGATGAAATCGCCCTATCGAATTTTTGGGTAGAATACTATATATTCTCTACCTACTACGTTGTAGTGGTAGCGAGATAAAACCATAATATAACATGAATATACAAATTTAAATATGCTATAAGGACCAACACAAAATGGTATTAATTTTCTTCTATTTAAACACTTTCAGTTTCTCTACCAGGTATTACAATGTAGCTAATAGGTAGAGAAGATTCCACCCAAAAGTCTATATCGAGATTTCACCGGGAATACATGTGTTATGGAGAGTCGAATAAACAAAAAAAAATTAGAAAAAGGTCCGTTAGTGTGTGTGATTGTGCTCAGACTGTGAGTCTGATCTGCGAACAGCAAAATTAAAAAATGAAAGGTCGGTTAAATACCACAATTGATATTAAGAATTAAATGTTAAAAATATTGGTATTAAAAATATTTAAAAGGCAAATAAAATACTCATCTTAAATGTTCTGTGAATATCCTATAAAGCTCTCTTCACTCTGGAGGACTTTTGCATAACTAGAAACCGTAAGGGATAGACAAAATCTTCATAAGCAAAAGATATAGATTCCGTTAAAATACATAATCTATTTCAGATACTGCTTTTTTTTAATAATCATTTCTGGGATATTTTTATTACTGGTTTTCTCAAATGTGAAGCTGTTATTCACTTTTTTTCATCCTGGCAATGCAAAGAAAAGGGAATTAAAATGCATTACATAGCGACCAGCTCTTAAAAGATTTGGCTCTCGCTTTAGCTTAGTGTACTTCTTTTCCTCCTCTATTTGGAAAAATAAAACAAAGTAATAAAACCGTTGCTACTAATATTAATCTCACTTATATGAAGTAGAGAGAAGACATCATTTTGTAAGAATAATTTGTTTTAAAGCAGGTACAGAAAATCATATCAGTGGAACGCGTCACTTTTTTTTTTTGGTTTCAGTCCAGATGCCTTGAGGTAATTCGTTAGTGAGAATGTTTGAAACGTTACTCTTCGGCAGCATGGTCATATTAGTGACTAGAATTATGCTCAGGGTGCAGACATCACGCTGACGAAGATGAGGCTATATTTGTCAGCGCTTCATATTATGGGCCACCTTTTATGCGCGTCAGTATATAAAGCAATGTACAGAGCAGAGTGCAAAATACGACTTGCCAAGGTTGATGACACTGCAAGCGCCAACCTCTCGACTGTTAGCAATAATGCTGTCTACTTACTGTTGACGTCATAGCTCCGCCTAAGACGCTGTAATAAGGCATTATAATTGTTCACCATTTTGCCTCAAGAGGAACTTGAACAAGACCAAACTTCAGAATCTTCTTACCTAGCACATGTTGGCAAAAGGAAATCAATGCACGTTTTACAAAATGTTAATATTGAGTTTTTTTGTTTTTTTTTTTGTTTTTTTTTTTGTTTTTTTTTTGCAATATGGTGTAACTTGTGTACCATTTATTTCCAAAGGAACTCATAAAAGACACAATTATTTTTTTTCCCGCGTTTACTACTTGTGGCACCGCAGGCACACTGATGATACATAAAATGAAGATGGATCACCGGTGGAATGCGATGGCGGGGGAAACTGGGGAAGCCGGAGAAAACCTCCCTGCACCGCTTTGTCCACCACAAATCTCACATGCAGTCGCTTGGGATCAAACCCGAGCTGTCTAGGTCTAGCCACTGGGCGGGTTCCAAAATTGCGGGCGTGACAAGCGGCGATTAACTTTCTTGTCTAGGATCTGCGAGGCATCTATCGTTTTTAGCCACAAAACAACAAACTATAATGTTATTGTTATTTATTCCCTTTAACATTTGAGGGTGCTAGGGTCTGCGAGGCATTTATCAATTTTAGCCACAAAACAACAAACTATAATGTTATTGTTATTTATTCCGTTTAATATTTGAGGGTGTTGAGTTGATTTAAATGAATACAACAAAGAGACTTAAAATAGTCAGAGAATGAGAGTAAAGACATTTATAATCATAATATTCTACAGTTCTCTAATCTTGCCCTATGCTCACGCTATTGTTATTATTATTATTATTATTATTATTATTATTATTATTATTATTATATTATTGAAATTTTCACACAAACAAGTTTTCTAAGCTTCGGAAACGGATATGATTTTCTGGTCCACTTTCTCTAAATTTTAATAGTTGCTTACATATGCAACATTTTCAACATTTGTTCATAAAAATTTAGTAGGTCTTTTACATGTACAACCTGTTTATTACCTTTTCATTAATGTTAAATCGCAAATAATAATAAATAAATAAAATCAATTAAACTTAAGTAAAACTTTTTCTGAACAAATAAAAAAGTACATTTTCTTAATATATATATGTGAAAAATGAAATGGCGTGTTATTTATGGACGCTCTTTAACTGCTATGGTTCTCAGCGTCCCATTCTATACTGGGCGTGAAAGACCGCTTAATTTTGCTCAGAGGCCTCTCTATCAGGCTTGAGGTTCTTTTACGTGCCGTAAATCTACGACACGGGACCCACGGCTTTACTTCCCTTTCCCTTCCGAAGGAAGCCATGCTAAGGATTTTTACGCCCGAAAAAATCCATCGTCCTCCGCCGGGTTTGAACCCGCGACCTTAGGTATACGAAGTTAGCATGGTAACCATTACACCACGGAGTGTGACTATATATATATATATATATATATATATATATATATATATATATATATATATATTTAAAGAAAAGTATCATCTGCTTTACTATTATTAAAATCCGTAATACATTAAGAAAAGTTACTTTTTTATTTGTTTAGAAAAAATTAGTTATATTTAATTGATTTTATTTATTTATTATTATTATTATTATTTGCAATTTAAAATTAATGAAAAGGTAATTAACATGTTGCATGTGTAAAAGACCTGCTAAATATTATGAACGAATGTGGAAAATGTTGCATATGTAAACAACTACTAAAATTTAGAAAAATTGGCCTAGAAAATCACAATATTAAATAGAGAAATAAATTGGAAATGTTTTGTATCTGTGGTAAATTTGCATGCTATAAGTGCTAAATGAAACTCAAAGCTCTTAATATGACACACGGAAAAAATGAAAATTTTGAGTCGGTTGCTGCTTCACTTTAATGTCAAATACTTATGAAATTGCAGTATACTGGTATGCTATAAATCCTAAAGAGAGCTGTTAATCTAGTACTTCTGTCACGGGTTTCTTATTTTCGCGCAAAACTGTTTACATAAGTACTATGTCCAAATCTTAGCGTATTTTAATTACAAGATATTGATTAATAAATGTTGTGAATTTAATATGTAAAACCACGGGTTTTAAGAATTTAAATTCAGATTTTGCGTAACTGAAACATTCTTTGATATATATAAAATACCGTTTCCGCGATGTCAACGAAAATGAGAGCAAAATATAAGGCAAACATTTTTCCTTAACATTACACGTGTTCTGGATTACTTAGATATAAAGAGAGAAAAATTAAGGTTAGTATCTCTCGCTGGCTATCGGAGTCATCTTGAACCATAATGGAGGGTGATTATACCTGACGTTTAGATAGCTCTTGCTCCACCTGTCCCCTAATCGTCCATACTGTGAATTGTCCCGAGCCGAGCCTAGTTACACGACAACAGCTGCTACGGCTAAGCTTCTTACAATCCTTCTTGGACTTCAAAATTTCAAACCCAAAATAAATATTTTGTAAACTCAGGGCCGTTGCACCATGACTGACTTCCCTTGAGGAACAAACTTGCTACCTCCTTTCACTCCCCAGCCTCGTTTTTCACCCGCCATCCTGTAAACCTCACATTCCCATCAGAACGTGGTTAAATTGTAGCAAGAATGGGAACACGTCTAACACACCGTCAGTCTGCCAACTGCTTGTGTTGTATCGTGTAGTTACATGATACACGGTGCACTCAGATTGCAACTGTGCGACTTTAGGCGTATGCGATATACTGGAATCTTAAAGTGCCGTTTCTCCCCTTGTGGAATGTGGTGACAGTTTACTTAAGTTGCTGATACTAACGGTGAATGTCATAATGCGACGATATTCACAATCACGGTGGCGGGGACGTTTGATGAGTCCCGGAACCATGTATTGGCGGTTCGACATCGGATGCTGAACTTTCAGACGTCCGCGCGTATCTGTAACCTGTCTGCCTCCGGCCTGTAGCCTGCTGTAGTTTCCTCACTTTATCCATTCCTTCTAGGAAGTGTTAGCGCACAATAAATATGCGCGACGTGTCCACCAGAGTCGTTGACACCTCGCTTTACTCTTCATTTTGGATTAATTTCATCATAATTTCCATAATAAGTTTATTCATTTGGTTTATAACTTACTATTTATATAAATGATATTTTGGTTTTATTTTGTTCATCTGTTAGGAGATGTCTGAAACCTCATTAGGAATTTCACACACTCTGTTTCAAAAGAATTAGGAAGCAAAGGAATGTTTCTTACATGATAAACTTTTTTGACTCTTCTGAAAACTGATATTTGGTGGATAGCACGCATATAGTTCTCAACCCCTCAGTGTGACTGAAGCTATCTCTGAGGGGTAGAATACTCAGCTTAAGAGATTCTGACAAAACCCACTTCCTTTCCTGGTTTTCTGCACTTCTTTTATCCCCTTCCTCTTGAGAGGGAAAACCGATAATCTTAGTGTGAACTGATCAATAAAGCTGCACTGAACAGCAAGTTATAATGGCCACTTAGGGAGAGGGTTTGTATAGGGGATGACACACTCTGGAACTTGGCCTTTTTATCGTATAATGGCACAAAATAATTATCTGAATAAAAGCTGTGGAAGTAAATGCTTAATATAACAGATGAATACCAGGCTAGGTTTAGAAAGGTAGAATCAAATTTAAAGTACTAATATGCTTCATTCATATATCTTTCTCTACCTATTATGCAACAATCTATTCCTATAGAACCCTATTCATCTATCTACTAATGCCAATCATGACAATAATTAACAGAACCGATCTTATGACTTATTTCCTTGTAAGTATAAGAGCAATAACGGAATACACTGGGCTAAATCAACAATAAAATCTTGTAAAAAGCGTTTGTTAAATGACGACATTGAATTTCCGTTTGTTTGTTGTTTTTTTTTTTTGCATGAAAAGAAAACAACAAAAATAAAAATTGAGAAAACCATAGGTACTGAAAAGTTTATACTAATAGCAAGGTATGTGGTAAACTCTAAAAAATATCCCACAATATCGAGTAACTTCCGTTTCCAGAACGTTATATATGGGATCTAAATAAAAGACTAGCTAGACCCATTGGACAGTGAAGTAGTTCAGTTCAATTCAGTCAGTAAGACCAGTGCAGGATGCAGTTCAGTTATGAGTTGTGATTCAAGAATCAGTTACGTTCTTTTCTAAGTGTGTGACAAGTGATTCAACTACGCACTATTGTGCTGCGCTGAGTGCCTAAGAATCAAATAAAGTGTATTACGGAGAAGGGAAAGATTGTAGATGTTGTGTTACAGATCCCATTGGATTGAGTATTCTAATGCAAAATACATCTAGGGCAAATAACTTTTATTTTAGTTTTTTTAATATATTAACTCAGCAAGAGGAAGAGATGTGTTGGGACACATTTCTCCATGAAAGTGTGATACTCACCAAGTATCTATTTATAGCTTACCTTACAAATTCAATTTGACAAAAATAGGCTTTTGTTTTATTATTACTATTATTATTATTATTATTATTATTAACAAAATTGCTTTGTTTTTCTTTTTACTTAAAACATCGAATATGTGTGACTAGTACAAACATTTTATTATGATTAATTTCTAAGCCTATCACGAATAACTAGTGACCCATGCACTAAACATTTTGCACTGATTCTTTTTCTTTCAGCTATGAACAAAAAACACAATTATTAATAAGCATGTTTTTCTCCTACTGTGTTTTCATCTTCATATACCTTATAATTCACTCTGGATACATGCTAATATGCTGCTACATAGCTTTAGGGAAGAAAAATGGTGAACATTGTCAATAAACGATACTTATACTCTGTTGTACACTTTTACTCTAATAAATTGCAATTTTCTTCTTAATTGGTTGCCCATTTTATCACTATAAGCAGAATATTTTATATTTTAAATATATATTTTATTGCTTCTGTCGTTTAGAGAGGTCATCTCCCAAAAAAGCATAACTACAACACAATTTGAGATAGAGTTATAAACGTTAGAGCATATTTTGGGATAAATTTGGTCTTCAAGTTGGTGGTACTCTTACGTATAGCAGTGATGTATGTCCAAGCCATGTGTTTCTTTCTTTTTAAAATGTTCTCCAGTTTTGTTTTGAATAACTTCTGTGAATGACATTTTCTGATATAAATGTTCTTTTTCTCAGAAATGTCTAATTATAGTTAAATTACTTTTAGAACGATAAAAATAAATGATAAGTATATCAGCAGAATATCCTATCTACCTAAATGAATAAACTTACTGGAAAGTAGTTTTTTTTTTTTTTCCTTTAACTACTTATGGCACCGTAGGCGGTGACACCGATGATACATGAATGATCATGGAGCACCGGTGGAATGCGATGGCGGGTGAAACCGGAGTACCCGGAGAAAACCCACCCCAGCGCCGCTTTGTCCACCACAAATCTCACATGCGGTCGCTTGGGATCGAACCCCGGTCGTCTAGGTGAGAGACAAGTGGTCTAACCACTCGGCCACGGCGCGGCCTACGGAATGTAGGTAAGTGAAGTTAGAGGGTATCTATCTGCATCCTATGAATATGTATATTTGATATGTTTAATTGTTTCTGAGAAAACGGGTCATGACTGTAGTGATTTAATTTGGTGGGCATTGACTCCCGCTCCTAAGTAACTTACAAATGTTATTTTAAATACAATGTAGGCATTCTATTTAGTTATATTTATATCCATACATATTTTTTCATAAATGGCTGTTCATTATGTGCTGAACATAAGTGATACAGCATGACGTGATTTTAAAGCTTCGATCTTGGTCAGAAAAATCGTAAATGAGTCAGTGCAAATAATGGCTCATGAACTTTGGAAACAAAGTATTTCAGCAAAATGCTGGACGCTTACAATCAAGAAAGTCCAAGGAGAAGACTTAAACAAAGCTGTGCACTGCTTCGAGGTCAGTGATGTAACAAGTGAAGCCGAATCCAATATCGGGCGCCCAATCTATCAAAGCTGTTTTGGCGAAACAACCACGGCTCAGCGAAGTTTCCTGTGTCGACCACACAGAAACCCTTGCCGATGTCATGCTCGATTGAATTACGCTTGTCGGTTGGGAATATGAACCTCGGTCTCAAACTTCAGTTCCCCTGCGAAAGGGAGTTAACTTTCCTGTATACATGAATACCAGATTACCACAAATACCCAACTACATGTGTCTCCAAAAGTTGTGTGCATATGCATATTCAGTTCATCCTCAAGGGAGGATCGGAATGTCCTGTCAGCTCTAGCGAAATCATCACTTCCTGGTTACAAACATGGGACAAACCAGAAGGGGTGGACACATACCATACACCGAATCTAATGTCTGTTTCACACAAGGACATTCCTAATTGTCAACATATGGGAAGGAAGAAAGAGATAGACATAGTAACACGGATAACTCTTGGGCTGCTGATAGGCGAAGCATAAGTTATATTTGTTAGTGTACAATTACCGCTTCCAAGGAGTACAGCACTAAATAGCTTTCTAATCACTTCTCTGCGCAAATTGGTTTCTGGGAAGGAAACGCACATAAATGTATTCTTTTCTCCGTATTGGCACTTACACTACATATGTGTTCTAGGCTTGAGAATTTTGAAAGGAATGTTTACAATCATGATGAAATAAAAAAAAATCGATGTGTTCCATTCAAATACCTTTCTCAACATCTCTGCAACAAATTATTCTTAAAAAGCTTATGCTTCTATTTACTTCATGCTAATTGAGAAAAATTAGCAGAAACGGTCTTATTACTTGCTTCCTTGTAAGTAGAAGCAAAACAAGGGATAACCATAGGTTAAAGTGATAGTCAAAAGCTGGTAGCTATGTGACTGAAGTTCCTTTGTTTGTATGGACAGGAGTTGAAAAATTTCTGTATGAGAAAAGCCTAAGTTTTTTAAAGCTGAAACCAATAACAAGGAATATCTCAAAAACGATCGATTCCACGAAAAAAATTATATGACATAAATTGTGTATTTTATCGTAATCTACATTACAAGGTAATTTTTTGTCTGTTTCTTACGGTTTACAATATTGGTATCCAAAATTCAATAAAAATCATGCAGAATAAACAGGACTTTAAAAGATATTCCCAGAAAATTCAAGATATACATTTTATTTGGCATGTAAATATCTAAAATATAAGAGATTTTAATCAAAATCTTTAGAGTAATTTTTGAGAAAATCAAACTTTTCAAAATTTGTTCCATGTAAAGGGTAGTTTGGGGTGGGGTATTTTCTCGAAAATCTTCGTGTCGCATCCTAGAAAGATACCAAACTTAAATACCAATTTTAGTATTTAACGGTCTTTTCGTTTTTGATCTATGCTGACCACAGACACACACACATACTATACACACACGCACACAAAAAGACCTTTTTCCAAAAATGCTTTTTTTTTTATTCAGGAGGACCCAAAACGCGTATTTCCGGTGAAATCTCGGTATCGAAATTGAAATTTTGGGTGGAATACAATACGTTCTCTATACACTATGTACAAGGGCCTTTTTTTTTCAACCTCCTTAAATAAAAGACAAGTTCATAGAAAACAATTATTTTATTACTAAAAGTTTTGTACACGTATGGTTACTTTTCAACATATTTACCGAAAAGATTGAGACATTTATCGTAGCTTTGCACAAACTTTGCAATACCCGCTTCAAAAAATGTTGCCAGCAATGATTTCAAATGAGCACTGACGTTGTTTTGAAGATCTTCGTTGGTTTTAAACTGCTGCTCTCCTAGCCACCTCTTCAGTTCAGGGAAAAGATGAAAGTCGCTCGGTGTAAGGCGGATGATCGAAAATGTTCCAGTGAAATTGTTCAAGGAGTCGATGGGCTGAGCCAGCAGTGTGTGGACGATCGTTGTCATGGATCAACAAAATTCCTGAAATCAGCATCCCTCTTCGTTTGTTTTGAATAGCTCTCCGCAAACGTCGTAAAGTACGAAGATCTTCAAAAAAAAACCTCAATGCTCTTTTGAAATCATTGGCGGTCACATTTTTGAAGGGGGTATTGCAAAGCTTGTGCACCGGTACGATAAATGTCTCAATTTTTTCGGTGACTATGTTGAAAAGTAACTATAAGTGTACAAAACTTTTAGTAATAAAATTCTTGGTTTTTTATGAACTTGTCTTTTTTATAGCCCAACGGAGGTTGAAAAAAAAAGGTCCTTATACATTGTACGTGTAGAGACAGTAACAGAAGACAGAGCCGTTATTAGCGTATTATCGTTATTGGTTAATAATAAGCAGCCTAGATTTGTGAAAGCTGAGTAACATAAGACAGAGCTGTTATTAGCGCACTATCGTTATTGGTTAATAATAAGCAGCCTAGATTTGTGAAAGCTGAGTAACATAAGACAGAGCAGTTATTAGCGTATTATCGTTATTGGTTAATAATAAGTAGCCTAGATTTGTGAAAGCTGAGTAACATAAGACAGAGCCGTTATTAGCGTACTATCGTTATTGGTTAATAATAAGCAGCCTAGATTTGTGAAAGCTGAGTAACATAAGACAGAGCCGTTATTAGCGTATTATCGTTATTGGTTAATAATAAGTAGCCTAGATTTGTGAAAGCTGAGTAACATAAGACAGAGCCGTTATTAGCGTATTATCGTTATTGGTTAATAATAAGTAGCCTAGATTTGTGAAAGCTGAGTAACATAAGACAGAGCCGTTATTAGCGTATTATCGATATTGGTTAATAATAAGTAGCCTAGATTTGTGAAAGCTGATTCAGATAATATTGTTTAACGTGCAGAATCGCTTCTGACACTTATAACCCCTTCCCTGGCATACATCATGAGCTGAGAACACATTTAAGTAATTTAAAAGCAGTCAGCATAAGGGAGCTTGTATCTCTTTTCGAAATTAAACACAACCGAGGCAAATTTTAAGAATTGGCGAAAGGCAAAATATCGCGATTGCTTAAGAAGAAAACGCCGAAGCGTAGTCATTATACTACTAAACGACAATATTGATTATGTAACTCAGAGTTGGGTAGGTTTTAACATACAGATTTAATAGGTTGCTGGTAATGTCTTATTCGATTTATTGTCAAAAAGTTAGCGCTGCTACAGTTAGTGTTGCAAAACTTATGTGCACATTGTAGCATCAAACACCTGGCAAGTCTGAGTTCGCTCCACATTGTTTATATCACGTTCATCGTAGTCTGAGTTACTGTATACAGACATAAGCCTAACTTATTTCATGATCATTTTGCTTCAACTATTACAATGTACCTTTTTCTCCACTCTCCTTCTTCTAAAAATGGAAACCGTTTCTGTTTTCTATGGGATTATAAATACAGTACATGTATACTTATTTAATTTTATCCTAAATGGTTCTAGTATATAAAATTGTAAAGGAGTATACATTAGAACAGCAAAGATTATCTAAAAATTAAAAAAATTGATGTGTTCCATTAACATGACTTTATCTACATCTCTGCAACAAACTAATGTTAAAAAGCTTATGTTTCTTTTACTTCATGCTAATCGAGAAAAAATTAGCAGAAATAGTTTTATTACTTGCTTCCTTGTAAGTAGAAGCGAAATATGGGAGTATCATAGGTTAAAGTGATAGTCAAAAGCTGGTTGTTATGTGACTGCAGTTCCTTTATTCCTATGGACAGGAGTTGACAAAATTTTTAAAGGTGAAACTAATATCTAAAAAATGATCCACTCCACGAAAAAAAGTATATTACATAAATTGTGTGTTTTAACGAGTTCTACATTTTCTGTTCTTTAAGTTTTTGTCTATCTCTAACGGTTTGGCAGTTATACAAAAGTCCGTAAAATTCATCCAGTATAAAGCAGTCTTCAGAGGCTATTCCCAGAAAATTCAAGAAATACCTTTTATTTGTCAGATAAATATCTTATATATATATATATATATATATATATATATATATATATATGTGATATTTTAATAAAAGTTGTTTCAGCCATTTTTGAGAAATTCAAAATTTTTGAACATTTTTCCATTAAAGGTAGCTGGGGGGGACCTTTTGAAAATCTTCGTGTCGCATCCTTGTAAGATATTGAACTTAATTACCAAGTTTGATATTTAATGGATTTTTCGTTTTTTGAGCTAAGCTGTCCAAACACACACGCACGCACACACACACACACACACTTGCGTGCGCGCTCGTACGCACAAGCGCACATGGATCTTTGTCCAAAAATGCTTTTCTTGTATTCAGGGGCACCCAAAATATATATTTACTGTGAAATCTCGGTATCTCGAATTTTTGGGTGTATTACAATACCTTCTGTATACAATATGTACATAGTATGTGTACAAAAATTAAAAGGTGATTTATTCTATGTACGAATAAACTACTAGTGTGTAATATTTCAGTGACTAACAATTAAGGAAAAACTTTCAATAAGCTGTTAAGTAATTATGGGTCAATTTAAAAGTGGAATCCATATTAACTAAAAAACGCACATCTATATCTCAAAGAAAATGTATGTAGGCGTGTGTGTGTGTGCGTGTGTGTGTGTGCGCGCGGGCTTGCGTGAGACAGAAAGGGATTAACTTCTGAAATCACTCAACCGATTCTGATACCGCTTTCACCACTGAAAGTATTTTGTCTATTGTAAAATACTTCACCAAATTGTGCTGTAATTTCGCTGAACTTTGTAATCAAGCAATATAGTTGGAAAAAGTTCCGTGTTCGGGTTTCCATGGCTTCCCGTTATTTTAAGAAGACGAATATGGGGCAACATTAAGCTCATTGGACCCTGGGCTCTTTTGAGTCAAATTTCACCCACTCATTTATTCATTCATTAGAATCTGGCAAAATTGATAAAGTACCTTAGAACTTCAAACTATTTTGCTACTCACATTCCCATTTTATTTTTAAAATGGTTCACCACAATTTCGCCTAATCGGAAAAAAGCGTTGTACACTTACGATCCAACGAAGATTATAAACGCTTACAAATACCACTTTACCGTAGTTACTTGTCTTATGCGTAATTAAATCCTATTTGTCCAACTGATAATAATACTCCACAATTATACTACATTATGTAGTAAGAATCATAGTTTACCCTATAAATTGCAACCTATTTTCAACCATATGGCTATTTTGATATTTTAAAAAAATATATTCTTTACAATTATATAGAGAAATAAGTTGATTGGTTAAATTCAGTCAAAATTCTAGCCAGACGTATTGAGAAAATATCTGAAAACCTTACTGGCTATGAACAACATGAATTTATAAAATGGCGGTCAACCATAGACTGTATTTTTTCACTCCAGAAATTAATAGAAAAAAAAAGAGAGTTTAATCTATAAACACACATGCCTTTCATCGATTATAAAAAAACATTTGATAAAGTAATACAATGTTAATTGTGGAAATTTTTAAAAGAAAAATTATATTCAGCACATGATTACAAAAGACAATTAAAAGAGAGGAAGTGAAGGAACCACATAGGAAACTACAGGTAACTGGCAGAACGCCATAGATATGAGCGAAATGTCAGTCCTGAATGCCCGTTTTATTGCAGGAGGCGCCTAGAGAGGGCGAACAACGACCAATCGACTAAGCAGTCCTCTAGGTCCACGGGTAGCACTTTTCCTTTCAGAAAGCATCTGCCAATCGCCACGAAACCTAGAAGCGTACCCGGCGGGAAACCACGAAATGCCATGGGTGAAAGTGGGCAGTCGACGGGATTCGAACCTGGGAACTCCCAAATGCGAGGTATTCAGATGGGCACATTAATATATCATTATATTAATTATATATTCAAATGGACATACAAATGTATATATAGGCGGTTATGTGATCTTTCACTTCTATTCCTATTTGGTCATACATAAAATATTACTAACATCTGCAGTTAGTACCAACAATCCTGTACTATACGAAGGGATGTGATGTAATACACTATGGCAACATGCTACCCTTATCTTGGGAAAGGGAACAGGAAAATTGTAAAGCTCTACTGACCAGAGCAATTGATAGGTTGCACATTACTATTGAATTTATATATAAACTTGCCGCTGCATTAACTGTCACAAATCACTTCTTTTTAAAACAAGCTGTAGGACTTGAGTGGTATTAGGCATCAGTTTTAGTGTCAATGGCTTGAACTCAAGAAAATGATAAGTTTAATTCGTTTGGTTTACTACAATGTTCATATGTACTTTATATTTGTTTTAAGCCCCTTTATTTTATTCTGAATAGGAAACCATATTTACCCAAATACGAAGAATTTCCGTGCTGAAAATATACTTTTAAAGTAGGTACTAAACTTATCACCTCTGCTCTGCGGGATCTTGTATGATGCATGATTTAATGATCGTCAACAAGGGAAATTTCAACACGCTGGTACCTGCTTACAAAAGCATCGATTCGGATAAACACTGGCTCAATTGCTTAGTCTCCAGGAATGATAGATTTAACTAAGATACCTGATTTTTCAACATAAGCCGTGTATTGTTGAGATGCCAGAACCCACTGTAGTTGGATAATATTGAAGTAAAACCGCGTTATTATGGGTAAACATATATAAACAAAAACATTAATTAACTTTACATAGAAAAATAAGTTAAGACAAAAATGTATTTCATAATTATCTTTGAGACTGAACAACATAAATGCAATTCATTGATACTCAAGTTGTTGAATTATTATCGCTCTTTGAAACAGTAGAGACAGGAGGTTTGAATACCACATTAGAAATTGTATCTATAGCTTAGAAGTTGTATATTTTCTGTCATTGGTTCTACTCAGTCTGTTAGAATCTCCGTGGAAATTTCCGAATTTCCCGTATAACAGCTCTCCTTCTCTTCGCCTGCTTGGATTCATTCTTAACTAGGTTGCATTGTCCATTTTCAAAGTAAAGCCTATTGAATCACCAAGTATGTGTATACACAGAGAGAACTTTGAAGGGCAAAGGCAAACAGACAGATACGAAATTTTCTCAGAAAACGTTTTCTGTTGTAGGTGAACAACAGAAGATCTAAAATAAACAAGTTCACGTGCTTGTGGACTGCTGGAGGACATACAATATTTATTCCAATAAAATTTTAGCTACAGTACGTAATGTTACTTTCAAATTATACCACTAGTTTCACCCCTTGACATAGTACATAATACTTTTAAGTGTTATCACACATATTTTCATGTATTCTTTTTAGTCAACATCTTGTTTCTTCGGGTGCTTAATAATCTTTTTCATTTTTACACTTTTTTCCCCCTTTACATAAATTTTCGGTTTAAACACCTGTCTAGTCTAGACTAGCTTGTCTAGTCGTTCCTCCCTTTTATTGTTTTCGCTTATCTTTCTAGTCTTTACTTATACGCATAGATGAAGTAACTATGCTGTTTCCACCAAAATCTAATATCGAGATTTCTCCAAAAAATCACTTTTCGTCAGCCCCGTAAATTCTATACTTTATGTCTGTGTGTTTATTTTATTTCGCACTTCATACGGCACCATAGCCAATGGAACAAACTGATATACGAAATGAAATTTAATTTGGAAAGGAAATGTTCCTATCTTCAGTTTAGGATATCACACCGACATTTGCTAATGATGAGCAAATGGTAGAAACTTCAGTCAAGGAGGACGGTTCTGGTGGAATTTGAGTCGCATATATATATATATAAAAAATATTATATACATTTTTAAAGTATGAAAATATATGAATATGTAGAAAATTATAAATAAGATATTATTTTATAAATAATTTAATATAGGGTATTTATAATCATATTAACAATTATTAAGATGCGAAAATAAAAAAGCGTACTTGTGCGCTGGATAACATCTCTCTGGTAGTTCTCGCAATAAACCACTGTTTAATTATAACGTTATATATTACTAGTTTATACAAGTTACATTATAATACTGCACAAAAAGCAGCTCACCCCCAAATAGCCGTTGGAAGCCCGGCCGATCTACCTTCGCCCTTATCCCAATGTTCAACAATTACTTTCTCATACACATCCCTCCCTAGCCACATCCAACCCCAAACATTCCGCCCACCTAATTTGCGTCACAAATTATTATCTACATTGAGTGTCAAACAAGAATTCTTAGGCACAATCCTCGGGGAAATGGGTGGCCTATAGGTACCCCTTGCAATGCGTACTACCCGAACTAAGCCGTCACTCCGAGGAAGTGTGTCCTCAACAATTCCAACTGGCCACGTGAGAGGAGGAAGGTTGTTTTCTCTCAGTACCAATTTCCGCGCTTGATGCTCTGGTTGTTTGTGCAGTCATTTAGAGCGCTGCTGTAGCTGGCCTTGGTAGTCCTCTGATCACCGTTTCCGGATGACCACTCTGTGCCTCTGGTTCATCTAGCATCTTGAGAGATGTGATTAAAGACAATCTGGCTCACGAAAGAAAACCAAGGGTTCACTAATTAGGAGGTGACTAGGGAATAAAAACGAGTACTCTTCAGGAGTGTTAGGCAGAGAAATAACAGGACGGAAATTTAAGCCTGCTTCAATTTGTGTCAATAATGTCAGCACCTTGTTCTAGTTAAATGGCTCTTCACTGATTTAATCCCAGCATCCCATAATCCACCAAAGTGAGGAAGAATAAATAATACATATGCGAGCAGATTCCGTGCCTGGAGATAAAGCGCCGTAATGCAGCAATGAAGGCTTCAGCTGTCAAGTTGCTGACCAACTCAATGCGCTCAGCCTTGGTTGCCTGCAAGCGAAAAGCGACATGTAGCACCTTACTTCGGGTATTGCCTTGTTAGATGTGCAAAGGCCCACCATAATCAATGCCACAGTGAGAAAATGGCTTGTTTTCATTGACCATGGATGAAGGCAACTGTTGCGCATCACTGCCCGAAGAACAGATTGTCCATTTGTCACCTAAAATCGCTGTCGCGAAGAAGCTAATAGAAGTTGATTTCCAATGTGCAACAGGCGTATGTGCTCGTGCTATATGAGCAGTTTGTTTATATGATGTTTAGGATGCAATATCATAGGGTGTTTCTAAGCAAATGGTAAAACCGTATTTTCCAATCGGCCACCCACCCTCAACAGGTATTGCCGTCAAGGAAGGGGTTTAATGGTTATAACTTGCTCTCAGACGGAAGTGACCTCCCGTGCAAGAGAGCCCGATTTCCTCAAGGTATCCATTTTGGAAGGAGCGAACTATAACGCTTAACGAGTGACTCAGTTCCGCGGTTTTCAGTAAACCCCTATATCTAGCTGTTGACTGATGTCTTGAAATGTAGCTATATCTGCGTACGTAGGCAATGACTCGCTGAAGTGACTTGGAAAATTTGTCAAGTCTCCACTAGTTCGAAATGATTAGTGAACAGACAAATCCTTGCTTCCTTCTGTTCGGGAATGTCGCTGCTTCTGATGACCGCTACCTTTATTGTTGGTCACGCGGAACTGTCCTGAGAGAGCCATTCGGGTCGCCCCCCCCCACCATAGCTGACTATGCTGTATCCTCGTGGGTCGGTTACTCGGAAATTAGATCAGCTGGGTTTTCCTCTGACGACTCATGTCTCCACACTCCTTGAACTGTAATGTGTTGACTTTCCGTTGCTTTATTTGCCGCGTAAGTCTTCAGGGACGATGACGAGCCATCAATTCAGGCACGCACTATTGTTGTATCTGTCCAGAAATATTGCCGAATGATGCTTAAGCTCAATGCGCTGCGTACCTTCTCCATCAGCTCACTGAGTAATATGGCACCATTCCACTCCAATCTTTGCAGATATAACTGTTTCGCTGGGGGAACTCTAGACTTGGAAGAAAGCAAAACAGAGTTTTTATTCCAATCTGTCGTCGTACAACGTAAGTATACACAGGCACCATATACCTTCTCAGTAACATCTGAAAATCCACGATGTTGCAAGGAAATATTCTCTTCGGAAACAGTTATTCATCCCAGAATACGGATATTGTTTAAATCCGGAAAGTAATCAGGAAGCCTTTTCCACTTGAATAAAGAGCTTGCACACTGCAATCAAATGTCCCCGCAATTCCAAGGAGTCATATATAGAGGCGATTTTAGCAAGCACTGTCATTTTCATTCATCTAGAATTGTCATGTATTATCAGACACAGTGAATTGTAATACGTCGCTGACGCCAATTCAATCCAAGGGCCTATACCACTCCTTCCTCAAAGGGGCTGTCTCCCTCACAAAGTTTTGCTGGTATTTTTCTTAAAATGTCCAAGTTTGGGAATGCCGTTTTCTTAACGGAAACCCTGCTGTTTGAGAAATAGACATTATAGTTTTACATGGTTCAATAGCATCTTCTACTGTGTTCGTTCCAGTCAGCAGGTCATCGACATAAAAATCTCGTTTGATGATTTGAGCTTTGCTGGGATGCAAATGGTCATCTGCAGCGGACACCGAGTAGCCAAAAATGGAAATTCCGCCGTTAAGCAGTACGATTTAAGTGACTCGCCTGGAGTCTCACGCTAGAGACTTTTTTTGTAGATCTCTGTCGGCTTCGTGCATTATGATCTGCCTATATATTCTCTATGTTCACTGTCAGCTCATATTTGTACGTGCGGAATCGTCCGTCCTGTTGCACAGTTGGGCTAGTCATCATCAGATGATTTAGGGAAAATGAGAATGTGGTTTTAGCTGATGCATTGAACACCACTCTCAGTTTCGTGGTTCTCCCTGTCTCCTCACCACAGCATGATGTGGCATATAGTAGCATTTCTTGTGTTCAGTGATGTGTCCGAGATGTAGATACTCAGACATGAAATTTATGTACTCTTTTCTTAAGCTAGGTTGTTTTTGCAGTTTCCTCTTACAATATCCAAGTTCCTTCTAGCATTCTCAAAGGAATAACCAGGTTCTACGGCACTTTGCCGAAGAGGCAGTCCTACCAAGAATCTCCCTGCATTGTCACGTTTAAAAGCTTCGGAGAAGTGTTCCTTACAGTGCCTTTCTTCCTTTGACAGTTGACGCGTGGCTACTTCTTCTTGTAGCCAAAGCGTTCCACTTGTGCCAACAGTTTTTTAAGCGAGTGAGCCTTTGGTAGGTTGTGTCCAATGCACATGAACGGATCCAACCTAACTCAGAATTTTGTATGTAGGATGACCTTCTCCAGATTGCTGCTCTGGATTCAGTATCTCAAAGAATACTGCTGCCCTTAAGATTAAATCTATCCCTCCAGGATTTCTTAAAATTTTGCTCAGCTAGGGTGAGACCAACTGCCAATTGTCTTAATGTATTGCCAAAGATGGCAGTGGTCCTGTAATTTGTTGAACTGAGCAGACAATATGGCTACTATAAGTGCTGGACTGAAATCGAATTTCACAGAGATGAGGGTATGCTGTTGCTCCAACGTTGTTTAATCGCACTGATAAGTATTGAGTACTCATCCAGTTTCAACAATTACCGTTCAGCCATATCACCTGAGATGAGTTTATTTCAGATCCGCTGTCTAGTAATGCCCCGCAATGATGAAACTTGCCCTTATTGTCCGCAACGTAAATTACCGCTGTTGATAGTAAGGCCTCGCTATGCAGATGCTTCATTTAAAGAATAATTAAAGAACAATAGCATTGCCTTTGAGTGTTGCTAGACAGAGATCCATTATTTTGGTCACAATGTGGTGAAGTATGATGTTTCTTGTTACATATTTTACAACTTCCTGCATTGCAAGTGCTAACTCTATTATCCCATTCAAGAAGTTGTAACACAAATTGATGCTATCCTAAACACCGGCTCCTATACTTTGTGCATTTGATTATGCAAAGGGCAGCATTGCATAAGATTCAAATGAACAGTATTGTTTATATCTAATTGACGCGATACTTTAGAACGTTGCGCCTAGCTTCACGTGTTTCTTATTTCCTACAACGGTGACGTTGACAGCAACAATCTCAAATGTCTGGCAATTAGCCCCCAGAAAATTAATCAGACTACTCATTAGGGGAGAGGTGTCACTGGAAGTCTTTGTTCTCCCACTGTTTCCTGAGGCTCAAACTAATGCGACAATATTACTTCATGCAGGAGGGTTTCTATCTTTAGAGCTCCATGGAAATTAAAAAGTTAGTAATTTTATTTGTCAAATTCTAAACTCTTTAGGAGAATCGGTGTGTGAATGGCAGAAACTGAGAGAGAGAGAGAGAGAGAGAGAGAGGGAGAGAGAGAGTGGTTCCTTTACATGAAAATACTGAATCAGCCTTGGATAGTTATACTGGGGACAAATTAAATTCCATGAAACTTTAAAGCTGTCTGTGTTACCGGTAAATTTACTATCGACTGTTGCGATTCTCCTTACAAACACGAGAGTAAATAATAAAACCTCTGAATGTCTGTTAATGTGCCATTGTTATTAATCAAAGCTTGAAAGGTATCATTACAATGAATGACTACTTAAAAGTCGCCATTGAAGTTAGGTAGCGAAACTTAACAACATTGATGTTACTGCCATTGTCGCACACAGATAGAGGTTGAGCTTCTGAACTTAGAAATGTCTCTAATCTGGATGTTATTTCTAAACATATACCAAAAGATACTCTGTCAGCATCATGAGACTGATCCTCGGAATCCTCTACTTGTAATTGCGTTTGTATGATATTGAACTCATCGGCAATTGTTCACAACAATTTTTCCTCACTCTCCCATCGTTTAGGCTGTTTGCTGTAGAATCGAAAGAGTTGATAATACCACTGATTCGAGTTTACCTTGATTTGAGCTCTGTTCTTTTCCTAACAAGAGCGTTTCTCTGCGTAATTCATTTTGATAGCCAAAGCGGCACGCTAAGTAGGGATGAAACCAAACCAGACTGACTTACCGGAGTTGTACAGATCGTCAAAACTCGTAGTCCTCTCGAAAATGTGCTCTGGTGGAGAGGAATGAAGCTCACCGCTTCCGTGCCCTGTCGAAGAGGATCCAAGATGGCCAGAAAATCACAATTTCTCTGGTAGCTCCTACAGTAAAACTGTTTAATTATAACTCTATTTATCACCAAATTTACTCCACTGAATTATAATATTGACCAATAAAACAGCTCCTCGCCAACTGACCGTTGGAAGCCCGGCCGGTTCATCTTCCCCTTCTCCCAATGTTCAACAATTGCTTCCACATACACATCTGTCCCAACAGTACTGTAGGAATTGAATTTATGTTTAGTTTTAATGCTAAATAATAGTTTTTCATTGAAATTTATTTTAATTATTTTATTTTAAGTTTATTCTCGTTATTAATTGTAGTTTATGTGTTGAATAATTATATACAGAAGTTGTACAAAACATTGGAAATAAATAGTAAGGTCTGGAATATAAGAAATTAGATACCAGTGTATAGTATGCAGATTTTACTTTCTTTTTAGTGTATGCCTTAACGACTTCGGCTACCCGTGTCTGAGCTTGTGTGTGTGTGTGTATGTGTGTGAGACAGAGAGAGATAGAAAAGAGAGGGAGAGAGAGTAACAGCAAGCATGAAGCACGCAGGATGAACGAGTATTTTTGTAAAATTCTGCCCTGTTATAAAATGTGTATATGTAATTCTTTTTTCCTTCTTTTCATATACTATATCGATATTCTGACATTTCATCTTAACTTTTTCCATACATAGCCTAAGAAGTACATTAATGAGATTTATTATTTCAATTGAACCTCCAGTATGTCATTTCGGATGCTTAATGACAAGTGGGTGAAATAAAATTATTCTCAAATGAAACCAGAGATCATAGAGATGGAGTAGTTTTTTCAGGATAACACCAAAAGATGCAGGTAACTAGACTCAAATAGGATATGAATTTGGGATCCGCTGAATCACGTTCCTAACATCTTGGAGAAGGTTATTGGATATTTATAGAATTTATATTACTGGATTTGACACAGGAAATTGGTACCAAAAAGAATTTAATTTTATATTATGTATTTTATTATGAGAAGTGATTTAATAATCAAATATCATTGATAGCTAAAGAGTGCTAACTACATTCCAATCAAATATCAAGCTAGTCCTTATAATAAATCACATAGTATGAAATTAATTTCTGCTTAGTACCAAATTCCTGTCTCATGTCCAGTAATATAAATGCCTTACATATCCAATAGTGTGTATTATATATATTACATATATACTGCTTTGTAACCATTATAGAACAGCCACAATTTTAATTATTTGTATGTGTAATTGTTGCCAAAGCTACAATGCTACATGTTTAGCGCTGTTAGGAGTCATAACAGTGCAGCTCATTACTGCAGGGGCTAGTTTGGTGACAATCATACAATGCTTTATATTTTAGGTTTGGGTAAAAACGATTTTCTCAGCGGCGAGACATAGAAGGGCAAATATTTGAGAGAAACCGGGAAATCCAAACCAAAAACGGCACGAATTGTTATCCAATTAAAAATTAGTTAAGCAAGATTCTGGTGGTGAGATTTGTTTTATATGTGGAGCATAATTTCTTGTTATTTACCGACAGCAGGAGCTCACTTCGCCCTGGGAGAAAAGTTTGCGCGCAAACTAATACGTCTCAAAAGAATATTCCACAGACGAAATTGAGAGTTGAAGTGCTGAAACGTATCACTACTTAGTTTAATTATCCATAAAGATAGTACACAAATTAAGTCTTGGACTTCTTAGTTTAACAAATTAGTAGGCCATTCAATGTTACGGCATTGTAAGTCGCCTTTAAGGTATGTCATCTCAAAAATTGTTTGAGATCTTCTTGTGATTTATTAAAAAAAATGTGAGTCAGTTTGGGGAATTTTATGCCCTATCGGCCCATCACCATTGTAATTTAGTGGTTAGAGCAATCTTGAGAGACTGGGAGATCCGTGGTTCAAATTCGAGCTATAACTTTGAATTTTTCAGTCTTACTACACCTTTCCTGTTATCCCTTTTATTACTACAGTCCATTTCCTTCACTGTACTCATCACACATCCTAGATCCAGAGCTCTCTTGGTCCTCGAAAGACTACTAACCCAAGCCTTGGGAAAATGAGAGGTAATACATAAAAGAAGTGTAGCTTATAAAATGTTGATTTCATTATACCGTACTTAGAAGATATTCTTTTTATCATATTTGAATAACCTGTACTTCTAGTTTTAGCTTGTCTCTGGAAAGTCTTCTTCGCAGGGTTTATAAGTTGTGTTAGACAACAGCAAAATCTGCAAGCTTACTCGCTTAGACCACAATATATATATATATATATATATATATAAAATACTGCAGCTGCATACGTGCTATGTATATAGCGTATAGAGAAGGTATTGCACTCCACCAAAAAATTCGATACCGAGATTTCACCGGAAATGTATGTTTTAGGGCTCCCTGTATCCAAAAAAAGTATTTTCAGAAAAAGGTCCGGGTGTGTGTCCGTGTATCTGTGAACGCGATAACTGAAAAACGAAACGTCGGTAAAAATACCAAACTTGGTATTTGAGTTTAGTATCTTCCAGTGATTTGACACGAAGATTTTGAGAAAAATCCCCCCACCCCAAACTACCCTTTACATGGAACTTTTTTCGAAAATTTTGATTTTCCCAAAAGTGGCTATAACGATTTTGATTAAAATATCGTATATTAAAGATATTTACATGGCAAATAAAATGTATATTTTGAGTTTTCTGGGAATAGCCTCTGAAGACTACTTTATTCTCGGTCAATTTTACGGAATTTTGAATAACTGCTAAAACGTAAGAGAAGGACAAAAACTTACCACACAACATATGTAGAGCACCTTAAAACACACAATTTATGTTATATACATTTTTTTCGTGAAGTTCGTGTTTTTGAGATATTCCTTGTTTTGTTTTTTTTTCAGCTATAAAGACTTATACTTTTCTCATACAGGACTTTGTGAACAAACAAAGGAACTTCAGTCGCAGAGCAACCAGCTTTTGACTATCACTTTAACCTATGGTACCCCCTTATTTCGCTTCTACTAACAAGGAAGCAACTAATAAGACTATTTCTGCTAATTTTTGCTCCATTAGATGAAGTAAATAGAATAATTTGTTGCAGTGATATAGGGAAAGTCATGTGAATGGAACACGTAAGATTTTTTTATTTTTATGTTGCACTCTTATGCATTAATTTACTACATTTCTCCGGTGCCCTGAGGTTGTCGAAGGCTACTGCAGAAGCGTTTGGTAACGAAGCAGCCCTCGTTGAGATCACGATTTCAAACAAGAATATGTTGAATAAAAACCGGTTTGCTTGTGAATAAGATTCCAAATGATTCCGTGATGCAGAAAGTGACAAAGGAGTTACACATATCTACAACCTTAAAATCAATTTATAACACTTTTAATTTAGAACAAAAACCGTCTCACCAAAACTCACACTACCCCACACCTACTGCATTAATTAGAAGACACGCCACAAGTCTTTCCTTGCTACAAATACAAATTAATGATAGCAAACCAAAAAAGTAATATTGGTTGTTAGTAACCTCCCTTTGCATGTTGTCTTCATAGTAGATATTAATTTCCACAGTCCAACTACAAATATTTCACGCGCGAAGCCATTTCTGTTAGTCGTCCCGAAAAAAGTTTGGACTATAATAGAAATCCAGCCTTTTGTTAATATTGTTACCGAGAATAATCTATAGTGAGGATTCTTATTCTGATCTCTCCGGTATATTATCATACGTTATGTTCAGGAATTAAAGTCTATAGCATTTTATTTACTAAGCGACTATGATGAGCTTTATTTGTTCAATGATATACACATTCTGCATTTACTTCATCATACAACACAATATGGATTAGGTGTTTCGGTATTCTTTTGTGTCCCATCTATGTATTTTCTATTAAAATTGATCCCGCCATTTCTTCAGCAGCCAATAAATTTCACGCCGTCCTCTGGCACTATAGTTGTGTACTATTTTGGGTATGTGATTAGAATGAATTCTACAGATGTCACCATGTCATTTTAATTTGAATTTATCAATTGTTTCTTTTATATTGGTATTTCAAAGTACTTCTCGATTTTGATCTAACATGTACCCACTGGGGTTCTCATTTTCGGTCTCTATTCTTGATACTTTTTACTTTCTCTATACGTACTATGTACTCCACCCAAAAATTCGATACCGAGATTTCACCAGAAATATATGTTTTAGGGTCTCCTGTATCCAAAAATAAGCATTTTCAGAAAAAGGTCCGTGTGTGTCCGTTTGTCTGTGAACACGATAACTCAAAAACGAAAAGTCGGCAAAATACTAAACTTGGTATTTAAGTTTAGTATCTTCCAGAGATGCGACACGAAGATTTTGAGAAAAACCTCCACCCCAAACTACCCTTTACATTGAACTTTTTCGAAAATTTTGATTTTCTCAAAAACAGCTCTAACGACTATGAATAAAATATCTTATATTAAAGATATTTACCTGACAGCTAAAATGTATATCTTGAAATTTCTGGGAATAGCCTCTGAAGGCCCCTTTATTCTGGATGAATTTTACGGATTTTGCACAACTGCTAAACCGTAAGAGACGGAGAAAAAGTTACCACACATAAAATGTAGAGCACGTTAAAACATACAACTTAGGTTATATACATTTGTTTCGTGGAGTTGATAGTTTTTTTAGATATTCTTTGTCTTTGGTTTCAGCTTTAAAAAGAACTTCAGTGTTCTCATTAGGAATTGTCAACTCCTGTCCATACTAACAAAAGGAACTTCAGTCACATTGCAACCAGCTTTTGACTATCGCTTTAACCTATAGTACTCCCATATTTCGCTTCTACTTACAAGGAAACAAGTAATAAGACTATTTCTGCGATTTTTTTCTCGATTAATACGAAGTAAACAGGAGCATAAGCTCTCTTAACACTAATTTGTTGCAGAGATGTAGAGAAAGTCATGTGAATGGAACACATCAGCTTTTTTGTGTTAGAGACAAGATTCTGATCCACAGAGTAGTGATGAGATGACCAGAACTTTATAAAGTTTTAAAACAATCTCCGTTTTGCCTTCCAACAAGTGTTCTTTTAAATGCACCCAAAAGCTGTTGCAAGTTGGGATCTTAATATTAATGTTAAGTAGTCGCTTAAATCCGCGCTCTGGTCCTGTAAACTGAGAACGGGAACTTTATGTCGGTTGCACGAATTAAAGTTTTGCTGGGACTCACGTATTCTCACAATTGGCTAGGATGCTAAATGTCTCTGGAGCTCTAACCCTCCTCGTTCAGTGAAGTATCTCTGCTGTAAGGTATTTGGCAGATTTGAATTTTCAGCTAAATCTGTTTACATTGGCCATACTTACAGTCGATTTCCCTACGCGCTAGACCGATTGTTGAGGCAGTTTTAACTTGTTTTCCCTGCTCTTGAGTTCAATAATTTGTTCTTGCCCGGATTTATGCCCAGAAAATACTAGCTGCATCGCCAGTAAGTAAGTAAAAGATTCTCAGTTCCGTGCTTTGTTGATAAGATCTTACAGGTGGAAGCGAAATTAGAGGAAATTTTGTAGGTTTAACAACGTTAAAAATGTTATTCTTGGAAAATATGCTAGCATTATTGCGTAGAATAAAATCGCGTAGTTTTAAATTCTTTTCTATACAGAATTCGGGCTTGTTTTAACATAAATACTTATATAAATTATTATAGTGTTTTATATACAATTATCAGTATTATCACAATATGAACCTTGATCTCAGATTAGCTTTTAATGTCTTTCTGCTTCGTTTTCTCTTTATAGCCACTATATACCAGAATCCTATAAAAGCAACATCCTTCTCATAAGATGAAGATCTTTGTTTTTTAACCACTGTAATATGCACGTCCCCATGTTGACGACAGATTTCACTTTTCGTGAAATGTATTTACAATATACATTTATATTTCTGTAATGTTTAAAATTAATACATTTAAATGATTCACATAATAATGTTTTGTACTCATATACTGAATGTGTTCATTTAGGTACTGTTAAAAACTATATTGAAATGAAAACCATCTCCATACAGATTTTCATTTCGATATAGATTTCACACTTGAGCGGTGCCCTACTAATGGCGGCTCATTGCTTGCTAATCTGTATAAAATTACAGAAACAGCTTACGCGCACAATAACCTCCAAGAATATTTAATTACATAAAAGAACTATAAGAATATATACTTATTTCCCGAATCTAAGCTCATAATATTACCTAAGTAAAGCAAAATAGGTCATGACATTGACATCACAGAGACGAGGAAATAAATAACCCAGGGCATGCGGGCTAGCTCTAATTCCAACCAAAATATTTAATTTTATGAAATAATTATATTTAATACCTTCATCAGTAGATATATATTGTCAGGTGCTTCATCAATAAAAGTATTTATTTCACCTATGGAAAATAGTTTCGTTTCCTTCCCACTGTACCCTACCGATGTCTGTTTTAACAGGGAGCACAACTTCTTATACTGGGACATATCAATTCCATGTTCACAATTAGAGTAGTTTCCAATACTAAATAATTTTCCCACAAGTTTGGGGATAATATTGTTTTTAACATTTCTTCAAAGTAAACTATACGAACATTTTCCGAGAATGAAGTTACTTTTTTGTTATTCTCCATGCCATGAGTTCATCATATAACTTTTCTGTGGAAGTAAATTGTTAACAGCACTACTATCAGGAGGCGTGGAACTAAATTCCTTATCATTATCCTATACCAAAATACCACAGTCTCCATCTTGCAAATCAATCATCACTGTGAATCGAATTTCATTTGTTATCGACGCATGCGCACAATACGCATGGTGAAGTTCATGTAGGATAACTAAACATTAAATATTTAATGCATATCTATGTGTATTAGAAAAATTGTGAATGCAATGGTCTCATATAATAATCATTAGAATCGCCTCTGGTGCCACAGGTGGTAAAAGCGGGCGTTAAACACTACCAAAAAGAAATGGTGAATATAACATACCTCTCACTCGTATCCCAGTAACTACCATTATAGGATCGTTTCATAAATAAATATTAAACAATCATAATATTTTTTGAATTAGCTATTATATTAATTCTAGAGCTCCTGTTTTCTCATATTCATAAACAAAATACAGTGCTCGTACATCGTAATCCCTTTCGTTCTCCTTCTTCTCCAGCCATATCAATGCTTATTCAGATTTTATTTGCTTAGTATACTTTCATAAATATATTTTTTGTTACTTTATGTATAATGACGACAAGTTAGATTTATTACCATGTTACTTTTGTTAAACTCACTATTTTAAGGAGCTTTCATGCGTAGCACGAAGCGATGACATTACGTTTTACATTCATTTCTTTTGCTTTCACGGGCCTAAATAATAATAATAATAATAATATTTATTATTATTATTATTATTATTATTATTATTATTATTTTCAGTACGGTTTCAAGGTGGTATAATTTCATTTCAGTTGATTCCCTAGATTGCTTCTAGCTTAAATTCAGCATCAAATGAATGAAATATGACATCAACGTCAGCAGCACATCTGTGACTTGTGCACATTTTAAGGAGCTTTTGAGCGGCTGGTATGACGCAATTGCTCTATGAACAAATATGTATATGCGTGTGTGCACACTTTTTGAACTGTGTATGGTCGATGAGAAGCTTCTTTTCCCGCGCTCTAATAATCAGTGCATTCTACATTAATGACACTAGATGTTAGCTCACTACCTAAGCCCTAGGTGGCAGCAATGTTAATACTTCTTAGACTATTTGCACCGGATGAATAGGGGTTTCCTGGTGAAAGTGTAGAGGAAAGGCAGCAAATATGAGATAGTGTTCTAACTGGCCAATGAGGTGCTGCCATATGATGGCATTCGTATGAAGTAATTGTAAACACAGCATTTGCAGTTAGGAATGTTTATCAAGCAGCGTGCATATTTTTTGGCTGCTCCTAATATTAGATAGTGAGGGGGGGCCCTAATATGAGGTATCTCATAATAAGGACCTCGTAGTATCTCATATTAAGTAAAGAACACAAATACGTGTACAGAGTTGTACATTAAGGTGTTTTCAGTTATTAGAAACTAGCGAACAGCTTTTTCAGCAAAGAAAGGAATAAAGAAGAAAAAAAATGAAGAGCGAAATAGAAACCTGAACGACTATAACAGTGATGCAGAAGACATTATTCTAGAAGATTCTGATTTCGGTAATGAAAGAGATGGTGCTACCTGCACCCTTTGCTGTGGTGAATATTCCGAGGACACTCGAGGTGACAAGTGGGCAAAATGTCAAAATGTGGTCTCACAAAGACTGTGGTGATACAAAAGGATAGAAGTTTTGTTGTTTCTGCTCCACTAATGAATAAATTCAAATTATTTTCCCTTACAGCTACTATTAATATTATTTTCATATATATTTTAATTAAGATGCGTAATTACTAACTAATTTTCATATTGAAGTTTAATTATTACTTATTTCAATATAAGCCTTGAGTTCTATGAATTCGCTACACAAACACACGTGCACACATACGTGCACACACAGCATTTTCATAAACATTTGTATTGTTAATAATAAAATAAAGTCAATCAGTAAATTGGGTGTTTCTTTAAGAAATATGAGTTTTATAGTAGTAGGTAGCCTAATATGAGACACACTCTCATATTGGGACAGCTTTTGATAATCTTTGCGAACTGCCAACAATTAAAAATTGGCCACTATTTTATTTTAAAGTTGAGTTAGGGATTTTAAAAGATTATGCCTATTACAAGAGAATGCAGAAATTTTAAAACTGAGGTTTTATTTGCTACTATCAATCAATAAGTCTTCATAAATTATTAAAATTAAAAAATATCTCATATTTGGTCCCTTTCCCCTATATGTTTCCTTATTACATGTAGAATAAGAGTAGCACATACATCTTTTTTAAAATGTTTTGTGTATGTGTGTTATGGGAGCCAGAAACTTTATTTTCAATGAATATCGATATTGAATTTAGGGTGCAATAGTATCTCCTCCATTTACTGCAAATACTTAGAAGGAAAAGTAAAAGAAGAATTATCTCAGAGTTCATGAAGATCGTCTTGCCTCATTCCGCGTGCATGCTAATCGTATAAAATAATTTCATTCATCTCGGTGAGTCCTTGTTGCAGAGCTTTGGGTGAACTACAATATTTCCCCTTGAGGAAGAAAAAATTCAAAAGAACCAGTTATGAAGAAGAAGGATCTGGTTTGGTGGGCGAGCTCTCGAGAGGGCGCCACGTTCGTTCGAGCAGACAAGAAACATTACATCAACACAACGCCTCCTCGTTCGCTAAATCAATTACAGTGACGGTGCGATTATGTAAAAGCGACACCTCCTTCGCTGGTCTTTCACTCACATCTCAACAGTGAAATTCAAGGGCATGAGAGGTTGTAAGACTTCAGGTAACGCACAAGGACATTAACGACTGAGGATATAGAAAGGCCTTACAATGCTCATAAATGCGTGTATTCATCCTTAGACAACAGAACCAGCTTAGACTGACTATCATGATAATGGTGTTCACTGGTATAGGTAATGTCTGAATGTTTCTCTCACATAAAGA
The DNA here is from genome assembly GCA_030762935.1 of Hymenopus coronatus. Taxonomy (NCBI): domain Eukaryota; kingdom Metazoa; phylum Arthropoda; class Insecta; order Mantodea; family Hymenopodidae; genus Hymenopus; species Hymenopus coronatus. The sequence continues at coordinate 115,676,799 of CM060888.1, read as the reverse complement.
AATGTTTCTGCTTTCACTTAAATGTTTATTTAAGACTGCCTCTTGTCAGATGGTTAGCATGATAGCTTCCAAATCAAGAGTTTCAGGGTACAATTTCCAGCAGGAGAATTGGACATTTTCTTTATCAAGGAGTTCTTTACAATTTTCCATGGAGTCTGAATTTACGATTAAGAGAGTAAATATGTGTATGCATTAAATGTTTACAAAGGGACACTAAAGGCAGACGATCTCAAAGATTAACAGAATAATTAATCAACACCACTCACTTAGTATACTGGTTCTAAATAATCAGCTCTTATTGTTGAAATGCTCTAAGCTACTTGAACTGATAACTTTAAAGGCTAAATTGTAAAGAATAATTGGCTAGGAATTGGAGTCAAAGAGAGCTTGGAGGGCTGGTCACAAAATAATGCCTCCCAACTTTTTATCAAAAAATTTGAATTTCGGGAAATTTTCCAAGGTTTCTTCTGTAATCCACTGCAATAACAGCTTGCTGAATCAACAGGTGGCAGTACTACAGTCCATGTACGTATCAGAGAGAGGCCTCAGCCATCCTGCAAACCCCACATTCCCTCAGTACGTGGTTAAATTGCAGCAAGAGTAGGAGAACACGTCTAATACACCGTCGGACTGCCCTCAGCCTGTCAACTGATCGTGTCGTGACGTATCAGAGAGCCCTCTGTGATAGAATTCTTGAATGCAGAAGGTTATATATCCATTCATATTCATGAAAAGCTGAAACATATTATGGGGATACAACAGTAGATGGCAGTACTGTTATATGATGAGTTCTCGGTGCAGAGAAGCAGAAGGGCAAATAAAGTCCTTATGGGAGAGAAAGTCGAGACACGGTATTTTTGTTTTCGATACATTTTATCTATAAAACTTGCAGTTCAACCTGTGACACCGATGTTACGTTTGCAAGTGAAGTAACAAAAAAGAATTGGCGTGATCTGCAGGGATCCCTTGTGTGTTCTCCTCAATTTCAACTTTTCTGACTACGAATTTATACAATTCTGAAGCGAGTGAGAATGGTGACAGTTATCTAAATATGTATTTTGGAGTATTCAAAAATGTTCTAGAACAATGTTACGTAATATTTTATACGTGAAACTCCAAGCATATGGCCGGAACTTCAACTTCTTGATGTAGAGGTTTGGATAACCTGATATAGGCGATATACCTGGAAAAAAAAAAAAAATCATTTCCCTATTTGAGATTCTGTGTGCCTTGATGTTATTTCCTAACACTTACATTTATACAGAATCACGAAATGCATCTCATTGCCAAATTGTGGATCAGTTATTATGTGACATTCATACATAAACCACATTTAAAAGTTACACTGGTGTTGCCAAAGCCTGCTTGTCACAAGAGGACGAACCTGATATGACATAAGTCATTATTTGATAAAAAAAGGTATCTCCTTAAAATTTGCTGAACCACTTTCTCTTAACCCGTTATGGCGCAGGGGATCGTTGGTTGAGTCCCGCCTTGGGCATGAGTGTTATATGGAACTGCAAAAAACAGTAATCATACAGCAAACACAGTAAATTTTAGGAAAAATTTAAAAACAGCGTCTACAGCACCGGAGTCCTAACCAGACTCCGGAACTGTATTAAAGAAAATCCCGTGGCAAGACAGTGTGAGGTGAATCATGGTCTATTGCACTGCTAATGCTTCTATGCCTCCTTCCTAGCAGGTAATAAAACAAGGGACAATATTGCATGATAATATGTGGTTCAAAAAGAGAAACGACAACCCCTGCTCCTTATCCACGTATTCTGTTACGCTATTCCTCTCTCCTTTGTTGATCCCAGAGGATCTCAGGTTTACAATTAGTTCCAAAGTTCCTAGCATAAGAGAAACCTCTTACTACCAATTACTCACACTCCAATGGCAGGAATACCTCTAATGTCAGCTTCAGTTTTATATCGTTTAAATTATAGCATATTCTCTTGTTGTAGAGAAAATAAAATATAACTGCAAATAATAGTAATCCTTCTCTGCCCAAGTGCGCTCATTTTTATAGCTGCCAATAAGAAATCCTAAAATATCACTAGGAATAGATGTGAGGGAAATAATCACCTGAAGATATTCGAAAAAATAAAGATACAAGTAGCAGTAAGTACTGGCAAGAAGATGGGATAATTTATGAGACAACAAAGGAATTAATCATAGGATAACAACTTTTGACGTACCACTCAACACACCAGTCTCAGCACTCTAAGAAACACCTCCCACTGAGAGAGTGACAGGTGCCCCGCTAGGACTCCGTCTCTGGTCCTCAACGACACCCATTCTAAATACACCTGTACTTTGTGAGATAAGCGGTTCTTGTAATGACCTTATGGAAATGCACTGCTGTTTCCAAAGACATCTTATAGGTCATTTGGCATCAAGAATTGTTTAGATTCTAAAACTTACGCACAACCAATCATGAATATAAGACCAATCAATAAATACGAACAGGCGTGTCAGAAAATATGTGCAACGGCACTAATATTTCCGGCATTTATACAAGTACGTATGTCGAGGAATAGCGGGTTCCAGGTGCAGATAAAGGCTACAATCAAGTCATGCTGAAGGCAAAGAGTTATTCATCGCCGGGTGCTTGAGATGAATATAACAATAATGCTAATAAGCATAACATTTAATAATAAATTATATCTCAGAGTTCTGGAACTGAGAAGATTAAAAAAAATGCCGATGATTGTTGGGAGAAAGATGGATTACTAGAACTAGCAGTTGACAGTCGTGTAATTTTCGTAGGAATAGAAGTGGTGATAAAATGTCGATTCTTTTCATTGATAGCTTAACGCCAATGTTTATGAAAAAATCGGATGTGTTCCATTCACATGAGTTTCTCTATATCTCTGCAACAAATTATTGTTAAAAAGCTTATTTTTCTATTTACTTCATGCTAATCGAGAAAACTAAATGTCAGAAATAGTCCTATTACTTGCTTCCTTTTAAGTAGAAGCGAAATAAGGTTAAAGTGATAGTCAAAGGCTGGTTGCTATGTGACAGAAATTCCTTTGTTTGCATGGAAAAGAGTTGAGAAATTCCTGTATGAGAAAATATAAGCTTTTGAAATAAAAAATGTAAATGGCGTGTTATTTATGGACGCTCTTTAACTGCAGTGGTTCTCAGCGTCCCATTCTAAATTGGGCGTGAAAGACCGCTTAATTTTGCTCAGAGGCCTCTCTGTCAGGCTTCAGGTTCTTTTACGTGCCCTAAATCTACGACACGGGACCAACGGCTTTACTTCCCTTCCGAAGGAAGCCATGCTAAGGATTTTTACGCCGGAAAAAATACATCGTCCTACGCCGGGTTTGAACCCGCGACCTTGGGTATATGAAGTATTACACCGCGGAGGGCAACAAGTTTTTGAAAGGTGAAAACAAAAACAATGAATAACTAAAAAATATGATGTGTTCCATTCACATGACTTTCTCTACAACTCTGCAATACATTATTGTTAAAAAGCTTACGCTCCTATTTACTTCCTGCTAATCGAGAAAAAATTAGCAGAAATAGTCTTATTACTTGCTTCGTTGTAAGTAAAAGCGAAATAAGCGACTACCATAGGTTAAAGTGATAGTCAAAAGCTGGTTGTTATGTGACTGAAGTTCCTTTGTTTGTATGGACACGAGTTCACAAAGTCCTGTATAAGAAAAGTATGTTTTTATAGCTGAAACCAAAAACAAAGAATATCTCAAAGACAATCAACTCAACGAAAAAAATGTGCATAACATAAATTGTGTGTTTTAAAGTGCTTTACATTCGTTGTATGATAAGTTTTTATCTATATCTTACCGTTTAGCAGTTATGCAAAATTCCGTAAAATTGACCCAGAATAAAGTAGTCCTCAGAGGCTATTCCCAGAAAATTCGAAATATACATTTTATTTGTTAGGTAAATATCTTCAATATACGATATTTTAATCAAAATCGTTACAGCTATATTTTAGAAAATCAAAATTTTCGAAAATAGTTTCATGTAAAGGGGTAGTTTGGGGTGGAGGATTTTTCTCAAAATATTCATGTCGCATCCCTGGAAATACTAAACTTAAGTACCAAGTTTGGTATTTTTCCGACTTTTCGTTTTTAAGTTATCGTGTTCACAGACACACGGACACAGTGACACACGGACACACACACACGGATCTTTTTCTGAAAATACTTTCTTTTGGATACAGGGGACCCTAAAACATATATTTCCGGTGAAATCTCGGTTTCGAATTTTTTGGTGGAGTGCAATACCTGCTCTATACGCTATGTACATAGTGCGTATAGAGAAAGTAAAAACGATCAACTCCACGAAAAAAAATTGTATAACATAAATTGTGTGTTTTAACGCGCTCTATATTTTCTGTGTAGTAACCTTTTGTCTATCTCTTACCGTTTAGCAGTTGAGCAAAAGTCGGCAAAATTCATCCAGAATAAAGAGGTCTTCAGAGGTTATTCCCAGAAAATTCAAGATACACATTTTATATGGTATGTAAATGGCAGTAATATACGGGATTTTAATCAAAATCGTTAGAGCCATTTTTTAGAAAATCAAAATTTTCGAAAAAAGTTGCACGTAAAGTGTAGTTCCGGGAGGGGGGATTTACTTGAAAATCTTGGAAGATACCAAACTTAAATACCAAGTCTTTTCGTTTTTTAGCTATGCTGCCCACAGACACACTCGGACATGTTTCTAAAAATGCTTTTTTGGATTAAGGGGGGTCTCAAAACATATATTTGCGGTAAAATCTCGGTATCGAATTTTTGGGTACAATGCAATACCTTCTCTATACACTATGTACATAGTACGTATAAAGAAAGTAAAAATATTTGTAATGCGCCTTTGTCACTTGAATAAATCTCCCCCTTTAGAATTATTCCAGGTATACAGAATGATCGTGCTTAGAACATTAGTTATATAATATTGTATAGTTGTAATATTGTTATGCATTTGTAATATAGTTATAGAATTAAAAAAAAAAAAAAAAAAAAAAAACTCGTAGCACAAAAGGCGGAGTTCCTCCAGGCCGTTAATGCGGTCTATGCAACTTGGAGCCGTTACTTATCCTCAAGTAGCTCCCCTATTGGTCCGCCAGGGATCTCACGATGCTGAGTGAATTCCAGGAGACCCAGAGGGAGAAAATCCCCACGCCAAATCCGGGCCTCGCGATTGGTAAGCAGCCGCGTTACCGCCGCGCCAAGGAATGATCCATAGTTACAGAATCCAGTTAATGGATTAAAAAAAAAAGTGAAGCAAACAATTTAGTTACTTTTCTTTGTTTTCTTCTCTTCTTTGTTACGAAAATTACAAAAGAGAGAAAATGTTGGGGTTCATTTTCTTTCATTGAAAACTATTACAATAGATAATGACGCATCTATGTTCAGCAATTACAATCGTTAAGTCCCTCCTCCCTATTATGTGTAGTTAGAGTTGTGTATAGCACATAAGGACCATTCAGAAATTGAAAGACGTTTTGACATAACTAAACAATAACGAAAGTTATCAGCACAAAACTTTATTAACAAAGCTACAGTATCTTACTCTATTTTTCAACGTAATCGTCATTGCTATCAAGGTATTTATTGTCATGTGGTACCAGATTTTCAATGCAAATGTTATACTCTTCCACCTCTAAAGATATGACCAAGATGGCACTGTCACTTTGAGGTCTTCATCGGTTGGGAAATCTCTTCCATCCAAAAAGTCGTGTACGGTATCCAAAGTGAAACAGTGTTGGTTTTTTTTTTAAATTCTTTTATCAACATTTGCTTTCGACTCCTCTATAACGATTGCTGAACTTCCATTCCGATCTTTATTGTACACCTTGTTTATTCCTAAATTATGCGTAAATTTTCCTCACTAAAGATTCGTTCATTACATTATCATCAGACTCTTGAGTTATTTGCCTATACAATTCGATTGGCCGAACATTTTGTGCATTCAAAAAAAAAAAAACGAATAAGTTCTTTGGCGGTAGAAAAGTATCGGTATTGAAAAACTGGTACCATGTGACAGTAAATTTCTCGACAGAATGGAGATTACGTTGAGAAATAGAGCAAGGAACTGTAATTTTGTAAATAAAATTCTGTGTTGATATTTTTACTTATGATAAATCGTCTGTCACTTTCGGGATGGCCCTCATAATATAGTTGTATATAATTCATATAAAGGTATACCTAACCCGAAGTTGCTCCGTTTATATTCTAATGCTCTTTACTGAGTTACTAGTATTTCACTGTTCTAATTAACAGATATGTGACCGGCGAATGCAGCGCTCTGACATTCAAGATTGATACGTCGGGTACCTTAGCGAACACAGAATTATTACTGATAGATATAACAAGATATGTAATTTAATTTTCATCATTCTTATTGATGATTCAGATCTATACATTTATTTAATGGCGTAAGCTTTTGCATAATACGTAGTATTTTAAAGATATTTATAATTATGTTTTAATAATGGCATTTGTATACAACAGCGTTTTAAATTTCAAGTGCTTTAATAACAAGTTTTCTATGAGTCCTGCCAAAGCTTGTTTAATACATAGTGACAGTCTAAAATATTAGCTTTATGCATATATTTGTGTATTGAATTTTTATTTGGAATGAGACGTGACCTGTATTTGAATAGAAATGCATTAACATGAAAAAATGTTTTCATTAGAAATTTTAAAATTGTATTTATATAAACCTATTTTAAAATTGCTTTTTTGTTGATTTTTTACTTTCTCTGCATAGTGTATGGTCGTATGTACAAAAGGTATTGCACTCCACCCAAAAATTAGATATCGCGATTTCACCGGAACTACACGTTTTAGGTTATTCCTGTATCCAAAAAGAAGGATTTTTAGAAAAAGGTCCGTGTTTGAGTGTGTGTATGTGCGTGTCTGTGAACACGATAACTCAAAAAATGAAAAGTCGGTAAAATACCAAACTTGATATTTAAGTTTAGTATCCCCCAAGTACGTGACACGAAGGTTTTGAGGAAACTCTCGCCGTTACAAATTAACCTTTACATAAAAAAATTGTTATTTTGTCAAAAATGGCCCTAACATTTTGATTAAAATACCGTATATTTAAGATATTTACATGACTATAAAACGAATACTTTGAACTTTCTGGAAATTGTTCCTGAAAACCTCTTCATCCTGGAAGAATTTTGCTGAAATTGGTATAACTGGTAAACCGTAAGAGATAGACAAAACTCTCTGCATAAAAATGTAGACCTCGATAAAACACACAATTTATATCATATGCATTTTGTTCAAGGAGTTAGCAGTTTTAGAGACATTCCTTGTTATTTATTGAAGTTGTAAAGTACTTAAACGTTTCTCATACTGGAACTTGTCAACGCTTGGCCACGCAAAGAAATGAATTTCAATCCCATAGCAATCACATTTTAAAACATTTGGCTATCGGTTTATCATAGCGTATTCCCTTATTTCTCTTCTACTTATAAGGAACTAAGTAATAAAACTGTTTCTGCTAATGTTTTAGCACGAAATATAAGAATAAGCTTATTAACAATACTTTGTTACTCAGATGTAGGGAAAGTAACATGTCAGATTTTTTACATTCTTTCCATGCCTCGAACACAAGGGCCTGGCACTTGGAAATAGACCAAATCAAATATAACCGAACAGAAAAGGAATGTAAGCTCCACAAATAAGGTTAACGCTTTTAAGAAGCAATACCTACGTATGGAAACCCTTAAATAAAATATGTATTAAATAAAAACGTACATGCTTTCAGTTCGCACCAGAGTAACTTAAATTTCTGAGAAGATATTACTGAATTCCTCAGCAGATATGCGTGAACTTCGAACGAAATCCCATGTTCCATGTCAGTAAGCTTCTAAAACACGTTCATAATTATACTATTACGCCAACTGTATTAAATAGAGAAAGCTTTTTAGTTTACAAGAAGCTGTCATTAAAAAATAATTACATTCTTTTAGGGAATAAAATGACATTTTAACTCGGAATGTTTTTTACTTTTTCTATACGCACTATGTACACAGTGTATAGACAAGGTATTGCACTCCACCCAAAAATTCGATACCGAGATTTCACCGGAAATATATGTTTTAGGGTCCCCTTTATCTAAAAAAAAAAGCATTTTCGGAAAAAGGTCCGTGTATGTGTGTCTGCGAACACAATAACTCAAAAACGAAAAGTCAGTAAAATACCAAACTTGGTATTTAAGTTTAGTATCTTCCAGGGATGCGACACGAAGATTTAGAGAAAAATCCTCCTACCCTTTACATGGACCTTTTTTCGAAACATTTTATTTTCTCAAAAATGGCTCTAACGATTTTGATTAAAATATTGTTTATTAAAGATATCTACCTGACAAATAAAATGTATATCTTGAGTTTTCTGGGAATAGCCTCTGAAGAATACTTTATTCTGGATGAATTTTACGAAATTTTGAATAACAGCTAAACCGTAAGATATGGAAAAAAACTTACTGTAGAACACGTTAAAACACACAATTTATGTTATATACATTTTTTCGTGGAGTTCATTGTTTTTGAAGCATTTCCTGTTTTTGGTTTCTGCTTTGAAAAACATACTTTTCTCACACAGAAAATTATCAAATGACATAGCAACCAGCTTTTGACTATCACTTTAACCTTATTTCGCTTCTACTTACAAGGAAGCAAGTAATAAGCCCGTTTCTGCTAATTTTTTCTGATTAGCATGAAGTAAATAGAAGTATAAGCTTTTTAAGAATAATTTGTTGCAGTAATGTAGAGAAAGTCATGTGAAAGGTACACATAAGATGTTTTACAATCTCTTTGGAAACGCTTTTGGCAAACAGTTGGCCTATAACTTCAACACCACGATTCCAACTGTAAGGCTTTTAAAGTGGTCGATACCGTATAATTCTACAAATTCGATTAATTGGAACGTGTAATCAGTACAGAGGGAACCGCTTTCATTGACAGACACAGCAGCGGCTAAACTGTTGATTGGAAACTTAACACCACTTCAAAATGAGCTGCAGCTGTGAAGCAATTTACTACCCGCTACAAAGGGATGAGTCAAACACAAACAAAATTGAAGGGAGATTGAAAAACGAGAAGAGATCTCAACACTCATTCTTTCACTCTCAATACCACATTTCCTGCTCAATGCCACGTTTTATTATAAATATACAATCGGTAGTAATAATGTTATACTGCGATAGAATGTTCTTCTTCCGAGATTTTCCTGACAACTGTGTTGCTTTTTCTAAGGATGGTGAAGATTAAAATAATATCTAAGCGAAAATAAAATGGAGTTCTAGTTATAAGGGCACCAAAATTAACCTTGGTGGCGAAACGGCGATCAAATATCAAGGCTAATTGTTTACATTAAAATTGAATAACTTACATCTCTTTAAAACGTAAGTAAATATTACTCATAAAGAGTCAGGTTATATAATTGGTACGGATGAACTATCAAATGTGATCATAGTCTATGCATCCAATAATAAATATAAATCCTATAAACACAGGATTTAGTATGGTTGATGCATATATGCGTAGTAATATAAGCCAAACACGCAAATGGGTTAGGTTACCATCAGAACTGAAAGCAGAAAACTTAACCTTCCATCCTTACAGCAAGAAGGGAAGTAGATTATAAAATCTGATGTGTTCCATTCACATGATTTTCTCTACATCACTTAACAAATTATTGTTCAAAAGCATATTCTTCTATCTACTTTATGAAAATCGACATAACCATTACCAGAAATTGTCAGTACTTGCCTCTTTCTAATTAGAAGGGAAATAAAGGAATACACTAGGTTATAACGATAAAAACTGGTTGCCCTGTGGTTGAAATCCGTTTCTATGCAGGGCCAGCAGTTTAAAACTTTCCGTGTGAAAAAGTTTAAGCATTCTAAATCTGTGACAAATAACAAGGAATATCTCATAAATGGTCAATTCCACGAAAAAAACGTATATGACATAAATTGTGTGCTTTAAAGTGATGTGTATATCTTGTGTAGTAATTTTTGTCTATCTCTTACGGTTACCAGTTAACGCAAAATCCAGCAAAATTCATTCAAAATAAAGAGGTCTTCGGGCGCTAAAGATATAAATTTTATTGGCCATATAAATATCTTCAGTATACGTATTTTAATAAAAATCGTTAGAGCAATTTTTGAGAAAATATAAATTTTCGAATTTTTTTCTAAACAAAGGGTAATTTGGGGTGGGGTGATTTTTCTTAAAATCTTCGTGTCCATCCCTGGAAAATACTACATTTAAATACCGAGTTTGCTATTTTACTGACTATTCGTTTTTGAGTTATTGTATTCACAGGCACGCGGACACACACACATACACACACGCGGAAATTTTTTCTAAAAATGGATTCAGGGGACCTTAAAACATATATTTCCGTTGAAATCTCGGTATCAAATTTTTGTGTAAACAAAGTAAAACGTAATTGTCACAAAAAAGGATGTAAAAAATGCAGTTGTAAAATTAATTAGTAAAAGTAATAAAATTAAATTATTTATCCCATCACGATAATCATTTTAAATCAGAAATTTTATTCAATTATTTTCTGCATTTTTTTTTTTTTTGCGTTTACTCAAAAAATTACAATTGGAGTGAAATACACATGAAGAATTCCAATATAAAGGATAATAAGTGACGCTTTAATTTGTCAAATATTCTCTACAACTGGAATGCATACACCGCAGAAAAGTAATAACGTCACCAACTAGAGTATGATTTATTTGCTACTTTCTTATGGTTTATTTATGGCAGTGTATTGAGGACATCTCAATAAAAAATAGTAAAGAAAGTGAAGAAATAATGATAATGTGCATATTTATGCTTAATTAACTAGCAGAATTCACATATCTGCTCAGGCAGTCACATGAATTGCAAGGATCAAACCATTCATCCATTTCTCATATTTCTATCTTTATTTCTCCCTATCAGTAGCATGAAGGGATGACTTTCAAAACTACTACAGCCGTACACTGTTCTTTGGCATTGCTTAATATCCTGTTGAACACCCAGGTCTGTAGAAAGGGTGAAATTATATTTAAAATAAGGCCGGAGTAAAATGAGCTAAGAGGCGCACACATACACACACACACACACACACACACACACACACACACACATGCATGTGTGTATATGTGTGTTTTAGAAAATCCTGGGGAAAAAAAGGACTTATCCAAGCAACTACAACACTAGATTTCAAGATACTTATGCACATTATATCTTCACAATTGAAGCGGGTTTATGAAGTTGCTGCAGTAACACGATTTCTTGTAATAAAAGCGCATTAAAAGAGCATTCTATTTTCTTAATAATAGTAGTACAATGATTTAAGTAATAGATATTGAAAGTGACACTTTACGGATGAGTCGAAATATATGGAATTTTGAAACGAATTAATAAACCACTTTAAAATGCTTGAAGGTATATTAATACATAACCATGTCAAACTTTATTACTATTAAAATATGTATGTAGTATTAAATTTATACGCTCATTTCGGAGCCATCTGTACAGAAGGCAGATGCAAAGGATGGAAGAAGATTTTTATGAATACAACTTTCAAATATGTATATCAAATAATTGTAACGAAGCTACGGGAAATTTACAAATCAACGTAAATATGAAATGAAAAATAGTATAATCAGACATGTTAATAAAAGGCAGTAAATCATTTGAAATAAGTTACCAAGGAAATTAGGTCAGCCAAATGTGATTAGGGCTGATACAGACTAGAAGTTGCCCTGCTTCTCGCGTTTACATATAAGTCCCTTGTGATATAAAATGTTACAGCTAAGAATGTGCTTGGAGCGAATGCTGCGAGCTTTGAGGGAGTTCATGGTATAATACTTATTTACGATACAAGAAATAAAAGGGGCCGCGCCGTGGCCGAGTGGTTAGACCACTCGCCTCTCACCTAGACGGCCAGGGTTCGATCCCAAGTGACCGTATGTGAGATTTGTGGTGGACAAAGCGGCGCTGGGGTGGGTTTTCTCCGGGTACTCCGGTTTCCCCCGCCATCGCATTCCACCGGTGCTCCATCATCATTCATATATCACCTGCGGTGCCATAAGTAGTTAAAGCGGGCGTTAAACACTACCCAAAAAAAAAAGAAATAAAATTGCTTTAAACATGCCTGTAATATACTATTTTCAAACAGTCTTCAATATTTGTAGCTTAAGTAAGATTGTGAATCAGAATACTTTTCCTTCTTTTGTATTTGTGATAGTCAGCATGGCTGTGATGGTCACTTATTTTCTTTTAGTATCAGTGCTGACAAGGTGAGTTAGTAAAAATACTTTATTACATAAAGAAGGTTATGAGAACAATCTGACTTAAAACCGACCGATATCCGATTCTAGAATGCTATTAGTTTGCAGTATTTACTAACGAATTTGATGTTCTTGAAATCGAGGCACGATTTGAACAGAGAGTAATTTGAACAAAATGTTGAAAATGTCCATGTTTTGGCCTTATTTTCAAAATATATTAACAGTACATTTTCACCATAATTAAAATAGATTTTAATTTTTACCATTGAAGGAATCGGTTATATGCTATTTTGTTTGTACGCAGCAATTCTCCTCTTCGTGTAAAATAACGGTTGGTTCTTTAGATACAATACTTTCATAAAAAATTATCCGTCACTACATCAACAATATATCTCTTGAAATCTTCAAATCTACCAAGGAATCAAAGTTTCCTAACCCTGGAGTGGTTCAATGTTATACCACTCTCGCATTAATATCAGCTAAAAAGATTTCTCTTACCTTCCATCATCTAGAACTGTATTATCCTCCTCATTAAATAAAATAAAAGTCCAATCTACCCTGCGATTATGTTATTGAATTGCTCCTTATATAAAAGTATTCTTAGGTCACTTATCACCTTCACATCTTACATGTGTTCGTGGGAGCACCCAATAATCTATACTCACCCAAGTCAAAATAATAATGAATTTCTCGCCGATTTAAACAGATTTTGGCCACGCGCTACTGGGTTTTACATCTCGAAATCAGTAGTGTAACTTTGTTTTATGCCAAAGTCGCAGATTGCGAGAATACGTCCTCCAAATCCAGTCTACTACACTGCATGGGTTTCTAACCTTGTTATAAGTATTTTTGAAAGTGGTGTCCATAAGGACGAAGACATTCTTAACATCGTGTATAATGCTCAAAATTTCTACACTACAGTCCTACAGTAAGGTTTCAGTTTTAAAACTTTAATAGCTGAAGAACAGAAATTTGAGAAATACCCACTTGCTGTTCAACACGCCTGAGAAACTTCTTAGGTGAGTGTTCAAATGCAGCACCAATTTCTCTACCTATTCCTCCATTAGAACATGTCGTTTTCACTTCTTTGGTTTAGCGTTTAGCGATCCGTTGTTCTAAATTTAATCATGAAACATCTTACAGTGTTTCTACCCGGAACTGGGTAACCAACAAATTGCTATTGAAATTGTCTACATAATTGCCTACATGTTCAGTTTTCACGCATGTAGATATAAAAATCTGATATGTTCCAATCACGTGACTTTCTCTCTTCTGTGTAACAAATGATTGTTAATACGCTTATTCTTCTATTTACTTCCGGCTAATCGAGAAAAAATTAGCAGAAATAGTCTTATTATTTGCTTCCTTGTAAGTAGAAGCGAAATAAGGGAATATCATAGGTTAAAGTGATAGTCAAAAGCTGGTTGCTATGTGACTAAAGTTCCTTTGTTTGTATGGACACGAGTTCACCAAGTCCCGTATGACAAAATTGTTTTTTATAGCTGAAAGCAAAAACAAGGAATATATCAAAAACAATCTACTCCACGAAAAAATGTATATAACATAAATTGTTTTAAAGTGCTCTATATTTGTTGTGTGGCAAGTTTTTGTGCATCTCTTACGGTTTAGCAGTTATGCAAAATTCCGTAAAATTGACCCAGAATAAAGTAGTCTTCAGAAAATTCAAAATATACATTTTATTTGTCAGGTAAATATCTTTAATATATGATATTGTAATCAAAATCGTTAGAGTCATATTTTAGAAAATTACATTTTTTGAAAAAAATTCCATGTAAAGGGTAGTTTGAGGTGGGGCGGATTTTTCTCAAAATCTTCGTGTCGTATCCCTGGAAGATACTAAACTTAAGTACCAAGTTTGGTATTTTACCGAATTTTCGGACACACTGACACACCGTCACACGGAGACAATACACGGACCTTTTTCTGAAAATACTTTTTTTGGATACAGGGGACCCTAAAACATATATTTCCGGTGAAATCTCGGTTTCGAATTTTTTGGTGGAGTGCAATACCTTCTCTATACACTATGTACATAATACGTCTAGAGAAAGTAAAAATACACTGTTCGAGCATGAAATTGTTGTCAGGCATTTCCGTAGTCTAATAGAGAATACAATTTCTAAGGAAATCACACACAACACAGCTCACAGCTGATAAACGTACCCTTGACACGCCATGTGCTGCTTCTGCGCAGTGGCACAAAACCTACGCCACTGCCGTCTCGCCGATACGCATTAAGTTGGTTGTGGCCCTGGCATAAAACAAAGGCACGATATAATATACTATATAGTGGGAGGTGGCCTCAACTCAAGGGTGTCCAAAAGTTTGGATCAACCTCTCCCGAATTCACGGGAACCCGCACGTATCTCGCTCAGAGTCTAAGCTATGTTTCTAATGATTCACACATTCCATCATTCTTGTGCATGCAGGGAGCTGAATGCCGTAAGCACTATCATGAAAAGCATAATTTAAACAAACGAGAAGAGAGGAGCAAGGATGATATAGCCCACCTCTGTGGTATGTGGGTACCTCACATCTTAGAGGTTCCAAGTTCGAATCTTGGTTAAGATTTACCTTGATAAGGGTTTTCCTTATCCTGAAATTTTAGCAAAATTTTCTTTTACCTTGAAGTTTTAGTGTGGTAGTTGTATGCCGTGATAATGAATCGGATTTTTAACTTTTAAATAGTTGGTTTCTATTGTTTCAGTTTTAATGTCTCAGTTTTAGCCATAATTTTATCGTCAGCTCTGGTTTCAGAGTTGGACAGTTATTTTACTTTGGTGTTTAGTCCTTTTAGCTCTAATTTAAAAATTGTGTTTTATTACTGGTTATTGACAGGATTTTATCAAATGACTTCGGCAGTTGAGCGCCCTTATATATTATCATCATCATCATGATCTGAAAAGACGAACCTGGGTAACTTTCAACTCTCTGGATCCCGGGCTCTTTTGAACATCATTCATTCACTCATCGTCCGATATGACCTAGCAGGTAAAAGGACGTTCTAACTCTTTAAAAAAAAGAAGATACAGGGATACAAGGAATTAAACGGCTAGACTCCTGCATTTTGTTCTCTACTCCATTGTTCAGAATGTAGGAATTACATTTGATGTGACCATAAAAGTGTGTTCTCGGCACATAAATAACCACAGAGCCACTGGCAGTAAATGTCCCTCTCATTCGACGTATATCGCAGCCGTCCAACAACCTCGCCGCTATCATTACATGCAAATGCAACGTGATAAATTCCATTACTGCTACATTTATATCAAATATATAAAACAGGCAGACCTGCTCGACGCTCCTACCTACTCTCGGAATCAACGATAGGTGTGTCCTGATTGACTTTAAACCAGCTCGTTTGGTTCAGTTGTGGCAGAAGGTGTGTAGCTCTGCAGAGTGCAGTAAAAGTGTTATAAATTCCAAAAGAGCGATCAGGTAAAGGAACATCAAATCCGAGTAATGGTGGTGCTAATGTCCATTGCCAGCTGATCCGAAGGACAGCATGGTAGTTATTTGCACCGGCGCGCTTTAATTCGGTCGTTTACATTAGCCCTCAGTAAAGTAATTTTAGAGATGACGATGAAGTCGAAAGAGTGGGTGGTAGCTTAACGTGAAAAAAAAATCTGATGTGTTCCATTCACATGACTTTCTCTACATCTATAGAATAAATTATTGTTAAAAAGCATATTCTTCTATTTACTTAATAGTGATCGAGAAAAAATTTAGCAGCAAGGGTCTTATTACTTGTGCGCACCAAATTGAACAATTTTTTGTTTGTTTTCATTATTGTCATGAAACTGTTTGTAGAAAAAATGTTTAAAAATAGTACGGGGAAGTTTTAAAAGGCTCATAGCATGAACAATAACTGTGGCAAGGGAAGTATTTCGGTTAATAGTCGTCAGATGGCAGTGGTTTGTTGCCAAATGGTCGTATTACTGCTGCTATATTTTCCCTCCCCATTCAATGTTAAGGTAACGCAACAATTTATCGAGATAATAATGCAACGCAATAGTGAAATTAAAGTACCCTTTTATGAATTAACTCGCCTTTCCTTACTCCTATCGTTTAAAATAAAGAAGCAAAGAAGCCTTCCTGGTGACGAACACCTAGAGTAAGTATTTATTTATTTGCCACTAGATGACCGTAGTAGTATTTTCATCCCCATTCAATATTAAGGTAACGCAATAGTTTATCGAGACAGTGACGCAACGCAGCAGTGAAATTAAAATACGTTTTTATGTATTACTGCCCTTTCCTTATTTCTATCGTCTAAATAAAGAAGCAAACAAGCTTTCCTGGCGACGAACAGTTAGAGTAAGTACTTAAAATTCAATACCTTGATAATGAAGGCTATTTTCAAATAATTTACTATGACGCAGGATTAAATGTAATTTACATTTACTTCTTGTGTCATGGTTATATATTTCATCATTTTTATTACAATTTTGATTAATGATAACAGGAACAGAGATGGCCGTAGTACTGCTAAATTTTTCTTCCCCATTCAATGCTAAGGGAATGCACTCGGATATGGAGTCAATGACGCAAGATAACAGTGGAAATCAAATATATTGCTTATGTACTAACTATCGTTTCCTTGGCCACATCGTTTAAATAAATAAGAAAAAAGCATTTTTCCTGTAATTCTTTAAAATGAACAAGTTATAAACTATGCACATAATCAATAATCCTTCTTGGAATCTGAAAATGGCGGAAAATGACGGGACCGGATAGTAAACCAGTTTAGGTTAAGCTCCTATTGCAGATGTTGATTATTTGGGGTTATGTCGTACAGGAGATTTCGAAAGGTGATTTCATCAGAACAAGAAAATAGGCCCGTCACCATTACACTGCAATTGCGGTGTTCTTAATACATGTGATCAAGTAATATTTTGGGTTAAATGGATAAATTTAATATACAAAGCTATCATCAAATAAAATATTAATCACTTGCCCAACCAGATCTACTTGCTCTTTAGTTACGTCATTGTTAGCCTTAAAATGGCTGTTTTGAGATAGAAGAGAATCTAAGAAAGAGGTGGAAAACATTAGGAGTAAAGAAAGAAACAGATTCGGAAGAAACATGTCTGCTACTTTGTGACTTTCTCCTTAATATTAAATCATTGCCTATTTCAGCGTTTACCCGCCACACTATTAAACCACTGTCATTATTGTTATTATGCCAACGACATCCTTGCTTACCCACGCTGTCAACTGCATATATCATCTTTTCCACACTACTTTATGGGTGTGTTGTCTTCGTCCTTTTCGCAATCACAAGTATATATGTATGCTACATTGCGCTTTGCAGATGTAAAGGTATTATTAGACATTGGCTATGGGATACTTCTGCTGGCCTCATTTCGTTTCCACCAAAAGTTTGTCACTTCACAATGTCAAAGGAAAAATTAATATCAAAAGTGTTCCCAAATATTAGTGTAAATTACAAATGCTATGCTTGGTTGAGCGAACAAGTAATTTTAGCAGCAAATAATAAGAGTGTAGATAATTTGAAAATAAAAAATCAGAGTAAAATTTATGGACAAACGTATTCATTTAAGTCGATCGATTCCATTACCAATTCAAATGAAGTCGTCAATTATTTAACTGAATTACTAAATTCATTGCATTTGCCATTATTCCGCCACACAATTTGCAGCTCAAGGTTGACTCGATAATAATTATGCTACGCAATCTCAATCAGTTTAAATTGTGCAACGGAACAAGTCTCGCTGCTAAAAAAATTATGAAAAATCTGATTTAAGTTACTATAATCGCAGGACAGTTCAAAGGTGAGGATGTGCTTATTGCACCAATGCCAACCGACTTTCCCTTTGAATTTAAGCGTGTTCAGTTTCCTGTGTGCCTTGCATTCGCAATGTCAGTAAATACAAAGGTAAATCGTTAGAAAAGTGTGAAATATACCTTGAAATACTGTGTTTCCACTTGGACAGTTGTAGGTTGCGTGCTCGAGATTCGGCAAACCATCGGCGCTATTTATTTTCTCTCCGGAAGGAAAATTGTACATTACAAGGCATTAGAATAAAGTATTGTTAAATTATTTAATTATAAGTTTATTTCATAGCATGGTCGTATTGTAAACGGAAGATTTTGTCTCAGTTTTTTCATTAGGTACAGCACCTGTGCTAAGCTAGTTATGAAATAAATATCCACTGCCAATTTAATATCAATTTCAATTTACAAGACTGCATAAAGCACTAACAGGCTGGCCCAGTAGCTCTGTCGATAGACCATGCAGCCCCTTTCCGAGGAGTGCTGGGTTCGATTTCCGGTTGCGGGTGGGAATTTTTCTTTACCCAAGATTATTCTTTATCTTTCCCAGAGTCTAGAAGTATGAATGAGAGTGTAAATCTGTGTGTATATTTTCTAATGAACAGTACCACAGATAAACCAAAAGTTCATTGAAACTATATAGGAGTTAACACTATTACGGTTAGACAATATGTTTCAAATGTAAAAGGACGCCGATATGTCTATTTCGTGTCGAAGTTCACTATTTAGCGTCCCCGGTAATAAAATGTTGGGTGGAATGCCTAACGTCCTATATTCATTTACCGAGACTTTGAAATGCAAAACACGAACACAGCTATAGGATTTAAGATACAAACAGAAATCAGATAATAAATATAAGCGCTAGCAACCCTTCTGAACATTAAGAACACATTCTCTTCAGTATCGTAGTATTTTCCTGCTGTGTCTCGTCCACGGAATCAATCTTTTGCCTTCAATTAAATAGGTAATAATATTAGAGCACGATGCATGCCAGTGCAAGTACAAGATTTCAGAGGATCCTTAAAAATGAAAGTATTTTTATTGAAAATAAATTGCTACATTAAGCGCCATGTTATCTCCAAATTACCATATATTCTACACGAAAGTAACAAAGAGTAATGTTATAACGATAGCTCTGTGACAAAATCATCAAGAAGAATTAAAAACCTACGGGTCTATGTTCAAAATGTAGGCCTTGACGAAAATATTTCCCAACGACTATTCACTAGGGGCACGCTAAAAGCTTTTAGTAACCTTTTACAGGCATTCTTCAAATGAAGATCAGAAAATATTAAGAAAATGATTATGACATATTACATATTTAAAAAATATAGTTCCTTTCTCTAATAATATTTGGATTATTTTTTCCCTGATGCATGAAATTCCAATTAAGAAAAACCACCCATATTATATTTACACAACTTTCAAAAAGGTTTAAACGAATGGTGGAACAAATGACATAGTGGTCAAATGTTAGTACAAACAACTGTGGTTGTAGAGAAGTTCCAAAATATTGTTTATCAACCTAATTAATAATAATTGAAGTATTATTGCTTTTTATAAAGGTTCTAATTATTATCAATTAATTACCATTATTAAGCAAAAATGTTTTTAAAATATTTAAAGATTGAACACTTTATTTTTCAGCATTCTAATACGACAAGGTGCCAGAGATCGAACTCAGAGCTCCCAAGCTCCAACTATTCTAGTAAAGAACTATAAAAATACATAAATTGAGGAATATATTTCACCAGTGGTTATTTTCCTAGTTAAAAATAATTCCTCTTTTTATAGTTGAGTGCATTATCTATCATCATCAATAATAATACAAAATTATAACAATAATTATAATTATTTTGCTTAATCGTTGTTATTATTATTATAATTATTATTATTATTATTATTATTATTATTGTTGTTGTTTTTTTAACCATTTCTTTTAAGTCGCCTAACTGCAAGGTCTTATAGCGACATTTAAAACATGATACAAACTTTAACACAAGGGATGAAGTGAAATGGCGTTTTATTTATGGATGCTCTTTAATTGCTGTGGTTCTTAGCGTTCCATTCTATACTGGGCGTGAAAAACCACCTAATTTTGCTCAGAGTTCTTTCTATCAGGCTTGAGGTTCTTTTACGTGCCGTAAATCTACGATAAGGGACCAACGGCCTTACTTCCCTTCCGAAGGAAGCCATGTTAAGGGTTTTTACGCCCAAAAAAGTCCATCGTCCTCCGCCGGGTGCGGATAAACATGTACCATTATACAATGCATTAATTTTGCTGTATTTCCCAAACTAAAATATTTAACAAATTTACATACATTGTACAGTGAGATTGCATTGTGAAGCAGTTTTACAATAATTTATTATACTATTTGATGCATTTTAAAAAGTGTATCAGTATAAGACATGAGCTAAATCCTTCATTGATAGCTTTAGATTATCTAGAATCTTAAGCATTTTCCTATAAAGTTGGTAGCGCGGGTATTGTCGACTATGTGCTGGATACTGTTCTTTGTAATGCAGCTTGTGCACTGAGAGAGTGTGCAAGTCTATTTGTAGGTTCTGCCAAATTGATTTTATTGATAAATGTTTTGCTTCATAACATACTTTATAAGAGCAATAATTTATCTAAATGGTAAAAAATATAATTTCATATATACCACATGCAAAATAATTGCCACATTTAAATACATTTGTTATAAAAGGAATGAACCGTTGTCGATGATCTATCCAAATTCCTTTAAGGATTTGTATCCATAAAAATGATAACGTCAGAAGTATTATCATGCTATTGAGTAATACTTTAATGCTGTTGTTATGCAGGCACTTTGAATACTGCCGACAAAATGTGGATGTAAAACATGAAGCGCCACAAATAAGAATGGATCACTATTATACCTCTAAGGTGGAAGAGAATGTTAGCGTTCTTTTTATGAAATCGATAAACGTCTTGTATCTGCCGGTGACTGGCCTGGGTAAAAGATTTATGACTACCAAATAAAGACATGATTTATATTGGCTATTTCAAAGTTTTATGGAAACTTCGAATTTAAAAACTAATGTACTATAATAACTATAAACTTAAACGGTTATTTTTTTTAATGTTTCATTTATATAGCCCTCTTTAACATCTAAGGTCATATCGGGGGCTTTCCACTTGAAATAACTCGTTGTTTGTAGCTTCTTTTACGTTGGTTTCAATCATTTTTTTTTTACTCAAACACGCACACATTCACACACAAACTTCCAGACTCTGTGGGGGGTAGGGAATAATTCTAGCTTGAGAAAAAATCCCCGCCCCAGCCGGGAATCGAACCCGGGACTCTCGGTTGAAAAGCCAGCTCGCTGACCACTCGACCACGGAGACAGTTTAAATGGTTATTGTCTCTTCCACAGATTTTTTTTTGGGTAGTGTATAACGCCCACTTTTACTGCTCTGGCACCGTATGCGATGACACGGATGATATATGAAGATGGAGCACCGGTGGAATGTGATGGCGGGAGAACCCGGAGATAATCCGCCCCTGTGCCGCTTTGTCCACCACAAATCTCACATGCGGTCGCTTGGCTTCCACAGATGAGACAATGACTATGGATCATGGTCATTGATGACAATCCACAGGTGGTTTTAGTTGCATCGTATATCCGTAGTATATTTTAACTTCTTCCTTGCTGGTTAAACTCTTTTAAGTGTTCATTTATGTATTTGTTCTCGACAAGAAAGACCAAATATTTATTATACAGCTTAGAATATGCTAGTGATAACTTCCAATCAAAACTCTGTCGCGGCCCGACACTTGCTATTCTGCTACGTCCTACAAGGGCACATTTCTGTCACGTACACCAAACTTCCGCAAACAGAACCACTTGTGGCTCCCGAAAAATTAGCTACCCATTCCTGGTTTATTTGAAACATGATAAGCTTGAAAGCCTATACAGATTTCATGGTAGCTCAAGGGGTAACAGTATTAACACAGATAACCAGTACTCGGTTTGAATTTTAGAGCCTATTTCAAATTTTCAAGGATATTAATATCAATGCGATCATTACGACTCATTTTCACGTCATTTGTTTTACACTTTTGTTGCACCTCATGAATTAAAAAATCTGATGTGTTCCATGCACATAACTTTACAAATTATTGTTAAAAAGATTAATCCTCTGTCTATTTTATGATAATCGAGATAAACATTAGCAGAGATTTCCTTAATTGCTTGCTTCGTTGTAAGTAGGAGAGAAATAAGGGAATACACTAGGCTAAAACGATAGTCAAATCTTTTAAAAGCTAGTTGCCATGTGGTTGAAAGCTGTTTCTTTGTATTGCAGGAGTTTATAACTTTCCACGTGGAAAAAATTTAAGTATTTTAACCTGAAATAAATAACAAGGAATATCTCATAAATGGTAAATTCAATGAATAAAACAGTTTACCAGTTACGCACAATACATCAAAATTCATTCATATTAAAGAGGTCTTTAGAGGCAATTTTCAGAAAATTCAAGTATAAATTTTATTTCGCATATAAATAAATATCTTTAATATTCTATATTTTAATCAAATTCGTTAGAGCTATTTTTGAGAAAATCAAAAGTTTAAAACGTTTTTCCGTGTAAAGGGTATTTTGAGGTGTGGGGATTTTTATCAAAATCTTCGAGTTGCATGTTTGGAAGATACCTTTTTAATTAGATACAGATACCCTATAAATTTTATTTGCAGTGAAATCTCGGTATCGAATTTTTAGGTGGATGGCAATACCTTCTCTATACACTCTGTGCATAGTACGTGTAGAGAAAGTAAGAAGTGGCAGCAAAGTTACAATGGAAGTTTCTTTATAGGATAAGGGCATCGCAATGCGCATGGAAAATAACAGCACATGTTTTCTGTTTTTGTTTTTTTTGTTTTTTTTTTCCAGATATCCATAGGAAAGCTTAGTAAAACAAGGTTGTGTGGTTCATGTATGAATATAATTTAATAATTATATATGTACATATAAGGTGTAATGAGAGGTATTCTGTATAAATGCCGCTGTTAAGAAGTTACACTTAACCAAAAGAATAACCAAGAAGGTCATATATCTAGTCTCTTCCTCACCCATTTGCATGCCGCCTGTAACGTCTAGATCATGTCAACGGCTTCTTCTTTGGTACAACTGCCTGTAGGTTTGGATAGGTAGAGTCAGATTGAAAAACTCAATGCCATAGCCGGGATCTGAACCAGGGATCTCCCGGTCTCTAGTCGGTTGCTCTGCCACTGAGCTACCATGGCAAATTTAAGGTTTAATTTCTCAACTGTCTCGCATGTTTCCCGGTAAATCACCAGGTGATTTCAAATTATGCAGGTTGTTATTATTATTATTATTATTATTATTATTATTATTATTATTATTATAATATTCATATCTCTACCATGGCAAATTTAAAAGTTAATTTATCAACTGACTCGCATGTTTACCGATAAATCACAAGGTGATCTCAAATTATTTACTTGATTATTATTATTAATATTATTATTATTATTATTATTATTATTATACTCATATCTCAGACTAAGGAGGGTATGGGAATAAAGTTGGCTACAGAAAAATTCCCACCCCCTGCCGGAAATGAACCAGGACCCTTCACACCAGGTCAGGTGTTCTACGGAGTCGACTATGGGGGTATTTAGTCAAATCGTTCGGCTAAGAGGTTGAAATTCCAGTTAGAGTTTGCACGTGTACGTGGCCCAACTACCCTGTATTTGACGTGTGCGTTTATCCCTTTGTGTGTCAAAACAGTTGCAGATGGGAGCTACTTTAAGTTAAAACAAGGCAGTAGAAAACTAACGAAATCCATCTTCGTTTTACTCCTCGCAATGGGCGCGCCCCACTTACTGTCCCCGCTGATAAGCAAAACCGTGAAAGCGAAAGTTCTCCACTGGCGGCTTTTAATTTAGAATAGTCCCGTTGAGTTTTGCAACTCTCTTAACGCACGAAGGATATCTACACGGAAAATACGAGACAGCTGGGACAGTTGATATGTATCTCTATGTGAAAATATTATTGAAAAAATTGCTCTTGAACATTCTGGTATATTCCCATGAATGTAGTTATTTAAGGTTTCACTTTCTCTACCTCGTATGTCCAATGCACCTAGTAGGTAGAGAAGGTATTGTATTCCACTAAAAATTCGAGCTGAGATTTTACCTGAAATGTATGTTTTGAGATCCCCTGGATCCTAAAAAGATGGTCAGCTCTGTATGTGGGTGGGGAGGAGGAGGGGAGGGGAGGTAGTATAACTCAAAAATCAAAATTCCGTATAACTTGGTATTTAAGTTCAGCATCTTACAAGGATACGACACGAAGATTTTCAAGAAAATCCCTTCACCCCGAACTACTCTGACAGGACATTTTCGAAACATCTGAACTTCTCTAAAAAAGCTCTAACGATTTTGATTAAAATACAGTATCTTCAAAATATATAACGAAAAGTGAAAGGTATATCTAAGGCTTTCATGTTTGGTTTTCATACCATAAAATGTAGATTCCGGGCTTGTAGGCCGTGGTCCAACACATGAAAACTCTCATATTATGGTATATATTGAATTTTCTGGGAATAGCCTCTAGAGCCCTGTTCATTTGGAGTACTTTTGCATACCCGGTAAGAAATAGACAAAATCTTACTACACATAAAATTAGATTTCCTTAAAACATAC
Source organism: Hymenopus coronatus (assembly GCA_030762935.1). Classification (NCBI taxonomy): domain Eukaryota; kingdom Metazoa; phylum Arthropoda; class Insecta; order Mantodea; family Hymenopodidae; genus Hymenopus; species Hymenopus coronatus. The sequence goes on along the minus strand of CM060888.1, from coordinate 115,651,992 downwards.
AGTTTATTACCTATACAGCTTTTCTGTGGAACTAACCATTTCCGAGATATTCCAGGTGATTGATTTCATATTTAAAATTCTTCTCTCAAACGGGAGGTCATCATATCTCTTTGATTTACTCTTGTCTATGCTAAGAATACCGAATTTTCACGTCATCGCATTATTATAAGGTAGAGAGAAGAATACGTTTTTATAATCATAATTTTCAGCAGAATATGTAGATAAAGTAGTGTCAATAGAACACATCATTATTTTTATTTTTTATTTTATTCTATGTATTTATTTTTGTAGTAGCGATGAGTGTCCCGGGATATTCCTGATTATTGTTTTAGTTTTATACTTTTCTGAAACGAAAAGTCGTAGTTCGTTTCATATTTGATTTAGTTTACTCCTAGTCATCCAAAGAGCACCGAATTTCAAAAGTATCACATATGAACCAGCTTTTAAAGGATGTAACTATCACTTTAGGCTAGTATATTTCCTTATTCTTCTTTACTTACAAGAAACAAGTAATAAAACCAGTTTTGTTAATATAGGCTCGATTAGTTTGATGTAGAATAAATGATAATGTTTGTAAGAATAGTGTTTTTGTAGAACAGGTAGAGAAAGACATGCGAATGCAGCACACCACATTTTTTTCTGAGTGTAGTGAGTACATCAAATGGATAGTCATATAAGGAAACTCTGTTTAATTGGTTTTATTTACCTTAAGTAGAAATTATATTCTGCTTAGGGGATAAACCCTAATGGCGCTTTAATGTTAAAGCTATAAATTTAAGCAGTTGAGAGAATTTAATTGGGGTAGGTAAGAATACATGCTTTCTATCTCTTACTTGCATATCTAATTTAACATAATTATGTGTCTAACTTCTTTATATGGTTTTTATGGTGGAGCCTCTGGTAAAAACATCTTATGCATATGAGTATTAGTATATTCATCTTCCAGGGTTTGCTTCCGTGGTACATTGGTTTATGTTGTAAAACCTGACGTTTCTTCTATTGCTGTGGTGGACATCTTCAGAGAAACTGGAGATAAGAAATAAGAAATCGTAGACACGACTGTATTTTGTTATGCAAGCTGTACAAAGCAATTCTATTAGGTTGTCTCATATGTAATGTCGGTTTTTTGATTTTGGTGTTTTGAAAATTTATTGGGTTTCTTTGTGCAGTGCTATTTACAGGATACCATGGTTAGTGTTGCGTACATTGCGAGCATGTATCAGTCTTCAGTTGTTAATAAACAATCACAAAATGGAGACAGCAAAGTTTGAACTTAGAGTACTTCTAAAGCACTACATGAAACAAGATAATAAAGCCGCAAGCTCGAAGAATATGTGAAGTGGAAGGAGAAGGTGTCGTTAGTGAGCGTGTGGCACAACGATGGTTCCAACGTTTCAACAATGGTGTTGCGAGAAAACCCACAATAAAATACCCTTAGGCTTTCAAAAAAACTTGGCTCATTAAACGATACCATATATCGCCACATTAAGACTCTTCGAAAACCATACTGAAGCTGTAGATCTGTACCTCATGAACTGACACCTCAACGTAGAGTGGATATCTGTCATCAGCTTGTCCGTAATCCCATGGATGGTAGATTTGTCAGGAGAATTGTCATTTGTGATGAAAATGGGTATATTACCGAAACCCTGATGCCTCGAAACAGTGGCTTGATCCCCGTCAATCTGCCAAAGTTATCGTTAAAAAATAGTTTTGGTCCCAAAGTAATGCTTATATCTGGTGAAATTTTGAAGGTGTGATTCATTGGGAGTTTCTTCCAAATGGACGAGCGATTGATGCGGATTTTTACTCTCAACAACTGGAACGAGTTCATGAAATTTTGAGACGGAGATACCCAGCATTAGTTAACCGAAATAGAGTTCTATTGCAACAGAACAATACAAGACCCCATACTGCACGAACAACCATGGAAAAAAATCAGTACTTGGGAGGAATCGAACTGCTACCATACCCAGCATAAAGCCCTGAACTCGCACCATCAGATTATCATTTTTTCGATCCATAGCCCATTTTGACAACATTGAAGCAGTGCAGGTGGGTCTCACCGAATTCTTAACATCAAAAACCAGAGACTGGTACTATCGTGGCATGATAAACCTCACAGAGAGGTGGCTAAGACCATAGAATCTAATGGTCTGTACTTTGAACATTAGTTAATTGCTTGTCAGAATAAATTTCAAATAATTGTTTTTCTTAAAAAACGACATTACCTATGAGACAGTATATATAATAAAGCTTGAAAAGATGGGACCCAAATTAAACGGGACGTCAACTTTTAAAGTCTTCCACCGGCATTTCATCGCCATCCCACCCACAGCCGATGGTCAACAGAAGAAGAAGCAGTACAGCTGACATCAGTCTCCAAGGATATTTGACAGAATTACTGATTGCGATCACAACTTCGGCGAAGTCCTGATTGATCTGGTAGACCCTCGAGAACCACTTCGGGAACCATTACTTGACTGCAGCCTACCTCAGTCAGCTAAAAGCGAGGCTGTAATAGTCAGGTGAGACATGTTGGATTTTGCCCTAGCCATCGAGCAGCATGTGAATCTCTCTCCTGGTTATGTATGTCAGGAAACTGCCTACTCCTTCGTTGACGGGGTACGCGACTCCGAGACACGACAACGCCTGATACTCAATGATTATAAGACGATCTACGAGGCGCTAACGCACTTAGAATGGAGACTGCCAAGACCACAGCTGAGCAGGCGGAAAACGAGTAAGGACTGCCCTTACGAGGGGCATGTCGAAACCGTTTTCACCACCACCTTGAGTGCGAGTGAAGCTTGGGTAGAAGAGTAGACGACAGCCTCATCGTAGACAGCTTGTTACAAGAGGATCTGTAGCGGATACATATAGATACAGGAGCAGCTATGACTGTAATCAGACCTGGGGCTGCGAAGGGTATGCCGACACGAAATACAGTCGGGCGATATCTTAGTTGTGGAGAAGGAATTTACTGGAATTTACACTGTCAGTCAATGGGTGTTCGTCGCGAGGGTGGAATGTCATACTGAGATTAGATTCCCTCTGGAGTCCCGAGGTGACGTTCAACTTATTTTTTTTTGTAGTGTTTAACGCCCACTTTAACTACTTATGGCACCGCAGGCGGTGGCACTGGTGATACATGAATGATGATGGAGCACCGGTGGAATGCGATGGTGGGGGAAACCGGATTGCCCGGAGAAAACCCGCCCCAGCGCCGCTTTGTCCACCACAAATCTCACATGCGGTCGCTTGGGATCGAACCCCGGCCGTTTAGGTGAGAGGCAAGTGATCTAACCACTCGGCCACGGCGCGGCCACGGTTGACTTCGGCCGGAGGGTTTAGCGACTTGGCCAAGATGTGGTATTGCTTCGAAACCCACAAGAACATCAGGATATCTGCAGGTTGATCCTGAAGGACGATGTAAGGGTTCCAGCAAGAAGCGAGCTGGTGGTGAAGGTACTTATGGAGGGCAACGATCAAGAAATTTGGTATTGAACTGGAAATCATCACTGTAAGGACTAAGTGCTGCCCGAGCATTATTGCCCTGCCGGGAGGAATTACCAACGAGCCTTTGAATTCGATAAACACCGATTTCCAGGATATCAGGTCGGGACGGAGCTATGGAAAAGCGGACCAACTGTCAGTGTAACGTCGATACCTGAGTTGTTAGGTCACTGCTGCTTGGTATTGTCAGTGTAACACCGTACGACAAATCCAAACAGCCAGGATCGACGAAGGGTTTGGTGCTCCGGCTGAAAGCCTTGCTAAAGACAGCGGCCGACCATTGACCGCTACTCAACTGGACAGGGTCCTAAGTCTTCTTGGCGGATACCAATTTATCTTCAGCGACGGGAATGGCGATTACGGTCGCACTGACCGACTATACCACACATGGATACCGGGGATGCCCAAGCTATCCGGCAACCACCAAGACGTTTTTCTCTGCTAAAACAAGCAGAGGTACAGGACATGCTAGAGGACATGAAATCTAAAAGAATCATTGAAGAGTCCGACAGCCCTTGGTGCTCCTCTGTAGTCTTGTTGAAGAAGAAGAAGAAGAAGAAGAAGAAGAAGTGACGCTTTTGCGTGGACTTCAGGTGCCGCCAACATGTCCCCTTACCCCGGATTATTGACAACCTGAACATTGCTGGTGCCCACAGGTTCTCGATTTAGGGCTTGAAATCGGGGATCTGGGAAGTAGCCCTAGACCCTAGAGACAAGGAGAACACCGCATTCTCGATAGACCGACAGCCTTGGCAATTAATGATTATCCTCTTTGACCTCTGCAAAGCGCCAGCCACCTTCCAGCGCCTTATGTGATCAGTAATGCAAGGTTTGAGATATGACGCCCGCCTACTCTATTTGCATGACGTCGTCGTGGGGAGCAATTTCAAAGAACATCTCGATAACCTAACCAAGATACTTGAAAGGCTGCAGGCAGCTAACTTGAAATTAAACTGCAAGGAACCTGGGCTACCTAGTCTCACCATCTGCAGTGGCTATGGGCTCGAAGAAGGCTCAGGTGGAGGGAGATTGATCTCCCCTGAAAAACAAAGTAGAGCTGCGAAGTTTACTGGGCCTATGCAGCTACTACCGCCGATTTGTCAGAAGCTTCTCCAACATCGCGAAACCTCTCAGCGTCTGAGGTAAGAGCGTCGGTCTTACATGTAGCCAGAAGTAGCAGAGAGCACATGCCCTATTTTCCACAAACTGAAGGTGGTATTATTGTCGACAGCGATGCAAAAGATGCCGACATTGGCGGCGTTCTATCACATATCCAGGATAGCCAGGAGCGGATTATAATATACTACAGTAAACGCTCTCCGGAACAGAAAAAAGCTACTGCGTTACTCAGCGAGAGCTACTGGCAGTAGTAAAGGCTATGGAGCACTTCAACAACTACCTGTATGGTCAGCCATTCCACCTAGTGACTAACCACTTCGCCCTCACCTGGCTGTTAAGTTTCGAGAGCCTAGAAAGACAGACAGCTTTACATCAGAACATTGGAAAGGAAAGCGCCACACTAATGTGGATGCTACATGCGGACGATCCTGTCCACTGCACTTAAGTTGAAGAGAAAGAGCGTGCCGCAACTGTCCGTGGTATTTTAGTGGTGTCTGCAACTGGATGGGATAGTGCAGGCCTGAAGAGGGGGCAGCTGCCTGACGCAGAGACTAGACCGAGATGGGAGGTCATCACCCCAAGGAGCACTGTGTATAAGTTCTACTGCCCCAATGGGATTAACTGAAAATGAAGCACAGGGAGCTGTTTTAAGTATGGGCGTCACCTGATGGGAAGACAGTGAGAGCAGCGGATCCTCCCTCGGAGTAGGGTCGCGGAAGCACTGGAGGAAGTAAGTGCGGGGACTTCGGGAGGGCATTTGAAGCATCAGCAAGCTCCGACAGCGGCTCTACTGGCTGGAACTATGGGAAGACGGTGAGAGATGTTACCGAAAATATTATACGTGTGCCGCAAGTCGCGGTCCATGGTCCCATTCAGCAGTATAATGTGGGAGTACCCTTCGAACGCATATCCATCGCCATAGCTGGTCATTCCCTCTGTCGGATATGAATTACTTCACCATGTGGCTCGAAGTGTGTGCCATCCCTTACTAGGAGCCCAAGACCATCGCGAATTTCCTCGTGACAACTATTTTGTCGCTATGGGGTGCCATTGCAGCTACATAGGGCACTATCTTTAAATCCATCATCATGAGGGTAACACTGGAACGACTCGGAGTGCACAAGAGGCGCACAACACCCCTCACTCACAGTCAAACGGCATGGATGAGTACAACAAGACCCTAGAAAAACTTTTGAGGAAGATTATGACCAATCACCAGAGAGACTGGGATGTAAGGTGCCACTTTTGTTGCTGGTCTACCGTTCTTCAACCTAGGACACCAACGGGTTCACACCGGCCAGTATGGTGTTAGGCAAATAGCTGCGTCTGCCATGCGACCTGATGTTCGGGATGCTTCCTGATGTAGAACGACTAAGTGGAGCATCGCGTAGACCAACTTCATGCCCGTCAAAAAATTCAGGTAGCGAGCGATCGGCAGACCAACAATCGAGGTTTCCAGCAAGTGATCTGGTGTGGCTTTATTGCGCTACTCGGACAAACGCACGCTAAAATAATTCCACGATAGAACAGACTAGCTTACCTCTGAATCTTGTACCCTTCAACGGTGGCGCTGGTCCGGACGACCAGCCCTGAGGAGCGAGCAATATTACAGTGCCGTCTTATGCAGAGGTTTTCACGTTCGCCTTCGTGTATGTGGAATTATGCAGCTGATATGTGTAAACAACTCAGAATTGCGGCGTGACGCAACAGGTACCTTCGGAACGCAAGACTCTTCTCAAGACAACGTGACTTTCCTTGAATATTCTCCAAGATACGGCTTTCAGAAGCTTCCAGGAAGTTTTATGACGTTATTTTCTATCTATGAAATGAGGTGGAATTTCAGTGCAGTGTGGAGTTGTACTCGTACTGAGTCTTGAATACTGGAGTGTTAGTGTGCAGAAGTGCGTGAGCTATGGATGGTATGCAGCTGTAAACTATCTACGTGTCGAATGAATTATTGGCTATATTTGGAACTGTGTGTACGGTGAATCTTTCCGGAAAACATATCTGACCAGCAATTTCTTAGGGACTACTCGAATGCATTATCTTGACCTTTCAAATTAACGCTTCCTAAATTAACTAAGAGGATCTGAAGACGTAGTATGATATTTTATATTTAAATGAAGTACTTACCATATAAACCGTATTATTGCTGTAACATATGCAGAACTTTAAGAACAGTAATTCCGAATTTAAAATGCATCCTACCAAAATTGGAGGAATCATTTTTAATAAATCTTCCAAAACCACGACAAATTATTGCGATTGCTTTGATTTCCCTGAATATTTTGAGGATTTAGCTTTGATTTTGAGGTGCTACAAGAGGACACGCCTCCCTGTCAGATGCACAGCATTTTATTGCACTCACCGATGTTCAAATTCGCACATCTTCACGTCAGACATGCGAACCTTGTGATTTGTTGCACATGAATCATAATAGCACCTATCACCAGGTGCCAACAGCCGTTGTAATGGCTTAATCCCCTCTTTCCTGTGCGGCACTTGTTCTTCTGCTGCCTACTTGTTATTCTCTTTCTAACCACCTCCACCATTATTATATCTAGCAATACTTCAAATGATGCAAGTCCCTGCTGAGACAGCCATACATTTATTCATGAATTACTAATACATATGATAAATATAACTCCTCTTTCGCTACAGCGTGAGGTTTTCTTAGCCCAACAAGTTTAAATGCGATCTAAGAAGGTTTATAAAGTGTAAATATGCAAAACATTATCGTACCTTACTATAACTCATGCAGCTTAGGGCAACCGATTGGCGAAATGCGACAATAAAGGCTCAAAATCTCCATTCACACGACTTTCTCTACATCTCTGCAACAAATTATCGTTAAAAAGCTTATGCTTCTATCTATTTCATGTTTATAGAGCAACAATTAGCAGAAATAGTCTAATAGTTGACAAATTCACGTATAAGAAAAATGTAATTGTTTTAAGGCTGAAACCAATAACAAGGAATATCTCAAAAAAAGATCCACTTCAAGAAAACAATGTACATAACATATATTGTGTGTTTTAATGAGCTCTGCATTTTCTGTGAAGTAAGTTTTGTCTATCTCTTACGGTTTGCCAGTTATGCAAAATTCCGTAAAATTCATCCAGAATAAAGTAGTCTTCAAGGGCTATTCCCAGAAAATTCATGACATACATTTTATTTGTCAGGTAAATATCTTTAATACTATACGACATTTTAATCAAAATCGTTTGAGCCATTTTTGAGAAAATTAAAATTTTCGAAAATTTTACCATGTAAAGGGTAGCTGATAGTTCTTGAAAATCTTCTTGTCGTATCCTTGGAAGATACCACGTTTAGTATTTAAAGGAGTTTTTGTTTTTGAGTTATACTTTCCACAGATACACAAACACCACACACAGACCTTTTTACAAACATGTTTTTTTTTTATTCAGGGGGGTCCAAAACCTCGCTGTGAAATCTCGCTATCGAATTTTTGGGTGCATTACAGTACTTTCTCGATACACTATGTCTATACTACGTATAGAGAAAGTAAAAATAAATAGCTATCTGTCAGTTATTTTCTCAGGTTGATATGGGAGAGTTTATCATGTGTACTAAATGAAACAGCCACACAACAATTAAAATACCTCTCGCATATTCAAAGGCACGTAAATGGCGAAAGTTGTAACAAAAAAATTGCGCCATATTATTAATTGGAGTGTGTTTTAAATATGATATGATTCCGTGGCACAGCTCACTAAGAGCCTTGGCCTACAGCCTGACCGCTGCGGTCCCATTTCGCTCCATGGCACGTCATGGATGGGTTGCAGTATTGGGTGGTGAGACTTGGTCAGCGCTTCGAACCCCCCTTGCCAGTTAATGTGGTCTTCAAGACCTGGAGCCGCTACTTCTCCATCAAGCAGCTTTCTTAATTGGCCCACCCAGGGACCTCAGGAGGCTGAGTACAACCCGGTCCAGGTCTCACAGCGGGGGAAACATCCCCACGCCGGTACTGGGAATTGAACCCAGGTCTCCCGTTTGGGAAGCAGCAACGCTACCACCGCGCTAAGGAGACAACTAAATCTCATATATATATTTCATAATATAAAATTAAAAATTATATTTTATACCATATAATTATTAATGTTTAAAATATGTTTTTAAAGTGACACTAAATATGTGATATGAATTCTACACCACTTGAAAGAAATAGTAACTAACCTCTAGCCCATTTTTACTTTCTCTATAATTATTAAGTACATAGTGTGTAGAGAAGGTATTGCATTCCACCCAAAAATTCGATACCGAAATTTCACAGGAAATATATGTTTTAGGGTCCATTGCATAAAAAAAAAAAAGGATTTTCAGAAAAAGGTCCGTGTGTGTACATGTGTCGGTGTGTCTGTGTGTCCATGAGTCCGTGTATCCACGTGCCTTTGAATACGATAACCCAAAAACGAAAAGTCGGTAAAATACCAAACTTGGTATTTAAGTTTACTATCTTACAGGGGTGCGACACGAAGATTTTGAGAAAAATCCCCCCCCCCCACCCCAAACTACCCTTTACAGAACTGTTTTCAAAAATTCTGAAAAATGACTGTAACGCTTTTGATTAAAATATCGTATATTAAATATATTTACCTGACAAATAAAATGTATATCTTGAATTTTCTGAGAATAGCCTCTGAAGACTACTTTATGCTGAATGAATTTTATGGAATTTTGCATAACTGCTAAACCACAATAGATGGACAAAAACGTAACATACAAAAATGTAGAGCACGTTAAAACACACAATTTATGTTATATACATTTTTTTCGTGGAGTTAATCGTTTTTGAGATGTTCCTTGTTTTTGGTTTCAACTTTAAAAAACATACTTTTTTTCATACAGGCATTTGTCAACTTCTGTCCATACAAACAGAGAAACTTCAGTCACATAGCAACGAGCTTTTAACTAGCACTTTAACCTTTGCTACTCCCTTATTTCGCTTTTACTTACAAGGACTATTCCTGCTAATTTTTTCACGAATACCTTTTAAAAATTATTTGTTGCAGAGATTTTTGTTTTTTTGGTAATGTTTAACGCCCACTTTAACTACTTATGGCACCGCACTACTTATGAATGATAATGGAGCACCGGTGGAATGCGATGGCGGGGAAACCGGAGTAATCGGAGAAAACCCGCCCCAGCGCCGCTTTGTCCACCACAAATCTCACATGCGGTCGCTTGGAATTGAACCCCGACCGTCTAGGTGAGAGGTAAGTGGTCTAACCACTCGGCCACAGCGTGGCCATGTTGCAGAAATGTAAAGAAAGTCATGTGAATGGAACACATCAGATTTTTAGAGGAAAGCTTCCTGTAAATATTGATACTGTCGTTAAGTTTGGTAGCTCAAGCCATTTGCAAATACATGCGGCTTTGAATTCTCCGTTTTTCTTAGGATATTATTATTTTGTGAACTACTATCTCACATGAACTTCGCATCTTCTTAGCAACTATTGAACATAGATAAACTAAAGTGATAAAACAACTTCTAAATGCTGTTGTGGATCTAGTTATGGTTGGCTATTTAAAGCAAATCATTGCTGATAGATTAATTGAAACCTTTCATAAATAAAGAAAATGTTACCATTTTAAGTAAAGAAACTTATTGGATAGAAATAAATCAGTGTACTTAAAAGGCACTGTAACATTTCAGACTAATATATTAAACGGTGATAATACGACATGTATGTAACAGAAATAGTTGTTTTTTTCTTAGTTTTAAATTGTTAGAAGTCTGCCAAATAAAAATTAAAATTTTAAATAATTGTTGCGAATCTTTACAGAGTCCACCAATGTAATATATGAACTGAAAATAATTACACAGAATTTATTTTAAGATACATGCCAATTCCTTTTGAAGATAAATACACGCATTTAAATAAAAGAAGTTTCAAAAGGAAAGCAAAATATAGACCATCAGGTTTCCTGTGTGACTTTATTTTTAGTTAATTTCTTTAGACACAAATCAACGTATAAAAACCTTATGAGTTCCATTCATATCACTTTTCCACCTACTCTTCAACAAAATCATTGCAAAAGATTATTCTTCTATCTATTTCATGCTAATCGAAATAAACAATAGCAGAATGGTCTTATTATTTACTTCCTTATAAATAGAAGGGAACTGAGGAAATACGCTAGGTAAAGTGAGAATAAAATGTCTTAAAAGCTGTCGCTCTGTAATTGTCTTTAAAATTCCGTGCACTTTATGGGGCTAGGAGTAAAATACAAGAAACAACGGATGACTTATACTTGAGAAAAGTATTAAGTATTTTAAAATTGAAACTAATAACAAGGAGTATTTCGGAAATGGTTAGCTCCACAGAGAAAATGTATGTCTCTTACGGTTTACTAGTTATGTAAAAGTCATCCAGAATAAAGAGGACTTCAGAAGCCATTCTCGGAAAATTAAGGTATAAATTTTATTTGCTATGTAAATATCTTAAATATACCGTATTTTATTCCAGATCGAGGGAGGCATTTTGTGAAATCCGAAACTTAAGAAAAATGTTCCATGTAAAAAATAGTGTGAGTAAGGAGATCTTTCTGAAAATGTTCGCGTCGCTTCCTTGGAGAACACTAAATTCAAATGCCAAGTTTGTTTTAACTAACTCTTCGTTTTTGAGTTGTGTTGTTCACACACACACACACACACACACACACACACACACACACACACACATACAATCAGACACACACACGGACATTTTTCTCTAAATGTTTTTTTTTTTTACTTGGGGAGTCTCAAAACATGTATTTGCGGTGAAATCTCGGTATCGAACTAATGGGTGGAGTACCATACTTGTCTATCTTCTGTGTATATTGTTTATACTGCTAAAGAAAGTAAGAATTAAATGCTTTGGAAAAGACTAAAAGCATTTTGTTTGAAAATCAAAAGTTATTTAATTATTAAAGACCAACCTTAATTCAAGGAAAAAAGAATCAAGCCATATGTTACAAACTCCACATTCGTCAAAAATTTGGCAAATATATTATGGAAAAATGCAGCTGGTAAGGATCGTGAAATGCCCGCTTCGAATATATAATTCACCCATTATTATATATAATTATAATATTATTTACATAATATTTATTTTAACTAAAACTCGCAGAAGTTAAATATACAAGATTATAAATATACGAATATCTTGAAGATTGTTTTAGTGTGGGGATATCCTTCGTGTAAATCTCGCCGAGAATGTATGATATATACAGTGCCAATCATGGCGCCCATCATTGTTGTTGATCGGAAGTCTAGATGTAGTTTCCACCCAAGCAGTGTACCAGAATCAGGCACCGTCCAAAGCTTAATGCAGTGGTATCGATCAGTTTGCAAATTATTTTCAATTGCATGTGTTATGGTATCGATATTTCGCCATAATAACGTCTGCGTGCTGGCGGCATAGCTGCAGGAATGACGAGTTTAAACATGTTATCTGGTTGGAGCGGAAGCGCGCCGCGATAGCATTTAAGAGAACGAATCTTGCTTAGGATGAGTGAGCTGGATAAAGTTTTTTTTTTTTTTTTTTTTTTTTTTCTCTTTCCAGGGTTTTCCCTTGTCCTGAGAGGACGAATGCCAAGTAACTTTAATTCCCATAGTTTATTTGAGCATAATTTCTCCGATTTCATTCACAGTCGATATGATTAACATCCAGCTAAAGCAATTGAAAACAAATCTGATGTGTACGATTCACATGACTCTCTCTACATCGCTGCAACACATAATTCTTAAAAAGCTTAGACTTTTATTTACTTCATGATAATTAGAAAAAGTTAGCAGAAATAGTCTTATTACTTGCTTCCTTGTAAGTAGAAGTAAAATAAGAGAGTACCATAGGTTAAAGTGATAGTCAAAAGCTGGTTGCTATGTCACTGAAATTCCTTTGTTTGTATGGACAGCATTTGACAAATTCCTGTATGATAAAAGTATATTTTTCTCAAATCAGAAACCAAAAACACGGAATGTCTCAGAAACGATGAACTTCAAGAAAAAATGTATATATCATTAACTGGGTGTTTTAACGTACTCTACATTTTTCGTGTACTAAGTTTTTGTCCATCTCTTACTGTTTAGCAAAATCCGTAAAATTCATCCAGAATAAAGTAATTTTCAGAAGCTAATCCCAGAAAATTCGAGATATACATTTTATTTGTGAAGTAAATTTCTTAAATATACGAGATTTTAATCAAAAACGTTAGAACCATTTTTAGAAAATCAAAATGTTCGAAATTTTTTCCATGTAAGGGGTAGTTTGGGGTGGGGGGATTTTTTTAAAATCTTCGTGTCGCATCCTTTGAAGATACCAAACTTAAATACCAAGTTTGGTTTTTAACGGTCTTTTCATTTTTGAGCTATGCTGCCCATAGACACATGGACGCATACACACACGGACCTTTTTCCGAAAATGCTTTTTTTAGATAAAGTGGACCCTAAAACATATATTTCCGGTGAAATCTCGGTATCGAATTTTTGGGTGGTGTGCAATACCTTCTCTATACAGTATGCACATAGTACGTATGGAGAAAGTAATAAATATCGTGAAGTATACACATTAGATAGCCTTTATAAACTAACATGTTTGTTTGTAGTTTTTTTAATGTTATATCATTAACATATTTCTAAGTTTTTAATAGCTAGGTTTCTAATGTCCGCCTTTTTGTACTACAACATGACCAAGTTCAGAAATGCTTGTAATAAATTGGGCTGCAAAAGTCCCGGTCTAATTCCTACATAGCGTATGGATGCTCATGGTTAGAGCTGTTAGATTTAGAACTTGGACGTGAGGTTAAGCGTTGTGCAAGAGTCAGGTAGGGAGTAAAGGTCAGTCACCACTGTCAACAAAAAGATAAATCTGGGTAGTCACAGGATAATATTAAAGCACACCTTCTTGGGCAACAGGGTTAACTTCTACAGAATCGAAGAAAATATTACAGTGAATAATTATGCATTTCTTGAAGTTCTTGACGCAAGTGAAGCTCCTTTTTTTTACCCAAACAACATTTATAGCGAGAGAAGGCTTTCTCAACATTACATGATGTCATAGATGTGAAAAGTGCTGTATACATATTTGCAGAGTCGATGTTTAGCTGTTAACTAAAGAAGAATGCCCAAGATTTTCTCCAGCACAGCATTTAACTTTACTGAATTTTTCATATAACCGGTTTGGGAGATGCAATGGAACACTTTACTCCCACTTCTTTTGTTAGACTATTAGACGAAACCACACGAACCATCCCGCTAAGTTGATTAAACAAATGCTAAAATATAAATGCCATCCTGAGAGCTGTGCAGCGTTCCCTCTTCCCCTCGTTATCTGTGAATTATTTTATACTGCAAATTATGCTTTTAACATATAATACATATTTGCTCCAGCTAGTTGTGTACCTCGGTCCAGCAAGTAACAGGGCGTGAACGATAAAAGGAAATATTTCAGTGATGACGCATTTGTAACTTTTATTTTAAGTCAGATATTTAAACTGTCAATAAGAGAGTTGATCATTTCTTTATACGCTATATTTCTAGGCAATAATAGTTGAAACTACACGGTTCACTTACACGCGAAACTTAGACTTCGCGTATCACGTTTCTTTGGTAATAACCTGTAATACCGAAATGTTGGGGCAGAACAAGCTAAATGCACTTCCACCTAAAAGAACTACCTGTGCAGTAAATGAAAACGAACTGAGTTGTACAATAACTAACGAAGAACTGTTTGTACAATAAATGAGGACAAGCTGAGTCGGACAATAACTGAGGACGAACTGAATCGGACAATAACTGAGGACGAAGCGAATCGGACAATAAATGAGGACAGACTGAGTCGGACAATAACTGAGGACGAAGCGAATCGGACAATAAATGAGGACAGACTGAGTCGGACAATAACTGAGGACGAAGAGAGTCGGACAATAAATGAGAACAGACTGAGTCGGACAATAACTGAGAATGAACTGAATTGTACAATAACTGAGGATGAACTGGGTTGTACAATAGCTGAGGACGAACTGAGTTTCACAATAACTGAGGATGAACTGTGTTGTACAATAACTGAGGACGAACTGAGTTGTAAAATAACTGGGTCGAACTGAGTTGTACAATAACTGAGGACGAACTGAGTTGTACAATAACTGGGTCGAACTGAGTTGTACAATAACTGAGGTCGAACTGAGTTGTACAATAACTGAGGATGAACTGTGTTGTACAATAACTTAGGACGAACTGAGTTGTACAATAAAACAGGACGAACTAAGTCTGACAATAACTGAGGACAAACTGAATTGGACAATAATTGAGGACAAACTAATTCGGACAATAATTGATGACAAACTGAATCGCACAATAACTGAGGACGAACTGTGTTGTGGAATAACTGAAGACAAACTAACTCGGACAATAACTGAAGACGCACTAACTCGGACAATAACTTAGGACGAACTGAGTCGGAGAATAACTGAGGACGCACTGTGTTGTGTAATAACTGAGGAAGAACTCAGTCGGACAGTATCTGAGGACGAACTGTGTTGTGTAGCAACTGAGGACGAACTGAGTCGTGTAATAACTAAGGACGAACTGAGTCAGACAATAATTGAGAACTAACTGTGTTATGCAATAACTGAGGACGAAATGAGTCGCACAATACTGAGGACGAACTGAATCAAACAATCACTGAGGACGAACTGAATCGGGTAATAGCTGAGGACAAACTGAATCAAACAATCACTGAGGACGAACTGAGTCGGGTAATAGCTGAGGACAAACTGAATCAAACAATCACTGAGGACGAACTGAGTCGGATAATAGCTGAGGACAAACTGAATCAAACAATCACTGAGGACGAACTGAATCGGATAATAACTGAGGACAAATGAGTCAAACAATCACTGAGGACGAACTGAGTCGGATAATAACTGAGGACAAATGAATCGGACAATCACTGAGGACGAACTGAGTCGGATAATAACTGAGGACTAACGAATCAAACAATCACTGAGGACGAACTGAGTCGGATAATAGCTGAGGACAAACTGAATCAAACAATCACTGAGGACGAACTGAGTCGGATAATAACTGAGGACAAATGAATCAAACAATCGCTGAGGACGAACTGAGTCGGATAATAGCTGAGGACAAACTGAATCGGACAATCACTGAGGACGAACTGAGTCGGATAATAACTGAGGACAAACTGAATCGGACAATCACTGAAGACGAACTGAGTCGGATAATAACTGAGGACAAACTGAATCAGACAATCACTGAGGACGAACTGAGTCGGATAATAACTGCGGACGAACTGAATCAGACAATCACTGAGGACGAACTGAGTCGGATAATAACTCAGCACAAACTGAATCAGACAATCACTGAGGACGAACTGAGTCGAATAATAACTGAGGACAAACTGAATCGGACAATCAATGAGGACGAACTGAGTCGGATAATAACTGAGGGCAAACTGAATCAGACAATCACTGAGGACGAACTGAGTCGGATAATAACTGCGGACGAACTGAATCAGACAATCACTGAGGACGAACTGAGTCGGATAATAACTGAGGACAAACTGAATGAGACAATCACTGAGGACGAACTGAATCGGACAAATAACTGAGGACGAACTCTGTTGTGGAATAACTGAGGACGAACTAACTCGAAAAATAACTGAGGACGAACTGAGTCAGAGAGTAACTGAGGACGAACTCAGTCGGGCACTAACTGAGGACGCACTGAATTGTGTAATAACTGAGGACGAACTGAGTCGTGTAATAACTAAGGACGAACTGAGTCGGAAGTTAACTAAGAACGATCTGTGTTGTACAATAACTGAGAACGAACTGTGTTGAACGATAACTGAGGAGAACTGTGTTGTCATTAACAGAGGACAAACTGTGTTGTCATTAACAGAGGACAAACTGAGTTGTACAATAACTGAGGACAAACTGAACTGC
The DNA here is from genome assembly GCA_030762935.1 of Hymenopus coronatus. Lineage (NCBI taxonomy): Eukaryota > Metazoa > Arthropoda > Insecta > Mantodea > Hymenopodidae > Hymenopus > Hymenopus coronatus. The sequence goes on along the minus strand of CM060888.1, from coordinate 115,635,384 downwards.
GAACTTACATATCTGTAGAATCTGATTATATCAAATACACCTATTCTGCCTAAACATTAGAACTATGCCCTGATTAGGTAGTCTTCCTATTCTCAGTAGCGTCTCTTCTCATGAACCAATAAAACAATCTTAGTATCTCACTTGGGCTGCTAGCCCCCAGTACTGTCACATTTTTATTGTCTCGCCACCCCTTCTAACACTTGCGTAGTATTTTTAACTCAAGGACATTCTTTTATACGTTTCATTCCAGCTCCCTAACTATTGTCCACAAAAACCTTGCGGGAGATTTCTCTGTTATGACATGCACAGTTTCAGCTATGTCTTCTCTCTTATAACTAAGCTTATAATCTGATTTCTATTATTACATACATTTATTCGTATTATCTTACTTGTTAATTATTTGCACTTTCTTGAAATTATTAGTACTGCTTCAACTGTGCTATTAATCTTTTCGAAACATATTTAAGAATGCAGTATTTGCTTTTCAGAAAATTGGTAATAGGTTCAAGTGGTCATGACACCTAAGTAATATATTTTTAAATATTAATTTTTATATATTGTATTTCCTCTATTTTTAAAATATTACTGGCCCAGAATCATCTCATTCTATTATAAGAATTTTCAGAGTAAAATAAAGCTAAATATTTTCATCTTAACCTACTCCAGTTCGGTTTTAGTTAGCTGTCCAGCACCATATTCTGCATAAATTTTCCTGAATTTATGCAGGTTTATCTCATTCAAATGACATGTCGTCATCCAGCCTGCTCTCTGCATTTTCTGTCCCGCTATGACGATGAGATTCACTGATTTTTGCAATGGGTTGTTGGATCTATAAAGCTGAAAAATTTTATGTTACCGCTTGTTTACAAAACAAATTGAAGAAAGGGTGGTCTTAGCACTTTACTATCTGCATAGATATACGGTCTGCAGAACAACAAACAAAAACAAATAAAACTAATATTAAAACAAAATACAAGCACAAGCAATAACATTTCTTACTTTGTTTCTTAGAAAATACGTTTCTTGTTAATTTTGTCCCCTAAAAATAATGTTCGTTATATATTTTTCTCTCTTTCTTAATAAACGATTTGAAAACATTACAGTTTTATTGAAAAAATAAAATTATTACAATAGAAAACAGCCCAATTACTTTAAGGATAGTTAAATACGAAATTAAAACTAGAATATAAACCCTGTTTTATTGTGCGCTTTAGACAAACGCGACAGGCAACAATGGGTTAAGTAACATTCAGTGCGTTGTCAGAAGTAAATCCTTCTTCTGGAAGAAAGTTTTATACCTAACTGAGCCACAGTATAATTATATTTTTCATTTCTTTCATACACTTTTTGCAGGCATTATATATGAGGAAAGTTATTCCACGGCTTCATAGTTTATCAAAATCGCGTTTAGCATGCTCTAAAGCGGCGGGTTGCAGAGTTCAGTTTTTCAGTACCTGCAGAGGCTCGTGGCCTACCACTCAGTTGCAGGTGACATAGTAGAATGTGTGAGGTAGGAGCGGTTTCGGTAAATAATAGCTAAGGGTGCAAATTAAACCATGGATTACCCTTGTCAATGGGTATGTAGTGGTGAGGTCCCAAAGGGGCTTCTACACTGCAGCCATTGGCTTATTGTCCGTCAGATCCCGGGAGAATAAGATTATAGTAATTACAGCGGGCGACCGGAACCGGACGGTGTAACGGAGCCACTGGATGGTCCCTAACAGTTTCCAAACCTTTCATCTATACGCGGGAAGCGCTAGGTGCTCGCCGACTAGTTTTGATCAAACTCTCTGAGTCTACAGACGACTTCCAACGTCATCCCGCCGCCGCTGTATTTCCAGAGCGCAATCACCACCACGGAAGGGCGGAAATTCCCGCAAACACCTACAACCCTGGAAGGTAGCGCTTGGATGAAATTGAGACTAAAGTAGCAGGAGCAGGAAGTACGGGGAAATGAAAAAAAAAAAAACCTCCCCAGCATTCGCCCAGTAATCTGAGAAAATCCCCCCCAAAAAAGCATGGATCAGAGAGGTCGGCCGCGAGAAACCAATCCCAGGACCTCCCAATTCCAGTCTCATACGAAACGGCTGAGACACCTGGCTAGTTCCCTTCTTAGTATTTTCATCTTCCCTCAAAGCCGCTCCACAAGCTATCATTGATTTCCTTTCTCTGTGCTGGAGAAGCAATATATGAGACATTCCTATATGAGACAGTGCTCTTTGACATCACTCTGGCAAGAATTTAGTTGAGCTGACTTGCAATACAGAGAGAGAGAGAGAGAGAGAGAGAGAGAGAGAGAGAGCTACGTCAAGGATTAGCTCCAAACTCCAGTATTGAATACGTATCTAAAAGGAGAAAAGGAGTATAATACTCTGTATGAATGTACTCTGGTTCTAACCGTACAATGTACGCACATCCTAAGCGAGTCTGGAACATCACAACCAGTTTCTCGCGTTGCTGTGCGAATGCCGGGGTGATTCGTCTACTAAATTGAATCTCCTACCCCCAATATTTGTTTTATCTATTTCACCACATCTGCTTCAGGGCTGTAGAACCAGGAGACGTCGGCTATTGTGGCAGGACCAAATTTGCTTCTAGAAAGATTTCTCCCTGGCGCTTGGTAGTACTACTGGAAGTCCCTTCCCTTTATTCAGGAATGGAATGTTACACAGATCATTGTTATCATTCAAGAAAATTTCCGTGGGTTTCAATTCCGTTCTAGAAAACTTGTCAGAAAGGGAGATTCTGTCTGGAATGTTTTATTACTAGTAGCATTTCACTTCATTCCAATTCTGAAAAGATATCTCGGTGTACAAAAATTCAAACAGCAACGGAGAGCTTTTGGTTGTCTGCTCTGCATAATTCCTCCATAGAGTTGCGGAAGAAGCCACGTCCTATTTATACGGTGCATCTATTTAATTATTTGAAGTGATAAAACCCGACGAATAAATAAGAATAACGTAATAATAAAACACGAAAAGAAATATAACAATAAAATGTAACAATAACGTAAATAAACAGAGAGAATTTAAGGAAATAAATAAAGTAATAAATAGTATGAAATCGCGAATAAATGCAGAATGAAAACTACTTAAATAAAGCTAAAAGTGTTAAAAGGAAAATGGAAATAGAAAAGTACGAAAGCTCATGAGTCTAGCACGAGAGGCAAGAACAAGTCAAAAACGAACAATGGAGACTGGTATTTCAAAGCCTAAAAGCTCAGAGCTGCAGACAATAAGTGGCAAAATCCAGGTGTAATTCACGCTCCATCAAACACAGAATGTGTAATCAGGTGTGTTAATGGTTGTAAGAACATAGCGTAGAATTTAAAATTGTGAGAGCCAATGAAAACGTGACAAAATATAGAAATGCAGCATATTCTCAGCCAATAAATTCGGTGAAAGTAATCAAATTAGCAAAATTCTAGGGGCATCATAGAAATGAGTGGTGAATAAACTCTTGTCTAACCGCCGGAGCTCCGAAAAATACGGTGTTCACATCGTCACATGAACGTCAGACACCGTGTGATGAACCCACGTCGCGTTATATCTCGTGGCATAACGTCAGTTTACAAGTCCACGACGTAAGGGAATTTGATTCACATGAAAAATGAAGAGGGAGACTAACGTGACGCGAAAGGTGAAACAGTTAACCTTATTTGTGAACGATTTTGGCAAGGCTCAGCCCTAAAACAATTTCTTGGAGTTTGGTCGGCCAGGGAGACGTGTGATGTATCAAGTGTGGAATAGTAAAGGGCACTCAGGAAGAGAAGCAAATAAGTGATGGCGTTTCATTAAGGTTCCTCCCCGCAAATCCTGAGATCATCAAATCATGTCCAGAGCTAGCTGGCAAACCAACTGCTCCTCCCTTCGAAAGCCACAAATGAAACCGCCACATATTATAATTCGAATTAGAGGACGGTTACTGGAGTAATAAACGTGTAGTGGAAAATACATTTTCAAAACGGATTTTCTCAGTTCACCAATAAATTATAATAGTATTCGGTTTGTTCTACGGGCATAAGCTTGTTTATGAATGTGAATTTTCATGTGAATTTTCATGAATTAAATCACCTACTAGTGGATAAGTTTCCTTCAAATTTGCGTACTTATTATTCTTTAGAATGCAAAGGTGTTCTTAGGGTTATGAGTTAAGTTAGTAGTAGTCAAATGGAGGGGCGTCACAGCAGCACACGTAGACTACTGCGACATTAGTGCTTCCAACGTGATTCCTGGGAGATAGGGACACCCGAAGGGCGACCAGATAGGATGGGGTCCGTATAGTTTGAAACATTACACTGACCCTATTATCGGTTAGATACTTGCAACGGGCATATCAGGAATAGGCCAGGCACTCCCAGTAAGCAAACCACCAAGCGCCAGGGAGAAATCTTTCACATTCACCGTCCTGTCACAACACACCAACTGCCGTCGCCTGGTTCTCCAACCCTGAAACAAATGAAGTGAAGTAGATCAAATACATTTTGGGACAGAGAATTCGTTTTAGAAGTGGATCCACTCGGCATCCGCACTCCGATCTAGAAAAACACATGATCAAGAGTGATCGGCCGAACGAGGATCGATCCCTGGACCTCCCGAACACGAGCCTCATATGTTACCGCGGAGCCATTTTGCTCGGTATTCTTGGAGTATAGATAACGCGTAAATGGGCGGAAACTACTTTCTCTCCACAAATTCCATGAAAAAAACAATGCCTAATAAAAAGATAGGCTACAGTCTTGCGGATGAGAATTTATGATCCGAATGCCTGGTGGATGAGTTTACAACTATCTTGCCAATCTCCTCTTCACTAATAACAGTAATTAGCACCCCGACTTAATAAAAATACAAGTTATACAACTATCAAGGTGTGTTGAGACCAAAAATTGCTCACTTATCTTTGATATTATCGTTAGCACTAAGAGGGGAAAAAATGCGTCCGGGGCGGATTGTATTCGCAGACAGATGAACGGTTGAGAGCTGGTTGCGAGGTCCTTCAAGTGCATTTACATATCTTTCTAACTACTGCTCTTTCCTATGTTTAAGTTGATGAATTAATTTAATAAAACATCTGATATTCCGGTGGAGGTGTCCTACGCGGTAATAAAAAATGACAGGCAGAACTTTTAATTTAAAAGATAAAATACTGTGCATACCGTTATCTTGCATGCATTGGGGCACATACATTATTATTATTATTATTATTATTATTATTATTATTAGTAGTAGTAGTAGTAGTAGTAGTAGTAGCAGTAGTAGGAATATTATCTATTATTTTTGTAAAATAGTCATGTAGTTGTCAAATAGAAATTATAATCAACTTTCGTTGATGAATTGTGATGAACGAGCAATGTTTGTTAAAGTCTTTAATATGAGAATATATGCAACTGCAAATGTCAGACCAGAAAACAAAGATAGTTTTCTGCGAAACACATCCAATTTTAATAATATCGGAAGAGAAGATAAAATAATGAACGAAGTTTTAGAACTCAGAGTGCAGGCTGCTTAGAATTTAAAATTATAAAAGAAGCTTCAGGTGTATTACATTCGCATGTTTTTTTTTTTTTTTTTTTGTTTTTTTTTTTTTTTGTTTTTTTTTTACCCTATATCATTTACAAACTATTCTTATGAAACGAAGGTAGAATCAGACTGAAAAATTCAATGTCATAGCCGGGAGATCCCTAGTTCAAATTTGGCTTAAATAGTGAAATTTTCAGTTTGATTCTACCTTTCCAACCTTATCCTACACACGACATTTTGAAAGAACAACCAATTATTAATCTTAGGAAATTTCATGCAATCGCAAGGAACAACTGGAGGAATTTTAAAACTATTAATCAACCAAACCATTAACAGCGGATACCACGATAACGGCTTGTTTTGGAGTAATTTGGAGCTTTAAAAAGATCTAGGTACGTATTTTGTGTAGTTCGTTTTCGTTCATTCTTAAGATTTCTCAAATTCACAAGAGCATCCGTACAAAATTCCTTTTGAATGAAGAGAATTTCTCATGATATTCCCTGAAAATTCAACATACACATTTTATTTGTCATGTTGATATTCATTGTATATGATATATTAATAAAAACCGGTAGAAACATTTTGAGAGAAAAATATATTTAGATAATTTGCGGTTGTATTGTTGGCGGGATTTTTAAAATTGCCTCTTCGAAAATGCTGAACGTAAATATCAGTTTGGTATTTAAACTACTTTTTATTGTAAAGATACAATATTCACACACGCACGCGCACGCACACACATGTATGAACATAGCCACACGGACCTCTCTCTAAAATACCGTAAGTAAAATCAGGCCTACAACAGCTGAAAAAATTATTTTAACCACTGCCTGTTCACAGGTGTATATGTGTGTCCCTTATAATGACTTTTAACTTTCTCTACCCGTACATATTAGGTACAGATGGTAATGCAGTTCACCCAAAAATCGTGGCCCTCCGTGGTGTAATGGTTAGCATGCTATACCCAAGGTCGCGGGTTCAAACCCGGCGGAGGATGATGGATTTTTTCAGGCTTAAAAATCCTTAGCATGGCTTCCTTCGGAAGGGAAGTAAAGCCGTGTGGGTCCCGTGTCGTAGATTTACGGCACGTAAAAGAACCTCAAGCCTGATAGAGAGGTCTCTGGGCAAAATTAAGCGGTCTTTTACGCCCAATTTTGAACGGGACGCTGAGAACTAAAGCAATTAAAGAGCATCTATAAATAACACGCCATTTACAGTTTTTGCACCCAAAAATCGATAATTAGATTTTGCTGGAAGCACACGTTTTGAGGTATCTTGAATAAATAATGATATAAAACATGTTTTAGAAAAAAGTTCATGAATGCAAGTATCTTGCAAATAGCTTTTGTTGAAAAAAAAAGTTATTTGGTATATATTATATGTTTTAAAGATTCTATATTTTTGTGTGGCACATTTTCGTGTATCGTTTAACGTTTACCGGTTATACGAAACTATCCAAAATTCTTTGCAAATATTTTGAAGCCTTTGACAGAAATTCAATATATAATTTTATATTGCATTTAAATATCTTTAATATATCGTATTTTAATCAAAATGGTTAGAGGCATTTGGAGTAAATAAAAAATTTCGAAAAGTATTCCATGAGTAGACACGTAAAATGTTCAGTGTAGAAATTACCTACATGTAAAATAAAATAGAAATTTGTTTTATAAAAGTAACTCCATTTTCTTGAGAATCTTCGTGTCGCATGTTTGGAAGCTACTGAACCTAAATACCAAGTTTGGTGTTTATCCGAAAATTCTAGTTTTAGTTATGTTGTTAAGAGACATACAAACAGATACCCAGACTTTTTCTAAAACTTCTTTTAGCAAGGGTCCTCAAAATATGTATCTCCGGTGAAATCTCGGTATTGAATTATTGGGTTGTTATTATTATTATTATTATTATTATTATTATTATTATTATTATTATTATTATTATTATTATAGTTCATTAACATCATGCTGCCGTATATCGGGCCACCTTTTCAGCGGTCTCTCCATTAAGGAATTTATAGTTCGCGAGTTTGCCACGATGTGCACACGGCGATGAGGGATCAACTCATCGCCCATAGATGGTGCTACAGAACAAAGACACTACTTGTGGACGTGAAAAGATGGCGTATTTAGCCCAGAAACTTTTTTTTATTCCAGGTATGGTGTTCTTTAAGTGCAAAGACATTGTACTTGGGACTAAAGTGTAATTTCCCTTCCCAAGGAAGCCAACCTAAGGGTTTTTAGTAAAAATAAATCATTATTTGCCGTGTTTGAAAACGCAACTTTAGGAATTAATCGCTCGAATAAAAATCGCAATAACTGGCTTCGCAGTCGAGTGGTCAGTGAGAACTTCTCAATCGGAGGTCCCGACTTCGATTCCCGGCTGGAGCGGGGACTTTTTCTTTAACCAGAATTATTCCCTATCCCCACACAGAGTCTGGAAGTATGTATGTGAGAGTGAATGTTTAGTATTTAAGGAAAATAAAATTATTTAAACCAAACGTAAAAAAACCTATAAACAACAAATTGTTTCTAATGCAAACAATAAAAAAAAAAGTCGTAATGACTGTCTGCGTGGTCGAGTGGTCAGCGAGCTGACTACTTTTCCGGGTTCGGTTCCCGGCTGGGGCGGGGATTTTTTTTTAACCAGATTTTTTTAACCAGATTTATTCCCTAGGTTTGTATGTAAGAGTGAATTTATGCATGTTTAATGATATAAAATGATAAACCTAATTACAATAGCTTACTGTGATCGGACGAGTTATTTCACAAGTTAAAAGCCCCCGATATGACAATAAAAGTTAAAGGGGCTATACCAATGAAACAAAAAAAAAAAAAAACAAAAAAAAAAAACGCAATGGTCATTCTTAAGCTGTAATAGCAACACTGCGGAAACCGGAGTTGTGAATCTTGTTTATTGTTTCCCGCTTCTATTAAATTACGGTTTTTGCTCTAAGGCTTTATAATTCCTATTCTGAAATACAAAGCCACGTGTTACATGTGACAGTTATCTGCTCAAGGCTAAGAGTTATGATACTTTACACATAATCTTCACTTTCACCTTATACACTTTTTCCAATACCAGGATGAGACCACCTATGTCGAACAACCAATCATTCTGAGTAAAATATATGTTACGTTTTTTTCCGGAAACAAATTGGATGATTGTTATATCAAGTCATAGACTAGTTCTTTAATGATAACACTGGTTTTCAAAACGATAAACAATAGATGCACTGTATGTAGTAGCTGTACTATCTTCTATAGCTGAATTGCTTAATAAACTGTATTTACACTTTACTTCAGGGCAGCGAATAAAATTTGTAAAGTAATTCAAAACCTACTAAAATAACACCGATAATTTTCTAATGTTCATCTAATACAAGGGAAATAATACCTTTTACACAAATATTTATAGAAAATACATTTTTAAATCCACTGAATCTGTAGCGCAGGAGGAATAATTTTGGAGACATCATTTCCAGATTCTCACAGAAAAACATGATTTTTAACTCGCATTACTTTTCTACCTACTAGAATTCACTTATGTAAAAGATACACAAATTATCCTTAAAAGTTATGCGTAGTTTTCTATCTGATTCGGATTAATAAGATAAACATTTGCAGAAATAGATTCATTCCACATTTATTTTCCATGAAAGTACAAAGAGGGAGAAGAAATCAGATCCATAGCAAGTTTTTTACAAACCAAATGGCTAGAAATCTCATCCGTTTCTAAGATAGAGAGAGAAACAACTGAAAAGTGACAACAGTTCAAATATATGAAAAAACATTGAAGATTCAAACAAATAGTAGTAATAGCAATAATAATAATATTTATTTATTGAAACAATAACAACTCCCCATATTTATGGTCTGCCAACAAGGACAGAGTAAAGCAGACAAATTATAAATTAACTATCTAAAAAAACGAAAAACAACAAACAAAAACTTAAAACTTTTCTATAAAGATAAAGAAATATCGACATTTTTCATTGATAGCAATCGAAAAGGAAACTAAAAGCAGCAAAAGGATTATGAAACATAAATAATATAAAATTAATATACAATAAATAATTTATAATATTGGATATCTCGGAATCGACTGAAGTCACAAAAAAGCTTATTTTAAATTATAGTATGTTTTAAGCATCTACATGTGTTGTGTAGAACGTTTTTGTCCATCTTTTATGGTTTATCAGATATGACAATTATACAAAATTCCTTCTAAAATATAGTATTTTCATCAAAGCCTTAGAGCCATACTTCTTAAAATCCAAAATTCCCTAACGTGTAGTTTGGGTGAAGAATGTTCTTGATTATCTTTGTCACAAATCTATTCCGAATATTCTGAAAATGTAATATTCTGAAACTATATATGAAGGTTAGTATTTATCCACATTTCTTTTTGGGACACACATACACACAAACACACACACACGAACATGCTCACACAAGCGGTCTTTTTTTCCGAAAATGCTTTTTTTTATTTATTTATTTATTTTTTTATTTCGGAAGCCTCAAAACTTTATTTCTGGTGAAAGCCCAATATTGAGCTTATGATGGAAAGCAATACATTCTCTTTCCAACAGATATGTAGTAGGGAAAATAAAAATTAAAATCACGCAACAAAATGAGTGCAAACACAAATACTACAAACATTATGTATCCAAAGTATATTTCAAGAAAGTATTCTGTCCTTAAAGGTATTTTCCAGCGGTCCTTAGAGGAATTAGTTTGTTGACAGCTGCGTTTTAAAGAAATATATTGAGGCAAATGTCATTTTTACATAAGTTATTGATTTTTACATATTTTAAACAAGCGAAAATATGTTATTTTTCAATCTTTGTGGAGATCGGGTCATGCAAATATATAAAATATTAATGTTATTTTTTCTGAAGAAATGAAATGTATGAACATAATGTGTTTATATACTTTTTTTTATCAAGAATTAAATACCTATTCATTTAAAATAAGTTGAAATAAAAGCATTAAATTAACACTATTTGACAAATAAAAGCACATACTGAAGGAGACGGAGAGATGTCTGTTTATAGTATGTCGTGCATACTGCAGATGGTACAATTGGACGCTGCTGTTATGATGGCTTTTCTGGTGTTTAACGCCCGCTTTTACTACTTGAGCCACCGCAGGCCATTAACACATGATTTATGGAATGAAGATGGAGCACCGGTGGAATGCGTTGGCGGGGGAAACCGGAGAAAACCCGCCCCTGCGCAGTTTTGTCCACTACAAATCTCACATATCTAGTGGTCTAACCACTCGGCCACGGCGTGGCCTGCTGTTTTGATGCCATGATTTTCAATTGTGCTGCAGTTCCATTCTTTGCTGGTGTGAAAAGTCTAAATAAAAATGGGGGGATGTGAAACAGAATATAAAAAAGTTGATGTGTTCCATTCACATGGCTTTCTGTATACCTCTGCAACAAATTATTGTTAAAAAGCTTATACTTCTATTTACTTCATGCTAATCGAGAAAAAATAGCAGAAATAGTCTTATTACTTGCTTCCTTATAAATAAAAGCGAAATAAAGGAGTACCATAGGTTTAAAGTGATAGTCAAAAGCTGGTTACTATGTGACTGAAGTTCCTTTGTTTATATAGACAGGAGTTGGCAACTTCCTGTATCGGAAAATTATGTTTTTCATAGCTGAATCCAAAAACAAGAAACAACTAAAAAACGATCAACTCCACGAAAAAAGTATATAACATAAACTGTGCGTTAGACTGTCTCCGTGGTCGAGTAGTCAGCGAACTGACTTCTCACCCGGGAGTCCCGGGTTCGATTCCCGGCTGGGGCGGGCAATTTTTCTTTAGCCAGAATTATTTCCCATCCCCCACAGAGTCTGGAAGTATGTGAGTGTGAATGTGTGCGTGTTTGAGTAAAACTAAATGATTTAAACTAACGTAAAAGTACCTGCAGACAACGAGTTGTTTCAAGTGGAAAGCCCCCGATATGACCTTAGATGTTAAAGGGGGATATATAAATGAAACAATAGAAAAAAAAAACTGCGTTTTTGTGTGGTATTTTTTGTCCATCTCTTACGGTTTAGCTTACGTAAAATTCATCCAAAATAAAGTAGTCTTCAGAGGCTATTCCCAGAAAATTCAAGATATAAATTTTATTTATCAGGTAAATATCTTTAATATACGATATTTTAATCAAAACCGTGAGAGCCATTTTTGAGAAAATCAAAATTTTCGAAAAAAGTTCCATGTAAAGATCAGTTGAGGCGGGGGGATTTTCTTGAAAACCTTCTCCCGTACATAGAAATGAAACCCAGCTATGGAGTACTCAAAATATTGATACTCGGAGTCTTTTATTTATTAAGATAATGTTGTGTTACTGGTAGATTAGGGGAGAATAGCTACTGCAATAAATAAAGAGTAGTTTTGTCAGCATATTTCTTGAGAGCTCATGCTGTTTTGTTGCTAGCGCCTAACTGTGCTAACTTATCTGCCTCAGTTGGGAAAGTATTGCTTTCTGCATCCTGTGTATAATAAACTTTGCAAATGGGTACTTCTATGGTATAACTTCAACAGAACCATTAATGTACACATTTCATGATATTACGGCGGAAAGAAAGTTACAGCGTTAGCAATATGTATCATCAGGAATAATAGAAAATATTACTAAAATGGCACATGTTAATATATATACAGGCTGTTGATGAACTACACGAAATTGTGCACGTGACTGATATAAGTAATTTGACATTGGCGATGTATGGTCCCCGGATAAACATAACGCAGCTACATAATGTTAAGCGTGCTGATGAGTCGGTGTTAAAGCAAAGCAGGTTGAAAAAATGGCTTAGAATGTCTTTAAGTCTCCTGCCCGAGTATATAAATATCGGTTTTTAGCAGCTCGTTACTAGCATTCTCAAGATTTAAAGTCACAAAAATCTGTAACAGTGCGTCACTGAGTGTTCATTAACTGCGTACTTGAGTTATGTACCCTACTCTGAACACGTTTTTTCATCTCCTCTGGTGGCTTAATGCATAACAGGGGAAACGGCTATCTCTAAAGTCTTGAGTTGGATTCCTGTCATACAGTAAATTTTTTATTACTAGTATTTTTTCATTCCAGACGAAGTGCCGCGATACATGGACGAGACCCGAACTCGGAAACTATCTTTCACTTGAAAGCCAGTATCCTAACCACCAGCTAGAGAGGTACGCTGTAATATGTCCCTCCGTTTGTCGTGTTATGCTCTCGAATGGTTGATAAATTAGCCAGTGGCGTACAGGCACTTCAGTTACTTCGAAATTTCAATAAACAGGTCATAAGTCTCCTATCTCAAATTACTTATTTAAGTAATCTACTTGCGAAAATATTTCGGTATAGTTCATATATATAAAGGCGGTTTCAAAACGATAACAAACGAAGATAGCTGTCGATTGGTTTACACTTTGACTTGTCCAAAACTTGATGTCACAACTTTCAAACTCTTCTATTTAAAGTTTTATGTGTGTTTAAAAATCGCACACATTTGGCATTAGGCAGCAAAGGAACAACGATGGTCATACGTCACGTAAACAACCTCAGAACGTGTTATACGAAACACATAACAAAACCCACATGCTACGTTTTCCATTACTAAGGTGACCTGTGCCGCGCCGTCTGTCTATCAAAACATGCCTATACCACGCGACTGGGACCTTCGCTACCAACCGGCATCTCTCTTGGAGTGGGCCAGGCACGTGCCATTTGGTTATGTACGACAGCTTAATGCATGGTGATTTTATGGCAGTTTTTGTATGTGCGGAATTTAGAGCTGAAAGTTATATTCACGTATCACGTACGGTATGACCAACAAGGTCCAATATTCGTTTGGTGTCGTTTTGAAACAATGTATATATAATTTTATTGGCATATATATATATATATATATATATATATATATATATATATATATTTGATTTTTTACCAATGAAGCCAATAAAATTTCAACTCGATACGCCATATTTTTATGAGGCTTTCCGACTTTTCAAAAGTACCATATTACACCAATTTAAATGCAATCTTAAAACGCCTTTAAGAATTCCTGTTCAATACTTAAATAAATGCTTTTAAATGCACTGGTCCCCATGGCCATGCTCTCTGAAGTGCTTCGCTTTGGTGCTTCATGACGCAGGAGATCGTGGGTTCGAGTCCCGCCTTGAACATGGTGTTTATATGTTTGTAAAATATGTATATGTGTGTGTTTGTGTATTAGCAGAAAAAGCAAAACAGTAATCAAACAGTAAACAAAGTATATGCTAGGAAAATGAAAAAAGAGGAAAATGGAATACTGAGCCGGAGTACTGATCAGACTCCGGAATTATACTTTTAAGCACAGAAAAGTGCTGTAAATCTTTGGGGGCGTCTTTTACACCATACTTAACTTCGTTAGAATTTTAAATATGTAGTAGCACCCAGAATCCTGTACAATGTGTTGTCTAAAAATTGAATCTCGAATATGCACCTTCATTTATTTGATATCACGTGAAGTTGTACATCATTACTGGATTGAATAATGTTAAGTTATGCAAAATAGATGAGCGTTTTAAGTATTTATTTCTTTTGAGTCCCACAGTTATTCAATAAATTCCAGGTTCCACTTCCTGCGGCTAGAATTTACTAAATGGGCTTGAAAGTAGCGAAAATTGCATACCCCTCCAGTCCAGGACACCAATTGGAACTCTTTGGATATGTTCGTTATCTTTAACACTCTAAATTGATTAAAAAACGTCTTTGAATACAAAATTCAAAAAAAAATTCTCTGCGTTTTTATGTATAGTACTAATGAAGTTGGTTACAATAAAGATAAAATGCAGTAAAACTTACTTATTAAAAATTTTTAAGACACAGAAAGTACATGTATAGAATTATAGTAGGGTTTAGTAAAAAAATGTATACTACTTCGCTGAAACTACTCTCCTGATGAGATGCCAATTACCGTTATAAGTAGGTCAATTGCTCTTTTTTCGATCACCTTCTGTTTATCTAGTTATTCTTCATAGCTTAGCAGCTGTTATGCTCGATTATCTGTGCATTTGCTCGGAGAGAATCGGTATTCCTTTTTACAAAAATGATCGGTGAAGTAGCTACAATCACGAAGAAAAGCTGAAGAAATCTTAAAAATCACTTTTATTAAAGTGCCAATATTCTGCCTGCCTGCCTCCTTCCCTCACACTCTCTCTCTTAGGGGAGTTTAATTAAAAACTTTTCTCAGGCTATTTTGTCGGAAGAAAATGCCTTTTCAGTGGTAAACTAATTATCAAAATTGGTCGGGTAATTTTTGCTGTTGTCTTGTACATGCGCAACACACACCTCCACTAAATTATGAAGCCCGGGACTTAATAGGACTCGAAATGGGACTTTCATAATGTTTTTTAATTTTCATGTTTTAATTCGAATGAATATTTCGGATCTCCCGCTCATATTGGTACAACGTCCATAAGGTACGTTACTGTAAACAATTTAAAAATATTGTTGAAAGTAACTTGGTGAAACATCAATAACTTTGTGAATATTAATGTTCGACAAGAAATCTTTTACTTATTTTGATCCGAAAGTCCTACTTTAGCTATTCTCAGAATTGGCATCTCGCTCGTATTTTCTTCATATAAGAACTTCGAAGTAGTGCGGTTTTGTGTTTGGAAAGTTAGGTTACTTATTTTTTAATTTTAGGATTGAAAGCAATTTCTGAAGAAGTAAAACCTTCTATACAGATGCCCCATTATCTCAGAAACTAATTGACACTAAAGGCTGAAACTTTTACCACATATTTGCATCTAAATATACCTTAGTTTAACGAAAAATAATTAGTATATGGACTAATTATTTTTTTTAAAATTTAAAAATCATGCCCTTCCTTCTAATGAACAGAATTATTCAGTTTTCTCACTCTCTTCAACAGTAAAGGTATTGCTGAATATACCTTAAAAGTGTTAGCTCATTAGCTTACATAGTTGAGATAGTGGGTCAAACTTTAACTTTGGCAAGATAGGCATTTCGACTCCCCTTAAAGTACTTAACGGCATCATAAGTCGCAATCAAAATAATTTGAGATAACCTTGTGCTTTACCAGGAAAAACGCGAGTCAGTTGTGGGATTTAATGCTGTGTGGGCCTGTTGCTATGGTAGCTCAGTGGTTAGATGAAGACCAAGAGATCTGAGGTACGAATCTCGGCTATAAAATGGAAACTTTCAGTCTGCCTCTACCTTTCAAATTCCTATCCTACGCTTGGCTAGGCTGCGCCATGGCCGAGTGGTTAGACCACTTGCCTCTCACCTAGATGGCCCGGATTCGATCCTAGGCGCCCGCAGTTGATATTTGTGAAAAAGCGTCGCAGGGGCGGATTTTCTCTGGGTTCTCCGGTTTCCCCCGCCATCACATTCCACCGGTGCTCCATCTTCATTTCATGTATCGCCGGGGTCATCGCCTGCAGTGCCACAAGTTGTAAAAGCGGGCGTTAAACACTTCCAAAAAAAAAAAAAAAGAATACGCTTGGCTAGTGTGGATTGATCTAAAAGTTCAACTTTGATGCGCGGGACTAGCCCATGCTAGCTCAGTGGTTAGAGCAACTGGTTGGAGAAGAAGAGTCCGTGGTTCAAATCATGGCTACGGCATTGAATTTGTAAATCTCAAAGTACCTTTCCAACCTTCTTTATTGTTTCAGAATGTTTTTCTTCATGTCATTCTCTTGAACCTTTCACGATTCTCTCTCTCTCTCTCTCTCTCTCTCTCTCTCTCTCTCTCTCTCTCTCTCTCTCTATGTATCTATCTTTGTCTCCGTCTAATTCTAGTATACGTAAAAGAGATTGCAAAAAAAAAGAAAAAAGAAAAGAAAAAAAAAGAAGAAAAAAAAAGAAGAAAAAAAAAAGGTTCCGCTAAAAGCGTTCTAAGATAAAAATAGAAAAAAAAAGGAAAATTCTTACGAAAACTTATTACTCTGTCTACCATAGTGGGAAGAAATATTTCATTTCCAAAAAGTCGATAATGTTATTTTACTGGTAATAGAAGTTTTGGGGTCACCTAATTAAACAAAATAGAAAAAGGTACGTGTATGTGAACAGTATGACTCAAAAACAAAAAGTAGGGTAAATACTAAACGCTATATTTAAGTTCACTATCGTCCAAAGAGGCGACACGAAGAGCTACTAGATACTCCTTTTACAAGGAAAAATGTTAAAAAATTTTGATTTTTATAAAAATGGCTCTAACGATTTTAATTTAAATACAGTATGTTTACGATATTTTATAATGAATAAAATATACATACCAAACTTTTTGGGAACAGCCCCTTCATAATGGATGCATGAAGAAACTATAATAGATAGACAAAATCTCAGAACTCAAAATTTACAAGATATTTGGGATTATTAGTTTCAATTTTAAAATACTTATATTGATCTCAAAAGGTAAATAATTACTCGTTTTTCTTTCTCCTGCGAGGAGAAATTTCAGTCATCAAATAGCGAAAGCTATGACTATTGCTTCAGCCTTAAATAAAATGGTTTCTTCAAGTAACTATATATTTCTATTAACGCGAGATGGTAATAAGAGTCAAATACATAAATATCAAATAAGACTTTGTAAGAATATGACGCTGAAGAATGAGCTCATAAATACCTGTGAATGTATCAAATTAGTTTTTTTAACTATCTCTTCCTGTTAATAGAGATAAAAACGTTTTGCAGAAATAGTTTCATTACATTTCGTTGAAGATACATAGTGAGATATTTAAAAGTTAATCTATACGCTGGTATAGAATCTCCATAATATTTCTATGACTCCCAAGAAAACAGCACTTTAGAAAAATGAAAAATATTTATAAACGCAAATCAATAACAATGTATCTCAGAAGCGGATACTGCCATATAAAGATTCGTTGAAACAAAGTCTGTATTTTAAACAAACAAATTCTGTAGGTTTGGGATGGAGAAATTGTCTTGAAAATCCTTGTGTTGTATCTTTGGAACAGCTGAACCCAAATGCCAAGTTTAGTATTTATGAAGCATTTCGTTTTGGGGTTATCTTATGCACATAAGACTTGGTCCTTTTTCTAACAGTGTTTCTTCTTCTGGTCAGGTAGTCTCCGGTGAAATCTAAGTAACAACATTTTGGGTGGAATATAGGAGTTGCTCTACTTACCATTAACTAAGCAGTCCAGTAAGTAAATACATAACACTGCGTTTAACGTTCTTGCGTTTTATTTGCATTGTTATTAGTTGTTAAGACTATTGCCTTTGGTCTCTTCAGTCGGGTATGATACTCATAGTTTCATGGCTCCCTGTTAATTTATGTGAAGTATTGGAGGAGCGTGTCGAATTCTCCAAGTGCCAATGAATGTTTTGTTCGTTTAAAATAATTTATCGTTGGTGCATACCTCTTTTCCATTTTGTAAGACAGAGAAGATGCTTATCTTGTGGAATGATTTGCAGAACACGACCCCAGATGCATTATCTGAACAACAAGCGATGGAGCAATTAAATGTTAAATGGCTGTGCTTGGACTCTTTATCGGACCAAAATTTGCATACAGCAGATTCTTATTTAATGCCTCAAGAGAGGACACAGTGAGGAAAGGAATGTGTCAGCGACACCGTATGTTGGTTGCATTTTCAACCTTTTGGAAAAGTTCTACAGAAACACATATATTTTTGCAAGGAACCGTAAAAACGTAGACTTATGGCTAGCAGAGTTTTCCACAAGAACAATGTATGGTTTGTCTTGTAGATTAGTAGCTCAGCCGTTAGAGCATTTCCCTGGTGTATGAGGAATCCCCAGTTCGATTTCCGGCTGGGTGGTGTTAATTTTTATCTATCCAAGAGTATTCACCAATCGTCCCCAGTGTCTAGAGGTATGAATTGCAGACAGTGTATAAAGTTAAAGATAATTCACCAAAGATAAACACACAGTAAACGAGTGAACACCATTACCATGAGCAATAAGCATACTAAAAGAGAAGCCGCCGCTGTGACCTAGGTAATAAACAAGGCATAAATGGTACACATAAAACTGAAGGCACACGATCATCATTTTCATCATATTTCATGGTTTAAGCCTTTTAGCTCCTTCCAGTCTCATCTTTTAAATTGTTCTATTCATCTTCGTTTCGATCTGCCGATGTTTTGTTGACCTTGTGGTGTATATTTTAAAACTAACTTCGTGTAGCAGTCTTCATCCATCCTATCCACATGTTGTTTCCAGTTGTGTTGATTTCCCTTGATTATTTCTAGTAGATTAAATATTTTTAATTCTTACGTATGTCTTCACTCCTCCTTCTTAGTGCATATCCTTCCACGTGTCTTAGAAAACGCATCTTTTTTGCTCTATTGTTCTTTTCATTTGTTTGGCCATTGTCCAACATTCGGATCCGTACACTTACACTGGAACAACCTTCACTTTGTAGAATTTTATTTTTGTCGTTTTCCTTTTGGAATTTAAATTTCGTTTGAGGTTCCGCAGATCTGGATAAATTGATTTATTTTGTTTATTATGCCATCATCTTTACTTATTCTACACGTACTATGTACATAGTGTATAGAGAAGGTATTGCACTACACCCAAGAATTCGATACCGAGATTTCACCGGAAATATAAGTTTTAGGTCCCCCTGCATCCAAAAAAAAATGCATTCACAGAAAAAGGTCCGCGTGTGAGTGTGTGTGTGTGTGTGTGTGTGTCCGTGTGTCCGTCTGTCAGTGTATCCGTGTGTCTGTGAACATGATAACTCAAAAATGAAAAGTCCGTAAAATACCAAACTTACTATTTAGGTTCAATATTTTACAGGGATACGACACAAGATTTTGAGAAAAATCCCCCCAGCTCCAACTATCCTTTACATAAAACTTTTTTCGAAAATTTTTATTTTCTCAAAAATGGCTCTACCGTTTTGATTAAAATATCGTATATTAAAGATATTTACCTGCAAATAAAATGTATATCTTGAATTTTCTGAGTATAGCCTCTGAAGACTACTTTATTCTAGATGAATTTACGGAATTATTTCTCTTCTACTTACAAGGAAGCAAGTAATAAGACTATTTCTGATAATTTTTTTTCGATTAGCATGAAGTACATAGAAGCATAAGCTTTTTAAGAATGATTTGTTGCTGAGATGTGGAGAAAGTCATGTGAATGGAAAACTATTTTTAAGTATGGGACACTGCAGGCTAAATAATTAAAAACGTTTATTTTTTCTAATATGCTCTCTTTTTGCTCTTACTGTCCTCTATAAGCCATCGCTTTGGTTTTGTGTGGTGATTTTAATATATAACTTTGGTTTATTTTATTTACTTTATGTAGGGTCTTTTGCATGTTTATGCTGATCCACTTATTAAGACCAGAAGGTCTGCAAATAGCATTACGTCTAATATAGTATTCCTCATCTTAAAATTTACTTCTAAATTATTTTGCCATTCTCTGGCAATCAGATATAAACATTATACAAAATAGATGACACGGACATCCTTGTCTGACGCTTTTATTTATTTTTGCTGTATTTTTTAACTTTTTGGCTGGAATTGGTCTTTATTAAATTAGCCACGCATACATTTTTAATTATGGTTATCAGATGTTTTGGTATGTCTTTGTTTTTATTATTTGCCATAATATGTTTCTGTATACATTGTCAAATACTTTTACGAAATCTACAAACACCATATAAGTAGGAATGTTCTGCTCACTGTATTTTTCAACTTTGAAGCTATATTAGAATTCTAGTGTGCTGCTTAATTTACTTCTTTTGACCTTCATGGTTCATATTTCCATCATTCCAAAGGCAATAAAGGGGTGGCAAAACATTCATTCAACTTATCTTCTGCATACGTGAATTTTATTTATATATACCTGAACATAATCCAATGTAATGCCCAAGTTTTATTATTCAGCTACTATTTATTAAATTTACATATAAAATCTGAGCATCAAATAGTATTCACTTTAAAAATTACCAATACGGTGTCCATTTGATAAAACATATTCTCTGAAACTTAAAACGGAACTTAAAAATTTTCATTAACATAATGGAAAATAAAACGAAGGACGCTAGGATATGATTAAGTAAGATGTGTTTGGCACATAGAAGGAACTGAGTTCTTACAGCAATCTTATCAGTGCTTTTTTTAGGTTAAATACTGATTGAAGAAATGGATTGCGTAGCACAACTACAGTTCTGAAAGGCAAAACCTTAAATTTAAATCACATAGGGATACAGAAATGACAAGACAGCTGTCTCTAAAGAAAGACCTTTCACTTAGCAATAAATTAGATGACGTAAGTAGATAATTGTGCCATTACTCAAGAAGAAAATACATAAAAACTATCTATCTGGCACACACTGACGTATGCCTGTCAAAGAATCTGCAGTAAAATGACTTATCATGTCAAAAAGTGGAAGTTTAACCTAGTTTTTATCGTTTTAATAACAAAAGTACCCCAATTTTACTGGCTTCTGTACTTTAACTAAAATTTGGGTACTTAAAAACAGCGATTACACCCCATTCATAAATACAAAATAAATTAACTCCATAATTCACTCCAACTGCTTGCAAACGTCATCATACAAAATATAGTCGTTTTCACTTTTTATCACGTACATGTAGGTAGAGCATTCCTCTTCCAAAAATTTCATATCGATATTTCACCGAAATAGATGTTTGGAGGCACACTGAACCCAAAAAAGGCATTTTTAGTAAAATGTCCTTCAGTGTGTGTGAACGGCATAACTCAAAAATGAAATATTTAACGAGATATTTAACAGTATCTTCCAAACTGCGACACAAGATTTTCAATAATAACCTCTTACACCATGTAAACTGCTGTTTACTTGGAATATTGATCAAAAATTTTATTTACCGAAAATTACTAAAGATTTTTATTAAAATACATGATGTAAATATCACATTAAGGACATTTATATGAAAAATAAAAGCTGCATCTTCAATTTCCTGAGATACACTGTGAAGTCCCCTATTCCGAAGGAATTTTATATAAAGTTTAGTAACTCGCACCTGGCTTCAGATGCAACATTTTAGTCTAATTGTTTTTATAAAATAGAGATTTATGTTCAGGGTCTAAGGAGTTGTATGATACAATATTGAAATTCAGGAGTTACTACATTGGTTTACTAAGCAACAGATACTACACCTGCACGAACTCCCAAATTAATTCTTGATTTACAACACTTTAAAAACCAGAATGTGGCATAATAAACCTTAAACTATGCTAATTTTGAATAATTTTAACCCTTAATTATTAAAATAGTCCCAAAACTTTTATTTTATTTAATTTTACTCCAACTTAAATATGATTACTTCCTTCACGAAGAACAGTTCTATGAAACTTAATTATTAATAAACTTTAAGCATAAAATATACTACATAAAATGCTGATCTCTTTAAAACCACAACTGTTCCAAACAATTTTTATAAAACAAACCAGAGACACCCTTTATTAATGGTTGGAATTTTTACTTTCTCTATACGTACTATGTACATAGTATATATAGAAGGTATTGAATTGTACCCAAAAATTCGATACCCAGATTTCACCGGAAATACATGTTTTGAGGCCACCTGAATAAAAAAAAACATTTTTAGAAAAATGTCCGTGTGTGTACATATCTGTCTGTCTGTATGTGTGTCTGTGTGTCAGTGGGCAGTATAACTCAAAAACGCAAAAACAGTTAAATACCAAATTTGGTATTTAAGTTCAGTATCTTACAAGGATGCGACATGAAGATTTTCAAGAAAATCCCACCACCCCTAACTACCCTTCATATGGAAAAATTTTCGAAAATTTTGATTTTCTAAAAAATGGCTCTAACGATTTTGTATAAATATCATATATTAAAGATATATACTTGACAAATAATATGTATATCTTGAATTTTCTGGGAATAGCCTCTGAAGAATACTTTATTCTGGATGAATTTTACGGAACTTAGTGTAACTGGTAAACCGTAAGCGATATACAAAAACTTACCACACAAAAATGTAGAGCACAATTTATGTTATATAGATTTTTTGTGGAGTTGATTGTTTTTTAGATATTCCTTTTAAATTATTGTTAAAAAACATATTCATCTGTCTATTTTATGATAATCTAGATTAACGGTTCCCAACCGGTGTGCCCCGGCACCTAGGGTGCCGTGTGATTAGCTAAGGGGTGTCGCGAGATATTGAGATAAACAAAAAAAAGTACCTTCTACTGAAGTCTAAGTCTTGTAAGGTTTTGAAATAAAATAAGTAAAAGCAATTACTCTCATGCACGGCAGATGGTGATAGTGGTCGATTCATTTCAATAATTCAGTTATACTAGTATCCCACAGATGGCATTACAGCTATACCCTGCCGAACATTCCTGAGACTACTCGCTTCCTCACGAACATTCCCGAGACTTCGACAGATGAATATATAAAAGTGTACGCCGCTTGGCGCTTTCAGTTGTCTTCCTCGCGTTGATTCAGTGTTTAGCTATGGATAAGTTCATTGTTAAACGTAAACGCCAGGACAGTGAAAGTGAACAGTCGGCTCCTACTGCTTGCTTTAAGAAGCCAAATTTTACAGTTTCTCCCGGACCGTCGAATTCACCACATAAAGAAGACAAACGAAAGAAAAGAACATACCAGGACAGTTACTTAGCGTATGGATTTAAGTGGAATAACAACGAGGAAAACCCTATCCCTGTGTGTTTAGTTTGTGGCGAAACACTTAGCAACGAGGCCATGGTACCTAGCAAACTGAAGCGGCATCTTATAACAAAGCATCCTAGTGTGTCACAGAAAAGTGTAATGTAGTTTTCACATATATTAGAAGGGGAGAAGAAAACAGCTGTGCGAATGGTAAAGAGAATGACCATAGATGATACTGCTCTTGAAGCCTCATTTAAAGTAGCAGAACTGATAGCTAAAAAAAAGAAACTTCATACTCTTGGAGAGGAAATCATTGGCCCTGCATGTCAAGTTATAGTTTCAACAATACTTGGCGAAGGAGCAGATAATCAAATTTCGAAAGTTCCTCTGTCCAACAACACAATCAGCCGCAGGATATCTGAAATGTTGTGCAATATCAACAAACAAGTCATGGAGAAAATAAAAATTATAGAACGTTTGCTTTGCAAGTAGATGAGAGTCTCGATATTGGGGACAAACCGCAACTCCTTGGTTTTATCAGATATATTGATGAAAAATATATTAGTGAACAGTTTCTGTTCTGTATACCGCTTTCGTTTCTATTAATTTCTATCTCAATGACCATGATCTTTCATGGAAAGACTGTTGTGGTATATGTACAGATGGTGCACCATCTATGTCTGGGAAAATTAAAGGTTTTACTGCCAGAGCTCTCAATGAAAATCCATCCATTATTATAACTCACTGTTTTCTGCATAGAGAGGCATTAGTCGTGAAAGCGTGTAATGAAGATTTTGCTAAAGTGTTTAACCAAGTTGTGAAAATGGTGAACTATATGAAGTCTCGACCTTTAAAGTGCAGAATTTTTGAACAGTTATGTCGCGCAACGGATGCAGCTCATACCTCTTTGTTACTTCACACAGAAGTAAGGTGGTTTTCGCGGGGTCGTGTATTGAACCGGTTTCTCGAACTTAAAGAACAGCCAAAAACTTGTTTTAAGGATGAAAATCAAGACACATTTCATGAGCTCTTACTAAGTGATTCTTGGTGTTTTGAACTGTCGTATCTGGCAGATATTTTTCATAAGCTGAATGAACTGAATGTTTCGAAGCAGGGTCGATATGAAACAATAATCTCCTCAACCAATAAAATGAAAGGTTTTAAAAGAAAACTTAGTTCTTGGAAGTCTGCAGTTCAAAAAGGAGATTTGTCGAACTTTCTGTCTCTTCTTAATGTGGCAGGAGATAAAGATCTGGGTAAACTGAAAGACCGCATTTGTGATCACTTATCAAGATTGCAAGATGCAATAGATGCGTACTTTCCAACTATTTCCACTACGAATTTCGACTGGGTTGTCTGACCATTTGATTTCGTAGATAGTGCAGAGGAAATAGATTTCACTGCTTGCGAACGAGATGAATTTATTGATCTTTGCGCTGATTCCACACTCAAAGGTAAGTTCACCAAGAGTGCGGCGTCGGTGGCTAGTTTTTGGCTTCAACGGAGAGAGGAGTACCCTAACCTAATGAAGAAAGCAATTAACGCACTTTTGCCGTTTTCAACATCCTATCTATGCGAGCAAGCCTTCTCTGCTATGGTGACAATAAAATGCAAAGCAAGACATAGACTGAATAACCTTGCGGATGATTTGCGTGTTTCACTGTCAACTGTAAGACCCGACATCACATATCTGTGCTATAAGCATCAATCACAAGTTTCACATTAATCATTAATCGAACAAAATTTATTGCTGTATTTTTACTCAGTGATTGTAGTAAAGTTTACTGCATTATGTTATGGTGTACGTTATTATTATATAATATTTCAATAAATTAACATATTAAGCTTAATTTTCTTTCAATTCAAAGAAGGGTGCCCCTGGTGTTTAATGTTATTCCCAAGGGTGCCGTGAACTTCAAAAGGTTGGAAAACACTGATCTAGATAAACATTACGAGAAATTGTCTTAATTTCTTGTAAGTAAGAAGAAAAAATAAGGGAATGCGTTAGACTAAAATGATAGTCCAATCCTTTAAAATTTGGCTGCCATGTGGTTGAAATACGTTTCTATGCAGCGCCAGGAGAAAATTTTAAGCATTTTGAATCTGAAAAAAACAACGAGGAATATCTCAGAAATGGTCAATTCCACCGAAAAAGAAATGTATATGAACTAAATTGTGTTATAACGTGAGGTACATTTTTGTGTAGTAAGGTTTTGTCTGCTCTTGCGGTTTACCAGGTATGCAAAATTCAGCAAAATGCATTCAGAACAAATAGGTCTTTAGAGGCTATTCCTAGAAAAGTCAACATATACATTTTATTTGCCATATAAATAAATATCTTTAATATGCGATATTTTAATCAAAATCGTTAGAGCTATTTTTGAGAATATCAAAATTTTCGTAAATGTTTACGTAAAGGGTAGTTGGGGATGGGGAATTTTTCTCAAAATCTTCGTCTCTCATCCCTGAAAGATAATAAACTTAAATACCAAGTTTGGTATTTTATTAATTTTTCGTTTTTGAGTTGTGTTTACAGACCTGCGGACTCACGGAAATGACACTTACACATACGGATAATTTTCTGAAAATATTTTTTTTTTATATAGGGGGCCCTAAAGCGTCTATTTCCGGTGAAATCTCGGTATTGAAATTTTGGATGGAATGCAATACCTTCCCTATACATTTTATATAGTATGTGTAGAGAAAGTAAAAGGAACAACAGCCTACCCTCCCAAAACATTCAAATTTACCCAAAACTCGATTTTAAGAGCATTTAAAAACATTGGTTTGCTTAATAACACTTTAGTGTTTTTTTATACTACACAGATTTCATTTTAGTGGATCCCTAATTTAAAAAATTTGAGGTCCTCCACCAGCGGTAGATAAGTGGAGTAAATACCTAAATAAAAACGTATTCTACAATCACTGTTTTGCTTTTAAAAAATAAAACAGAAATAACAGCAGGTGAAGTGGTACAAAGAAACGAACAAATAAAAAATACTGTTATATTTTTAAAATAAAAATCTCATTCGTTACATTCAAATGACTTTCACTGCTCTAAAACGAACTGCGTACAAAAGATTATTATTCTTTCTACACAATGCTAATCGAATTAAGCAATAGCAGAATGTTCTTATTAATTATTTCCTCATAAGTTGAAGGCAGCTAAAGGAATGCGCTATGCTAAAGTGATAGTCAAATGTTTTAAAAGCTGTCGTTAATGCGCTTGTCATTACAAATGGCTTTTTTGCTTGGCCAGGAATAGCACAAAAGAAGTACTGAAAAGTATAAGTACTTTACAATTGAAACTAATAACAAAGTATATCTCGAAAACATAAATTGTGTATTTTAACGAGATCTATATTTTTTGTTTACTAAGTTTTTGGCTATCTCTTACGGTTTACTAGTAATGCAAAATTCAGCAAAATTAATCCAGAATAAATACGTCTTCAGAAGCTATTCTCCGAAAATTCAAGTTATACATTATGTTTGTCATGGAATGGCTGTAATATGTGTTATTTTAATCTAAATCGTTAGAGCCAATTTTTAAAAAATCAAAACTTTCGAAAATGTTTCTATCTAAAGGGTAGTTTGGGGAGGGGGATTTTCTTGAAAATCTTCTTGTGGCATCCTTGGAAGAAACCAAACTGAAATACCAAGTTTGGCATTTTACGGTCTTTTCGTTTTGGAGTTATGCTGTCCACAGTTACACACACATGGCCCTTTTTCTGAAAATGTTTTTGTTTTGCATTTGGGAGTCCTAAAACGTGTATTTCCGGTGAAATCTCGGTATCGAATTTTTGGGTGGAATACAGTACCTTCTCTATACACTATGAACATAGTACATGTAGAGGAAGTAATTATATACACAGAGAAAAGAAGTATACAATGAAGGAAGAACGAGAAAGCATGAAGAAACATGAGGTTCGAATCTGACATCCAACAACCATGCTTACTATCAGGCGACCACACAAATTTGTTAACAGCAATAACAAGCACCAGCAACTCAGCAGGTGCTCTACAAGAAGAAGAGACAAAAACTCGAAAGGTTCGTTAGCAGTAAAAGAAAAATATTACCCGCAATAGATCATTGTAAATAAGGATAATTATTTTGAGTTTATAGATGTCGCTAGAATGAGTGAAAACAAAGAGGCGTAAGTGAGAACTGGGCTCAAGTAATTCCTTCTGTACATACTGAAGCCGGAATCCTCATCGCCAAAGTAATTTATGTAGCACTTAACCCCAGAGGGTCAGTCACGGGCGAAATATTTTGTATGCAAGCAATGTGTGGAGGTTTGCAGAGTCCTGCCGTGCAGGCGCAAGGGGATTATTGTGAACAAGAACGTGACGTACCTTCCAAAAGAGTTTCTCGGCAAGATTACAAAAGTGTGAGGATTGGACAGGTAAGAAAGCAATGGCCGCCTCTCTAGGCAGTCATTATGTAATTGCTGTGTCTATAAAGCACATCTTGTGGTTACCTGTTGCTGAATAATGCATCTCCTACGAAGGAAAGGCAAATATGTCTGGATCTTTTTACTTTCTCTCCACGTATTATGTACATAGTATATAGAGAAAGCATTCTGTTCCACTCAAAAATTGTGTACCAAGATTTCACCAGAAATACATGTTTTGAGACCCCCTGAATCCAAAATAAGTATTTTCAGAAAAAAAGGCATGTGTGTGTATGTGTGTGTGTCGTCGACAGCATAGCTATCTTGGTATTTAAGTTTGGTATCTTTAAGAATGCAACACGGAGATTTTCAAGAAAATCCGCCACCCCAAACTACCCTTTACATGGAAAAATTTGCGAAAGTTTTGATTTTCTCAAAAATTACTATAACGATTTTGATTAAAATTATATTAAAGCCATTTATATCACAAATAAAATGTATATCTTGAATTTTCTTGGAATAGCTTCTGAAGACCCGTTTATTTTGGATGAATTTTGCGGAATTTTGCATAACTGGTAAACCGTGAGAGATAGGCAAAACGTACGTAACAAAAAATGTAGATCTCGTTAAAGCACACAAATTATGTTATATGCATTTTTTCGTGGCATTGACCGTTTTTGATATATTCCTTGTTATTGGTTTCAGTTTCAAAATACTTAAACTTTTCTCATACAGGAACTTGTCAATACGCAATACGCTCCACTTCATTCCTGTTTTTAAACTTTTTCCTCACTCTGCAAAATGCACTTACATGCTTGTATCAGGGTATACGATCAATGCTAACATACAAGTGCTTAACAGAAAATTAGAGGACAGGTGGGAGAAGAAACTAAGACGCAGTTATATTCAATTCACTACCAGGTTAATTAGGCTTATTTTCTGTACACATACAATGTACATAGTGTATAAAGATATTGTATTGGACCCAAAAATTCGATACCGAGATTTCACCGAAAATACATATTTTAGGACCGCCAGAATAAAAAAAAAAAAAAAATTAGAAAAATATCTATGTGTTTATGTGTGTGTGTCTTTGAGTATGAGTGTCGCCCTCCGTGGTGTAATGGTTACCATGCTAACTTCATATACCCAAGGTCGCGGGTTCAAACCCTGCGGAGGACGATGGATTTTTTCGGGTGTAAAAATCCTTACCAAGGGAAGTAAAGCCGTTGGTCCCATGTCGTAGAAAAAAACCCTCAAACCTGACAGAGAGGCCTCTGAGCAAAATTAAGCTGTCAGTTTGAATGGGACGCGTTCATAAATAACGCCATTCTTTTGTGTGTATGTGTGGGTGTCTTTGGACAGCATAGCTCAAAAACGAAACGTCCGTTAAATACCAAACTTAATATTTAAGTTCAGTATCTTCCAAGCACGCGACACGAAGATTTTCAATAAAATCCCCCACCCCTTTACAACTGCCCTTTACATGGAAGAATCTTCGAAAATTTTGATTTTCTCAAAAATTGCTCTAACGCTTTTGATTAAAATATCGTATATTAAAGACAACTAAAATGTATATATTAAATCTTGTGGGAATAGTCTCTGCAGACATCTTTATTCTGGATGAATTTTGCATAACTGGTAAACCGTAAGAGATAGAGAAAAACTTACTCCATTTGAAATGTAGAGATCGTTAAAACAAAAATTTATGTTATATACATTTTTTTCGTGGAGTTGGCAGTTTTTGAGTTATTCCTTATTATTGGTTTCAGCTTTAAAATACTATACTTTTCTCCTACGGGAATTGTCAACACCTGTCCATACAAACAAAGGAACTTCAATCACATAGCAACCAGCTTCTAAAAGATATGCCTACCACTTTAGCCTATGGTACTTTCCATCTACCTACAAGGAAATAAGTAATAAGATCCTTTCTGCTAATGTTTTCCTCCATTACCATTATGTAAATATAAGACTAAGCTTTCTAACAATAATGTATTGCAGAGATGTATAGAAAGTAAGTGAATGAATGGAGCACATCAGATTTTTACTTTCTCTACACGTATTATGTACATAGTGTATAGAGCAAGTATTGTAGTGCACCCAAAAGTTCGATATTGAGATTTCATCGGAAGTACATGTTTTGGGTACCCCTGAATCCAAAAAAAAGCACTTTTGGAAAAAGGTCCTGTGTGCGTGTGCGTGTGTGTGTGTGTCTGTGTGTCTGTGGACAGCATAACTCAAAAACGAAAAGACCGTTAAATATCAAACTTGGTATTACTTTTTTAACCACTAAAGTTATTATTATATAGGATCTTCAGATTCATTCGGTCTTTGCCGCCAATCGTTTGCCCACGTATGCAGTCAATGCTAGGTAGCGAGTTTATCACGCAGAGGACTAGCGAAAGATGAATAGACAGTGGGTGGATACCAACAGTTTCGAGGATGAAATGGGACCTGTGTCGTACCTTTCCAATAGTTACATTTCATTCTTGCAAAGGACTAGCGAACGATGAGTGAAAGTGAGGTAGATGTCAACAGTTTCGAGGTCACCTTAGTGAAACGATACTTATATCGCATCTTTCCAAAATATGCATTTGCAATTGCAGTATTTATGCTGATAGGCTAATTTATTCTTCTAGTTAGGAAGTAGCACTCAACCATGCAAATTCTGTGATCGGTGGTCACTTCCATCGCGCGTGAAAAGAACACACAAAATATCCCGGCAAAAAACAGTTCTGTACCACACATTACATCATCCTGTTTACAGAGTCCGCAATGCATGTAGTCCAAGGGTCAATTCCGCACCTCCTCTTTAAGACCAGGAGCTTGCGGAATTAAAAACGACGTCATGCTTTAAACCCACTGGCGGTAAAGATCGAAAAAATCCGTAGCCCTGGTGTGTGTGTGTGTGTGTGTGTGTGTGTGTGTGTGTGTGTGTGTGTGTGTAAATATTCCTCAAACTCCTGTCTTATTTTGTGATCGGCATTTATTTTGAAGTTTAATTTCTTCCATGGTTTTCACTAATTACAGAATTAATTTGCTTTAATAATAGTCGTGCCGATTTGCTTGTCGAAGTAGACTTTGCTAAACGACGGCACGATATGAACTTTCTGCAATGTGAAAGATATATATCTGTTGATATTCCACTCATTTCTTCGAATATTATATTTGTATTAAGAATATGATAGGGCATTACGAAAGTGGGATAAAAATAAACAAGTTTAATAAATCATTGTACAACAATTTTCTTATGGGGGAGGGTAAACGATATTAATTAAATTGTGAATGCAAATTCCTAAGCACCGGATAAGCCAGTTGGTTTTCTATTTCGGTTTTCTATTTAGCTCATTAAATACGCAATCTTTTCTATAAATGAGGAAAGCATTTTTAGTTTTGTATACACTTTTATTCCTTCAATAATGAAACTGGTATTCTTGCTCACAAATATTCACATATTTTCGTTTCCAATGGACAAATAATTTGACAATATTTAAAATGTGTGATGATTAAAAAAGAAACAATTTAGTCTACATACTCTAAACTTTCCCATGGAAAAATGACTGGCAATAGACGACCCACATAATCATTAACTTTTTAGCATTTAAGACGCTCTATTTGCACATTGCTTTACTGTTAACGTTCACATATATAATTTACAAATTCAACTATACATCATCACTGTGAGGTACGTCTTTGGTTGATATCTCTTCTGTCTTTGGTAAATATGAAGTTGTTCAGAAACATCCACGTATGTCTCTAAACCTGTGTGGACATTCTGAAGAACATTGGTGGAATTCTCCAATCTCTGCATGAATCAACTGATGATTAAGGAATATAAGTCGAAGCGAGAGGAGTATGGCAGGAATACACTTGATAATAATTCTATTCAACATCTATTGGTGGAGTTGTTTCCAGAATATGAGGTGACTGACAATAGGAAAAAGTAGAATAAAATGCTGGGAAATTCGTAACGATAAGTCGCTGCCAGCAAAATAGGAAACCATCCTTAAGAACATTGCGCCATCGATAAGGAGTACAAGTGGACAGAAGTAATAATAAGAAGCAGGACATCTATAATGTCATAAGCCAAGAAAGCATGAGCTAATGGAGTAACTGGAAACCTTCAATTACGGGGTAAGTGATAAAACCCGACAAGTAAATAAGACTAACTTAAAAAGAAAACATTAAAAGAAAAAAAAAAAAAAAGAAATATAACAAATGAGATAGATAAAAAGAAAAGATAACATAAATAAACAGCGGGAGTTTAGGAAATAAAGTAATAAATAGAATGAAATCGCTAATAAAACATAATCAAAACTACTTGAATAAAACCAGGTATGTAAAAAGGGAAATAAACGGACAGTTGAAATAATATCGGTTAAAAGTACGGAAGCTCATGACTCCAGCGCGAGGGAGCAGGACAGGTCGATAGCGAACAATGGAGATTGGTATTTCAAAGCCTAGAAGCTCAGAGCTGCAGACAATAAGTGGAAATACTCAGGCGAAATTCACGCTACAGCAAACACAGAATATGTAATCAGGCATGTTACTTATGTTAATAGCCGTAAGAACATAGCGAGGTGTCTAAAATGGTGAGACCCAATGAAAACGCGACAAAATATAAACATGCAACATATTCTCGGCCAGTAAAATCGGTGAAAGTAACCGAAATAGCAAAAGCCTAGGCACATCCTAGAAAATGGGCGGTTAATAGAGTCTTGTCTTGCCGTCAGAGTTCTGAAAAATACGGCGTTCACATCGTCACTTGAACGTCAGACACCGTGTGATGAACCCGCGTCCGATATAACTCGAAGAATAAAGATAGTTTGAAGTCCGCAATGTGAAGAATTTGATACACCTGAGAAGGAAATTAAAAGGGAGATTGGCGTGACGGTAAAGGTGAAATACTTCGCTTTATTTTGAACGGCTTTGAGCGAGGCTCGGCCCTGAAACAAATTCTTAGAACTTGAACGGCCAGGGGAACGTATGAAGTATCAAGTGCGGGATAGTAAAGGGCACTCAGGAAGAGAAACAAATAAGTGATGGCGTTTCTTTAAGGTTCCTCCCCGCAAATCCTGAGATGATCAAACCATTTCCAGAGCTAGCCGGCAACCCAACTTCCTCCTCGCCTTCCAAATCCACAACCAAAACTGCAACAGGGGGTATAGGATACATATTAACATAATCTTTTGTTCAAAAAAATTGGACAACAGAAATGACAAGGTACCATTCCAAAACAAAATTGAGCATCTTGAAAATATAGAAAAATATTATATGGACCCAATGCTTTGTGTGAAGTGTAGCATTATTTAGAATGGAAGGTTAGACGCTTCTACAAAGTGCGGAAAAGCCACTAAAATGTAGACATGGAGAAGAATGAAGCGTGTTAATGAAACCAAAATAAGTAATGTTGGAAAGAGTGGGTGAAGACAGAAAACGCTAAAAATGATAGGATAGAGGAAAATCGATTGGTTAGGACATTAGAACAGAGGAAACTGCTTGCAAAGTGATACGCGGGAAGAATGTTGAAGGAAAATAAGTTTAGGGATAAAAAATGAAATGAAGTTTTATTTATGGACACTCTTTAACTGTTGTAGTTCTCAGAGTGCCATTCTATACAGGGCGTGAATGACCGCTTAATTTTGTTCAAAGGCCTCTTTTATCAGGCTTGAGGTTCTTTTACGTACCGTAAATCTACGACACGGGACCAACGGCTTTACCTCCCTTCCAAAGGAAGCAATGCTAAGGATTTTTTCCGGCATAAAAGATGCTGAAAAATAGGTGTACATACATACATACATACATACATACATACATACATACATACATACATACATACATACATACATACATACATACATACATACATACATACATACATACATACATACATACATACATACATACATACATACATACATACATACATACATACATACATACATACATACATACATACATACATACATACATACATACATACATACATACATACATACATACATACATACATACATACATACATACATACATACATACATACATACATACATACATACATACATACATACATACATACATACATACATACATACATACATACATACATACATACATACATACATACATACATACATACATACATACATACATACATACATACATACATACATACATACATACATACATACATACATACATACATACATACATACATACATACATACATACATACATACATACATACATACATACATACATACATACATACATACATACATACATACATACATACATACATACATACATACATACATACATACATACATACATACATACATACATACATACATACATACATACATACATACATACATACATTACATACATGCATGCATACATAGATGAAAAACCTTATAACAGAAAAGATTTAATCTGATAATTTACTCCTTGAAAGTATGGAAATACAATATCGTGGAGAGAAGATAAAGGATCTTACTTATGGTTGATGTTTGAAATAAATATATACACTATTCAGTTTCTATTTATGGCAGGACCTCACACTTTAAGATAAAATATATGATTTTAATTACTTTTTTTATGTAGACTGAAATGTTTACTTCAAATCAGTGAAAGAAGGACGTTATGTATAATATTTTTAGATTTATATCCCTAAATGTATAGGGAAGTTTTGTGTGCCTTCCACCATGTTGGTGACTTTGATGCTTACTTTCCTAAAATTGCTTTCTGAAAACTGTTTCCCGAATGAACCCATGAACTAGAAGCAGTGCTTCAAATTTTTTTCTTTAACATTTTCATGAAAAATGTAATTAAAATCAACTTTATAAAAGTATGTTTATAATATCTACATTTCAATGAGACTAATAAATATTGTAGCTACAATATTAATCTGTAGAATTTTGTCTAATACATTCGTTAAAATATTAGCATTATGTAAATTATTAGGAAGTAGAAAAAAGTGCAATAAGCACATTCGAAGTTTCTAATGGCCTTTAATAACAAATATTTGATGACAATTAAATATATAGCAAGTTTGTTTCCATGCCATATTTTATATAACCCCCAACTGGAAAATGAAAAGATAAATATACCTAAATTTTCATGGTCAAAAATATAAGCATTTTATCTACACAGTCCTGTCATATAAAGGAACCAAAAAGTCAATACTGACTAAAGACCGTTCGGGGCTTACGAAGACGAGAGTTCTTACTGTCTATTGTCACTAGGGATTAAAACGCGTACTTCTAGTCAGAAACAAAGGATTGCATTGCAAGGGCCTTACCCCTCATCCCCCAAGCTAAGAAAAGACCACTTCCCGCGGGCAAGAATGTCACTAATTTTCTCTGTTTTGTACGATATATCTCACACGTATATAGACAGTGAATACAGAGAGACTCCTCAAGTTACCTCCAGGGCGCAAAACAGCGCCCAGTAAAAAGAATATCTGAATCGTGTCCATTTTCCACGGGCAACGCTCGGCCAGAGAGCGCTGCCAGCACGATGCATATAACACCAAAAATCTCCTTTCTTTTTGTGTTCGGGAATTCAAGATCGACCGTTTCTTCATGTTATTACTTTCTCCACTACAGGTAAGAAGAAGTATTACATTCCATCAAAAATGCACGTTTAGGAGAAGAAAAGTCATTCGATTGTGTCTATAAACACAATTTAATCAAATATTAAAAGTCACGCGTATACCAAACTTAGTATTTCAGTTCACTCTATATACTTATTATTTTCTAAATACGGTCAAGTAATTTTGATTAAAATGCATTAAATATGTACACTTGAGAAATAATGTATCTTGAATCTTCGGTATAAATCCTCTAAGTTTCCTTCAATTGGGATGTATTTATTCAGTGTAATTTTAGTAACAGAATATTACTTTAGAGCAACGCCAAATACTTAATGCAAGATATAATAAAAATATACATTTACATTTTATATGCTATGGTTGAGTAACTTGGTTTAATAAGTGCTTTGAATAGCAGAAGTAAGTCTGTGTTTCGTTATTATATAGCTTTAAAGACATGAAACTTATTTTTTTTTTTTTTTTTTTTGCGTCGACGCATAATTTCAGAAATCATTACAATTTCTGCTGTCATAGCTGTGATAGTAAGAATTACGTTTAAAATTATTGATATTCTTTTTACAAGCACTGAACTCTACAGAATATACAATTGTATATAAATAACACCGAAAGAATATAACAGTATAACAGTATAATTGGACAAGTAAGAAATTTAATGTATCAACTTCGAGCTTTTAGGCATGATTTTATGTAGTATTGAAAATTACATCATTTTGAGTTTAGCCAGCCCAAGAAACACTCGTTATGATGCCCATATACATCTCAGGGGTGTTTATTGTTAAGTACTTGTCATGAAAACAAATGAGTTTCTCCTTGTGCGTCATCAGCGATCCTGTGCTAGCTTTTAAGCTAAAGAGCAAAGGACAGCTGTCTACTCAAAGTCATGAGTCAGAGTGTTTCGAGCTTGTAAAGAGCGAAGCATATTTATTTCACCGTAACCACTAGTATCTTGTACTTATTATCTTAATCACCTTGCAATTATCCTGATAGTAAAATCTCAACAACTAATCAAATACACTTGCTGTTAAATGTAAAAATGTTTACTTTAATATTTCGAGTTAAAGACCGTAAATAAGACTATTTATCTCACTGCAAAAGAGATTTATTTTTATATAACTTTATCTGCAATTCTTTTGTAGTATACTCGCAGTACTCTTACCTCTGTTGCCTTTATGCGTTCCTTATCTACATTCTCAAGAACACTAAACACAATCGGTCAAAAAATCGAAAAAATATTTTTTTGCACTTAACGGATGTTAGAACCTTTGGATATTCATAGAAAGTCAATATTCACATGTAACTCTAGCCCCTTACTTCGAGCTCTGCAACCATTTAAAAATCGTATAATATATTTGTTTCCTAGTATACTATTTTATAAAACAGCGTATTCTTCAACAGCACATTAACTACGTCCAAAATGTTCCACACAAAATGTTTTTGTTTAAATACCATTACATTTTTCCAGAAAGTGCATAAGTATGTATAGTAGCTTTCCGCAGGACAAAATACATTCTTATACCAATGATAATTTTCATTTGAAAAAATAATTTGTACTAAGGATTACATTTTCTTATATGTTTATAAACAATTAACTCATTATGTTTATTCAAATATCTGTTCAGAATAATTTTGCTTGTGATTTCAAAGCTCCAACTGCGAAAATTACAACCAATTTTTTCAAACTATAAGACGCATCTATTTTCGTATCACATAGAACCTGAGCAATAATATCTACATTTTGGTTCGGTGTCGTTTCAAAACACGCTGCATATAGAAGGCAGAGTTAGTATCAGAGATATTTAAATAAAGACCAGCAATCTTCAGAACATTTTACCTTACTTTAATTCTGAGCTCAGGTTCAAATAAATCCTTAGCATCTAAAATCCTCTAAAAGAGTATAATACACAGTAAATAATAGATTCGTATGTAAACTAGATGATAGCAGATTCGTAGGAGTATCGATTAAATTTCCTCTCTGTGCTTTTCAATGAGCAACTACTTGGTGATATCTGGATGAGCGATTGGTAGCGCTGGTGCTATAAAAGTCAAACAACTACAGACAGGAACTCAGCATTGCACATGAGCAAATGTAAGCCACTTCAAATTGTATGGTGCATAAAATACTACAATATAGTTTATAATTTAATATTCAAGACTGTCTAAAACCCGTTAAAAGGTTCGCATATTTACTTCTTTTTCCCCCTTCACAAGATTGCTTCATTTAGCTTCGTTCCTTTAACATTCCTATTTGCAAAATAAAACTCCACTTTAAACATTTGAATCATAACTATTTTAAAACTGTCCCTAAAATCCCAAAATTATATTTGTGGTATTGAAAGTCATGCAACCGTTACTTCTTAGACTGTTGTATTTATTTAATCCGAATGGGATGTAAGGGAAAAAGTACTTGATCCTTTCCTCTGCTAATCCTTTAAGCCAGCAAATAAGACACAAATACACATAATGAATGTTTTAGTCCTCACGTGATTTTCTTTTTCTGTTTCTTTTAAGAAAAGCATTTTGTTCGACCAAAAGATATTCAAAAAAGGAGCTGGTCTGAAACCTGTTTCTGCGGAGAAAATAGACAACAGTCCAGAAAGAGAAAACAAGTCGGTCCTTGATTGCCAAAAACCTGCCGAAGATTTTTCGTTGTGTTATGCACGTTTCCTTTTTAAAGCATCGTATAACAAGGCTTATTTTGGGTTACTTCTAAAACTAAATTAATTATTGTGCTCAGAATCCCCCAAAACTTGAGCATATTGACCAACAGCTTTATGCACATATTCTTACTGGCTCAGTGTACTGAGTATTAAAACTGTGAATATTCTTAAATAATTAGAGTTGAATAACGTAAGAGTTCGTTTGAGTCTAAATGATAGGCATTCCGTTCCTTTTTTGCAAAACCCTTAAAACGTTGACAGTAAAATTAAGGTATAAAAAACAATTGAGATTATGACAATAGCATGATATGGTAGAATCATTCGTTACGTTACGTAAAAGGTTTTACTACGACATAAATTTTTGGCATCATCTTTGTAAACAGTATCATCAACACAATAGACAAACTGGAAGCTAAACACCTTATTATTTTGACTGCTCAGTCCTCGAAATTACTTATGTGCGCGTCACTTAGATTTCTGAACACAATAATCAGATGAAATGAACCTTGAGCTAGATGAGTTTCCTTGTTTATTGTGATCCTCGGAGCTTAATTACCTTCTCCTCTCTGACTCTGTACCTAATTGCTTTCTCCTCCTTTACTAATAACGTATCTATAACAAAATTCTAACTTATGCACTTTTAAATTATTCGTTTTTACTATATGAAACTATTTATCGCAATAATTTTACCAATTTCTCAATTGTTTCTTTGTAAATAAATTATTGATTTAATTTCACTTCCATAGAACTTTCGAAATTAATTTCTTAAAATAAATTTAAATCGTCATAAAGGTTGAAATGAAGTCTGCACTATTTTATTGTAAACCTTCGCGTATAATCAGTCAGAATGCTGTCTAATGGCATTGGTATTTTTACTTTCTCTACACGTACTATGTACATAGTGCATAGAAAAGGTATTGCATTCCACCCAAAAATTCGATAGAGATTTCACCGGAAATACATATTTTGGGTCCCCGTGAATTAAAAAAGAAAACATTTTTAGAAAAAGGCATGTGTGTGCGTGTGTGTCTCTGTCTGTGGAGAGCGTAGCTTAAAAGGGAAAGACCGTTGAATACCAAACTTGGTATTTAAGTTTAGTATCTTCCAAGGAGACAACACGACGATTTTCAAGAAAATCTCGCACCTTTAACTACCCTTTACAATTTTTATTTTCTCGAAAATGGCTCTAACGATATTTACCTGACAAATAAAATGTATATATTGAATTTTCTGGGAATAGCCTCTGGAGACTACTTTATTCTGGATGAATTTTACGGAATTTTGCTAAACTGTAAGAGATGGACAAAAAGTTACCACACAAAAATATAGAGCACGCTAAAACACACAATTTACGTTATGTACAGTTTTTTCGTGGAGTTGATTGTTTTTGAAATATTACTTGTTTTTCGTTTTAGCTTTGAAAAACGCATACTTTTCTCATACAGAAATTTTTCAACTCCTGTCCATACAAACAAAGGAGCTTCAGTCACATAGCAACGAGCTTTTGACTATCACTTTAACCTACTTTTGCTTCCACTTAAAAGGAAGCAAGCAATAAGACCATTTCTGCTGATTTTTTCTCGATTAGCAGGAAGTAAATAGAAGCCTAAACTTTCTATTAATAATTTGTTGTAAAGATGTAGAGAAAGTCATATGAATGGAACACACCAGGTTTTTTGCTTTAGTAAAGTAGCGCATGTTCAGAATTTTGGTTTTAGCTCTTACGGTAACTCAAGAGTAGACCACAAAAAGTCTCTATTGTTGTCTATGCTTGCGGCGTCATTAAAATCTCCAACATATCTGACACCGAGATGTAGCTAGAACGATGATGAAGATTGTTTCAGAATGAGCCTACGATGGATTTACAGTTAAATACTTGAAAATGCAACGTCTGCCTCTTTATTATTCACATTTAGTAAAACTCAGAACAATCACTAAGCACTTCCTAGGAGGCA
The DNA here is from genome assembly GCA_030762935.1 of Hymenopus coronatus. Lineage (NCBI taxonomy): Eukaryota > Metazoa > Arthropoda > Insecta > Mantodea > Hymenopodidae > Hymenopus > Hymenopus coronatus. The sequence goes on along the minus strand of CM060888.1, from coordinate 115,595,601 downwards.
GAGTTGTTGATGACGGTCTCCCAATGGCGTAGTAGATCTGCCGATTGCAGTCGCTTGGTGTGCGTTTGTTTCGCAATACAACGGAAATATTTTTCCGGTGCTGGGCGTTGGCAGCGTTTGAAGAAAGCTCTTGAAGCATCAGATGAGATGGGGGAGCTGAAGATGCTAACTAGCTTCCTTTAACAAGTGGTCCTGCCAGCTGCATCCCACTGCCGGTCCTAGTCGATAGAGAGCCTCTTCCAGTAGATGAGAACAGAGGAACAGGGTGTCTACCAAAACTTTATCCTCTTTATTTCAGAAAACACAGCCAATGTCAATTCCAGAAATTGTGAGATACTTTTAGTTTAACATGTTGGTCATATTAATAAAATATATAACACTTTGTAAAAGTTGTAAAAGTTTATGCTCAAATTTAAAGGTTCACAGTCGTGAGTTTCACTCTGACTACAAAATGCGAACTCCAAATCTTAAATCTGCATGTCATATATACATAACTTGAAAAGGTACCTCAATAACTATAATATGATACAAAAACTTGAAACGGTAAAGGAATAAGGAATAACAAGGAATATGTCGGAAATGGTTAACTTCACAAAAAAGGTTTTGATGTAACTTGAGTGTTTAATGAGATATATATTTTTATATAATAAGATTTTGCCTATCTCTGATAATTTGCGGTATTCAGAATGATAAGGACTTCAAAGGCTATTACCACAAAATTCAAGATATACATTGTATTTGTGACATAAATTCTTGAATATACAGTATTTAATCAAAGGGGTTGGAGCTACTTTTAAGAAAAATAGAAAATTCCGAAAAATGCTCCACGTAATGATAAATGCTAAACTTAAATACCATTCGTTTTTAGATATCTGTTCACGGGCACTCACACACATACACACACGGACCTATAACTTTATTTGTTTTAATCCAATGTCCTCAAAACATTTGTCTTTTTATTATTTGTTGAAATAAAATTAAACTACCTGCTAAATTTACCCTTTTCCGCCTTAAGACTCTTTATAAAGACAATTATGGTAAATAAGCATCACATTTTTATTTAGTTTAAAATAATTATTAATTTTTAAAGTTCCTGGTAACAGCATTTTGAACTTCGTAGTGGATTTTATTTTAATGGTTGGTATTACTATATGAGGCACGTATACTCACTTAAATTGGTTTATTATTGTTATTGTTAGTAGTAGTAGTAGTATTTGTATTATTATTATTATTATTATTATTATTATTATTACTGTCGGGGAGCTATCTAATACGATATAACACAAATTATGCGATTTTACGAATTTTTCTCTACACGTATTCCGCGCAGTGATTTTCCGTAATTTACGAAGTTTTACCACTTAAATTTCACATCACACCATATTCTCTTAACGTCGCGAAATTTATTCACTAACACTCTGCTCTTCAGCGCACTCTTCGGCGATATTCTATGGTAATTTTCGTTACTATGGCGTCTTTTTTACCTTTTCTACCGAGTCATAGTATGAGTAGTTAGAGAAGGTATTGTATACCATCCAAAAATTTGATACTGAGACCTCATCGGAAATAAATGCTCTGAAAGCCCCTGAATAATAAAAGCGTTTTTATACAAAGATCCACATGCGCATGTGTGTCTGAGTGTGTATTTCTGCGGTATATGTGTTTCTGTGAGCAGCATAACTCAACAACGAACATTCTGTTAAATACCAAATGTGGTGTGAATATTTAAGTTAGGTAGCTTCCAAAAATACAACACGAAGATTTTCAGGAGAATATTTTCAACCAAACTACCCTTTATATGAAAACATTTAGAAACCTTTTATTTTTATCAAAAATGACTACGATTTTGATTACATTTCGTATATTCATGATATCCACATGAAAAATAAAGTGTTTATCTTGACTTTCATGTGGAAAAGTTCTAATGTTTGTTTCAAAATCTATATAGCACTCAGCTCCAATATTCTGCTTAAAAGAGACAAACAATAAACAGTTTTCCAGCTGTAAATCAAGATGTTAGAAATGTTAATTCCGGACTGTAAATCATATTCCACATAATTAGCATCTATCAGATTTTATAGTTATCTGGAGAAATAATGGATATTTCACCAGTACCTGAAGACTTAGACAAAGAGAATCATTCTGCTTGTGAATAAATCAGATATAGTTAGTTTCAGTTTCAGCGAAACTGTGAATTTGTGCATAAACAGTCAAAGAATGGAATATCACAAAAGGTAAAATGTTGCTAAACAATAGAAGAGTGAATAGCTACATCGCAGCAATAGAGCGTATAATTAGTAAATCACAATTGCTTATATTTATGCCAGTGACCTATTTGTATGTTCTCACATGTGGAAATCTAAAGATCGATAGATTTAAATAGAGCATCGAAGTAACGAAACACACAAAGTTTCTACTTCTTTCCTTTAACTATATGCAGTATAAAGTTCACCTCTCAATTTAAATTCCGATTGTCTTGAAAAACGCTTGATGTGAAGACTTGCTCAGCGTGGGAAAAACGCCAAAAATCTCCCTGTACAAGGTCAGGAGAGCAGGGAATGTTGTTTCTGTTTAAAAACTGGCTACAGAAAAGAAACTGGAAGATACAGTCTTGTCAAAAAATGTGTAACGATGTCGCACAGAACTGACGGCAGAGATATGCAACCAAGTGACAATTATTTTCTGTTTCGACAAGTTAAAACTAAAATATCGGCTCTTGGTATGATTAAACTATTAATTACGAGATACAGAAGAGAGACGCATAATTAAGTGGCAAATTTTGTATTTCCACGTTAACATTAAACATTCCTGCTTCAAGAATTATTTTTCCCTTCATAAATTAATATGTACATTCAAAAGTCATTATTATTCAGTTTCAAGGCCAAAAGCATGAAGCATTCAACCAGTGAGAGATCTTCCTTAGCCTGATAGAAGAAAATATGATGTGTTCCATTCACATGACTTTCTCTAAATCTCTGCAACAAATTAATGTTAAAAAGCTTATGCTTCCATTTGCTTCATGCTAATCGAGAAAAAATAGCAGAAATAAGCTTATTACTTGCTTCCTTGTAGGTAGAAACGAAATAAGAGAGTACCATTGGTTAAAGTGATAGTCAAAAGCTGATTGCTGTTCCCAGGTTTCTTGGTTTGTATGGACAGGAGTTGACAAATTCCCGTATGAGAAAACTACAAGTTTTTAAAGCTGAAACCAAAAACAAGGAATAACTCGAAAACGATCAACTCCACGAAAAAAAATGTGTGTAACATAAATTGTGTGTTTTAACTGCTCTACATTTCTTGTGGGGTAAGTTTTTGTCCATCTCTTACGGTTTAGCAGTTATGCAAAATTCCGTAAAATTCATCCAGAATAAAGCAGTCTTCAGAGGCTATTCCCAGAAAATTCAAGCTATACATTTTATTAGACAGGTAATTTTCTTAAATATATGATAGTTTAATCAAAATCGTTAGAGCTATTTTTGAGAAAATCAAAATTTTTGAAAAAAATTCCATGTAAAGCATAGTTGAGGGTGGGGGAATTTTTCTCAAAATCTTCGTGTCACATCCCTGAAAGATACTAAACTGAAATACCAAGTTTGGTATTTTACCGACTTTTCGTTTTGAGTTATCGTGCTTACAGACACACACAAACACACACTTTTTTTTTCTTTTTTTTTTTTGGATACAGGTGGACTTAAAACATATATTTCCGGTGAAATCTCGGTATCGAATTTTTGGATGGGATACAGTACCTTCTCTATACAGTATATACATAGTACGTGTAGAGAAAGTAATATAAAGCAACCTAAAACATCCCAGATATAAACTCAAAACTGAGTTGTATAGCTACAGTATAGTTGTAGATTCTATGTTTTATTTCATATTGGCATATGTTTAAATTTCTAACTGTTAGTCACATCAAAATGAAGGTCCACATTCAATAAGCTTATTTAGCTAAAGGAAACCCAGTTATCTAAGAGCTTAAGTTCACTGTATTTTAAGAGATGTCGTTATCATGAAGAATCCAACATTTTAATGTAAATAATTATAACCATTGATGCTTTGTTGGAAAATATAGATTTTGAAATAATATTGAAGTAGGCAGCTGCCGAGTTATACGGAAGTGATCCAAATGAAATTATTCCTTTACAATGACGTCATGAGCAGCAAATATAATTAAATATTATTAAGAACATAATTTCCTACCCATGATTCATCTAAATTAATGTAGATAATTAATTATTGCCCCAAAACAGAGAAAAGTAGTTGTAATTCATTATTTTGACATAAAAACGAAGTAAACAGATGTTAGCAAAACTTGGCATGTGACGTCGTCACCAGCAGGATACGTTACATTTTATATAATTCTAAATTGTGCGTTTCACAGACGTGTTATAACGCAATGTATAATATACTATACTGTATGCCACTTAAATGATGGTATTTAAAAAACCTCGTTTATAAAATAAACGGCTAAGAAACAAGTGAGTGTTACTTTGCAAAACTGGATGTTCGCGAGATTCACACCTGCGATACCGAACTTTTAAAACATCGTTAATGAAATAATACAATTAATATTGTCTACACAAGAAATCATTGTTAGAATTGTAAAATGATTATTATAAGTATCCTTGAAAAGGTATATAATATGCAGTGTATTATTTATATTAATTAATTTTGAAAGCTTTGCTACCGACTTAGCGACGAGAAAAATAAAATAGAAGTAAACAATGATGCCCATATTTGGGAGATTTGAGAATATTTTTTGAGCTTCCATATGTAGAACATCTCAGAGGAGACATTCAAGAAATACCAAGGAATCTCCTCAATAAAGACCATAAAAACGCAGAATATTATGTGACATTTGAATCTAGGAAATTAGGAATCTCTAAGAATAATTTATTGTACTTATTTAACCTATATGTGAAATCATTAAAAGAAAATATAAGTGTCAAACTGGGGCACCTAACTATAAAAATCTGCTGTGTTCCATTCACATGACTTTCTCTACATCTCTGCAACAAATTATTGTTAAAAAGCTAATACTTATATTTACTTCATGCTTATCCAGAAAAAAATAGCAGAAAAAGTCTTATTACTTGCTTTCTTGTAAGTAAAAGCGAAATAAGGGAGTACCATAGGTTAAAGTGAGAGTTAAAGCCTGATTGCTATGTGACTGAAGTTCCTTTGTTTGCATGGCCACGAGTTGACAAATTCCTGTGTGAGAAAACTAAGTTTTTTAAAGCCGAAACAAAAACAAGGAATATCTCATAACGATCAAGTGAATGGAGCACAGCAGATTTTTTTTCTATCTAATTCACTTATCAAGATAAAGAAATGGTTTTATTAAGATACTATTTTCTTTTTAAAATGCAATACAAAATGCAATATCCTAATTTACAGTCAAATTCTTTAAAAACCTGTCGCTATTCGATGGAATTGAAATTCCATTCTCTTTGCTTGACCAGGATGAGAAACTATGAATAACAACTCTCGATTTGAGAAAAATATTGGAAAACTGAAACTTATACCACTCGATATCTTAGAAATGCTTTTAGCTTCATAACAAAAATGTATTTAGTATAAATTGTATATTTTGACGACATATACATTTTTTTGTGGAATAAGTTTTTGTTTATCTTTTACGGTTTACCAGTTAACCAAAGGTCATTAAAAATGAAGTGGGCTTCAGAACTATTCCCAGAAAGTTCCAGATGTACGCTTTATCATATAAGTCCTTAATATGGTATTTTAATCAAGATCACTGCAGTGATTTTTGATAAAATCGCAATTTTTAAAGTGTTCCACGTGCAGGCTAGCATGGTATGGGAAAAAGCTTTTAAAACTCCTCACATCGCATCCTTGGAAGATCCTGGATTTAAATATCAATTTTGGTATTTAGCCAACTTTTCGTTTTTGAGTTATGCTTCTCACAAACCATAGAAACACACACACACAGACATGATCCTTTTTACTTTCTCTTGATGTACTATGTACATAGTGTATACAGAGGGTATTGCACTCCAACCAAAAATTCGACACGAGATTTCACCGGAAATATATGTTTTAGGGTATCCTGTATCCAAAAAACATTTGTCGAAAAAGGTCCGTGCGTATGTGTGTATGTGTGTGTGGATAGTATAACTCAAAAACGAAAAGACCATTGATTACCAAACCTGGTATTTAAGTTTGTATATTCCAAGGATGCGACACGAATATTTTCTAGATAATCCCCACTACAATTTTCATGGAATTTTTTTCTCGAAAAATTGTATTTCCTCAAAAATGGCTCTAACGATTTGGATTAAAATATCGTATATTAAACATATTTTCCTGACAAATAATATGTATATCTTGAATTTTCTGGGAATAGCCTCTGAAGACTGCTTTATATTGGATGAATTATACGGAATTTTGTATAACTGGTAAACCGTAAGAGATAGGCAAAATCTTACATGATAAAAAATATAGATCTCGTTAAAACACACATTTTATGTTATATATTTTTTTTCGTACAGTTGACCGTTTTCAGATATTCGTTGTTATTGATTTTAGTTTTAAAATACGTATACTTTACTCATACAAGTATTTGCCAACTCTTGTCCATACAAACAAAGGAACTTCAATCAATAGCAACCAGATTTTAAAAAATTTGACTATTGAATTAGCCTAATGTATTTGCCTTTTACTTAGGAGGAAGCATGTGACAAGACTGCCAATATTTTCTCAATTAGCATTAAGTAAATAGAAGAATAAGTTTTTTTTTAATAATAATTTGTTGCAAAGATGTAAAGAAAGTCATCTGTATGGAACACATAAGATTTATATATATATATATATATATATATATATATATTTATCAGGGAGCTAAAACAGTATTTCCAGCGATGTCGGTATCGAATTTTTGGGTGTAAGGCAATGCACTTACTATGTACGAAGTAGAAAAAGAATAGATGGTGAATAGACAAAGCTACATGACACCGGATATTTTAAATACTTTTGGAACAGCCTATGTCTGCAACACCCGCAGAATCACGATTGGAGTCAGCGCATATTAAAAGAACTTCTGTATTCGAAGGGCCTCGAGTGCTGCACACTGGAGGTCAGCACATGTGAAAACAAGGCGGTGCCACACAAAATGTATAATGCAACGTGCCGTGCCCAGTTCTTTTCTAATTATAGCTACCTCCATAGATTTAGGGCTTCACATCGACAAAAACTGTAATAGCATTGAATTTAATTCAGTGACAGGACTTAGTTAATTATAAACGCTACAAAAATGTATGATACGACAAACGTTAAGGGGTGACTTGGGATTCGCTTGAATGAGAATAATAGAAGGTATCATATCAGTCATATGAAAATCCTGAGAAAAAGTTCCCCGGCTCCTAAACCGAGCAGTTAATTTTTACTTTCTCTAGCTGGCATGTTGTTTTACTACAATTATTTTATTACTAAAAGTTTGTACACTTATGGTTATTTTTCAACATAATCACCGAAAACATTGAGTCATTTATTGTACCTGTGCACAAGCTTTGCAATACCCGCTTCAAAAAATGTTGCCACCAATGATTTCAAATGAACATTACGTCGATTTGAACATCTACCTTACGACTTTGCGAAGAGCCATTCAAAATAAACGAAGAGGAATGCTGACTTTAGGAATTGTGTTGATCCATGACAACGCTCGTTCACACACTGCTGGCACAACCCATCGGTTCCTTGAACAATTTCAATAGGACATTTTCGATCATCCGCCGTACAGATCTGACCTGGCACCCAAGGACTTTTACCTTTTCCCTGTACTGAAGATGTGGCTAGGAGGGCAGAACTTTCAAACCAACGAAGATCTTCAAAACTGCATTTCACTCAACATTTCCAGGTTGAGATTTCACTAGAAATATATGTTTTGGGGTCCTCCGAGTCCGAAAGAAGCATTATTAGAAAAAAAATCTGATGTGTTACGCTCACATAAATTTCTCTAGCTGCTCTACAATCTTCTTACAAAAGATCGCTTATTTGCTTTGTCAGGAGTAGGATAAAAGAAAAACAGACTTCCTGTATGAGAAAAGTATAAGTACTTTACAATTGAAACCAACAACAAGGAATATCTCGGAAACGGTCACCTCCACAACAAAAACATAACGGATATAAATTGTGTGTTTTGACGAGATCTACATTTTTTATGTTGTAAGTTTTTGTCTATCTCTTATGGTTTAGCAGTTAAGCAAAATTTTCAAAAATTCGTCCAGAATAAAGAGGTCTTCAGAGGCTATTCTCAGAAAATACAAGATGTACATTTTATTTGGAATGTAAACATATATAATATACGGGATTTTAATCAAAATCATTAGAGCCACTTTTGTGAAAATTAAAATTTTCAAAAATATTGTTGTGTAAAGGATAGTTTATGGTGTTTATTTTGTTTCTTGTTTTTTGTTTTGTTTTGTTTTCGCGTCTGTTGAATATACCTAAATACCAGGTTTAGTATTTAACGGTATTTTCGTTTTTGAGCTATGCTGTCCACAGTCATACACACGGACCTTTTTCTGAAAATGCTTTTTTTTTTTTTTTTGCATTCAGGGAGTCCTAAAACATCTATTCGGTGAAATCTCGGTATCAAATTTTTGGGTGGAATACAATACTTCCTCTTTACACTTTGTACATTAGTACGTAAAAAGAAAGTAAAAAGGTCTGTGTGTGTGTGTGTGTGTGTGTGTGTGTGTGTGTGTGTGTGTGCGTATGTGGACAGTAAAAAATCACAACTGGCCTCGTCGGAAAATCTTCAACAGCCACACGGGCGCTCTGATTACGGACAGTATCTCATCGTCTCATCACAGATAGTTGTGCTGAAAAATAAACAATGAATCCATAGTGTCGCATCAATGAACGGAAGGAAATCTATCCCGAGTCGAAAAAACGGCGGCAAACGCCTTTTACGGCGCCAGAAGTTAACGCAGACTAGCTGCTCAGTGAAGAGCAGTTTCGCACTGGATTTCGTTTCCTCACCTCCAGTCAGAAAGATTGTCCAAGTACTGCTAGAAACAGCGTTCCAAAAACGGTGTACGCAGAGAAGTACAGGGGATGGCAACGTTGTCTACGAATAAGCAGGACGAGACACTTGGGAGAACACATTGCGATATAGGATTAATCACTATAGCAAATAGTGTAACGCTTAATACTGATCCCTGGGATACACCGCTTACTTGAATAAAGGAATTCTAAAAATCCGAGTCCACTTTTACTCGAAAAACGGAGTCTTTCATAAACTCCAGAATGAGTAATGGTAAGCGTCTACTTATATTCCAGTTGTGGAGGGAGCGTAAGGTCCCTGCTCGCCAACACGTATCTTAAGCCTTCTCAGGGTAAAAAAAAAATATTCCAACAGTTTGACAGTTCTTACGAAACCAGTTCAATCTGCGTCAATATGGATACAAGGTGCTCAGACAATGTCTGATGCCTTCAAAAACCGCACTGGTTGTTGGTCATGATATTTTGGGATTCCAGCCACCACGTCAATGGTCCATTGGCCAAGCGTTCCATCGCCTTGCAGACGCAACTGGTGAGGGAAATAGGACGATAGCTGGATGGAAGATGTTGATCTTTTCCAGGATTCAAAATGGATATGATGATAGCTTCCCGCCGCTTTTCCCAAAAAATGGCGTCAACCCAAACACGATTATAGAGCTGGAGCAGCAAAACCTTTATCTTCAATGGAGAGATGCTGCAACATCTTGACGTGGATTGCTTCTGGGCCTGGTGCAGAGTTACGCGAATTTGAAAGCGCGTGGCCATTGTGAAGATGCGGTCATAGTTTTCAAGGTTTCTTGATCGAAAGATCATCCTTTGAGATTCCACCTTAGCCTCAATTGCTAGAAACACAGACAAATAATTGTATGAGCTAGAAACTCGAGTGAAAGCGCCGTCTAGTTACCCACGTAAAACGCATCAACAAAAGTACCCGCTGTGTGTTCAGACCGGCGATTTGCAAATGAGTCGATTTTCCGGTCACATGCCTTAGTTTATCCTATACAACAGAGGAAGGTGTATATCGATTAAAGGAAGTTATAAAATTACTCCATAATATATTTTTGTTATCCTCAATAACCAGTATACATTTTGTACGCATCTTCGTATAGTGTATTAGGTTACTGAGTGTAGGGCGACCCTGGAAAAACCGGAGAGCACGTCTGCGAGCACGAATGGCATTCTGGCATTCATCTAAGCACCACAGAACTGGAAATCGATGGGTTCGGAATACACTGCTCAGAAGCAGTAAGAATTGTCTCAGTGAAGAGGATGACCAATAGATCCACAGATGCTTGCCAAACAGCCAAACGTGAGTAAAGGTTCCAGTTGCCTTGATCTAAGCGTCATCTAGAGATCAATCAAACATGGAAAGTGGTCACTATAACGTAAATCAGAGATAATATTCCAACTTAAAGATACTGGTGAATTTTGGTGAACAAACTGCTATATCCAAATAGGAGAAACTATTAAAGGCGCCAGAAAGAAATGTCTCTCCGGTTTCAGGAGAGCCAAGTCATGATCGTTAAGGAAATCGACGGTTAGCGGACTTTCGCACAAGACCGAGGTGAGCCCCAAAGTGGATGTTGGGAATTCACGTCGCCTACCACAAGTCATTAAAAGCAGTTGGCGAAAGGGCAGCAGATGGAGGCAGATACTATATACTACAAATGGTGAAGCTGTGGATGGCAGCCTAAGCCTTACTTACACTGTGTGAAGCCGAAATGGACATTTGCTTTATCCACTGAATGAGAAGAAGCAATTTTTATTTGCCTCTTGACAGAAAATTTATTTTATGCCTGCATATCATAGGTCCATTTTTAGATGTTACTCATTATTCATCATTTTAGCTCTTTCTAAAGTATTTTGCTGTTCTAACTAGTTGAACTTGATATCAATTATAATGTTCTTTGTACGCAACTGGGTAGTTAGAGATTTGAAGAAAGATGTAGTATGCCATGTCATTATTAGTCATTGTTAAATGATTATTTTATTAAGCGAATATATGTAATTATCGCTTGACATTCGTTTTCATTCCGGAAGGAACAAGGTGGGCTCAAATTAGTTTTTCTGGTTTGCAGAAACTTATGTTACGACTCCTGTGTGTTAAACCATTGGCAAGCCTTGTTGTAAATCTGAAATACATCGTTTACTAGCATGTAATGCAATAGCATTTCTATTATAACACACAGCAGAATGAGATTTAAAATAATATATCACTTTTATCCATGCTTGTTCTAAAATCCTGATTTAGAGGTCCACGTTACAAAGTTTGAGCGTTATCTGATTTCAGGTCATGCTTCATGGAAGAGGATAGAATTACTTTTGAGTTAGAGCTTGTGTATGTCTATATGAGAGACAGAGACAGAAAGAGAGAGCATATTCCACATTGATAGGTGCTAATGTAATGCAAAAACAGAACAAAGCAGTACCAAAACTGGTGTATATGTAACATACCATCGTACTTGCGATACAATTGCCAAGGGGAAACACAGGACCAAACTCAATTGGTGTTTGCATGACAAGTTGTTGCAATTATAGAAGATGTGACGCCGGAGCTAAACTTAGAGAGCTTGTGTAAAATGGAATTATGTATCTGCTTAAAATCAGTAGTGCCAAGTAATAAAATTGCACGTTGTGAAAATCATTCAGTGTTATATTTGTTTCCCTTCACCATTTTGCTCTCCTTGAGATCTAGTAAGCTGAATACCCGAAGGCTGCTATGTATTCTTCATAGGATGTAGAGGGTGAAAGATAATTCAGATAAAACTTGGAATCAGTGAGAGGCAAACATTTTACTTAACTTATAGTGTGAAAAAGCGAGAGGCTGGGGGTGGGGCCTGTTATGATGACTGCACACGAGAACAAAACAGCGGTTCAGTGTGATTAAAGAGAACGGGATAGGGCACCACCAGAGAGGGGAATAAGGTAAGAGGATACACCGGGAGGCTGGAACCAGGAGCGAAGGCACAGCAATGACAAAGGTCTCTATTGTTTCCACATTGAAGCACCCAAAGTCGGACAGTCAGACCGGGGTCCCGTCCCATTCATGGTTCAATGCCCTCGCCGGAGTGGTGCTCATTCCGGCAACCAGATAAAGTCGGGGGATGAATATAGTATCTTTGAGCATTCATTCCCTGCAATGCCGCATCGAGCACCGAACTTCCAACCCTGAAAGAAACCAACGGGATGAAGGATGAATGAAATGAAATGGTAAGGTCATGAAGGGACAGGTAATTCTGGGGATAAAAAAAGAAACACAACATTGGCCTAGTGACCCGGGAAACCTCCGAAAAGCCCATGGAGTCGGGTAGATCAGCCACAGAATCACACCCGCGACTTCCCGAATTCGGGCCACAAACAAAACCACCAGAGACATCCCGCTTGATAGCGTAACCAAGACTGGAGTCTGTAAATGAATGATATCGGACTGAGAAAATCTGTGAATTTGGAGAATGCAGAAAAACAGAATTATTATGAAATCAATATTCACTACCTCAATTTCTTCATCCCACTTGGGAGATGAAGACCAACCAAGCAGTTTATAACTTCGGATGCTGGGTGTCATCACATATCAATAAAGAAGGTTAATTTCTATGGAGATTGGAAGAGGGTGGGTAATGCACATAAGAAAGAGACTTCTACTGTTCTTATAGGTCGGAGCACTGTATATATTCAAGGCTAAATTTGTTATCTATTTCATTTTAATTCATTCTTCATTTTTTCTGTATCTCTCTAGTCTGCATTGAGCAAAAGTATTGGATATTTAATTATGCATTCTTATTATGAGGTTGCAGGGACAGGAAAAGACTGTACTACCATCAGTTTCATGTGACAGTTGTGTTTTAGAAGTGCAGTATGAAATTGTTTTACAGTAATAGTCCTTTTGTAACTACTACTTAGCATTATTTTCCTCTGATACTGCACCAATATAAGTGTAAGTGGTTTTACGATCACCAGTATACAACTGTACAAACTATTACGAAACATACTTGGCTACTTATATGACTATTGATGAGCCAAGACGCCAGAACGGTATGAACGGCCAGAAGGTAGGCTCGCGGACTCCTCTCTCCGTTGCTAAGGTCAGGAGATGATCCGGGTACTCGTCGTGACTAGCCCGAGTTGCCGGGTGCCTAACGTGGTAATATTAGAGGCAGTAATGAGAATGCTCGTTTGCACATGTCAGTGTCAGTTTGTCCAGTGTATTCGTTATCCAATGATTTAAATATCAATAAAAGTTAATGAAATATTCAGCGTATTAAAAACAGCAGATTTGTGCCGCACAGGCCAATCACAGGAAATTTGAGATCTACATTTCATTTGTCAAGTAAAATATCTTTAATATCTATATAATGTTAACCAAAATCGCTAGTAATTTTTGAGAAAATCAAAATTTTCGAAACATTTCCTATGTAAATAGGTTGATTTCCTTCATAGTGTGGTTTACTTGAAAATAGTATATGCAAATAGAACGAAGATTGACCAGGACAACTAGCTTTATTAAATTAAAGAAGAAGAAACAACTACGAGCAAGAGTGCAGAACTCAAGGGATCGATCTGTAGTTGAATATAGTATACTGAAAGAAAATGGGGAGCAAGTTCCTGTTTGTGTAAAGTCATACACCCACATGTGCGCGCGGTTTCTACTTTCTGTACATGTACTATGTAGTAGGTATTGCATACCACCCAAAAATTCGATGTCGAGATTTAACGGAAATATGTGTATTGAGGTCCCCTAAATAAAAAAAAAGCAAACATTTTTAGAAAAAGATCTGTCTGTGCGTCTAAGTGTGAAACTAACATAGCTCAAAAACGAAGAGGTGGTTTATTACCAAACTTAACATTTAATTTCAGCATCTTCCAAAGATGCGACAGGATGGTTTTCAAAAATATGCCTCCACCAAAACTGCCCTTCACATGGGATAATTTTAAAAAAATTATTATCTCAAATTTGGTTCTAACGATTTTGATAAAATATTATGTATTTAAGATATTTGTATGAATGACAACTGAAATCTACATCTTGAATTTTCTGAGAGCCACTGAAAGTTTCTTCATTCTAGATGAAGTTAATATAACTGATAAACCGTAGGAGATAGATAAAAATTACTACACAAAAAAGTGTATATGTTGCTAAAACACACAATTTATTTCATAATATTTTTGTAAAGTTCACCATTTCTAAGATGTTCCTGTTACTGATTTCAATAATAAAATGCTCAAAATTTTCTTAAAGGGAAGTCCTCCTTGGTTTCATACCTCTTTTGTTTTAATCCTGACCATACAAGCAGAACCGAACTGCATCACATAGCGAGCAGCTTCTAAAAGATTTGATTAGCCGGTTGTGCACTCCCTTATTCACCTTCTACTTATAAGGAAGCATGTAATAAGATAAGTCCTGCTAATATTTATCTCAATGTCATGCAGATAAAAGAATAATATTATGTAAGAATAATTTGTTTGCAGAACCGGTAGAGAAAGTCATGTGAATGTAACACATCAGATTTTTCTTTGTAAAATTTATTTAGGGAAACAATGAACTTTCAGCATAATTGCAGTGAAGGTTAGGTAAGTTTCGAAGTTTTTAAGTTTTTGGTGTGATACACTATCTGTGATACAGTCACGGAACTGTAAATAGCTATTATGGAAACACGAAACTGTTGTGTAGTTGTTTTTGGCAACCCTAAACTCTGACGGACCCGTGATAGACGGTAACTAATCTTGCCTTTGCTAATTGTGGATACTCAAGCTGGACTTGCACAATGCGGACAAACGCACTTTATACGCTTGAGTAAACATTAATATTATGGAGGTGGTGTAGAACTTGGAATGTTTGGGAAGCCAATTATTTTCACACGTAGAGATAGCAATTCGGAGTTATTTCAAAATGGCTAAGTTACTACCAGTTTGCTGATTAACGGCCCGAAACAGGACCCCATAAAAATATTTCCCGGGAATCCTGGTGCACGTTTTCAGCACCTTTCTACTAATGCAGATGCTTGGCTAGGATATCTGCTCCATGCAACTCTAGCCCTCTAAAGCTACCGACAGAGCCTGCACTAACTACGAGAGCGCTTCACTTCTGTCAGAGGCTAGTTAGCACTGATAAAAAATCTGATGTGTTCCATTCACATGACTTTCTCTACTTATCTGCAACAAATTATTGTTAAAAAGCTTATGCAACTTATTACTTCATGCTAATTGAGAAAAAAATAGCAGAAATAGTCTTATTACTTGCTTCCATGCAAGTAGGAGAGAAATAAGGGAGTAGCACAGGCTAAATTATTAGTCAAAATCTGGTTGCCCTGTGACTGAAGTTCCTTTGTTTGTATGTTCAAGAGTGACAAAGTATAAGTATTTTAAAGCTGAAACCAAATACAAGGAATGTGCCATAAACGATCACATCCACGAAAAAAATTATATATTAAATAAATTGTGTGTTTTATCGTGATCTACATTTTTGTATAGTAATTTTGTCTATCTCTTATGGTTTACCAGTTATGTAAAACTCAATAAAAATCATCCACAATAAAGAGGTCTTTAAAGCTTATTTACAAAAAATTAAAGATATACATTTTATTTGGCGTGTAAAAACCTTAAATATAAGCGATTTTAATCAAAATCGTTAGAGCCATTTTTGAGAAAATCAAACTTTTCAAATTTTTCGAAGTAAAGGGTAGTTTGGGGTGGGGGGATTCTTTTGAATATCTTTGAGTCGCATACCTGCAAGATACCAAACTTAAATACCAAGTTTGGTATTCAACGGTTTTTCGTTTTTGAACTATGCTGCTCACAGACACACATACGCATACACGGACCTTTTTCTAAAAAAAAATTTTTGGGATTCAGGGGGACCCAAAACATGTATTTCCGGTGAAATTCCGGTATCGAATTTCTCTATACACTAGGTATATATTACGTGTAGAGAATTAAAAATGTAGATGTATAAAAAACTCTCAATTGCAGTAACGAAGCAGATGGTCCTAGCAATGTCAGTGTGGCTCTAGTATACAATTAGCTAATTTCCTCTCAGCGTATCACAAGTAGGACTTAAACAACAAGAGAACAATAGGAGCAGCTGGACCGATACGGAAGCCGTACTCGTCTAATAGTCATGTCTGACCTACCCAGATTACCGTCTTCCATTGAGGCTTTTATTTTTATTGTTATAGCTCATTCTTTATATGGCAGCATCCTTTATCTTTCTTTCGGCCTTTCCTTGCTAGATATCGTGCAGAAGCTTTAAAACTACTACTGTTTTACTTCCAGAAGTAACTACACAGTAGTACTAAAGTAAGCTCCACAGGACTATATTGCATAGAAACTATGATTTGAATAGTTATTTTTAGGCTGATTCCAAAGAAATGTACACACCAGGCAAATCATAAATTTCGATATTCTTTCCATTAAACAGTAGTTTGGGTGCGGGCATTTTCCGCAAAATCCTCGTATCGTATCCTTGGAAGATACTAAACTTAAATACTAAGTTTGGTATGTTACTGATTTTTCGTTTTTGATTTATCGTGATCTCAGAAATATGAACACACGCACGCACGTACACCTCACCACGGACATTATTACAGAAATTTTATTTTTTATGCGGGGGCGAAAACGTGTATTTTTTGTGAAATCTTGGTAATGAACTTTTGGGTGGAATGCAATACTTTCTCTAACTATGCACTAAGTAGAGAAAGTAAAATGTGTTGCACAACTCATAATGTGTAGAAAACCTCATATTACAATTTTATAAAGCGTATTTATTTCAAACGAACCTGAGCCTTTAGCGGTATATGCATGACAAATCTCATCATTTTTTGGTATATTCATTTCTGTTTTTATTACAGTAAAAGTCTTATTGGTCCTTTGATCCTTAAAAATAAAATGTTGTTGTGGTTATTCTAAATGTATGACACACTTGTCTTGCAGATTGTGTAATACAATCAAATGGTATCTGGTTCTCGAAAGGTCCGAGGTCCAATTAATGAAGAACTAGTTGAAAACTTTAAGTGCATAAACGTAAACATACTAAGGAAACAAGTGCATGCTAAATTGTTTTAGCTTACCTTCTCTTATTTTGAAGTAACTACATTTTTGTGTGCAGTATTTAAAGCAATAGAACAAGTGCCAGGTCAATCAATCCACAAATCCATTCGATATACTTTATTATTATTATTATTATTATTATTATTATTATTATTATTATTACTATTATTATTATTATTATTATTATACCTGCAAAACAGCCAAACAAGCCATGCTTGCCTCTTATTTTTTAAAAATAATAAGTAACTGTATTCTGATTTACAGAAAAAGGGGGTATGACATGATATACGTTGTAACTCTTTAAATTTTGTAATTCATTTGGGCACTTTTTATAAAATTGTGTATTTTGAATGCCTTCAACGTACATGTCCTCTTAAATACTCGTATGAAAATTGGTATAGGTTTCCAAGCGAACATACAACCCACACAGATACGTAAATGCAATAAACGCACCTGCGCACACGCGCGCGCGCACACACACACATATGACCGTACCGAATTTCACTCACACTATTTTTGTATACTAGAGTTTCAGTAGGTGCATTTCCCATACGAGCATTGTATATGGAATGCAGTTCATAAGAACCCACGATAATGATATTTAGGCTATAATTTTAATATATAAAACCTCACATTTTATGACAAGCAGCTAACTTCCAAAATAATGATGTCTTTTTTCGGATCATGGTTATATTTAATCTGCATTTCGTCATATGCTAGTAATGGATATTCGAACTCTTATTCCAATCGACTTTTACAGTAACTGAAGTCGGTTTATCGATGGCCCAGTAATGAAAGATACTTGTAAGAAAAGAAGCATTTCTGTTAGTGTGTATACTTTCAGGTATATGACAATCACATACTTGATAATTTGTCGCACAGATTCTTTATGAATATTAAATATTTTAATGCAACTAAAGTTTAAAAATCTGATGTGTTCCATTCACATTACTTTCTCTACATCTGTGCAACAAATTATTGTTAAAAAACCCATGCTTCTATTAACTTCATGCTAATTGAGAAAAAATTAGCAGAAATAGTCTTATAACTTGCTGTCTTGTAATAATCTTGAAATAAGGGAGTACCATAGGTTAAAGTGATTGTCATAAGCTGGTTGCAGTGTGACTGAAGCTCCTTTATTTGTATGGTCAATAGTTGACAAATTCCTGTATGAAAAAAGTATCAGTTTTTTAAAGCTTAAACTATAAATAAGGAATATATAGAAAACGAGCAACACCACGAAAAAAATATATAATATAAATTGTGTGTTTTAACGTACTCTACATGTTTTTTGTGGTAAGTTTTTGTCCAACTCTTATGGTTTAGCAGTTATGCAAAATTCCTTAAAATGCATCGAGGATAAAATAGTCTTCAGAGGTTATTCCCAGAAAATTCAGAATAAACGTTTTATTTGTCAGGTAAATATCTTTAATATACCATATTTTAATCAAAATCGTTAGAGCCATTTTTGAGATAATCAAAATTTTTGAAAAAATCCATCCATGTAAGGGGTGGTTTTGAGTGGGAGGATTTTCTTGAAAAGCTTCGTATCGTATTCTTGGATGATACCAAACTTAAATACCAAAGTTAGCATTTAACGGTCTATTGGTTTTTTAGCTATGCTGCCTACAGACACACACACGGATATTTTTCTAACAATGTTTTTTTTTTTTTTTTTGGATTCAGGGGGACACAAAAACACGTATTTCCGACGAAATCTCGGTATCGAATTTTTGGGTGCGCCATAATACCTTCTCCATACACTATGTACATAGTACGTATAGATAAAGTAATGAATATGAGAGAGAATTAGAAATATTTTCGTAAAAGAAAACATACAAATAAATAGTAATTTACAAAGAATGGATAACTCTCGCATTCCATTATAATCATACAAATATAAACCTTTAGACTATAGAACAATAGGAAATCCAGTAAAAAATGGGAAGAAATATAAGGCCGAAACAGCAGAATTCCCCTAAACCATGAAGAATTGATGATGATAAATATGATGCAATTAGCATTATAATTATACTACTTACCCTCTTGATGAATGCAACAATGATAATTGGTAAATTCCATTTGTTCCAAGCAGATTTACTGGGAGTAGTTTTCCCTCTTGGCCTTTACTCAACATTCGTAAGCGTGCTTTCACACAATCTGTATACTATGTTAATTAAGGTGCCTCGAACTTACGCCTACACACATGTAACAATTGTTGCCAATATAGCTCAAGTGATTAGAGTAACCACACGGAAACCGAAGATCCGTGGTTCAATTCCCGTTTACGGTATTGAATTTTTCAGTCTGGTTTTACCTTTCCATCCGCATACATTTAAAGATCAATGAGACTGTAAAGGACATCTCAGGTTAGCTGGACCAAATTTCAGATATATTTTATTCTTCACGCGAATTTCTCCTGCTTGTGATAATTGAATCATATTATCGAATGATCATTTTCAG
Source organism: Hymenopus coronatus (assembly GCA_030762935.1). Taxonomy (NCBI): domain Eukaryota; kingdom Metazoa; phylum Arthropoda; class Insecta; order Mantodea; family Hymenopodidae; genus Hymenopus; species Hymenopus coronatus. The sequence goes on along the minus strand of CM060888.1, from coordinate 115,576,068 downwards.
ATATTAAAAATGAGCATACTATTCATGTTGAGCAATGCGGAAATTTTAAATTATCAAATTATCTGTTAGTTAACGACGCTGCCAGTTGCCAGGATCATATCAGCAACGCCAGTATACCGAAATTGCGTCCCGCAGGACTCTTTTACATACCGGTAAATCTACTGACATGAGGCTGTCGCTTTTAAGCAAACCGTCTTAAAAACCATCGGTCTGAACCGGGTTTGAAGCCACGACATTAACATCAAAAGAGGCCAGCGCCAAAGCAATTGAGCTACCCAGACCGACTTGCAAAGTCTTATTACTATTGCTGAAGCTTGTTTGTCGCCCGTCTCTTTAACGCACAGACGAATACTTCGCTAACGAGAACTTTCATCTTATTACTCATTCAGGACAGCATATGTTTATTCCATGTTTCTAAGAAGTGCATTATTTATTAACTATTGATTGCTTATTAACAATCGCCTGCGATATAAACATTTCGACTTTCCTCGAATCCAAACATAAATTTCTAGAATATTAAATTGCATACTGTGATTTACACACTGGTTCTCTGCAGGAGGTTTAATTAATTTGCGTTATTTATAACTCTGGTGTACGCAGGCTCATAAAAACTCCACTAAAATGCGCTGCGGCACAGTGCTCTTACCTGAAAATATATGTACATCTACTTTCTACAGCAAACTTTTCAAGTATCAGTGGACCATCTGTGTTTGCAAGATAAACACAAGTAGCTTTTCCGGACCTTACTAGAGAATAAGCTTGCAAATAATTAAACTGTAACAGTATGAAATAATTTCCTGAAAAAAAAAACTGATGTGTTCCATTCACATGGGTTTCTCTACATCTCTGCAACAAATTATTGTTATAAAGCTTATGCTTCTTTTTACTTCATGTTAAACAGAAGAAAAAAATTGGCAGAAATTGTCTTATTACTTGCTACGTTGTAAGTAGAAGCGAAATAAGGGAGTACCATAGGTTAAGGTGACAGTTAAAAGCTGGTTGCTATGTGAAGTTACTTTTTCTGTATGGACAGGAGTTGACAAATTCCCGTATGAGAAAAGTAAGCTTTTAAAACTGAAACCAATAACAAGGAATATCTTAAAAACGGTCCACTCCACGATAAAAATATATTGACTATAAATTGTGTGTTTTAATGAGCTCTACATTTTCTGTTAAGTAAGTTTTTGTCTATCTCTTACGGTTTGCCAGTTATGCAAAATTCCATACAATTCATCCAGAATAAAGATGTCTACCGAGTCTATCCCCAGAAGACTCAAGATATACATTTTATTTGTCAGGTAAATATCTTTAATATACGATCTTTTAATCAAAATCGCTTTAGCCATATTTGAGAAAATGAAAATTTTCGAGTTTTTTTTCCATGTAAAGGGGATGGGGTGGTGTAATTTTCTTCAAAATCGTCGTGTCGCATCCTTGGAAGATACTACATTTAAATACGAAGTTTGGTATTTAACGGACTTAATTTTTAAGCTATGCTGCCCCCCCCCACACACACAGACTGACAGACAGACACATACCTGGACATTTTTCTAAAAATACTTTTTATTCGGGGGTTCTCAAAACATATATTTCCGGTGACCTTATTGAATTTTTGGGTGGAATACAAAACATTCTCTATACACTATGTACATAGTACGTACAGAGCAGGTAAAAAAACCTATTTTCCTAATTTCCTTCTCACGGTGTGAGACGATTTACCATATTCTTCCAATTAAAAATTAGAATGTAGGAAAATCAACAATTAATTAGGTTTGAACTAAAACAAAGATTTTTGTACCTAACACTTACCATTTCACAATTCTGAAATGTCAGTCCTTCTCTTCATTCAAATATCTAGATAAATCTTCAAGGATATATTAATGTTCGAAATATTACCTCACAAAACCGACTTACAATTTTACAAGCACGTTTCAGTTGCTGGGATTTACAGTTAATCGCTATTAGGTTTGATTTATGATTAGACACCATGCTCCTGCGCATTCTCGGCTCTCCGTGCCGGTGCTCTTAACACTGAGTTGCCATTGCAACGCTTCATACTGTAGTATGCCTAATATTTGAGTCCTGTCTGATTTAGCTTTTCGAATTTTTACTTACAAATGTGAAAAAACAAATTATGAAGACCTAACCATTCTAGCTTTTGTTGTTTGTTTTTTATCTTTTATGTAAATGTTCTTAAGGGATGTAGACATCTAGGCGCATCATCTCATGGCCTAAAAAGTAGATTACCTTGGTATATTATAATATATAGAATGACTTAAATTGGGCATATTTTGAATTGCAGCGTCAAAATACAAACCTAGACAACATCTCTGACCAAACTTGATGGAAATTAAGCTGAGCAAACAATGAAACCCACACGGTACGAGAGATATGAAGTTACGCCAAAAGTTTGCCATTGGATTATGCTTATCACAGGTGTTTACAGAAAATTCTTTACATTAGAGATATTTTAGTAGTTTTATAAATGTACCAGTTTTCTATCAAACTGTAATGAACATTTTTATTTCGGCGTTCGAATATTAAAATATTGAATGATATATTGTAAAATACTTCTGAAATCACGCACTAGGCGAACAGCTTATAGTTGCATTTTTGCAGCTGAACCCAACCTGGGCTACAACCAAAGACAAGAAAATAATATCCACATAGAAATATCCGGTAGAAGTCTTACCTTTTGTTTCCTGCTTTAAAAATTACAAGCAACCATAGAAAAGAAGTTACAAGATTACTAAAATACAAGGTGGTTCAGCTGTTCCTTATTAATTTTGGAGATAGACAATATTCATACTGTGAAAGTAATAAGGTCGAAATTGCCGTGCTTGTCGGCCATTTGGTAACCATTCAAATCTAGTCTGCTCTTCATCGGAAAGGAGACCTTAGTATTAATAGTTACGTCCATTCCAAAAAACATGCGCTTATTAACTTCTATTACAGTACATGTTATATCAATAGGATCGCTATCAACGTTCTACAACGTAAATTATAATGAATGAAGGTCAAATGTACGGCTTAAGCTACAAAAAGGGGTCCAGAGAGGTGAGATGCGGAGAGGGAGACATGTGTGACACTATACCTACAAGTTTTAACGCAGCAAACGGCGCAATGATCGTTGCTCAACTGGGTAATTCCATGTTCCCTTACCACCTCTAGCATATCAGCGGTTCGAGTCCCACTGTCTGGGTGCAATTTTTTTCTTCTCTATGTATTATCCATTGAGGTTCAAAGTCAGTTCAGTGTTTGGCACTAATAATTTTAGAGTTAAACAAAGAGCTATATGAATGAAGAGCAAACGAAAGTTCACTTTACGTGTTCTTCAGTCTTCAATCCTTAATTTTCTTTCTAATTATTTTGAAAAAGAAACTTCACTAAGCCTTTAAACAGTAAAGGAAATTTTCAAAACGTATAAAGTTAATAAAACAGTTCCAAAATATTATAACTCCTAACATGTTATCGACTGTTCTTCGTAGTTATAGAATGTTTCATCACTAAGTTTCATGTTAGAAACACTTTATCTAGTGCATATTGAGAAGTTTGTAAAGTTATGGGGATTACACCTAATTTTCTTTTCAACTGAAAGTATTAGTGAATACCTATCTATTCAGCACAGTTTATGGTTGTCAGCCTAGGTATTTTGTGTGTTTTTCATTTTAGATATACTCTGAAAGTGGGTTTGGTTCTGTAGTATTATCTGAAATACCTATGTTACTTTTAAAACATTGTAATAATACCTACATATTTAGAAGAAACTAAATAAATAGGCCTCAGAATGTTCATTTTCATTTGTATTTCCTGTAACTGGACTGATTAAGTTAGAATAAACATAAATAAAGAGAACAGCAATAAAAGAAACAAATAAAAACGTTAAAAAGTGTTCCGATATCCCATCTAGCTTTGTGCCAAATCAGGAAGAAAGAAAGCGGGAAAAAAATTGTCAACGTTTTGGTAAGATTCGAATCTGAATCGAACACCTTGGAACTCATGCTAACACCGCGCGTTAATCATATACGCTACTGGTCAGCTATAACCTCTAGCACCAATGTCTATAATGTTGGTGTACAGAAGATGGGTCTCGGGAACGATGTTTTCGGGTTAGACACTAATCTGCAGGTTGCATAAAACCAGAGAATAAGGGACAGGTGAACCACCTTGTGTATAAGTGTGTGTGTGTTTGTATATATAAAATACTAATTAGTATTGCTAATAAGCTGATGGTCTGGTTGAAATAATAGTAATCGTGTAGCAGTATATACATCCAAAGCAACACTGTAGGCCGTGCCTGGCCGAGAGATTAGACCACTCGCCTCTCACCTAGACGGACCGGGTTCAATCCAAAGTGACCACATGTGAGATTTGTCGTGGACAAAGCAACGCAGGGGCGGGTTTTCTCTGGGTTTTCCGGTTTCCCCCGCCATCGTATTCCACCGGTGCTCCATCTTTATTCCATGTATTACCAGTATCATCACCTGCGGTGCCACAATTAGTAAAAGCGGGCATTAAACACCACACACACACACACACACACACACACACACTCAAAGCCCCACTGTGGTTTTACGTGCTTTACCATATTTCAGAATTTCTTTTCTTATACATCAAAATTTTCTACCGAATATAACATTTGTATTTCCACTTAAACTGCAGATTTCTGTCCGTTAATAAGGTTGACGTGTTAGCTCAATGAATTTATTTATACAATATATTAATTACAAAATTATATAGTGTTATCATTAGTGTTAACTGTTCTTAGAGTGTTTGATATTTTGGATCTTACGCACTAAAATTATTCCTTTTCATTAATCACTTTCCTCCATCACATCGTACCATCCGTACATAATTGTCAAATTGATATGTTAGTTCAGTATTTGCCAACCGGGAGCTCTAGGGAAACCTGAGGTTTCACCATCTCCTATAAGGAGTTGCGAATACTGTAAAATCTTTGATGAATACAGTAAACAAATCATAAATTTCAGTTACTTCAGAACTTAAGATGATACACTCATGAGTGCCACTCCCCCTCTCAATGATTGGATAAATTAAAATATTTGTTCTACTTATGAAGAACGTGTAAAAATATTACCATAACCCACTGCTTTGCAGCGTGAAATTTTTGTTTTAAAACGCTTGACGATCAGTTGGAGGATGATTAAGACATAGCATTCGCTTTATTAAACAAGGCTCATTTCAATTTGGCATAATTCCAAAATATGGAAAGACATTTTTTCAGGTGAATTTCAACCGTTTAAGTGCTAGTTCGAATATCTGATCTTCTAGGGTAATTTATAATTTTCTTTAAGGACTGTATTAAAACAACTTTCTGCTAATTTTTTGAAGACAAATCGTAGATAATGAAACGTGTGTATCTTAAACACTTTTGAGACCATTTATGTATGCTTAACAATTAACATTCAAGTATGGAAATAAAATATTCTGTCATCCATGTAATAGCACCACGCTCTCAAAAGCAAACTTTCATATGGAAAAAGCATCTTCTGAATGGTAATATAGACAAGTTTCTCAGTTCCCTACACAGATATTCAAGCATGAGGATATCATAAGACTAACTTGCGGACATGTGGAATCCACGCCGGCAGATCTTGACAAACCTTCTTTTCTTTATTATTGGAGATGTATGACTTGGATCAGGAACCTTTCATAGATACTCTCCTAGCTTAGAAAATGTACTCCATTTGGAAGAGTAGATGCACTTAGCTGAAGTAAATATGATCACACATTAAAAGTGAAGTACAGTGAATAATCTTTAGGTTGTAGATGTATTCATGGTGAGAAAAACATTCCCTGTAACCTCACACAAAGATTTTAAGGCATTAATCCAATTCTCCATATATTATTTGTGTGTTTTCGCTTTTGACAAAAAAAAAAACAAGCACTTCACACTACATTGGTGATTTATTTTGTAGCGTTAAACGCCCGCTTTTACTATTATGGCACCTTAGGGGATGATGCTGATGATACATGGAATTGAGAGTGAGCACCGGTGGAGAAACCGAAAACCCCGCAGAAAACTCGCCCCTGCACCGCTTCGTCCACCGATGAATCCCAATTAAACATCGATGAAGTTTTTAACTTTCTTTAGGGGGGTCTAAATACATTTACAGAGTAACTATAATAAAGTGAATTTAGCATATTTTATCTTAAAGTGAATGCTTTACTATGAACAGTATTTTCAAGTAAATAGTTGTTGTTTAACAGATCAATTGTAATATGGATCAGTTAATTCGCAACACAAGCTTGCTTAAGTATCAGGCTGCTGGGGTTCCCCCGGGATTTGGTAAAATGTTTTCAGTGTTCCCCGAGGCGAAAACGTTTGACAAACACTCTACTACTCCTTCATTAGTGCTGAAATTACACCATCATTTTGCACTTACGCTCCCGAGAGTGAATTACTTATAAATAAAATTATGAAAAGAAGAACATTTTATTTAAATAATTATAATTATAATAATAATAATAATAATAGGAAAAGAGCAAATAAAACTGTACTACGAAATGATTTATAAATTCTGAGATAAACAAATAACAATGAAAGTACCCATTGGCTTTTTAAATTCTTTTTACTTTCTCTAGCCCCATATGTACTATGTACATAGTGGATAGAGAAGCTATTTTAATTCGATACCGTGATTTCATCGGAAATACATGTATTAGGATCCCCCGGATAATAAAAAATGCATTTTCAGAAAAAGATCCGCGCACGCGTTTGGTGTCTGGACAGCATAGCTCAAAAACGAAAAAACGGTTAAATACCAAACTCCATACTTAAGTTTGGTATCTTCCATGGACACGAAGATCTTCAAGAAAATAATCCCCCCGGCCCACACTACCCTTTAATGTAAAAATGTTCGAAAGTTTTGTTTTTCTTTAAAATAGCTCTAACGATTTTGATTAAAATACCACATATTAAACCATTTCCATCAAAAATAAAATGTGTATCTTGAATTTTCTGGGAATACCTTCTAAAGGCCTATTTATTCTGGATGAATTTTGCCGAATTTTGTATAACTAGTAAACCGTAAGAGATAGACAAAAGCCTACTACAAAAAAAAAAAAAAAATGTAGATCTCGTCAAAATACACTACCTATTTATGTCATATACATTTTTGTGGATTTTACCATTTTCATTGTTATTAGTTTAAATTGGAAAGTTCTTTACATTTTCTCAGACAAGAAGTGTCCGTTTTTCTTTTGTTCTACACCTAGCCAATCAAAGAAGCGATTTGCAATGACAATCGCATAACGATGGCTTTTAAAACATTTGACTATCACTTTAATCTAGTGCATACCCTTAGTTTCCTTCTATTGATAAGGAACAAAGTAATAAGAATATTCTGTTAATGTTTATCTCGATTAGCATTGTGTAAAAAGAAGAAGAATCTTTTGTAGCAAGTTTGTAGAGCAACTAGAAAAAGTCATGCGAGTGTAACACATCAGATTTTTTCTTCTTTCTTTCAAAGGAGGATCATTGCTACCTACTCCATTTTCGGCTAATTGCATCCTCTCACGGGTTGATAAAAATTCAAGATATTATTCAAAAGAGCTAATAATGACATTAACATAACGAAGGATAATCTGTACTGTTAAAATGTAGAAGCTATAGTTTGCTAGCTAAAACAACCTTAAGCACTAGTTTAATGCTCTGGTGCGGTTTTAACACGCAAGGTTATCTCTACAGGTAATTATAATGTCAGCCTCGTGTACATCTTTCTGTAAAAATAAAACACAAGTGTTTTATGGAAAAACACAATAAATCGTTTGGATATGATTGATTTTATATTATAAATAAAATTTTCCTTAAGCAGTCAGAACAGAACATTTAAAAATCAATTTTACGTATGCTGAATAGACTTAAGGACAACCCTAAAAGTTCTCTTCTTTTTCTCTGGCCATTATAATTTTCTTCATGCCTCGTGAATTAATTAGTTTCTTTGGTCAAAAATCTCGCAACCACTTATTAAGCAACTTACTTAGTGAAATTATTTAAGGTGCAGATCTTTTACCTTCGGGGCAATTCCTCCTCAAATGTCCCTTTTTATAACAGCAACACCATAATTATAAAAAGAAAGGAAAAAGAGAATGTAACAAACATAACGCTCCGTTTAGCACTGTTCACATAAATGATGTGACAATTGTGGCACATAGGGCAACATTAATCATGCTGCCAAACATATTATTTCATGGCCCTATGCAAATCACTAGTGGATTACAAGGCGGCTCGTATCTGCCCCTCCCACAAACCCTTTAAACCTTAAAACACAGTTGCAGACCATGGTGGCATTAAATTATGTACTTACACGATGTCTTTTGATACAAATAAGGCACTTAGCGGCCAAATTGGTGATTTTTTAAATCCTAATGGTTAAATGTTTGCTATTCTGCTTCACTGATTTCAGCACCTTCATTATCTACCATTAAATTCACGGATTATTGCAACAAGCTTTAAAAAAACAATGATTTTATCTTTCGACATTATTTGGAGGAGAAAACAAAAAATGCAAAATAAAAAAGCTAATAAACATAAAAGCATTCCTCCTCCCGAACATCACCTTTGTTTTACAATGTTTACATCAGGTTCACATAGATTTTGGAGTTCTTTATTTTCTCTACACGTACTATATACATAGTGTGTATAGGAGATATTGTATTCCACCCAAAATTCTATATCGAGATTTTACCGGAAATACATGTTTTAGGACCTTCTGAATCCAAAAAAATCATTTTCAGAAAAAGATCCGTGTGTGTGTGTGTAGACAGCATAGCTCAAAAACGAAAAGACCGTTAAATACCAAACTTGGCATTTAAGATTGTATCTTTCAAGGATGCGACAAGAATATTTACAAGAAAATTACCCCACCCTAACTACCCTTTCCATGGAAAACATTTCGAAAATTTTGATTTTCTAAAAAATTGCTTTAATGATTTTGATTAAAATCCCGCATATTACAGATATTACAGATATTTACAAATATAAAATGTGTATAAATAAAATAAAATGTTTATCTTGAATGTTCTGGGAATAGAGATAGATAAAACTTACTACACAGAAAATGTAGATTTCGTCAAAACACACAATTTATGTCCTTTAAATTTTTGTCTTAGAGGTAACCGTTACCGAGATATTCCTTGTTATTGATTTCAGTTGGCATTTATATTTCTCTCAGACAGTAAGAGCCCGTTTTTCTTTTGTTCTACTCCTGGCCAAGCAAATAAGCGATTTGCAATCGAAATCGCATGACAGCTTTTAAAACATTTGACTATCGGATTAGCCTAGTTTATTCCCTTACTTTCTTCCTACCTATAAGGAACTAAGTAATAAGAACATTCTGCTAATGATTATCTCGATTAGCAAGGTGCAGAAAGAAAAATAATCTTATGTAAAAAGTTTGTAGAACAGCTAGAGAAAGTTATGTGAGTGTAAAACATCATATTTTCATATATGTATTGTTATATCTTTTTTATTTGTCACCTAAGATTTTTATGCCTATGTTAGAAATATCAAGGAGTTAGATACTTGATTACAAAATACAATTATTTTATTTAAGACATGAATTCCACTAATTACAACATCTAGGCTTAATTGTAAACCTTTTCAACATTATAATCAGTGTTTCAACTTACTTAAGTACTTAGTTGTCATTCTAGACTAACTGAGCTGCCAGAAGAACTGAGAGTTTTGGCTGTTTGTTGATATTGAGCCCTGTACGCAACTATGTCTCCCTACATAGTAATCATTAATGTAACAGGTGTCTCAAATGCCTCCCAGTGAGGTGAATGCGCTAGCGCGGTTCATCACAATACTATTGCCAACAGATCTCGCTATTTATTACTGTTTGTTTTAAATGTTTTTTTCCTCTTTTTACTTTCTCTATACGCACTATGTACATAATGTATAGAGAAGGTATTGCATTGCACCCAAAATTCGATACCGAGATTTCACTGGAAATACATGTTTGAGACCACCTGAATCCAAAAAAAGGATTTTTACTTTCTCTACTCTTTCTATGTACTTAGTGTATAGAGAAGGTATTGCACTGCACCCAAAAATTCGATACCGAGAGTTCACCGGAAATATATGTTTTATGGTCCCCTATATCCAAAAAAAAAAAGATTTTTCACAAAAAGGTCCGTGTGTGTGTGTGTGTGTGTGTGTGTGTGTCCATGTGCCTTTGAGTGCGATAACTCAAAAATGAAAAGTCGGTAAAATACCAAACTTGGTATTTAAGTTTAGTATCTTGCAGGGATGCGACACGAAGCTTTTGAGAAAAATCTCCTCACCCCAACACCCTTTACATGGAACTTTTTTCGAAAATTTTTATTTTCTCAAAAATGGCTCTAACGATTTTGATTAAAATATCATATATTAGAGACATTTACCTGAAAAATAAAATGTATATCTTGAATTTACTGTAAATAGCCTCTGAAGAGTAGTTTATTCTGGATGAATTTTACGGAATTTTGAATAACTGCTAAATCGTAAGAGATGGACAAAAACTTACTACACTAAAATGTAGAGCATGTTAAAACACACAGTTTATGTTATATACATTTTTTCGTGGAGTTCGTCGTTTTTGAGACATTCCTTGTTTTTGGTTTCTGCTATGAAAAACATGCTTTTCTCATACAGGACAAACAAAGGAACATTACTAACATAGCAACCGGCTTTTGATTATCACTTTAACCTATGGTACTCCCTTATTTCGCTTCTACTTACAAGGAAGCAAGTAATAAGACTATTTCTGCCAATTTTTTCTGATTAGCATGAAGTAAACAGAAGTATAAGCTTTTCAAGAATAATTTGTTGCAGAGATGTAGAGAAAGTCATGTGAATGGACACATCAGATTTTTAGAAAAGTGTCCGTGTGTGTGTCTGTCTGTCTGTGTATGTGTGTGTGTCTGTGGGCAGCATAGCTCAAAAACGAAAAGACCGTTAAATACCAAACTTGGTATTTAAGTTCTGGATGAATTTTACGGAATTTTGCATAATTGACAAACCATAAAAGATGGACAATAACTTACCACACAAAAAAATATAGTGCACGTTAAAATGCGCAATTTCTGTAATATACTTTTTTTCGTGGAGTAGATCGTTTTTGAGATATTCCTTGTTATTGGTTTCAGCTATGAAAAACTTACTCTTTTCTCATACAGGAATTTGTTAACTCCTGTCCATACAAACAAAGGAACTTTAGTCACATAGAAACCAGCTTTTGACTATCACTTTAACCTATGGTACTCTCTTTTTCGCTTCTACTTACAAGGAAGCAAGTAATAAGACTATTTCTGAAATATTTTTCTCACTTAGCATGAAGTAAATAGAAGTATAAGGTTTTTAACAAAACATTGTTGCAGAGATGTAGAGAAAGTCATGTGAATGGAGCACATCAATTTTTTTTTTTTTTAATACAGTTCCGGAGTCTGGTCGCTGTATACCCCGTTTCCAATTTCCTAACATTTTAACTGTGTTTGCTGTTTGATTGCCGTGGTTTTTGCTACTTTTATCCGACACACACACATATATATATACATTCTACATGCCCAAAGCGGACTCGAATCCACGATCCCCAGCGCCACGAAGCACCAAATCGTGACACTCTAGCGAGCGCGGCCATGGCGACCGGCAATCATTGGGAATGAAAATGAATTGAACTGAAATCGAGATTACTTATCACTGCCACTGAACAGTTGGAAATACTGTCTTCATTCCTGTGGACAGAGCACGACACTTTGTGTAAGATTTCCCCGTAGTTGAGTTTACATAATTTGTGATTTCTTCCTTTTGTTCATTTTGTTTTCGGAGAATAGGGACGCAATTTCATGTCCTTACTAACGACTCTGGTAGCGCCATCGTTGATGGTTCGGGTTCGATCCCAAGCGCTCGCATGTGGGATTTGAGGTGGACGAAGCGGTGTCTGTGAGTTTTCCCCGGATCCTCCGGTTTTCCCCGCCATTCACTCCACTAATCACTGCACCATCACTTTTCCAATCATCAATTTCGCTTACATTTCATATCATCCACTTTCTCATGTTCATGTCTGGCTATGGCCTGACCCTCGTAACAGGTTCTTCATTCTGTGGTTTCGTGACGTTGGCTCCCGACAGACTTCTGAACCCTAGGCATTAGCTTGTAAGTCCTAGGGGGTTGTCAGTCCTACAAATACAGGGAGGATAACTCGATTACGAAACTAATGATTCTATGACTGCATTAAAACAGCGCTAAAAGTTTAGCTCTACCGCTCTTCGGAGTTTATTCAGATCCAGTTTCACAGAATATATTAATTAAATCTGCCACAGTATCACGCATGGGGACACACCGAATATGCAAAACGTTCAAGAAATTTACATCCTAAATTTTCGGAAATCTTTTCACTATCAAGAAGTACGTCCTGAACTAAAAACCTCTCTCTTCAATAGTTAACATTTTGACTTCACTTCAGAACAAAACTGAGCATTGACTTCAAGCGCACCGTTCTCACGTATTATTCAAGGAGGAGAAGGGAGGACACTATCTCCTCAAAGTGCTCCTTCTCCTTAGTTCCGTCCCAACTTAACCAGAGCCTCAAGCGTCTGAGTTCTCTGCACAAACTCATTTGAGACGCCCTTTTTTTACTCTCTAGGAACCTAATTTTTCATTTGAAACACAGAGTGGAAACTTTTGGAACAAAGCTGCGAACCGGCTGTCACCATTTCCTATCTTAGCTACATTCGCACTCAAACTGAAAGTATGATGTAATTTATTCATAAGCCTGTAACTTCCCGATGCCTATCACATCTGAAAATAAAGTGAGGAAGCCAAGTATACCATAAGTAGATGGTAATTAATGGTAGCAAAAAATAATTAGTGTTCATTAATTGATGTTTCCGCAGTAGCCGTGTATAGGACTGATGTTGGAGAGGTAAAAACGCATCGAAAAGTTCAATGCCATAGCCAACATTTGAAACAGAATCTCCCGGGCTCTAGTCGATTGTTTTGACCAGAAAGCCACCATGGTAACATGCAGATATGACATCAAATTCCACTGCATATATACTTGTCAGTCTGCAAAGGAATTTAATGCTGGGTCGGCATGTTGCCATGGAGGCTCAGTTAGTCAAGAGCAATCAGCTAGAGACCGGCAGATTCGAGGTTATGGCATTGAATTTTTCGATCTGACTCTTCCTATCCAAAAAGAAATTGGTTACTCTGCACACCAGCTCAGTATGGTTCTGGGTGCTTCGGTAGGCAAGACGCTGGCTCCTGGTTGCAAGGTCGCGGGTTCAAACTCGGCCCCGACCGATGGTTCTTCAGTGCGCTTAAAAGCGACAGCTTCATGTCAGTAGATTTACTGGCATGTTAAAGAACTCCTGCAGGACGAAATTCCAACACATCGGCAGCGCTAATATGATCCTAGCATTTGACAGCGTCTTTAACAAACTACATATAAAAGGTGTCCCAGAATTCAACCGCACAAATTGGCAGGATTGAAGAGGGGTCCTAGATCTTTTGAGATAGGGAACTTATTGTTCCATTTGCCAAATGTTAAAAATATGACACGTTTTCTGGATCGCACAACAATGGTCGTAAATTAAAAGAATGTGGAGTGTGTCCCATATATATGATGAATGCCTCGTTTGTGTGGCAGTAGTCGAAAAAATGCAGTATGGGTGCAGAATCCCCACGACATTGCACTCGCAACTTTGGCAACATTGCCTATTCTTTACGGTGCGCACGCCGCTGATAACAGTTTGGTTGATTTTAGATCAAATGTAATTAGCAAGAACGCTTCGCTTTAACATACTGGTGGGCGGGTCGGTATAGTACTGCTCATTAGTCCTACGATACTAAGATCGCACAACACTCTGAAGTCTGCATTTTTTTGTTGTTTAATGTTCTTGTTTTTCTCGAAGAGGTACACAATTTGAGCAGCACTAATACGCTTAGTTTACATGTCTGAAGCCAAGACGATAAACCCTCCAATATAAATTTCTTTAAAAGACTGTGAATGATGCGTTGAATATTAAGTGCAGTAATTATCAAAGAACGTGCGTAGATTAATGCAATAAAACCATCAGGTTTGTTGAAAACATTTATGAAATGTGTGCTTGCTTTGAAACCTAGTAACTGAACTATGTTTTTGGGGTGGGAAAAACCCTAATTAATGAATTTGTTATGGATATTGAACTACTATGGCCAGCGAGAATGTGCTTCTGAAAATCTTGTCTTGAACCAGATGAACAATTACTGATGTGAACTTTAGCTGCAAATAGTGAGGTTCACAACACTCCTGGAATTTTTGATAGGGTGCGAGGTTGATTTATTCGTAGCTGCAACCTCTGCAGAGATACTGCAGGTTGTCAAATTCAACAGTTGCTCTGGTGGTCTCTTGTATTTTGTGCTTCGGATACTGTATTGGTTCTCGAAGTCTCTTTCTATGTGCCTTTCATGTAGAGATGAAATGGTTAAATGCACATTTATGATTATTACGTAGTTCCTAATTCGTTTTATGTAGGTATTTGTTTTATTAAGGACTAGCTGTTTATTTTTATTTCATTTGACATAATGATAATATTGTTTCACAAATAGTGAACTGTACCAATAATTGTAATATGTGTGTACATAACACATTGATATATTAAATACTCTATTTTAGAAACTCCTTCAAGGGGTATCGTGAAGCGTTAAGTGCAATTGTTATGAAAGTTTTTCTTTGCACCTACATGCTAGCCGCACATTTCATGTATTCTATCTGACAATACGAAAAAATTATACAACGTAACGCAGCTAAAGAGGAACGGCTCATTATAAAATACAAACACAGGCGACAACATAAAAGCCTTCGTGTCGCATCCTTACACGATACCAAACTTAAATACCAAGTTTGGTATTTAACCGTCTTATCAGTTTTTGTGATGTCATGAAAATGGTTTTAATATGTGGTGTTTTAATCAAAATCGTTAAAGCCAGTTTTGGAAAAAAAAAATTCAAAATGTTTCTATGTAAAGGGTAGTTTGGGGTGAGGGGATTTTCTTGAAAATCTTCGTGGCGCATCCTAGGAAGATACCAGCCGTAAATACCAAGTTAGGTATTTAACGGTCTTTTCGTTTTTGAGCTCTGCTGTCCACAGACACACACGGACCTTTTTCTATTTTTTTTTTTTTTTTTTGATTCAGCGGGTCCTAAAACATGTATTTTCCGTTGAAATTTCGGTGTCGAATGTTTGGGTGGAACACAATACTTCCTCTATACAGTATGTACATTGCATGTGTAGAGAAAGTAAAAGTACATGACACTTTTCTGTGATAAACTAGGATATTCATTGTACGATGCAGCTTCAGTTTGCTAGGCACCATGCCCTCGTTGCTAATTGTTTCACCACGAACTAAAGACACAGGCACAGGGTTTTCCTCGTTCTTATTCTGTATAAACCCATACGTTAAGTAACTGTCTTGGTAGTTTCTTTTCTTTCGTTTGTCTTCTTTATGTGTTGAATTTGACGTTACATATCTTGAATATTCTGAAATAGCCTCTAAGGACTTCTTTATTCCGAATGAATATTAGTGAATTTTGCGTAACTGGTAAACCGTAAAAGATAGACAAAACTTAATAAAAAATGTATATCGCATTAAAACACACAGTTTATGTCATTTTTTTTTTCGTGGAATTGACAATTTCTGAGAAATTCGTCGTTATTTGTTTCAAAGTTAAAATAATTAAACTTTTCTCACACAGAAAGTTGTAAACTTATAGAAATGGGTTTCAATCACATGGTAAAGGATTTGACTATCGTTTTACCCTAGTGTATTCTCTTATTTTCTTTCTACTTACAAGGAAACAAGTAATTAAGACAATGTATGCTTACGTTTATCTCGGTTATTATAAAGTAGATAGAAGAATCTGCTTTTAAAGAATTTGTTACAGCGATGTAAAGAAAGTCATATGAATGCGAGGCATTAGATTTTTTATGGTCTGTAGTTCATCAGTGGAACTACCAGGAGGTGCTTCTCATGGAGAATTCTCCAGAGACATAGTTATCAAAAGCGCTTTTAAGATATCGATTAACATTAACACTCTGATTGTGCAGCAAAAACCAGGCAAAATGTTAACCAATTCTAAGCGTTATGCTCCTGAAGGACCGAATGCGAAAGAAAACTATACACATTTAAAATCATTAATGTGTTTCATTCACATGACTTTTTTTACCTATTTTGCAACAAACTAGTCTTATAAAACCTTATTGTTCTATATAAGTTATGCTAATTGAGCTAAACATTAGCAGCAATTGTATTCTTACTTAGTTCCTTAAGTAGAAGAGAAATTAGTGAATACACTAGGCCTAAGATATAATTGACATGAATGAGATCATTATTATCTTTAATTTATTTGTTTTTTTATTCAGTATTAAAATTTTTGTTTTAATGTTTGCTTAAGTAAATTAATCAAATCATTTAAAAGTTGGTTGCTCTGTGGGAACTTTGAAATTCGGTTATATTTACAGTGCAGAAAGTAAAGCAAAATAGAAACGAATGATGACTTTCCATTTGAGAAAAATGTAAGTGTTGGAAAATTTACACCAATAACTTGGAATATCTCGGAAATGGTTCACTCAACAAAAATATATATCTGCATAAATTTTACGATTTAACGAGATTGTGCGGCCGCGCCGTGACCGAGTGGTTAGATCCCAAGCGACCGCATATGAGATTTGTGGTGGACAAAGCGGCGCTGGGGCGGGTTTTCTCCGGGTACTCCGGTTTTCCCTGCCATCGCATTCCACCGGTACTCCATCATCATTCGTGTATCACCAGTGTCACCGCCTGCAGTGCCATAAGTAGTTAAAGCGGGCGTTAAACACTACCAAAACAAAACAAAAAAAAACGAGATTGTCGTAAACAAGGAAGATGCTGAAATTATCAACTTTGATATTTAACGAACTTTACGTTTATAATTATGCTGTTCACACACAGGCACATGTCATTTCTTGTTTAAATTCTTCGTCCTCATAGAGATTTCCGGTAAAATCACGGTATAAAACTTTTGGTGGATGCAATACCTTCTTTATATGCTATATAGATGAATTTTTCAGCTGTTCCGCTAACAAACCTTTTATTCAAAAGGCTAATCTGCTATCTACATCATATTAATCAAGATAAACATTAGCATAAATTGTCTTATTACTTGTTTCCTTTAAGTATAAGTGAAATAAGCAAATGCACAGGCTATAAATTCAAGTAAAGTTCTTTAAAAGCCCCTCGCAATGTGAAACAATTGAAATTTCATGCTTTTGTATTGCCAGGAGCAAACAAACGAGAAGTGAGAAGAAAGATGTCTCTGCGTTCCAGAAAAGTTTAAGTGCTTTAAAATTGATACTAATAATCCGGAACATTCGAAAACGGTTAACTTAAAAAACAAAAACAAGATCTACATTTTTATGTAGTAAATGTTTGTATATCTCTTACGGTTTGCCAGTTATACAAAATTCACCCAGAATGAAGAGATCTTCAAGGTTATTCCCAGAAAATTCAAGTTAAACATTTCGTTTGTCATTAAAATATCTTAAGCATAAGGTATTTTAATATCGTCAGGACCATTTGGGGTGGGGGATTTTTCTTGAAAAGCTTCCTGTCGCATCCTTGAAAGATACTCAATTTAAATAACAGGTTTGATATTTAAGGGACTTTTCGTTTTTGAGCTATGCTGCCCACACATACACAGTCACGGACAAGTTTCTAAATTTTTTTAGTCATAGGATCTCAAAACATGTATTTCCGGTATCGAAATTTTGGGTGCATTATAATACATGCTCTATACACTATATACATAGTACGTGTAGAGAAAGTAAAAAGGACATAAAACGAAAGGAATAAAACATGGATAGGTATCTTAATTAAAATGTGTCCTTCTATACAATATATGTACGTATGTTTCGTTTCGTAGTATAGTTCATAGTACATAGAGATGCCTATGTAATTAGCAGAGCTAGGAAGTTCGTACCGTTCGCCGTTCCGCATATAGGTTGCGACCGACCATCTCGCCACATCAAAATAAGTCATTGATAAGAACGCAGAGGGGAGAGGTAAGTAAACTTGTTGTCAAGTACACAGTACTATTTCTATAGAACAAAATGACTTATGAGGCATTCGTAAACGCAGATCACTATGTACAACATTAAAATTGTTACATACGTATATAAGGCTGACTCTGACTGATTTCCTTCTTTTCATAAGTACATTATGGAAGCACCCAAGCAATTATAACACGAAATGTAATATTTATTGATAGAATGTAAAATAATATCCAAAGAATAAAATTAATTTCTTAAAATATCTTCAGACTTATACCACGTAAAAACGAAAGCAGGAATTAAAATACATATTTATTCATCTGCAGCCGAATTACTGAAAACTATACGTACTTCTGAAGCCTAACAAATGAAAACTTCATTCTACGTTCCGACAAACAAGATTTGTTATTTGAAAAAAGTTCGTTCCACTTCGCATGCTGTATCGGTATCTCCAAGCAAATAGCATTTTTTTGGATCTGAAAGTGCAACTTGTATGCGATACATCACACTGAACCCTGCATTCTTTACAATTACACTTTTCATTTTCATTGTTATATCAGGAAGATGTTCGTGTATTAGTAGATCCGGCTTGACAGTTCTACATGCCACATAGATTCAGTTCAGCTCTACACTATAACATGTGATAGTTGTGGGTAATTTTCTGAACAAATTTGCAATCACTAATATGCTTCTTTGAAGCTGTTGTATTAGTAAACGTATGCCAGTTTCCTTACTGGAACTGTCATCTATCAACCATTGAAAACTTGCTATGGTTGTAAAACAAATTAATTTTGGGCACATTTGAGTACAATAAAGATATTTGAAAGCCGTAGTGATCGTCCGTTTTGCAGTAATTGGTTGCACTCTATGCTGACCTTTGCTCTCGTAAGTAGTGTCACATGGTATTTACCAGCCAGTCTTACCCTACATAAGGAAATCGGTAGGCATTTTCTAGCTCTGGTAATTAGAATTGGTTTCATTCAAGCCCGATAATAATCACCCAAAGAATTCCGGCTCCTATTCCGGCAATAGGTTCTGGGCCCTCTTGGATACACAAATTGCATTCCCAAAGAAGATGAGTAGTTAGATAAAGAGTTGGAGCATTTCACTTAAGTTCTATGAATTGCTCAAGTTATGTATTCCCAACACGGTGTGTCGACGACATGCAAGTAGAACTAGGGGAGACAGAAAGAACAGACATGTGTTGTCAGTCCTCTGGTGACTTAGATACAAATTACGTAATTTTATCTTCATGTCGCTGTGCTTAAGTGTAAGGTGTAATCTTATATACATGGTTTTACCTTCTCTACACGTATTATGTACATAGTGTATAGAGAAGGTATTGCATTCCACCCAGAATTTCGATACTGAGATTTTAGGGTCCCCTATGTCCAAAAAAATATATATTTCCAGAAAAAGGTCTGTGTTTGAGTGTCTGGAACACGATAACACAAAAACGAAAAGTAAAATAGCAATCTTGGTATTTCAGTTTAACATCTTCCAGGGATGCGACATGAAGATTTTGAGAAAAATCCCCCCAACCCAATCTACTCTTTATATGGAAATAGTTTCGAAAAGTTTGATTTCTCAAAAATGGCGCTAACAATTTTGTTTAAAATATCATATATTAAAGATAAAATGTATATCTTGAATTTTCTGGGAAAAGCCTCTGAAAACTACTTTATTCTGGATGAATTTTACGGAATTTTGCAAACCGTAAGAGATAGACAAAACTTTCTTAACTACTGCACACTTTATGTTATATACATGTTATATACATTGATCGCTTATGATTTCAGCTTTAAAAAACTTACTTTCTCTATACAAACTATATACATAGTGTATAGAGAATATACTGCACTCCACCGAGATTTCACCGCAAATATATATTTTAGGGTCCCCTGTATCCAAAAAAAAAGTATTTTCAAAAAAAGATCCGTGTGTGTGTCCGTGTGTCTTTGAACACGATAACTCAAAAACTAAAATTCGGTGAAATACTAAACTTGATATTTAAGTTTAGTATCTTCCGAGGATGCGACACGAAGATTTTGAGAAAAATCACCCCACTCCAAACTACCCTTTACATGAAACATTTTTCGAAAATTTTGACTTTCTAAAAAATGGCTCTAACGATTTTGATTAAAATATCGTATATTAAAGATATTTACCTGACAAATAAAATGTATATTTATAATTTCTGGGAATACCGTCTGAAAACTACTTTATTCTGAGTGAATTTTACGGAATTTTGCATAAGTGCTAAACCGCAAGAGAGAGAAAAAAACTCACCACAAAAAATGTAGAGCACATTAAAACACACAATTTATGTTGTATACCTTTTTTTGTGGAGTTTATTGTTTTTTAGATATTCCTTGTTTTTGGTTTAAGCTATAAAAACTTATATTTTTCTCATACAGGACTTGAACTCGTGTCCATACAAACAAAGGAACTTCAGTCACATAGAAAACAGCCTTTGACTATCACTTTAACCTATGGTACTCCCTTATTTCGCTTCTACCTACAAGTAAGCAAGAAATAAGACTATTTCTGCTAATTTATTTCTCGATTAGCATGAAGTAAATAGAAGCATAAGCTTTTTAATAATACTTTATTGCAGAGATGTAGAGAAAGTCATGGAATGGAATACTTCAGAATTTTACAGCAAGAAAGCATTTGATATATCTTATATTTATTTTCGCAGAGGATAGACAAAAGAAGTAAAGTACGTCCGTGATACAGCTGTTCACAAGACATAGTGGACAAGAACTGCAAAATATAGAGCAACATGGTTTATGTTGATCCTGGAGTTTGGTTAGTTCCTTCTGCTTTATCCACAAGGTAATAGGTTGTTCTTTTCACAATTTTGTTTTTATCTTCCTACTTGGCAGTATGCTTCAAATTTATAACTTAATATAATTTTTAGTAGTCTTTGCTCTCATCCTTAATATATGTTAATACAAATTACCTTTATTTTTATGATTTTTTTCATTATATTATATATCTGTAACTGTATTCTGATTTCTTCACTTCTTTGTTTATCTAAAGGTTATTTCAATCTAGGAATTACACAGTAAATATTTTTACTTTCTCCAGCACCCAAAAATTCCATACCGAGATTTCACTTGCAATACATGTTATGAGATTCCCTGAAAAAAAAAAAAGCAACAACATTTACAGAAAAATGTCCGCATGCATGTGTGTGTTTGTCTAAACAGCATAGCTCAAAAATGAAAAAGTCGCCTAGTTACCAACCTTTGCATTTAAGTTCATTATCTTCCAAGAATGCAAGAAGAGTATCAAGAAAATCCCTTCAGCCCCCAACTACCTTTACATGGAACACTTTACGAAAAGTTTTATTTTCTCCAAAAAAGGGTTTTAATTCAAATACCATCAATATGATATATGTCCATGACAAGCGAAATGTATGTTTTCAATTTTCTGGGAATAGCCTCTGAAGAGCTCTTTATTCTGGATAACTTTTGTATAACATATGAACCATAAGAGTTAGACAAGAACTTACAAAAAATGTAGATCCCTTTAAAGCACAATTTATGTCCTTTTTTTTTTTTTTTTTTTTTTTTTTTTTTTTTTTTTTTTGTACAGTTAGCTGCTTCCAAGGTTTTCAAGTTGCAAAGAGAACCGAATATCGATTTATGTTTTCTCTAGCACCCAAAAGTTGTTATTAAACAGTAATACACGTTTTAGGGTCTCGTGTATAAAAACAAGTATTTTTACTATGTACCAAGTAGAGAAGGAATTGCACTCCACCCAAAAATTCAATACCGCGATTTCAACAGATGTATGGCTTTAAGAGTCCCCTGTATCTTTTTAGAAAGAAGTCCGTGTGTGTGTGTGTGTGTGTGTGTGCGTGTGTGCGTGTGTCTGTGAGCAAGGATGACTCACGAAGATTAGTTCGAAATTCCCCATCGCAAACTACCCTTTACATATAAAAATGGCTCTAACGATTTTAATTTAAACACAGTATAGTTAATGTATCTTCATAACAAATAAAATTAATTACTTGTATTTTCTGGGAATAACTTTGAAGACCTTTTCAATCAGGATCAATTTTGCATAACTAGTAAACCCTAAGGAATAGACAAAACTTACTGCACAAAAAATGTAAATCTCGCTAAAACACACAATTTCTTTCCTAAACAGTTTTAGAGGAGTTGAACATTTCAGAGATATTCCTTATTAATGGTATCAGTTTTAAAATACTTAAAATTTTCTCAAGCGGAGTTTTGCAACTCTGGTCATGCAAAGAAACGAATTTCAATTACATACAGCAACATCTTTTAAAACATTTGACTATCGCTTTAGCCTAGTGTATTCCCTTATTTCCCTCCTACTAACAAGGAAGCAAGTAATTCGAACATTTTTATATCTGTTTATCTGGAAGTAGAGAAGAAGGATCAGATTTTATAAGAATAAGAATTATGTGTTGCAGAACAGCCAGAGAAAGTCATGTAAATGGAACACACAAGATTTTTTCACATAGCTGTCAGTTTTTAAAAGATTTGACTATCGCTTTAGCCTGGTGTATTCCCTTATTTCCCTCCTACTTACAAGAAAGCAAGTAATGTTTATCTCGAGTGGTATGCTGTAGACAAAGAAAAGTTTGTTTTTGGAACAACAGGAATAAATCATGTGGATGGGACACGCTAGGCTTTTAAATATGTAAATACACAAGAGTATTAAAGTGAAGGTAAGTTAGATTTAAGTGCCGATAAATTGTAAATTATTTCTAGATTGTGTCATTGTATGAAATGTATTAAGGGTAAAGTTAGATAGGGAAGAACATCTCAGGGATTAGCTCACCCAGTGCCTGACTTAAGCACTTACCTACTAAGTATGGCAGGGAGCCTGCTCCTAATGGATCAAATAGACTTGTAGTATTATGTTTTATAACTTTCAACAGATACTGAATATTAAGTACTAGTCATTGCCTTCGTGCTGAAAAAATTTTGATGTGTTCCATTCATATGCCTTTCTCTACATCTCTGCAACAAGTTAATGTTAAAAATCTTATGCTTCTTTTTACTTCATGCTAATCCAGAAAAAAAAATTGCAGAAATAGCCTTATTACTTGCTTCCATGCAAGTAGAAGGGAAATAAGGGAGTAGCATTGGCTAACCTATTAATCAAAAGCTGGTTGCTATGTGACTGAAGTTCCTGTGTTTCTATGGAAAGGAGTTGACAGATTCCCCTATGAGAAAAGTGTAAGTTTTTTAAAGGTGAAACCAATAACAAAGAATATCTCAAAAACGATCAACTCCACGAAAAAGTATACCTAACCCAAAGTGTTTGTTTTAACGTGCTCTTCATTTTCTGTTAGGTAAGTTTTTGTCTATCTCTTACAATTTTCTGGTTATACAAAATTCCGTAAAATTCATCCAGAATAATCTTCAGAGGCTATTCCCAGAAAATTCAAGATATACATTTTATTTGTCAGGTAAATATCTTTAATATATGATATTTTAATCAAAATCGTTAGAGTAATTTTTGAAATACTCAATATTTTCGAAATGTTTTCAATGTAAAGGGTAGTTGGGGGTTGAGGAATTTTCTTGAAAATCTTCTTGTCGCATCCTTGAAAGATACTGAACTTAAATGCCAAGTTTGGTATTTTAGCTATGCTGTGCACACGCACACATACACAGGCACGGACCTCTTTCCAAATATGTACGTTGTACGTTTAGAGAAAGTAAAAATATTCAAGAACATGTTTCTTCTATATCTTTCTCCCAAAGACATGTTTACAACACATAGTGTGGTTCTGACATTCTTCACTCTGTGGAATTGACATACTACAATGTTATTACATTTGGTAATGTTCTTGATTATCACATGCCATTGTTGTATAGTGTCTGCTAGTGTAATAAAGGCATTATGATTCTCCTGACAATCGAAATCTTGGTAAAGCGAAAACATTCAGGAGTGCCATGTACGATAAATAAGTCTGGTCTCATAAGGCATTTCAATATTTGTTGGTCGTCAAATAAACGAGCATTACGAAGGATAGAAAGAGAGACTCTGTGTATGTGTTGGACAACCTGTTTGCTCCAGTAAAGACTCACGCTCTGGTGACCTCACAAATAAGTAGCTATCCCTTTGATGAAGCTTCTTTGAGTGTCGGCTTAAGTAACCGCAAGGCACAAAGCGGCGCTTCACTTGATTACCTTAAAAAGGAAAACAAGAAAGAAATCTCATTTCTGTAAGATAGCGGTATCTTGAAAATACGCCACCTACCGCAATCCGTGCACAAACTCCAAAGAAGGTCAACTCGTACACAGGCAACGAAAAATTACTTCCATGGTAATAAAGAATTTTAAATCGGCCCTAAATGTATGCATGCTTTAAATAAGTTCTTGATGGAAGTTGCTTTTTTAAGTTATACGAAAATCATCCCGTACTCTGGGTGCTACTAAATTGAAAATGGGATGTTTTTTTTCTGGTTAACTAGAAGTGTATTAGCAAAAAAAAAAAAAAAAAGAAAAAGAAAGAAAGAAAGAAAGAAAAAAAAAGAAAAAGAAAAAAAACTGTGTGTATTAACAGATACTATGTTAAAAAAATCTAATGTGTTCCATTCACATAACTTTCTCTACATCTCTGCAACAAAGTATTGTTAAAAAGCTTATTCTTCTATGTATTTCATGTTAATCGAGAAAAAGTAAGTAGAAATCATCTTATTACTTGCTTCCATGCAAGTAGAAAGGAAATGAGGGAGTACCATAGGTTAAAGTGATAGTCAAAAGCTAGTTGCTAGTGATTGAATTACTTTTGTTTGTATGGACAGGAGTTGAAAAATTCCCGTATGAGCAAAGTATAAGGATTTTAAAGCTCAAACTAATAGCAAGGGAAATCTCAAAAACGGTCAACCTCACGAAAAAACGTATATAACATGAATTGTATGTTTTAACGAGCTCTACATGTTTTGTGTTTTGAGTTTATGTCTATCTCTTACAGTTTAGTCGTTGTGCAACATTTCGCAAAATTCATCCAGAATAACGTATCCTCAGATGCTATTTAGCTATACATTTTATTTGTCATGTATATATCTTAAATATATACATGAATACCAAGTTTGGTTTTTAACGATCTTTACATTTTTGAGCTATGCTGCCACAGAGACACACAGGAACCTTTTTCTAAAAAAAAATTGTGTTCAGGGGGTCTCAAAACATGTATTTCAGGTGAAATTTCGGTATCGAATTTTTGGGTGCAATACAATACGTTCTCTATAAACTATATACATAGTACGTGTAGAGAAAGTAAGAAACACTAAGCGGAATACTATTTGTGAGATGAAAAGTCTATTAAATATATAGAGAGACAGAAAATTGTATGCTAAAGAATTATTCAGTTATAGAGCCTATGAGGACTGTTAGCCTTGTTGAAGGTTTCCGAAAGAAAATTTACTGCACATGCGTCTACGGATAAGCAGCGTCTATGTTGTTTAACGGCAGATTTTCATTTTATTTAATAAAAATCACAGATGTTATTAAACTCTACTATATTTTTAATAAAGCACATCTTTAATATCTTTATGACATCACAGTAATTAGAATTAGGAATAGGGATAATTCGTTCATCCTTTGCTTGCGATGTAAACTGGGTTATCAAAAGCCACAAAGATATTTTAACATGGTGTAACAAAAGAACGAGTAACGCGCTTATATCCATCCAGAGGACCCTTCCATGTATTTCCGCAACAGCAGTTCGTCAAAATAATGAAACTCATTAGTACACCTTGGACTTCATCGCCATAGACTGATACGTCTGTACAGAATTCACCCCGCGTAAGGCGCCATTGCAACGTATATCATGTACAGTTTTAAAGGCCAAAGAACATTTTTCGGGCGGCACCCTGTCCGAGTGGCTAGATAGCTTGCCTCTCATCTAGGTGGCCCGGGTTCGATCTCAGAAGACGCCATGTGGGCTTTGTAGTGGACGAACCGACGTCAAGGTGAGTTTTATCCGGATCTCCGGTTTTCCCTGACTAATTCCACCAATAACTCCATAATTGCCTTTCAGTTATTTCACTGTCATTTTATATCAACCACTTCCTCACTTTAGTTTCCTTAGCGCGGTGTTGGCGCGGCTGCTTACCAAGCGGGAGACCTGGGTTCTATTCCCGGTACCGGCGTGGGGAGACCTGGTCCGGGGTGCACTCAGCCTCGTGAGGACTACTAGATGGAGAAGTAGCGGCTCCAGGTCATAAGGATCGCATTAACCGGTCGGAGGGGGGTTCGAGGCGCTGACCACGTATCGCCCTCCAACGCAGCGGCCGGGCGGTAGACCAAGGTTCCTTGTGAGCTGTCGTGACGTGGAGTTGTTATTATTATCATTATTACTTAGAAGAAGAACATGACGATGGTGATGATTGCGAAGTTGTTGGGCGGTGAGTTCTTGTTAAACTTCTGTTTCTGTGAATCTTAAGGTATAGAAAGCGTAAATATCAATACGTAGTCCTTTTCATCGGAACCTTAAGATTTAACTGAAGCTGAGATTAAGAGAAATAAAAGAAGAAATAAAATCCCATAAAGGGACCATTAATTTGATAAGCATCATTCAATAAATAGATTTCAGAATACATTTCAAAAAACGAGCACTGTGCGCACTAACATTTTCTATGCCCTCATTAGCCACTAAATATCTCCAGATGGAATCTGAACAGGTTCTCCAACTTCAATGTCGCGACAAAGCTATTATTATTACTATTATTATTCCTACGGCAAGTTCCTTTTCATATGCCAAGGCTAAGGATGACCTGTGAATAAATCATCAGTCTTTGTATCTGTACACGTGGTTTAGAGAAGTTAACCTGCTCTCTATTCCATTTATAGTTGTCATTCTATTTGAATGAAATTACTTGACCTAATGATAGTAATAAAGATTGTTCCAAAATATGTTCAAAAGAAAGGAAAGCAACAATTATGCTTCAAAACATCTTAGAGTTGTTTTCATCACCTTATGATAACTTAACTTATAAAACACAAAAGAAGTTTGTAATAAACTTACCCTCCGTAGTCAAGTGGTGCTCGATTCCCGGGAAATTTTTCTTTAACCACATTAAATTCCCTATCCACCACAGAGTCTGGATAAATGTGTGAGTAAATGTGCGTGTGTCTATTTATTTAAAACGATAAACCTAATGTCCTTATTGTACAAATAATATGAGCTGTTTCACAAGTCAAAACCCCCGATATGACCATTGAAGATAAAGAGGGCTAGACAAATGAAAAAAAAATCTGATGTGTTGCATTCACATGGTTTTCTCTACGTCTCTGTAACAAATTATTGATAAAAATAATATGCTTCTATTTACTTCATACTAATCGAAAAAAAAATTAGCAGAAATAGTCTTATTACTTGCTTCCTTGTAAGTAGCAGCGAAATAAGGAAGTACCATAGATTAAAGTAATAGTTAAAAGCTGGTTGATATCTGACTGAGGTTCCTTTGTCTGTATGGACATGAGTTTACAAATTCCCGTATGAGAAAAGTAACTTTTTCAAAGCTCAAACAATAACAAGGAATATCTCAAAAACGATCAACTCCACGAAAAAAATGTATATAACATAATTTTTTTTAACCAGCTCTACACTTTTGGTGTGGTAAGTTTTTGCCTATCTCTTACGGTGTAGTAGTTGAGCAAAATTCCATAAAACTCGTCCAGGATAAAGTAGAGTTCAGAGGCTATTCCCAAAAAATTCAAGATATGCATTTTATTTGTCATGTAAATATTTTTAATATGCGATATTTTAATTAAAATCATTAGAGCAATGTTTGAGAAAATCAAAATTTTCGAAAAAAAGTTCTGTGTAAGGGGTAGTTTGGGGTGGACGATTTTGTTGAAAACCTTCGTGTCGCATACTTGGAAGATACCAAACCTAAACACCAAATTTGGTTTTTAATGTTTTCGTTTTTGAGCTATGCAACCTACAGACAAATAGACACACACACAAACATACACATATATACACACAGACATACAGGGATATTTTTCTAAAAATGTTTTTTTGATTCAGGGGGTCTCAAAACATGTATTTACAGTGAAATCTCGGTATCGAATTATTGTGTGCATTGCAATACCTTTTCTATGCACTATGTACACAGTACGTGTAGAGAAAGTAATAACCAAATAAGAATTATAAAGGCGTGCTTGAATGCGAGAAGAGATGTACTACAGAGGAAAAAGAAACGAATTCTGATGTGTTGCATTCTAATAACTTTCACTAGCCACTGTTTTTATTTTGATGTAACTTCCACAAATTATGCTTACAAAATGTATATCTATTTGTTATGTTATTGGAGAAATGTTTTAGCACTTATTACTTTCTCTACATGTAATATGTACATAGTGTATAGAGAAGGTATTGCATTCCACCCAAAAATTCGATACCGAGATTTCACCGGAAATACATGTTTTTGGTCCCCCTCAATCAAAAAGAACATTTTTGGAAAAAGGTCCGTGTGTGTGCGTGTGCGTGTGTGTGTCTGTGTCTGTGGACAGCTTAGCTCAAATTTGGTATTTATGTTTAGTATCTTCCAAGGATGGGACACTTAAGATTTTCAAGAAAATCCGCCCCATCCCAAACAACCCTTTACAGGGAAAAGATTTCGAAAATTTTAATTCTCTAAAAAATAGCTCTAACGATTTTGTTTAAATCTGTTGTATTTAAGATATTTACATGCCAAATAAAATGTGTATCTTGAATTTTCTGGGAATAGCCTCTAAAGTTCTCTTTATTCTGGATGATTTTTATTGAATTTTGCATAACTGGTAAACCATAAGAAATAGACAAAAGCTTACTATACAAAAAATGTAGATCACAATAAAGCACATAAGCTATGTAATATACATTTCTTTCGTGGAGTTAATCGTTTTTGAGATGTTCCTCCTTATTGGTTTCAGCTTTGAAAAACTTAAAACTTTTCGCAACTCTTGTCCAAACAAAGGAACTTCAGTCACATAGCAACCAGCTTTTGACTCTCACTTTAACCAATAGCATCCTCTTATTTCGCTTCTACTTACAAGGAAGCAAGTATTAAGACTCTATCTGCTAATTTGTTCTCGATTGATTAGAAGTAAATAGAAGCATAAGGTTACTAACAATAATTTGTTGGCGAGATGTAGAGAAAGTCATGTAAATGGAACACATCAGATTCTTTTTTTATAGGTAGATGGGGCATACAGAAGCGACTGTATATCTTCAAAACGCAAGTCGCTATTTATTGACTTTAAAATGTCTTACTCTTTACATGAATGGGATCTGGAAAGTAGCGAAGCTTTGAAAAATGGAAACAAAAAATATAATTTTATCAAACTGTGTTTTAGAGAGAGTGACATTTTTCGTGAGGGAAATTATTCTCCATCTGTTTTGTTATTCAAAATGTTACCAAAAACAACAGTAATGAAGAAAATTTCTCAGGATATTCGCAGAAAGTTGAAGACATTATAAGCAAAACATTTATAATCATTTATGATATAAGGAAGTGTGATGTGTTGCACTCATATGACTTACTCTACTCATTCTTCTTCAAATTGTTTTTACAAAATATCTACTTCCTATTGATAAGTAGATAGTATATGACGAAACGAATATTTATTGAAATTCTCATGACGCTCTTGTACTAAAGGTACAGATTTCTTTCGTCTATGACATTTTGTACTACCTTCATGCTTTGTGGAAAATATTTGGAGCGTATTTCAGGTTTCTCCGCCATAACAACACTAACAAAAAGTAACAAAATAATCATGATTGTTCAAAAATATCAATTGAATTCAACTTTAAGAAAAGTGATCAGGTTTCAAATGCAGAATTGAGACAACATTTTCACAATGATTTTTCCTTCTATCCTGTATGACATTTCTTCAAAATATTCCTACGGATAAGACTTATTGTAATGATACAGGCTATTAAATGTAGTTAAAGTTTATAAAATATGATCTGCTTAATATTCAGTACCTCATGGGTTATCAGCTGTGTTAATTCAACGATGGTGCTCGATCTTACGGACATCCTTACTCTGTGGCTGATAAGTCATGAAGCACCTATCAATATCCCGGCCGTAAACGCTTCTTGCCTTGCATTTGGCACATACTCACATGCAGGGTAAAGTTGCTAAATGTGAATCAAGTGTCACCAACTGGTTGCTCTTTGAGCAAAGCAGAGGGAAAATTTTGCTCAAAGCTCCTGCGAATCGCCTGCTGTGCACTACGTGACTCACTGCGCTCAAAGCAAGAACAGATAACACTGTCAGTGCTGTGGCAGTATGCAATATTTTTGTTTAAATATTAATACACCTTTCATAAGTTGATACATCTATTATAGATTCATAATTTGTAGAACAATTGCTCCATTATCATTTATGCTTTGGATATGAAAATTAAATGTTTTATAGATAACATAAATAATTGCAAAAATAATGAGAATTATTTTAGTATTAACATAATAAAAGAACTAACTCCTTAACTTGGTAATATCATTGCAATCGTATTATATCTCCAACAGTTTGAGGCGCAGGGGATCGTGGGTTCGAGTCCCGCCTTGGGCATGGGTGTTGGTGTATTTGTAATTGTTGTATATATGTATTATAAGAAATAACAAACGGTAATCAAATTTTAAAAACATAGGAAATGTTAGGAAAATGGAACAGAAGGGAAAAATAGGAAAAAGTAAAAAAAGGAATACAGTGCCGGAGTCCCGACATGTCTCCGGAACTGCATTTGAAAAAATAAAAGGAACAACAACAAAAATACAGGAAGTTGTAACAAAAACTCTCACAGTTTTAGTACTGAATATAAATAGGCATCTTAGTAATTAATCGGTATCGAACATAGAACGCAATTTCTTCTCCTTGGTACTGTCATAGTAATCACTTTCTGGGTTGCGTAATGACGCTGCAAAATAAATTTTATGAGTGCAACATTTGCGGAACAGTAAACACTGCATTCCGCCACTTTTTATAAATAAAAAGGGTTCTTCCTAGACAGACATAGAAGTAGAAGTCGAGGTTGCGTGTTAAGAGTACTTTCTGTTCCCGACATTATAAGCTGAAATATGACACCTTCTCAGGAAGAAATACACTTCTGTTTGCTTCGGTACAAAATGTATGTAGATCATAAATTGCTTTTTCAGTGCCTAGAGCAATTGAATTTAAATGTGTCAAAAATTACGGATTACAAACTCACTCTTCATTTTACCTAGTGCATTATCCAACAAAATAAATATTTTGGAAATGGTTCAATGTCGACAAAATTTGTATTTAAAATAAAACAACAATTATTATTGGTGAAACTTTTCGTGCCCACTGAAGCCCTTTGTTTAATAAATATTTACTGATATTATTGTATGCTTTTTAAGAAAATTAACCTAAATAGCTTCGATATTGAATCTGAGTTTCACAATAATATACCCAAAATTGTTTTTTATCGTTAATTAATCTATCCTTATGTGATCCACCCACATGACTTTCTCTAGCTGCTCAACAAACTATTCCAACAAAAATTATTACTTTGATTACATCATGCTAATCGACATAAACGTCAAAATGTATCTTATTACTTGGTTTCTTGTAAGTATAAAAGAAATGAGGGAGTACGCCTGGCCAAGGCGATAGTCAAATATTTTACAAGTTCGTCGTTATGTGAAACAATTAAAATTCGGTTGTCTGTGCAAGGTCAGCAGTAAAACCCAAGAGAAATGAAGAAAAGATATCTTCCCTTTTCAGAAAAGTTTAAATTATTTAAAATTTAAAAAAATAACAAAGAATGTCGCGAACGCGGTGAACTCTACATAAAATGTAATTGATATAAATTGTGTGTTTTAATGAGATGTACATTTCTGTGTATCTCTTACGATTCACCAGTTAGACAAAAGTAATCCAGAATGGAGAGGTCTTCAGAGGCTAGTTTCAGAAAAGTCAAAATATACATTTCGTTTGTCATAAAAACATCTTAAACATATGGCATTTGAATAAAAATCGTTACAGCTATTTTTGAAAAAATAAAAATGTTCGAAAAAGGTTCATGTAAAGGGTGAGGTATTTAACCCACTTTTATGTTTTGAGTTATGCTGTCCAAAAACACACACACACACACACGCACACACACGCACACACACAGACCGTTTTATAAAAGTGTAGCTGTTGATGTTTTCTAATTCAGGGTACTCTAAAACAAGTTTTTGCAGCGAAATCTCAGAATCATATTTGTGGGTGGAATACAATACATTGTCTAATATGTACATACGCCTAGAGAAAATAAAAATAAATAAAATTCAGGATCACATAATACAAAAAATAATTAAGCTCCTGATATTTTAGGATTACATTACAAGATTCAGAAAAGGATGCCATAAAGAAATATTCTGAAATAATAAATAAAATTATCTTCTATCATCTAATGTAAGATTATTGCAAATTAAACAATGTTTTCCTTACAATTCTATAGAAGGGTTTCATCAATAGCTTAGGGATTCCCACTCTGTTGCATTAAATGCCTTCAAGCGTGCTTGAAGGAGCTGGTTAAGTGACAATCTATCAGAAGTGTCAAGGTACCAGTGCGCTTAAAACTTCCGCATAATTAACTTTGTAAAAAAAAAAAAAAAAAGGTTCCATTAAATTTTCTCGTCCTTTTATTATTCCAATCATTGTAATTGAGGCAGCTTAAGTGGATATCACCTTCCACAACTGCTCCGATTGCAAGCTATGCGCAAGTTGTAATTATTGTAATTATATCCAATTTAAGTTATGATGCGATTATTAAAGCTAAAGAGAACAAAAAACACACTCGTCAAACTAGATTTTCTTCCAGTTTTCATTGTATTAGAATTTAGGAACAAGAGCTGAGATAATATTCTAAATGTTGGACCTTTCTCCAAAAAACAAAGTCCATGAAGGAAATGCTTCAACAATGATAATATGAGTTTTTTTTTTTTTTTTTTTTAGATTGCATGAAGAAACTTAAACTTGATTTTACTTAACTGCACATTTGCTCAAAATTTTAAATTTCCTGTATCTTCCAGTTTTATCTCAGTATTCAAATTAGAAATGCTAATATTCAAATTAGAGCTAATCAGTATTGGAGGAGCGAAAATAATTTTATGAGATGAATCAGTACATGCTTCAGTAATACTCCCTGATAATGTGACAACAAAACTTTTTGAAAAAATCGGTGAAATATATATGTGGCTTTAGTATATTGGCAATTTAAAATAAGTCTTATCGGAAATTTGTGTTGCTATGAATGGACAATATATGAGCATAGATAACTCATTGTTAATATATACCTATATACATATCGTATATATACACACATATATATATATAAATGGGCCATCTGAACTCGGTATTGTACATTAACACGGTAGAGCTGAGGTCACTAAGGCACGCACTCGTGAACGAGAGGTCTGCCAGAACCGTCCTCCTGAGGGCGACATTGCAGATTCTAGTTCAGTTTTAGATTTGACTCTGCCATTGGTTGATTGACCAAAATGGCTGCCCTTGCACAAGCAGACACAACGAACGGAAGACTGTACATTTCGCATTGGAAGGAAGCACAGATTTTCAGAAAGTCCATTTTTACCCCTTATTTCGATCCAGTTCATTTACATACACCTAACCTAACATAACGTAGTCTAACCTGGGTAAAATCGGTAATCGGTCTAATCAATTATATCCTTGTAAATAGAAGTAAATTAATGGATTATACTTGGTTAAAGCTATGGTTATATCTTTTAAAAGCTATGTGAAACAATTGAACTCGATACTCTTTCGCATTCCCGGAAGTAAAACAAAAGAGATAGAATGGAAGTAGACTTCCCGCTTGAAAAAAGCTTGAGTAGTTTGAAATTTAAACGAATTACAAGGGATGTCCTGGAAACGGTTAACTCTACAAAAAATTGTATATGACATAAATTATGGTTTTAACGAGATCTACATTTTTGTGTATCTTTTATGTTATACGAATAATGCAAAAATCATCCAAAATGACGAGATCTTCAGATATTACTCCCAGAAAATTTAAAATATGCATTTTGTTTATCATGAAAATATCTCTATCAACTCTATGTGAATCATTTTTGAGGAAATCAAAACTTTTGAAAAATGTTCCATGTAAAGGTTAGTTGGCGGTGGGAGATTTTCTAAAATAGCTGTATGTCACATCCTTGGCAGATACCGAACTTAAATGCCAAGTTTGATATTTTTCGTTTTTGAACCATGGTGCCATACACACACATACATACACACACGGACATTTTTAAAAATTGGTTTTTTGGGGGTTTAGGGGTCACAAAATATACATTTCTTGTGAAATCTTAGTGTGAAATTTTTGGATCGAATGGAATGCCTTCTGTCTACTATGTACATTATACATACCTGCTAGAGAAAGTAATAAGTTTCTCCAACTGTGTCAACACACTGATTATTCAGCAATTAATAACAGGGAATTGTATTTGCAAGGTATCCCAAACATAAACATCGAGAGATACAAACATAGCAAAGAAAAATGTATCACTCCAACATTAAGCATATAACAACTTAAATATTCCAGTAGGACCTTTCCTGAAAATACATTTTTCAGGGGACCTCTAAACATGTGCTTCCAGTGAAATATATCTCGATTTCTATTTTTGATAGAATGCAACTCTTTTTATATGTATTTTAGCTGTGGTGAAGATTAGATTATTCTATTTTTCTTAAACCGGATCATTCTAATTTTAAGTTCACCTTCACTGCGAACCGTCATGAAAGTAAATTTAAATTTAGGAGATTGATATTTGGGAAACATTTGAAATAAAGAATATTTCTTGAGTACCTTTCAGTGCATAAAAATGCCCCCTTGGAACCTAAAGAAGAAAGATAAATGCCTAAACATCCACATAAACTGTTGCATTTATATGACTTTTCTTTCCAAAACTATAAGTAAGTGAGTGTTTAGCTCTAGATTGCCTTCAAATTGAAAGATAAATAGAAATGAGAAAAATTCACCAACAAAAAGGTAGAGTGCGGAAGTCGTAGAGGTCATGAGACAAATGGAACGAAATAGCCAAAATCAGTCAGATGAAAAAGGTGTAACAGGAGCAGCTAATCATATTTCAATTTCCTTTCAGATAAAATTCACATTATATGTTTCCAGCATTCGCACTTATATTCATTAAATGAAAAGATAATCTCAAGATAAACGGGAATTAATTAGGCTTTGCTAATACAGCCTTAATATACGTTTTAGTTAAAATACTACTACTACCACCACCACACCAACAGCAGCAGCAGCAGCAACAACAATAATAATATGTTTCCAGCGGGAATAAATTAGGCTTTGCTAATACAGCCTTAATATACGTTTTAGTTAAAATACTACTACTACCACCACCACCAACAGCAGCAGCAGCAGCAACAACAGCAGCAACAATAATAATATATTTTATATTACTTATAAAATATTGTTAAAGAATCGGATGTCAGAAAAACAAATTTAGAATATTCATTTCACATCTCGTATATAATGTCAAACCTAGCGTATTGTTTACAAGCAGAAGTGGTCATTATTTTCACAGTAAAATCAATTAAGGTTATAATGAAATTATGGCTTAGTTAAATTGTTCGTATTGATATAAAATTGTTTCATTACCGCAAGCCTTCTCCAAATGTAAAGCTTTGTAGTACTCTTAAACACCTCTGCAGCTGTTTATAGTTTTATTTCAGACATTTTCAATAGAATCAGGATTATTTGAAATGTGTACGTTTATCTAACAGCATTAATTTAAGCTGTCCCTTTAAATAAAAGAAACAAACTTTTCTATCAATAGTGTTACATTAACTTAGATAAAAAGAGAAAATTCACTAAACTACATATTTAAATATCAACTTTGTCACACACTCTATGTTGGCTCTTTTGAAACATTTAATCTGTATTATATCACCTAAAATATTTAAATGGTACCATTAGAGACATAACAATGTCTTTACAACTATACTGTATGAATTGGTGCTAATTATCAGAACGAATCTTAAGTTATAATGCAGTCCAAATTCATAATACTAGTATATACAAGCACAAGACATATTAGCTTAGTTTTAATATTCTTAATATTAATGGAGTTTCATTAATAAAATTTTAGAAATCAAATTAATAAATGCTTACTATTAAGAAATTTAAAAGGAAACTTGTATATTTGTCTAAATAACTGCTTTATGACCAAAACAGGTAACTTCTCTAAATAGAAATTATCATAGTGACAATTTTTATGCTCAGAAAGAAGCTTCCGCACACCGATACAATATTTAAATATAACAAACTTTGGTTCAACATGAAACTTGAAAATAGTAAATATCATCTGTGTCATTCCTATGTTTCGTGAAACAGTGCCAATGCATTCTTTTTATAATTTACATTTTTCAGTGATCCATATATGTAAATTATAAAGAGTATAACAGGACGGAAAGTGTCTAAACAGTTATGGAGAAATGCCTTTTAGAAACGTGTTTTAATATTATAATCTAAAATAAAGAATCTATTATAGCTAGAATGTTTTTGTATAACATTTAATTAGCTACGGAGCTTTGAAGTTATCACGAAAGTTAAAAATACGTTTTTCTTTACTGACATTAAATTCCTTAAACATAACATCACATTTTTTTTACGCTTTAAAATTCTTTGTTTGCCTTATAAGCAATCTTGAACACATAAAAGGTAGGAGTATACGACGCCGAGAATCTCATGTTGACTGCTATTAGCTCCACATTGCATCGTATCTCAAAGCCGGTGTTCCTTTGGAGTAACGTCACAGAAGGATTTTCAGCCATTATTAAATGCAATATTTCTGACATTTCGATAGATATCGATAAAAGGCAAGCCAATTGGATGATTGTCTACGGACTTGACTCAGACCACAGAGGAAGCTTCTCTTGCCCATGAGACAGGTAAAACCAGTTATTTCACTCTTAGTTTCGGTGTAGCATAGAAGAAAAGGAAAACAGCCGCAACAGTTTCTGGAAAATAAATCTTTACGTCCGGCCGCTCGACAGCAGAGGCGGCTGGTGAACCAAATCATATGTCTACTATTATTTTAAAGAAACAGCAAATGTTCTGAAGGTTTATATACAGAGTGTAAGGGGTTCACCCTTTGTTGCCTGTCGGCACCTATAAGTTCCGCTTGTTTTAAGCCTGACAATACAAATAAGGTTGTACCCCAGGATTAACTTCATATTATACTAACCTTCAACTATAAACGACAATTAATCAAGACTGTTTTATATTTTAAAAATATATACAATTTTTGCTTTAAATTGCAGTGATTTTTTAAAATAAATAAAAGAGTAAAATCCACATAACTACAGTCAAATGTAACCCGATTAACTTCCAAGCATCACACCGATTATTTTACGTGGGCTCTCCCCGTTCTTTGCCACAGTCAATGGGAGTTGAACTTGCAACATTTGAACTCATGGCCACTTTTTTGGTAGAACCTTTGGCAGGATTTTGAAAACTGGTTTGGAAGAATTTAAACTTTTAATTGGGAACAAAAAGATTAATAAAGGATCTACATATATTTTAATTTCTATTATTCTTTCTATT
The DNA here is from genome assembly GCA_030762935.1 of Hymenopus coronatus. NCBI lineage: Eukaryota > Metazoa > Arthropoda > Insecta > Mantodea > Hymenopodidae > Hymenopus > Hymenopus coronatus. The sequence goes on along the minus strand of CM060888.1, from coordinate 115,538,405 downwards.
GCTTTATATAATAATTTTATAGGTTTATTCCCAAATATTTTTACTAGAGCTCCAGTTTTAAATATGAATTAAAGTAAAAACGGCATATGTGGTAATGTAGGTACCTAAGGATTAAAAGAGTATACCGGTTTAAGAGAACGGCTATTTGTGATAAAGTGAATCAATTGTACTATACCGTTTTTCTGTGCCTAGGTTCTTATGGAGATAAACTAAGTTAAGATAGGACTTATTTTTAAGAGAACGGCTATTTGTGATAAAGTGAATCAATTATACAATACTGTTTTTCTGTGCCTAGGTTCTAATGGAGATAAACTAAGTTAAGATAGGATTATTTTTGCCAAAACACAATAACAACAAAAATGTAGGCCCGCCTGGGTAGTGTGGTGGTAGCATGTCTGCCTTAAATTCAGGTCGTGAGTCTCGTTTAGAGTAAGTTTCCCGGATAAGGTTTTTTTTCGGGGTTTTCCTTATCCTGAGAAGAGGAATGTCAAGTAACTTTAAGCTCCATATAACCCGAGATCATTTGAGCATTATTTCACCAATTTCATTCGCCGTCCGATTTGACCAACCAGGTTAAAAAGGACGTTAAAGCTTTTAGCTGTTATTCTCGGAGTTGTACAAATTATTTGTAATAAAAGGATAAGTTACTTTCTTTCCAAAAAAAAAAAAAAAATTCAAGAATCAAATCTGATGTGTTCCATTCAAATGCGTTCTCTACCTCTCTGTAGCAAATTATTGTTAATAAGCTTATTCTTCTATCTACTTCATGCTAATCGAGACAAACATGAGCAGAAACGGTTTATTACTTAGTTCCTTATAAGTAGAACCGAAATAAGGGAATACACTAAGTAAACTGCCAATCGAATGCTTTAAAATGTTGTTGTTATGGTATACAAATTCGATTCTTTGCGTGGTCAGGTGTTTACAAGTTTACGTATGAGAAAAGTATTAAATGTTTTAAAACTGAAATCAATAACAAGGAATATCTTAAAAACGGCCAACTCCAGAATAAAATGCAAATAACATAAATTTTGTGTTTTAGCAAGCTCTACATTTTTTGTGTGGTAAGTGTTTGTCTATCTCTTACGGTTTACCAGTTATATAAAATTCCGCAAAAATTCATTAAGAATAAAGATGTCTTCAGAGGGTCTTCCCAGAAAATTCAATATATACATTTTATTTGTCATGTAAATATATTTAATATACGATATTTTAATCAAAGTTATTTGAGATATTTTTGAAAAATTCAACATTTTCGAAAATTATTCCATGCAAATGGTAGTTGGGAGTAGAGGGATTTTTTTGAAAATATTTGTGTCGTATCATTTTAAGATACTGAACTTCAACACCAAGTGTGGTATTTAACAGACTTTTCGTTTTTGAGCTATGCTGTCCACAGACACACACACACAGACCTTTTTCTATAAATGTTTTTTTTTTTTTTAGATTCAGGAGGACCCAAAACATGTATTTTCGGTGAAATCTCGGTATCATGATAATCAAGGTAAATATTAGCAAATTTAATGTTACTATTTAGTTCCTTGCGAGTATAAAATAAATAAGGGAACACTCCAGGCTAAAGCGATAGTGAAATCTTTTTAAAGCTGGTAGCTATCTGGTGACATTGATATTCGGTTCCCTTTGCATGTATAGCTGTAAAAAATAGAGATACATATGACGTTCTCCCGTTTGAGAAAAGTTTAAGAAATGAAGCATTTGCCCAATAACAAGGAATATCTCTGAAATAGTTACCACCACGACCAATAATAATAATAATAATAATAATAATAAAAATCATCAACATTTGACATAAACTGTGTCTTTTAAGAGATATACATTTTTGTGTAGTAAGATTTTGTCTACATCTTACAGTTTATCAGTTATGCAAAAACTATACAGAATAAAAAGGCTTCAGAGACTAGTTTGGTAACTAACCGGCTTTTTGTTTTTAGTTATGCTGTTCACACACAACACAGGACAGATAGAGAAGGTCATGTGTATGAAAATTTCACGCGCTAAGTTTTCTGTACAGTAAATTAAAACGTTGTTAATATTATTGCTTAGGTTACACTAATAAACGTATGTACATACCTAATGGGAATCGAAATAGCAACTATACTATAATATAATTATAATAAAAAAAACGCATTTGTAAATCGATAGCAATAACGCTTGTCATTATCAGAGCTAGGAAGTTCGTACCAATCGCCGTGCCGTTATACAGGTTGCGACCGACCACCTCGCCGGTCATTGTTAAGGGCGCTTGGTGAAGAGGTAAACAAACCTATTGTCAAGTAAACAGTGCTATTTCCAGAGGACAAAAATTACTTATGAGACATTTGTAAAGCCCACTTGTTTAGATCATTATGTATAACATACAAATTATTTCATATTTAAGGCTGACTCTAACTGGTTTTCTTCTTTACATATGTACATTATGAAAACACTCAAGCGATTATAACACGGATTGAAATATTTACTGATCGAATGTTAAATAATATCAAACAATAAAATGAATTTCCTAAAGTTTTCAGATTCTTACTAGGTAAAAACGAAAGCAGGAATTAAACTAAATCTTTACTCATCTGCAGCCGTATTACGAAAACTAAACATGTACTTCTAAACTTTTCAAATGAAATCCTTATTCTACATTCCGACAAACAAGATTTATAATGCGAAAAAGTTGATTCCACTTCGCATGATGTGATCGGGGCATATTTGAAACATTTTATCAGTTCCGTTTGTTTCACCAAACAAATAGCATTTGTCGGATCTGTAAGTGCAGCTTCTATGTGAGACATCACTCTGAACCCTGCGTTCTTTTCAATTACACTTTTCATCTTTATTTCAGGTAGAATGGTCGTGGATCTTGACAATTCTTCTACATGCCACACAGATTCACTTCAACTCAATACCCCTGCACTGTAACAGTGTGATAGTTGTAGGTAAACTCTTTGAATAAAGTTGCAATTAATAATATACTTACGTGAAGCTGTTCTGTTACTATACGTTTGACAGTTTGTATACTAGAACTGTCACCAGTTTCTAAATAAGCACATGAATAGGTATATTGCTAGAGAACTTACCATGGTTGTAAAACAAATGAATTTTGCTCACATTTGAGCAGAACAAAGATGTTATCCGAATGCCTTCCTTCCTACCGTAGTAATCCTGTGTTATTCAGTGGTTTGCTGTAATGGGTTGCACTCTACGATGACCTTTGCTCGTGCAAGTAGTGCCGCAAAGTATTATACTCTGTATAATAGCTCTGGTCATTACACTTAGGAGGAAAGATAGGACTACCATCGCAATTCTCCCTGTCGCAGGCACCGCGCACCGTGGCCTGTCTCTTTCGTGGGCCTCGCCCTACTCGAGCTCTTCCTTCCTTCTACACTCACAGATCACCCATTGTCGGCGTGACGAAATAAAATATTTTACTACTATATGAAACTAAACCGTGCCTTCGGCTTATTAATATCGTCCTAGATATTAACGTATCATTCTGCAAGTGGGACAGAAAATTGCATGGTGCCAACCTAAGAACGGAAATCTACGTACGTATTAAGTATGAGTTATTGCCGCAAACGCATTCCGAAAAACCCAACAACCCATTGTGGCATAATTTCTAGCGGCGCAATCATGGTGGCCTGTGTCATGTATAGAAGTAAAACTGGTTTAAGAAGCTCTAGCTAACCGGCTTTTATCCCAGAACGTGCAGTATGTAAAAATCTATGTAAATGCATCAAATGACACCATATATAAAACATGTAACCTATCTATTATTTTTCCTTGGCGTGAGGTCTCCATTAACTGTAAACTATGTGTTCAAATTGGATCATTTGATCTAGGATTGCAATTTGCATAATAACCATAATTGCATGGTTAGGTAAACCGCAGTGCAAAAGCAAGGTGATATTTTCAAAACTTAATAACTTACTCTCAAGCACCTTCTGGTTATTAGCCGCTTTCCACGTATCAAGCACGCTAGAAATTTGCAACTTTTATGCTATTTTTAGAACAGTTGCCACTCTGCTTACAGGTTACTTGCATTTTTGTTGTCTTATTAGTACCTTCAGTTTTCTTTTAACATTATTCACGTCATAAACACTTCATTCGCTAAAAGGTTTATTGCCTCTTTTTAGAGCTAGTCAAGTGGAATTATATTAAGTTATTCTTGGTAGATGTAAGTATGCAAGTTAATGGCTGGAATGTCCTCCCAAAACGAATCTCTGGCGAAAATAAAGTGTCTGCCAATAAATTAAGTTACATGTTACAATGTTTGAAAAACGTCTACTATAAATGTGTGAGTATAGTTTACATATGCTTATTTTGAAGCCTTTTTTAATTTTGTTTTATTTCTACTTGTTATGCTGTATTTCTTATAGCCAAACTGCTTCTGAATATTTAAAAAAGAAAGTATATTCCTTTGCAGATTTGACAAAAAAGTCAGTTTCTGCAAGAGAATTTCTTACAAATATTCAGCATTCGACAGAAGTATATCTTAAAGCGACGTAAAATAGGTTAACTGAAACACTATGCACACAACAATTATATATATTACGTTCAAATAACTTTCTCTACTCAGTCTTCAACAAAATTTTGTTATAGAACTTAAATAATTGTCAATCTTCTTCTTGTTAAACAAGATGAACCTTCATTACATATTTACACATTCGTTGTAGGTATAAAAAGGATACATTAGGCTAAGGATAGTCAGATTTTTAAAAATGGGTAGTTATTTGATTGTTTTGATATTCAATGCTTTGAAATTTCTTTCAAATGGCCTGAGCACGAGAAAAATTGAATAGTGAATTACCAGTTGAAAAATATACGTAGTTAAAATTCACAATTATATTATGTGTGTGTGTATATATATATCATTTTGAATTTTAAAATATGAATATTTTTCAACTGTAATTCGCTATTCACTATTCATACTAAATATATAATATATATATATATATATAATTTTGAAGTTTAACATAGTATTACTATATATATATAGTATATAACAATGTTAAACTTATACTATATCTATATATATATATATATATATATATATCTATATATATATATAGATATATATATATATATATATATATATATGTGTGTGTGTGTCAGAAATAGTTATCGCCACAAGAATCATAAATTATGTGCTTCAATGAGATATGTATTATTTGTGTAGTACGGTTTAAAAGTTACATATCATGTATAATGCGAAATCGCTCTCGTACAGCCTTTAAGTCTCGCTATATACTTCTCCACATAATAGTTAAGTTTGTGAAACTATACGGACATCGTTAGATTCATCGAATGGTGAAAATGGGTTTGTCGTTTACTCAAAGGCAATAAAAATACGATAATACATGTGGAACATTAATGTAAATAACTAAGAAAACAACAAAGACAGAAAGAAAAAGAATGTCTGCCGCCTTAACCATAAAAATAAAGAAAATCCTTCGCGGCTGAAGAGAGACTTTCTCTAAAAAACCCTTAAGCCCTAATAAATAGATAGACACTGTGGAAGAGAGATATTGCTTAGACCAGGTATGGGCAACCACTTGACACGCAAACTGCAAAGTCGGCTAACACCACACAGTTTGACACGGCCCGGTAGATCAGCCGCCACAAACTTGCTTGATTTTGGTCCGTGTACCACTATTCCGTGTCACTCTTCTTTGTTCAGTGTGTTATGAATCATATTATAGTGCGGATAAAAGAAAATAATCTAACACTCAAGCTATTGATTGCTACGTTTATACCCGGCAGGGAGTTTTCTTATTTATAGAAAGCGGCAGAATAAGTGTTTAGTTTGTTGCAAAATTCTGCACTCAGAAAATTAAATTTGCAAGTGAATATAAAATTATCAGAAGAAGAGCGTTTCTTTCAAACTGTGTTCAATTTAAATTAATTACCAAGATGCCTGTTCATATTCACTGCTATAAATGTGAAAGTTTTTCATTACAAATTAATTCTCAAACCATATAAGCTACATGCGATTACAATGGTACTAGCTAAGTTAAGGTTCTTAGTTTTATTGTCATTTTTGCAATTATTTAAGTTACAACTATCAATTACCACCAAACTTATGAAAGCATGCGCCTGTTCATATCCGAAGTATAAATACAAATGCAAGAGACAAAACAAAATAGTGTACTTCCATGGATAAACCTATAATTGGGTATTTACCTCTGAAAGATGGATTACGTATTTCAAACACAAAATGTTGTATACCGCCACTGCACTGAAGGAATTGTATTTTCCTACTTTCCACACAGTTGGCCACGCTGTGCACAGTAGGCGAGGCAGAAGCATCGACCATAGTTGCTCTCCCTGTTTTACTCAAAGGGCAATTAGTAACTTCGGCGGTGGACGCAAAAAAAAAAAAAAAAAAAAAAAAAAGACAAGTGCAGTAACGGTTGCTTACTTTTACAAAATGGTGGTGAACAATTTTGTTAACAGTTTAGACTACGGCAAGGTAATACAGAACCATTGTATTGATATTACATTCGTTTACATTTTCAATTGTTTCCTTAAAGTTTGGTTTACCTTTATCTACGCCAACAAATATTTGAGATGTGTATTTTGACTTAACGTAACTAATGAAAACAGTTGCACACACGAACATTGTGTAGAAGTCAACAGAGTCAACATTTTAATTTAAACAATTACAATTGCATGTGCTTTGTATCTGATACTTTTTTAATAAATCAATATATTTAATGTGACACAAATATTTCAGAAACGTATTACTTTTCTCGGATATTAACTGTAGTTGCAAATTCAGTCTTACCCTTGCAGGTTCGACATGCACAATTTAACATCAAGCCCAAAATAATTTCCGCACAAACCATTTACTCCTCAGATTTTATAGTAAGAGATATAACTATTAAATTCCTTGTTTTCATTTCTATTTTGGTAGCATTGCAAAAACGAAAATTATAAAGTTACACACACACACATACCTTTAGTGACTGTGCGTTCCACAGTACCAACTGCATGGCAAAGACTTAATGTAATTGCATCATAGAGTTAACAAATTTAACCTTTAAGTTAAGTTCCTTTAAGTATGTATTAATTTATTTACTTACTCCCTTTCAACTGGCCATGTCTCAATTTTAGAAAGTAATTGTTAGCAAGGAAGATCAACACTTTGTACAGATTTAGAATCTGTCATGACGAATTTCCAGTTGGAAATTCGCAACACTTCTTGCTAATTCATTGCATCGTATTGTTAGTACACCGAACTTCCGCAAAGATATCTTCTGTTGCAGGTGGGAAGGTCAAGAACCAGTTATCATTCCTGAACCAGTAAATGCCTAAGCGTGTATTAGACTGCTTCACGTGCTTTTAAGCCCATTACAACTTAAGCTGACTTCGCAGACCGAAAATTGAGTCTCTCAATGAGTAAATAGGTTTGTTCTTCTACTTCCTGTTCAAATTTTGCACGATTTTATTGTAGTACTCTATGTACTACAGAACAGATGTGCTTAAGATTTTCAAAAATGTTCTATTGTATACACACACTGTAGAAACTTTCTCAAAATTTGACAACTTTAAAATTCGCTAAATTTGAAGAAATTGTATCAAGACAATCTATGAAGAGACATGATGATTTAAATATAATCACAACCCTCAACTTGAGATGGGGACACCAATATTTTTTCACAAACCGTTAATATCATATTACAACGGAGTCAGAACAATACATTGTCCAAAATGTACCATAATTTTGTACACAGATGGCTCTAAAACAGACACTGGATCAGGAACTTGAATACATGGGGAAACATCAAAGAGTGACATTTATGTTTCTCTTGGTCGAAATACCACTGTATTCCAAGATGGATATTTGCAACTGAAATTTCTTGCAGGGATAATACAAAGATTTTTTCTGATAGTCAGTCAATCTTAAACCAATTGTAAGTTATCAGATAACTTTAAGTTATTCCGGAACTGCTTAATAAACCTTGTACAACTGGCAAAACACTAAAAGGTTACTCTTGGGTGGGTGCCAGAGCACAAGGGAATTTTAGGAAATAAAATATCAGATTCCTTGGGTAGAAAAGATTCTGCATAATCATTCACAGGTCCTCGATCATTTTTAGGTGTCCTTATAAAATCTGCCAAAAGCCATTGATGAGAGGTTAAATATTACCACCAACAAAAATGGGTGCAAACTTAAGGATGCAAGTATACTAAGAGAATGATCAACAGACCATCTTCCTTATTAACTGAAGACGAACTTAAACCCAACAGATCCCAGATAAACCTAATAACAGAACTATTGACGGGACATTGTAGATTAAGTAAATATCTACATAAATATAAATATTCAAAGAAGAACCAATATGTAGGTTATGCAATGTACAGGAGGAAGCAGCCTATCATATAATCTTCAAATGCAAATCTCTTGTAGAAAATGGTATGGACTACTAAGCTTAATAAACCCAGAAGATGATCTTCCTAAATAAAACAGTAACCTATTGTCTCCATTAGAAATGCAAGGTTATTTAACTAAATCTATAAAGAAAGAATATAAAATAAACTAAGGCTTCAGTGTTAAGGGCAAATAACCTCAAGTCAAGATGTTTTAAGTTAAATAGTTCAGGAAGATGTATTAAGATGTTTTAAATAGTTAAATAGTACGGGAAGTTTGAATGAAATGAATATGTAAATTTACCCTGTATAAGCAAAAAATTTGGAATAAAAACCTGTGTAGAATAATGCACCATTATTGCAGATTCTTCATACTGCAAAATCTAAAAATTCAATGGATTATATAACTAAAATGATACTTTAATTTCCAAATGCTTCCATTTTACCTCTTTTATGTGATGTTACATGAGAAATTATTCCGAATCCGCTTTGGATATTTCAGTAACGCTTCTAATTTCCAAATGCTTCCTTTTTACCTCCCTCATATGAGAAATTATTCCAAATCCACTTTGAACTGTTCATTAATATATTGATCTATAAGTAAATTTATGAATTTTTGTCATCAGAATATCACATTTCGGTGATATCCGTGCGTTATCTTCCACAAGTCATGATCAGAGATCTAACTCACAAGAAGCAATAAGCAATATTTCTCAACAGCCCAGCAGCCTCAGAAGCCGAAAAAGCTTTTCAGCGACATTGCAACGATGGACATGGCTGCTAATGCACTTGATGTAGATGGTGTTTATCGATATATACTGCGCTAGACGCTCGTAAACCGACCAAGTTAAGGTTAGAACGAACAAGCATGCTGCCGAACACCGAGATGATGGTTTATGGGCTAAATGCAAATAATAATGAATCTGGCATCCTGCCAGCACTAGCTGCACAAGTCACATGATCAACGAGTTTTTTTAGTCTTACTACAATCATCTCACATTAGACTATAAACAGGTGTTAACCTAACACTAGGAAATAGTATTATTTCTAATCCATAATCAACAATATTGTTCTCTGAGGATATGTATCACTGATGCATGAAGAGAACTTTATGGGATGCAGAATATTTACCGCGATTCTTTTCCTCCGCGAATGTAGAGCTAGAAGCATGTTGGACGCTACTGGCAGGCACGCAAGACGTGGACGGGTTAGGTAAATTTATACTTAAGGCAAAGGAGCTGAGATCTGAGGAGGCTGCCAATAGAAAAAAGGGGGGGGGAGCATAAGAACAACTACACAGAAGTGACTACAATGTTTCACACATATATATATATATATATATATATATATATATATATATATTGTCATACTTAGGTCACTGTTATGTTATGGTTTTATATATTGTGTATACATTATGTGTATATATTTCTTTTACGTATACTTATCTAGTATAAGAGGGTGCATTTATGAAGGTGTACTCTGTGCTGTAAATTTAAATTGCTGTATTTGAATATCTTTGTATTTTTATTTTCGAGTTTACTCTTAATTCTTTATTGATGCTTAAGATTGCTTTTGATTGTGTATTACCTTTGTCTTTTTATTTTCATGTTTACTCCTTTAGTTCTGTGTTGTTGTTGTTTTAATATTGCTTTTAGTGTGTACTACAAAAACACGTACGGTCTGTGGACCCGTGCGATTGTTGAAATTCTATGTAAGGTATTGTTATGTCAATAAATACACTTATTCATTCATTCTTCCTTTTCATTCTTCTTGTCAAAACTTCATCCACGTTATCATTTTATGCTACACATTGTGTTAACCTCAATTATAACATTTAAAAACAACTGCATAAACAAACCAGTTATTATTTGCCGGTCCTCGCTTTGGTCCTTCGTGGCGCAGGGGATCGTGGGTTCGAGTCCCGTCTTGGGCATGGGTGTTTATGCGTTTATGACTGTATATATGTATGTATAGTTATCATAAAACGGTAAACAAAGTAAATTTAGGGAAAATAAAAAAAAAAAAAAAAGGAGAGCAAGGGATACACTATTAAAAAAAGATCAGATGTGTTCCATTCTCTATATCTCTGTAGCAAATTATTGTTACTAAGCTTATTCTTTTATTTATTTCATGCTAATAAAGAAAAAATAGTAGAAATAGTCTTATTTCTTGCTTCCTTGTAAGTAGAAGCGAAATAAGGGCGTACCATAGGTTAAGGCGATAGTCAAAAGCTGGTTGCCATATGACTGAAGTTCATTTGTTTGTATGGATAGGAGTTGACAAATTCTTGTATGAGAAAAGCATGTTTTTCAAAGCTGAAACCGAAATCAAGGAATATCTCAAAAATTATCAACTCCAAGAAAAACAATTTATAACATAAATTATGTGTTTTAACATGCTCTAAATTTTCCGTCCATTTCTTACGGTTTGGCAGTCATGCAAAATTCCGTAAAATTCATCCAGAATAAAGTAATCTTCAGAGGCTATTTCAAGAACATTCAAAATATTCATTTTATTGGTCAGGCAAATATCTTTAATATATGATATTTTAATAATTGTTAGAGCTATTTTTATGAAAATAAAAATTTTCGAAAAAAATTTCATGTAAAGGGTAGTTTGGGGTGCGGGGATTTTTTTGAAAATCTTCGTGTCGCATCCTTGGACAATACCAAACTTAAATACCAAGTTTGGTATTTAACGGTATTTTCAGTTTTGACCTATGCTGCCCACAGACACACACACACACACACACACACACACAGACACACACTTACAGACCGACAGACACACACGCTGGACATTTTTCAAAAAATGCTTCTTTGGATACAGGAGGTCTCAAAACATGTATTTCCGGTGAAATCTCGGTATCGAATTTTTGGGTGCATTACAATACCTTCTCTATACACTTAGTACGTATAGAGAAAGTAAAAAATACTAAAAAATCTGATGTGCACCATTCACATCACTTTCTCTATATCCCTACAACAAATTGTTCTTAAAAAGGTTATACTTCTATTTACTTTATGCTAATCAGAAAAAAATAGCAGAAAGAGCCTTATTACTTGCTTCCTTGTAAGTAGAAGCGAAATAAGGGACTACCATAGGTTAAAGTGATAGTCAAAATCTGGTTGCTATGTGACTGAAGTTCCTTTGTTTGTTAGGATAGGAGTTGACAAATTCCTGTATGAGAAAAGTATACTTTTTTCAAAGCAGAAACCAAAATCAAGGAATGTCTCAAAAACGATGAGCTCCGCAAAAAAATTTAAATAAGATAAATTGTGTGTTTTAACGTGATCTACATTTTTCGTGGAATAAGTTTTTGTTCATTTCATATCGTTTAGCAGTTATTCAAAATTCCGTAAAATTCATCCAGAATAAAGTAGTCTTCAGAGGCTCTTCCCAGAAAATTCGAAATATACATTTTATTTGTCAATTAAATGTCTTTAATATACGATATTTTAATCAAAATCGTTAGAGCCAATTTTGAAAAAATCAAAATTTTCGAAAAAAGTTCCATGTAAAGGGTAGTTGGGAGTGGGGGCATTTTTCTCAAAATCTTCGTGTCGTATCCCTGGAAGATACTAAACTTAAATAAAGTTTGGTATTTTACCGACTTTTCGTTTTTGAGTTATCGTGTTCACAGACACACAGACCTTTTTCCGGTGAAATCTCGGTATCGAATTTTTGGGTGGAGTGCAATACTTCTCTATACACTATGTACATAGCGTGTATAGAGAAAGTAAAAAGAAACAACCAAATTATACTTTGATTAACTCGATTATATTGGCTTGATGGGAGGAAAGTTTTATATACTAACTTGTCCCCAAACGTATAGACCAAGCTTAATGTTTGATCCTTTGCGCAAAGAAATACCTAAGCTTTAGATTTCGAAACTTAATTTCATGAAAAAAAGAATACTCTTGTGTATTTTTTTTTTTTTTTTTTTTTTGTCTTTAGGCATAATTTGCATTACCCAGTTGTGTAAGTTCATTATCGAACATTAGCAGATGTACATTAAATGCAGCTGCCTTGCTTTGCCATATGTTAGTGCCTTTATTTTACATAAACCGTATTTGACGATTCAATTAAAAAGTGGCAAAAATGGTATGCATACGTACATGTCTAAGACAGTTAATATATCATATTATGACAGGGTTACCAACTTGTATTTCTTTTTATTACTTTATTCCTTTATTAAATTTTCTTACAGAGGCACTAAATAGCAGCACACTATTTGAAGTCTTCGTTTATAAATCAGTTTACTAAGAAACGGAATATACTGCAAGAAAATTTTAATTTTTGCGACTAACTCTGTTACTTCATACTTCATAATTCGGTTGAACTTATGTGTATTTATACTATTAATACTATCAGAATAAATGATAAGATTTATTGATATATTTATTTTCAGTAAATGCAAATTAAAATTATTTGAGGATTGTGCTACATATTCTCTGTTGCTCAGAGAGTGCTGGTAAGCTGAGAAAACAATTCACAAGACCACACTATACATGGAGCTTTACATCACTGCAGGCAATTTTAAAAGATTTATTGCAAGACAGAAGTTCTCGTTTTTCGGGAATTGATGTCAAAGTTATAATAAATTATTGATTGTAGAAATCAATATATTTAACCACCAGAAATACAATTTATCTGACACTGGAGTAAAAATTTCAAGATATTATAAAACTTTGGGCATATTGAAACCAAATGATTCAACAGTGTACGGAAAAGGACAAAGTAATGATAATTCCAAAAGATTAGAATTATATGCCATTGATTGTATGGCAGAAACATGAGACCTTTAGATAACTAGTAGTGTGCTCATTCTCACATCAAAGAAATAAATAAAATAGAAAATAAGAAATGAATGTGGCATGTATTTTATAAAATAGATTATAACATAGTATGCATATATATATTTTGTATAACAATGACAGCAAATCGAATACCCATAGTTAAATAAGGGTGTTCAACAAGTCCTTAGAAAATCCAAGAAATTACACTTGTAGCACCAAAAAAAAAAAAGTAAGTTTGTCGTCTCTTACTAAATGAGAGTTAAAGTGTCAGCTATATCTAACACGTGGTTTCGTTGCCATAGGTGACTGAATCAACAATCTTCTGCTTATTAGAAAGGTGACAAGAAGTGTCGTGCAGTGGCTAAACATTTCTATTTAAAAGGCTTAACATCGAAAGAAATAAAAGCCAAATTGACAAAATCCGAAACGGTTGACAAAATCCAGGATATCGTTTTGAGTGATTGACGAATTAAAGTTCGCGAAATAGTAGAGCCACAGCATATCACAAGGTCCAGTATTCTCAATTTACACCAAAAATTAGGTCTGGCAAAGGTCTTGCCAAGTTTGCTCTGAATGGAGAATAGGCGCAATCGTGTGATCGATTCGAAAGCTGGTTTGGAAATTTTCCGTCGCAATTCTGATGAGTTTCTGCGTCGATGCATAACTTTGGATGAAACATGGACACGCTGCTACCCTCCAGAGACAAAATTAAAGTAAAAACAGAAGGTTTAAAGGCAAAGGTGGTGAAATCTGCAGACAAGGTGATGGCCTCGGTTTTTTTTTTTTTTTTTTTTTGGATGCTCGCGGAATCATATTCATTGATGCAGAAGGAAAGAACGACAAATGGAGAGTATTATGCATTGTTATTGCACCGGTTGAACGGGGAAATCAAGAAATTCATCTCCAAATGAAAAAAACCTCTTCCAACAAGACAATGCAAGAGAGCACAGCTGAGCAGCTTCAATGGCGAAAGTTGTAATATTCAGGTTCAAATTATAACAACATCCACCGTATTCACCAAATTTGGCTTCCAGTGACTTTTTTTTATTTCCAAAGTTGAAAAAGTGGCTTGGTGTGAAACGATTCACTTCTCCCAAACAATGCCTATTTTGAGGACCTTTCGAAGTCCTACTTTTTTAGATGGCTTAAAACAGTTGGAGAAATGCTGGGGAAAATGCCGAGCTAAAAGGATATTGTATTGAAAAATAAATTTTAAAAAATCTACCAAAAGTAGAGTTTCTAATGACTTATTGAACTTATCTACGACATCTAAGACACGTCGATAGACTTAGATGGCTTTGCGGCTAGAGCAGGCCTGAGCTACACCCATACTGTCAAAGAAGATATTTGCTTAAGGTGAAGCATCTGCAAAATTTGGAAGATCCACAATATGCAAGATATTTCATTGAAATTGATATAGAATAATAGCGACATTTTTGCCATGTATCAAAATTCTAACATGGTTCTTTAAATGATAATTTATACTGTCAAAATTCGTTTTTCTATTAAAAATGAGATACCTGACGCATTTTTAAAACTAATCACATAAAAATCCGTTTTTAAAGCAAAGGATTTTTAAATAGATCTGCCGTATTATAATTTTTATATTGGCCCTAATTAGTGGTGAAAAAATATTATTTTCCATGCTCTCCAAAAGTATTTGATTTTTCAAAATGTAATAATTATTTTATCAAATTTGGAGCATTGTCTCGAAAAAGTAAAATGATAATTTTCTTTCATGTGCTTTTGAGAGGAAGAATAAGATTTTTAAACAAATTTGGGAAAACTTTCACTGGATGAAACATTCTGTATATGGAAAATAGTGGAAGTAAGGTTTGCGCGAAAATAAGGTTTATAGTTGGGAGTGCCGTATTAATGGGAATCAGTTAATTGGTAACTTAAGTGCGCCAAGTGAAAAACAATATATATAGGGTGTTAATGAACTATACCGAAATATTTTCACAGAATATGTAGATTACTTAAATAAGTAATTTGAGATAGGAGACTTATGGTCTGTTTATTGAAATGTCGAAGTAACGGCTATTAGTTTCTGAAGTGCCAGTACGCCACTAGCTAATTCATCAACCATTCAAAAGCATAACACGGAAAACGAAGGGACATATTACAGCGTACCTCTCTAGCGTAGTGGTTATGATACTGGCTTTCAAGAGAAATATAGTTTCCGTGTTTGGGTCTCGTTCACATATTGCGGCACTTCGTCTGGAATGAAAAAAAAAAAAAAAAAAAAAAAAAGAAACATTTACTCTCTGACAGGACTCAAACTCATGATCTCGTGGACAGCAACTTCCCGTCTTACGCATTACGCCACCAGAGTAGTTAAAAACTCTTACACAATAGGATACATAACTCAAGAACGTAGTTAATGAACGCTCAGTGTGGCACTGTCAAGTAAATAGTTCGACATTTTACAGATTTTTGCGACATTAAATCTTGAGCTGCTAAAAATAGTTATTTCTATACTCGGGCAGCAGTTTTAAAGACATTCTAGGCAATTTTTTTCAACCTGCTTTGCTTTAACACCGACTTATCAGCACCTGATACCCACACGTTTAACGCTATGCAGTTGTGTTATGGTTATCAAATTACTTATATTAGTCTCGTAAATTCTTTTTGTGTAGTTCATTAACACCTGTGTATATATATATATATATATATATATATATATATATATATATTATAATTTAGAATTCATATTATTTTATTGTGATACCAAATAGTTTTCTTAATTTTTCTTAAGTTTTGATAAACTGTCACATATACACTACTTTAAGCACATTCTATCAACATATACACCCAACTGGTTAGGCCAACCCATCCAAGTACAACAAACACTATTAGTGTGGTACCCTATGTGTATATAAAAGCAATGAAACAGCTTTGCACGAAAAATTCAGTAACTTTTATTTATTCAAAATTATGGAAATAAATTTATGTAAACAGGTGGAATGCTTCTGAAAGTATTGAATTTCTCATTCACAAATCTTAGAGATGGTAAAAAGAATACAATCAGTCAAGTGTCAGACAAACCACAGAAGTGTGGTTTTAAAGAAATGTTACCTCAATAAGTTTAAGAGTAATTCAGTTAGCGATTTTCACTTTCTCTACACTTACTATGTACATAGTGTATAGAGAAGGTATTGCACTCCATCCAAGAATTTGATACCGAGATTTCACTGGATATATATGTTTAGGGTCCCCTGTATCCAAAAAATAACATTTTCAGAAAAAGGTTCGTGTTTGTGTCCGCGTGTCTTTGAACACGATAACACAAAAACGAAAAGTCAGTAAAATAACAAACTTGGTATTTAAGTTATCTTCCAGGGATGCGACACGAAGATTTTGAGAAAAATTCCCTCATCCCAAACTATTCTTTACATGGAATTTGTATCGAAAATTTTGATTTTTTCAAAAATGGCTCTAACGATTTTGATTAAATATTGTATATTAAAGATATTTACCAGACAAATAAAATGTATATATTGAATTTTCTGGGAATAGCCTATGAAGACTACTTTATTCTGAATGAATTTTGCATAACTGCTAAACCGTAAGAGATGGACACAAACGTACATGTTTTTCGTGGAATTGATCGTTTTTGTGGTATTCTTTATCTTTGGTTTCACCTTTAAAAAAACATATTTTTCTCATACAGGAATTTGTCAACTTGTGTCTATACAAATTTCGGAACTTCAGTCACATAGCAACTAGCCTTTGACTGTCACTTTAACTTATGGTACTCCCTTATTTAACTTCTACTTGCAAGGAAGCAAATATGACTATTTTTGCTAATTTTTTCTCGATTTGCATTAAGTAGATAGAAGAATAAGCTTTTTTACAATAATTTGTTGCAGAGCTGTAGAGAAAGTCATGGGAATGGAAAACATCAGCTTTTTATTATGATCTTAAACTGCTCATTGCGGTGTAAATTTTAATACAGTGCAATTTAAATCCATTGCAGGATTAAACGTAGTAATTAAAATGTTTTGACATAATAAAATGCGCGAAAAATCCACGAGTTATAAACACATAAGCTTAAATAAACAGAAGCTAAACAGCATATTAGTACTTTGCATTTTTATCTAAAGTAGTTCATATTTTATTTGTTAACCACGCAATAAGTTTATGAGAAGTACATGTTGGAACTAGTGTTTCCAAAAATTTGAAAATAACATTAGTTGATTATTTCCAAAGCTCATAAATTAGTGCATTTATTAAATATTTTACAAAGAGTTACTCCCGGGCACACATCCTGAACCAATTGTCTGTCTTAACCTGGTTCGCCATACACTCCTATTTGTGTATCTTCTGACATAAGCCGAAGTGCATGGAATCCACAAAATACGCTGGTGTGCGATCATTGGTCTCACACTCGCCGTCTACCTTCACCTTTCCAGTCTTATATCAATTTTAGAATCCTCTCCTTCCTATTCTCTTAAGTGTACATTCGGTCGTAATATTTTTTTTTACCACCGTTACACTTATATTGTTCTTTATTTCCTATGTCCTTTGTATTTTTGTATTCTTCACTTTTTTCTCCTTCGTACTTTGACAAAAATTCTTTAAAATTCCATTTCCACTATCACTAGTTTTACATAAATAGATAATTTTACTTTCTCTATACTTACTATATACATAGTGTGTAGAGAAGGCATTATAATGCACCAAAAAATTCGATACCGAGATTTCACCGAAAATACATGTTTAGGGTCCCCCTGAACCCCCTCCCCAAATTTGTTTTTGAAAAAAGGTCCGTTTGTGTGAATGTGTGGACAGCATAGTTCTAAAACGAAAAACCCGTTAAATACCAAATTTGGTATATAAATTCCGTATCTTCCAAGGATGGACATGAAGATTTTCGAGAAAATTCCCCACCCTACAACTACCATTTGCATGGAAACATTTTCGAACATTTTGATCTTCTCAAAAATGGCTCTAACGATTTTGATTCTATTGATTTTGATTAAAATAATTGTGTATTACAGATATTTACGTGACAAATAAAATGTACATCTTGAATTTTCTGGGAATAGTCTCTGAAGTCTACTTTATTCTGGTTGAATTTTACGGAATTTTGCATAACTGGCAAACCGTAAGAGAAGGACGAAAACTTACTTAACAGAAAATGTAGATCTCTCCAAAACACACAATTTATGTTATATAGGTTTTTTTTTTTTTTTCCGTGGAGTGGATCGTTTTTGAGACATTCTTTGTTATTGGCTTCAGCTTTAAAATACTTACACTTTCCTCACACAGGAATTTGTCCACTCCTGTCCATACAAACAATGGAACTTCAGTCACATAACAACCAACTTTTGACTATCACTTTAACCTATGGTACTCCCTTTTTCGCTTCTACTTACAAGGAAGCAAGTAATAAGGCTATTTCTGCTATTTTTTCTCGATTAGCATGAAGTAAAAAGAAGCATAAGCTTTTTAGCAATAATTTGTTGCAGAGATGTAGAGAAAGTGAATGGAACAGAGATTTTTTCTTACTTAAAATGATTGCACATATTTGTGAATATAATTGAATTTTAAAGCACAATACCTAAGCTGCCCTCACTAAAATGGCAGCGCATCATCAGCAAACACAGCAAAACGTGTGTTTAATCAAAGTTTCAATATAACTGGCTGCCCCAAAACTGCAGATACAGAACCTATGTCATATGAAACGTTGACGACATTCCACTGAAACTTAAAGACAACTTGCCTCAGATGTGATGTTACGGATAGTATTGATGGCGTGAGAAAGTAGGAGTTTACATGGGTGAGAAAATGAGATGCGGGAATGAATTTTTGCGGTTACCAACAAGGCCATGTGGCTTTGGTCAAGGTGGTCTACCTCATGGCTATAGGTGCGGGAAAATAGTAAGAGAAGTCGTTCCGCGTCATGAAATTCCCCTTGCTTTGCATAAGGTGCATTTTGTTTACTGCGGAATTCGAGTTTAGTTCATGCAAGGTGCATCATAAAACAGGGTTTATGTAAGTTAAGAGACGGACCATGAAAGATATAATGTGTTATTTCCTAACTGAAAAAACGAAAGCTGCAGTATGAATAGCCTACACCCCGTTTCTTTTAATTTCGTCCTGTATCTTTTATCTGTCATATGCACTAAATATCTCAAATTATTTTAAGATCACCTTGTAGTTTACCGGGAAACATGTAAGTCAGTTGAGAAATTCAATGCTATGCCGGTATGTTTCATGGTAGCTCAATGGTAGAGCAACCGGCTAGATACCGGGAGATCCGTGTTTCTAATCCCGGCTATGGCATTGAATTTTTCTGTCTTGCTCTACTTATCCAACTCCTGTCCTAAACATGGTTTCTGTGAGAAAACAATTAAAATACCACAATTGGCCATAATAGCTGGCTATACTATTAATCCTGGGTCTTGAAGTACTTACATGTAAGTCGCCATTAGGGTTTATCGTATTAAAGTAAATTGAGATCACCTTGAGGTTTACCAGGAAACATCCGAGTCAGTTTAGAAATTCAATGCTATGCCGGCTAGAGGCCGAGAGATCCGTGGTTCAAATCTCGGCTATGACATTGAATTTCTTAGTCTGACCCTACCTATCCAGTTCCTTAATTAACATATTTCTTTATATTAATATATTGGATTAGAACAGTAAAACTTACATTTTCATATAAATGAAACATATTACGTAAACGAGTTAATACATCTAGAGTGCAAGCAAATTCCTATTAACAAATAGGTAGCTAGATTCTTTTGCATTGCATAGGGCTTGTTTGTCACACAAATCCCATTCGAAGGTTACATCAGCTAGTCAGTGGGAAAGGGAATGAAAGAAAGCGCCGAAGAATACATATCAGCGGGGTAAGGTTGTAAGAGGTTGTGATTCTAAAGTACTACGTCACACTAACTTAAAAGGCTGTAAAACATTTAAATGCGAATAATAAAGGCTATTTGAAGCTGAAATGACAGCTTCTGCCATACAAATATAAACTGGAAGACCTTAAAAATAGTGTATTCCACTCTGTTGGTCCCGAACATTGTTTGTCTAGGGATCGCAGAAATACAGCCAAGCATTTCTCAGAGTTGCACCGTAAATATTGAAAGAGGGCGTTTGGTGTATACATAGTTATCTACAAATCACTCCCTTTAGATATTGTAAAAAATACCTAATGGCTCTAAAACATATTTCGTAGTGAATTCTCAAACAAATGCAAGGCTTCCACATGTTGCTTTGTGCTCTTTGTATATTAATATATTTCCTCCTGGAGATATATTTTATTTGTATACATAGCTCTTGGCAAAAACCACGCTTAAATGAGTAATATTTACAGGATTTTTATAACAACAATAATAATAAACTTTTAGTGCATTGAACAGAATAACATGGCTTAAACAAAACAGATAAGTGATTTTATATAATTAAATTCATGCAATTAATAAAAACTTTGCTAGAAAGTTAAAGTTAAAATATTTTAAACTAATTAAAATAAGTAATAGAAATAATATTAATAGAAAATACATCTCCAATTTTACTCGTTGCACCAGTGGTGACGTTATAGCTTTATAAACACTGTAATGAGAAATATAAATTGCGCCACTGTATCTGTTTTATTTAAATCAAGCAATTCAGATATTGATTTTCTCATAAAAGAGCTGACATTTGTAAATGAATATAGATCTGAATTTTACAGTTTTATAGTTTCTACAGATATCTCCAGCATAAAGCCTTTGTTTTAAACTAGAAACAATTCTTAATGTTTGTTACTGTACAATAAAACAATGATAGAGCTAAAATAATTCCTGGGAAACGCCAGTATTATAGGAGAAAACCTTTTGATAAGAAATGTAATATGTTTACAATATCTTTACGACCAGTGTGAGAGAATTTAAGAGGCATTATGACTATATGTCCAATATGATAAAAATCACTGAATAATTACATTCCTGTCAAGATAAGCGTAAATATAATCATGAAAGTGACAACGGTAGTATCTTCAGGAGAACCATGCTGGCAATTAGGCAAAGAATGTCAGAATAAAGAAAGGCAAAACAAAAACAAACAAAAAACTCGATCATTCTGATATATCAATATTTTTAAAACACTTCAGAAGTTGGAACGTACATAGATTGGTAGCTAATTGTATGGTATGGCTCTCTGCCTTCTTAAAAATAGGGGATATCATGAATATTTTCAAATTATCACAAAAACACCTATAAAATGTGATTGTAAAAATATCAGATGTGTTGAATTCACAATACTATTTCTGCATTTCGGTAACAAATTGTTAAAAAGCTTATTCTTCTCTCTACTTCATGTTAATCGATACAGACATTTGCATAAATGGTATTATTAGTTGCTCCCTTCTAAGTAGGAGGGAAATAAGGATAAGGAAACTAGGATAAAACGATAGTCAAATCTTTTAAAAGCTGGTTGCTATATGATTGAAATCCGTTTCGTTGAATGACCAGATTTAAAAAATTCCCGTATGAGAAAAGTTTAAGAATTTAAAAAGTGAAACCAACAACAAGGAATATCTCGGAAACAGCCAACTCCACGAAAAAATATATATGACATAACGGGATCTACATTATTCGGTAGTAAGTTTTTGTCTATCTCTTTCGGTTTACTGTCATGCACAAAAGCCATCCAGAATGAAGATATCTTCAGAGGCTATTTCCAGAAAATTCAAGATAATATGTTGTGTTTGCCATATAAATATCTTTAACATACTATAATTTAATAAACATGTCAGAACCATTTTTGAGAAAATCAAAACCTTTAAAACTTCTTCCATGCAAAAGGTAATTTAGGATGGGGGCATTTTCCTCAAAAGCTTCGTGTCGTATACTTGGAAGATACTAAACTGAAATGCCAAGTTTGGTATTGAACCGACTTTTCGTTTTTGAGTTACAGTGTTCACAAACACACGGACACACACTCGGGCCTTTTCTTTAAATGGTTTTTCTGGATACAAAAATACGTGTATTTCCAATGCAATATCGGTAACGAATTTTTGGGTGTAATACAATACCTTCTCTATATACTATGTACATAGTACGTGTAGAGAAAATGAAAATAAGATCAAGGTACGATAATTTCTTACTGATTGTTTAACTTTACAATCTCACTTGCTATTTTATCTAAACTTGAGGTATTAGAAATGTTCATGGCATTAATTGTATCAAACATTTCAGATTCCTAACTGGAAAAACAAATATTGATAAGGATTTATTACAAGTGATATATTCAATGGACAAGGAGATTTTATCGGTATCCCTATTTCTAGATATCCCTATTACCGATTTATTTGATTTAGTACGCTCAGTTTCATTGTTAACTACTTTCCAAAATTGGTTAATTTTATTAAAATTATTTATTAGAATTTTTATTAAAATATATAGATAATATATATTCTTTCTTGACAATCATATTTAAGAATTAGTGTACTGAAGTTCAATAGATTTCAGTTGTGCATAACCTTTTTTTAGATCAGATAAACTTCTGGGTTTATCTTTCATATTAATATAGACTTCGCTATTCATTCTTGTTTTAAAAATTTGGCTGTATTCCTTAAAGAGTGGAGGATAGCTTTTACAAAATGATTCCCTGCACTATTTACGTCCACCAAGAAAATATCACCAAAGTCAGCATTATGCAAAACATGCTAAAAAATCTGATATGTTCCATTCACATAACTTTCTCTACAACTCTGCAACAAATTATTCTTAAAAAGCTTATGCTTGTATTTACTTCTAATGCTAATTGTGAAAATTTGCTACAAATAATCTTTTTACTTGCTTCCTTGTAAGAAGAAGGGAAATAAGAGAGTGCCATAGGTTAAAGTGATAGTCAAAGCTGGTTCCTGTGTGACTGAAGTTCCTTTGTTTGTATGGACAGGCGTTGACAAATTCCTGTATGAGAAAAGTGTAACTTTTTTAAAGCTGAAACCAATAAAAAGGAATATCTCAAAAACGATCAACTCGACGAAAAAAATATATATGATACAAATTGTGTGTTTTATCGTGATCTACATTCTTTTCTGGAGTAAGTTTTTTCTATCTGTTACGGTTTACCAGTTATGGAGTATTCAATAAAAATCATCCATAATAAAGAGGTCTTCAGAGGCTATTCCCAGAAAATTCAAGATATACATTTTATTTGACATATAAATGTCTTATATATAAGAGATTTTAATAAAAATCATAAGAGCCATTTTTGAGAAAATCAAAATTTTTGAATTTTTTTCATGTAAAGGATAGTTTAGGGTGGGGGAGATTTTCTTGAAAATCTTCGTGTCGCATCCTTCGAAAATACCAAACTTAAATACCAAGTCTTTTCGTTTATGAGCTATGCTGTCCACAAACACACACGCACGGACCTTTTTCCAAATAGATTTTTTTTTTGGATTCAATGGTCTTAAAATATATTTTTCTGGTAAAAACTCTGTATCGAATTTTTGGGTGGAATACAATACTTTCTCTATACACCATATACATAGTACGTTTAGAGAAAGTAATATTCTAAATTGTTAGCACTTACGTCCCTACAAATACAATTAATATTCAGGGTGTGAGATATAAAAATGATGTAAAATAAAGATATAAAACTTTTAGCAATCAGAGACGATGTATGATCAGAAATATGATAGAACATGTTCTCATAGGCTCTTGATTGTGTTGATTTTAAAGGTCGAGGTGACCTAGTTTATACATATCTACACTCAAAACTAACCTTAATCCAACATCGATCGAGTACTTTTGTTGAATGTTTTCAAGTTGTTGCTGTACCGAAAGTACACTCCATCCGCGAGTTGGTAATGATAATTTCAACTTATTTTCCACTAGACTGAGATCTAATCTGATTAGATCACAGAGAATCATAGCTCCGCATTATTTTGCGCACCTTAACCTCATTGTACAGATCAGTGTTTATAATGACAACACTTACTATCCATTATATAAATCTATTATACTAGAGCATCTACGGATGAAAAACATGTTAAATGTGTATTTTCGTTGCTTTTTAATTATGTATTATCTTCCTTGATTTGAACCCAAACTCTCTGGCCGATAATTTTTGCAATTTATTTTTACCCCACATTATAGTAGTGCCGTAGGAGTACTCTAATAGAAGCCTAAGTGTTTCCTTCCAATCATTTTCGAAAGTCACATTTTCTATCCGAAACAGGCACGGTAAAAACGTTTTTCAAGTTACAATTAAAATCATAATATCCCTCCTTCACTCTCTTTTAAAACCTTTTATTCTACATAGTACTAGACGATGTTGCATATTTAGGATTCGGTGAGTGAAGGCATTTTCATCAACCCCTGAATTGAGGTATTGATGACACTTAACCTCTAAGGTGCTTCATTTTTAAATACGCTAAAGTAAACTCACAATGCACCAGACTTCTGTTATGCATTCCCATACCTCTATTATGGTGCCTGTCAAGTTGTTGTACAAAAATATACATTGTTTAACTCCACAGCAAGATTATAGATTTCTGTAACTTTTTGGTTTGAAAACAAAATAAAGTTCTGTTAATCTATGACTCTTTTTCCTTAATTTTGCTAAATTATTTAGGAGGGATCGTAATTTTAAACTAGTGTTTTTACTTCCAATCCTCTGATTAGAAATAAGTGATTTTTTTTTTAAAGTTACTCTGTTCAAATCTTCACCAGTGAAGGCGTTTTAGCTAAGAAAACTGTGTCCCTCTAAGAATAACTCTATCCTGAGAATGAAACAATTTGTATGTAGAATTTCTCGACGTACCTCCAAAAATGTGGTGCGAAGCCTGGACACTGGTCTCGACACTTGCCACATTTCCTATCAGGATCATCCACGGGCACCGTCGAGCTGTTTGTAGACTTGGCGACGCTGCTTCGCGACATTCCACACCTTAAACATAAAACAGAATATAACGTTAACAACATAGTAATATCAGCAATTTAAAACCACATCACCCAAAAGATTGCTCTGCATTGAAACATGTGAAAACTGTCTCAGTGGCGAATCTCCACGATTTTATTAAAAATTCGTTAAACAAAATTCTGATGTGTTCCATTCACATAACTTTCTACACATTTCTGTAACAAATTATTGCTAAAAATTATATTCTTCTATCCACTTTATATAATCGCGATACATATTAGCAGCAATTTGCTTAATTACCTGCTAGAAGTAGAAGGAAAATATAAGAATATACTAGTCTAAAACAATACTCAAGTCTTTTAAAAGCTGGTCGCCATGTGGTTGAAATCCGTGTCTATGCAGGGCCAGAAGTTTACAGCTTTCCCTGAGAGAAAAGTTTCAAGTATTTTCAAGCTGTAATAAATAACAGGGAGTATCTCAGAAATGGTAAATTCCACCAAAAAAAACGTATATGACATAAATTGTGTGTTTTAACGTTATCTACATTTTTTGTGTAGTAGTTTTTGTCTATCACTTACGGTTTACCAGATATGCAAAATTTAGCAAAATTCATTCACAATAAAGAGATCTTTAGAGGCTATTCCCATATTCACCACATACATTTTATTTGCCATATAAGTATATTTAATACACGGTATTTTAGTCAAAAACGTTAGAGCCGTTTTTGAGAAAATCAAAATCCCGAAATTTTTTCCATGTAAAGGGTAGTTTGGGATGGGGGAATTTTTATCAAAATCCTCGTGTCACATCCCTGGAAGATGCTAAACCTATATATCAAGTTTGGTATTTTATCGAGTTTTCGTTTTTGGGTTATCGTATTCACAGACTCACGGACACACACACATACACATACACACTCGGACCTTTTTCCCAAAATGCTTTTTGGATACAGGGAATCTAAAACGTGTATTTTCGGTGAAATCTCGGTATCGAATTTTAGGGTGAGGTGCAATACCTTCTCTACACACTATGTACATAGTGCGTGTAGAGAAAGTAAAAAGGAAGTTAAATTCTGAATTTCAAACCATATCTAATTTTGTAGTGAAAAAACATTTCAAAGCTATTTATAAATATTTTAAATGTTCATTATGAGTTCCATTTATAAGGCACCTCCACTTAATTCGTATGTGAATTCGCGACAAATTCTATGGATCATATCACAGTTACTTGTTGTCACCTCTTCACCTATTCAAATTCGCAATTCATTTACATTTGGTTTGAAAATTCCTGGTGGTTGATCATGATTCATTAAACAGCAACGAACATGCTTCGCAAATGTGCGCCTTCATGTCTGGTGGTCACCAGATTATCACTTCTATGTGCTGTTTTCTGTGCAAAAGGAACCGAGAGAGCGACCAGATTTTAGATTTGACTTGCGCATTCCCTTATTTGCTTCTACGTACTTACAAGAAATTTATCTCGATTATCATAAGGTATTTAGCTATGGTGTTCTCTAACAAACAAACAAATAACTACTCCTTTTTCTAAGAACTTTACTTTTAGCTCGGTGGAAATCAAAATGTGTGTATTTGCACTATCAAATTTTGAGAGGAATAAATATTTGCTTTGTTTATTATAGGGGAAATCTCTCAACTAGGTGGTTCTAAGGACGCCATAATGAGCAAAGGCACTGCTTTAGCAGTCCCGAAAGTAATTATAAGTGAACTTTCCCTTAACATATTTGCCTACCTATCGTACTTGATTTTTCAGGTGTTCTATTTGAACTTCTGTGTTATAGAAAGTCTCTCTGAAATCACATAGAGATTAGTCCAGGGAGTAATTCTCCTACTCATGCAATGCATACTCATGTGTCTTAAAATAAAGCCTAGGGACGAAAAAGCATACGGAAATAAAACACTTTGTCTGTTGCATTTCACTAGCAAATCATTCAGATGCAGTAACCCCTCAGATCCCGAATACGTTCATCTATAAAATAATTTAGCTTACAAATGCCAGGAAATCCTCCATTTTACAAACGACAAAGCAATCAGAAACAAGCTCCGTGCACATTACAGGAAGCATTTGCACATGCGGATATTGGAGTCCACATTTATTGCTGCATGCGAAAGTACATTTACCTGAAACAACCCTGCGGCATGCAATATGCATCGATTGCAACTTCACGCGAAGTATTAGCACTTAGCGGTATTCTGCCAGGGCAATCATAAAGCGAATACCTGCCCTGTGGCTTCCATGTCCACCCATTTTATTAAGTACGTTCGCTTTGTAGGCAAATACAAGAGGTTTAATTAGTAATGCATGGATAGTGCCAAAATTATTAACCCCAAGCTAGTGGGGTGTATTGTGGCGTAGTATCAGGTTAAGTCAAGGACGGAAATATTGAAAGTATATGACAATAAGATATAACCCAAGTTCAAAGCTGTTAATAATATGAAGTATATGTGACTAACAAAAATCACAGTGCTCTGAATCGATCAGGCTGTCTCACTAGGATGCATTAAACAAGTATATGAGCATAATAAATATAATTGACACAAGAAATTTGCTCTTTCTGTCCACTTATCATTACTAACTCGATAACCTCTTTGTCGCTATATCTCGTGTAGCGTCAGTATGTCATTATCGTGTTGATCTACCTCTGAGTTGGTCAAGGATTAGCACAGTGAAATACTCTATTAGTAAACATGTACATACCTTTGAAAGTCCTTTACAGCAACGAATATACTTATACCTGTAGAACACCAGGTGACTCCCCTCAGGGGGCCAAAGAATAACTAAGATAATATGTAACACGGGGTAGACTCAAGAAAAGAGATATTTCATTTAATTTCACTAAATGAATACTTTTATTCTTCTTTGTTGCTGGTTGAGGCACTAACCCTACGAGCGACTCCCAACATAAACATTCTTGAAAACGATGACATAACCACACTTCGTGCTAATTTCGGCTATTGCCGAGTTGTTGTTGTCGACGGTCATCACACAGAATACGTTGCAACAGCAACATTAATCACTATCACCTTCAGAATAGCAGTAAGAGTAACAATAAGAGAAACATTCGCAGTCAGCGTAACATTCACGATAACAATAATCTGATTTCTTGTACATGCATCACTTAAATACCTAAAACCTCCAATATTACACTCCTTCCTGATTGGCTAAAAAGAAGCGCGAAAATAGCGTTGTCACTAATTTGGTAAGTTCTTTGTATTCCTCCCACGTGACCACTCTTTATAATGAAAAAGTCCCGGGCTTCAGAATATTTGGTGATAAACCTTTCTTTAATCTTCAGTCTGTTACTTGTGTCTCTGATGCTCTAAAAATCTTGCTCTACAAAGCAATTGCGTTTACAGCATTAACAAAGCAAATAACTTTGGCGAGCATATAATGGAAGCTTCTACACCCCAAGGTTCTACGTTCTACTGAAGCAGATATTTCTTATATTAAACCTATACAAAACTAACAATTACACTAATAAAATACACAGTGGGCAAATATACTGTCGCATCTTCCATTGATTCATTTAATTTATCCATTATATGTAACTGTAGCAGCTTTGCCAATTTTGATACCACAAGTCAAACATTTAGACATCTATAAGTTTACACCCATTGTAATACAACCTATCCTCCAAATAAAAGCAGGTATACAGGAAATATATAGTTGTGTTCTGGGCTCGGAGTTCTGCAGGATGAGGTGTGGGGAGAGGGGAAAGCGATATCTCGTTACCCGGCGAGCTGCTAATTAGTAATTCCTGCAGATATGTGTGTTAATCTAGAGTAGCCTATTTATCATAATAAGGTGCAGAAGTAGTTCAATACTGTAAAAATATTTTCTATTCTTTTTACCATGTCTGAAGTTAAGAAATATATGGTAGTGCATTCAGAAGGGCGTGAAATTATAAGTAGCGTTATAGATACATGTGATGAAGCAGCTCTGAATAAACAGTATTTATGTCCAGTGTCACAAGCTGCACAGCGGGCTGCATATTATACTGGTGTTTCCGTGTCAACGATAAAGAGAATTCGTAAGGAGAAGAAATAGTGAATAAAATAGAGGAGAAAATCTGGAATAAGAAGGAAAACTAGAACTGAACATACTGTTGCGCAAATCAATGAATTTAATGCTACCGTTAAATGAAGAATAATACGGTTAACTCATTTTATATTTATTTATTTAAAAAAAAAAAGGTCTATGTCATAAAGTATGCGTTTTAATGAAATCTACATATTTTGTGGAGTGAGTTTCTGTCTTTCTCTTACTTACAAAAGTCATCCAGAATGAAGAAGTCTTCAGAGGCTATTCCCAGAAACCTCAAGATACATATTGCGTTTGCCATAAAGTATCTTAAACATATGGTATTTTAATAAAAATCGTTAAAGGTAATTTTGTTAAAATCAACATTTTCAAAAAAAATAGCACATGCACAGGATAATGGAGGTGAAGGGAGATTTCGTTGAAAATCGTTGTGGGGTATCCTTGCAAGATTTTGAACTTAAATAACAAGTTTGGTATTTAACGAGCGTTTCGTTTATTGAGTTATGCCACCTAAAGACAGACACACACAGAAACACACACGCACACACACACACAAACTAATCTTCTTAAGAAAATGCAGTTCAGAATTGGACACGGAATTAACACGACCACTAATATATTAAGGTAAGCTGCATGTTATTCTGCAATACCGTTTCTGTCACCTTATTTGTACTCATGTGTGTATGTGTATGTGTATGTGTGTGTTGTATACGCATTCCTTTTAGGGTCGACGAGCTGGGAACACAATTATATGCAGCTTCGTTTTCTCATTTAGCACATAAGTGCAGATTCGTACAGTTTATGAGAATACTCTTAACATGCGTCTCTTTTTGGTGGAATGGCGACTTCATGGCAGTTACTAATGAGTATGCTTAGCGATACGCACAAAGACTGTTGTTCTGCATAGGATATGATCTGCAAACAGGGACGAGAACAAAAGTCCACATTGCACCATGTTGTGCAATATATGAACAATAATTTCACCGATGCTACACGGAATGAAGAAATAGCACCGGAGGAATGCGATGGCGGGGGAGACCAGAGAATCCGGAGAAAACTTGCCCCATGCACCGATTTGTCCACAAATCCCAAATGTGGTCGCTTGGGATCGAGCCCGGACCACTTTGGTAAGAAGCAAGTGGTCTAATCACTTGGCCACGGCACGGTCCTCAGCACTGGTGAAATTGAAGAGAGCATGCAGACAAGTTCAAGAGTTAAAGTGGGTGTTGGGGTGCCTTCATAGCTTTAACTTTCACGGTGACGATTTATCGAAACGTTCTTATCACCATATCTCGCTGATCATCCCAGATGTTTGGTTTTCCTCAGTGAGTCGAAGATGCATATCATATGGACCAACGAAGCCCTCTTGAGGCCGCGAAAACCACGTACCTGCCACAGTGGCGTAGCGTGAAATAAAAAAAATGGGAACGCTATAGTTTAAACGCCCTCTTGCTGGAGGTGGGCAGTTGCACATTTTATCAAATATTGCACCTATAAATTGATATTGACAATGAAAACAAAATATAACAATGTTAATATAATGGACATATTGAAAACAATAACACTCGTGGCTGCCTCCGTGGTCGAGTGGCCAGCGAGCTGACTTCTCGCACGGAGGTTCCGGGTTCGATTCCCGGCTGGGGCTGGGAATTTTTCTTTAGCCAGAATTATTCCCTACCCCATAGAGTCTGGAAACATGAATGTGAGAGTAAATGTGCGTGGGTTTAGTAATATAACATTGATTAACCTAATGTCCTGAACCTACAGTTTCACAAGTCAAAGCCTCCGATATGACCATTGAAGTTAAAGGGAGCTAAACAAAAGAAAAAGTTAAAAAAAAAAACACTCACCTAAATTGATTTAGACACCAAATCTCTTTGTTGTGAACGTGTCAATTACCTTATCAATAAAGGTGGCATCAGAATAGTTCTCCCAATAACTTTTTTTTCTACAGCTAAAATGCTAACGTTACACAAACGATGATTGGTCATTGAGTTTCTTAAGTATGTTTTAATTCTCGTGAGTGTATTCATTGATCTCTTACTGCTTGTTGTAGCAGAATATGTTACAACTAAATTAGTCCCTCCTCATACACTGAGTCAGTACTTTTTGTGGTGATAGATGCTTTTGGTCATCTGCACAAATATTGAAGAGCTCATTTTCAAGCTGGTCTGAATTAAAATAATCAGGATACTGGTTTATTAGTGGAAATTTTCGTCTGAGGAAATTTTTTTTTATGTTATATGACTTTTTTTATTCAGTAATTCTACAAACTCGAACTGTGGAAAATTTTCAAATCTGGATTCCATTTGAAGAACTTGGCAGTCAATGATTTCATATGTCAGCACCTGCAATCTAGCCTTTTGAGAATCACTAAAACTTACATTTCTGTTCAACTGGATACTATTTTGTACACTCTTCAATGAAAGTCTCGCATTCTTAGGTTTTGTACATTTGCAATGGCGAGTTGTATTTCATTGTGTCAAGCATTTATATTAACCAGTGACTGCAGAACATGTAGTACAATTTTATTCACAAAGAAACACAATTAACATTACCTCAACAGGGCTCCGGATACAGAAACACGCCGGGGTACATAGGCTGAACGCGCGTATGCACGATAGGTATGTGAGGGGTTTGCGGAAGCGAGAGGGGTAGGCAGGTGATTGGTCAGGAGTTTGCGAGGAGGTCCTGCTAGCCATATCACATACAGGCAGTGAAACGCTGATGCATCTTAGCATACGCTACTGTTTTCGAACGGAACGGATTGACTTGTAAATCTTGTGTTTGCTAGTTAGGCTTATTACAGCTGCTCAACAGTATGATCTGCAAAAAAAAAAATCGTCATTAAGTGAGTGCATACTATAATTGTCCTTCTTTAAAGCTGTTAGAAAACAAAATAAATATAACACATTTAAACACAAAAAAATAAAGGGAATGCTCAGCGTACTAGCATCCCCTAAACCGACGCCCCTGACCTGCCATACAAGGGTATCAGGTACGGCGGAATATCAATGTAAGGGTCACATTCCTCGCACCAGGTATATACGTCCGGCAAGGCTCATCTGCGCTAAAGAGACAATTTCCCTCGCGGTAATCTATCAAGAGCTCTTGAAGGATATTTTTCTCGCTACGGGAAGAAATATCTAACAGCAAAAACATGTTACAATTTTACTGTAGGAAAATAGTTAAAGTGGATGTTTCCCAACAGACGGCTTGATAGACGCGAACCGTTGTAATGGCTGGAATATACCCGAATTCAAATCACATGTTCTTCATTTCTTTTTCGTTTTCTGTGAGAGTATGTGAAAGACTTTGTCTATTGGTAGGTCTTCGGTCTTCCCAATACCATTCAAGACTTTATGCAAGCATAACACTGGTAAGCGAAAAACAGCTGCACAACGTTCACTAATGAAACGTCCGCCAAGCAGCATTGTGCAATTTGATGCAAGGAAGTGCTCTTAAATGCCTGTTGTAGAGGGTTTACAACATAATTACACCATTGTCAGGAAACCTATATGGCCAGTTAATTGGTGGATTCCATACGCCACATCCTTTTTCACCTGGCATTACTCATTTCAATTGTCAATTGGGGTATGCTCTAATTATTAGTTTTAGCTTACTTGAAATCTACTAATTTGTCTTGTTTCTCTAGCTTCGTTCGAATGTTAAATAGTTTAATGTGCCATGATTAACTGCGTGGTGGACAGACGACCGTGATTCCGTAGTTATTTACTTATACCATTTGGTTGATGGTAATTTTAAAATAGCCTCAATTCCATATTTTTTCTACGTTCTATTCCTCTTAGTCTGTGAGTGGAGTTTCCTTCATGGCATTAAATGTCCAAACTGATCAAAAACGTCTAATCGCATTCGCTGGTGCACGGTTTTGAACCAACATTCTCAGGAATGAACGCCATTTTGCCAATTAAAATGAGCCCTTAATTCAAGGAAAGCAAATGCCTGAATTTTGATGTGCGGAGAAGCCAATGGATGATAGAAAAATATACAAGTTGAATATTTGGGAAAATACTCACATTCTAAAATCTTCTTCAAATTTTACTCACTTGAAATTATATTAAATTGTTAATTAACAGCATTGAAAGTGTCATCTTTTTGTCTTGATTGCAGAGCTGAAGACAGCCCTCAATAAATAAAGGTTCTTTCAGCTTCAGCAACGAGTATGCGGAGCTCTGGTATTCCATATTAATAATCCACAAATTTATTAGATAACGGAATGATCCATTTAAAAAAAAAAAAAAAACTATATAACAAGCATTCTACACCAACTGCAAATTAGAAATGTGGTTTATGCAACATAGAGTAAAGCTGTTTTCATATTCATCAGTTGTTGACAGCTCATGAGTGTATCTTGGTTCACGGATTCCAACAATAACTTCATCGTTGAATTATAAATAAATTTAGAAATTACATTCCTAGAGGGAGTTGTTAAATTTATAAAATATAACAAATATGTTCAAAATTTGTTTGGAAACAGCACAATAATTTTCATAATTAAATATAAACAGAGCTTAAGATTTTCTAGATACTCCATAAAGGAATGCCCCCACTCATTGGAAATTGGGATTTCCTTCAAGCTGCAATATTATTGTCAGGTAGTGTTCTTCTCAGGAATTGGTAAAGCTGTGGTCCAAAATGATATTTAAGTGCATTTTCCAAATTTGAGTTTTTAGCAGTCAGGCTTGTGCTTGTCGCTTTACGGCAATTATCAGAACACTAGTCTGCTGATATCTACAGCTACCGGTAGTTTACACATTTAAAAATACAAATGGAAATATTTTATTTTGACATTTCTGCTTTTAAAAACCGCAAACATCTGTCACATATATGAGCTTCAAACATCCTATTAGCGTACTTAAATATTGGCATTAAATTTACAGTCTAAAGCAAACATTGTTTTTCTTCCCAAGGGTTGTATTTTATGTAGGTATACATATTCGTATAACAATAATAACTATACAACAAATGATTATCTGGTACCCCAAACGTTACTGTCAGCTGTAGCTGTGGGGTTTTCGTCAGCATTTTCATTACCTGCTCTTATTCGCTAGAATTTAATTTCTGTGGGCGGTCCGCTCTGTGTTAATTTATAACATGAGGTTCTTTAAGCAGCGTCATGGTAGAGTAGTTTTTGACCGCTCGCCTTTCACCTAGGCGGTTATATTCAATCCCAAATGACGGCATGTTAAAGTTGTGGTAGACGAAACGGCTTCTGGGTGGGACCAGGATTCCCGGTTTCTCCCCCCACTCATTCCACCAATTGTTCCATCGTCACCTCTTCTATCATCTATTTTCCCTTCGTTTCATATCGTCTACTTCCTTCTTTCATAGCAGGCATTGGGCTGATTCCTCATCCTTGGATACTGTGTACGACCTCCGGTTCGATGCTAGCTTCGTTGGATCCTCGAATTGGTCAGGGTTGATTTAAGATTTGTGAATATGATACTCAGGTTTTGAGGGGGCGGTACCACAGATGGGCCTTTGTGTAAATAATACAGCAGATAAAATAATAAATGTTGATGTTCATTGTTTCTTGATACTTTGCCAAGAAATCAGTTCGCCAATTGTTATTCTTGTAGCACAATTGTTGTTCTCAGATAACGAGTGAGACCGTGAATGCTATTGTGAGTGTAGCTGCGAAAGAAGTATGAAGGAATCAGGAATGCTCTGCTGACTGAAAACAACTCAAAAGACTGTCCAGAACTGACCTTTTTTTCGTTTTTACATCTCTTTAAAATACACTTCCACCCCTTTAAATGCTACATATTTCTGACAATCTACAATTTACAACCTTCTTTGTTTTCTGGTGAGAAAACCCAGCATCTGGGTTTTACGACCATTTCACGGTCGCCAATATCGCTAATTTATTCGCTAGCTTGTTGGAATTTCATTATCTTTCAAACGGCGACTGGACGATTTTAACAATCTCTGCCATATGTTACTATCTGCCTGCACTTAGAAACATTTCCTTTCCTTCGGCTATTTTGTTGAAATATCAAAGCAATCCTCTGTTATACATTTGACTTTTAGATATTACTGCAATTTCCCTGGTACCAACATCATTGTCATATTGTTACTATTATATTGTTATTGAAAGTATTATCAATTATATTACTAGCTTGTGATTATTTTAAATTATCTAAAAATAGTCAATCGCAATACTCAATCAGATTCTATACTCCGCTGCTCTTCAACAGGCAACTTATCTAGTACGTTCTGAGGGGTATAAGTCCTCCATATGAGGAGGGTAACTAGATGAGGAATAATAATAATAATAATAATAATAATAAGAAGAAGAAGAAGAAGAAGAAGAATGTATTTTTTTTAAATATTTGATGACGCTACACTGCAGAACGACTTCTTACTACGGGCATATTTCAGAATATGAATTATTCTGTTGATGCAATTGAAGATGTTTCCTTTCCTTGTGACTTATTTTGACATACTGTTTTTCTGACACTTCTTACAACACGACTACTGCAGTTCTGCAGCTACAGGCAATAGGCATGTTCCTAGATAACAATTTGTTCTTTGTATCCCTGTACGAATTATATCCCATATAAAATACAACCCTTAAAAAGAAACATTTTAATTCGTTTTGTAAACATAGTAAATTTACTGTTAATATACCCTTTACTAGAAGCTCGTATGTATGAAAAATGCATGTTTAAAAGTAGAAATGTTCAAAATAAAATATTCTAGGCTTTCTTTGAAGGTATCATCTCATATATATATATTATTATTATTATTTAATATATTATTTATATTATAATATAATATATTATTGATTATTATTTATATATATATATATATATATATATATATATATAACGTTGTAACCCCAATTAAATCCCAATTTTGAAAGAATGGATTATATTTTTGTAATTGTTTCACTAATGATAATCAATTTCGTAAACATGAGTAACAATGTTGATGCCTTTAAAGCTTCACAAATATGTAATACAAGATTCTTTAAATGGGGTGCGAGTTAGTCCTAATTAAGCTCCACCTTAAAACAATAATGGTTCCCCAGATTTGAATTCCTGTGTGCAAATGTCACTAGATGACACTTGCAGTCAATGACATGCACTCGGTGACACTTGCGCTCATTCATCCTTATACCTGAACACATTATTATGTTAGATTAGGTTAGTCCTAATTAAGCTTCAAGCAATAATGAATTTCCCAGAACTGAATTCTTGTATGCAAATGTCACTGATAACACTTGCCCTCGGTGACAATTGCGCTCATTCATCCTTATATCCGAACACATTATGTTAGGTTAGGTTAGTCCTAATTAAGCTTCAAGCAATAATGAATTCCCAGAACTGAACTCTGAACAAAAATGTCACTATTAACATTTGTACTCGGTGACACTTGCGCTAAATCGTCCTCCTGAACACATTATTGTATTAGATTATGTTAGGTTAATCCTAATTAAGCAATAGTAGTTCCCCAGAACTGAATTCCTGAGTGCAAATGTCACTAAATTGTACCGGAGTGCAAGTGGCAGACTGCTTTAAATGTTAAGTAAACTGGATACTACATATTAAAAATACTAATGCACCTTCCTACATTTCTGGCGGGAAAAGATGTATATCAAAACAAGAGTTCGCAGTATATATTTGGTTCAATGTAATACTCTCTTCCCCATTCCTTTACTCCTGGGAAAACTTCTCTCTCACTCTCTCCCTCGCCGCCAAGGAACATGGAAACACAGTTTTAATTACGTAATTAAAACAATTAACGGAAGGGCGACTATGAATAGCTTTATGGTTGCGGCTATCCTGTGAGAAGTGCTAACGGCTAAAAAGTTGTTGAATATCTTAACAAGTTCATTATGCTAGGATAGCGGGTTGCTCACAAAAAGCCTTTCTCATCAAAGAGCCAAGAGGGCATCTTTAGCGAACACCTGTGCATTGTGCATTTTCCTTAAGCAATATTTTTGCTGTTTGTGTGAAACCGGTGTTATTTACAGGAATTATCAAGCATTATTGTTGCACTCAGAGAATGATTCTTATGTTTTACCGTCCTTTCATACTGAAAATGGGATGGGTAACCTTGTATTTATTGTAATAAAAGCCAAGGAAAATGCATATAGCATGGATTTATGAAAATATGTGAACACTTTCACAGATGTTTAAGACACTTTCATGTAGAATAAATTCATTGCTATTTGTCACCAACTTATTCTATTTTGTTAACACTGCGCATGCCAGAAGAAGGTGTCCACCGAACTCCACAGCATAATCGCGAAAATAGTGGATTATAGTAATTTCCCTACCACATATGTACGTAGGGTATTGCATTTCATTGCAGCCAAAATTTTGATACCGAGATTTCAGCGTAAATACATATTCTGAGGACGTCAGAATTCAATTAGCATTTTTAGAAAATGTGTGTGTTTTTTTTTGGTAGTGTTTAGCGCCCACTTTAACTACTTATGGCACCGCAGGCGGTGACACTGATGATACATTAATGAAGATGGAGCAACGGTGGAGTGCGATGGCGGGGGAAACCGGAGAACCCGGAGAAAACCCGCCCCTGCACCGCTTTGTCCAGCACAAATCTCACATGCGGTCGCTTGGGATCGAACCTGTACCGTCTAGGTGAGAGACGAGTGGTCAGAAACTACCCCACCCTAAACTATACATTACATTGAGAATATTTCGTAAGTTTTGATTTTCTTTAAAATTACTCTAAAGATTTCTAATAAAATATTGTAAATTTAAGATACTTACATGACAAAGTATATATCTTGAATTTTTCGGGAGTAAAGACCTCTTCATTCTGGATGACCTTAGTATATCCGGTAATGCGTAGAAGGTACACAAAGTCTTACTAAACAAAAACATGTAGATTGCGACAGTATTTTAGCACGATGCATATATTATTAGTTTAATCGTTAGTTTATACATATTGAATATAAGAAATATTTGCTCAGTAGAACGCAGAATCGTATCGTGTAGAAGTTCGCATTGTATTCTTCAAGGCTACGTGCTTTGTTCAGAATAACAAGAATTTTAGAGCACAAGTAACAACCCTTGGGAAAAAAATGGAAATGGCGTGTTATTTATGGACGCTCTTTAACTACTGTGGTTCTCAGCGTCCTATTCTAAATTGGGCGTGAAAGACCGCTTGATATTCTTTTACATGCCGTAAATCTACGACACGGGACCAACGGTTTTACTTCCCTTCCGAAGGAAGCCATGCTAAGGATTTTTACACCCGAAAAAATCCATTGTCCTCCGCCGGGTTTGAACCCGCGATCTTCGGTATATGAAGTTAATATGCTAACCATTACACCACGGAGGGTGACACAACTCTTGGGAGGAAGAAAGGTTCACCCCCTTATATTTTAGAAAGAGGGAATTAATCTTTGTAAAGAAAGGTCACGTGGGTGAAAAATAAAGAAAAATCCCCGACAGTGACGTGACAACGCTACTTTACGTGCCTTTTTCCAGCCAATCAAAAAGGAGGGCAATACTCGGACCTTTTAGTATATAAATTATGTGCGTATTAGAAATCGGACTTACAATGTAACACTCAATGTAGGAAACCGCGTACAAGAAATCAGTCTCACAAGGTAGGAAATCGCGTATAAGAAATCGGATACACATGCAAGTCCAGAGTGTAAGAAATGTGACGACACAGTCTAAGAAATCGCGCGGCGTCCAGTGTAGGAAATCGGTGTGTTATAAGTTGATCTGACGGGCAATTATTGCCGAAAATGCTATATGGACCGTGAAACTAAAGATTACGGTGGCCAGTGTAAAAATAATAACTCAGTAAACGTGGAACTAGCACTTAAACAAAAGTATATCATCAAGTTCGCGATCGTCTATGTCGGGAGTCGCTCGCAGGATTAGTGCCTCAATCTAACCACAGATTATCAATAAAAGAAATCATCAGTTTAATTAAGTGAAATTTCTCTTTTATTTGAGTCTACCAAGTGTTAAACACCTTTGACATTCTTTCCCCCATGAGCAAGAGACAGCTCATGGTCTATAAGAACGAGCTTAGTTGGACAACAAAGGGAATCTGCAAGGTACGTACACTCTTAATGTAAGAATTTCACGAGCATAGAGTCAAAGGAGATGAGAAGCTCTTTTGTCAGAAAGGACTCTTTTGCCAAGTCACGTACGCTTGAGCTAGGTCGGGGACGAACTGAAAAATATGGAAGATGGTAATTCTTCATTGTACTAGGCATGTCACGTGAGTTTACAGTGC
This sequence comes from Hymenopus coronatus, assembly GCA_030762935.1. Taxonomy (NCBI): domain Eukaryota; kingdom Metazoa; phylum Arthropoda; class Insecta; order Mantodea; family Hymenopodidae; genus Hymenopus; species Hymenopus coronatus. Next base: position 115,499,049 of record CM060888.1, on the reverse strand, counting down.
ATCCTGGGATAAGGAAATTGGTTCTTGGGTAATATTGACGTCAATTGTGCGCCCTTTCTGCCCAATCAGGAGGAGGCCGCCATGACAGTAATTTTTGTATATAAAGAGCCCAAGAAGACACCTCGGGAGCTCTGTTCTAATTCGTCTGTTCTGACCTGTGCGTGAAAGTTGTCTGTAGCTGTTTTGTTGTTGGTCGTCGGGCTGAACTTAAGTACTTCGCATAAAATTAAACACAAAGCCAGTGAAGAGTACTAATATATTACGTGTGTTCAGTCATGTTATTAGAATCGTAACAAGTGTATAAGTGAACATTATTATAAGGCAGATGTGCTTGTCTCGTCTCTTTTAGGAAAGAATAAACTCAAGCAAAGTGTGCAACTTTTCATTATTATAAGACCACTCCTGACCTACTCCCATTAGCTTTACCACCCCGGGCGAGTCAATTATCGTGCCGACTGAGCGACATCGAGCAAACTCACCGGTAGTAGATTCACCGTACCAGGTAAGTGGGTCTATTCATCGGTAGGGGAGTGAGTCTGGTCAAAGACTCCAATCTGCGCTCATTGCATAAGGCGTCTTAAATGTAGTGCAAGAGGCAATCCTGCATATAACATCTAACGTCAACACCATATTAACACCGCATATGGTTTCCAAAGGCGCGGGGCTCACTCACCAGATAGCGTCATATTGCCACCCCAACGTGACGCACAACAATAAAACTACAGCAAAATGTTACTGGCAATACACACAATTTACATCATATACATTTTCTTGAGGTGTTTACCGTTTCATATTTATTGTTGTTGATTTAAATTTGTCATTTCGTTTTCTTTTGTTTTACTCATGGCAATGCAAAGAGAACTGAATTTCAATAATATAGCAACCTCCTTTCGAAGTATTTTACTGTCGAATTGACTAGTGTATTCCCTTATTTCCTTTCTACTTCTAAGGAATAATATGGTGTCTGTCAATGTATATTTAAGCTTGAAATTGAGTTTTAATAATGGGACGCTCCTTAACTGCTGCGGTTCTTAGCTTCCTATTCTTTATTAGGAGTAAAAGACCGCATAATTTTATTCAGAGGCCTCTTTATTAGCCTTGAGATTCTTTTACGGCCGTAAATCGACTACACGGACTTTACTTCCCTTCCGAAGGAAACCATGCTAAAGAATTTTACGTCAGGAAAAAGGGTTATTGTCTGCGAGGGGAGAAGACGACTGCTAATATATATCTCGATTAATATGAAATAGAAGAATACGCTTTTGTAAGAATAGTTCGTTACAGAATAGATAGAGAAAGTCAGGTTAATAGGACACATCAGAGTATTTAGAAAAGGTCCACGTGTATATGTATGTGCACAATATTACTGAAAAACGAAAATTCGGTTAATTAGCAAGCTTGATATTTAAATTGACATCTTCCAAGGATGCCACACGAACATTTTCAGAGAAATTCCCCACCCCAGATCAAGGAACATTTGATTACATTGAAATTTTCGATTTGGTCAAAAATTGCTCTAACGATAATTAAATGGGAAATAAAATATATGAAGTGCATCTATATTTTTAGTGCATGACATCTTATTATATTACCATCATTAAATGTCAGTGCAGCATCAAATATTCCCAAATTAAGTGTATCCGTGTATACAAGCTCTGCCTTGGGGGCATCTAGACCATATTATGTTGTTGACACATCCATTGGTGTGCGGGTTCTACCATGGACACACTTTTGAAATAAATATTTATCTGTCAGATTCCTGAACATTGGTTTTATAATTTCTTATATTGGGTCTGGTAAAGAATATTTATGGTAATATTTTTCTCCATTTTCCTTCCCTCTGTTGTATTCGTACCAGCTGTCATTTCCAGAGCGACACAAACCATTCTGAGGATTGTCATCAGATGAAGACAGGTGAAAAAAATAATGTGCATACAGCTTTCCTCAAGTCTTCCACATTACCCGTGTTTTGCCTGATGGCCAAGCCATAACAATTCTGAATTCTGTCTATGGTAACTGCGGATAATCTGCTTCTTCCTTCTAATCCCATACCATCATCCAACTTCTGTCCTTTGTAACTAGCTTTCAACCTTCTGTTAACCTTCTTATTAATTTTGGATGTGTCCAATGCAATCTAATTTCTGGATATTTATATCATCACCATAAGGCTCTGCAGCCAATACTTCTTTAAACAGTTTGTAATCCGCATCTCCTAAATAGTTTATGTATCTTACACTGTACATAGGAAGAGAATTTTCAAAAATAACTTTGCCACTTTTACCTTCATCCCTTCATTTTTTCCATGATTCTTTGCTTTGAAGTTATTTTCATGTTACTGTTTACTCTTATTTTTGCATAAGCAGTGTTTTGAAAGCACAACCTCTATCACTGTTCCAGTATCAACACTTTGCTGCTACAGCACCATGGCCACGCTTTACTCATGTTTCATCTATAGCAACTGACAAGTCATGATTACCATAATTTTCAATTATAGCTTCTTGAATTGCAGTTTTCATAGGTTCTTAGCCATATCTTCTACACTAATTCCTATATATTGGTTATAAGTACTAAATTTAATAGCAGGTGGGATTAGGTTCATCATTCGACAAAGAGTATTTCCACCTTCGTAAGTCCAATTGGTCGCAAGTCATATACTGATTGCACATAGTTTGAGAAAGTTCAGAAGATTTACCACTCTTATCTGTATACGTTGTTTAAAATGATTTAGGACAAAATTTCCATATCAAATATTTCATTCATATCATTCTCTTTTACTTCTTTTAATAAATTACTGTATTGTTCATTGTCTTTAAGTTTCTTATGTTTCTTATGTTAGCTGGAATTGAGCCTACCTAAGTTGATGTAGATTGGAAGTTAGGACCTATATTATTCCAATATTCTTCATTTTCTTAAACACGTTTAATTTGCTTCTTCTAACCATTTTAACACTCATATAATGCGAACGCCAGATAAAAGTTCCCTAATTAGTTGAAACCCAAAAAAATACACACAATAAGCAGTATTACAGTGAAAAACAATAATTTGGTGCTATCTGTGGAGAAAACCACTAACTAGCTAGCTGGGTGCTAAAATGTCCATTCCGAACGTTACCAGTTTCTCAGTAGTGCGAAATTTGATTGCTATGTCACAATAAGTTCAATGTTTTTAGGGTTTTCATTAAAAGGTGCCACGCCCACTTGCATTAATTCCAAACCTGTGTTGTTATTTTAGTAAACCACATAATTATATATCATTTTAAAGCTAAAATATTGTAGAATACGTTAAAATAAAAAAAGAATAAAACACAAATTTCAAGATGTTTTAACCTTTCTGGAATGCATTTATGGTTGTAGTTACTAATAGATATATATGTATATATATATATGTATGTATGTATGTATGTATGTATGTATGTATGTATGTATGTATGTATGTATGTATGTATGTATGTATGTATGTATGTATGTATGTATGTATGTATGTATGTATGTATGTATGTATGTATGTATGTATGTATGTATGTATGTATGTATGTATGTATGTATGTATGTGTGTGTTTATTCATTTTAAAAATCTGTAGGTTTTTTTAGATAAAGCTATCTACGTTCCCATATAGGTGGTTTCTCTAAAAAACAAAGAAAGAGAAAAGAAAGGAAAAGAGACCAATACGAGCCTCATGAAAGTGTTGAATGAAACATCAAAATATGTGTGACTTGGGCAATATTGAGAAACACTATAAATAGCAAAATGATTAACTAGAGGTAAATTATTATACAAGTTAACTGTTGATTATAATATTGTTGATATATTAAGAGCTATTTTGTTTTGCTTGTACGAATATCAAATTTGCTCTTAGTTCATTTTGTAGAATACCTATACATAAAATAAAATACCAACTTAAAAATATATATGCATATATATATACCTAGCATACAAATTTTATGGCCACAAAAATTTTGTAAAAATATTGATAACATCCTGTTTCGAAATAGCGTGAACCTTATGGAATATGTAATAGTTACTTTTATTTAAGCCGTGATTGATTAGAATTGTAGACAAGCATTGTATAATATTTAGGAAGTACACAATTACTCGTAGTTATAAAAGGAGTACCACAAAGTCGTTTTATATCTGGCAGCCGTAAAGTACACGCATAGTTTCTCCAATGCAGTATTATCATTATTATTATTATTATTATTATCATTATTATTATTATTTTTAAGTAATTATGAAATTGTGACATTTCTACAGGCATGAAATATAATCATATTTGCTAGTCGAATTATATCATAAATATTTCCTGGCTTTTCTTTCTTGATAATACTGCCTGGATTTCTTACCTTATTTGTTACATTTGTTTTACAGAGCGGCGCCGAGGTAACGTCTGTGACCAATATTCACAACCTGATCGCGGTTATCCTCGCTGGCTAAGCAAATGCTGTATTAGGTAACTGATCCGCGAATCTTTCTATCGTTCCCTTCATCTCTAAATTCCATATCCTTTTTCTGCACTACTAAATCAGACATTGGTCTGATTACCCCGCTAGCTACCTGTTCCGAAATTCAGAATTTTCTTACTCCTCTACAAGCCATTAATCCCCACGGCATTGGCTTGTAAGTGCTTAGGGTCATAAGAGAGAGAAGAAGATTATTTACTTACGATTAAATTCATGCAGCAGTTAAATATAACCTGCTAGTTACATGTACTGCTTTTTACTTTCTCTACACGCACTATGTACATAGTGTATAGAGAAGGTATTGTATTACACCCAAAAATTCGATACCGAGAGTTCACCGGAAATAATGTTTTGGGTCCCCTGAATCCAAAAAGAAGCATTTTTGGAAAAAGGTCCCTGTGTGTGCAAGTTTCTGTGTGTATGTGGACAGCATAGCTCAAAAACGAAAAGTCTGTTAAATACCAAACTTGGTATTTAAGTATGGTATCTTCCAAGGATGCGACAGGAAGATTTTCAAGAAAATCCCCCCACCCCCAACTACCCTTTACATGGAACGTTTTTCGAAAATTTTGATTTACTCAAAAATGGTTCTAACGATTTTGATTAAAATATCGTATATTAAAGATATTTACCTGACAAATAATATGTTTATCTTGAATTTTCTGCGAATAGCCTATGAAGACTACTTTATTCTGGATGAATTTTGCATAATTACTAAACCGTAGGAAATGAACAAACACCACACAAAAATGTAGAGGACATAAAAACACACACTGTATGTTATATACATTTTTTTGAGGAGTTGATCGTTTTTTAGATATTCCTTGTTTTTGGTTTCAGATTTGAAAAACTTGTACTTTTCTCATACTAGAATTTGTCAACTCGTAACCATACAAATAAAGGAACTTCGGTCACCTAGTAACCAGCTTTTGACCTCCCTTTAACCAATGATACTCCCATATTTCGCTTCTACTTACAAGGAAGCAAGTAATAAGACTATTTCTGCTAATTTTTTCTCGATTAGAATGAAGTAAATAGTAGAATAAGCTTATTAACAATAATTTGTTACACAGAAGTAGAAAAGTCATGTGAATGAAACACATCAGATTTTTTTTAAGATCAACAATTAGGCGCAAAATCGATCGTCAGTCTACAACCGATCATAATATTGTCGACATGTTATAGGAAGATTATGTTCAACAGGTCGAAGTGATTAATTTTATTTTCGCGCAAGAACTATTTCTATTACTCACTACAATCTAAAATCTGAGGTGGTATATTCATATGATTTTCGCTACCTATTCTGTAACCAACTATTCTTACGAAAGCTCATCTTCTATCTACTTCATGCTAATCGAAATAACAATTTGCAGAAATTGTCTTGCTACTTGCTTCCTTGTAAGCAGAAGGCAAATAAGGGAATACACTAGTCTAAAGTGACAGTCAAATATTTTAAAAGCTGGTCGCTATGTGAAACAATTGAGATTCGGCCACCTTTGCATGGCCAGGAGTTAAACAAAACAGAGAGGAATAGAGAGATGACTGCCCGTTTGAGAAAATTACTTTAAAGTCGATAACAATCTCGGAAACAGTTAATTCTACAAAGAAGTATATGACATGTACATTAACGAGATCTGCACGCTTGTGCACTTAGTCTTTGTCTATATCTTACAGTTTATCAGTTACACAAAAGGCATCCGGAATGAATAAACCTCAAAGGTTACGCGCAGAAAATTCAAAATATACACTTTGTTTGTCACGAATACATTTTATACATATGGTATTTTATTAAAAAAAAAAAATCTTAGAGCCAAATTTTTCGAAAAATGTTGCATTTATAGGGTAGTTGGGGATGGGGGATTATAGAGATCTTCTTCTAGTAACTTTGGAAGAAGTTGAACTTAATACCAAGTTTGGTATTTAACCACCTTTCGTTTCTACATATATAGACACACACACACATTTTTCTAAAAATGACTTTTTTTAATTCACAGGAACTCAAAATGTGTATTTTCGATGGAATGTAAGTGTTCTCTAGCACATTGTACATATGTGCTAGGAAAAGTAAAAAAGTATGCCATAAATATGTATTAAGTGCACTGGAGGATCCCAGAAGTAGAAATTACTCTACTTTCCACCAGTTCCAAATGTTTTCTTTTTCTACAATGATGTACACGTCGCACCCGTATTGTAATATAAGATTTCTGCTTATAAACGAAATCATTTAACTAGTCCACTCTCTTCAGAATGGGGGAGGTTTTAAATTTAGAATAATTGAATTATTTCATTCACCCCCTCTGTGTATGAATACTATAAGAATGTACTTAGAAGATCATGACAAATCTTCTCCAATATCTCTAAACCTCCTTATTACCTTAGAATTATAATTTCTAAATTTTGCGTGATAACTCAATAATTGACGAAGAATTTTGTGTTTTACAGAAACGGGAATGAAATGTTGGCGGATGTTGTATTTTTGAATTCCTTAAGTGTGTCCAAATTCTATAAATGTTGTATATGTTGATAATCAAAGAACTGTCCAGTAGTTTTAGATAAATCATTGTGTATAACATTTTAAACCTTCATACATTCCCATTGGACCCGTGGTTATATGTGTTATAATAAAAGACTCCACAATTTCCACATAACATAGATACTCCAGATATCAATTACCCCCACAAAACTAATAGTACAACTCATTTGACTATCATTGAAATGCTCATTCATTCTCCAATATAACTTACCAAATTAAAGGACAATAAGCCTCAAGCAAGAAAGAAAAAGAATCCTCACTCTCAGGAAAATAGTTTAAACAAATTGAAAATGGCGCCAATCTGAATCATAAAAAAATTTAATTTCATAGATGTTAATTATAAATATAGGTTGAATTCTATCTGATTGGATCTTTTTTATTTTATACATGTTTAGCATGTTCGATTAACTTTTATCCCACCGTAGAAAGGAAACTTTCTCAAGCAAGTTTATGGACCTAGAATATCCACTCTCTAGCTTGGGATAACATTTGCTCTTATGTTCCAAACCTGCACACGTTTGCAGTATGTGAAGAAAAAGCCAAATAAATAATTACTTCGCATACATACCATACTGTTAAAGTAGGATTTTCTTACCGTCTTTTTCTGTGGCTAATGTTTTCTTGGTTATATCATCCCAGCAATATTTCAATCAAAATTACTCACGATAACATATTTAAAGACGGCTTGAAATGTTGCAAATGTTTCAAATTTCCGGGTAAGGTGAGGCCATGTTAACGTGCATGACTTCTAGAACCCTAGGTCCGGCACCTGGCGACCGCCTACTCTTGGTTTCCCCGTGTCGGCAGGTGAATGCTACCATTCCTTTCCATCATACCCCCCTTCTTCATTCAGTTTTCTTTTCCTCTTTCAAGTGAGCGTTTAGCTTCGTAGTGTATAGCAGTTTGGGAGATGGCGCGAATGCATGCTGAATGGAAAAAAATTCCCCGTAAACACTAGAGAGCTGCCGGATCGTCTCTGGCGGCTGGGTTTTATGACCTTTCTGCCTAATATGGCGCCTCACTTCATCCCTTCTTCCCGGGGGTGTTAATCACCATAGACCTGTCTAAGCCTTGGTACGCGAGGTGTTTCCCTCCGCGGTCCATCCTTTACCTTTAACCGCCATAATCGTTACTAGACACTCGCATACATCTAACCGTCATAATCGTTAATAGACACTAGCATACATCTAACCGTCTTAATCGTTAATAGACACTAGCATACATCTAACCGTCATAATCGTTAATAGACACTAGCATACATCTAACCGTCATAATCGTTAATAGACACTAGCATACATCTAACCGTCATAATCGTTAATAGACACTAGCATACATCTAACCGTCATAATCGTTAATAGACACTAGCATACATTTAACCGTCTTAATCGTTAATAGACACTAGCATACATCTAACCGTCTTAATCGTTAACAGAAACTAGCCTTTGTCTTTAACCATCATAATCGTTAATAGAAACTGGCCTTTACCTTAAGTTGTCATAATCGTTAATAGAAACTAGCTTTTAATTTTACTAACATGATCGTTAATAGAGACTAGTCTTTACCTATAACCGTCATAATCGTTAACAGACACTAGTATTTACCTTTGGCCGTCAAAATGTTAATAGAAACTAGCTTTTATCTTTAACTGACGTAATCGTTAATAGAAACTAGCCTCTACTTTGAGTCATAATCGTTGATAGAAGCTAGCTTTTACTTTTAACTGTTATAATCGTTAATAGAGACTATCCTTTTCCTTTAACAGTCATACTCGTTAATAGAGACTAGCTTTACCTTTAACTGTCATCGTCGTTAATAGAGACTAGCCTTTACCTTTAACTGTCAAAATCCTTAATAGAGACTAGCTTTACCTTTAACTGTCAATCGTTAATAGAGACTAGGCTTTATCTTTAACTGTCATAATCGTTAACAGAAACTAACCTTTACCTTTAACGGTTATTATCGTTGTTAGAAACTAGCCTTTGCCTTTGACTGTTATAATTGTTAATAGAAACTATCCTTTATCTTTAACCGTTATAATCGTTAATAGAAACTGGCATTTACCTTAAGTAATCATAAACGCTATTCGAGACAAGCTTTTACTTTTAACCGTCATAATCGTTAATGGAAACTGGCCTTTACCTTAAACTGTCATAATCATTATTAGAAACTAGCCTGTAACTTTAACTATCATGATCGTCAATAGAAACTAGCCTATACTTTGAACCATAATGGATCATAGAGATCAAGCTTTATCTTTATATGCCACACTTGTTAATAGAAACTAGCCTTTAGTTTGAGTCATAATCGTTAACAGAAACTAGCTTTTACTTTTAACTGTCATAATCGTTAACAGAAATTAGCCTTTACTTTTAACTGTCATAATCGCTAATAGAAACTAGCCATTACCTTTAACTATCATAATCGTCAATAGAGGCTATCCTTTAGCTTTACTTTTAACCTTCATAACCGTTAATAGACTAGCCTTTATCTTTAACTGTCACAATCGTTAATAGAATCTAACCTTTGCCTTTAATTGTCATGACCATTGTTAGAAACCAGTCTTTGCCTTTAACTGTCATAATAGTAAATGGAAACCCGCCTTTACTTTTAACTGTCATAATCGTTAATAGAAAACAGTCTTTAACTTTAAGTATCATAATCGTTAGAAGAAACTAGTGTTTACCTTTAACTGCCATAACCGTTGATATAAACTAACCTTTACGTTTAACTGTCACAATCGTTAATAGAAAACAGTCTTTAACTTTAAGTATCATAATCGTTAGAAGAAACTAGTGTTTACCTTTAACTGCCATAACCGTTGATATAAACTAACCTTTACGTTTAACTGTCATAATCGTTGATAGAAACTAGCATTTACCTTTAAACATCATAAATGAGATTAGCCTTGACCTTTAACTGTCATAATCGTTATTAGCAACTAGCCTTTACCTTTAACCGTCAAAATGTTAACAAAAACTAACATTTATCTTTAACTGTCATAATCATTAATAGAAACTTGCCGTTTCCGTTAACTGCCATAGTCATTAATAGAAACTAGTCTTTAACTTTAACCGTCATAATAGTCAATAGAAGCTAGTCTTTATATGTCACTGCCATAATCGTTAATAGAGACCAGCTTTTACATTAAACTGTTATAATCGTTAATAGAAAGTAGCCTTTATCTAGAACTGCCATAATCGTTAATAGAAAGTAACGTTTACCTTTAACGGGCATAATCGTTAACAGCAACTAGCCTTTACCTTTTACAGTCATAATCTTTGATAGAAACTAGCCTTTACATTTAACTGTCATAATCGTTAATAGAAACTAGCCTTTACATGTAACTGTCATAATCGTTAATAGAAACTAGCCTTTATATTTTAAGTCATATTCGTTAATTTAAACTAGTCTTTGCCTCTAACTGTCATAATCGTTAGTAAAAACTAGCCTTAAACTTTAACTGTCATAATCGTAAAGAGAAACAGTCTTTATTTATAACTGCCATAATCGTTAATAAAATCTAGCCTTTACCTTTAACAGAAACCAATCTTTATCTTTAACTATCATAGTTAATAGAAACTATATTTTATCTTTATCTGTCATAATCGTTAATCTGTCATAATCGTTAATAGGAACTAGTCTTTAACTGTCATAATCGTTAATAGGAACTAGTCTTTAACTTTAACTGTCATAATCGTTAATAGGAACTAGTCTTTAACTTTAACTGTTATAATCGTTAATAGGAACTAGTCTTTAACTTTAACTGTCATAATCGTGAATAGACGCCAGCCTTTATCTTTAAAACCGTCAACATTTAATAGAAACTAGCCTTGTAAAGGTGCAAAAATGTCAGCTCTCTATATCATAATATTGAGATTGCCTTGTATTTTTATCAGCTTACACCAAAAGAAAAAGATATATCACGCTTTCAGGTGTCTCTTACGCTAGCATAAGGGTAGTGCGTCGTTATGGAAATAATAGTATCAGAGGCGTTGAGGTATTGACATTTTCAAAACATGATTCAGACTTCCGATCTAATCCTACACATGGCAGCGTGGAATAATAGTTAACAAATAAAATGCGAGCCAACTATAGAAGCTAGGTAAAGTGGGAGTATAACAGAATGGAGATATAAATTTACTTTCGTGCCATAGATAGGCTGTTCCGACTGAAACAGTCATTATATTTCTGAAACAGAATTGCACACATTACAGTGTTTATGACTAAAAGCAAAAGAACAAATGACTAAATAACATAATTCAAAGGCCGCGAAGTAATTTCTTTAAATCCAGAAGTGCTTCCGTGGACCATAAATCATATTAGTCACATGGTAAACATAACATTATTTTCTCATCTACTAGTTATGATTGTGCTGAAGAGTGTTTCTTTTATGAAGCTAATTATTTTAATTGAAGACATTAAGTATTTTATACTGAAAAACAAACAAAACGGAGGCAAAGAGATGCCACTCATCTAACATAATGAAAATATAAATATCACGGGATGTACTTTGTATATGAATGTTTCTAAATGGATAACATATATATAAGTGCAAAAGTTGACTGCCTGAAATATTATTCAGAAGTTTATTAAAATATAGAACAATTAATCTATAAAACTGCTGGTACCTGCTAAGCCATATGTGTATATTTATTTGTTTATATAATATTTTAAATCGTTTAAATATGTTATCATTATTTTTTTGTTGTTTCGTTTATACTCCGCCTTTAACTGCATGGACCTATCGGCATTTGTGGAACATATTGCCTTGTTTTTTTTTTTTGTTTTTTTTTTTTCCGTTACATAATCAACTTACCATTCCCGTATGTATGACGGACGGCCTCCTAGGATTTACAAGCGGGTATCTGACAGCGGTCAGAAGTCTGTCGGGAAGGCAACGGCATTTAACCAGAGAACGAAGAACCTGGAAACGAGTGGTCGGCCCGTAGCCAGATAGCGTGAGCAAGTGGATAAAATGAAATGCAAGCGATATGGATGATAGGGAAGTTGATGATAGAGCAATTGTGCACTGAGTGGAGGTGGAAACCGAAGGACTCGGAGAAAACTCGCCCAGATTTCAATTCGAACCTCATAAATCCTATATGCGGGCGCTTGGGATCCATCCCGGGCCGCCTCAGTGGCGAGCGGCCTAACCACTGTGAAACGGCACCGCCTGTTGTTGGCACTGGTGTTAACTCGTTAACTGTTTGTTGTCGGTGGTTTCTATGTACCTTAAGTTTTTTCGTTATATCTCACACACACTCACATTCATACTTCCATAGAGATTAATCTAGGCTAGAGAAAAATTCCCCACGCGGGCATCAAACCCGGAACCCATGGCATAGCAAGCAGGTGCTCTACCAATTGAGCTACGGGTCCATCATTTTCTGTTACTTATATTAAAACACCATTACAGTAATGCAATATTTTTAAAGAAAATAATACTGTATTAATTCTTCGCCACTAATCCTTACAAAATAATACAAATAAACCCAATTTGTAGATCAGTAAACTTATAATTTACATAAACTTTTAACATTTTTAATAAGTATTAGAATTTACACCGAATTTTTTATACTTCCTCTTCGTACATAGAAGGTAAAAAAAGAATTGCACAACATTAAACATTTCTACATTGAGATTTCGCCGGTAAATATGAGTATGTTTTGAGTCCTCTTTCTTCAAAAAAGTGTTTTGAATGAATGAATCAATAAATAAATGTACTTATTGACATAACAGTATCATACATGAACTTCAGCAATCGCACAGGTCCACAGACCATAGGTACTTTTGTAATACACAAAATAAAAAGCAATATTAAAACAACAACAAAGAATTAAAAGAATAAACACGAAAATAAAAAGAAAAGATGTTCAAATACAGCAATTTAAATATACAGCACAGAGTACATCTTATTCAGAAGCATAAATGTATCCTCTTATAATAGATAAATACACTTAAAATATATATATATATACATAATATATACACAATATATAAAACCGTAACACAACAATGGCAGAAGTATTACATAAAATATATGTATATAAAACATTGTAGTCACCTTTCTTTAGCTGTTTTTATCCCCCACTCTTCTCTATTGGCAGCCTTTTCAGATCTCAGCTGTCTTGGCTGAAGTATAAATTTACCTAGCCCGTCCACGTTTCCCGTGCCTGCCAGTATCGTCCAACATGCTTCTATCTCTACATTTGCTGTGGTAAAGAATCGCGGTAAATATTTTTCCCTCCATTCCTCCGTACCCCTACATCTTGCCAAGATGTGGGTCCACGACTCTTCCTCCTCGCAAATGGGGCAGATTTTCATGCCATTCTCGTCAGCTATTTTCGTGCTACTCCATGCTCCTAGGCTAATCCACGCGAGCCCCTCTCGAATGAGTTTGGTACCTGTTCTGATGTATTGCTCCATACCCCACTCCGATTTTAGCACAGACTGTACTTCTAATGAAACTTTCTCCGTGCATTGAGCAATTATTTGCTGTCTGTCAATATCACAGAGGCGGTTCTTAATTTTTCTTCAAATACTCCGGCTAGAAAACAACCCGTGTGTATGTATTGTATGTATTATATGTATGCATTAAATGTATTAATTGTATTGTATTGTAATGTATGTATGTGTGTATGTATGTATGCATGTATGTATGTATGTATGTACGTACGCATGTATGTATTATGTATGTATATGTGTGTATGTATGTGTGTCTGTCGGTGCGCGCACGCTCCTCTGTTTGTAAGCAGCATAACACAAAAATAAATGTCGGATACTACGAAACTTTGTATTCAAGTCCAGTACTTTGCAGTTCTTTACAATGTTGCGACCTGAAATTCTTCAAGAATCCCCCACCCCAAATTACAATTTACATGGAATATTTTTCGAAAATTTTAAATTAATGTAAAATTACTAACGTTTTTGACTAAATTCTAATATATATTAAAGCTATTTACATGGTAAATATAATGTATACCTACTTATGATTTTCTGGCAATAGTTTCTAAAGTCTTCATTTGCAAGAAAATCAACATAACTGGTAAACGTTAGCGATGGATGAAAACGTATCTACACAAAGAATGAAGATCTCTTTAAAACATACAATGTATCTCAAATCCAGTGTTGTAACATCTACGAGATATGAATTATAAACGGTTGGAATTGTTTAATATCCAAGTCAAGTTTTAAATCCTTCAATTTTCAGTGATTCTCGTCCTGTAATGAGAGAGTATACAATTTTAAGCAAAGAGTATAGTCTACAGCTCTAAAACATTTGCCTATCGCTATTCTCTTTATTTTTGGAAGAACCTATCTTCATGTAAACGAAATAGAAAAATAAACTTTCATAAGAATAGTTTTCATACCTACAAATTAAGGATAGAGTTTAAAGCAATCTGAATGTGACGATTCTATTTTATTTTCTCTACACGTACTATGTACATAGTGTACAGAGAAGGTATTGCATTCCACCCAAAAATTCGATACCAACATTTCACTGAAGTACACGCTTTAGGGTCTATGTTCCAAAAAGTATTTTCAGAAAAAGGTCCGTGTGTGTATCCGTGTGTCTGTAAACACGATAATTCAAAAACAAGTCGATAAAATACGAAACCTGGTATTTAGGTTTAGTTTATTCCAGGGATGCAACACGAAGATTGTGAGAAAAATCCCCCTACCGCAAACTACCCTTTACATGGAAAAAAAATCGAAAATTTTGTGATTCTCAAAAATAGCTCTAAAGATTTTGATTAAAATGCCGTATATTAAAGATATTTACATGTCAAATAAAATGTATATCTTGAATTTTCTGGGAATAGCCTCCGAAGACATCTTTATTCTGAATGAACTTTGCTGAATTCTGCTAACTGGCAAACCGTAAGAGATAAACAAAACCTTACTAAACATAAAATGTAGATCACGTTAAAACACACAATTTATGTCAAATAGGTTTTTCTCGTTGAATTCACCATTTTCTTGTTATTTGTTTCAGATTTAAAATACTATTTTTTTTTCATACCGAACGTTGTAAACTCTTAGCCCTGCATAGAAACGGATTTTATCCACATGGCAACCGGCTTTTAAAAGATTTGACTATCGTTTTCGCCTGGTGTGTTCCCTTATTTTCGTTCTACTTACAAGAAAACAAGTAATTAGGACAATTACTTCTAACGTTTATCTCGATTATCATAAAGTAGATAGAGGAATATGCTTTTAAACAATACTTTGTTATTTCGATGTAGTGAAAGTCATGTGAATGGAAAACATCAGATTTTTTTTTCTTTTTTTGGAGAAGAGCAAGAAGTTTCAAGGCCACTGCTCGTGCAACTTTGTCTAAAACTGTGTATAAACGTAGGAAAATAAATGTGCGATAAGTTGTTCATTTGTTCTCAGAGCTACAAGCAACACTCACATACTTAAACTTCTCAAAAGTTTAACTCAGAGAAGCCAATTTCAGAACCCTGAAGAGGTCAATATCAAAATATCGGTGTTTTGATGTTGGCAGATGTGTTTCCATGTATTTAGAGAGTCCAGTTACAGGCTAATATTGCAACGAAACATAGCATATTATTAAAAAAAATTATTCTGATTAAATGTTTTAAGAAAGCCAAAACATTCAAGACTTTCTTAATATATTCCTTTTAGGGTGCAATTTTTAGGCATCTTTAAATATGTATATTGACGTCTATAAAAAGTAGTTCATTCTCCTGTAGTGCGATATTTTAATTTTTTTTTTTGGTTCTATAGTTATTTAATAGTATAAAACGCACAATGTTCACATAATTCAGAAGCTCTTGATATATACAAGAAAATGCGATCCCGTACTCCCAGGCCGCCAGGTTAACCTTTTTGGAAATGACATGCAATCAGCGAGTTTCTAAAAGAAATTATCTTACTAGTTATTATAAAATATTAGTTGTTCGATTTTTAGCGTTAAGATAATAGTTATTGGTAATACGAATGAAATTTCAACATCAAAGAATTTAAAAAACAATTGTAATTAAAAATGTGTAAGGAAGTGGTAAATGTGAAGGTTTATTATCTTTCTTTACACTTTATACAATTATTTAGCATGCCCTCCTTATTAGTATAAGTACAATGGAAATAAAGCAAAATTGTATTACATGAGAGATTTTGGAAGGTTTTGGCACCCAGTAACTTCAGTGCATTCATCTGTAGAATTAGGATATAGGCTATTCAGATGTTTGACACTGCTTCATTACATAACACATGTAAAGTATTTACCGAGTCGTATATCTCGAAAATGACTTCGAAACTGTTATCTTGGCTCTATATTTTCAGTTTTAATTGACCATTTTATCTCATTATTCCGGTAAAATATATGTATAATAGTTACACTGCCACTTAAAATATACTATAATTTATATAAATTGATGTACCCATACGATTAATTATTCAAGAATCGATATTAATCTTCGCGCTTTCAATAGTTTTTGAGTTTCACTGTTCCCCCCCCCCCCAAACTAAAGTGTCTATAAAAACAGGGATAGTTGAAAATAAAGATTGAAAAGCGAATAAATATAAATTCATATTTTAATGAAACACTGTATCACGGCAAGCATTATGCTTTTCCAGAACTTTGGCCTTCTTGGGATAGCCTCTTCATATTAAGGGATTTTTCTTTATAACTAGGATATTATGAGAGATAGATAAAACCTCACTATAGGAAAAACCAAGAGCGTATTAAACCTCAATTTGTGTCAAATTGTTTCATAGAGTCGAGTTTTAAATATTGAATGTTACCTGCTTACACTTGACAAATATATTATCTGAAACCTTAGAGTCTTTTTTTTTCATCCCATGAATTCTTTACTATAGGCAAATGTTTTTTATTGAATGTCCAGCCTTTGCCTTCTTGCTTCCCAATACAATGCTGCTAAAACGTGTGGTCAGACGTTTAATTTCAAGCAGGTAAAAAGATGATCTTTGTTCAACCACTTTGACAACATAAAATGCACACTGGAGAAACAAATATCCTAATCCGGTGTAGATGAGCGACGAGACAGTCATGAACAGTTAACGTTCGAAATATTGCCACTACGTTCGTCTTGTTCCTTCAAATACTGTTCATTTGCAGTCTATTCGCGTTTTCCAGGATTTTCGCTCGAAGTGGATGAGGTAGACTTGCTTTAATTCCTCTTTAATATTGTGTTAATGATATGTTTTATTTCAGATTAATAAAATACTGGTTTCTTGATTTGCTTAATTCTAGTTCCTTTTTGGCAACAAGTCTGTCCTTTCAGTTTCCCTGAAGTGTACAGCTGTATTACGATTTACTTGTGTAAACAGTAAATTTTATGTTGAATGTTTAAGATTTTTTTGTTTATTGCTGATCTTAAGTCACAGTCTTTTGGAATTTGTTTAGGAAGTAATATTGATAGTTTCTATTTCTCCATTAAATTTTTCTCTCGCATTTTATTTAAGTATCCATTTATTGTTTAACTTTAAATCATTTATAGTAAAATATAACGTAAGGTTAACTGAATAGCAGAAACATTTGTTTATATGAATACCACAATATATAACGGATAGTCTTACATTTTTTTGAATAGTCGTACGTTCACAGTAAATTTTAAAATAAGATGAATTAGTGTATTTTTGTGTATAGTAGCTATGCATTTTTTTTTCTCTGGGTCATTAATGTTAGCTACCATGCATCTGTGGAAATTAATGAATGGGGTGTTTCCTCTTAATTCCAAAAATGTCAAAAAAAATTCCGGACACTGTACTTAAGATCTGGTGACCAACTGGTGCCAATTCCATGAGCTTTTAAGTTCGGAAACACCCTCAGTCCTATGATTGTGTACTACGTCATTCCTCATTACAAAGGTCCTCGACGGGTTTTCTGTATATACTTGAATTTGCTTCTTTTAGGTGACGCAACTATCTCTCTTTTAGGTTCTCTAATAATAGTTATAATGGTGTAAGGCCTTTACTAGTTCAGGAACCCTACGTGCTTCTTGGCCTTCCCACTTACAACAGAAGATTTTGCGAAAGTTTGGTGGACGTGACAGATATATGCTCATGAAAGATGTAATCTCTTAGCAAGTAGTGTTGGGCCGTGATAAGTTCCAACTGAAAAGGCGTCAATGCAGATTCTAAAAGTTTGTATAAAGATTTGGTATTTCTTGTCGTCAATTACTTTAATGGAAAGTATATTCTATTAAAAGAGATTAAGATAATAAATAAATAAATAAACACTTAAAAGTGATTAACCAGGAAGAAGTCAAAATATAATGAACATGTACATTGCAATTAAAGAAAGTGGGACTAACAAAAGGGGCAACTTGTCACTTTTCTTCTTTGTAACGGTTCCAAAATACAAATAACACAAAGAATTTAATAAAGATATTCCCTTATTAGAAAATTCACATTAAACAATTTGCCGGGAAATTATTTTCAGCTCAGTAAATTCTATGCATGTCGAACTTGCAAAAGGAAGGCTAGATTTGAAACTATAATTTATATTAATTAGTGGTGCTAATATACGTTTTTAATCATGGTGTTGATCTATTTAAACTATACGTATAGATTACAAAACATAAGCAGTTAAGATATTTTGTCGGCTAAAATTACGGTATGTTTGATTTTACATATTTGTGTGAGCAACTGTTTTCACAAATGAAGTATGCGAACTCAAAATAAAGATCTATTTGACTAACGAACATCTGTTAGAGTAGCTGAACGCAGCTCTATCGGAAGGTTTTAACAAAATGTTTGCAAATTATAAGAATATAATTAAACATAGAGTCGATTTCGAATAGCTACCAAGCGGCCGAAGCCCCCCATTCTCACTATTCCAGGGAGTCATTACAACTCCGTGGTTTTTTCCATAAGGGCAACATCTGATTTCTTATAAAGCCCCCCCCCCCCAGCATGGGGATGTACCGGGACGGAAGTGGATATGTCACTCGCGTCAACCCCATAGGGAAGACTACCAATAACCTTGGTCGGGTCGACGGACGCTAGCATACCGTCTACTAGCTACCCGGGCTAGTACCGGATGACATTGAGGTGTCTGCACAACCCCGCCAAGACACAAGGCTAAGAGTACCGAATCACCCATGGTTATCGGAACCACTGTTACGTCGAGTCCAACCCAATCCAAACAGTTCCATACTGGAGGGGTTCAGATGTTCGGACCGACTACTTCTGGTCACGTCAAAAGCATTAACATGTACTCGGCGTCCGCAGCGCTCGCACCACAGCAGCTGAAGAAGTCGAAACCTCCTCCCCCCCCTATGGGAAATTAAACATACATAGATGCTAAAGAAAAGAGTGGTAGTTATCTAAGATTCAGCTACTGTTTGTTTCTTCATCCACCGACTCGTCATGTTCGCCGATATTTCTGGTTGTGAGTCGATGTCCAGTGACTCGAGGTTTACGCATATCTGATGTAGGATATACAACAGAGTGGGATACCTCGCACACTGCGACCTATGAGAGATCTATTGTAGCTACCACCCCCAGGAGAAAGAGAATTACTGATGGAGCCACCGGAGATTACAGACCGCAGGAAGTTAGGCCACCAAGAGACTCGGAAGTCACAAATGGTTGTAGTATCGAAATCCGGTTTCAATACTGGAACTGAAGCCAATAAACGACCCCTCAGACAACCAGCCCCCTAGTGTCAACGGGAAATATTCTTTCCTTTGCATCCGCGCCATTCGTCCATCAGTACCATACATCATGAAACGTAGAATTCCACCTGAAAGTTGAGAAGGAAACGGAATGAAAAGAGTGAAAGTTGAGAAACCACCGCAAAATACGATCAGCGACTAGGACAAACGGTAATCGAACCCAGGACCTCCTGAATGCAAGTCTAACACATTACCGAGGAGCCATCTCTTTCCTAGTACGGATACTGTAGCTATTATGTATGGTATGGCGTACCAATGCTGCATTTATTTATTGCTACATTTATTTGCAAAAAATATTATGTGTTTCATTCACATGACTTTCCCTACATGTCTGTAACAAATGATTGTTAAAAAGATTATGCCTCTATTTATTTCAGGCTAATCGAAAAAAAAAATAGCAGAAATAGTCCTATTATTGCTTCCTTGTAAGTAGAAACGAAATAAGAGAGTACCATAGGTTAAAGTGATAGTCAAAAGCTGGTTGCTATATGACTGAAGTTCCGTTGTTTGTATGGCCAGGAGTTGACAAATTCCTATATGATAAACGTAAAGTTTTTAAAGCTAAAACAAAAAAAACAAAAAATGAATATAATAAAAATTGTGTGTTTTAACGTGCTCTAAATGTTTTGTGTGGCAACTTTATCTCATCTCTTACGGTTTAGCAGTTAGGCAAAATTCCGTAAAATTCTCCCAGAATAAAGTGGTTTGCATAGGCTATACTAAGAAAATTTAAGATATACATTTTATTTGTCAGGTAAATATCTTTAATGTGTGATATTTTAATCAAAATCGTTAGAGCCATTTTTGAGAAGATCAAAATTTTCGAAAAATGTTCTATGTAAAGGGTAGTTTGGGTTGGGTGGATTTTTCTCAAAATCTTCGTGTTCGTTTTTGGGTTATCTTGTTCACAAACACACGGACCTTTTCTGAAAATGCTTTTTTTGGATACAGGGGACCCCAAAATATTGCCGGCGAAATCTCGATATCGAACTTTTGGGTGGAGTGCAATACCTTCTCTATACTCTTATGTACATAGTACGTGTAGAGAAAGTAAAAATAAGGGTTTTCATATTGTACAATGGCAAAGCCAAGACTTTTAGATACGGAATTCCAGGCAGGATGCTGAATTTCCTCTATGCAGATAACGCTCAATAGATACCTTCGGTGAGATATCATAAATAAACAGGAAAAGAATCACAGAAAAAAGCAGATTGCGAAAGACAATATTGCACAAAAGTTTATGAAACAAGAATGCAAGCAGGAGAAACAAGCTTATGAGGAAAACAAAGAACTGTTCATAATATTTAGATGTATTTAATCATAAATATGTAACTATAACTACCCAGATATACAAACCTCTAGAACGATTATACCATGAAAAGTTCATGTTACAGATAATCAGTGTTTCTGCAGTTTGTTAAATAGTCTGAGGATCGTAAAGTATATGGTTGAGTTACCGGCTGGGTATTATCCTTCAACAACAACAACAAATCTGATGTGTTCCATTCACATGACTTTCTCTACTTCTGTGTAAAAAAGTATTGTTAATAAGCTTATTCTTCTATTTACTTCATGCTAATCGAGAAAAATTAGCAGAAATAGTCTCACTACTTCCTTCCTTGTAAGTAGAAGCGAAATATGGGAGTATCATAGGTTAAAGTGACGCCAAAATCTGGTTACTAGGTAACTGAAGTTCCTTTGTTTGTATAGACACGAATTGACAAAATCCTGTATGAGAAAAGTACAAGTTTTTTAAACCTGAAACCAAAAACAAGGAATATCTCAAAAACGATCAATTCTTCGAATAACATTTATATAATATAGATTATGTGTTTTAATGTGATCTACATTTTTTGTGCGGTAAGTCTCTGTCCATTTCTTACGGTTTAGCAGTTACGCAACATTTCATAAAATTCATCCAGAATAGTCTTCAGAGGCTATTCCCAGAAAATTCAAGATTTACATATTATTTGTCAGGTAAATATCTTTAATATACGATATTTTATTCAAAATCTTTAGAGCCATTTTTGAGAAAATCAAAATTTTCAAAAAAAGTTCCATGTAAAGGATAGTTGGGTGGGGGATTTTCTAGAAAATCTTCGTGTCGCATCCTTGAAAGATACCAAACTTAAATACCAAGTTTGGTATTTTCGTTTTTGTGCTATGCTGTCCACAGACACACACATACGGACTTTTTCCAAAAATGCTTTTTTTGGATTAAGGCGAACCAAAAACATGTATTTCCGGTGAAATCTCTGTATGGAATTTTTGGCTGCATTACAATATCTTCTCTATACACTATGTACATAGTACGTGTAGAGAAAGTAACATCACCAAAAAATGTGCAGGTTTTTGAGGGTCATATAAAAACCAAAGAAGCAGTAATGTCTACTGTTTGCAATACCAACTTGCGAAACAAATAGTGGCGTGATTATCAATAGTTTCCCTATGTCTTCTCTTAGGGAACTTTTAGGCACGTTGACCCTATTGAGGTTCCTTGAGTAAAAAAACTGACTTTTTAGAAGAAAAAAAAGAATAATTTGTGTGTATGCGTGTGTGTGTGTGTATGCGTGTGTGTATGTGTGTGTGCGTGAAGATTATAACTCAGAAACGAGAGTTGGTTAAATACCGAACTTCGTATTTAGATTCAGCGTCTTCCAAGTTTGCGACATGACGAATTTCGAGAAAATCCCCCCCCTCTTCCAAATAACATTTTATATAAGATTTTTATTAAAATATTTAAGGTATTAGCATGACAAATAAAACGTTTTTGTTTGTTTTTTTTTTTTTTTTTGTAATATACTAGGAATAGCCTGTGAGTGGTCTTCATTACGGATGAATTTCTCATAATTTCTAAAGTATACGTTATAGCCAAAATTATACCTACTACACGAATTCATATCAAATACAATTTTTACTTTATTATGCATTTAATTAATTTATTTCGATTTATGCAACGCCTTATGAATCTTGGGCATATCGGCGGCTTTTTTTTTTGGAACAATTGCTCATGGCATTGGTGACTCTTTGACTGGATTATTCTTTAGGTTTGTTTAATGCGCGCGCGCACGTAAACAGACAGATTCGGTTTATTATTTCCAAACACTCGACCGGTTGGGGAATAATCCTGACTATAGAAGAACCCGTGCTATCTAGTACGAAATCGAACCAAGGTACTGGAGTTGAGATTAGTATCCTAATCACCAGACCATAGAGACGGTCCAGAGTTTTGTTGTTGTTTTTACTTTCTATACACGCATTATGTACATAGTGTATAGAGAAGGTATTGTAGGCCGCGCCGTGGCCGAGTGGTTAGACCATTTGCCTCTCACCTAGACGGCCCGGGTTCGATCCCAAGCGACCGCAAGTGATATTTGTGGTGGACAAAGCGGCGCAGAGGCGGGTTTTCTCCGGGTTCTCCGGTTTCCCCCGCCATCTCATTCCACCGGGGCTCCATCTTCATGTATCATCAGTGTCATCGCCTGCGGTGCCAGAGCAGTAAAAGCGGGCGTTAAGCACTACCCACAAAAAAAGCTATTGTAATGCAAGATTTACATACCGAGATTTCACCAGAAAGACATGTTTTGGGTCGTCCTGAATCAAAAAAAAAAATTGGAATAAGGTCCGTGTGTGTATGTGAGTGAGGACAGCATAGCTCAAAAACGAAAAATCCGTTAAATACAAAATTTGATATTTAAGGATGACACGCGAAGATTTTCAAGAAAATCCCTCCCCCCCCCAACTAACTTTTACATGGAAAAAGTTTCGAACATTTTGAATTTCTCAAAAATTGCTTTTACAATTTTGATTATCATATCGTATATTAGAGATACTTACCTGGCAAATATTAATTTTTTGGGAAATGCCTTTGAAGGCTACTCCATTCTGGATCAATTTTACGGAATTTTGTATAGCTGGCAAACCGTAAGAGATAGACAAACACTTACATGACAGAAAATGTAGAACTCCTTAAAACATACAATTTATGTTATACACATTTTTTTTCGTGCAGTGGATCGCTTTTGAGATATTCCTTGTTATTGGTTTCAGCTTTAAGAAACTTATACTTTTCTCATACAGGAATTTGTCAACTCTTGTCCATTGAAAAAGGAACTTCAGTCACATGGAACCAGTTTTTGATTAATACTTCAGCCTAAGCTACTCCCTTATTTACCTTCTACTTGCATGGAAGTAAGTAAAAAGACTGTTTTTGATCATTTTTTCTCGATTAGTATAAAGTAGAAAGAAGCATAAGCTTTTTAACAATTTGTTGCAGATATGTAGCGAAAGTTATGTGAATAGAACACATCACAATTTTTGTTTAAATTACGCTAAACGTCCTTTATCTGGGGGGAGATATTGATTAAATGAGGTAAATTGATTCTGAGATCAGTAAAGATTAAATTTACCAATGTTCTATTTTCAGGACAAGGTAAAATCCCGGAAATAAAGTTGTATGTATTACTCACCTAAACCGAGATTCCAACTCGGGAATGTGATCCAAACATGCTACCACATTACAAAGACAGACAGACAGATAGATTCCCTATTGCTCTCAGAGTCCAAAATATGAATGTTGGGATGTAAATTTAAAGATAATATCCAACGAGCAGACCACCGATACAAACAACTACTTCACTATGACTAACTAAGCAAATATGACCTGATATTAAAAGTGGTATATGAATGGTTTGTTTCCTCATCGTAAAGAGGATAAAATTTAAAAGTTATTAAAAAGCGACGCGCTTTTAAAGGTATGTAATCGCTTAAGCCACTGTATTCCTTTAATCCCTTTGTACCTATAACGGAATATTTAATGAAGTCATTCTGTAGTGGGCAGAGAAAGGTGTGAATATAGCACATACATTTTGTTTTAATCGTTTTATTTATAAGGCAGCCCTTCAACTTCTAAGGTCTTATTGGGGCTTTGTAATAGAATCAACTCGTCTTTAGGTTCTTGTGTTAGGTTTAAATCGAGAAGTAAGCTCGCGTTTATATTACGTTGAACTGTTTCTGTCTTAATAACTAAACAGTTTATTTAATAAAGCTCAGTATTCCTCTTTAATGCCTTTCATTATCCAATTGATAAACAGGAACTGACTTTCGGCGCCATATTGTGCTTGTTTACTTCCTGGAATTTTGCTGCACTCTAAGTTAACCCTATTTATTATCCCCTACACGTACTATGTACATAATGAATAGAGAAGGTATTGCATTCTACCCAAAAATTCGAGATTTCGCCGTAAATAAACGATTTGGGGTCCTCTGTATCCAAAAAAAAAAAGTCCGTGTGTGTGTCCGTGTGTCTGAGAACTTAAAAACGAAAAGTCAGTACAATATCAAACTTGGTATTTAAGTTTATTATTTTCTAGGGATGCGACACGAAGATTTTGAGAAAAATCCTCCACCCCAATTTACCCTTTACTATGTTAAATATATTTATATGGCAAATAAAGTGTATATCTTGAATTTTCTGGTAATAGCCTCTAAATACCTCTTTATTCTGTATGAATTTTGCTCAATTATGCGTAACTGGTAAACCGTAAGAGATAGACAAAAAGTTACTGCACAAAAATATATATCATGTTGAAAAACACATTTTATGCCATATGCACTGTTTTAGTTGAATTGACCATTTGAGAGATATTCCTTGTTATTTGTCTCAGAATCAAAATACTTTTCACATACGGGAATTTGTAAACTCCTGGCCCTGCATAGAAATGGATTTCATCCACATGGCAATCAGCTTTTAAAAGATTTTATTATCGTTTTAGCCGTGTATTCCATTACTTCTCTTCTATTAAAAGAAAGCAAGTAATTAAGAAATTTTCTGCTAATGTTTATCTCATTATCATAAAGTAGATACAAGAATATGTTTTTTTAGCAATGATTTGTTACAGCGATGTAGAGAAAGTCATGTGATTGGAGCACATCACAGTTTTGTGTTTTTGCTCCTATGTTTTTATGATATGTTTATGAAAATAAGCTGAAATTTGAGAAAGAAAAACTGTCAAGAGAATTCTGCGGTATAACGAGCCTACAGTTGAGGAAGTAGTCATTCTCTCATAAAAAAAAAACACTTGATGTTGGCTATATTTCTCTGGCCAAGCTATAAATCTTCAGGTTGCTCAAATAAATTCATTATATTTTTTTGTTTATCCTGGTGTGACACTCGGAACGTGACGGAATGTATGCCTCTGCTTCATTTTGAAGCGAGGACCGCCTTTCCACTTTGGCCGCACACCAACAAAAAGCGGTTCAAGAATTGGTAAATTCGTCGTAATCGTTATCTAGATCCTAGAGGCAATTAAACATGGTAAACACTTCTTACAGAAGTAAACAGAGGTTCGCAAAAAATTAAACAAGCCAATAAAAAAGAGAGAGTAACAAATGAGTAGTGCAACAACTCGGCAACGTCGGGAAGTGTCTAAAAGGAAAAAGAAGCGGCAGTGGTTCTTCACATGTTTCAGTTTGCGTTGGATGGAGCGTGCAAGACTCGCGTACCAGTTGAAGAAACGCTGTACAAAAACTGGTCTTCCAGGCGGTACCTCGTTGCCTGCACTGCACGGTGCACTAATGAAGCCAGCCAGGGCTACACCTCTACGGTGGGTGTACAACGCTCCTTCCTTTATTATGTATGTCTGACTCAACATTCAACAATTTGAAAGAAATGGAGACAAAGTTAGTCAATTCTTACATCAATACGCTCAGTAAATAGAGTAAAGCAGCATAAATCCGTGTATTTTTAACAGGCACCCACATAATCTAAAGAAAAATCTTTAAACGAAACAGAATAATGAAATTTAGTAAAACCCAAAATGACAAGTTAAATAAACATACCGTTGTTGTAGTAAAAGATGAACGAAACTTGATATATTGGACAGGTAGAGTCAGACTAAAAGCCGGGATTTGAACCATGGATATCCGAGTCTCTAGCTACCTCTCAGCTACCATGGCAACATGCCGACATAGCATTGAATTTCTCAACTAACTCGCATGTTTCCCAGTAAACCACAAGGTGATCTCAAATTATTTAGAGATGACAACCCCAATGGCGAATTACAATGTTGTAAGTCCCAGGATTCATAGTATAGTCAACTATTATGGTCAATGGGGATTAGTTTATTTATTTATTTTTTTTACACGCAAGCCTTGTGTAGGAAAGGAGTTGGATAGGTGGAGTCAGATTGAAAAATTCAATGCCATAGCTGGAATTTGAACCATGGTTCTCCTGGTATCTAGCCGGTTGCTCTTTCACTGAGCTACCATGGTAACATGCCGGCATAGTATTGAATTTCTCAACTGACTCGCATGTTTCCAGGTAAACCACAAGGTGATCTCAAATTATTTTGAGATATCCCCAATGGCGACTTACAATGTACTAAGTACTTTAAGTCCCAGGATGCATAGTATATCCAACTTTTATGATCAATTGGTATTGATTTAATTGTTTTATCACACAAGCCATGTGCAGCAAGGAGTTGGATAGGTAGAGTCAGACTGAATATATTTTTATTACTTTAGTTTCTATTTGTATACAATACTCTAGATAATATTAAGTGTGCCATTTGTTAATATTTTGCTCGTTAAATTTGTTATTATTACTATTTTTATAATATGCTTAGTTTAACATTTCTGTAAAGTAAGTCTATTATATTGAGAATAGGTGGCTTTGTACATCAATTGAGTGCAAATTTGATTGTGTGTATCAGTTATAATACATTTTTGATTACCGATGCCTTCTGGACTTAAAACAATAATACAGAATGTATTCCAAAGGCTAAGGTCAGAATAGATCAATGGAAATTACACAAGCATAAAATAAGCAAAATAATAATGAATAAGCTAATATACTACTCAAAATTTGCGTTATTTGCGCGACTGTAAATGTAAATGTTTACATTGTTCCTAAAACATTAACAGATGTGGTGTAACAACCATATGATTTAACATTTTAAATCAAGTAATTAGTAATATTTCACCTCTTATATTATTCAATATTGTCTCTTTCAAGAGATAAGTTTCTAATAAACGATTTTAAATGACTTTGATTTTTTTAGTACTTTAACATGAAAACGCCTAACAAAAGTAAACTATTTTAATTGAAAGAAAATAATGAAGTAAATTGTATGTTTAAAAGAAGTCACCGATAGTAAAGAGTCACTAATTTCTGCACTTTCATTATCCTTATAAGAATACGAAGAATTCCTAAAAAAACTGTCTCGGCGATCAGCAAGCTGACTTCTCACCCGGATGGCCCGAGTTCGATTCCCGGCCGGGGCGGGGAATTTTTCTTTAACCAGAATTATTCCCCATCCCCCACAGAATCTGGAAGTATGTATGCGAGAGTGAATGTGTGTATGTTTAAGGAAAATAAAAACGATAGATAACGAGTTGTTTCTGATGCAAACACCCCGATATAATTTGGTATTTAACAGACTTTTCGTATTTGAGCCCTGCTGTTCTCAGACACATACACACGGACCCTTTTCTTAAATGATACTTTTTTGGATTCAGGAGGGCCCAAAACATGTATTTCCGGTGAAACCTCGGTAACAAATTTTTTCGTAGACTGCAATAAATTTTCTATACACTATGTACATAGTACATATCGGGATAGTAAAATTTCGACAATTGACAACAGCAAACTGTTTTATGATAAAAAAATGTCAATCCATTCTGTGCTATATATTTGCATTAAAGAATTTGAGGATATGTGAAATAAGGAAAGACTAAAACATTGAGGTGAGAAATTACGGTAAATATAATTAGATTGTCGACATACTTAAGTAACGTAAAAAGAAGTACTGACGATACAATAAACTCAGCTTATTGTTAAGGATAATAAGGTGACACCACCTTTGCATTTCTATAGGAAGCATTTTGAGTTTAATGAGTAATGTCACAAAAAGCCTTTGTGGCATGTCAATTCCCCTCAACAAATACAACTAACTTCATATTGACTCTTACAAAACTGGAGTGTTGATAGTGTGGAGAAACTGATTAAAGTATATTAATACTGCAGTATATGCATATGCAATCGGGTATTATATTGAGTGAAATAAGTATATCTTTCTCAGCAAATTGTTGTAATTGCCACAGATATTTTTAATTTTAAAGATTTTATTGTAACGTTGCCTTTCTATGTTCATGATTAATTACAAGACGAAACCATTCATTTACCGTTTCCCTAAGTAAGTATTGTTCACGTTTCTTTCGTTACAGTAAAGACTTCAGTCTCCTCGAGGAACCATACTGGTGGTAGGTACAACATCGATGCAAAACAATAAATCAGGGTTAGTCTTGGAGAACACATTTCTAAGAGAAACAAAATAGCTCCCTATTCGTACCCCGGGTAAGACTCCACAACTTCTTGAAGACTTTATTAAAAGACTCTCCAGAAAGATGTAGCAGTAGAAGGAGAAAGAAGAATAAAGTACCTAAGATTTGCTAATGGAATGGCATTGCTGCCAGAGGAATATGCTGAGGTAAATGAATGAGGAGCATACAGGACGAAGATAAAGCAAAAAAGCTGAATATGTTCCATTCACATGACTTTCTCTAGCTGCACTGCAAACACTTATTCTTAAAAAAGATTATACTTCTATCTATTTCATGCTAATCGAGGTAAACACTAGCGAAATAATCTTATTACTTTGTTCTTTGTAACTAGTAGAGGAATAAGGGAAGACATTAGACAAATGTTGAAATTCAATTCTATTTACATAACCAGAAGTAAAATAAAACAGATATGAAACGAATTTTGACTGCCGATTCAGAAAAGTATAAATAGTTTAAAATTGAAAGTATTAACAAGTAATATTTCTGAAATGGTTAGCTCTGCAAAAACAATTGTACATTATATAAATTGCGTGTCTTTGTCTATCTTTGTTTACCAGTTATGTAAAAGTAATTCAGAATGTAGAGGACTCCAGAGGATATTCCCGAAGAATTCATAATTCCATGGTACGACAGCTCACGGGGAATCTTGGCCTACTGCCCGGCCGCTGCGTCCCCCATCTCGGTCCACTACAGACGTCATGGATGGGGGCAGTATTGGAGGGTGAGACGTGTCGGCGCCTCGAGCCCCTCCCGGCCGGTTAATGCGGTCCTCATGACCTGGAGCCGCTACTACTCAATCAAGTAGCTCCTCAATTGGCCCCCCAGGGACCTTACGAGGCTGAGTGCACCCCGGTCCAGGTCTCCCAGCGGGGGAAAAATCCCCACGCCGGTACTGTGGATCGAACCCAGGTCTCCCGCTTGGTAAGCAGCTGCTTTTTTTTTAAAATCTGTCATGTAAAGGGTAGCTTAAGATTATGAGATTTTCCTGAACATCTTTATGTCACAACCTTAGAAGATACTAAACGTAAATGCCAAGCATTGTATTTAAGGATTTTGATTTTTTAGTTATGCTGGCTACAAGCACACACCTATACACACAGACACGGACCGTTTTCTAAAACTGTTTTAGAGTCCCCTGTATCCTAAAACAGCATGTTTAAAAAAAGGTCTCTGTGTGTCTGTGGTCAGTTTAGCTCAAATAAGAAAATATCGTTAAAAACCAAACTTGATATTCGATGTCAATATCTTCCAAGGTTGCGACACGAAGACTTTCCAGAAAATTCCCCCTCCCCCAACTACCCTTTACATGGAACAATTTTCGAATATGTGATATTCTCAAAAATGGCTCTACGGATTTTGATTAACATAACATATGTTTGAGATATTTTTATGACAAACGGATTATATATCTTGAATTTCCTGAAAATAACGTCTTAGACCTTTTATTCTAGATGACCTTTATATAACTGGCAAACCGTAAGAGAGATACAAAAACTTACTACACAAAACATGTAGATCTCACTAAAATACACAATTTATGTCACATAATTTTTTTTTTTTTTTTTTTTTTTTTTTTTTTTTTTGTGAAGTTAACCGTTTTCGAGATATTCCAGATTATTGGTTTCAATTTTAAACCACTTTAAATTTTCTTAAACGGGAAGATATTTATGTTCTCGTTTCTCTTTTGTTTACCTCTGGTATGCAATTGTTTTACATAGCGACAGGGTTTGAAAAGACCAGACTATTGCCTTAGCCTGGGCATTTTCCTATTCCCCTTCTACATACAAGGAAGCTAGTAATAAGATAATTCTCCTTATGTTTATCATGTTTAGCATGATGTAGATATCAAATCAATATTTTCAATAAAAGGTTTGTTTGCCGAACAGCTAGACGATGTCATGTGAATGGAACACATTAGATTTTTGTCGTTCTACTTACAAGGAACCAAGTAATAAGGGCAATTTCTGCTAATGTTTATCTCGACTATCATGAAGTAAATAGAAGAATAAGCTTTTTAACAATAATGTGTTACAGAAATGTAGATAAAGTCTTGTAAATGGAACACATCAGATTTTTAGAAAAAGGTCCGTGTATGTCTGTCAGTCTGCGGACATCATAGCTCGAAAACTAAAAGACCGTTAAAAACCAAACTTGATATTTATGTTTTATCTTCCAAGTATGTGACACGGAGATTTTCAAAAACATCCCCTCACCACAAACTACCCTTTACATGGAAGAATGTTTGAAAATTTTTCTTTTCTCAAATAAAATGTGTCTTTTGAATTTTCTAGGAATGATCCCTGAAAAAATGTTTATCTTGGATGGTTTTGTAGAATTTTTATAACAGTTAAACCGTAAAAGATAGACAAAAGCTTAGTACACATAAAATGTAAATCTCGTTAAAGCATATAATTTATGTCATATACGTTTGCCGTTTTTTGAGATATTGCTTGTTATTGGTTCCAGTTTTAAACTACGTACATTTTCTCAAACGGGGCCATGCAAAGCGAACCGAACATCAATTTCTTCACATAGTGACCAGTTTTATAAGATTTAACAATCGCTTTAGCCTATTGCATTCCCTTATTTCCCTGCTACTTACAATGAATCAAGTAATAAGATCAATTCTGCTAATGTTTATTTCGACTAGCATGATATAGACAAAAGGATAATTTTGTGTAAGAATTTATATTTGGAAAAGTTAGAAAAAATTATGCGAATAGAACACATAATATTTTTGTATTTTATTGGTCGAACAGCACAAAGCTTTACAAATCAGGACGAGTAACAGAAGCATTAAGAAAAGCTTATTGAAAAGGGTCTTCGAGCTAAGCGGTGTGATGATAAGTCAAAGAGTTTGTTGTTACAGAAATGGTACATGCTAGATGTGAGTATTGAAACAGGAACAAAGAACACTTCACTGGATGAAAGTCTGTACGATTTAAGCATCTGAGGCTCAACTGTCTATGTTAAAGAACAAAACGTGTAGGTGCATAACGAGATATTTTATAAGAGCAATGCTGAAACCGAGCAGAAATAAGAAAGAAAACTGATCGAAACCCATAATGAGAACAACCTTTCTCAGTTACACTGGAGGAATAGGTAATGGGTATAAAACCGGTTAAGATAAGTTATTCAAATGTATTGACGAAGAGGAAAACGAAAAAGAGGAACTGACTTTTTTGTGAAGGATCTACTTTCTTTTCCTTCCTCCTCTTCAACACAGTGAAGACCATTTAGTCTGTTACTGCTCCAAAGTCTTGGTCCTTCCATCTTTTTCTGGGTTGTCCTGCATTTCTTCGACCTTGTGG
Organism: Hymenopus coronatus; assembly: GCA_030762935.1. NCBI lineage: Eukaryota > Metazoa > Arthropoda > Insecta > Mantodea > Hymenopodidae > Hymenopus > Hymenopus coronatus. Next base: position 115,466,741 of record CM060888.1, on the reverse strand, counting down.
TTGTTAGGAATATGCTGCCTTTGTTATTAATTTTCTGGTATTTTGTTTAACTGTACTTTAATGTTTTTCTTTATTCTATATGCTGTGACAGATATTTTAATCCTCCGTTTAGTTGCCTTATTGCTTTGCTTTTATCTAATCTCGTGTAGCCCTATGTATAAGAAATTTAATTTCTGCTGCCTATAAACTTCTGAAGTACTTTTCCGTGTCTATGTTATTAGGGTTTCTCAGTCCGGTTTTTGAGGACTAATATATAAATTTCATTTAAATTTTTCATATGAATGGGTTACCAGCCCTTCCTCTAAACCTTTAAGGAACGTTGACCAGAACATGAATGGTTCCTGCTGCTTTGAGAATAAAGCTCTCCTACATATCTAGCCAATACTTGTAGATGGGTTAGAACACAGTGAACATAGAGTCAATAAACAATATCTTGAAATATTTATTAAAAGCTATTCTGCAAGACACACACACACATATATATATATATATCAAACCTGTATCAGACCAAGAAGTAGGTACATACGGATGAACGAGTGCGAGTGGACCGTTGATGGATGGATGGATGGATGGATGGATGGATGGATGGATGGATGGATGGATGGATGGATGGATGGATGGATGGATGGATGGATGGATGGATGGATGGATGGATGGATGGATGGATGGATGGATGGATGGATGGATGGATGGATGGATGGATGGATGGATGGATGGATGGATGGATGGATGGATGGATGGATGGATGGATGGATGGATGGATGGATGGATGGATGGATGGATGGATGGATGGATGGATGGATGGATGGATGGATGGATGGATGGATGGATGGATGGATGGATGGATGGATGGATGGATGGATGGATGGATGGATGGATGGATGGATGGATGGATGGATGGATGGATGGATGGATGGATGGATGGATGGATGGATGGATGGATGGATGGATGGATGGATGGATGGATGGATGGATGGATGGATGGATGGATGGATGGATGGATGGATGGATGGATGGATGGATGGATGGATGGATGGATGGATGGATGGATGGATGGATGGATGGATGGATGGATGGATGGATGGATGGATGGATGGATGGATGGATGGATGGATGGATGGATGGATGGATGGATGGATGGATGGATGGATGGATGGATGGATGGGTGGGTGGGTGGGTGGGTGGATGGATGGATGGATGGATGGATGGATGGATGGATGGATGGATGGATGGATGGATGGATGGATGGATGGATGGATGGATGGATGGATGGATGGATGGATGGATGGATGGATGGATGGATGGATGGATGGATGGATGGATGGATGGATGGATGGATGGATGGATGGATGGATGGATGGATGGATGGATGGATGGATGGATGGATGGATGGATGGATGGAGGGAGTGATGGATGGATGGATGGATGGATGGATGGATGGATGGATGGATGGATGGATGGATGGAGGGATGGAGGGAGGGAGGGATGGATATGTTTATTGATGCCTTTATTTATTATCTAAGTACTTACTGCATGGGTCCTTGACCGTGCACACATATTTCAAATACAAGTTAAAAACTGCAAAAAGAAATATAAGAGCGTAAAGAAGGATTAAGAACAAAAAATTAGATAAATTACTCTAACTGACTGGCTGGCTGACTGACTGTACAATTTCTATTTGACTTCTCGCACTTTAGTCAGTAATTGGCCATGCTTTGATAATCCCTTTGGTAGGCCAGTATATCCCTATATGTTAGCCTCCTTCTAGCAGTAGACTTTTCTTTGATTGCAATTGTTCGGTGAATCTCCCACGTGTGCACATTCCTCCAAAATACGTACTCAAACTACAGAATGGACAAATTCTACCACTAAATTTATCTTATCATTTTCTTATCTTCAACCTCCCAACGTAAACCTCCATTTCTGATATTCCTTTCTTCATAAGGGAAGTATATATGAATCTTTACTCTAATTCAATTTCGCCTCATTAGGTAGCGCTAGAGAGGGTTTAATTTTACAATTTGATTGAATTTCCAGTTGGTTGATATCTGTTAAACTTCTATTGGCACATATCCATATGTTTTCTGTTTGTTTCGCCTCTTTGCAATACTAAAACCATGCCTATTCTCCTCAAATCTCTTTCGAGTTCAGCTGCTCAAAACTTAGGAAGTTTTCCCGCTGATATTTATAACATATGAAACGTAGTGTGCTTGCCTTAACCAATACTTCGCTGTTCTTATTTTATTGTACACTGTGTCTTCACAACATCCACCTCCGCAGTGCTCCAGAATTTGATGCTTTGTGAAATTCAAAGAACACTTTTCCAAAATGCTAGCAGTAAGGATAGCTTGGTTTAGTAACTATGTATTATGCTGAGAGAGGGATATCTGGAACTAGCAGCATGAATTTGCATATTAATTAAGAGGTAAGAAAGTAAACTAGTTCTAACCAGATGATTTGCAATCAATCACTATACAGGAAGATGGATAATTTTCTTGGTGAATTATAACCTATCAGTGAATACCTCTCCCTCTTGTTGCTACCTCTGTGTGAAAAATCTGCCGGCATGTCTAGAAATGTTACACTACCTGTTCAGATTTGCTGTAATTGCTTCCGTCTACGAATTGGGTTTGATCAAACAGTTTTTATCTTTTTCACCTTCAACCTAAATGAGGATTGTTACTTTCTACTCTTTGCTAACAATGTAAATTATATAACTAATGGCGAGGGCTGATTATTATGATACGATTATTTTGTGACACGATTTTTTTTTACCACTGTCATATTCAGATTATCTACGAGTTGTATACTGATTTGTATAACATCAGCATTATAAGTTGGATAAAACAATTTGGCATACATAGCGGACATAACTGAGAAGTCTATGTTATGGTACGTTAGCTTCTCTGCCTACATTTTATTTGTTATTACCTGGCGCATTGAACCGATAAACAAGACTGGCAATTACGTACATTCACTTCTTGGGAGACTATTACTAACTGTGATGTAGCCCATTATTAATATGACAAGATAAATAAATGTAAACCCCGATCTTAATTATTACATATTTAATTACGTACAGAAATGTTCCCACCTTCGTTGCTCAGAGCAAAGGATATCACAAAGTGGTTTCATATTCTCCATATATGTCCGAAAGTTTGGAATACTGGTATTACAGGAAATACATAATTGGTTTGTGTGTGCCACAATTAGTCAATTATGTACGATGGTTAAACAGTGATTAGTTTTTTATAATAGTAGGACTTCATAAAATGAATTCACTTGTTTGTACGTTTTTACACACACCATGTCTGCAAACGTGAAGAAAAAATGCTGGACACGTTGTACATGCGAGCAAAAGTGTGGAACATTGCTTATAACTTCATGATTTGAAATTCTCGGAGAGCTTTCATATATTACGTCATGTTTTAAGGGGAGGGAATAGCGTGACGAATAAAAAAGAAAAGAGGGGATAAGATATCAACATTATCTTCATGCTACATATTTTTCCCTTCTTTCTTTTTTTCTTGTTAACAAAGAATTTGAAAGTGTTGTTTATAAAAGAATCTATTTTTCTCTTGAATCTAAATTTATCACTTTATGCGAATTTAATTCAGATTAGCTTGTGGGACACTGGGAGTGAAATTTCAAATTTCTATTTTGTGTATAGATTTTTCTGAAAGTATTACTGTGATTGCATTACTGTTATATTAATATGAATACTAAATTTCGTTAAAATGGTATACATACTTTGTAAAATAAAAATTATTTCTCACGTTTAATTATGTAAATATATTACATAATCAAAATGTTCCTCTCTTCTCATTGGTTGGCATTTTTTAATTGGAGCTGTGAACTACACATTAAAAACGGTGATATTGAAATAACTTGAAGTGCTGAATTATGAAAATGTTTTCTTAAAATATATAGAAAGCTATATCTCCAAAATTAATCACTGTTTTCATTGAAATTACTTTTTTTGTTTTGAAAAATTACAATTGTTAGAATAATGTTATCTCCTGTAACATTATAAGAGACACTATACACATCCCTCTTGGTATTGCTCTCTAATCATGGGCGAGTGTTCGAGCTGGAAATAGGAACTTCTGAGGTTTCTCTGCCTGCTGGCGTGGAATCTGTCGCTAAGATTCAGAATTGACATCTAATAATTGCTGTTGCATTAACCATTTTCTAAGTATACGTTCATAATAGTTTAAGTTTTCCAAAACTTTTTTGAATATATTGAAGCACTGGTAATTAATTCTTCTTTTACAGTAATTGTGTATAGGACTGGGTAAAAGTTCAATACCAAGGCCGGAATCTGATCAACACAGACCATTGCGAGGCAACCGGGAAATTTAATGTCGTGCCGGGATGTTGCCTTGGTAGCTCACTTGATTAGAGCAATCGGGCGGAACCCTGTGGTCCAAATCCCGGCTATAACATTGAAATTGTCAAACTGATTCTATTTTTTCAACCTTGTTGAAATGCTACTCCCATTAGCTTAATTGTCGCAATGTCATGGAAAAAGTACATTTTCAAAGCCAAATTATAACGACTCACTTTTAAATATTTGACCTACGCTTCAACTTCCTATATCTCCATTCACCTAAAACGAAATGTTGAATGAAATTATTTCTTCACGAATTTATCTCACTTAATATGATCCAGATAGAAAAATCTGATGTGTTCCATTCACATGACTTTCTCTACATCTCTGCAACAAATTATTCTTAAAAAGCTTATACTTCTATTTACTTCATACTAATCAGAAAAAATTAGCAGAAATAGTCTAATTACTTGCTTCCTTGTAAGTATAAGCCAAATAAAGGAGTACCATAGGTTAAAGTGATAGTCAAAAGCTGGTTGCCATGTCACTGAAGTTCCTTTGTTTGTATGGATAGCAGTTGACCAATTCCTGTACAAGAAAAGCATAAGTTTTTCATTGCAGAAACCAAAAACAAAGAACGTCTCAAAAACGATGAACTCCAAGAAAAAATATATGCAACATAAATTGTGTGTTTTAACGTGCTCTACATTTTTTGTGAGTAAGTTTTTGTCCTTCTCTTACGTGTCAGCAGTTATTCAAAATTCCGTAAAATTCCTCCAGCATAAACTACTCTTCAGAGTCTATTCCCAGAAAATTCAAGATATACATCTTATTTGTCAGGTAAATGTTTTTAATGTATGATATTTTAATCAAAATCGTTAGAGCCATTTTTGAGAAAATCAAATTTTTCGAAAATAGTTCCATGTAAAGGGTAGTTGGGGGTGGGGGGATTTTTCTCAAAATCTTCGTGTCGCATCCCTGGAAGATACTAAGCTTATATACCAAGTTTGGTATGTTACCGACTTTTCCTTTTTGAGTCATCGTATTCACAGACACACGGACACACACACACGGACCTTTTTGTGAAAATGCTTTTTTTTTTATACAGGGGACCCTAAAATATATATTTCCGGTGAAATCTCGGTATCGAATTTTTGGGTGGAATGCAATACTTCTCTATCTCAATATACATTGTACATACGGGGCTAGAGAAAGTAAAAATTAGATTTTAATTTTTCTGGCACGTATGCACAATGTACACAATAGATGGAGAAAGTATAGAGCCAAAATTGACTGTTTTGAGACCACTTGAATAAAAACTAAACATTTTTAGAAAAATGTACATATGTGTGTGTGGAGGGGGGAGGCAGCAAGCTAAAAAACGAAACCAAATATTCGGTTTTTAGGTTTCAGTATCCTCCAAGGAAGCGACACGAAGATTTTAAATAAAACCCTCAACGCCTAACTATCCTTTACATGGAACATTTTTATTTTCTCAAAAATGACATTTGTTCAAGATATTTTCATGACAAACAAATGTACGTCTTCAGTTTTCTAGAAATAGCCTCTGAAGATTTCTTCATTCTGGAGGACTTTTGTTAACTCGTAAACTGTAAGAGATAGAGAAAAATGTACTACAAAAAATTAGATTTCATTAAAACACACAACTTATGTCGTATACATTTTTTTTTTTTTTTTTTTTTATGTAGAGTTAAACTATTTCTGAGATTTTCCTTGTTATTGTTTTCAATTCTTAACTATTTAAACCTTTCTCATTCGAGAAGCCGATTTTCGTTTCATCTCCTGTTTCTCTCTCAGGAATGCAAAAGAAAATGAAATTTCAATAATTGTTTCACATAACGATAGCTTTTAAATGATTTGACTGTCGTTTTAGCCTAGAGTATTTCCTTATTTTCCTTCTACTTACAAATAAGTACGTAATAAGACAATTTCTGCTAACGGTTATCTCAATTAGCATGACGTAGATAAAAGAGTATTCTTTTGTAAGGAAAGTTTATTTGTGAAACAGCTAGAGAAAGTTTTTAGGATGCAACATCACATTTTAAATAATGACTTGTAAAACAGACATAAAAATTAATGAAAGTGAATATATAAATTAAAATGGATGTAACATATACAACTAGAATTTTTCAATAAATGTTTGCGGTGGTGGTGACCATTTTTCAGTAATCAAAAATGTTGGCCAAGTGCGCCTCTCACCAAGGCGGTCCGGGCTCAATCCCAGGGAATGCATGTGGGATTTCTGGTGGACAAAGCGCCGTATAGGCGGGTATGTTCTCCGTATTCCCGTTATTCATTCCATCCCTTGCTCCACGATCGCCTTTACTGTCACCCAATTCGCCTTCTTCCTTACCTACTTTACCACGCTCATGTCTGGACCGATACCTCGTTCCGGGTTCTTCATTCTATGATTAAATCTTCGTTGGCTGTTTGACAGGCTTCTGACCCTAGGTACCCACGTGTAAGTCCATACGGTGTTGACAAGCTGACTAAGTTAAGTAGTAAAGATTAGCCAGAAGTCTACTTTCGTTTACATTATCTGTACGTTGATGGGTTATTATTAATCGTGCTGCAGAATATCAATGTTTATGTTATAAATACATAGTATTAACTCTTACTTATGTTATCTTAGTATTAGGGTCACCAACAATAAAGATAGGAAGAAAGACTTCATCTTGCCACTTGATGTTCTACTGTCTGCATGTTGGAGTATCCACACACGGCATCTCACCAAGTCACGTAGCATGAGGTGGCTGTAATTCTGACAACATACCGAACTCCACCTTTCTGTTTTTCACTTATTGCACTTTCCACTTCCCAACAAATTATCTATATCGATCTGTAGATACACATTTCGTGAAGGTATTTCAATGTACAGCAGACGAAATCTTTTAATTTTTGGTGCAAGGTTTACAACTCTGGCGCTTTAAAACACTTAATCACTTTCAGAAAAAAGAATGAAAAGTAAAATCATAATATAAATTATCATAACAATGACCTCAAACTATGTTTGATAAGTTTATCTTGTTGAGCCATTGTGTTCTGTTGTAGCAATTGACTTGGGGCGTGTGTTTTTAGAAGTCTGGAGAGGATAATCACAGTATTTGTATTTTCTGAGTTGATAAATTATCAGAAAATTACAAATTGCACAAGATTTAAGCATAATAATTATTACCACTGAAAGACAAGATAGTGAAAAGCCTGCTAGCATTTGACTTGCGGGTTAAGAAAGATAGGATGTTCAAAACAACCCAATTTTGGTCCGATTATAGCGTCTTAAGAATACAACAATCAGCGGTGGCCGATCGCGCTGGTTCCAAAAGAAAGGTGGGATAGTGAACAGTATTGCCAAAGCCCTACCCGTAATAACTGATTGATGCATGCAAATTATTTAAGAATACATTGTAAGAAATAAGACGCTAATAACTCCAAGTGCTGAATTAATTAATTTGCACTCTTACCACATTTTAACCAGCGAAGTGGCGCCGCGGTAACATGCGCAACTTGCATTCCAATTCGATTGCCACCCTTTCTGACCCATGGGGTTTTCATGGTTTTCCCAGATCGGTAGGCGAACTCTGCGTGGTTTATTATGTAACACAATTTTCTATCCATCATTTTTCCTTAATTCAGTTTCCTTTTCATCCTGGGCTTCTCGGTTTCATGGTGTATGTCGCTGCCAAAAAAAAATGGTGTGGTTGCATGCTAATAGAAAAATGTGCTCTTTGTAGACACTAGAGGTAGCCCCACAAAGGGAACGGGTGTTCGAGCCTAAATCTGTTAGGCGCTACCATGGAGTTAAAGCAGCAATGGATCTATGTAAGTATAAGTGACGAGTTGTACTCCTACCTTGCATAACTCTAACCATACTACACATTTATTGGTTCGTTAGAGCCATTTTGGAGAAAATGCAGAATTTTAAAAAATGTTCCATGTTAAGGCTAATTTGTGTTTGCGGGATTTTGTTGAAACTCTTCATGTTATATTTTAGGAAGAAACTGAATTTAAATATTTTTATATATGCTGTTCAGGAACTAATATTAGGGATGTGTATGTATTGACCTTATCACCCCTCTGGAATATAATGCTTTTAAAAGCTATGAAAACATATGATTGAATAAGAGCTACTGCAGGTTCTAAAATTATAAGGAAAATTTGTGTAATAACAAATTCAGACAGTGCGCGCGATCACACAAATACACACTGACACACACCACACACACCACACACACTACACACACAACACACACAACACACAACACATAACACATAACATATAACATAACATAACATTACATAACATTACATCACTTTACATCACATTACATCACTTTACATCACATTACATCACATTACATCACATTACATCACATTACATCACATTACATCACATTACATAACATTACATAACATTACATTACATAACATTACATAACATTACATAACATAACATTACATAACATTACATCACTTTACATCACATTGCATCACTTTACATCACATTACATCACATTACATCACATTACATAACATTATATAACATTACATAACATTACATTACATACATACACACTCACAAAACTTTCTTTAACAAAGTTTTTTTTTTTTTGGGGGGGGTTGGTTTCGGGAGGCCTCAGGGTATGTCTTTCGGTAAAATCTCAACATTGAATTTTTGGGTGGAGATGCGTACTTCCAATACTTACTGCGCATGAACTCTACAGCATATCCTAACTTTCAGCCCCATTCTTAAAAAAGCACCTTACAAATTTGGTTAAGACTGGTAGTACCTACACAGTAGTAGTTCAATAAGATGCTATGGGAAATAAAACCAAGAGAGCAACAGGTGCTTTGTCATCGTCATTACTCTCGCTCAGATTGGGAGAAGTCATTGCTGCCGTGTGTGGTGTGTGTGTGTGTGTGTGTGAGTGTGTGTGTGAGTGTGTGTCGGTGTGTCTGTGAACACGATAACTCAAAAACGAAAACTCGGTAAAATACCAGAACTTGGCATTTATCTTCTAGAGATGAGAATAAGAATTTTGAGAACCCCACCCCTCCCCAAACTACCCTTTACATGGAAAAAATTTGAAAATTCTGATTTACTCAAAAATGTCTCTAACGATTTTTATCAAAATACCGTATATTAAAGATATTTCTATGTCAAATAAAATGTATATCTTGAATTATCTGGGAATAGCCTCTAAAGACCCCTTTATTCTGAACACATTTTGCTGAATTTTACATAACCGGTAAACACTAAGAGATAGACATACTACATAAAAATGTAGATCACGCTAAAACACATAATTTATTTCACATACTTTTTTTTGTGGAATTGACTATTTCTGAGATATTCCTTTTTGTTTGTTTTAGATTCAAAATACTTGCACTCTTCTCATCTTTCCCTGCATAGAAACGATTTCAACCACATAGCAACCAGCTTTTAAAATATTTGACTATCACTTTAGCCTAGTGTATTCCCTTATTTTCCTTCTACTTACAAGGAAGCAAGTAATTAAAACAATATACGCTAATGTTTATCTTGATTATCATAAAGTAATTAGAGGATTAGGCTTTTTAATAACAATTTGTTAAGAAATGTACATTATTTTACAGATGTTATTATGTGAATATATGGAAGTATGTGGAACAGATAGAGAAAGTCATGTGAATCAGATTTTTTTAACTGTAAACCTTGTTTGTAATTTGTGAAAATCTGTTCCACAATGGCAGTTTTTAAAGTTGAACTTCAGAAGTTAAATATTTGCAATTAAAATTTTATAGAGTTTAAAAGTGTTTTGTTTCATAATCAAATGCTTATTCCACACATTTTAACTCGTGTTTGTAAGGTAAGCGTTTATTTAAAAATTGAGGTTTGTAGAGTAACATGTATTTTAGTATTTGTGCAGCAAAATAAGGCATAGAAAAGTACACAATAAAGTAATAGTGATATATGAAAAACTGCATAATCACTGATCAGTGAATCAAATTATGGTGAAGTTCGTGTAAGGGAAGCTAGAAGACAAACATATAGGCCTACAGTTAACATCTCTTTAAGAATTCAATTGGATGCCTCCTTTTGCAATGGAACAGGCATTAGTGGAGCCCTCACCTCAAAGCAACAAATGTGCGATGCCCTGCGCTGGATGGGAACTGTCTGTGAATTTCATGCAATGACAGATATGAATTTTATAAGGCTTCAGTATGCAGAAGTTACATACATTATCCCGTGTTGGCACTTAGACGAATCCACGCAATGTACAACAAATCGCAGGTGATCAGGACAGGCAATATACTAAAATGTGAGACTTTGTCGACTGCCTCCGTGGTCGAGTGGTCAGCGAGCTGACTTCCTTTGACCAGAATTATTTCCTATCTGGAAGTATGTATGTAGAATGAATGTGTGTGTGTGTGTGTGCGTGTGTGTATTTGAGGAAAATAAAAACGATTTAAACCCAACGTAAACAACCTACAGACAACGAGTTGTTTCTAATACAAAGCCTCCAATAAAACCTTAGATGTTAAATGGAACAAGAAAAAAGAATCTGATGTATTCCATTCACATGACTTTCTCTATATCTCTGCAACAAATGTTTGTTAAAAAGTTTATGCATCTATTTACTTCATGCTAAGTGAGAAAAAATTAGCAGAAATATCCTTATTACTTCTTCCCTCTAAGTAGAAGTGAAATAAGGGAGTAACATACGTTAAAGTGATAGCAAAAGATGGTTGCTATATGACTGAAGTTCCTTTGTTTGTATGGACAGGAGTTGACAAATTCCTGTATGAGAAAAGTATGTTTCTTGAGGCTGAAATAAACACCAAGGAATATCTAAAAAACGATCAACTCCACGAAAAAAATGCATATTACATAAATTGTGTGTTTTAATGTGCTCTACATTTTTGTGTGGTAAGTTTTTGTCTATCTGTTACGGTTTACCAGTTACACAAAATTCCGTAAAATTCATCCAGAATAAAGTAGTCTTCAGAGGCTATTCCCAGAAAATTCAAGATATACATATTATTTGTCAAGTATATATCTTTAATATATGATATTGAATCAAAATCGTTAGAGCCATTTTTTAAGAAAATCCAAATTTTCTAAAATTTTTCCATGTGAAGGGTAGTTGGGGGTGAGGGAATTTTCTTGAAAATCTTCCTGTCGCATCCTTGGAAAATACTGAACTTAAATACCACGTTTAGTATTTAACGGTCTTTTCGTTTTTGAGCTATGTTGCCCACAGATACACAGACACATGGGCATTTTTCTAAAAATGCTTTTTTTGGATACAGGTGGTCTCAAAACATGTAATACGGTTAAATCTCGGTATGGAATTTTTTGGTACAATGCAATATAGAGAAAGTAAAAAGGTCATCAGCCCAGGCAATATACTAAAATGTGAGATTTTGTAATTGTGTGCCGTTAATACTGATATAATTGGATCTTTAAATATGATTAAATACACATCCAAAGTTTATGGAATATGCTAGACGTATAGACACATAACATAGTTCTTTATATGTTTCATCGCTCTCCTGGTGTAATGGTAACTTCATATACCCAAGATGCGAGTTCAAAACTGGCGGAGGACGATGGATTTTTTCGGACGTAAAAATCCTTAGTATCCTTCTTTCGGAAGTGAAATAAAGCCGCCGGTCCCGTGTCGTAGATTTACGGCACGTAAAAGAACCTCAAACCTGAGCAAAATTAAGTGGTCTTTCACGCCCAGTATAGAATGGGACGCTGAGAACCACAGCAGTTAAAGAGCGTCCTTAAATAAAACTTCATTTCTATTTTCTTATATGTTTTGTAACGCATGTTGCCGACGTTTTTAAAATCGGCATATGGTAAAATGCGCATAATGTTTAGGTTTGTAAATTTTATATCTGGATTTAACTTTACAACTTAAACTTTTATTATGAAACAGATTTTATAAGCATATAACCTTCCCCTTGTTATTTGTAAATTATTAATAATATGCAAATTGTAAATATTTTGAAACAAGCTCCTGGTCCTTAAAACAGAAACCTATCATAGTATAAACGAGTCAGAATGGAGGACTGCTATATCTCCAGCCTTATTACTTACCTTATGTATAGCAAATTCTAGTTTATTGCTGGACAATGCCACAGTACTATTATTATCTTGCCTCGCTGTTGCTGGAGGTCCTGGTAGCAGGTGTGTGTGGAACCCGGAAGGTCAGGCAGGCTGTACGAGAAGACACTTAGCAATGTCATCGAGACCTGCCGTATGATCTATGACTGTAGCTTTCTCTGACCATTATAAATTAGGCGAAAACAACAGATGTGTAGCAGAGCAAAGTTTATAGCCTGAAGATCATGAGGTCAAACGTTCTCCATTTTCTCCTCTAGTGGCAAGCTCAACTATGCTATAATGTTCTTCTGCGGCGAAGAAACTCTGTCTTACTTTAGTTTTTGATTTTTACTTTCTCTACCCCCATATGTAAAATGTACATGGGATAGAGAAGGTATTGTAATGCACCCAAAAATTCTATGTTGAGATTTCACCGGTAATATATATTTTGGAGTCCCCTGAGTCCGAAAAAAAAACATTTTTAAAAAAAGATCCGTGTGTGTGTCTGTGGACAGCATAGCCCCAAAAAGAAAAGACCGTTAAATACCAAACTTGGTATTAGGTCTAGTATCTTCCAAGGATGCGACACAAAGATTTTCAAAAATATCCCCCCACAACAAACTACCCTTTACATGGGAAAAAAATTCGAAAATTTTGATTTTTTTAAAAATGGATCTAAAGATTATTAATAAAATCCTGGATATTAAAGCTTTTTATATCCGAAATAAAATGTATATCTCCAATTTTCTGAGAATGGCCTCTGAGGACCTCTTTATTCTGGATGAATTTTGCCGAATTTTACTTAACTGCTAAACCGTAAGAGATAAAAAAAAACTCACTACACAAAAAATGCACATCACTCAAAACACACAACTTATGTCCTTTACGGTTTTGTTGTGAGGTAACCGTTTCCCTTCTACTTATAAGAAATAAGTAATAAGAGCATTCTGTTAGTGTTTATTTCGATTAGCATTGTGTAGAAAGAAGAATAATCTTTTGTAGGAAGTTTGTAGAGCAGCTAGAGAAAGTCATGTGAGTGTAACATCATCAGTTTTTTTTTATACAATCAAACGTGACGTGTAACAGACTACTTTTACCTGATATGCGTACTGCCATACCTATCCTAAGTTCTGAACAAACTTGTTTTACTTCTGCTTAATCGTAGACCTTCATCAGAAGCTGTTAAGTTCAAAAATCTGTGTTCCCTACACATGACATTACCTATATGCTCTGCCAGCAAACTATTGTCACAGAAGATTATTAGTTATCTATATCATGCTAACCGAGATAAACATTAACATTGTTACTTGTAAGTACAAGGAAATAGGGGATACTATAGGTTTAAACGATATTCAAACCTATCAAAAGGTTGTCGCTATGTGGCACAATTGAAATTCGGTTCTCTTTGCGGGCCAGGAATAACAGGGAATATTTCAGAAATGGTTAGCTCTTTAAAAACATACACATTTGTATTTGCTATAAATAGTGTGTTTTAACGAGATCTATATATTTTGTGTAGTAAGCTTTTATATATCTCCTCCCAATTATACAAAAAACATCTAGAATGTAGAGTTCTTCCTATAGAATTCAAGATATACATTTGATTTATCATGTCAATTGCCCGGCATTGTTATTAGTCAAGAAATTTAGAACCACACCGGAAATATAAGAAGGAAACGGAATATAAGGGAAATAATGGAAAGAAAATCATATTAGATAATCATAGGATGGTGTACACAAATAATACTTTTCATTACAGATCTATATTATTACTAAAATAATTTATTCTGCAGTCACACGGTTTTGGTTTCATTTAAATATACAAAGTAGTTTTCTCCGCTACAGTTACAATTATTTACATATTGTTTTCAAGATTCATATTAAATATGACAAATTCATTTAATTTCTTTCCTAATGTTTCTTACTTCTTTTGTTTGTTCAACTACTTTTGTGTTAGCTCCGTCAGCCTTAACAATGAGACGATCTATAAGTTCATTTTCACTACATAGTTCGGTATTTAGATTAACTGCAAAATCCTGCAAGCGGCGAATTGAACTGGATATATCTCCCAATCTTTTCTCGAGAACTTCATCCACAGTGGAAGCTTTTGTAGCACAATCAGTTGCATCCCAAGGACCTGGTTGTAAACCTCGAATCTTCATACCTGTTACAGAAATTATTTTTAGTTCAGGCCAACCAACTCAGTTACTTGTGACCTACAAATGTTTCAAAACATAACTGCCTTTCCCCTTGTATCCTTGACCAAGCCTTCCCACTGCCACTTAGCAATAACCATCAGCAAACAAAGTATAACCCTACTACGGAAAGAGAGAAGTAATGCACCCAAAGCATGTTTCCTTCAGTTTTGTCAACAGTCAGTCTAACTTCGTTTGATGTACGTTTGCAAATCGATGGTTTAGTACATAATATGTCGTTTCATTGCCGATTCTGGATATCATCTGAACACGAATGTGATGATGTGATCACCAAAAACTACCGGTGTGAAGCAAAAGTAGCACCGTCATTGGAAGAGGTGTTAGGTTACGTGAACAGAACAGTGGCAACAGTGAAAAACATAAGCTCCTTCGAAGTGACGGTGAAATAAATAAATATATAAATAAATAATATGAATAAGGTCACCGAGGAGAATATGGGTAACAACAGTAAAAAAAAAATCTTCATATTAGTGATGTTGATGTTTACCATACTCCAACGAAAACGAAAGTGGATAACAAATTTCAGTTTGATACTCGATACTTACTTCGTTCTACAGTTCTTATGTATTTCTACAGAAACGATAAATCACCAATAGTAAAATATCTAGCAGAACCCATGAGACATGAGATATCTGACACGGATAATATATTTACCTACTTGGCCACCACATTTTATCATCTTCTGCTAAGCATGGATTTTAAATGTAAATCAATCAGAGCTGAAGCACCAGAAATAATTGCCTGGAGCTATCGACTTGTTCAGACTTACTTTCTTCTTTCGCTTGCAAAGCTAAGGTGATGTTTATCTTGAGGAAAAATGGTCCGACAGTCATACTTGTAGAATGAAAATCTGACAAGTGTGATGTGACAATGCCACACACCTAGTGCGACAGAATAGTTGTCATTCACTTTTTTGGGCGTTTTGGCTTTGTCTGTGATGCCCTTCATGCTGTCCATCATTATGGCGGTATAAACCAGATATTTTCAAAAATTGGTTCGAAGAAAGATTATTAAAACGCCTTGAACTCTGTCATTGTTAAAGACAATTCCCTACCATATCATGTACCTACTAAATATTAAGCCAACTTCATTCTGGAAGAAAAACGATATACAATTTACGAACGAAAATAACTCCTTAAAAAACAAATTCACTTTTTAAATAAATATACATTTTCATATGTGCCACCCAAGAATTGGCTAGATTTAGAATCGCTAAAGACTGTCAGATTTGCTTGAAACCACAAAGCTTGTAAAATCAATCCTCAAAGTTCTGCCGCCAGGGGTAGAAGGAAAGGTCAAGTTTTGATAAATACTTTAATTGCGCTGATTAAATTAATGTGTTCAATTTCCTCACCCCCCCTACACTCTTACACTTCTTGTCATTTAAAAACCAAGCATTGAATACGTCATAGATCCATGAGTTGGCTACAGTTAAGTGATCACATAAGCTACTCTAAAATATCTACTTTTTCATTATTTAAATAGAGAGTTGGGAAAATGTTAAAAAAGAAAGTTATAGATCTGCCAAATAGGTACTTAAAATTGAAATTATAATTTATGGGTAATCATAACCTATAATTGCTTATTAGTTTTCGAAAGGTCAACATTATTTGTAACTGGTTAATAGCGTAGCAGACCAAGCAAATATGTTGCTATTTGCATCAAAAAAGTTATTTAACATTTAATGCTGCTCTGTAACGAAAAAAAAAAATTTAACAGTTTGTTTCTTACTTGAATAAAATAGTTCTGTACCTGTGTGACTTTTTGTTGAATATTCAGAATAGGCTGCTTCTTTAGATACAGATTTATTTAAAGAAACAATGCAGGTTTTAAGTCCTGACGATTCACTGCCATTATCACTTCTTTTGTTGGGAGATGGAGTTCGGCTGCGACACTTTTTCGCTATATAATTCTTAACCCCTCCAAGCACACCCTGAATAAAAAGAAATATTAAATTATTAAAACATTTGACAGCTGTTTTAAGCAAGATACATCACTAAGATAGAGGTGGTAAATAACTTCCTTCCGCGAGACTACATACAATAAAGCGACCGTAACATCACCCGCCGAAATGGGCAAAACAACAGCCACCTAGAGAGAGAGAGAGAGAGAGAGAGAGAGAGAGAGAGAGAGAGCGAGAGTGGCGTATGCGAGTTCAATCAACTCGGGAGTCACGTCTTCGCCTCCTCTGCCTTTAGTATTTTATTTACAAAACATACATCTTTCTTTCTGTACTTAGCTAGTAATATGCCCTTTTTTCAATAAGTAAAATGAAGTTAGCATAGGCATAGGAATCTTGAAAGAACGAAGTAAAAAGATATAAGTGAAGCGCTCTGTATATTGCTATAGTTTGCTGGGTTCTCATTTCTTGCTTGATTGGTGCTAAATTTCTCGCAACAGTATTAGCGATTTGGGATTGAAATATTTGTTGGTATCTGTTATTGCCATTAGTTGAGCTTAATTGTTATTTAACAGCATAATTGTATTGGATTTTCTTTCAGAGGAAGTCAGATTTTAATATTCATAGGATCAGCTTTGTCGTTTTAAATCAGCTGTTCACGTATCCAGTTTAAATAAAATTAACAAACATCAAGTTTTGACTTTTAATATTTTGCCCTGGATTACTGTTTGCTTGACCCTTCATTCGATTGGAAATTTTAATCGCTGCTGGGAATCTAATTTAATTTATCACACACAAATTTTTATGAAACTAGCACAAATATCTAACGCTCATTAAATTCGTTTCTTTGAAATTATTGTGAATATGGTAAATAACAGATATATGTTCCACAAGCTATCAAAAAGCTGATTTTGAATTACGTTGCAATGAGGAAATATATGTTAATTTCACAGTGTAAACACTCATTCTAGTTTTAGTTATGTAGTTATGTTAAGGAGTTTTATGCATTAAAAATGGAGCCGCTATTTCGAAAAACATACCAAAACCACTTAAATCGAAACTGATTTAGAATCACAGATATAAAACCACACAATTTATTACTTCATTTCCAAAAGTCCTTGACTCCTAAAAAACAGGGGGCTGAGGTCAAGAGAATTAATTAGCCTTTTATTTCTCAATTAATTTGTTAAAATTAAACAAATTCTAGATTCTTTTAATTTTACAAATAAAATGAAACTAATCAAAACGCTCATTTTTCGAATAATAATAGTATTATTATTTCTGAAAAATGTGGCCAGCTGGTCTTAAAGAGTTGTAATAATAATTATAATAATGATAACAGTAATAATAATTATTAATATTATTATTACTATTATTATTATTTCGATTTTCTGAAAAATGTTGCCAGCTGATCTTAAGTAGCTGTAAAATAAAAAATTAGCAAATACTTTTATAACAGTGTCAGAATGTTCACTATGTCTTTGGTTCTATTGGTTAAACATTACATAAATAGTGATTTCATGACTTTTCACGACTTATCAAAGAGTCTTCTAACCCATATTACACACCTGCAAGTTCCGAATGACTTTCTTGTTCTCTCTTAGTGTGCCATCTACTTCATCCAGTCTTCTTTCTGTCCGCTCGAGCTGTTCACGCTGTCGCAGAAGTTCCTATATAGTTAAGAATGCAATGCCTTAATTACTGAGAGTCACATAAGGCTATTTAGTCTCATATTCTCAAACACAACATATTCTCTAGCGATAAAGACTCCACAGAAAAGGGATCCATTTTTCTGTTTATTCCTGTCATTATGATTCATTACAATTGCTTCAAACTCTGAAGGATGTAATTGGACATATAAAATATATACTCGCAGGTTGTTTCATTTTATCAGTTACCATTGCGCACACAGACAATTTCTAATCGCCTACGCAAGTTGTTCATATCAGAATCAATACGAATAGCAATATGTAGTGTCAAAACTAAAACATGATTTAAACACCTTTGGATTACTTAATCGGGCAATAATGCAAGCACATGGAGGATATTTTGATAAACTTGTTAATATCAATAAAAACACTAAATAACACATTTTCGTAAAATTAAAAGAAATATTTTGTTTTTAATTTCATAACGGAAACACCCAGCCCATTTTAGAATTAAAACACAACTGAAGGCTTATCTTTCTGATTCCTCAAATGCCAAAACGGATTAAATAAACAAGAAGCTGTTTTATAATAGTATTTTAATGCTTTTAACCTTATTTCTATTTTCTATAGTTTAAAAGCTCCCTAAATACAATTGGAAGAGATCGTAATTATTTTACTGATATCACATTTTTCAATTTAGTGTTATAATAATTTAATATATGAATGATTATTAGAATAGCGAAACTGTTACTATGTTTTATTTTCCCAAGAAAAAGTTTCATGCTACACAAAATCAAATTCAATTTTGGATTCTAAAGAAATTCATTAAAGGAACAATTAGAAAACTTTAAACTTTTTAAATTTTCGCAATAAAGGTCATTTCGCATGAGAGTAGAATTTAATTTTCTGAAAATTACTCTCTTGGAAACTTAGAAGCATGGGATCAGGAAAATTGATGTTATGCTAAAATTATATTGAACATTTATGATAAATATGCCAGCTAAAGCTGATTAAATATTAAATTCTTCTATAGTATTGTAATATATTACTATACTATTGCTATATGCTAAAATATAAATGTTTTTTCACTAGCTTCTGAACTTAGAGGTCCCGGGTTCAATTCCCAGCTGGAGTTAGGTTTTTTATATTACTATTTCCTACCCTCCTAAGAGTGGCTCTAAAAATTTAAAGTATGAATGTATGTGTGTTGAATATTAAAGAATCTACAAACAATCTGTTTCTAAAGACAGTTTTAAGAATTTAATTTTGAGAAGTTAACTAACAGTGTCAATACATACAAATCATTCCTGGTTACCTATACACCCTGACCTATTTCAGCAGATATACTTGTAATAACTGGGTTCATTAAATTTGATATGAATATAATGAAAATCTTATATTGCAGGAATCAAAGCATATATTATAGAAGTTAAAGGGACTATATAAATATTAGAACGAATATTTTTAACACACATAAGTCATTTTACAAATATTCCCATGGGCTGAGAGTGTGAGATATTTAATGCAAGTATGTGGTAGTAATTTAATATCAAAGAACACTATTATATTTGAATAGGAAATTATCCGTAATTTAAACCTTTATTGTTTTCTACATATTATGAAATATAGCTTCCTAAAACTCCCTACTTTGTGTTTACCCTACGTTGTATTCGTAAAATCTTAAATGTAAATGATATTTTAGGGTGGATGGATTCTATTGAAAATATCTACGTGACCCATGTTTATACACTCTTAAATACAAATTTGGTATAAAAACGACTTTTTGGTTTTCGGTTTATGCACTCCAAGGAAACACACAGACATATACACACATGGACTTGTTTCTAAATATCTTATCTGTTCCATACATATGACTTTCTCTACCTATTCCGCATTAAAGCATTCTTACCAAAGCTCATTCGTCTATCTACTTCATATTAATCGAAATAAGGTCTTATTACGTACTCACGTTTAAGGGAACTACTAGGCTGATAGTAAAAATTCTTTTAGATCTGGTCACTACAACGATTTGAAATTCCGTTCGGTAAGTAGGATCAGAATGAAAATAAAAGTGAACTACGATTTTTTATCTCATAAACATGTAAGTATTGGGATCTTTTACCCAAAAATAAGAAACATTTAGAAAATAGTTAACGCCACAAAAATGTATTTTTATATCTTATTTGTTTATGTAGTTAAAAAAAGCATTACATTTTCTGTGTGGAAATAAAAAAAATTAACTTTTATAAATATATTCAAGGATAATAATTGTCTTAATAACAGCTACCAACACCTTCAAATATTTCATCACGATGAAACTTTGTTGTCCTTTTAGGATTATGTTTAGGATTTAAATTTGTGTATTTTAGGGAATTCTACATTTTAGAGCAGCACGTTTTGGTCTATTATGGTTTACCAGTGTAAAACGCATCCAAAATGTGTTGGTCATGAATCATCGGAATCCTTTGTAGTATGAATTTGCATATCTCTTACAATATGCCAATTTGCAAAATTCATTCAGAATTAAGAGAGCTTCAGAGGCTATTCCCAAACAATTCAACATATTAAACATAGGCTATTTTACTAAAATTATCCATGTAAATAAAGGGTAGTTTGGTGGGAAACTTTCTCGAAATCTCGTGCCGCATCCTTGAAAGATGCTAAACTCAAATGCCACTTGACATTTAACAGGCCTTTTGGTTTTGAGTTATGATGTTGACAGACACACTCATAAACCGCGGATGATTTTTAAAAATAAGTTATCTTTTATTTAAGAACCTCTAAATATACATTTCCGGTGTATTCAGGACTTCGAGGCTTGGAATGGAATGGTTACTTCATTCACTTATACGTAGTAGATAAATTAACAAACTGTCGTTAGAAATGTAGGTATATCCGTTAATTAATGATAAAAGGTAGAGGAATCATCAATCAGAATGTTTTTGCATGTACTGCGTGTTAATCGAGGCACACTTTACAAAAATGGTTTAATCACACGTTTCGTTGTTAAAAGAGATAATCAAATAAATAAACACCGGGTGGCTCTATATAGTTTGAAATTTTATGCTCTTCCCATGAGCGCAAAAAAACAACTGAAAATGTGAGCACTCCAAAGCACGAAAAATAGTGAAAAATCCAAACATATGAAAATATGGTGTGTTCCATTTGTATATCTTTCTCTAGCTCTTTCAAATGCAAACTATTCTTACAAAAGATTATTCTTTTATCTACATCATGCTAATCGAGATAAACATTAACAGAGTTAGTTTTTTTACTTGCATTTTAAGTAGAAGGGGAATAACGACATACACTAGGCTAAAGCGACCATCAAATCTTTTAAAAGCTGGTTCTATGTGAAATAATTGAAGTTCGGTACGCTTTACATGACCTGCACTAAAACAATAGAGATGAAAGAAACGTCACTTCGTTTAAGAAAAGTTTAGGTAGATTAAAATTGAAACCAATTACAATGAATATCTTAGAAGCGGTCAGCTCTACATAAAATATGTATTTAACATAAATTATGTATATTAACGAGATCTACATTTTTGTATAGTAAGTGTTTGCCTATTTGTAACGGGCTAACCGTTATGCAAAGTTCTGCAAAACTTATACAGAGCAAAGAGTTCTTCAGAGGATATTCGCAGAAAATTCAAAATATACATTTTATTTGTGATGCAAATATCTTTAACACGTGGTTACCTTAATCAAAGTCGTTACAGCTATTTTTCAGAAAAACATTTTCAAAAAAATTTCCACATATACGGTAGTTTATAGTGGGGGGATTTTCTGAAAGTCTTCGCATCGCACCCTTGGAAGATACTTAACCTAAATGTCAATTGTGGTATTTAATTGGTCTGAGCTATGCCGTTCACACACACATACCCACATGCACGGACCTTTTTCTAAAAACGTTTATTTCAGAATCAGTGAACCGCCAAAACATATATTTCTGATGAAATCTGGACTTCAAATATTTGGGTGGAATACAATACCTTCTTTATTCACTATGTACATTGTACATACGTGGCTAGAGAAAGTAAAACTGCTTTTTTTGGACTCAGGGAACCATAAAACATAAATTTCCGGTGAAATCTCGGTATCGAAGTTTTGGTTGGAATGCAATACTTTCTCTATCCACTTGTACGTACGGCCTAGAGAAAGTAAGGGGTTTTTCGGACTCAGGGAACCCCAAAATATATATTTCAGGTCTAATCTCATATCGCATTTTGACTGTAATATAATATCGTCTCTATTCACTATGTAAATTGTATATAAGGGCTAGAGAAAGTAAAAATATCTCGGAAACCATTGATACCACAAAAAAGATGTTCCCTTTAAATTATTTTAATATAAAAATAGAGGTTATTCCACAAGTCTTGTCTTTTATTAGTCATATATCTAACATTAAATATTTTAACAAAAATATTATTTTTAAATTAACATAGGAGTTTATATGTCAAGAGTAGCCACGGATTTCCTTAAAAATCTTACAGTCACTTCCTGGAAGTTATAGAACTTTCTATATAGAATTTGTTGAAAAGGAATAGTTCCTCTGCCTTCTGTAATTTGACGCTAAAGAATGTAAAAAGAGGACAATTGAGTGGAGAACTACACAAAGGTATGAAAGAGCCCTATAAATTCTGATTTCAAGAGAAGTGTGTAAACATTTTCAGAATCAGTTCTAAATTTCAGCTTCTAATTGAGTGAGAAGACAAATACACTGTATTAATAAGTGTTATTAAGTGTCGAATGCACGGACATGTAGACAAATTTAGCTTGGAATCTTGTTTAACATGCAGATGATTGAAATTTCTTTTGGGGTTCTATCAAATATATCTGTCAATACTCTGTTCCAAAACATCCTGCATGACATCTAACTTTAGGCAGCTCTTCAATAGAAATAAGTAAACACAAATTAGAGCTTATGAATTTAAATGAAAATAAACACAGAAACAAACTTAGGAAATGTATATGTACCTGTGCTGTAGACGACGCCACTTCCTCTGACTCGTGCAACATACGTAGCGACTTTCCAAGTGAATTGAGTGTCTCTTGTTCGACCTTTTCTTTAAGCGCAGATAGTCTCTCCAGTTCTCTCTGCTCGTTTTGCTGTGATATAACCTTAAACTCGGTATCATTTTTTCGTTTAAACAAAGCCTCTCGCTCAACATTACAGTTTGATCTTTCAAATGGGTTAAATGTATCGGTTTCCATAGCAACCTCAGAACAATAATGGTGTTCCACTACCACAAAACCTAAAACTTCAGCGTCCTCATCACTGGAGTGATCCTCTGTTGCCTGAAAGATAAATGTGCTTGGGATGGTCAAATAATTCCCCTCAGCCATGGCTTCTCGCAACTGATGGACAATAAGCAACAAGAGTGAATAAATAGCACTCTTTTAGAAGAGCTGTCGGTTCTTTCCCCTTCCACTCCTTGATAATTGCGTCACCAGGAAAAGGATACCGCCGAAGGCAGATAATAATTCGTCGTTACTGTATATATCTTTGCAGCATTTATTTTTTCCTCGTGAAAACGCAAAATGAACTTGGCAGTCAAAAGTGCTTAGGATATACTAATATGGTTATCTCTGCATCAAACATATGTAACAACTGCTGCTTTTGGCCCAAAATGTGGTGTGTGTGAGTGTGTTTTGGTAGTGTTTAACGCCCGCTTTAACTACTTATAGCACCGCAGGCGGTGACACTGATGATACATGAATGATGAGCACCGGCGGAATGCGATGGCGGGGGAAACCGGAGTACCCGGAGAAAACCCACCCCAACGCCGCTTTGTCCACCACAAATCTCACATGCGGTCGTTTGGGATTGAACCCCGGCCGTCTAGGTAGTGCGTGAGTGTGTTTACAAAGTAACACAAAACAGCATTTCTATGAATACTAAATCTCAAACTAAATTCAGGTTTCTATCGAGGCAGCAAGTTGTAGCTTTCGAAGAATTTCCTCCCATCCCAAGTGCTTCTGCCTCATAGATGTGATCTTTATTTCTTTATTAACGAAACCATCCGTGATTGCCTTAAATGTCACATATCGGGAAGCCATAAGGGAAATTATCAAGGGTAAATGTGCTTAATTACCAAAGTTTTTTCTAGCATTAACGATTTCGTTATAGTTTTCAAAGATTTGCGCATAAAATAGTAATATTTTTAGAATACCTACATTTTAAACAGTTGTGGTCTCGTGCTCCTACAAAAAATGTGTTATTGAAATATATAATATATATGCATATGTGTATATATTACCTTTGTTCTGAAAAGTATTTGGACTAGTGTTGATAACTTGCTCTTACCATGATCAATGAAATAAGCCCAAAATGCATGTATATTTGTCAACTCTTGGCCATACAAGGAATAATAATCACATAGCAACCAGATTTTAATACATTTGACTATCGGTTTAACCTATGGCACTCCCTTATTTCCCTTCTACTTACAAGGAAGCTAGTAATAAGATCATTTCTGTTAATTTGTACTTCCTCTTGTCCCTAAGTACAATGTAACATAGTGCACAGAGAAGGTAACTACGGTATTCCAGGCTACATTTTTATACCGAGATTTTACCAAAAATATGTTTTTAGGTTCCCTGAATCCGAAAAAAGCATTTATAGAAAAAGGTCCATGTGTGTTTGCCTGTGTGTGAGTGTGTGTTATGTGTTTCTGTGGATAGCATAGCTCAAAAACGAAAAGAAAAATCAGTTAAATATCGAATTTGGTACTTAAATTTAGACACTCTCAAAAATGGCTCAAACTATTTTAATTAATATATCATATATTAAAGATATTCATATAACAAACAAATTGCATATTTTGAATTTTCTGTGAATAGCTCTTCATTCTTAGAAGAGCTCTTTGAGTTGAGTTTTGCAGAATTTTGCATAACGGTTAAACTGTAAGAGATAGAAAAAAACTTACAGCACCAAAAATACGCTCAATACACGTTTTACTTATAGAGTTAAACATTTTCCAGATATTCACCGCTATTCGTTTCAATTTTAAACTAATTAACTTTCCTCAAACGGACCATGCAAAGCGAATCGCACCGAAACTCAATTGTTTCACATGACCAGCTTTTAAAAGATTTGACTATCGCTTTAGCCGAATGTATTCCCTTCTGCACACAAGGAAGCAAGTAATAGGAACTAATTCTGCTAATGTTTATTTAGATTAACATGTCGTTTTAGTAAGAAAAATTTGTTTGTGAAACAGAGAAAGTTATATGAATGGAACATTTCAACTTTTTTCTCCATTAGCATAAATCAATTAGTGGAATAAACCTTTTAAAAATAATTTGTTGCAGACATGTAGAAAAAGTCATGTGAATGGAATAGGTACATTAGATGTTTGGTAAAATATGCGTGTGCTTATGTGTGTGTGTATATATGTGTGTGTTTTAACATCATATCCAAAGAACGAAAAGTCAGTTAAACTCCAAACTTGGCATTTAACTTTAGTGCCTTTCAAAGGTGCAAAAACATATTATCGCTGCTGATGTTTATTTCTTTGAAATATTGTCGCACCTGATGCTCGTTTGTTCAATTCCTGTCTTGGTTATTGGTTCCAAGGTTTCAATCTGGGCAGCCAAATTTCACTTTTAATAACTGTCAGTTCCACCTAAATCCCTTCACCGCAAACTACATGAGAGATTTTTCCATATTTTAGATGTTTGCAAAAACAGCTCAACATTTTTAATTAAAGTACTATATATCTATATTTACCCATCGTTTATTACACTATAAACAAAATGTATATATTGAATTATCTGGAAATATACTTTGAAGCTCTCTTCATTCTGGATGAAGCGATATTTACTCGTAATTCATCTAAATTAATTAATAATTAATTATTGCCCAAAGACGAGAAATAATGGTTACATTTGATACAATTCTAAAGTGTAAGTTTCACAAACGTGATATATCGCATTTTTGCTATAATATATGCTACTTAGATAATGGAAATTAAAACACATAGTAAAATACAAAGGATGGCTGATAAAGCAGAAATCTGTAAGAATTAAGAATTTTAAAATGGATGGCCAGGAAATATGTGAACGTTAGTTTGTGAAACGGATGTTCACTTATTTAGATTTGCGATACCGACATATTATTATTGTAAATGAAATAATATAAGGAATATTATTCTACACAAGGCATCATTACACCAGAATTGTAATATAATTAATATATGTACACTTGAAAAGGAGTATAAACTGTCACGTATTTAATTCATGATAATAGCAAGTTTAAAAAGATCTGATGTGTTCCAATCACATGACTTTCTCTAAATCTCTGCAACAAATTATAGTTAAAAAGCGTATGTTTCTATTTACTTCATGCTAATTAGCAGAAATAGTCTTATTACTTGCTTCCTTGTAAGTAGAAGCGAAATGAGGGAGTTCCATAGGTTAAAATGATAGCCAAAAGCTGGTTGCTATGTAACTGAAGTTCCTTTGTTTGTATGGACAGGAGTTAAGAAATTCCTTATGAGAAAAGTATAAGTTTTTCAAAGCTTAAACAAAAAACCAGGAATATTCTAAAAATGAACAACTCCACGAAAAAATGTATATGACATAAATTGTGTTAAAACACTATGTAGTAAGTTTTTGGCCATCTCTTACGGTTTAGCAGTTATGCACAATTCTGTAAAATTCATCCAGAATAAAGTAGTCTTCAGGGGATATTCCCAGAATATTCAAGACATACATTTTATTTGTAAGCGAAATATCTTTAATATACAATATTTTAATCAAAATCGTTAGAACCATTTTTAAGAAAATCAAAATTTTCAAAATTTTTGCATGTAAAGGGTAGTTTGAGGTGGAGGGATTTTCCAGTTGCGCGTGAATAAATAATTTGTTGCAACTAACCTCGCAATATAAGTCGGCAATCTTTTAGCCCAGTTTGCGGCTATAAGTCATGTAAACCAAGGCATTAAAACGAATTATGTATGTAACTAATCAGAGATTAAGCCAATTTGATGCCAAGATTCTAAAAATACTTAAATGGACCAAAGATAAAGCAAGAAGCTGAATCTGTGAATAAAATAAGACTTGAATAAAAGTCTGTCATAGAAAAGTAGTAACTAAGAAAATATTATAAAAAATCTGATGTGTTCCATTCACATGACTTTCTCTACATCTCTGCAACAGATTATAGTCAAAAAGCTCATGCTTTTATTTACTTCAAGCTAATCGAGAAAAAATTAGCAGAAATAGTCTTTATTACTTGCTTCCTCGTAAGTAGAAGCGAAATAAGGGAGTACCATAGGTTAAAAAGCTGCTATGTGACTGTACATAGTTCCTTTGTTTGTATGGATAGGAGTTGCCAATTTCCTGTATGAGAAAAGTATAAGTTTTTCAAAGCGGAAACAAGGAATATCTTAAAAACTATCAACTACACGAAAAAAAAATGTATATAACATAAATTTGGTGTTTTAATGTGCTCTACATTTTCTGTGTGGTAAGTTTTTGTCAATCTCTTATGGTTTAGCAGTTATGCAAAATTCGGCAAAATTCATCCAGAATAAAGAGGTCTTCAGAAGCTATTCCCAGAAAATGCAAGATATACATTTTATTCGGGGTACAAATAGCTTTAATATACGTGATTTTAATCAAAATCGTTAGAGCCATTTTTAAGAAAATCAAAATTTTCGAACATTTTCCTATGTAAAGGATAGTTTGTGGTGGGGGGGGGGGGATTTCTTGAAAATCTTTGTGTCACATCCTTGGAAGATACTATACCTAAATACCAAATTTGGTATTTAACGGTCCTTTCGTTTTTGAGCTATGTTGTCCACAGGTAGACAGACCCACACACACATGGACCTTTTTCTAAAAATGCTTTTTTTGGATTCAGGGGATCCTAAAATATGTATTTCCGGCGAAATCTCGGTATCAAATTTTTGGGTGGAATACACCACTTCCTCTATACACTATGTACATACTACGGGTAGAGAAAGTAAAAATGAAATAATCGGTGTCATATTGTAATTCTGACGAATATTTTAAAAATAACTTAATTTAAATCACGGAATACTACAAGATAATAGGATATTAAACACAAAATTAATCGAAGAACAATTTAGCAAATTATTAAAGTGAAAATATGGGATACTTAATATGCAGAGCTCAAATTAATATAGTGTAGAGTCGATATCTGTACGTTATACTGGTAAGGAAATACTAAATTGTTTCTGCCAGATTGCTTCCTACTCCCTTACCTGATTCTGTCACTGTAATTACTGTTTATATTATTTCTCCTATCTCCTTACATCCTGAAAACGATCTATGTCCATAGATAGCGCAAGCGTTTGGTTTCATCTAGTAGCTGAGTAACATCTGTTGAGAAATATGTCTTTCAGTCACTCTAGCGGAATGTTTCCGTACTCTGCCCTTTCTTCACTCACCCAGACCTGCCCTTTGACCACAGGCTAAATTCGTGTATGTCAAACTTGAATTTAAATTAATAAAAGATTGGCTCACCCAATTGGCGTGGAATACATAAGGAAACTCATTAAATAGAGAAACCAAACTTATGTAAGAAACAAACAGTATCAGCAAGTTTCTGATTTTTTTGGCTGCACGTTACAATTTAATACACACATAAGAATTTATTTCACTCTTCACATTATTCTGTTCAGCAAAGGTGTTTTACAACTCAGAAAATATAAACAGAACAAGGAATATTTGAAAAAAAAAAAAATGACAAACATTACCGATTGTAATTAGTTTCTTTTATTTGCATGAGTTTATCAATCTCACAGCAAGAACAAAGAGAACCGTTGAGGCTATTTACAGACCTCACATTTTAAATCAAACTCTTTAGAGCCTTTTCGGAAAAACATAATTAAGAGAAATGCTTCCATAAAAGGATCATTTGAGCTACAGGGAATTTGATGAAAATCTTTGTGTTATATCCTTGTGAAATCTTGGACTTAAACACCCAATTTGGTACCTATTTGAGCTTCGTTTGGTTGTGTATATGTTAAGGGATCTCTGAACGTATATTTCCGCTACACTGTCTATACTATAAGTGGATTGTAACAGTTTATATCAGTGGTTGAAACATTAAATGACATATTCAGTACACAAACCACCGATTTCGAGTAGAAAATACTTACATCTTCCCAGGAATCTAGGATTAATTTCGGGCTTCAAATATTTAAGGTATCAGCCCCACCAAAATAGTACAAAATAGCTTGTATATAAAAAGACTCCTGAAACCTCTAATGATTAATTAATTTAACCTCCTTCGTATCTTTTATACAGGTAATTATTATATTATATCATATTATATCATATCATATATCATATCATATTATATCATATATCATATTATATCATATATCATATCATATATTATATGTTTTAATGGTAAATTCTTCCGTTCACCTCTTAAAGCACCTCTTAGAGCTATAAGTTTATAATTTTCATGAACAAAATTTCCTGTATCCATCATTTCCATTCATTTGATTCATCTCAGTTTCTCAGAGTTGTAGGACCATGCGACGGCAGATGGTATGTGGCGGCAGGTTGGTAAAGCTTGTTCTATGGAAAGATTTCTTCCATGGCAGACTACGGGTGTTCCTTCCTTCCTGGGAGTGTGTCGTTTATTTCCGAAGTGCCCAGGAAGGAAGGAACACCCGTAGTCTGCCATGGAAGAAATCGCGCTCGCCAAATCGTCTCGCTTTGGTGTTTCGCAGCGCAGGGGATCGTGGGTTCGAGTCCCGCCTTGGGCATGGGTGTTATAAGTTTGTGTATGTGTGTGTAAAAAGTAAAACATAAATTCAGTAATCATACAGTAATCAAAGTAAACAAATTAGGTAAATAAAAAAGTAGGGTATACAGCGCCGGAGTCCCGATCAGACTCCGGAACTTATTTAAAAAAAAAGAAAAAAAAACTGTAGGTTGCGCGTGGGTAAGGCAGAGCTAACCAGCGTCAACTGTGCTGTAATGTTGAAATCGGTAGTTTTATATAATATAGCGTTTAGCGCCCGCTTTTACATGGTAACCCAGGCGGAGACACTGATGATACATATGGAGCACCGGTGGAATCCGATGGTGGGAGAAACCGGAGAATCCGGAGAGAACCCGCCCATGCGCCACTTTGTCCACCACAAATCCCATAAGCGGTGGTCCGGGCCACATTAGTGAGAGTCAAGTGGTCTAACTACCACCAATACTACCACCACCAGAAACTTCACTCACCTTTGCGTCTCAATCTCGAGATAGCTAATATTCTGTTTCTTGACATGTCCCGATTACATGGGTCAAGCAAGGTTTGTCCACTGATGAGGTGCGTTGCTTTGCCCCTGCAGAATTGCACGCCGCTTTGGCCAAAGTTAAAGATAGACGATCACCTGGACTCAATCGTCTGCTGCCAGTATTAATTAGGACAGTTGTTAGCACATACTTAGAAACCAGTCTGTCTGTGTTGAATCAGTGCCGGAAAACAGGCTTCTTTCCAACTGAGTGAAAGACTGCTCGACTAATTCTGCTGGAGAAGCCTAAGCCACTGACAGTGTGGTATCCTATCTCCCTATCTGATTGCTTAATGTCTTGGAGAAGCTCCTGAACATTTGACATTGGCCAGATTGAAAGAGTGGTTTATCCATTTTCCAGGGGTTTAGAGAAGGTCGGTCTACCTTAACTGACCTGCGGAGAGTGCAAGAGCTCACGGAAGAGGTGAAATTGGTGATTAATGGTAAACGACGATTGTGAGTGTGTTAATCATTTAGATATATATACATATATACAATACCTTTGCCCTATAGGGTGAAATTCTCAGAGAACTGTGGGCTCGTAAGGTTCCAGCATATATTACAATATGCTCGCTAGTTATCTGGACGATCGTTTATTTCTTGTGGGTGCGAATGGCCTCCTATGGATGACGTGTGGTATACCTCAGGGTTCAGTCCTGGTCCCCATGTTGTGGAATATCTATTATGATGGAATATTACAGCTGTCCATGCCTCCGGGAGTCCAGCTTTTCGCTTATGCTGATGACTTAACCATAGTACCTACGGCCGACGATGTACTTACGTTGGAGCAGAATGCTAACAACGTCTGTTTGCCACAGAAGAAACTTCAGTTGGCCCACCATAAAACTGAGGTGTGTTGTTAGTAGGTGGCCGGAAGGTCCACACTATCCACCTGAAAGTAGGGGCTCTGTCAATCGTTAGCCAGGAGTCCTTGAAATGTATGTGTGTTTATTTGGACCGCAATTTGTACATGGGATACCATATGCGCAAAACGACACAGAAGGTAGGGCACGCTATTGCCCACGTTAGTCGTCTAATGCCCAATGTGGGTGATCCGAGGGAGCACACGCGACAGGTTCTCTTTTCCGTGTTATATTCTATTATTTTATATGGAGTACGCATGTTGAGTACGACCTTGAGAAGTAAAATATATATCTCTTAGCTTCTGAGCGTCCAGCGGAGGGTGGATATACGCATCACTAGTTCCTACAGAACCATATCCACTAAGGCTTTGCAGCTTCGTGCCATGGCTCCTCCGATTTCTCTGTTAGCTGAGGAAAAACTTTTGTTAAAGGCACATACCATTGCAAGAGTGGAGACTTGCATCCTACTGCTTGCTAAGTGGTAAGAACTTTGGGATGAAGAGGAAGGGACTGCCCACTGGTAAAGCGCTTGATCAGTGACGTCCCCCTCTGGTGTAATCGTAAACGAGGGGATGTTAATTTCTACCTTACTTTACTGTTGACGGAACATGGCTATTTTACCACCTATCTGCATCGTTTTGGTTTAAGTGCTACGTCCGAATGCTGTTTCTCTGGTAAGGATGACACACCTGAACTTACCCTCTTTCACTGAATTCGTTGGCATCATCGCCATCAGGCTTAGAGCCATTTGGGAGTTCTGACGCCCAACAACCTTATTTCTAAGATGCTTGCCAGTCCAAGAGCATTGTTTGTAGATTGGCCCATGACATTTTGCGCTGTATGAAATTGGAGATGAATGACCGCTGAGACCAGTCTTTCACAATCGCCTGTCTTTTTAAGATTCTTTCCCCTGCTTAAAAAAAAAGAAACAAAAAAACAATAACAATAACAACAACGCATCAAGTATCAAATAAGCTGGAGCAATCCTCAATGGAATCCGCAGCCCTTTTTCACACTAGGCCAACGGTCTTCCCGTTAGCATTTATATGCCGGGCGTTACAAATGAATAAAGCAAGAAAGATAAGTAAAATTATTAATGAGCGTTGCTTCTATATTAATTCAAATGTTTTGTTATACGATAAAACCAGGAGTGCAATAAGAATTTTAAGGTTCGTAGTAGGGATTCTTTGCCTTGTGAGTAGTTATGGTATCGAATTGACCACACAACTGGAATTAAAGCTAAATAACTGTCGGATTACTAGAGCCAAAGTTTGTAGTTACAGATAGATAATTGACGCTACCATGCAAATGTTTCACTCAAGAAAGGTTTTTATTCTTTAAGAAATATAAAAACATCACATGCATTTATTTTAATGTCAAAATATGGAATAGTTATTATGCACCTCTTTCAGAGACACTAGTGAATATGTAATATATGGTAATTTTTTTCGGAGAGCAACTAAATTCAGTATTTTCACTTTATCTTTTAAGGTGATAAAATTAGAAAAAGAAATATATATTTAAATACATGTATAGATGATAGCAGACACAGTATTTGTATAGCGCCTCATTTATTTATCGTTTGTGAATAAAAGAAATATAACCATTAACTTATTAAAAGCGATAGTCAAATCTTTTAAGAGCTGATCACCATGCGAGTACAAAACATAAATGATAGCTTCCCAGTTGAGAAAAGTATATGTATTAGGAAATTTAAACTAATAACAAGGAGTACTACCGAAAGATTAACTCCACAAAAAAAAAGTGTTTGATTAAATTGTGAGTTTTAACGACATCTAAATTAAAGTAAGCCTGATGACATATTAACTCTAAGTGTTCTCAGGCTTCTGGCCAGGTACGTACATACATAGATATTGGCTCCAACGTTTCGAAGATGTGGCTCGTCTTCTTCTTCTTCTTCTTCAGGGGAGAACACTTAGAGCTGATATCTACATTTTTAGTGTGAGTACTAAGTTTTTGTCTAACTGCTACGATTTATCAGTTACGTAAACTTAATTGGAAATGACTATGTGTGAGACTATTCCCAAACAATCTGAAGTGTTCCATTCACATGACTTTCTCTACATCTCTACAGTAAATTATTCTTATGAAATGTATTCTTCTATTTACTTAATGTTAATCGAGAAAAAATTAGCAGAAAGGGCCTTAGTAATTGATTCTTTGTAAGTAGAAGGGAAATAAGGGAGTACCTTAGGCTAAATCGATAGTCAAATCTTTTAAAAGCTGGTTGCTATGCAATTGAAGTTCCTGTGTTTATATGGACAGGAGTTAATAAGTTCCCGTATGAGAAAAGCATAAGTACTTTAAAGCAGAAACTAATAACAAGGAATATCTCAGAAATGGCCAACCTCACGATAAAAATGGATATAACATAAATTGTGTGCTTTAACGAGCTCTACATTTTTTCTGTTAAGTTTTTTTCTATATCTTGCGGTTTATCAGTTATGCTAAATTCCGCAAAATTCATCCAGAATAAACATATCTTCAGAGGATATTCCCAGAAAATTTAAGATATACGTCTTATTTGTCATGCAAATATCTTAAATGTAAGTGCTTTTAATCAAAATAGTTAGAGCCATTTCTGAGAAAATCAACATTTTCGAAACTTTTTGCATGTAAAGGGTAGCTTGGACGTGTGGGATTTTCTTGAAAATCTTCGTGTCGCATCCTTGGAAGATACCAAACTTAAATATGAAGGTTGGTTTTTGACGCTATTTTCATTTCAGAGTTATGCTGGTCACAGACACACAAACACACACACACAGACAGACATTTTTCTAAAAATGCTTTTTTTTTATTCACGGGGTCCCAAAATATGTATTTCCGGTGAAATCTCGGTATCGACTTTTTGGGTGCATTACAATACCTTCTCTATAATCTATGTACATAGTTCGTGTAGAGAAAGTAAAAATTCAAGATATACATTTCATTTTTCATGAAAATATCTTAAACATATGGTATCTCAATCAAACTCGTTAGAGTTATTTTGAGAAAATCAAAATGTTGGAAAATTTATCCATGTAAAGGGTAGTTGTGGTAGGAGATTTTATTGATTTTTTTTCTTTGGTAGCTTAACTTGCTTTAACATGGTTGGTCATGTCAGACGATGAACGAATTGATGAAATGATACTCAAATGAACTCGGCTCCAGGCGATAGTCAAATAAATCTTGTCCGGGTAACTCACCCAAAGCGAGATTCAAGCTCGCGCCCTGTTGAACTTGAGGCAGAAACGCTACCACTACACTACTCAGGCGGGTTTGGAAATCTTGTTTCATCTTTGAAAGATTCTAAACTTATTGAAGTAAGGTGCTCAAGAAAACACAGTTACGCTCTCTCTTTCTCTCTCTCTCTCTCTCTCTCTCTCTCTCTCTCTCTCTCTCACACACACACACCTGGATATTTTTCTAAATTGCCTAGCTACTACATATGCACATTTTACGTATGTTATAGAGAAAGTAAAAAGATCTTACCGAAATTTAAAGTTTACTATTTAAAGAACTTTAACATTTCTCACATATTCCTGCAATTAATTTTGTTACCTATTGCTCTGGCATTTTATAGAACTATTCAAATGCCATCCAATGACAGTTGTTGATGACGGAAAGCAGATCGTTTATTTCTGTGCTGCCCTTTAATATTTATTGTAGCTTACTTTCTGAATATATCTTGAGAACAACAATTAGTCAAGCTTTTCAAGCACCCATCTTGTAGATATAAGACAACGTTAAGAACTTTATGAATAAGAACGAGTCTTTTGACGAATAATATTTAGCTAAAACATCTTATATTTTCTTATTATTAAACGCAAATCCCATAATGATTTAGCTTATAAATAATTTTCCTCTGTTCAAAACAGTTTTAAAAGTAGTGTAAAGTAAATTTATGACCAAAAGAAAAGAAAACAGTAGCTCAAAATATTTTACTAATGTATAGCTCTATTTTTACAAGTAATCACCCTAATTAGGTAAATAGTTTATATTTACTCATCTCCAGAGCCTTTGCACTTCCGACTACTTGTAAAACAAGCTGGATTCCTTGCTCCTTAGCATAGTTTGAATAGTGAGAATTCGTAGTTAAATTTATCCTTAAAGCTAACTGACTTATTTTTTCCTTGTTCATCATCGATATCAGTCTAGACTTCCGGCCAGTTCAGGGGAATCACGAATTTCCACTTAATGCTTGTCATCTGAACTTTATGAGACATAATAAGAAGCAGCATCCGAATCGTGGGAGTTTCGATCCATGCTTATATAAATATTCTTCATTCTTTATCACTACAGTCAAATGTGCTCAAATGATTAAGATATTAGAATAAAATTTGTCAATACTATATGTATACGTCTCCACCACATATAAATAATATCGATATTTTAATAAGCAATATATACTGAAGAGAATATTATTACACATGTATAACTCTCTCTCTCTCTCTCTCTCTCTCTGTCTAGTTTGACTCTAAGCTGTTTCTGAACTTATGTTACTATTCTGAGAAACAATTTTAGTGCTCTTTCCCCTAAGCTCTCCTAACAAATCAGTCCTATTATAATAAAAGGAGGGTCCCCTTCTTAGCTGCTACCCAGGCTCGCATTGAGCCAACTATTGAAGTGTTGACATTAGTTTGTTCACTTTGTATTTCGATAAATAGGTAAAGAAATTCGTTTGCTTGAATTCTTGCCTTTCTTTTGCTATACCAACGGCATGGGTTGAGGTTGAATGTTAAATTAGCTTTTTGAGCTACCGCTGACATTTGATACATGCCTATTATGGTGCTTGCAAAGCGGGAGACCTGGTTTCGACTTCCGGTACCGGCGCGGGGATTTTTCACCCGCTGGGAGACCTGGTCCGGGGTGCACTCAGTCTCGTGAGGTTCCTTGGGGCTCAATTGAGAAGCTACTTACTGGAGAAGTAAGAGGACCGCATTAACCGAACGGGAGGCGCTGACCCCGTCTCACCCTCCAATACTGCCCACCCCCCTCCATGAAGCCTGTCATGAGCCACGATGAGTTACGCAGCGGTCGGGCCTTGGCCCCTTGCGCAGGAGCTTAATTTTAATTTAAGTTATAAATAAAGGACAGTGTGCATTATTTGTATATCTGTATACGTGCTATAGAGTAATGTCGAAAGCAACTAAATTTTTGGCGGATTTTCATAATTGCGTCACCAATGGAAAGCACCGTAGACTATGACAGTTTTAATTTCATCAATCCATTAATGACTGAAAAGGATTTTGCAAGCAGTGGATATTCGAATGCCACTCTTTTGAAGTCATAAAAAGAAGTTGCGAAACAACATGGAAATTATATTGAAAATACAATGAAGAAAACGTAACTGTCATTTCATCGAGGATGTATGTAAAAATAAGACAAAAGTCCCTCATTTTTCATTCCAAGCAGAGTATATAAACGGTCAAGGTATATAACTAAGAAAACAGAAATCAACGCAAAACAAAAGACAGGATTATATGTTTATATCATAGTTATGTCAAAATCATTTAATAGCTCATAGCAAGAGGACTTTGTTGTATATCCTCTGAATGCTGTAAGCAGTTACGGTAACTAATTATATAAAGAGACACAATTGATATTGTGTCATTAATGACTGAGTTGGTTACAGATATTGTCCATTTCAAACATACTTAACTGAGGAACTTGGAGGTGCAAAATCTTTATACTCAACAAGCTTCGTCCATATTTAATTATATATAACGTTATTAGTTTTTGTATTATGTAAAACCTGAGAAACCTATGTAATTAAATTATTTCTGGACCTCAGAAAAGCTACAAATTTTAAATTACTATTTTATCTGAAAAAGTTATGTTAGGCTAATGTTATGTTGGTCAGACTGTACTGTACTCTCATTTGGGCGTTATTTCTCCCATACGACATTGAGCTATGATACACTAGCGAACTCGCCTGAAGACTGAATTCCTTTGTCAGACAAATAGTGCCATTTCTGAAAATATCAGTAGCCTGTTTCATAAATGTTTACTCTAACATATTGTAACAAATGTCTCTATCTACTCAAAATGGTTTACAAATAAATTCACTGCTGTAAATAAATTCACTCGATCTTTCGATGCGTAAACAGTTTACGGTTGCACGCCGCCCATGGCTCGCGCACCGCTACGCTAACACTTCAGTCACTTACGACTCAGTACAATGCATAACACACTATCTCACATTGCATTTCTTCCCTTTTAAAGCTAGAAAATGGTGTCACACAACTTTCTGGAAAATTGTGGAAGTTTCTGGATGAATCTCGAGTATACCAGACGTGACGAATTCCAAGGTCCCTCATTACCGTCGCGGCGCACTTCCTGTGTTGTTTACGCATCCTACGGTCTCCAAATCACGTCGACTCGCATACCAAAACAATCTTGAGTGTGGTTGCATACAACACTTACTAAAGCAGTTTAATAGAGCGTTTGCAATAGCTAATATAGTTACAAAAATAATTACCAATTCAATTTATTTTTACTATAATAGACATTACATTTCTGTTTCATATATGAATCTAAGCAAAAACAATAACTTGATAATAATTAATATAATAATTTTATTTAAGTTCAATACAAAGAATTTTTATTCAACCTATTAAGTATAATTATTTACTATTGCTCTTAAACCTTATTTCCTCCAGTGAGCCAAATGACAGTTCATATTCTCTGATTTAGCCTTTAAAACAAATAAATTAATTAACTAATACATTTTACAGTCTGAATCAACAGTTTGAAATAAATATGATTTGCACTGAAATGATTTGAAATAAATATGATTTGTAAATTGCAAAATGCGGCTTTTCTTATAATAGTTTTAGAAACACAATCAAAATAGAATTCATTTACAAATAAAGATAAAAGGCGCTTACTACTGGCTTATTTTTTCCCCAAATAACATCTCTGACGTAAGTATAGCTTATCATTGGTTATAAGCCCAGCAAGAAACGATAATTGATTTATTTCTGGGCATTTTTCCTGTTTATTATTTAGGAAACAGAATAATTTCCAAACAAAGCATTCTTTTTTTTTCTTTGCAGGAATCTTTTGGAGGAAACATTTGCTTTAAACATTTATTTTTCCTGTCAACCATTTTACTACCATGTCCTTTTATAATGCTTAATTTGTGCTAGAATAAAAATGTTACTAAGGCAATAAAAGTTATGTGAAATATAAAATTTAACTTGGTCATTTTATTAATTCATTATAGCATATTACTATTGATATGTACTTACTAAAGCTATATGAAATGGGTTCAGGAGATATTTCACCTATTAATAGCAATAACTTGAAGCTTTAGTACATTAAACTATATTAGGTAATGTGGATTTATCATAAAATTATTTCATATAATTATTTCATAAAAATACACGAGGAAAATAAATAAAAACTACTTAAATCTTTGTTTGATATTTAAAAAGCTACCGTGCTGTTTCTTTACAGAACAACTAAGTCCATCGATCAATTAGGTATTTAATAAAAATAGTGTATTTAAATAATAACCTCAAATCATTGCTTAAGCTAAGTTATTTATTTGAAAAAATCAATTATTTCCTACATTTGCTGGCTCAAAAAATTGCATAATAATGCATAATTATAATTGATTATATATAGTACTACTTTATATATACCAGTTAATGCTAAGTAAAGAATTGTTTTAACAGTTTTAGTAAGATTTGCTGTTATTTTTATAAATGTTATAATCCTTTGTTTTGGTTTCCAATTTTCAGAATATTATATTAATGTCATATCACACTTTTTGCAAATTAAATATAATTTCTTTTTGTTAATAAATATTATTCTTTTTAGATATAGATATAGATATTTAGATATAGATAATAATTGGAACAATTATAGCCTATTTTAACAATAAATGGAAGAAGAAAATGAAATGTGAAAAATCGATTTTAGGTTGCATTACCATCAGTGAATGCCCCTCAAACTCTTTTGGTTGGTTGGTTTCTATCTCTAAGTGTATTGAATATATTAGTGTGAGAGTAGTAAACATTTTAAATACCTAATTGTATTTAAATAAATGAATATTATTCATTTAAGAGATAGAGTTGTAAAAGAAATAGAAGTTTGATGAAATAGTTTGGTAAAATTTTAATATTTAATATCGAGACCAAAGCTTAAACATGATGAGATTTATTTAAATTATCAATGATCTTCAAATATATCAATTTTTATCAGTGAAAATATAAATATAATTACTTTTCTTAAGGCTATGAACAGTAGCTAAGATACGATAATGGGTTATTTAGAGATAACATCTAAAACTGAAGTTTAAAATTGGGTTTAAAATGACTTCTTTCGTCATAGAGATTCTTAAGAATTATGGAAGTTCCAAAATAATGCTACACAAACCACAATGAACGTGTGCCACTGTCAGCAAGGATTGTAATTATTTAGACAGGTTGTTTTATGTGCGCTTCTTGTTTCACAGCTTTACGAATACCTCCGAAATCTATAAGTTTGGTTATTCAAAGTTCGTAATTAGTTAAACATCAGCTAAATCCCTTCTAAAATACAGGTATTTATTACTAAACTTCAAAAATAGTTAGTATGATGCCAGTCTAATTACTTTTAAAACAGTATTACTTAAATTTTATGTTAGTTTGCGCCTTCCCATTCTCAAGCACGTCCACGCTATGAAATTTCTGAACCCAGCCAATCGAAGGAATGAAAATGAAATGAAATATACAGAAACGAACAGTACCATCCGCACATTCAAAGAGGAAAACATTAGAAGATGATGCAGTCCAGAGACCCAGCGCTGCTCAACCTTAAACTTCAGAGATGTCTTAACAAACTTCCAGGGTACGTGAGGGGATGTAGCCGACCAGGAAAAGTGTTTACTTTCTCTATACGCTATGTACATAGTACGTATAGAGAAAGTATTGTATTGCACTCAAAAATTCAATCCCGAGATTTCACTGAAATCATATGTTTTGAGACCTCGTGAATCCAAAAAAAGCAATTTTAGAAAAATGTCCGTATGTCTCTTCGTGTGTGTGTATCTGCGTGTGTGTCGGTGGGCAGCATAGCTCAAAAATTAAAAGTCCGTTAAATACCAAACTTGGTATTTAAGTTCAGTATCTTCCAAGCATGCGACACGAAGATTATCAAGAAAATTCCCCCACCGCCAACTACCCTTTCAAAGGAAAATGTTGATTAAAATGTGTATATTGAAGATATTTACCTGGCAAATAAAATGTATGTCTTGAATTTTCTGAGAATAGCCTCTGAAGACATCTTCATTCTGAATGAATTTTGCGGAATATTACATAACTAGTAAACCGTAGGACATAGACAAGAACTTACATGATACAGAATGCAGAACTCGTTAAAATACTCAATATATGTTATATATTTATATTTTTTTTCGTGGAGTTGATCGTTTTTGAGATATTCCTTGTTATTGGCTTCAGCTATAAAACACCTATAGTTTTCTCATATGCGAATATATATATTCCGCAATTTAACGTCCTTTAACCTGGTTTGTCATATCGGACGATGAATGAAATTGGTGAAATGATGCTCAAACGATCTCGGGGTCCATGGAACTTAAAGTTAGTCTACATTCGTCTTCTCAGGATAAGGGAAAATTTCGAAAAAAAACCTAACCCGGGTAACTCACCCTAAGCGAGATTCGAACTCACGACCTTTTGAATGTGAGGCAGAAAGCTACCACCACACTACCCAGACGGGTCACACGCGAATTTGTCAACTCTTGTCCATACAAACAAAGGAACTTCAATCATATAGCAACCAGCTTTTGACTTCACTTTAACCTGTTACTCCCTTATTTCCTTTCTACTCGCATGGAAGCAAGTAATAGGACTGCTTCTGCTAATTTTTTCTCGATTAGCATGAAGTAAAAAGAAGCATAAGCTTTTTAACAATACCTTATTGCAGAGTTATAGAGAATATCATGTAAATGGAACACACAATTTTTTTTTTTTAATATCAAGGACCTCTAAAGCAGGTGCCGGAGAATTAAAGCATATGATAGAGTGGATAATTCTCTGTTTACTTTAGTGGTCTACATGAGAGGGACGCTGTCAAAATATTTTGTAGGTTGTTTTAATATTAATATTCGTAGCTGCTTTCCAAATTCTTTTTTACTCATGTTAAAACACAAACCGTGGAGCTCATTTAAACAATTTTGTGTGAAACAAATGTTTGCTTAATCATAGCCGTTTTGGGAAATATTTAATAATGTAACGGGCACGGTTGAATGTTTGACGCTGTAACAAAAAAAAAATCTGATACGTTACTCATATGACTTTCTCTTCCTAGTACATAGCACTAGCACTACATAGAGCTATAAATTATAAGCCGACGGCCTCAAAAAATACCACTATTGCTTACTTGGAGCCCTGAAAAGCAAATCGTGAACCGTTCATGATGATCTGGCATTGGTCAATACAGATTTAACTACAACTTCAATCAACTAGGTTTGTGTTTTGGAGCATATATGCAGAAAGAGTCTCTCTCGGAGCAAATCAGAGGTTGTTGCTGAAGTGTGAGATAGATCCACTGATCGAAGTGGCATCGCGGTATATCATGCATTCTGGAGGTCCCGAGCTCAATTCTCGGTGACCGCCGTCTGACACACGGGTTTTATCGGGGTTTACCCGGGCGTCAGGTGAATGCTGCAGTAGTTTCTCTTATCCGCCGAATTTCCTGCCTCTCCACTCCATTCATCATATCATTCATCCCTCACTCCGTTTGGTGAGTTGGCGCTGGTGTTTCGTTGCAACTGATAAGGAAAAAGAATGCTCTCTGTGGAATTTTGTCATCTCTCGGCATTCGTCTTGTTGCCAGGATATACGGACCGCTTCCTGGAGGGGCCCCCCCTCTTGGATATCCTCTATGTGGGACAGGAGTCCCCTGCCCGAGCATATCAATCTGAAAACTTTAGGGACCTTGTCATTGTTGTGCCGAAAGTTCTTCTTCCGGCCGCCAGGTGTCCTCTCTCAACATATCTCTCATTTCTGGGGGCACTTTTTTTTTCTTTTTTTTTTTAATTCCAGAGAGTGGTTGGGACTCCGGCACTGTATTCCTTTTTCTTATTCCTCTTTTTTTTACCTTTTCGCTAAATTTCCTGGTTTACCGCTTTCTGTTTTATGACAAATACACATTTACAAACACACAAACACCCATGCTCAATGCGGGACTCGAACCCACGATACCTGCGCCACGAAGCACCAAAGTGAGCACGGTCATGGGGACCGGCCTCCTTCAGGAGCACAGGTACAATATCCTCACTGGAGAGGTGCTAAATCCCCTCGAAAACCTCTATCTCTAACTCTATGAGACATATTCCAAGCAATGCTGACCTAGCAGGCTTGCGTTGTGTTAAAATGTGCTCTCCGTTATACAAAATAAAAGTCTAAGAAGAAGTCCATTACATCCTGCCTGTTCTTATATATCCGGAGAAGGGAATAATAAATATATTGCTCACAAACAATAAGTTGCTTTATGTTAGGCAGCTGTCTCAAATGGTTTAAAAAATCAACATAAACATTCCAACGTATGGGTTTTTCAGAGGTGCTTCAAAACTTCTCTCGCTTCAGGAAACAGAAACCCCACTGAAATTCTAATCTAAATCTGAGATCTGCTAGCTGCGGTCTAAAACTGCACATGTTAACAAACTTAAAGATGAGTACAAAGCAATACCAAATTATCTTCCAAACAGTTACAGATCTTTGATTCCACAGTTCCTCCTCAGTTCAAAAAAAAAAAAAAAAAAAATAGGTTGTCAAATTATTTAGCAGATCTCTACAGTAGAGTTTTCTTTAGTAAAAGTGTTTAAATTTCGGGCATTTTTGGTCTTTTGTCTAGTGGTATTTTTGCTACTGATATAGGAATGTTATATGTTGTAGCATTTATTTAACACTAAGTCACTCAACGTAAGGGAACAAGTTATTCTTGAATCACTATCGGTACACAACACAACTGAACTTCACTCTTCCAGTCACCCTAGCGACGATAACCTTCAAACTTACAATGTTCCATCCGAGGTAAGTCTTCCTCCACGGGGAAGATGTAGTCCCATGCCGCCATTATACTGAAGGGCTGAATCCTTAGATGGCTCCGATGTGCCCCTCGCCACGCCGAGTGTTTATCGATTCCCGTCTGCTCGTTGGTTTGATTGTGGACAATCTCTCAGAAGGTGTTATGGCCAAAATACATCTCTTGACGCTCGTTTACTTGGACAGTATGGACAGCTTTCGCCAAGTCCTGTGGCCGAGTGGTTAGACCACTTGCCTCTCACCAAAGCGTCCCGGGTTTGATCTCAAGCATTGAGAGTGGGATTTGTGGTGGACAAAGCAGTGCAGATAGGTTTTCTCCGGGTTCTTCTCCCATCCCCCATCAT
This sequence comes from Hymenopus coronatus, assembly GCA_030762935.1. Taxonomy (NCBI): domain Eukaryota; kingdom Metazoa; phylum Arthropoda; class Insecta; order Mantodea; family Hymenopodidae; genus Hymenopus; species Hymenopus coronatus. The sequence continues at coordinate 115,422,992 of CM060888.1, read as the reverse complement.
CGACTCTACCGGTGTTCCATCTTCATTCCACGTATCCTCAGTGTCATCGTCTGCGGTGTAATATGTACTAAAAGTGGGCGTTAAATACAATAAAAAAATCTGATGTGTTCCATTCACATGACTTTCTCTACAACTCTAGAACAAATTATTCTTAAAAAGCTTCTTCTTCTTCTTTTTTCTTCATGCTAATCGAGAAAAATTAACAGAAATCGCCTTATTAGTTGCTTCTATGTAAGTAGAAGGGAAATAATGGAGTACCATAGGTTAAAGTGATAGTCAAAAGATGGTTACTATGCGACTGAAGTTCTTGTGTTTATATGGACAGGAGTTGACAAATTCGGTATGAGAAAAGTATAGGTATTTTATAGCTGAAACCAATAACAAGGAATATCTCAAAAACGATCAACTTAACGAAAAAATGCATATCACATAAATTGAATGTTTAAACGAGTTGTGCATTTTCTATTCAGTAAGTTTTTGTCTATCTCTTACGGTTTACCAGTTATGCAAAATTCCGCAAAATTCATCCAGAAAAAAGATGTCTTCAGAGACTATTCACAGAAAATTCAAGATATACATTTTATTTGTCACATATACATATCTTTAATATACGACATTTTAATCGAATTCGTTACAGCAGTTTTAAGAAAATCAAAATTTTCGATTTCTTTTTTTCATGTAAAGAGTAGTTGAAGGTGGGGGGGATTTTCTTGAAGATCTTCGTGTCACATCCTTGGAAGCTACCAAACTTAAATACCAAGTTTGGTATTTAACGGACTTTTCTTTTTTGCGCTATGCTGTCCACAGACATACACAGACCACACATACGCACACACGGACCTTTATCCAAAAATACTTTTTCTGAATTCAGGGGGACCCAAAACATATATTTCTGGTAAAATATCGATACCGAATTTTAGGTGCATTATAATACCTTCTCTATACTCTGTACATAGTACGTATAGAGAAAGTAAAAATTAAATCTGTTCCATCGTCACATTTATTATCATCCATTTCGCCTTCATTTCAATCATCTGCTTCCATACTCTCATGCCTGTCTATGGGCCGATTCCTCCTTCCGGATTCTTCAAGCTATGATTAAATGCTGGCTCCTCGACAAGCTTCTGTAAACCCAAGGGGTGTAAGTTGTAAATACGGAGAGGATAAGCCGATTATTTTAACCTATTATAATAAGAAACTCGCTGCGGACCTTGTTGCAAACAGAAAATATTACCACTCCTGCAATGATAGATAATCCTTCAGTTCAAATGAACGCAGATTTTTGTAATCTAAAATGACTGCAATAATGCACTGATAGTATGCAGCACATGGGCGTATCGTTATATTCCGAAATAATGAATCAGAACATCTGTTATTGACATGCATCAAACAATAATTGACAGCAATGAAAAATGTTTTGTTTTCCCTTCAAATTCGTCAGTTCTAATAGTGTTATGGTCTCTTGATAAATGCACCAATACCACAATCCCTCTACATTAACCTTTTACACTGATTTTCAGCCAATACTCCAAACTCAATTATCAGTTTACAAGCAGAAATTGAAAGCTCTGTGTGTATGTGTGTAGAATCAGATCAATTATTAATTCAATATTATTAATGTGATCAAATGCAACAAAACATTAGCATATTAAATTACTGAATCAAAATGTTAGCATCAAAGAACACTTTGTATTAATCCCATTATATCTTATTACCTATGGCTATAAGGCTCTATTTATTAACTGGACCTTTTTCTACTATATAAAATTTTTATCTATAATCAGTTACATTTTATATAGGTACATAATATAGCTTTAGACGTGTGTGTTTTTTATTAAACTAAATTAAGTCACATTTTAGGAACTCGACACCTAAAGAAATGGTTCATACATTTGTGGTCCAAATACAGATAATCACCTCTATCGGCAAGTACATCCAGAGAATATTTAATATCACAAGCCAAAATTCCAAACGCGGAAAAAAGAAGTGCAAATGATATAGATGGCTTAAGAAGTCTCCGAGCAACCAAGGCTATCTTTCCTGAAATATATTGACATAATCTTTACATTTTTACTTCAAAAATAATAATTACACATCATACTTACACCTACACATTGAGGTAATCTATTAACAAGTTGAGATAGATAGTACAGAAAGGCGATTTCTTAACTATAGTCCGCGTTACAAATCATGGATTGAAAATAATTACAGGTAATTCATTGTAGAATGACTCAAGACGTTTCATAATACATTAAAGAAGAAAAAAAATTGTGCTTACCAGTGGTGTAGAAGGGACTAATGATTTACACTGCAAACAAATATGACTTGTTTAAATGACCATGGACCATCACCCCATAATACATATTATCAGTTGTTTTAACTTATCATATTTCCGGACCTCAATCTATTATAGTATATCGAACACTAATTAAAAATAAATTTAAATGATACATATAAATACTTTTAGAAATATGATATAAGTACAAATTATAATATCGAAAACTTTTATTTTAATTTTATAGAAATACATGCATATTCATAAAATTACAACTAAAAGATTCAATAAAATAGAGCAATAACAGAATAACTTATACAGTGCAAGGACTTGCAGAAAACAAGCCAAGAATCTTGTTCTTTCTTTTTAATGCATCAGTAAAGTGTTTATAACAACCCTTAAATTGTATCACTAAACAAATGACTGCCGCAAAACCGAATACATCCTCTACCTCTGTTCGCACTGGACAATATGGACTGAAACCATTATTGTGACGACGTGCAAGGTTTTCTATCAGAACTAGTATTTAATGTAATAGTATTATCAAAATATTGTTGTGAGTAAAAGATAAAAACTCGCAAATAATTCAGCTGCAGATTGTGGTGATTAAAAGCGGACAAAAACATAATAGGAGGTAATACAACTTATTGGGAATTAATATCATACTTATTAAGTATAACATAAACTAATTGTTATCAATCAAATTGTTTCAGTGTACCTTAATAAACACCAAGATAGAGAAGTAATGTGCTACCAACTAAAAATATACGTGGAGATGGCATTCAAACGCAACAGTTCAACCTTAGTTCATTTTCTAAATAATAGATGGAATGGACAGTTTTAATAGACTTTTGGGTGGTGTATTGTGCATATCGCAACATAATACAGATATTTAATACATAATAATAAAGTGCTCATTCTATTGGTAACAAGCCCACTGCCGCAATTCACACAATTTGCAACATGTACTCATCAGCCAATGAGAAATCTCTGTACACATCTGCATTCAAAATTGACTCCGATATGGAAACCACAGTTGTTGCGTGGGCAGAGTATCGCGGATTTCCCAAGAAAGGGGAAGATGATGATGATGATGATGATGATGATAATAATAATAATAATAATAATAATAATAATAATAATAATAATAATACTGAAGAATAAAGCAGAAAGGTAAGTTAACATATCTGTAAATGTATAATATGGAACAAATAGAGTTCTTAACACATATTATTCAAACAAATGCGCTATTACATACAATTCCTTAGTTAGGTAATTCACATGCTTAAACAAGTCTACTATGGGTACTGTACACACGTCGTGCTAGAGACGGTAAAAGGAATGATGTCATGTTTTTAGACTGTGCTAGTATATTGACAGTGTACTATAAATATGACATTGCATTACTATTCTGTCAGCGTATTATTATTATTATTATTACTATTATTAACAAACTCTACAGTTATTACTTTCTCTATACGCACTATGTATATAGTGCATAGAGAAGGTATTGCACTCCACCCAAAAATTCGACACCGAGATTTCACCGGAAATATGTTTTAGAGTCCCCTTTATTTAAAAAACGCATTTTCGGAAAAAGGTCCATGTGTGTATGTGTGTGTGTATGTGTCCGTGTGTCTGTGAACACGATAACTTAAAAACGAAAAGTAGGCAAAATACCAAACTTGGTATTTAAGTTTAGTATCTTCCAGGAATGCCACACGAAGATTTTGAGAAAAATCCCCCCACCACAAATACCCTTTACATGGAACTTTTTTCGATAATTTTGATTTTATCAAATAACGATTTTGATTAAAATTTCGAATAAAAAGATATTTACCTGAAAAATAAAGAGTATAATTTGAATTCTCTGGAAATAGCCTATGAAGAGTAGTATATTCTGGATAAATTTTACGCAATTTTGAATAATTGCTAAACAATAAGAGATAGACAAAAACTTGATATACAAAAAAATGTAGAGCACGTTAAAACACACAAATTATGTTAAATACATTTTTTTCGTGGAGTTGATCGTTTTGAGATATTCCTTGTTTATGGTTTCTGCTTTGAAAGGCTTATACTTTTCTCATACAGGAATTTGTCAACTGCTGTCCATACAAACAAAGGAACTTCAATGACATAGCAACCAGATTTTGACTATCACTTTAACCTATGGTACTCTCTTATTTCGGTTCTACATACACGGAAGCAAGTAATAAGACAATTTCTGCTAATCTTTTCTGATTAGCATGAAGTAAATAGAAGCATAAGCTTTTTAAGAATAATTTGTTGCAGAGATGTAGAGGAAGTCATGTGAATGGAACACATCAGATTTTTTTTTACTTTCTCTACACGTACTATGTACATAGTGTATAGTGTATAGAGAAGGCATTGCATTCCACCCAAAAATTCGGTACCGAGATTTCACCGGAAAAGCATGTTTTGGGTCCCCCTGAATTCCAAAAACGCATTTTTACAAAAAGGCTCGTGTGCATGTGTGTGTCTGTGTGTCTGTGGACAGCATATCTCAAAAACGAAAAGACCGTTGAATACCAAACTTGGTATTTAAGTTTGATATCTTCCAAGGGTGCGAAACCCCACCCCAACTACCCTTTACATGGAACTTTTTTCGACAGTTTTTATTTTCTTAAAAATGGCTCTAACGATTTTGATTAAAATATCGTATATTAAAGATATGTATATCTTGAATTTTCTGGGAACAGCCTCTAAAGACTACCTTATTCTGGATGAATGTTACGAAATTTTGCATAACTGCTAAACAGTAAGAGATGAACAAAAACCTATCAACAAAAAATATAGAGCACATTAAAACACACAATTTATGTTATATAATTTTTTTTTCGTGGAGTTGATCGTTTTTGAGATATTCCTTGGTATTGGTTTCAGCTTTGAAGAATTTGTACTTTTCTCATACAGGAATTTGTCAACTCGTGTCCATACAAACAAAGGAACTTCAGTCTTATAGCAACCAGCTTTTAAGTATCACTTTAACCTATAGTACTCCCTTTTTTCGCTTCTACTTACAAGGAAGCAAGTAATAAGAGTATTTTTACTAAGTTTTTCTCCATTAGCATTAAGTAAATAGAAGCATGGGCTTTTTAACAACAATTTGTTGCAGAGATGTAGAGAAAGTCATGTGAATGGAACCCAACAGATTTTATATATTATATTTATTTATTTATTTTTTTATTTTTTTTTTTTTTAGTTTTAACGTCCTTTGACCTGGTTTGATCATATCGGACGATGCATGAATGAAATTGGTGAAATGATGCTCAAATTATCTCGGGGTCCATGGAGCTTAAAGTTACTCAACATTCGTCTTCTCAGGATAAGAGAAACCCCCGAAAAGAACCTTATCCGGTAACTCACCCTAAGCGAGATTCGAACTCACGACCTTTTGAATGTGAGGCAGACACGCTACCACCACACTACCCAGGCGGGCTTATTATTATTATTATTATTATTATTATTATTATTATTATTTCTGCTTTATATTAATTATAAGTTTACATTGTACTATTTCATGATAGGCTGCCACCGGGCCATGCCCTAAGCCTGACTCCATCCCTTCCACCCGACCATCCACCCTCCTGCCTATCTACCTACACTAATCTAGTCTAATCTAATCTAAACATTGACATTGACTAACCTCAAAACCAGTTTATAATGCACGGAACTATGTTTCGACAACGCAAATCCAAGTCGACTAACAAAACCTTGATACATTTATTCGCGAACCTTGTGTATTCAAAACGAATCCAATTTATATTGAATTCAACACGTGAAATGAGGTTCGTATTCAGACGGAATTTGACTCAAATCGATTTCAATTCCCCATAGAAACGTGGAAAATGTTTGGCTACAAATTTTGTTCATTCCATAAAGCTTGTTTATTGTGGACATGCTTCATTTTGAATCACCTCCAAAGACATCGATGCGCAAGTTGTATTGATTAATCAATCAATCAAGTTATTGTCTGAGAGCATGTACATTGCATAGACATTGTCAATTACTAAAAAGGAAAGTAATAAAATTTAAAACAACAATACCCACAGTCAGGAAGTACTAACACAAGGGCCGATTTTTTTTTTTTTTTTTTTTAACCTCCGATAGGCTATAAATAAAAGACAAGTTCTAGAAAACAATTATTTTATTACTAAAAGTTTTGTACACTTCTGGTTACTTTTCAACATAATCACCGAAAATATTGAGACATTTATCGTACCTGTGCACAAGCTTTGCAATACCCGTTTTAAAAAATGTTACCACCGATGATTTCAAATGAGCATTGACGTTGTTTTGAAGATCTTTGTTGGTTTGAAAGTGCTGCCCTCCTAGCCAAGTCTTCACTTCAGGGAAAAGGTGAAAGTCGCTGGGTGCCAGGTCAGGACTGTACGGCGGATGATCGAAAATGTCCCATTGAAATTGTTCAAGGAGCCGATGAGTTGTGCCAACAGTGTGTGGACGAGCGCTGTCTTGGATCAACACAATTCCGGAAGTCAGCATTCCTCTTTGTTTGTTTTGAATGACTCTCCGCCAACGTTGTAAAGTTTCACAATAAACAGCTGCATTGATAGTGGTTTCGGGCTGCATCGTTGGCGGCAACATTTTTTGAAGCGGGTATTGCAAAGCTTGAGCACAGATACGACAAATGTCTGTGATTTGTAAAGTAGCCGTAAGTGAACAAAACTTTTAGTAATAAAATAGTTGTTTTCTATGAACTTGTCTTTTATTTACAGCCTATCGAAGGTTGAAAAAAAAAAACGGCGCTCGTACTTAGTGCTTTAAAATATTCATTATATATCTAATAAAAGTCTTTTAACTGCTATTTTAAAATTGTCAGTGTCCAAGGTTTTAATATGCTGAGCCAGTACAGTGTACAATAATTTTACACCAACGTCATTAAAACTGTTTTTAGTTGTTACATTTTTGCATAGGTTAAATATTAATTGTAGATTATTTCTGGTGTAATATTCATGAGTAGCATTATTGGGTATTTGTCAATATTATTTTACATAAAACAAACATTTATCAATATTGTTTTTAAATAAAACAAACATTTACTAGCATATAAGGACACAATTGTAAGAGTGCTCAGCTTCCCAAATAATGACCTGCAATGAGCTTTATATCTACATTGCATATTAATCTTACTGCCTTCTTTTGTAACTTTAAAAGTCTTTTCACACTTGAGTCATTTCCCCATACTAATATTGCATGTGTCAAGTGAGAATGAACATATGAGTAATAAACAACTTTTAGAACATGTTTGTTAGTATTTTAACTACTTGTTATTATTATTAATATTATTATTAATTATTATTATTATTAATTATTATCATTACTGTTATTATTACTATTATTGTTATTATTATTGTTATTATGCTAGAGGACATTAATGGTGAAAGCATTGTTGCACTTGACTTTAGTGTTTCCTTGACCAGTAATTTGCAGCAGAGGTTATTCAAGGTTTTATTATCCCAGCATTATGTCAGCAGTTTCTGCGCATCTAGGTTATACTCACAAACTATTAATCCCAGAAAAGTTTCAATCACATATGTTTAGATATGTTAATATCTTCGTCAAATTTATCAATAATACCTAATAATTTCTGGAGAGATCTGAGGTTTGTGGAGATCTGAGAGTCATAGGAAAGAAAGTATTCGTGAAATTCAGCTCCACAGATAGTCGAATTACGGATATTGGGATATAAGTGGTGTTGAAGAAGCCCTAGTCACGTAGGTAGCTGCAGCTGGGAGCTGATAAAACCTCTTCTTTATCTCGGGTGTGGTCGCATGTATGTGCGTTAGAGGTATAAATAATTAATTCTGGTTTGCTTATTATACGTTGCTTTTATTGGAAATTATGAAAACAGTGTACAAATTAAATTTCTAAAACGTAAAGTGAGGAGTGAATAGCTGTTTCTTCATGGCCGATGTTAACACATGACTGGTTTGCTTATTATGCATTGCCTTTATTGGAAATTTTGAAAACAGTGTACAAACTAAATTTGTATAATGTAAAGTGAGGGGTGAGTAGATGTTTCTTCATGGCCGATGTTAAAACATGACATTTTTGCTTCTTCGTCATAGAGTTGTTGATAGAGTTCTCCATAGCAATGTATTATATATGGTATACATATAACATCGTATACAGATTATACATAATTGCTCTTACTCTGTTTAAAACATTTTGTATCTTTAGCTAATTTAGTGTAATTAGCAAATTTGTCTATATAGGTCTTCAGATTTATTCGGCCTTTGCTACCAGTCGTTTGTCCGCGTATGCAGTCAATACTAGGTAGCGAGTTTATCACGCAGAGGACTAACGAAAGATGAATAGACAGGGGGTGGATATCAACAGTTTCGAGGATGAAATGGGACTTGTGTCGTACCTTTCCAATAGTTACATTTAAAGCATTCGCTTCTGCCTCGTAAACTCGCCATCACAGCATTTATGCTGATAGATAACGTATTCCTCCAGTTCGGGAACAGCACGCAACTATGCAAATTCTATAATTGGCGGTTACTTCCACCTCGCGTGAAAAGAACACACAAAATATCCTGGTGAAAAATAGTTGTGCACCGTCCAGTACATTAATCTGTTTTACAAAGTCAGCAATGCATGCAGTCTAAGGTTCAATTCTGCACCTCCCCTTTGAGACAAGGGCTTGCTGAACTAATAATGACGTAATGCATTTAAACCCACTGGTGCTAAAGGCCGAATAAATCTGAAGAACCTATATAATAACTGTGTACTTGAAAACTAACTACCCGTAGGTGCTGTAGCGCTTTGAATAACAGAATTATTTGAATCATAATATTTCTCTTTCTCTACCAGATGCTAAGTACATAAATAATTAGTAGAGAATATATTGTATTCCATCCAAAATGCGATACCAAAATTTCACCAGAACATATGTTTTGATGACCTCTAATTAAAAAGGTCCGAGAGAGTATCTGTGGACTGCGTAACTCAAAAATGAAAATTCCGTTAATTACCTAACTTGGTAGTTTAAGTTTAACATCTTCCAAGGATGCTACACAAAGGTTTTAGGGAAATCCCCAAACCCACACTACCCTTTACATAGAATATTTTTCGAAATGTTCATATTATCAAAAATGGCTCAACAATTTTGGCTAAAATATATTATATTAAAGTTATTTAAAATAAATATATATATTAAATTTGCTGGAAATAGCCTTTCCTCTTCATCCTGAATAGCTTTCATGTAAAACTGGTAAACTTAGAAATAGCTAAAAACATACTACAGAAAAAATGCAGATCTCGTGAACACCCACAATTTCTGCCAAAATAGTCTGTGTAGAGCTATTTCCGAGAATTTACTTGTTAATGGTTTTAACATTTTCAATACTTGGATGTTTCTAAAGCGAAACTCGTTGTTCACTTTTTTCATCCCGGTCATGCAAAGAAAAGGAAATTTCAGTTACATCATCTAGCGACTAGCTTTTGAAAGATTTAGCTAACGGTTTAGCCTAGTACATTCCCTTATTTTCCTTCTACTTTCAAAGAACTAAATAATAAAAGATATTTTCTGTTAATGCTTATCTCAATTAGCACGAAGTAGAGAGAATGAGAAGCTTTTGTAAGGATAAGTTGTTACGGAATAGGTAGAAAAGCCATGTGAATAGAACACACCAGATTTTTTCAGTAATTTCTTTCATAATAATCTTAATAGAATTTCTGTTACAGTTTTCTGTAGAAGTAAGCAGTGTTGAATTATGTGACAAGATGAATACATTATAGTAAGCTACAAAAATCACAGAAATTTCTCTACCGACTATGATTGGTTTATTTCGATGTAGGCACAAAGAGCACAAAACAGGCTGAAGCGACAGAAATCCTTAAAAAGTGGTCACCATATTTTTGCATTGAAAATTCAACCATGTCATGAGAAGAAGCAAAGGAATAGTAACATAGCACTTCACTAAAAATATTTTAAAATTCAAACCAATAGCACAAATATCTCGAAAATGAATGCTGTAAAATTGACATTAACTGTATATTGTAACGAAATGTGTATTTTTTCAGTTGGCAAGCCTTTTTAACATCTTCCAGTTTCCCAATCATACAATAATCAGTTAAAATGAAAGCGGTTGAAAAGGTTATCATTGAAATTTCAAGTTTGGTATTTAAAAGTTAGTTTGAACTTGATGAAATTAGAAGAAAATTACTTTGGGAAATATTAGACATACATCAGTTTGGTGTTTATCCGACTTTTCAAAAATGAAGCCCTCTTAAAAGTGAAGTCCTTCACTTTCTCTTTATCTACTCTATCTCTCATAATCACATTTTTAAAAAAAATGCTTGTTTTTATGGTCAAAGAACGTCAAACCGTAAACTGCGTATTTCCGGTGAAATCTTGATCTTAATTTATGGTTGAAATATAATAACTTCATTATACGATAGTTAGTGCCATAGACAGTAAAAGACATTATTTCAGTTGAACTGTTTGCACCCATTTTAAGCGTCGCTGATTTAGAACGAAACTTCAATGCCCGTTTTCCTTAATCACGTCAGTGAAAGCTCATTTATTGTGAGAGATCCCCCGCCCCCTCCTCTCTCTTGCAGATGCTTGAAAAGTTAATTATAATACAGGTTCCATCCCGTTATTTTCATTCAATAAATTCTGCCGCGTCATTATCGCAATAACCGGAGTAATAAACGGCATTCCATAAAATTCTATGGAGGCAAAGTCCTCGCAGTTGATAGAGGACAGGAAGCCTAATGCAAAGGAGATTACCTTCCTAAGATATGCTGAACATCCATTGGCCGGGGACAGCAACAAGGGTGACAAAAAATGAGCAAGAATTAATCAACCTGTTTTGTAGCGGCGAAGAAGTGCAAACCGAGGAGCAACCAGGATGTATCTAGCATGGGTATGTTCTATTAACACAGGAACACAAACAATTATCTTCACTACAAAATGAATTGGATGACTGAATAATGAAGAAGAGTAGTACGACACGAAGTAACTATTGTTACCAATTTTTACTATCTACACGTACTATGTATAGTGTATAGAGAAGGTATTGCACTCCACCAGAAAATTCGAAACCGAGATTTCACCGGAAATATATGTTTTAGGGTCCCCTGTATCCAAAAAAAGTATTTTCATAAAAAAGGTCCGTGTGCCTGTGAACACGATAACTCAAAAACGAAAAGTCGGTAAAATACAAAACTTGGTATTTAAGTTTAGTATCTTCCAGGGATGCAACACAAGGATTTTGAGAAAAATCTACCCACCCCAAACTACCCTTTACATGGAACTTTTTTCGAAAATTTTGATTTTCTAAAAAATATTGATTAAAACATCGTATATTAAAGATATTTACCTCATAAAATAAAATGTATATTTTGAATTTTCTGGGAATAGCCTCTAAAGATTACTTTATTCTGGATGAATTTTACGGAATGTTGCATAACTGCTAAACCGTAAGAAATGGACAAAAGCTAACAACAAAAATGTAGAGCACATTAAAACACATCATACATTTTTTTCGTGGATCTGATCGTTTTTAGATATTCCTTGTTTTTGGTTTCGGCTTTGAAAAACTTAACTTTTCTCATACAGGAATTTGTCAACTCCTGTCCATACACATAAAGGGACTTCAGTCACATAGCAACCAGCTATTGACTATCACTTTAACCTATGGTATCCCCTTAGTTCTCTTTTACTTGTAAGGAAGCAAGCAATAAGATTATTTATGCTAATTTTTTTGTCTATTAGCATGAAATAAATACAAGCATAAGCTTTTTAACAATAATTTGTTGCAAAGATGTAGAGAAAGCCATGTGAATGGAACACATCAGATTTTTAACTTGGGGGTTGTCCCCGCTGATAAAACTGTCAGCCTAGCTGCGTAGTCGAATTTCTTCATTTACAATCAGTTACAGATTGAATTTCGGATCAGGAAGATGAAATTTATGTTTGCTGAAATACGATAACCTAAGTAAGTGAATTTATTGAGAAGTAAATAAATGCTGTAACATAGCACACTGGTGAGGAACATCTTTAAGAATTTTAATTCGAACTGAATTAGGTCAACCTGGATCTCTAAAAAAGTCAAAATCTTATGTTATTTATTCGAGGGAATGCTATGTCTGGTGCTCCTAATATTAAAGGTACTAATCAATTACCAAACCCTGTCTCCGTGGCAACCATCATCGTTATTTATATTATTGTTCCGGTTATTACTTTCTCTACACATACTATGTACATAGTGTATAGAGAAGGTATTGTATTCCACCCAAAAATTCGATACCGAGATTTCACCGGAAATACACGGTTTGGGTCCCCCTGAATTCAAAAAAATAATTTTTGGAAAAAGGTCCATGTGTGTGTGCGTGTGTGTGTCTGTGGACAGCATAGCTCAACAACGAAGAGACCCTTAAATACCAAACTTGGTATTTAAGTTTGGTATCTTCCAAGGATGCGACACGAAGATTTACAAGAAAATCCCCCACCCCTAACTACCCTTTACATGGAACTTTTTTGAAAATTTTGAGTTTCTCAAAAATGACTGTAACGATTTTGATTAAAATAGTGTATATTAAATATATTTACTTGACAAATAATATGTATATCTTGAATTTTCTGGGAATAGCCTCTGAAGACTAATTTATTCTGGAAGAATTTTGCATTACTGCTAAACCGTAAGAAATGGACAAAATTTACCACACAAAAAATGTAGAGCACATTAAAACACACAATTTATGTTATACGATTTTTTTTCTCGAGGAGTTGACCGTTTTTGAGATATTCCTTGTTTTTGGTTTCAGCTTTGAAAAACTTTTCTTATACAGGAATTTGTCAAACCGTGTCCATACAAACAAAGGAATTTCAGTCACCTAGTAACAAGCTTTTGACTTCACTTCAGCCTATGATACTCCTATATTTCGCTTCTACTTACAAGAGAGCAAGTAATAAGACTATTTCTGCTTGAAATAAATAGAAGAATAAGCTCACTAACAATAATTTGTTACACAGAAGTAGAGAAAGTCATGTGAATAAAACACATCAGATTTTTTATTTGAATATTTATATTTAATATTTAAAAAGCGATACAAGACCAGGAGATTATAGATGTATTACATTGCTCTGCTCAACCAATAAAATGTATAAAGATGATAAAAAAAGTTATCAAATATAACAGATACATTCGTATTAATAGAAAATCACGCAGGATTTAGAAAAGATAGAATTGTTTAGACAATGTATTCTCTCTTAAGAAAATGAATACATCTTTGTAGAAATGCTTTGATAAGCTGTGTAGAACAGACAAACGAGTACCATATACTTAACAAATGTAATTAGAAATTTACATGTAAAATTAGAACTAGAATAAACAAATGAATATCACTAAAGATTCCAAAAGGTGTTAGACAAGGCTACTCATAATTAACCACTCCTTTTAATTTATGTTTTGATGACATCAGATCATGGAAGCAACAAACAGTAGAGGCCAAATATAGTAAGGACAACCAAAATTTGGGGACAAGAATAATAAAGACAATGGTTTTGCATATGGTCAATTAAGTGTGAAAAATGAGGACAAATTTCAAATAATAACACTAATTAAACTTAATATTAAAACATATAATATGGAAATTTCGATAGAGAAAACAAAAATTATGGCGTTTAAAGACACTCACTCAGTCCGGTCCAAAATAATGATAGAATAGAAATTAACAAAAAAACAAAGGCCAGCATTTAATTTCCTTGGATGCAAAATAGAATGGGTCTCAAATAGACACAAACAAAAACTAAATAGATGTTGTTATGTAACAGAAACCATTAAGAGCGCACTTAAAATATTGACATGTACATTCATAATTATAAATGTACTAATATAGTAGTATTTGAACTATCTGATAGAGAAATGGCAATTCCCACTATGGCTTACGGTTTAAAAACAGGGACAATGACTGAACAACACAAAAGAAGAATATAGACAGCCGAAATTAAAGTATAAGGCCTAGAGTAAAAAACACAAAATTGGGTAAAACAAAATAAAGTATAAGACAACAAGTAAATGCAGAAGAATTAAATGAAACAATAAAGGAATATAAAAGCAATCAGATTTCGTTTCTTTTCTAGATTTCTCCTTCCATGTCTTGGAAAGAATTACAGAAACAGAATGACCCATACAGCATAAACTGCAGCCCCCTCCCCCCAAGGACATAGAAACCCAGCATCACCCAAAAAGAGGTATCTTAAGAGGGTTAGCCAGAATGGGCTAAAAAGACCTGACGGCAAAGGAGAAGGAGCAGAAGGGTTTAGAGGATTTAGAGTTGAAGTATGATTTCAAATTTTCGTCTGGAATGTATTTCTTCAGTTGAGTAAGTAGGTAATATAAAGTAAAAACATGAATTCAAAACTCTAAGCTCTGATTTTTCCGTTGTGCAGAAAGTGACCTTAGAATGCGTTACTTTAATTTCTTCATTCGTCTTCTGCAGGAGAAAACAGTATTACCATATTTTGAGGGTCAAGTGCACGAATAAATCAAGCAAGAAACGTATGCGAAAACAAAGCACATTCAGTGGTGACAAGGAAGGTTCCTTAGTTGCACCTGTAGAAAATACTGGTCAAATAACACGAATATTATAATAACAATAATAATAATAAGCATGTGTGTGTATGTCTAAAGGGTATAATGGGTGCAGTTTATTATGGCATATGCCAGTTTAAAAGAACGTAATATAAGAATAATAGTTGCATCTGTAGAAAATACTGGTCAAATAACACGAATGGAATAATAATAATATAATAATAATATTAATAATAATAATAATAATAATAATAATAATAATAATAATAATAATAATAGGCATGTGCCTGAGTAAGTCTTATGAGCATAATGAGTGTATTTTATTACTGCATATGGCAGTTAAAAAGAACGAAAAAGTAAAGTATGACAAAATATGTATAAGGATAATTATAGCTGGGTTCTAGATGCCATAAAGTTAAGCTTCCCGTGTAATTATGAAATAATAGTGGGTCATATTTACACGCACGCAAATTGACTCTTGTGAAACTAAATTCGATCGTCACTAATTAAAGGGATGGAATCACGGCTACTACATAATGCCTGTGATAAAATTTGACAAATTCGTTTCACTTTTACTATAGATAAACTGATTATAAAGTAATTTTGGCTTGCAATAGTTTAATCGTTTCCAAAGTAGGAAAACCTAATTTTACTGTATGAGCATGACAACAAATTACACAGCAATGCATTACAAGTATCAGGAAAGCCACTGTATTTTAAAGGAAATTATAGGAGTATATTTTTCAGAAAGGTAACCATATTAACTATGTAGAACTCATTACAAAAAGCAAACAAAACAAACAAAAAACACGAATGTGGTGTGTTTTGGTTTTGTCGTTGTAATAATTTATGAACCGAGGAAGGAGAAGAATGATGTTTCTCGTTTGAGAAAAGTTTAAGTGGCTAAAATTGAAAACAATAATCCGGGATATTTCGAAAACGGTTAACTCTACAAAAAATGTGTATGTCATAAATTGAGTGTTTTAATGAGATCTATATTTTTGTGTGGTAAGTTTTTGTATATCTCTTACGGTTTGCCAGTTATACAAAAGCCATTCAGAAAGAAGAGGTCATCAGAAGCAGAAAATTCAAGCTATACATTTCGTTTGTCATAAAAATATCTTAAACATAAGGTATTGTAATGAAAATCGTTAGAACCATTTCTGAGAAAATCAAAATTTTCGAAAAAAGAGTTCCATTTAAAGAGTAGTTTGGATGGAGAGGTTTCTTGAAAACCTTCGTATCGAATCCTCGGGAGATATCTAACTTAAATACCAAGTTTGGTATTTAACGGTCTTTTCGTTTTTGAGCTAAGCTGTCCACAGACACACATACATACACAGCACACACGGACATTTTTTTAAAAATGCTTTTTTTTTTATTCAGGGGACCCAAAACATATATTTCCGATGAAATCTCGGTATCGAATTTTTGGGTGCATTACAATTACAATATCTTGTCTATACACTGTGTACATAGTACGCTTAGAGAAAGTAAAAATTATTAAAAGGGTAAAAATTGAAGACTTTGTGAAAATTCAAACCTACAGTCCTTAAAAACTAAGGGACTGCTATGCACAAATCATTGCGTAACCAACTGAGCATGCAAAACTTGACAGGTAAAGAATACTAACATCATTGATAGCAACATTAGTGTTAAATGTATTTAATTTCACTCAACTCTGTCTATATTTTTTAAGTTGGAGGTTGTATTTTTTAAAAGGGCGAAAATAAACAAAGTTTATAGTTTATAAACTATAGCACAATTAAGAAATGATCCATTATAATCTCACATTATAACTTACCGGTCTCATAAAGCCCCAATGGGTATACATTACTCAGTTTAGTCTTGGCACAGTTTTTGGGTTTCCTGAAGACTTTACTCAGTATATCACACGCCCTTTAAGAAAAACTTGATTCTTGGTACTCTTTGTACCAACTGTTGTGTATGGCTATAAGAGTGCCTGGAGAGTGACGTTACTCACACGTTTGTTTAACGCAGATGAGTAAAATTACTGTTCCTCTAGACAGAGCGTAGTACAAAAAAAAGGGGAAGAAGGCAAGCAAAGGATTATGCAGGATATAGAAGTTTACGGAAAAGCTTTATTCATTATATATCGTAATTCTGATGTGTTCCATTCACATGACTTTCTCTACATCTCTGCAACAAATTATTGTTAAAAAGCTTATACTTCTATTTACTTCATTTTAATCGAGATAAAAATAGCAGAAATAGTCTTATTACTTGCTTCCTTGTAAGTAGAAGCGAAATATGAGAGTACTATAGGCTAAATTGATAACCATAAGCTGGTTGCTATGTGACTGAAGGTCCTTTGTTGTATGGACAGGAATTTGTATGAGAAAAGTATCATTTTTTCAAAGCTGAAACCAAAAACAAGGAATATGTCAAAAACCATCAACTCCTCGAAAAAAAATACATGACGTAAATTGCGTGTTTTAATGTGCTCTACATTGTTTGTGTGTTAAGTTTTTTTCCATCTCTTACGGTTTAGCAGTTATGCAATATTCCGTAAAATTCATTCAGAATAAAGTAGTCTTCAGAGGCTGTTCCAGAAAATTCAAGATATACATTTTATTTGTCAGGTAAATATCTTTAATATTTGACGTTTTAATCAAAGCGTTAGAGCCATTACCAAGTTTGGTATTTAACGGTCTTTTCATTCTTGAGTTATGCTGTCCACAGACACACAGGCACACGGACCTTTTTTTGTAAAAATGCTTTTTTTTTAATTCAGGGGGCCCCAAAACATGTATTTCTGGTGAAATCTCGGTATCGAATTTTTGGGGGCATTGCAATACCTTCTCTATACACTATGTACATAGTATTTGTAGAAAAAGTAAAAATAGTGTGATCCGTCATATGCCTGATAATTATCTTTCTATTTCCTCACAAAGAAAACAAATAGAAAATTTAAAAACTGCGCCGGTAATCCACTTTTAACACCACTTGACTTATTTAAAACTTGTCTTTGATCAAATGAATTAACTTTCAAAGTTTGAGGATTTTATGAATATATATGTCCACCAATATGCACTCGGTCAATTATTGTATATAAATAGCTTGAATTTCCGCATTTCACAATAATATTATTCACTGGTGAATACACATCTTGTCTGAAAGTAATTTTAAGACTGCTACATCTCACCTTCGATAATTTAGCGACAAAATTAAAAATTGCATAATAAATGGAGAATTATAATAAAAAGATCTACGTCCAAAATTACTCCATTTATCTGAAAGAGTGACGTCAATTGTTATCAACCGATGGTGGCTAAGGAGGCAGACAGGCCGCGGCACTCAGTGAAGTCAGCTGATTCTTCTAGTCCAGCCATAGTCCAATGAAGTAAAAGTACAGTCGCCAAATACATCCACATTCTATACAAAGGAATAAATTGCTCATTAAATTCACAGAAAACATGAAGCTATTCAATGATAGCCATGTTTAAGTTAATTACGTAGCTCCAATTTGCGCCGCATCCTGTCTATCTTGTTAGCTAGGCCAATCAATGATCTTCAAAGGGACGCCCAATTCAGAACATTTGTGAAATATCTGATTTTATCACTGGATACATAGCTCAATTGAAATTCCCACATATCTTCCATAGTCGACACAGAAGTGGGCAAATTAAACCTATCCTTCACTCCGAGTCACACTTTGCAGTAAAATACCAGTGCCTCATACATACGACCTATTTAGCCATATGGTTACTTAATATGGGTCTCGGCTTTTAAAAAAGATATCTCGATTGATAACAATATCACCATAATACGGGTGGAATTAAACCCTTCCTCTTACGGATCCTCCACAAAACAAACAATAATCTGTGCCAGTAATCCATTCTCAGACTACTTGGTTTATCAGTGGATATTCAGATTACATGTACCATGTGACTGCATATAATTATTTACTAAATTACCGTATATGAACATTATACAATAAACTTATCTAAAATAGTTATTTATGCTATAAGTGGTAAACATCTGATGTGTTCCATTCACATGCCTTTATCTACATCACTGCAACAAATTATTCTGTTTATTTCATCTAATCGAGAAAAATTTAGCAGAAATGGTCTCACTACTTGCTTTCTTGTTAGTAGAAGCGAAATAAGGGGGTACCATTGGTTAAAGAGATAGTCAAAAACTGGTTGCTATGTGACTGAAGTTCCTTTGTTTGTATCACAAATCCCTGTATGAGAAAACTGTTTCTTATAGCTGAAACCAAAAACATGGAATATCTCAAAAACAATCAACTCCACGAAAAAAAAGTGTATAATATAAATTGTCTGTTTTAAAGTGCTCTACATTTGTTGTGTGCTAAGTTTTTGTCCATCTCTTACGGTTTAGCAGTTATGCAAAATTCAGTAAAATTGAACCCGAATAAAGTAGTCTTCAGAGGCTATTCTCAGAAAATTCAAAATATACATTTTATTTTCCTGGTAAATATCTTTAATATACGATATTTTAATCAAAATCGTTAGAGCCATTTTTAGAAAATCAAAATTTTCGAAAAAAGTTCCATGTAAAGCGTAGTTTGGGGTGGGGAAATTTTCTTGAAAATCTTCGTATCGCATCTCTGGAAGATACTAAACTTAAATACCAAGTTTGGTATTTTACCGACTTTTCGTTTTTGAATTATCGTGTTCACAGACACACGGACACACACGGACCTTTTTCTGAAAATACGTTTTTTGGATACAGGGGACCCTAAAACATATATTTCCGATGAAATCTCGGTATCGAATTATTTGGTGGAGTGCAATGCCTTCTCTATACATTATATACATAGTACGTGTAGAAAAAGTAAAAATAGTGTTTGACGTTGTGAGTATATCATACATTAGTTTTTAGACAGTTCTCAATATTTATACGCATATTATAATTATAAATACATTGTTGTACCTATTTAATGGGATTCATGAATAATGGTCTGCGATATTCAGTTGTTGCCTCGCTTAGTATCTGTGATGACAACATGACGACCTTCTCGTACAGAACATTCTATACATCGGAGGTAGTATAGCAGTTTTAATTTTGAAGTCATCCGCCATTTCATGGATCGGTACGAGCTTTCAGAATCATAACCTACTTGAATCAGACCGTGGACGCATAAACCAAAGTGGGCTACATCGGAATGTTATAATTTTATAACACTGAGTGATAGAATTTTCTACTTTTAACATTACTGACATCTAGTAGAAGACCTACTTTTAGCATCAACTGTCTAAAAATCATTTAGAGTATTTAACATAGCATAAAGAAGACCATATGCCTACCTTCATAGATTTAGTCATGGCCTTTACACTCAGCCAGAGTTGCAAGTAGGTACCTACCAGTTGCGCCATACTTACTTTACTCTCATTACTATCTCTACACGCACTATGTACATAGTGTATAGGTATTGCATTCCACCCAAAATTCGATACTGAGGTTACACCGGAAATACACGTTTTAAAACGAACAGTCGGTAAAACAGCAAACTTGGTATATATGCTAAGTATCTTCCAGGGATACAACACGAAGATTTTGAGAAAAATCTCCCAATCTCAAACTACCCTTTACATGGAAAAAATTTTGAAAATTTTGATTTTCTCAAAAATGGCTGTAACGATTTTGATTTAGATTACGTATATTAAATATATTTATATGGCAAATAAAATGTATATCTTTAATTTTCTAGGAATAGCCTCTAAAGACTTCTTTATTCTGAGTGAATTTTGCCAAACTTTGCTTAGCTGCTAAATCGTAAGAATAGACAAAACTAACTACACAAAAAATGTAGATCACCCTAAAGCACACAATTTATGTCATATAGGTTTTTTTCGTTGAATTGACTATTTTGAGATATTCCGTGCTATTTGTTTTAGATTTAAAACACTTAAACTTTTTCACACGACAAGTTGTAAACTTCTGGGCCTGCAGAAACAGACTTTATCCAATGGCAACCGGCTTTAAAAGATATGAGTATTGTTTTTTAGACTAGCGCATTCCCTTATTTTCCTTCTACCTAAAAGGGAGCAAGTAATTAAAATAAATATCTGCTAATGTTTATCTCGATTATTATAAATTAGATAGAAGAAAATGCTTTTTAACAATAATTTGTTAAAGCGATATAGAGAAAGTCATATGAATGGACACATCCGACTTTTTTGTTCCTTTACTCGTCTTCACAGGACTGCAAACCAGGAATGCAGACTTGGAACGTAGTTATAAACAGGTGTTTCGAATCAGATAAGTTATTCCGCAAAATCTATTGTGTGTCTATGTCAGAAGCTCAACAAATTATCAATACCACCCCCACCGTTACGATGAGGGGCGTGCTATTTACATGGTTTATAATTCGCCACTCGCTTAATTACCTGATATAAAGATATGATAGTAGGCGCAGGAATTGAGCAGAAACTCCTATCGGACTTCTATATATCTGCTCTACGCCCTAAAGCAAGCGTATGGGAACAACCACCATTTTATCCCCCTTTCCCTATTCCAAATGAAGATGCTGTACAGTATGTTAAGAAGAAGCTGATACAAAAATAGAAGAACAACTGGATTGAAAATAATCGCAGCAGTAAACTGCTTGAAGTAAAACGTAACACATCATTTATTAAAATATACGAAACTCTCAGCCGGCAACAACAGTTGATACTCGCCAGACTAAGAATTGGACATACTAAACTAACTCATGTATTCACCAAACAGCAACCTCCATTCTGTGAACATTGCAGCAAGAGACTATAAGTCAAACATATCATAACGGAATGTGCCCAATATTCTAAGTACAGAACCGGCCACCAAATCCCCCCCAGTTCTTCAGACAGCACTCGACGAACCAACCAAATTGTCATCATTGTTTAAATTCATAAAAGATTGTAAACCTGCTGCTGTACTGTAAAATATTGTATTCTTTTAATACACTGTGGTATGAAACACTACATAATATATATTATTGTTAGAATTCCAATAACCAATGTTACAAGCTAGATTCAATTATTAATTTAATGTGTAAATGTTGTATTCAAAGTGTTATAACATTTCTTATTGTTACATGAATGTTGTCGCTATAAGACCTGTGTAGTTAGGCGACATTAAATAAAATTAATTTACATTCTCTACATCTCTGCAACAAATTATTGTTAAAAAGCTTATGCTTCTATTTACTTCATTCTAATCGAGAAAAAATTAGCAGATACAGTCTTAAGTTTGTTTCCTTGTAAGTAGAAGCGAAATAAGAGAATACCATAGGTTAAAGTAATAGTCAAAAGCTGGTTGCTATGTGACTGAAGTTCCTTTATTTGTATGGACAGGAGTTGACAAATCCTGTGTAAGAAAAATATAAGTTTTTAACGCTGAAACCAAAAACAAGGGATATCTCAAAAACGACCAACTCCACGAAAAAAATGTATATAACATAAATTGTGTGTTTACTGTGCTCTACATTTTTTGTGTGGTAAGTTTTTGTCCATCTTTTACGATTTAGCAGTTATGCAATATCCCGAAAAATTCATGCACAATAAAGTACTCTTCAGAGGTTATTCCCAGAAAATTCAAGAGGTTATTTTATTTGTCAGGTAAATATCCTTAATATACGATATTTTAATCAAAATCGTTTGAGAAAATCAAGATTTTCGAAAAAAGTTTAATGTAAAGGGTAGTTAGGGGTGGGGGGATTTTCTTGAAAATCTTTGTGACGCATCCTTGGAAGATGCCAAACTTAAATACATTTTTCTAAAAATGCTTTTTTTAAATTCAGGGGGACCCAAAACATGTATTTCCGGTGAAATCTCAGTTTCGAATTTTTGGGTGCAATACAATACCTTCTCTATACCCTATGTGCATAGTACGTGTAGGGAAAGTAAAAAAGCGTATGGAATAAGAAAGATGCGAGAGAATATTATGGATGTTGCTAGCAATGTTCGTAATAATGGTACATGATTCCTCGGCACGTACTAATGACGCTGTTTATAAATTACAGAGAGAACAAGGTGGCGGTGGCGGTGGCGGTGATCATAACCAGCTCTCGATAATGAGCAGTGAAATACCAGGGACCTCCGCAGCTAATGAGAAGTAACGAAGCAGAAGAACGGGCGGAACAGTGTTCTGAATCATAGCTCGTTTTCTTCGGGAACCACCCAAACACGAAACTTGTGCAGCCCTTCCCATTGTTTTCACACCGTGACGCACAGGATTAACATTCTTTGTGATGCCTTATCCTTCATCACCTGCCTCTCAGTGACAAGTCTCTAATAAGACAGTCTGTTGTTTGTAATGACGACTATAGCTTTGTTGCCTTGCCAAAGCGTGGTAAAACTACGTGTACGGAGACAGTGGACAAGACCACACAATGATATAGCACTATGCCGTGATGTATACTCAAGTGTAAAATTGTATTTTCTGCTTACGGATACCAGGTTCCTCCTTTGGAAGCGATAAATATCTTATCTCAAATGATACAGGAGGTCAATCTTACCACAAGGAATGACATCATAAGCACATGGTAAATTGAGAAAGTTGTAAAAAGAGCATTTTGGTGAAAAAACCTGTGTTTTATTTTAACAAAAGCTATTACTCGTCCGAAACTTTAGCAGTTCAATTTGCAGTCAATATAGTTGCTGATAAATACAGAAATATAAACAAAATTATATAATACAATAAAAGAAAGAAAAATAATAAAAAAAATCCAAAGTGTTCTATTCTCATCTCTGCAATAAATTATTGTTAAAAAGCCTATTCTTTTACATAAAACTAATCAAGAAAAAATTGGCTTGTAAGTATAAGGGAAATAAAGGAATACATTAGGCTAAATCGATAGTCAAATCTTTTAAAAGCTGGTTGCTATGTGATTGCAGTAGCTTTGTTTGTATGGACAGGAGTTGACAAATTCCCGCCTGAGAAAAGTTTAAGTATTTTAAAGCTGAAACAGATCACAAGGAATATCTCAAAAACGGCCAACTCCACGAAAAATGTATATAACATAAATCGTGTGTTTTAACGTCATCTGCATTTTTTGTGAGGTAAGTTTTTACCTATTTCTAATGCTTTACCAGTTACGTAAAATTCACCTAAATTCATTCACAATAAAGAGGTCTTTAGAGGCTATGCTATATTTTTTATGTAAATACCTTTAATATACGATATTTTAATCAAAATCGTTAGAGCAATTTTTGAGAAAATCAAAATATTCGAAATTTTTTCTATGTAAAGGGTAGTTTGGGGTGAGGGAATTTTCCTCAAAATCTTCGTGTCGCATCCCTGGAAGATACTAAACTCAAATACGAAGTTTGATATCTTACTGACTTTTCGTTTTTGAGTTATCGTGTTCACGGACACATGGACACACTGAAAACACACACACACATACGGATCTTATTCTGAAAATACTTTTTTTTATACAGGAGGCCCTAAAACGTATACTCCGGTGAAATCTCGGTATCGAATTTTTGGGTGGAATGCAATTCCTTCTCCATACACTATGTACATAGCAAATACAGAGAAAGTAATTGAACGTTTCTTTCCATAAATATCATAAATCGGTGCTAACCCTCCCTATTGCATAGTGATTCTCAAAATTATATATTTCGGTATAAGAAGCATACTACCGAAGAAGGGTACAATCTACTGCTTTGTTTTAAAATAACTTTTGTCTATAGTAACACAAAAGGAGGCTGGTCGTATTTTCGAATAATTTTAGATCATTATAGCAGGTTAAATTGTAAATCTTTCTTCTTTATTTTATCCAGTTGTCATTAAAACATAAAAACTACTTAATATTCACATATTGCAGAAACTCTTAACACATTACAAAATAAGCTTCCTCCCTCCCAGGTCAATGAACGAATATGAAACTTCAGTGGCATCCAGTAACTTCAGTATATAAGTCTATAGAATTAGAATAAAGGTTATTTAGGTATGTAGTTTCAGAGCATACACATCTGCAGTATTTGATAACTAGCAATTAAAGAAACAAATACAACCAGTATCGATTCCCACTTTGAAACTCTGTTTTTTTAACTCTTACTGAATAAATCATCATGACGGTCTATGTATATTCCTTGCAATAAACTGTAACGGATTGTGTCACATGTTTTTGCAAGGAATTCCGTTTTATATTCTGTGTAGTAACAACTGTATTTTCTATTTCATGGCATTCTCCAATTAAATTCAGGGCCTTCCTTGTTAGCAGTTTTTTAATCTAATGAGTCCGAATTCAAGTACAATTGCTTTGTAAATCATTGTTGATGTTTTAGTTATTTATCTAACGATATTTGAAGGTGTTTTGTATCCGTCAGAACGATGGGCCACGAGTATGTAACGCGGGAGTTTTAGAACCTCCCTTGTAGTAGACAGCACGCGAAACGCACGCATACGCGATTCGGGCGGGACTATAAAACGAAAACGCTTTACATCTGCTCTACTACCCAGAGCCGCTGACGCAACAGCTCAACAGCCGCATCTGTAGTATTTTTCTAACTACTAATAATAAATCCATAATGTTTATTGTTAAATATTTCCTTCTTGGTAAGTAATAAGCAGCAATAATAGCAATAATATTAAGTTTATACCAATGCATCATTAATATGTATGAGTATTATTGGCAAACATTAGAATTATAAAGCACAGGCAGAAAAATGTGGTGTTATATTCAGACTGCTTGTTTATATAGGTTCTGCAAAGTATTATTAGGAAATCTTATTTTTCTTTCTATTAATTCAGGTAAACATTAGCAGAAATATTTTCAATACAGATGTCGGTACAAGCACATGAGGGATTCAGGAAGCCATAACATATAAAGACGTTTAAAAGAGTGTTGCGAAAAACAACTGAATGATAGCAGCTTCAAGAAGTGACTGGGTGTGACTGGGTGCTGGAAAATTAAAAAAAAAAAAAAAACTCGGAAACCACAAAATATTATTTGAAATGAACGGCTTTTAAACAAAACTACATTTTCGCCTTTAGGTTTTCTTTCTCTCATGTTTTATTCGTTTTACAAAATTATCAAAATTCCTTTCAAATGAAGAATTCACAGAACATTTCCAAACAATTCAAGATATAAATATTTCATATAAACATATTTAAAACGTTTTATTTTAGTCAAAATTGCTTCAGCTGTGTTTAGAAAATAAAAAAATATATCGAAATGTTATCCCTGGAGGGGGAGTGTGCGGTAGGGATCTTCAAAATCAACGCCACAACCTTGGAATATGTTGAACTTTAAATAGCAAGTTTGACACTATCCGATATTTAGATTTTGAGTTATGCTGTTCACAGATATGCAATATATAAATTCACCGACATTTCCTAAAAACCATATGAGAAACATTCACATGACTTTCTTTATCCTGTATTGTTTATAAGTGGGTATATAAGTTGTTCTTACGAAAGCTTATTTTTTCTATCTATTCAATTTAATCCGAAAAACTTTTGCAGAAATAGCTACATTACATATTTGGTTAGGATAAAAAGTGAACAGCAGTAGTCAAGTTTGTTAAAACTGGACGCTGTATGCTGGTCTTAAAATGCCATATCTTTCAATACAATCAGGAGAAACAACTGGAAATCGAAGCATTAATAATGGATATCTTGAAAAACGAAGTTATTTAAAATGATTTGTGTTGTTAGAGAAATGTACATTTCTTGTATCCCTTGCGTTTCTCTACCACTGAAAATTTACCAGTTACACATCATTATACAAAATTCCTTTTGAATGAGGTGCACTTGACAAGATATTTCAAGAAAATGCAAGATATGCATTCTGATGTCGTATAAATATCTTTAATCGTGGTATTTTAATAAAAAATCGTTAGAGTAAATTTTAGAAATTCAAAAATGTCTAAAAAAAGTTCCAGGGGGGGGGGGGTAATTTATCGAAAATCATGTCCCATATTCGAATTTAAATACCAAGTTTGTATTGTTTTCGTTTTTGATTTATGTTGTTCAGAAACATAGGTGCGTGCACGGACGCACACACGCACATACATTTTTCTAAAGAAAATGCTTGTTTTGGATTCAAGGGGTCATCATGTATTTGTGGTGAAATATTTGATAGAATTTTTGTGTGGAATGCAATAATTTTACAAATTGATCGTGGCAGGGAAAGTAAAAATGCTTAATATGGGCCTAAAAGGTTCAGAATATTCATTGCCGGTGGAACATTGATTGCTGCTCCTAACTGTTCATCTTTTATGTAAAAAATATGATCTGTTCCACTCACATGACTTTCTCTAGCAAACCAACTTCTCACAAAAGATTATTTTTCTTCCCACTTCATGCTAATCG
Source organism: Hymenopus coronatus (assembly GCA_030762935.1). Classification (NCBI taxonomy): domain Eukaryota; kingdom Metazoa; phylum Arthropoda; class Insecta; order Mantodea; family Hymenopodidae; genus Hymenopus; species Hymenopus coronatus. The sequence continues at coordinate 115,395,830 of CM060888.1, read as the reverse complement.
AGATAAGCATTAGCAGAATGGTTTTATTACTTAGCTCCTTATAAGGGAAATAACGAATACACAAGGTTAAAGCGATAGGCAATTCTTTTAAAAGCTAGCGTTATGCAACTGTCATTAAATTACGCTTATTACATGGCCTGGAGCAAAACAAAACAAACATGGACAACTTCCTGTTAGACTTTTCTCAACGTATTTTGAAATTCAAACCGGTAAAAAAGGAATATCTTGAAAACGGCAAGCTTTACTACAAAAATGTGAATGACATAAATTGTGTATTTTGTCGAGATCTGCGTGTGTGTGTGTGTGTGTGTGTGTGTCGGTGTGTGCGTGCGTGTCTACCTCTTACGGTTTACTAGTTATGCAAAAGTATTTCAGAATGAAAAGGACTTCAGAGGCTATTCTCAGAAGATATATAATCATTTGTCACATAAATATCTTTAAAATACGGTATTTTAAACAAAATCGTTAGAGCCCTTTTTGAGAAAATCAAAATTTTGGAAAGGGTAAAGGGTGGTTTGAGGTGGCGCGATTTTTTAAAAATCTTCGCGTCGCATCCTTGGGAGATATTTTGCGTATTATATATTATGTGTATTAAAATAACACAACCATTCAAGTTTGGTGTTTGACGAACTTTTCGTTTTTAGCTATACTGTCTACAGGCGTGCGCACACGCGCGCGCACAAATACTGACCTTTTTCTAAAACTGCTTTTCTTACAGGAAGTATCAAAACATATATTTGCGCTAAAATCTCGGTATCGAATTTTTGGGTGGAATACAATACCTTCTGCACCTACTTTGTACGTTGTACATATACGCTAAAGATAGTAATATATAATAAAATACATAATATGGTTTATGTTCCATTTCAAAACTTAAAGAATGTTCTTATGCACAGGAAATAAACCGTCTTTAGTATTGTTTCGATCCGCTCCCATTCGTTTTGAATCCTGTTCAACAATACATGTGTAAACTTAAGCTAACGGGAACTTGGGAGGCTTGTACTCAACTCACGCTTGGGGAAATCTTATTATTGCATTCTTAAAAAAAAATGAAGGGTGTACTCGAGCTTATGCTTTAAACAAACAGGTTCATTATCTTGACTAGACGACAAGGTTCTTCCTTTATCTATGAGCATCGACATTCGAGAGGAAGTAGCCTGTTCATGAATACACCTACATGCATCCTTCAGCATACTTAAGTCACTCGTTGAAGAAAAAAACATTGAATGCAGTGAATGAGATCTGCTGATGCGGCTTCTTGAAGATCTTAGTGAAGTAACAAAATAAGAGAAACAGAAGGAGATTCGTCTTTTTTCTCTTTTATTTCCTTCTTCTTGAATGAAAACAGATATTCAGAGGGATCTTGATAAGAATCTTTAAGAAGCTAGTAAGCTAAGAGTACTGTGACATCTTCCCCATTTCAGTTAATTAATTATCTTGGCCTGCGTGGTTCCTACCGCGAAACAATATATCAGCTTCCCTCTAATAAGGTACAGCGCTAAACATAGGAATATTTAACATTTTTTACTTCCAACAGTGAAAGAGTATGAAATAAAAGAGACTGGGTAAAGTTATCAACCTCTAACTGAAATTTCACCTTGACAGGGGCGTATACAGAGCGCTCCCCCTAGACAGCCAAAACCATAATGTCAAAGTACCAAGTTTCATTTTTGTTTTCCGACACTGTGCTGTATGCAAGCTTAGTGTCCTCCATTGTATATTATTGAAATAAATAGGCAAATAAAATTCTACATACATGTATTAAAACAATAGTAAACACTGAGGAATATCTTTTCTGTTGTTTAGGTTTCATTTTATCTTTGGATTCGCTCCACTCAGTTTGATATCCACAAAAGCTTAGTCACAAGTTATTAAGAGTCTAAAAACACACTAAATACGAGAAAACAAAAATTTATAATTAATTTTAATATACTCTGACACAATAAAATTACCTTTATTCAATTATAACAACTCTTTAAAATTTGCTTCACACTACTTAATATATTATAGTAAAATGATGTTATCAATTTAACCTACAAGGTGCACACAATGAGAATAATCATTGAAGGTGGGTCAGGGAAGCCATTGGGCAGAGAGAGAGAGAGAGAGAGAGAGTGAGAGAGAGACTGTCTGGCAGATCACATTCTCTGATTGTCTGCAGGTCACCTCGCATTTATGAAAAATGTGGCATTTCGCAGTACTTAATTCCCCAGGTTTATCAATTAATGATCTCCCAGATATTACCAAAAAGCGAGTTCAAAAAAAACATGTTCATAAATGTTCTAAATTACAAAATAATACACGAATATAAATTCAAAAGTCAATTTAACAACCGCAAACAGATGATGTGACGTAAAATATTTTTAGTATAACATTTAATTAACGGACGAGTTGCTTGCGGTTAACCTATACACAACTGAATTTAGTCGGTTGTTAGTGAAGTAGTAAATAGAGTTTAACAATATGATACTTAACCTCTTTATTAAATTCATAGAGCCCGCCTGGGTAGCGTGGTGGTAACATGTCTGTCTCACGTTCAAAAGGTCGTGAGTTCGAATCTCGCTTAGGTTGAGTTACCCGGTTTTTTTCGGGGTTTTCCTTTATCCTGAGAAGACGAATGTCGAGTAACTTTAAGCTCCATGGACCCCGAGATCATTTGAGCATCATATCATCAATTGCATTCATCGTCCGATATGACCAAAACCAGGTTAAAGGACGTTAAACCACAAAAAAAAAAAAAAAAAAAAAAAAAGTTGGCGATGGTTAGAAAAAATATTTGTTCCTTTACATTTTGAAGCACCACTTCGAAATAATAATGTTCACTGTTTTTAAAAAATGTAGCATGTTGGTTTCGCCTTTCACATGGTATCATTTGTAATGCGCTTTTGTTCTTTCGTGAATTAGAGGATAAAAGGTGAAAATTATATGAACAGGTATTTGTATTCGTAAAATAACGCCGCAATCCAACTCACATTTATTTTAACAAAACACAGTGTTAAAATAGCACAGCCAATAATAAAGCAAATATCTTCGCATTGAAATCCATTTGAAAGGTGAACCACTCAATTATATAGAAACATTATAATAAAGTTTAGAAAATAGTACTTTAATATAAATTAACAAACATAGCTATAAAAATATTAACTTTTTCTCCAAAATATTCCCTTTCTTTATAAACCATTAAGCAATTTACTTCAGGCCTAGTTAGGCTAATGTGAAAAATAGTGTATAATATCTGTCTTTATACGTATATGTGTCATTGAGTAGTTAATTAAATCCTTTTGAAGTTTTAATTTCTTATAGATTAAGTTACCCCGAACTTCATTATTCCTTGGTAAATCATTAATAAAATAAATATTTTAGTTTATGTTACATAAACCCACTTTAACTACGTCATACTACCGTTTACCCATAAATGAAAGGAATGTAAATTAAGGTAATGATAACTTTATTTTTTTTTTTTTTTTTTTTTTTTTTTTTTGTAGCTTTACGTTCTTTAATGTGGTTGGTCATATCGAACGAATGAAATTGGTGAAATGATATTCAATGATATTCAATATCTCGAGGTCTATGGAGCTTAAAGTTACTCGACATTCGTCTACTCCAGATAAGGGAAAACTTCGAAATAGAAACCTTATCCGGGTGACTCACCCTAAGCGAGATTCGAGCTCACGACCTGTTGAATGTGAGTCAGACACAATTTAACATTTATTGTTTTGCTTTTTTAGTTTATTAGTCTTTTGTTGAAGAGGTTTAAGATATAGGTATTTTTGGTTATGATTATTTGTCATATGGATTGGTAATATTAAGGTTTTGAATCTGTATTTTAAGAGTTTCGCTACCACCACGCTACCCAGGCGGGCAATGATGACTTGTTATTACCATCCTTATATCGTTTGGTGCTTATCACTCTCTAGAGTTTGCTTGTTCAACATTTCCAGAATTGCAATGGCTGGCAATAAGTCTTCTTACAGGTTATTAAAGGCCATTAATTTACTTATAATGAGAGATGTTGATTATGATCATTTATTAGTTTATTACATTTTATTTTCAAAATATATTAATAAAATCTCACTCTATTTTTACTATATAAATTTACTCGCCAGGAGGTTAGCTCCTCATTCACAAGGAATCGCTATGGTTGTAGTTAGCATATCGGTCATTTTTACTGTCTCTATACGTACTATGTACATAGAGAAGATATTGTATTGCACCCAAAAATTCGATACCGAGATTTCACCGGAACTACATGTTTTGGATCCTCCTGAATCCAAGAAAAGCATTTTCAGAAGAAGGTCCGTGAGTGTGCGTGTGTCTGTGTGTCTGTGGACAGCATAGCTCAAAAACGAAAAGACTATTAAATACCACACTTGGTATATAAATTTGGTATCTTCCAAGAACGCGACACGAAGATTTTCAAGAAAATCCCCCCACACCCTACTACCCTTTACATGGAACTTTTTTCGAAAATTTTGATTTTCTCAAAAATGGCTCCAACAATTTTGATTAAAATATAATTATTTTAATATTTATCTGACAAATAATATGTATATCTTGATTTATCTGGGAATAGCCTCCGAAGACTACTTTATTCTGGATGAATTTTACATAACTGCTAAACCGTACGAAATGGACAAAAACCTACCACACAAAAAATGTAGAGCAATTAAAACACACAATTTATGTTATATATTTTTTTTTCGAGAAGTTGATAATTTTTTAGACATTCCTTGTTTTTAGTTTCAGCTTTGAAAAACTTGTACTTTTCTCATACAGGTATTTGTCAACTTGTGTCCATACAAACAAAGGAACTTCAGTCACCTAGTAACCAGCTTTTGACTTCACTTTAACCTATGATACTCTCATATTTCGCTTGTACTTACAAGGAAGCAAGTAATAGGACTATTTCTGATATTTTTTCTCAATTAGAATGAAGTAAATAGAAGAATAAGCTTATTAACAATAATTTGTTACACAGAAGTAGAAAAAGTCATGTGAATGGAACTTCAGTTTTTTCTGCTATATTAGGACAGAATAGATCTCAAGTTATGAGTCTTGCTACAGGCAAAAGGAGGAAGCGATTATGGAGATAAACATAAAATCTTATTTTAGATGCTGAAGTATTGCATTGTCTGTTGCAGTGGCGAATTGCTTAAGGCTACTTCAGGTTACCATAAGATGCCGTCTTACTTGCTCAAACCCGAGTTTATATCTTAATATCGCTTTAGCAAGTCAAGTCTAGTTTTGTACATATTTGCTAAAGTATACCATTATGGTATCTATGTCATTAGGTTTCCGTTTTGTGCAACATTACTCATCAAATAGAATGTTTTTAATTTATAATGAATAGAATAATAATGGGTAGGATGATATTTGTGTGACAGATTTAGATGTATTGAGCCAACCAATTTGATAGCGATATTTAGCCATCCAAACGCCTTGGGTGAACTTTTGTGGAAGACTTCGCGTCTTTTGTTATCCGCGGATGTAAACGGCCGCGAGATATTTTGTAGATGTATGGTTCCTATGAAATCGTTTATCAAAATTGTAATACACAGCATGTAACCTTCTTTTAGGATCCAACCGGTACTGGAACTACACTAGCCGCTCTATCCTCTGCCATGTGACTCCTATTAGACATGCTACAAGTCTTACTCACAAACAATGATGGATATTAAAGAAAGCAAAATGTATCACATGTATTATTGTGTCACATTTAGATCTGTCTATACAATATATGTATTTATATATTACATGCGTTACTCAAAACTGCCCATATCGCACTTTTACAGACCATCCGGCAGTCATCTATTACATTTTAGCGCTATTCAACATTTACTCAACATTCATGATCAAAGACGTGAGCTTTATCTGCTTCGCTCAATTTATTGGAATTAATGAATCCTATTAGAAGTAAAAGTGCTTGTCCAATAGCAAAGGAGGTTTAAGAGTTTCATTGCCTTCTCCAGAATGTCAATGTAATTTACGGGCACGAGTATTTACGGGATTCCATATTCGTTCTCAGGCGTCTAAGCATGTGACGTCATCAGAATTCATTCCCCGTTACAGAAGCCCCATTTTTTTTTTTTAGATGTGTTTAACGCCCACTTTTACTCCTTGTGGCACCGTAGGCGATGGCACTGGTGTTGCTTGGAATGAAGGTGGAGCACCGTGGAATGCGATGGCGGGGGAAACCGGAGAACCCGGAGAAAACCCGCCCCTGTGCCGCTTTGTCCACCACAAATCTCACATATGGTCGCTTGGGATCGAAGGCGAGTGGTCTAAGCCGCACGATGATTCAGTTTGAAAATTACCATCTGTTTTACTGGAGCTATGAGCATAAACTCTTTTATCATTTCGGTATTTTGATTATTCCTTCACCACAAGATTTGAATTTTGTATTGTCTATCATCGCGCGCTTTTGTTAGAAAATTCTTTGGACTGTTGTGCACCTAAAACCTTCGCAAGCTGCTCTTTGCTTTTTGTACGGTTTTTAGCATAATATCCTTTGATATTTACAGCATTATTCGTCGTGTAATGTTCTTTTTCAATGCAATAATTTCTGTGTTTAGAGTTTCTCCCCGAGAGAATTCTAAGTCTGAGTTAACTCTAGCGCAGACTAGTGATTTCGCTTTTTCTATCATTTTTATCCAGTAAAATCTACCTATACCGTCTATTGTTGTTATTGTTATTATTATCATTATTTTATTATTATTACTGATAGTACTACATAGGTCCGATACATAGAATGAAGATGGAGCACCGGTGGAATGCGATGGAGGGGAAACCGAAGAAAATTCGCCTTGTCCACCACAAATCCCACATTCACCACACATCCTACCTGGGAGCGAGAGGCAAGTCTAACCACTCGGCCAGGACACGGCCTCTCTATCGTCTACCGCTTCTCTACTACTTATATGTAGTAATGTATGATGGATGACCAGACATTGTTTTTTTGGTAGTATTTAATGCCCGCTTTAACTACTTATGGCACCGCGGTGACACTGATGATACATGAATGAAGATGGAGCACCGGTGGAATGCCATGGCGGGGGAAACCGGAGGACCCGGAGAAAACCCGCCCCAGCGATCTCATGCGGTCGCTTGGGATTGAACCCGGGCTGCCTAGGTGAGAGGCGAGTGGTCAGACATGCCTTGCTTTTCGTTGCGCTTAGTAGGTAATATCTTTTTCGCAAATATTGTTTTTATTGGAAGTGAAAACCCACCTACAGAGGGGTAGATATACGGCACAATAAAATTGTGAGTTTTATTTTATTCATCTGTCTAAGAAGTATCAAGTATTTGACTGTCTAAGAAGTACCAAGTAAGACTTTATAGACGTTAAGAGATAGAAAAACGGATTATAAATGTGGATATGTTTAAAACATCTCATTTATTTCCAATTAATTGTTTTAGTATGTTTTTCTGGGGGGGGGAGCAATAGCCGTTTCCGAGGCAGCCGTTATTACTGGTTTAAACTGTACAATACTTTCATTTTATAAGTGATGTGTACATTCAGTTGGCCATTCCTATGACATGGAAAGAGTATGGAATGTTTTGGTCAGTGGCGACTTACGTTTAAACATGTCACTGTCAATTCGGTTTTCTTAAACCCTTTGTACCTGTAACGAAATGTTAATGATTCTGAGAAGGATTATCTCAATGAACACGAAATAGATAAAAAAAAGTTAAAAAAAAAAGTTTTAGCAAGAGTAGCTTGTAGAATCTGTATAAAATGAGAAATGTATGCGAATGTAACACAATAAATCTTACGATCTCCCAATGATATAGAACGCAATAAGAATACATATGCTCTCACATAGTATCTGAAATATATATCTAATAGGTGATAGTTTAAAGAACTTGTTATAGTCATTTTTATATAAAAGTAAACATAATGTTCTGTGAAGATATAGGTTTAATTTATTAAAAATTCTTCAACTTGTATCACTGACGTAAATGTGGAATGTGTATTTACCCTCTTTTTCATTTTGAGTTAAATTGTCCAGACATACACAACAAGACATCTACTTCTAATACGTTTGTTTTGAATTCAAAGCATCTCAAAATATCGTCTCCGATGGACCTAATAAAGGCTGAACTTAAGTGCTTGCTCATGACTTTAATTACACTGTCTCGACCTGTAACTTATGCTAGTACATGAGTTACCCATTTCGAACGCCTGTTACGCGCAGTATTCCAAATCCCTAGGAGCACTTTGCGGATAAATTCTGGGCGCACGTTCCTCAAGTGGCATATCGCGAGTGGATCTACCTTAAAGCTTGTTATCCTTAGTGGCTGCACAAAAAGGAACAAAGGGATGCGAAAAATGGTCTAGCTAGAAGAATGCGTTTTAAGACAAACGGCCGAAAAAAGCACAAATGAAAATAGTTCTCTATTATCGTGATCACTTAAGCCGAAAGAAAAATGGATTTTCGTGAACCTCAAAGCAGGCAGACATGGAGTTATATTGATATTTCATATGTGCAACCACAAAGACATAAACACAAAGTGGAAAACACTGTAAGCCTTATTTATCTTAACATAAATAAATTATGTTCAGAATAAAAAACAAAGTATAAGAATGTTGCTTTCCGGAGAACATTGCATTTTGTTTGTATACTATTCTGGAACAAACACAATGGTATATTGATTTATTTCACCGGAAAAAGATATAATTACAAATCTGATATGTTCCATTCACATGAATTCCTCTACATATCTGTAATAAATGATTATTAAAAAGCTTATTTTTCTATCTACTTCATACTAATCGAAATAAACATTAGTAGAAACTGTCTTTATTACTTGCTTTTCTGTAAGCAGAATGAATATAAGGAATATAATAAGCTGAAACGATAGTCAAATCTTTTACAAGATGGTTGCCATTAATGTAGTTGAAATTCGTTTCTTTGCATGGCCAGGAGTTGACAAATTCTCGTATGAGAAAAATATAAGTATTTAAAATTGAAACAAATGTCAAGTAATATCTCGGAAATTGTCAATTCCATGAAAAAAGATGTAAATGACATAAATTGTGTGTTTTAACGACATCTATATTTTTCATGTATTAAGGCTTTGTCTATCGCTTACGGTTTACTAGTATGCAAAATTCAGCAAAATGAATCCAGAATAAAGAGGCCAGCAGCGGTTATTCCAAAAATATTCAAGATAAACATTTTATTTGCCTTATGTAATATCTTTAATTTGCAGTGTTTTAATTAAAATGCTAAGAACCATTTTTGAAAAAAAATATTTTGTTTTAAATTGTTTCCATGTAAAGTGTAGTTTGGTGTGGAGAGACTTTACTCAAAATCTTCGTTTCTCATTCCTTGGAAGATACTTAACTAAATACCACTTCTGATATTTTACCGACTTTTCGTTTTTGAGTTATCCTGTTCACAGACACACGAACACACATGGACCTTTTTCTAAATATGAGTGTTTGGACAAGAGGACCTTAAAATGTGTATTTCCGGTGAAATCTCGGTATAAAATTGTTGGATGGAGCGAATGCCTTCTTTACCTCTGTACTATGTACTATGTAGAGAAAGTAAAAATGGTATGTGAAACAGTTTTATAAATGTTGTTTGATATTATAATCAATAAGGTAATAAATGAGTTAATGCTAAAATGGATAGATAATGGGGAATACAAGCAAAGGTTGTCTTTTATGCTGATGATGCTGTCCCGATAGCAAATAATGAGAATGACGTACAAAGATTGCTATATAAATGCCAGTTGTCAAAGATTTAATATGAAAACATCAGCTACCAAAACTAAATATATGACCGCAGAAGGAGTTGCAAGTTGGAGAAGGGGAAAAGGATTTTGAGCAGGTCATGGCACTTTGTGTCTAGGAAATGAGATAATAGCTGGGGACCACTCAATATGAAATGATATGCCCCTTAATGCCTAGTGTCGAGAATTTTAATCAAACCATTTGCAATCCTTTTATTTATCGTCTTGTTTATTTTAAAAAAATAAGTAAAATTATAAATGAAACCAGCTGGAATGAAAAATAAAGAGCTTTGTTATAATTCTGTAACATTTCAAAATTTTAACAAAGCTGGAGTCGCAAGTATACATAGAAAAATTAATTTTATTTGCAATGAGCTTAGTTTAAACTCACTATCATTATGCAATACTTACTTTTTAAATTTGAAGAAAATAATAATTCAGTGATTAAAGGGTCATTAAGCTAGTAAAGCAGTTAGAATAATAGGTTTCATGATTGGTATAACGTTAAAGTATAAATACTTAAACAAGGAAATGAAAACTAGAATTTACAAAACAATAGTACTAACAAAACTAATACCCAAAAACTAAACTGATACAGCACAAATGAAACAAATTAGAAAACACATGAGAAGAGTATTCTGACAAAATCCTAGATAAAACAATAGAAATGAGAAAATAAATATACATTTGGACATTCAAGTAATAAATGAATCGGTGAGCAGAAGTTAAGAATGACATCTGAAGGTAACTTGAATGGCACCAAATAAGGTGGTTAGTACATTAAAAGATAAAACTTAACGGCGGATAGGAAGAGAGCTGAAAGGACCCTGAAACGAATATGCAGAGAAGCGATTCATAATGAGTAGTATTCTTCTTTGCGTATAATATAATACTACTGCGTCAAGAAATTTACGGGAAACTGCCAATAAAACATAAAAAATGAATTATTCATCCAATTTTATTTTATCGCCTTCAAAGTAGGCTCCTTTTGAAATTATACATTTATGCCAACGAATAATTCAATCCTCAAAACATTGTAGGCATTTTTAGGAATCGATGTCAATTGTCGCCGCGAATTTTCCTTTATGTCTTCTATCGACTGAAAACGGGTGCCTCGAAGTGGTAACTTGAGTTTTGGAAACAGAAAGAAATCAGCAGGAGCCAGATCAGGTGATTACGGTGGTTGTTCGATGTTATTTGTTAACTTTTTGGCCATAAATTCGTCCACAATAATAGCCTTGTGAGCTGGTGCGTTATTGTGGTGCAGAGTCCACGAGTTGTCGTTCCACAAATCCGGACTTTTTCGCCGTATTTGTTCTCTCAAACGCCGCATAACGCTCAGATAATAGTCTTATTTACCATCTGACCTTCTGGCAAGAACTCTGCACGACACCGTGATAATCGAAAAAAACTGTCAACATGACCTTCAGTTTTGATCGATTTTGACGTGTCCTTTTAGGTTTCGGTTCAGTTGGAAGGCGCCATTCGGAAGCTTGTAGTCTGGTTTTAGTGTCAAACTCGTAAACCCACCTCTCATCACCAGTTACAATGCATTTCATGAATGTGGGGTCGGAAATGGCTCGTTCTAGCATGTCATCAGCAATCCTTACGCGATTGAGTTTCTGTAGAAAATTCAAGTCTTTTGGAACTTACCGAGCTGCAACACGTGTCATGTCCAAACAATCGCTTAAAATGGTACGAATCGATTCGTGAGACACAGAAAGTTCAGTGGCAATCTCTCTCAGGACTAAATGACGATCTTCAGACACCATTTTCTTCACTTTAGCGATGTTCAGTTCAGTTGAAACAGTTGATGACCTACCAGAGCCAGGCAAATCTACCACCACATCTCGACCACTTTTGAATGCACTGTACCACTCATGTGTAGTGTTTTTGATAAAGTCGATTCACCGTAAACCCTCTGTATCATTTTCATCGATTCGGCATACGAAATACAATTTGGAATGCAAAATTTGACGCTTTGTTCAGTATTTGTATCCATCGTAAAATCGCAAATCACATTTGAGATGAACTAACAAAATGGCGTACTGTAAATAAACTAGATGACAGATGACGATCAAACTCCGCGTGGATATAGAGAAAAGCTTAGCGACAACAATAATTTTGAATCCCCTTTTAAACAGGATTTTTTAAATGACCAATTCCCGGTACTTTCTTGACAGTATGTATATTACACATATGATGTATTATATACAACTCATTATATGGAGTACCATTTGAGACACGGAAATCATATTATTTGCGCAAATTCTGACTAGTCTCATCGCACCCACGCAAGAAACATTAGAACTTGCAGTTGAATTTTCGTTTTTCCTAAACTTAATGGGAAACTATCAGGGCTACTCTTTAACTTTGTTGTTAAGAAGGCAGCTACAGTTATTTGTTAACCTTTGTTAATTATTTACACACATATTAGCCTTCAGGCGTGACCTAATTGACCATCAGCGGAGAGAGAATGACTTAGAACACAAACACATCACAAACATCCATGCCCAAAGCGGGACACAAATCCACGATCTCCTGCACCACGAAACACCAAATCTCGACAGTTTAGCGAGCACCGCCATGAGGATCGGCATTTGTTATCCGTAAAGAACTGATCTCGCTCCTATTTGGTATTCTGTAACCCGTTTGTTACCGAGATGTTTTGTTACCTCGCGGTTTTGTTAACCGTAGTGAGTGACTAGTCGAAATATACTTGTTTCCTTGTAGAGTAGAAAGGAAATAAAGGAGAGCCTAGGGTTAAAGCGATAGTCAAGCAGTGTAAAAGCTGGTTGCTATTTGATTAAAATTCCTTTGTCTGAATATCCAGGAGTTGACATATTGCCGTATGAGAAAAGCATTAAATATTTTAAAACTGAAGGGAAAAAATAAAAAATGGTTAACTACACAAATATAAATTAACATACGATAATATAATGTAAATTGCGCGTTTTAATTATCTCTGTATATTTTTGTGTTGTAGATTTCTGTCTATCTCTTACGGTTTATAAGTTATGCAAAATTCATCAAGAAAGAGGAGGTCTTCCTTCAGTGGCTATTCTCAGAAAATTCAAGATAAACATTTTATTTGTCATGTATCTAAATATCTTTAATGTACTATACTTTCATCAAAAACGTTACAGCAATTATTGAGAAAATCAAAATATTCGAAACATTTTCTACGTAAAGGGTAATTCGGGGTGGGGGATTTTCTTGAAATAACTGTCGATATCAAAGATCTATAGACAATCCCCAATATTTTCATTATCTTAATTACAAGTTTAGGTAAGTGGTTTACTTTATTTTCGTGTATTTATTTCATAAACTTAGCTTCAAGAACTAAGCAGTAAGATATGACAAAAGGCATCCTCTATTGTATTTAGAAACCTTGGGAATTCGTAAGATTTCTTTATTTTATGTGCGTTCATCAGAGGTACGAGTGCGAACATATTCTCCAAGCAGGATATTTTTCTTTGTACTCATATCACATGGCTTGAATGCAATAAAGTCATGTCATCTGGTGACGCCGAGTATAACTTTTGGTGGTAATGGAGAGTCAATTAGCATTAAGGAGGATATCTGGCCCCGTGACCTATTTAAAGAACCACAAATCCAGAATTTGCTGTGTTTGTCCTGTCGTCTAGAGGCGTAATCCACGCCACTCAGCGTAATAACTCCGCGCTCAAATTACAAAGTGCGAGATATGTGCTGTAAGTTCACAGTGCTGAAATATAACGAGTGTAATCAGTAATTACCTACATGTATTCATAGTGTTTCTCCGAGTTTACACATGTTAAGAGAAATGTGTATAACAATTGTTTGTCAAAATGACTTCACATGATGTTTCATTGCAGAATAAACATCAGACTGAATAAGGATCCTGTTCCTGTTCTTAATTCATCACCCAGTATACCAGCACACTTTCCTGTTTCCACCATTCAATCAATTGCTGTACCGAACATTGAATACAGAGACAGTTACACCCAGGCAGAGAGAGAATCTACTTCTACAAAACAGGTGAATACTGAACAGGTCCTGCATCAAGTATGGTGGACTCATCTTAATCAATTGCTGTACCGAACATTGAACGCAGAGACAGCTACACCCAGGCAGAGAGGGAATCTACTTCTACAAAACAGGTGAATACTGAACAGATCCTGCATCAAGTATGGTGGACTCATCTTAATCAATTGCTGTACCGAACATTGAACGCAGAGACAGCTACACCCAGGCAGAGAGAGAATCTACTTCTACAAAACAGGTGAATACTGAACAGGTCCTGCATCAAGTATGGTGGACTCATCTTAAACAATTGCTGTACCGAACATTGAACGCAGAGACAGCTACACCCAGGCAGAGAGGGAATCTACTTCTACAAAACAGGTGAATACTGAACAGGTCCTGCATCAAGTATGGTGGACTCATCTTAATCAATTGCTGTACCGAACATTGAACGCAGAGACAGCTACACCCAGGCAGAGAGGGAATCTACTTCTACAAAACAGGTGAATACTGAACAGGTCCTGCATCAAGTATGGTGGACTCATCTTAATCAATTGCTGTACCGAACATTGAACGCAGAGACAGCTACACCCAGGCAGAGAGGGAATCTTCTTCTACAAAACAGGTGAATACTGAACAGGTCCTGCATCAAGTATGGTGGACTCATCTTAATCAATTGCTGTACCGAACATTGAACGCAGAGACAGCTACACCCAGGCAGAGAGGGAATCTACTTCTACAAAACAGGTGAATACTGAACAGGTCCTGCATCAAGTATGGTGGACTCATCTTAATCAATTGCTGTACCGAACATTGAACGCAGAGACAGCTACACCCAGGCAGAGAGGGAATCTACTTCTACAAAACAGGTGAATACTGAACAGGTCCTGCATCAAGTATGGTGGACTCATCTTAATCAATTGCTGTACCGAACATTGAACACAGAGACAGCTACACCCAGGCAGAGAGGGAATCTACTTCTACAAAACAGGTGAATACTGAACAGGTCCTGCATCAAGTATGGTGGACTCATCTTAATCAATTGCTGTACCGAACATTGAACGCAGAGACAGCTACACCCAGGCAGAGAGGGAATCTACTTCTACAAAACAGGTGAATACTGAACAGGTCCTGCATCAAGTATGGTGGACTCATCTTAATCAATTGCTGTACCGAACATTGAACGCAGAGACAGCTACACCCAGGCAGAGAGGGAATCTACTTCTACAAAACAGGTGAATACTGAACAGGTCCTGCATCAAGTATGGTGGACTCATCTTAATCAATTGCTGTACCGAACATTGAACACAGAGACAGCTACACCCAGGCAGAGAGGGAATCTACTTCTACAAAACAGGTGAATACTGAACAGGTCCTGCATCAAGTATGGTGGACTCATCTTAATCAATTGCTGTACCGAACATTGAACGCAGAGACAGCTACACCCAGGCAGAGAGGGAATCTACTTCTACTGAACAGGTCCTGCATCAAGTATGG
The DNA here is from genome assembly GCA_030762935.1 of Hymenopus coronatus. Lineage (NCBI taxonomy): Eukaryota > Metazoa > Arthropoda > Insecta > Mantodea > Hymenopodidae > Hymenopus > Hymenopus coronatus. Next base: position 115,380,587 of record CM060888.1, on the reverse strand, counting down.
TGGACTCATCTTAACTCCTATATACTGTCGGTAATCACTTAACTGACACTTCCAAGAAAGTATATAGAGAATGTCACACCCACACGTCACTAATAAACACAAATTAGCGACAACAAAGTGGACAGAATAATCACACACGACGCGACAACTTGAATACCAGGTTTAGTATTTAACGGACTTGTGGTTAGTGTGCTATGTAGTCCACAGAAACACACATGGACATTTTCCTAAAAATATGTTTTTATTCAGGGGGTCTCAAAACATATATTTCTGGTGAAATCTCAGTATTGAATTTTTTATTGCAATACAATACGTCCTCCATGCACCGTTACATAGTATGTGTAGAGAAAGTAAAAAGAAATAATAATAAAACAAAAGAAAGTAGGAGTCGTCAAGGATTATGGGCACTCAAACCAGAGTTTATGGATTCGCTTCCTAGCTGATTACGATAAGCTTTACATAACGTGACGGGACGTAACGTATAGTTAAGAAATGTTATTAAACTAAATTCCTACATATTTGCATGCACTTTAACAACGTTACAGGAATTACTCTTGATTGGCAATTTTTATTACATTAAGCTCGCCATAATCCCAACATAATGCTTCCCTAAGGACATAGAAGGACTCCTTTGGCTATTTTGTTAAAAAAATGATTTTGGTGCAAAAAATGCACCATACTTTAAACTATATATTTACAATGTTTGACTCTCCTTGATTAAATGTAATATATACTTTGGACGCCATTTTAAAGCGTTGCACTGTTAAATGACTCTCTATGCCAAACTGTAAAGCTATTTTCTCAGATTCAAAATTGTTGTTACTTAAAAATCTATTTTCCCACAAAAATACAGCTAGAGCTATAAATTGTTTCCCCAAAGCACTGCAAAATGTGAATAATGAAATGTTTGTTTGAAATTGTGATAATGATTATGGGTTAGTTTCAAAAAATAATAAGCGATTATGCCTTCTTTTTAGTTTTTTTCCTTTTCTACAAACTCTGTAGAAACATTTACAATAGACCATTTTTACATAGGCATTAAGAAGTGTATTTAATATCTGTAGTAGAAAATAGATTTCGATGTTAAGCAACATATTGAACGAAGCATGGTATAAATGCTTCTTTTGTTACCGGTAATGTCTGTACAAACAAAGTTCTAGCTTTAATACTTTGGAAAATCACTTTTATCACTTTAGTGTCCCCGTAATAAGATCATATCCTAGTTTGCATTCGTTTGGAGATGCTGCTTGATACTGATAAGTATGTGTGTTATATTACAGGACAGTGGGATGTCTTCATTTCGCTGAAGGCGCTATTTTGTGTTCGGCGCATAAACTCATTTCACTGGAAGTAATTCTGTTTTCATCGCACTTTTGCAAGGTCCAAGCTTCGTTGCCTTCGTTACATGGGTTAGTAACGTGCATTTCATAATCTCTTCTACCAAAATCTGATCCTCATCTTCCCGTGCTAATACCGTTTTTGCTAAGAGGCTGGAATCAGCTTATGGTGGAATAAGCATTGCATCTTACACTGAGGAAATGCAGTATATATACACTGTTGGTTCAGAGAGGTAACAACTCCATTATCTTAATTATCTCCTCCTTGCTGGCAATTAGTTGGACGGTTCCGAAGCGTACTTAGTTACGAACACACAGAGTGGTCAGCGGTTTAAATAGATGGGAGTGGGGAGAGGTTTTTAGAGTAAACATGCTCACGTTGAGGTATAAAGTAACTCCAAAGTAAATCATTGCATGTATTAACATTAAATACATTGCTCTAATTCATAAAATAACACAATAAAATAATGATTTCATAATATGATCAGTAAATAAAAACGCCTCTAATTTACATATAAAAGTGTAAAAATTGATACAGAAAATCCAGAATAATACACGTGCAGAGATTTGAAAAGACAATCAACATAAATCAACTAAGCTCCCTCAGAATTTATTGCAGTGAATTGCAGGATACTTCTTTACTGTATCGAAAGAAAAGGCTCTCCTCCTATCACTCAAAATATGTTTGAATCATCCACAGGATTGTTCAGTGTCGAACACTACCTTTTCATATTTTCGACATTATTAATCTGCGCTCTCTTTCAGAGAGCGCAGATTAATAGCTTATCTACTAGCAGGAATTAAACTAGGTCATGCAGTAAGCATGTAAAAAATGTTTTGAAACAGGCTGTAGAGACCACGAAAATGGCAGAACAATGTGTCATTTTGAATTGCATAGCGCGGCGGCAAGAAAAAGATGTGTGTATACACGTTTAAAGTAGCAATGCATATAATTTTCAGTTTATTTATATAACATATATTTATTGTACAAAAAAGACAGCATTAATTTTTCTGTATTATACAAAAGAGAAACTATAAGGTTAATAAGAAAGGATTGCTACCACTGTGTCAATTTGTGCGTAACGTCCTTGTGTTGATTAATTTGACATAAGTCGAAAACTATACAATATATTTGAAATACTATTATAGATCCTTAAAGTCTGTTAAAATTTACTATTTGGTACACTGCATGTGTAAGATTAGAAGTAACAGCTGTGCTCGTTAATCCCCCGCACTTTTTAGTGTTATAATAAAATGCAAACTAAAATAGTTTACGAGTTCTTTTATGTATTAATTTGCTGAGTACAACAATAATAAAAATAATAATAATGTCAACAACACTATTTAGTATTTAATGCAATAGGTGTAGTCAGCTAAATAAAATGTTAACTACATCAAATCATAATCAAAGTTTTCTTGTATCAAATAAAATTCATACAAAATTCTTAGGCTTTCACGGCCGGTGTTAATACTGGCTGGAGTATAATCCGGACTTATGGGCCGTGGTCTACTGGGCTCCTCCTTCTTCTTCCCAGACGTTTCGTCTGCGACTACGGCAGACATCTTCGGTGGCAGTGGCGAGGTCGAAGTGCTCTAGTGGACGTTTCAACTGCGACTGCCAAAATTTACAATATATTCTTGAAAAGATTGTAATATTTAACGTCCTTTAGATGATGAGATAATTATTGTAAAACTCAATTATCGCATTACATGACCATGCATATTTCTTTATAATCTAAATTTTGACACAGAAAATTTATTACAGTTTCCAGTTTACAAGGGTGTGTATCTGTAACAAACTGACATGAAAGATATACATGCTAACACAGAGGTAACAGTGTCAACATTTTGAATATACGTTATTTGCTAAAATAAATAACTCACAGTGTTGGTATGAATCACAGTCCTTTAATGTTTAATCAAAGTATAGGTTTTACGCCGTTTGTTTTCGCTACCCGCTTTTCCAAAAATATAACTCTGTTTTGCAGTTCTTGGATGGTAATCCCAAGTGTTTTCTTCTGACTGGTAGCTCTCACGGATACTGTCTCTTCAAAAGTGGTTGCTATTGTATTTCAATACAAGCATTTTGCATTTTGAGAAAATATAGTTAATGTCATCTCATAATACTTTCCTTCACTGTATAGATATGATTAACATAGAAATATATGGCATTACTGTATGAATTTAACATGATAATATTTAAATGTGTGTTGTATCCATAATCAATCATATTGATTTTACGTAAATAAATTCCTATTTGTGCATTTCTACATTTTATGTTAATAAAGTCACTTTTAATGAGAAGTTGTCTATAAAGGAATTAAGATTTTTACATATAGATAAGTAATATTTAAATAGATAATATTATGTCAAATTAAAATTTAAAAATATTTGAAATAATTATAGTTCTTAATTAATTTTGTCCTTTTTAAAAAGCTAATTTATGCTAAAAAGAGAGCTCCTCGATTAATGATTAAAACTGTGACACTGTCACGATTTTACAATCACATACGCTCAGAATTGAATATGACTGCTTATGGTTAGGTTTTATTTAATACAGATTCCATTTTAAGACCTAATTAGAGCTCTACCTATTCTGGAAAATTAATGAAATAACCATTTCATAATTCTTTTAAATTAGGAAGCCAAAATGAAATTCCTGTGAGCTTAGTCCATTACTTTAAAGAAATTCTGTAAATGTCTATGAATAATAAAGACGCATATATTTAATCTCCAGGCTTACTTACGTATATTTAGTAAATGTATCTTTGGATTGTAATTCTATCTGGTGAATTAGACACATTAAAAATTGTTGGTATAACTTTAGGCTTGAGCTTCCTTTACCCATTGGCAAGGTTAAGCTCAAACTGGCTTTCCTCGAACTGTGCCTGTGAAAACTTATGTTTAAATTTATTTTATTGTGCTAGATACTTTTAATACTTTATAAAGTCAACTTAGGTTGACTTGATGTTGGAAATACAAGACAATTGTTATAGAAGAAATTCGATCTCTCGAACTGTTGTAGCAGCAAATTTTTACCAAGCTATAATCACTGACACCTTGTTTTCAAAGCTTAAATTAAGTATCATGTATTATAGCTTTTACGTGCTGGTATAAAATGGTTCCGCCCCCCCCCAAAGACTATCAAATAACACAGTAGAGATATTTTTCTCCAGAAAATTAATTCCTTGTCTGACTTACTTTACAAAGGTAATCATTTGTTGTCGGTATCTAATCTTTGCGCTCAGAATTAATCAGAAATTTCTTTCTTCTTTCGAGGTCAGCAGGAACGCGATAAAACTTATAGAACCTTCGCCTAATGATGTTTGCACAATTTAGAGCCGCACAAAAAACTGCGAGGGTCGGCTGATAAGTCCCGGGCCTCTCAATGAAAACAGCATTTAAAAAATTCTTTTTTTTTTCTTTTGCTTTATTTCTCAACATAATCTCCAGAAATGCTAATACATTTGTCATATCGGTGTTCTAATTTAATTAAACGATCTCTGTAGCGCGATTTATCAAGGTTCTCAAAATATCTGTTTACCGCATCAATGACCTCGCTGCTGTGAAATCTTCGTCCTCCAAGAAATGCTTTGAAATTTGCGAACAGGTGGTAGTCACTGGCGAATAGTGTGGATGTTCAAGCAATTCCAACTTTAATTAGCACATTTTTCCCATTGAAATGACAATGGGCTGGAGCATTGTCGTGATGAAAAAGAATTTTTTTTTATTTGCCAAATGAGGTATTTTTCTTTTCATCTCATCACTTAACCATTGCAGTAAGCTTGCGTAGTAATCACCAGTCAACAGTAGTCACCTTTTCCAATTAATGAATAAAAATAATTTCCTGTGCATCCCAGAAAACACCCGCCATAACCTTGTTAGCTGACAAAATTGACTGTCACCTATGAAATATGTTCATATCAGAAATATAAATAATAATAATAATAATAATAATAATAATAATAATGTAAGAAATAGGACAATTATTCTGCTACTTATGAACCTATAATAGATATATTATGAAAATGTTTGATAACCCACAATGATGATCTTCCTAAACAAAATGTGTTAACAAACTACCGCCCTAAATAACGGTTCATACACGGCTTGTGTGAAAAAACAATTAATCCAATACCAATTGACCATAATATTTGGCTGTATTAAGAATCCTGGGACTTAAAGTACTTACAACATTGTATGTTGCCATTGGGGTTGCCATCTTGAAATAATTTGAGATCACCTTGTGGTTTACCGGGAAGCATGCGAATCAGTTAAAAAATGCAATACTATGCCGGCTGTTGCCACGGTAGCTCAGTGGTAGAGCAACCAGTTAGAGACTGGAAGATCCGTGGTTCAAATCCCGGCTATTTTTTAGTCTGACTCTACCCATCCAACTCCTATCCTACATACGGCTGGTGTCGAAAAAACAATTAATTCAACGGTTCATAGCTTTTTAGCAGTATACGATTCTCAAGACCAAAGTCATTATCTCTCTCTCACTCTCTATCTCTATCTCTATTTCTATCTCTCCCTCTCTCTATCTCTCTACTTGACTCAATAAGCAACCAACTGGGCGCCTGTCTTACGGTTTACCTGTTATGCAAAAATCATCCAAAATAAGAGTACTTCAGAGGCTTTATCAGAAAACATGCATTACATTTGCCCTGAAAAAACTTCAACCACGTGGTATTTTAAATAAAACCGTTCGAAACATTTTTTTACAATATTAAAGCTTTCTAAAACTCCACCATGGACGATACTACACATAAGCACAGTACCAAGTTTGTTATTTAGCCGATATTTTGCTTTTAGTTACTCTGGCCATAGACAAAAAGACACGTGACCCTTGATATAAAACTTGGATGTGTTACATTCATATAACTTTCTCTACCTTTTCTGTAACAAACTGTTCTTACAAAAGCTTGTACATCTATCTACTCTATACCAAACAAGATGAATATTAACAGAAATCGCTTTATTGCGTATTTTCTTATACGTTCACGGTGAATACACTAGGCTTCAAATTTTTAGAGATTGTCTCTTAGTGATGGTCTATTTGCATGATTAAGATAAAAAATAATAGTGAATTACGCCTTCTAATTTGAGAAAAGTATAAATAATAACTCGGAAATTGTCAACTGCATAAAAAAATACTTCATATAAATTGTATATTTTAACTATTTTTGAGTAAGATTTTGTCAATTACTTGTGGTTATCAGTTATGCAAATGTTATCCAAAATGAAGGTGACTTCAGATGATATTCCCAGAACATTGAAGATATAGTTTTATTTTTCTTGTAAATTTATTAAATATTTGACTTTTTAACCAGAATCCTTGTGGATAGTTTTGAGAAAATGGAATGATTTGAAAATATTCCATGTAAGTAGTAGTATTGGAGTAGGGGGATTCTTGGAAGATACTGATATCGATTTGATTTTTGTTTGTTTTGAGACATTCGGGGAGTTTCAAAATCTGCCTCAAAATGTGTTCTTCGATGAAATCTCCGTATAGAATTTTTGGAAAAAATACATTTTTTCCCTACTTAATTTATGTAGTAGAAAAATTGAAAGAATGAATATCAACACAAAATAATTTTATGAACAGGCTTCGCGTGCTGTTATAACAACATATTCCTTGAAACTTGGATTGTACTTTCGTGAAAAACATCATGCTAATAACGTACCCCATACAAAGCTCTCCGAACTTTGTAATCGGGTGCATAATCGTACATAAACAAACTTTATGTGAAGCATCGTTTCAGTTCAAAGCAATTCTAGAAGGACACCTAGTCAGAGAAACAGCAGAAATCGTGGAAGTGCCTGGATCCTAGCAAGGATAGAACATGAAATACAAAATAAATTTATTAATATACCAATTCCTATTAAATATTCAAATACCCGTAATAACCTATAACCACCTAATTTAAATAAAACTCCTGCTAAAATTTCGCTTCTAATCTTAGTGAAGTGATAGGTACATAGTAAAATAATGTCTTCACATTGTTAGATTAAGGGTAAACTAAATGTCGGAAATTGACCAACCCCCTGAAACACATTTATTTTTTTTGTGCGGTCTTTCATATTGGTGTTTCCTATTTTATATGCATTATATCATATTGTAATCATAATTCCTATGCTTTAGATACACTTTTATAAACGGTATCGTAATTTCACGTAATTAACGCATTTGTATTGTAAAACCCGAAATACTTCACATAAAAATCAAAACTCCCACACTATGAAATAGAAAGGTAAACTCAAGCCCTTGTTTTAGGTGATTTTTCTCTAAAATTGTTAATTAAATAACTTATGTTTGGCAAAAATTCTTTATAAATAGGTATATATGTGATAGTTTCTTCCATTTTTACTTTGAACAGCTTTTTCTGTGATGACTCTTTCTGACGAAGAAAATGGAAGTCAGTCAAATTAAATGTTGTGGATCTACTTTGTTGTTAATAACATGGTTGGTTATTTTTAAAGTAATTTTTACTTTTAACCAAAACATGGTACAATTATAGATTAACTTATTGTATAAAATCAGATGGGTGAACTTAGAAAACATGCATTTTCATTCTGTATAAAATTTAATCTGAAGTCTTAAATAGTTTAAGCCAAAGGTCATAAAATTAGCAAATTTAACCTTGCCAGAATGCGGCTTTAATCTCGCCTTGCCACTGTTTTGTTTTTCTTCTTTTTGAGTTTGTTTCTAGTTTTAGTTGAAATATGTCTTATAATGGTTATTTTTGTTTGAAATTAATTAAGTTTTACATAGGCAATTTTCGTCTTCTTCTTCTTCTTCTTCTTCTTCTTCAGAATCAACTGATTTAATGGTATAAATATATTTTATAATAAAACTAAATGTCGCAGGCAATTGTTTTCTTATTTTAAAACTGTTAAAGGATCAATTTGCAGACATTCTGCTTGCAGAAAACTTTACTGTACTGCTAGAAATGGAAAAGTACTAATTGAAATAAAAGTGAATTCACACTATCTTAATTTTGATAATAATTAAATTATTTAATCAGAGTAGTGTAAAGTTACTCACATTTACTCACGACTAAAATCTAGCACCTACAATTATCAAACTAACTATCCCGTTTAATTTCTTCGTGTTTCATTCTAGTTTGGAATAAACTGCATGTCAAGAAATAAATTAACATTTTACTTCATTATTTCCTGTCTGTGCTTCTAATTTATAAACTTCAGTAAAAATTAATAATACAGAAAAGGTAATTAGTCATCCCACGACATTAAAATAAATAAACGTACATGGCCCATTTGGTAAGTCCCGGGTTCAAATCCCGTGGGCAGACCACACTAACCATGAGCATGTTTTTTATCATGTCTAAAATAATATAAAAAGAAAACAGATGGTAATAGGGAATGTTCAGATGATAGATAATCCAAGCAGGTACTGGACGGCACTCAAAAATAAACCTGTTATGTTTTGAACTCTTAAACATTGTCCTAAAAGAGAACCAAAATTTCATCATGATGAAATGTTTGAAGGTGTTGGTAGATCTGGTGTATCGGAGGATTTACCTAGGAAGAAAAGAAAACAGATTAAACTTAAAGTTAACATTTTCGTTTAATGTCATCTGTGTTGCTCATGTAGAACGAGAGATACAGTTGCCTAACACTAAGGTTTCTGTGGACATATGACAAAGCAAGATGGTATCAGAACTAGAAGACTAACAGTTCCTCACGAAGTATTACCTAGGACATCCGTCGATATGGCAAGTAGTTAAAGTGATATAAATTAGAAAAGGAGAGGGGAATCTGAATTAAAAGCGTTAATCAGGACTGGAAATCGATGCTAGATTAACAAAATAATATACTTTTAGAGAAGAAATAACCACGATTGTAATTCAAGTCGCACACATACTTTCCTTTTCTTTGATTTGACTGATATAAAATAAAGCAAGTACAATTAGAACTGTAGAAAAGGCTTCATTTTGCATTGATTCATATAAAGGCAAAGCCGTTACTACTAAGGGATACGTTAAACGGAAGTATAAAAAAAAAAGCACTTAAAACCAGTATCCAACTAAAATGAGCAAATGGAAGTGCGTAGGAAGCACTCAAATTAATAAACATAATTAAAGGTTTGGTAACATGAATCAGTTTAATATCCATAAGCGAGTAATTAATAGACCTTGTTTATCCCCAGTAAAATTTGAAGTCGAGGTCTCCTACATTCCCTTTAGTTAAAATATTTAGAAGCAGTCTCTAAGCTGGTAACTGCCTGCTTTGCTGAAGTTATCCTCTTTTATGAACTCGCGGTGCTATTCTTATATTATTTTGGGAGCACTGAAAAAAATATCTGTTCCATTCACATGACTTTCTCTACCTGTTCTGCAAACAAACTTCCTACAAAAATGATTCTTCTTTCTACACTATGCTAATTAAGATACTTAGTTCCTTATAAGTAGAAGGGAACAAAGGGGATGCACTATGCTAAAGGATTAATCAAATGTTTTAAAAGCTGTCGCTATTCGTTTTTTGAATGCCCGGAGTAAAACAAAAGAAAGGCGGACGACTTCCTAAGTACGTATAAATATTTTAAAATTGAAGCCAACAAAGAATAACTCGAAAATGTTTAGTTATACAACAAAAATTTAAAGGGCCTAAATTGTGTGTTCTGATGAGATCTAAAAATTTTGGTTGAGTAAATTATTTCTATTTTTTACGATTTATAAGCTATGCAAAAGGCATTCAGGATGATGAAGATTTCAGAGGCTATTCCTAGGAAATTCTAGACGTAAATTGTATTTGCCATGCAAATATCTTTAATATAAATCATTTTAATAAAAATTATTAGCACAGTTTTTTAAAAAATCAAAAATTTTCGAAAAATTTTCCATCTAAAGACCAATTTGAGGTAGGGGAATTTTCTTGAAAATCGTGTTGTGTCCTTGGGAGATACTAAACTTACATACCAAGTTTGGTATATAACGGATTTTTTGTTTTTGAGTCCTGCTGTACGGAGATATACACACACAGTGACCTTTTTCTTAAAATATTTTTTTTATTCAGGGCATCTCAAAACATATATTTTGGGTTGGAATCTCGGTATCGGATTTTTGGGTGGATATACAATACCTTTTCTACCTATTATATACATGTATACATTCGCGAGAGAAAATAAAAAGCTGGGTTCCACTAGCATGGCTTTCTCTAGCTGTTCCATAAAACAACTTATCCTACGAAGATTCTTGTTTTATCTGCATCGTGCTAATCACGATAAACATTACCAGAAATAGCCTTATTACATGATGCTTTGTAAGTAGTTTGCTAGGAGCAAACAAAAGAGAGATGACAAAAAATGCATATTACATAAATTGTGTGTTTTGTGTAGTAACCTTTTGTCTATCTCTTACGGTTTACCAGCTATATAAAAGAAACCAGAATTAAGAGGTCTGAGGCTATTCCCAAAAAATTCAAGAAAATGCCATGAAAATGTCTTAAATATATGTCATTTTAAACAAAATCGTTTCAGCCATTTTTGAGAAAATCAAAATTTTCGGAAAATGTTTCAAGGAAAGGGTAGTTTGGGGTAGGGGTATTTTCTTGTAAATCTTCGTCGAATTCTTGGAAGATTCTAAACTTTTATATACATACCAAGTTTGATATTTAACCGACTTATCGGTTTTGAGCTATGCTACACAGACAGACCCATACACGGACATGTTTCTAAAGTGCTTTTTGTTATTCAGGGGATCCCAAAGCATGTATTTCCAGTGAAATCTCGGTATGAAATTTCTGGGTGAAATACAACACTTTCTCTATCCATGTATATTGTACATACGGGCTAGAGAAAGTAAAAATACGAGCCTACCACATACATTGGAGAAACCCAGTGAAAAAATTACAATAGAAATTATGTCTATTAACACTGCCGAGTGTGCACGAAAGGTTCATAAAAAGTTATGGATTTATGTCAGAGAAATTTGATGACTCATACAAATGGACATCGAGCACAAAGTACCATATACAATATGGGTGAAGTTTTTGACTGCCAAAATATTCTTAAAGACCATACCAGCGCGCTTTAGCAGCGGTGAAGCGAGAAATTGCAGCCAATGGTTTAAGGGAGTAATTACCGAGCGAGCTGCACCATATAAGATTGGCGTTCCGGACGCCCGCGTTCGATTCCCATTGCAAACCTTCCCCTGGGTATTCAGCGAATGTTAGGGTAGTTCCTCTTTTACGATAAATTACATGTCCATCATTTCCTTTAATCTGTTTGAATGTTATAGGGCCAGGCAACGGCGATTGGTGCGTTGTGGCGGGATGGTGTTGCGTAAAGATATCTTGTTGCTTGAATGGTCGACTGATGCCTCTTTCTGGGCCTCCCGCTCGCAGCAGGGCTGAATTGGTGAAAAGAAAAATACTCGTTAATCCTCCTACGTGAAAAGAAACATAAATCTAAAGCTCATATTGATGCGGTTCTAAAAATAATTTTTGAGCCATATATTGCCCATTTACATCTTAATTATTTATTTATATAGTTTAAATAAAGTCTTACATTTTCATTGTAAAATAAAAATTAAAAAAGATATTTTTATAAATAAATATATATATTTATATAAATAAGATGTAAATGGACAATATATGCCTCAAAATTATTTTTAGATCCCAACAATATGAGGTTTAGGTTTTATTTTTGTTTTCACGGTAGGAGGATTTACGGTATAATTTTAGCTATCTTTGCAAGTGTTAGGGACGCATACTTGCTAATGTGCATTTTCTTTCGCATCTGGTCGCATTTTGGGTCCTATTCTTCATCCCTTCCTCCGTAGGACAAAATAAGTCACAAAATGCATACAATGGCTTACATATGATGGTGAGCTCTAATGGTTGGAGGCCCCTCTTGTTTGACAAATCCTTATCCAAAAGGAAGAACCTGAAATATTTAAGTCGCGAACACTTCAGTTTTTACTTTCTCTACACATACTATATACATAGTACGATACCGAAATTTCACCGGAAATACATGCATTTTTGGAAAAAGGTCCATGTGTAGCTGTGGTAAGCATAGCTCAAAAACGAAAAGACTGTTCAATACAAACTTGGTACTTAAGTTTGGTATCTCCCAAATATGCGACATGAAGATTTTCAATAAACCACCCCACCCCAAACTGCACTTTACGTGGAAAAAAATTCGAAATTTTTGATTTTCTCAAAAATGGTTCCAACGATTTTGATTAAAATCTCTTATATTTAACACATTTATATACCAAATTAAACGATATCTTGAATTTTCTGGGAATAGCCTCTAAAGAACTCTTTATTCTGGGTTATTTTTGTTAAATTTTCCATAACGTGTAAACCGTAAATAATAGACAAAACTTAGTAAACAAAACATTAAGATCACCATAAACACACAATTTATATCATATATATGATATATACCCTGTATATATGATATATATTGTATATATATTCCTGGATTTGATCGTTATTGAGATATTCCTTGTTTTTGGTTTCAGCTTTGAAAAACTTATACTTTTCTCATACAGGAATTTGTCAACTCCTGTCCATATAAACAAAGGAGCTTCAGTCACATAGCAACCAGCTTTTGACTATCACTTATTTCGCTCCTACTTACAAGGAAGCAAGATTTAAGACTATTTCTGCTATTTTTTCTGGATTAGTGTGAAGTAAATAGAAGCATAAGCTTGTTAACAAAATTTGTTGCAGAGATGTAGAGAAAGTCATGTAATGGATCACATCAGATTTTTGGTATACTATTTCAAATGTCAAAAGTGAATCACAAGTTTGGTTTGCTAGCTGACACAGACACCAAATACATTTAAAACAGGCAGCAGTGAAATACATTGATAAATATCAGTTTGTTAATATAGCACACGTATTAGATTATATAACGAAAAGGATGTTCGTGCCGAGTTCTATAGAAATAGGCATTCGTTTAGCCTCTGTCTCTCTCTCGCACATATTTTCGAACCATGCCCGGCCTCCCGGCAAAGCTTAATTACACATCCGGCAAAGTATAGGGTGTTTGCAGCGCATTCTACCTTGGCATTAACACTAATAAATAACGCTTTGCATTACGTGAGAATGCTGCTATATCTGCAATGCGCGGTATTTAATTACAAAGCTTGTGTCATACATTACACACAAGTGAAGTAAGAATCTAAACAGCTTAAGCTTGCACATTACAGCCTCCTGTGTTTAACATCTGGCCAAACCAGAGCTAAGAACATTGGTCTTTGTCACGTTCTCGCTGTTGATATCCTCATTATCTTGGCAGCGAGCTTTAAAACCTACAATAAGGGATTATTCTAGTATTGCGATTGAGGAAATTTCACAATTCCATTAAAAGGTGGACCTCGAAATTTTAGAGAATATATTTTTCAAAATTATCTTAAACGTAAGCATATAAAAGTATTTGGGTATAATAATATGGAAGATAGCTTCTTAATTTTATTATAGCTACAAAACACATCTCAACTTGTAATAAAACGACATGAGATATATACATTTGGAAAAATCTAAACTCCTTAAAGCACATAGTTTATGCCAATATCTTTTTGGTATAACCATCACCTAAAACAGTGAACAATTTTAAGATTTGTAGTATCATGATGGGTATAACAATGGTGATAAACTTTTATCGTGTTCAAGAACGGAGTAAAACATTAATCGTAAGACGTAAAACATCAATGTCCAAATATGTCAGCAAAAGAAGTCTGAGGCGCGAGATGTCCTTTTTAATTCTAAAACTAATAGGAAAGTATCTATACAGAGCGTCAAGGTCCTGATTTATATCATTTAGTAAGAGAGACATTGATGCAACAAACTCCAGTGGAGTAAAGAAATTATATTTGTAACGGCAGTGAACGTCGGGGGATGACTTCCAACCTCGACTTCTGTCGTACTGCAGTGGTTTGACGCGCGCAGATCTTATGTCGCGTCCATGCGTTTCGAACTTCATTTCCTTAAGTTTTCCATTAAACACTTCTCCATGATGGCGTTCACTTCCTTTGCGCTGTCGTCGACCTTTCCTTCCAGTGCGTTAAGGCATTAAGAGCATTAAGGCCTTTGGTCATGATCTTCCACCCTTCCAACGAGCTCCTTTACGTCTTTCTCCACTCCGGCCAGTTGTTCCTTTATTTTGGTCATGCCTCCGTCATCATCTTAGACATCTCCGTCTTCATTTCTTCCTTTACATCCTAATTTCTCTCTTCTCATCTGGCTTCAACTTTTCTATCTCAGACTCTATCATTTCTCATTGACGAATTGACTGTCGTTATTTTATTCCAGAATTTACATTCTGTATTTCACAGCTTGTTTCTTCCATTCAAGACTCCATTTGCACCTCAATTTACTCAATCCCGGATTCCATTTTCACCATCTTCTTCTCCATCTTGAACAATAATGTCGTAAGCATTTCCTCCATATAATTTTTTATTCCACTTCTGGCGCCAATGTAACAAATGAAAACACCAGTTCTGCTAAACAAACTTTATTGGCTACAACGCAACAATTTACATTTGGATAACTACCGTCTCACACCGTGTACACAACACAATTTTATTGTTCAATTAATTATTGTATTCACACTTTTTATTTTTACTTCCTTACTCGGTTGACTGAGTTTTCAGAATTCCGAATTCGGTACTCGCTGGCCCCAGAGAAGTGACATAGTGGCCTTTGTTTGTCCGGCTGTTTTGTTCGTAACGCGCTATTTTTAAAGAATGGGCGACTGGGACAAGTGCAGTTAGCGACGGCTCGCGATAGGTGCGCCGCGGACACTACTCGTCCCAATGTTGTTGCTGCTGTTGGTCAGAAAGTCGCCAAATTGATTGGGAGGTGCTCCAGCATCCACCATACAGTCCGGATCTTGCAACGTCGGATTTTCAATTGTTTGGTCCCATGAAGAAATTCCTTTGCGACAGATGCGGAAGTGAAATCAGCAGTCCGCAGATGGGTATATTCGGTTATATTCCAGGAAAACGGATTTCTACGAACAGGACTTATTGAAACTGATATCACAGTGGGACAAGTAGTTAAGAAAGTTGGCTACTTGTAGGTAAAAAGTGTAAGTTCATCTGCGATTTAGTTATTTGTGTTACTTTTGATGCCCTCACTATATATCCACATATACTCCTTTTTCTGTCCACCTTACCATTATCTATCGCGGAAAATGTGTACCTAGAAATTACTTCAATTTAGGCAAAATGGACTAGACGGCATGCAAGGTGCACAAACACTCGTGTGAAGAAAAGAAATCGTACATTTTCACACATGTTCTACTGATGGCTTATATAGGAAACCTACTAAACAACCAGTATTTCGGAAACTATATGTTATTTAATATTTGACATAAACCACATATTTTATACAGTTCTACAGTTTTCCTTTAGCACGGTTTGTATCTGGTTCTCAATATTTCAGAGTTATATCAAATTCAATGATAATGCTAGGAATTCATACGTTATTTACAAAAAAGTAAGATATACCTGTATTCGTGGTGTCATTATCTTAAAATACACATCGTTGCAGCCATTTTCAGTAAAGAAGCAAATGTTTTGGCTAAAGGGGTTCATTGAGATGAGAAATATTCCATGAAAATACTAGCTTTCTCTCCTTTGGTCTCACTTCTTCTCTCTTTTTCTCTTAGTCCCTCTTTCTCTCTCTCTCTCTCTCTCTCTGTCTCTCTCTCTCACACACACACACACACACACACACACACACACACACACACACTGGAGCCCACGCGGATCTTTTACCTTTTACTTTGTTTATTTTTATTTACGTAAATATTTTTTTTACTCATGATGTCAATTTTTGGAGATGGTCGGATTTCCATTTTTCAAAAATGAATACAATAGTTTCTCTACATTAAGTAAACGGTAGAAAAAGCAATGAAACAAGCATACATTCATAGCTGTGTAATTTACTTGTAACCGAATGGGATGCTCAGGCGGTTTTGTCTGTGGTCCACATTCGGGCGGTCACGGGTGAGATCGGCCTATCTGATTCATGGTTTTTGCGGGGGTTTCCCCGGATGGTCAAATGTTGGGTAGGTTCATTTCATCCGCCGATTTTTCTGGTCCACTATTTCCTGTTCTCATTACTTCCATTGTTGAAGGACCAGGCGATGATGTTTTGTGTGTTGCGGCTGGCTGGTGATTTGCGCATTGTAAAAGATTATCCTGTATACTGTCTACTCCTCTCGATAAGGACAATAAGTTAGTACTTCACCATGAAGCTGAGGCGGTTGGCTTCAAACATATAACAGCCAGAAATTACGCCTATGAAGTGACTAACGGCTACCAGTTATACGTTCCTGGAGCTACACTCAACAGTTACTACACTTGTTCTAACTAAAGTGGATAGAGTTCACTGCTCTAAGCAGCTTTGGCGGCTGGTGGTGAAGAATCGAACTATACGCTATCCCAGCAGGGTTTATAAGGACGGTTCACAGACATTGTGAGTGAGTTCCGGTTTTTCATCGCACGGCAGACGACATAGTGAATGCATCGAGGGGAACACAAGATCGGTGCTATCTTGTATGAAAGGTAACATTTTGGACATCCTAATTTTGGGGGGAAATTAGTTATTTTGGCCATTCTAAATTCTTTCTTCGACTTTGTTATCGGCTTTGCTCTTTGACATTAGATTTAAATTATTGGTTAAATGAAACGAGGCGACATACACACGTACAAAAGAACTTTATATTGTGATTTCTAATTTCCAATACTAATTGTATTTAAGGAAAGAGATAATAGCCAGACATATGTAAGTTAAATTCTAATAGTTAAGTAAACAACAGAGGAATGGAATTATTTTATCTTCTTTGAAATAGACATTTAGAAATCCTGAATTATTAGGCAACCTCAAACTGTCTCATCTTTCTAGAACACCTAAAAGGCCAAAACCCAGTACAGCTGGCATCGTCGTCAGGAACATTCGGTTGGGACTGCCTTCCTTCAGAACTACCTCAGGACGCTCGAAGTAGGGCCTAGGGCGGCGTCGGAAGCGTTCTAGCTGTAGCCGATAGGGACTCCATCTATGTTTGCGCCCGTCATCATCCGGATGTGGTCGCCTTCGGGCCTCTCCCTTCAACCCTACCTGGGGTCACGTATGTGTCAAAGAGCTAAAGTCCGGTAATCTACCTCAGAGTCCTAGGGGCTCCGTCCGTAATTAATCCCAATCCTAAAGTGTACATTTAGAAGCTTTGCTTATCTTTATTTTTAGTAAAACTCAAACAAATCAATTTATTTAATCTAAAAATCTAATGTGTTACATCTTAGTAACAAAGTATTATTGTTAAAAAACTTATTATTCCATGTACTTCATGATAATCGAGATAAACATGAACAAAAACGGCCCTATCACTTGCTTCCTTGTATGCAGAAAGGAAATTAGGCAAAAGTGATAATCAAATCTTTTAAAAGCTGGTTGCCATGTCGATGAAATCCGTTTCTTTGCATTACCAGAATCTGCCAATTCCGTATGTGAAAATTTTTAAGTTTTTAGAATTGAAGCAAATAACAAGAAATGTCAAAAATGATTAACTCCACGAAAAAAATATATGTGACATAAATTGTGTGTTTTAACGAGATCTACCGTTTCTGTATAGTAAGTTTCTGTCTATCTCTTACGATTTACCCATTATGCAGAATTAAGCAAAATTCATCCAGAACAAACAGGTTTTCGGAACCTATTCCCAGAAAATTCAAGAAATATTTTTTCAGGAAAGATCTTTAATACACGGTATTTAAATCAAAATCGTTAGTACCATTTTTTAAGAAAATCAAAATTTTAGAAATATTTTACATGTAAAGGTAGTTTGGGGTGGGGGGGATTTTTCTCAAAATGTTAATGTCGCATCCCCGGAAGATGCTAAACTTAAATAGCAAATATGTTCGCAAACACCTGGACACACACACACGGACGACGGCTTTTTTATACAGGGGGGTTTAAAACGTGTATTTCCAGTGAAATTTCGACGTCAAATTTTTGGGTGGAATGCAATACCTTCTCTATACACTTTGTACATATTACGTGCAGAGAAACTAAAAATATGATGTGTTACGTAGCCATGACTTCCTCTACCCACTATAATCTTCTTACAATCAAAAAAATATTACTATGCAAATTTACTTTTTTAGCTTCGAGATAAACATTTGCAGATATAGTTCCTACACATTACTTTGAAAGTACAAGAGGAATAGAGCAAACTAATTGGTGTTTTAAATTTACTCACTGTGGCTTAAACTTTCCATATCTTTTTTCCAGACATCGCGAGAAACAACTGAATAGCGACAGCACTTAAACTACGAAATATCATCAGTGTTAACCAATATGAGAGAATATTTCAGAAACGGCAGATGCCAAAAAACTGGTTGCATCTCAAAAACTATGCAAAACTCCTTTTCTATCAAGACATATCTATATATTATTTGTTAGTAAATACGTGTGGTATTTTAACGCAATCGTTGCGGCCAATTTAGAGACGATAAACAGTTTCGAAAAAATATTGCGTGTAAAGGCAGTTTGGGTGGCAAATTTTGTCTAAAGCCTTCGCGTTGCAGATTTTAAGATATTGAACCTAAGTAGCAGGCTTGGTGATTATTGAACTGCTCTTTTTTGACTTTTACTGCTCGCTCAAGCACTTATACAAGAAAATTTTATCTACTTTTTTTGTTTATGGGACTTTAAACATATGTTTTGATGAAATCTCGATATACAGTTTTGGTTCAAATAAAAAAAAAATTCTAGGTATTTATGCCTTTTGTTTTATTTGTTATCTCAATCTTTAGCTAAGCTAAACTCACGAATTCTTTCGATATGGATATAATAAACGCACCAAGTTCTCCTTCCAGTTGAATAAAGTTAATGAAAAAGCTAAAGCCATTCCCGAAAATAAAGGAGATACAGGGAAAGATAATGAACATGTTATTTGATTAATGACGCTGAGTAAAGCTAAGAAAACGAAAGTGTTGCTTTCAGGTCAGATGGGTGAATTAAAACCTTTCACGCCTCTACGTGCATTTGTTTCTGCTTGTTTTGTGGCTTACCGCTTTAACATGTGCTCTTGCGGTATGGTCAGCCGCTGTCAAATATGTACATGGTAGATTGACTGTAATTTATTTCATTGATGAAAAATATCGTGTTTCGCAAGCTTTAGCACAGGCTGCTTCAAAATGTGTTGCACTCCCTGCAAAGACAGAATCGCTATTAAAAGACAATATAGGAACAAATCTGATGTGTTACATAACTTTCTATCTACTTCACGTACATATATCGATATAAACATTTAGAGAAATAAAGAAATGCACTAAGCTAAGGTGATAGTCAAGTATTTGAAGAGTTGGTTACTATGCAATGCATTGAGATTCCGTTTTCTTTGTTTGACCAAGAGAAAGAAAAATGAATAACGATTTTCCATTTGAGAAATGTATAAGTATTTTAAAATGTTAACTAATAACAAATAACAATAGTTGACTCTACAACAAATGTATGTGTTATAAATTGTGTAATTTAAAGAGATCTACAATGTTTGTGCAGTAACGTTTTCTCTACCTATTTTCGTATTCCAGCTATGTAAAGTCATCCAGAATGAATAAGAATTCAGAGGTATTCCCAGGAAATTCAAGATATGCATTTCAAGTAATATATACACTATATCAAAACCATATAGCAATTTAATTATTTTGAGAAGATCAACTTTTTTGAAAAATTTTCAATACAAAGGGTAGTTTGGGGTGAGGGATTTTATTGAAAATATTCGAGCCACATCCTTGGAAAGCGCTGACTTAAATAGCAAGTTTTGTTTTGATCAATTCTGTTCAAAGAGGGACATACACTCAGGCGCACGCGTATTTATCTTCTTCTTAAAAGGTTGTTTTGTTCCGGGACCTCAAAACATGTAATACCTGAAAGATATCAGTATTGATTGTTTAGGTGAATTAAAATATCTTCTCTGTCTACTATAAACTTTGTCTGTACGTGGTAGAGTTATGAGAATATGCAAGGGCGAGAAGACAAGATTACCTACCTATAGTAGATACATCAATAATAATAATAATAATAATAATAATAATATTCATAATAATAATAAAATCTAATGTGTTCCATTCATATGACGTCCTCTAGTTTTTCCATAAACAAATATTTCCTTCAAAACATCAATCTGTTAACTACCTCTTGCTAATCAAGATAAACATAAACTTAGCCTTATTACTAGCTTTCTTGTAAGCAGAAGGGAAATAAGAAAATGCACAGGCTAAAACGAAAGTCTCATCCTTTAAAGGCCGGTCGCTATGTGAAACAATGTTATTTTTCATTGCTTGTCAGGAGTAAACAAACGAGAAACGAGTAGAAAGGTGTCTTCCGTTCGAGAAAAATGGCTTAAAATTGAAATCAATAATCCGGAATATCACGAAAACGGTTAACTCTATAAAAAATGTATATGACATAAATTGCGTGCTATAATGAGATCTACATTTTTTGTGTAGAAAGTTTTTGTATATCTCTTACAGTTTGCCAATTATATAAAAATCATCCAATATGAAGAGGTCTTCAGAGACAATTTCCAGAAAATTTAAAATCATTTCGTATGTCATAAAAATATCTCATACATAAGATATTATAATCAAAATCGTTAGAGACATTCTTGAAAAAATCAAAATTTTTGAAAAATGTTGCATATAAAGGGTATTTGGGGGGGTTTCTTGAAAAGCTTCGTGTCGCATCCTTGGAAGATACTCAATTAAATACCAAATTTGGTATTAAATCCACTTTTCGTTTTTGAACTATGCTGCCCATAGACGTACACACACAGATGCATACCTGACATTTTTCTAAAAATTCTTTTTTTGGGTTCAGGGGGTACCAAAACATGTATTTCCGATGAAATCTCGGTATCGAATGTTTGGATGCATTAAAATACCTTCTCTATACACTATGTAGATAGTACGTGTAGAAAAAGTAAAATTACCTTTTTTGGATGCAGGGGACCCTACAATAAATTTTATTTATAATATGGATTATTATTGAAAATATAATTTAAAGGTAGATTTAATTGTAACTTTATGAAGATTAATAAAATGATTACAGCTCTATAATGTGTACACATCGCCCGTCACTCTCGTTATTAGTGTACTTCCGGTGAAATCTCCGTATCGCATTTTTGGGTGGAATGCAATGCCTCCTCTATTGATCACGTACCTAGTACGTGTAGAGAAAGTAAAAAAAGAACGCAGGTTACAAATGTAAACCGCTAACACAGGGATGTGGTTACGAGCCAACAAAACAGTCGCAAATTGAAACGAGAGCTGAAATTTTATATATAGTGAATCGAAGAAAGTTGATTAAAATACTTTAAGTCTTACAGAGACCACTACCAAACTGACTATTTTTGGCTACCAATGCACATATATGGGTAAAATGTTGAAATTTTAAAAGTTGAGAACCTGGTATCGACACCTTTAATATTTGTTAGAAATTGGTAAAAGATTAGACACAGATAGTGCATAAAAACTTTCCAAAGGATTAATAAGTTTTATGCAAATTGTCCTCAATGTTAAACAGGTATCAGAGTCCTACTGTATTATTTCTGTCGCAAATCGAACACCTCGAGGTGAAAATATATAAAATGTTTTGTTTGGCTACGTTCTAACCTAAACAATAACGAGACGAAATTACGTTGAAGAAATGAAGCGGTTGTTTATGATTATCATTATGTATGCCGCAGATGACATTACATATACATTTGCTTTGCATATCTGCTATATGGAGTTATTTGAAAAGGTTTACATAAACAATTTTAGCAGGTTAATCGCTATGAAGATAACGGTATACCTATTAAGCCTTAATTTTCCGCTAGCGAAGGAATGCTCCATGGTGCTAGTAGGTTTCTTGTTAAAACTATACAACGATATTATACAAAACGAATAATTCTTTATGGGCAAGGCTGCAGATGCTATAAAATAAGCACTGAATGCTTGAATGTGGAGGCAAAACAAGCCAGAAAGGTTTTCTTACTTATATTATTCCCGCTGCATGTAGCATGTGTAATTATAGAGTGCATCACATAAAACCTCAGCTTAAGTGTGGTCGTGAGACACATATAGCGAAAATTATACAGTGCGCTACCGCTCGGTAACCATCTCATTTCCGGATATTAGTTCTGGACAAAACAGCTTTCCTTTTCTATAAACCAATGCTTTTGTGACCCCGATTCGCTTTACTTTTATTTTTCTACCAAAGTAGCTTGTGTATAGATTCCTGCAATAACATGTACGTTTGTAAATTAGTACCAAACAATATCATTACGAAGATATATGAGAAATAAGGTATCTCTTTAACAACACGCTGTAACGTGCATAAAAATCTTCAATTCATATGAATTTCTCTACATCTCTGCAACAAATTATTGTTAAAAAGATTATGCTTCTATTTAATTCATGTTAATCGAGAAAAAAATAGCAGAAATAGTCTTATTACTTGCTTCCTTGTAAGTAGAAGCGAAATAAGGGAGTACCATAGGTTAAAGTGAAAGCCAAAAGCTGGTTGCTATGTGACTGATGTTCCTTTGTTTGTGTGGACAGCAGTTGACAAATTCCTGTATAATAAAAGTGTAAGTGTTTTAAAGGTGAAACCAAAAACAAGGAATATCTCAACAACAAATAACTTAACGAAAAATATGTATGTAATATAAGTTGTGTGTTTTAACGTGCTCTACATTCTTTGTGTGGCAAGTTTTTGTATATCTTACTGTTAAGCAGTTATGTAAACTTCCGTAAAATTCATCCAAAATAAAGTAGTCTCCAGAGGCTATTCCCAGAAAATTCATGATATACATTTATTTGTCAGGTAAATATCTCTAATATACGATATTTTAATCAAGATCGTTAGAGCCATTTTTGAGAAATAAAATTTTTCGGAAAAAGTTCCATGTAAAGAATAGTCTGGGGAGGATTTTTCTGAAATTCTTCGTGTCGCAGAGAGGGAAAATACTAAACTTGAATACCGAGTTTGGTATTTTACGACTTTTCGTTTTTGAGTTGTGTTCATAGACACATGGACACACGGACACACACGGACCTTTTTCAGAAAATGTTATAAAATATATATTTCCGGTGAAATCTTGGTATCGAATTTTTGGGTGGAGTGTAATACTTCCGCTATGCACTATGTACATAGTCGTGTAGAGAAAGTAAATAGGAAATAATTTGAGGAGTTATGAGGATGACACTCTCCCAGTTGTCATAGATATGTAATAGGAGTAGTCAGAAGAAGGAGTCTGGAGTACAACATGACTCTCCATCTTTACTTTCTCTGCACGTACTATGTACATAACTAGAGAGAGGGTATTGTATTGCACCCTCCGGAAAATCATGTTTTGGGACCTCTTTTATGACAAATGTATATGTTGAACTTTTTGGGAATAGCTTTTGAATACTTCTTCATTCTGTATGTCATATATATATATATTTCAGTTAACTATTCCCGAGATATTCCTTGTTAGTAGTTTCAATTTCAAACTATTAATCGTTTCATCTCTCTTTTATTTTTAATCCTGGCCATGCAAAGATTACCGAATTTTAATTTATCACATAGCGACCCGCTTTTAAAATATGGCAATCGGTCTAGCCAAGTGTATTTCCTTATTTCCATTTTATTTACAAGAAATCAAGTAATAAGACCATTTTTTCTAAACCTTATCGCGATTAGCGGTGAAGGTAAAATAATATTGTTTGCAGAACTGGTAGGAAAAGTCATGTGAATGTAACACACCAAATTTGTTTTAAATCTATTTTATTTTACGTCTGTTTAACAATTTGGTTATATCGCGACGGAACCGTTCGGTAAGAGATCTCGCGGATGGTATGTGATGGATAGTATATTTTTTTTTTTTAAGGTCTCATCCCTGAACCACATTACCTTTGCTTCGCGCCAAGCACAACATGTGTAAAAGTGCCGGCCAGTCAGCTGTTCTACCAGTCGTAGGCAAATGTCAAAGTGGAGCTAGCCTTTAAGGTCTCATCTCCTCACACCGCGATAAACAGGGGTGCTGACCATCTGCTGCTTACGCCAGCGCAATCACAATTACCGTCTTCGGTTTTGTTTTTTGTCTTGGACTAAAGGTGAAACTTTGGGTCGTGATTTTAAATTCCCAGTCCAATATTCACTTTGGCGATCGAGGGAAACCATGAAAAACCTCAAACAGATAGGTCGCCCATAGGCTTTGAGCCCAAGGCCTCCCAGGCTTAATTCCATTTTAAAATTCAGCATAACTTCTTCTACCCCACTAATGTTTTCAGGGTTGCTTCTCCGAAGAGCCCATATTCAGCATCGGAAAGCCTGTGCCTAGGAGGGGAGGAGAAGCATAAGATGTGAATGTGTTGCTCGGAAAGTAAAGCATCAACATGTCACAGTATACAGAGAAGAAGAGAATGGATCTAGATAAATACTGTACATTTATACAGGAAATCGTACCACGTCATTGAGCAAAAAGACTAACATGTCCTTTGCAAGACTCCCACGTCAAAGGCCTTGAATGGCCAGGAAATAGTCCTAAACTGAATCCCACCGAGAGACTTTGTTCAATTGTTAAGAAGAAACTAAAGGTGGGAAGAAACTAAGGAGTCACTCATACATATGAGAAACTTGCAAAAATCTTGTACACAGTATGCCAAAGATGCCTCTAGAGGTTAATGAGGTAAAATAAATGCATACTGAGTCCTAACACGAATGATACTATCATTGTAATGATTTAGTGATTGTATGATAGTTTGAAAGCAAATAGTGTCAATAACGTGTTCTAGCTAGTAAATAATTTGTACATTTATTCATAATTTACTTTAGGCTAATTAGCCGGGGTTTCTTACATTACGATGAAGTAATAAACCACTCCTTTCAAGTAGCGTAATTTCAATGTTAAACTCCTGAATAATCGCTTTATTTTGAATGATATCAAAGTATGTATGACAGTTAACTGAATTTCTTTACTGGAAGAAACGATTATGATTGTGCAGTTTCTTTGAGTATGTAATTTTGAGACAGTCATAGTAGCTCAGTCGCCTAATTGATTTTATAAATTAATCACCAAAAATACCGACTTCTTATTTGTTACATGTATAATTTGAAACTACATTCCATTGTTAATTCTAATCTTGCTACACATATCTATTTTCTCCTTCAATATGGTAGGTAATTCTCGTGCGCCAAGATAGTTTTATTACTGTGCAAAGACATGTAACATGATTGATAGGTATGTTACTGATTTAATACAAAACGTTATGTATTTCTTTATCTCTCGCTCTTTCTCTCACTCTCTCTAAATGTACTTGCAGTTTGTTCTTGTATTTTTTAATGTTTCAGTTTTATAGCCCCCTTTAACACAAAGGTCATAAGGGAGGCTTTGCTTTAGAAACAATTCGTTGACAATTCATCTTCTTTTCTTCAAGTATACACACAGTCACTCTCGCAGGCATACTTCCAGACTCTGGGAGAATAGTGAATGATTCCGCTTAAAGAAATATTCCCCGCCCCAGCCGGGAATCGAATCCAGGACATCCAGATGAGAAGTCAGCTCACTAAGCACTCCACGACGGAAGCATTTTGTTCTTGTTTCTAAATCGTATAACTAATGGAGTCGATAAATTGGATTATTTCACAACTTTTCTAGATTAAATTTTAGATTTTAAAACATTTTTCTAGATTGATACAAAATATTTATTTCTATTGCAGCCATTTTTGTAACTTTTCGCTATCGTTTTCTGGGGTTTTGCTATTACACGCCCCATATACCTATACACTACCACACACATACAAATACGCTTGCGCGCACACATATCTTTAACAGGGCTCGAATCCAGAATCCCCTATGTCACCGAATAACAAAACTCAGTACCTTGAACTTCAAATTTCACTTTGTAATTTCCCTAATTAGGGCTATTCTGTAATAGAACAGAAGCTCAAAATGTTGAAATAACTTGACGGTTATTCAGATATGTATGAATGGATTGACAATTTTCTTTATTTTTTTATCTTTACCCATAAACCTGCTGTAGTGTAAAGCAGGCATGTCCAAAGGTAACTCTTGCGAGGTATTGACATTCCGCCGACTCTAGTCAAGTACTGGTGAATCGCACATGCAGTGGTCGGTAGGGAGTGGGCTATTTGTAAACAAACATAAATAGATGCCAGTTTTGCAATGCAGGAAGTGTCATTTTATGTAATTTTCATAGGCTACACACAACTGCAAAATGAATTACTTGCTCTGCAACAGTTTAGGAATATAAAAGGTTCAAAAGAAAGAGGTCGGGAACTGTTTAAATCTTGCAAAAGATTATTTGCATCACATTTAATAGCAACGTTTGGCTCTACATACATTTGCAAGCAAAGCTTATCTAACGTATGTGATTTATATAAAAAACCAATATCATAATAGACTACGCAACGACCATTGGTTCATCTATTACGGCTCAGTATATCATCCTTAGAAGCAGCTATTGATGGAGCTGTCCAAAATAAAAAAATATCACAAACAGACAAAAATAGATACAGATGAGGAAGGTAGTGTTTACAATTTCATTACGTCGCATAGTGGCATGTGCTAAACTTCACGGTGAGTTGAAAAGCTTAATGAGTTACTCTGTCCTCCCCTCTGCTATTTCAGTTAGGACATGCCTGATGTAGATAGTTGATATTTCAGCAAAACTTGTCATTCTGAAAGTAAATTAACTATAAGTGTCATTTCAAATGAAATCGAAAAGTGAAAAATTATCATTCATTTTGAATTAAAACGTTGCGTGCTTATAGAAGATAAGTGTTCTGCAAAATAGGAGTAATTTATCACTTATAGTTTCCATTCGCTAGGTTCTCTTGATACGCAAGCCTATACACTATGTAAATCAATTGACATGCCTCTGCTGTAATTGACTATAAAGTAAATTTTATTTAATTTCCGGGAGTTGAAACGTTAAATAATTCAATGTTTTACTTGCTATAGCACGTTTTATATGCATAGGTATAGAGAAGTATTGCATTCCATCCAAAAAGTCGATGTCGAGATTTCACCGCAAATAGTGTAGTTTGGGGGTCCTCCGAGTCCGAAAAAAGCATTTTAGAAAAGGTCCGTGTGCTTCTGTGGACAACACAGCTCAAAAACGAAATGACAGTTAAATATCAAACTTGGTATTGAGGTTTAGTATCTTCCAAAAATGCAACACGAACATTTTCAAGAAAGTCCACCCTCCCCACCACAAACTGCCCATTAAATGTAAACATTTTCGAAAATTTTTAATTTTTATTTAATTTTCTTAACAATTTTTATTAAAATCTCGTATATTAAAGTTATTTACATCCCAAATAAAATGTATATCTTGAACTTTCTGGAAAGACCTCTTTGTTCTAGATGAATTTTGCTTAACATCTAAGCCGTAAGAAATAGACAAAAACTCATTACACAAAAAATCTACACCTTGTCAAAACACACAATTTATGTACTTTACGTTTTTGTTGTGGAAGTAACCGTTTCCAAGATATTCCTTATTTTTGGCTTCAATTGTGGAGTACTTATACTTTTCTCAGACATTAAACGTTCGTTTTTCTTTTGCTCTACTCCTGGCCAAGCAAAGAAGCGATTTACAATGATGCTTTTAAAACATTTGACTATCATTTTTGGCTAGTGCATTCCCTTAGTCCCCTTCTACTTATAAGAAACTAAGTAATAAAAGTATTCTGCTAATGTTTATCTCGATTAGCATTGAGTAGAAAGAAGAAGAGTCGTTTCTTAGAAGTTTGTTTGTAGAGCAGCTAGAGAAAGTCATGTGAGTAACACACCATATTTTTTAACTTACACTATGCCATTTCAGTTTAAAAAATACCTACATACCCGTAGCATTTATAGGAAGATATACGAGTTTCATTTTAATGTTACCACCGATAGAACGCGAAAAAAATAATTTCTGACTTTGCGGCGGGAGGGGTTTTCGATCCCCAAATATTAACTATGCTCACTTCCGATCGCAGCAGCTAGACGATGCGCAATGCGCGATTCTGCAAGTGCTTATCCTATATTACAGTCACTGCCCATGAGCATGTCCAAAACAGATAAGTAATTATGCAAATATAGAGAACAAAATCTAACGTGCTGCATTCACATGACTTTCTCTACATTTCTGTAATACATTATTGTTAGTAAACCTATTCTTCTATTTCATGCTAATCGAGATAAACATTAGCAGAAACCGTCTTATTACATGCTCCATTGTAAGTAGATAGGAAATAAAGTATATACTAGGATGAAATCGAAAAATGTGGTTGCTACGAGATTAAAATCCGTTTCTTTGCTTGGCCAAGCGATGACAAATTCCTGTATGAGGAAAGTTTAGAGTATTTTAAAATTGAAATCAATAACAATATCTCGAATATGGTCAACTCCACGACAAAATGTATACGACATAAATCGTTTGTTTTAACGAGCTCTACATTTGTTGCAAGTTAAGTTTTTGTCTATCTCTTTCGGCTTGCCAGTTATGCAAAATTCAATAAAAATCATACACAATATAAAGTCCTTTAGAGGCTATTCTCAGAAAGTTCAAATTATACATTTTATTTGTCATATAAATGTCTTAAATATCCACGTAAAGGGTGGTTTGGTGTGGGGGGCTTTTCTTAAAAATCTTTGTGTACTATCCTTGGAAGATACCAAACTTAAATATGAAGATTTAGTATTTAATGGACACACACACATACAGAGTATGTACATAGCACATGTAGGGAAAATAATAAAAGGAATAAGAAATAAAATCTCCCTAATTTAGGTGGCTGTATGGTATACTTAATAACGGGTCATCAAGAACTTCCTCCGCACCTTGCTGCTGGCCACCGCTCGATAAAAGTTTGGCATCTGTAGATTTATCGTATTCGATTCCAACGGGATGTTATGATTATCGGCGTTATCAACTGCTGCTAGCGCACGAGTTTATTGTACTGGTTATTATGGTCTACTATGTTGTGAGTTCTGAAGTGTGCCTGAAGTGAAATCAATGTATTCTACAGAGGAACGTGTATTTCTAATGGAGAACATGTTTAATGAACATGGAAATTATACTGAGAAAATGAAACAAATCTTCGTTGTCAGGTTCCCTAACTCAAAACTACCGAACCGAGATGCTGTGCGTGATTTAATTAATAAATTGCGGGAGTCAGGTTCCATGCATAATGTTGTTAAAAGTGGAAGAACAGAAGAAAAGCTATCGGATATATCTGATAGATTGCTTAAAAGTCTACAGAAATCAATAAACAAATTAGCCCAATAGTGTGATCTCTCTTACGGTTCCGCATACAAAGCAGTCAAAAAAGTACTAGGTTTATATCCATATAAGATAACAGTCGTTCACGAATTAAAACCCACAGATAATGGGAAATGAGTTCAGTATTGTAGGTTTATTTTGCGCCATGGAATTGATAGATAGGACGTGTTAGATAGGACATTTTTTACTGATGAAGCTTGGTTCCCTTATCAGGATGCGTAAATTCACAAAATACGTGAGTATGGTCTACTGAAAATCCTAATGCAATTCAGGAAATCCCTTTACATTCAGAGCAAATTGGTGCTGGTGTGCGATCTCTCGCTCTCAAATTATTGCTCCAATTTTTTCCATAACTCAATTAATTCAGATGCTTACTACTCGGATATTATTTTTCCATTTATTTCACAGCTAAATGAAGAAAGTGAACGGTGCATTTTTACAAGTTAACGCCACTGTTCATACATTGTATAAATCCATGGGACTGTTAGTGGAATTTTTGGGGGAAAGACTAATTTCTAAAAGTTGTGGCCTCCGCGGTCCCCTGATTTTACCCCTCCGGATTATTTTCTTTGGAGAGCCGATAAAGCTTTGGTCTATTAGGACAATCCAAAAACAACCGATGAGCTGAAAACGGCAATAGAAGATTACATAACATCTGTAACAAAGGAGACATTAATTAGTGTTCGAAAATAAATCAAAACGAGTGAATTTGTGTCTTCAAGAAAATGGTAACCATTTTCAACATCTTCTTTAAAAAGGTTAGTTGCATATTATTTTTCCTCATTACCTTTCTTACATGAATATGGTCAACCTAGCAGTTTTCGTAACCATCGAAACGTTTTCACCATACGCTCGCGCCAGTCAGTGCTCTCACCAGAATTCCCGACTCTAGGGGAATCTTGGTCACACGGGAGGTGCGGAGCGACCTCTCGATGACCCGTTAGTATAATTATCAATTATTTATCCATTATAGGTTTCACAACAGAAGTAGTCGCACACTGAAAGGACAACAAAGGATCTGAAAATGTCGGCTCCATTGATGCTGGATCACTATTCCATTCCAACAGAACATTCAAATCGAGTTGGAATTTGCACAGAATGTAGACAAGTTGCAGAATATTCGGGGTGCGAGAAACTGGAAAATAAAATTACTACTCATACATAAACGCAGCCAAGCTACATTGTAGAAGTAACTGTACAATCTAATACTAGTAATATGTGCCGGAAATAACGCAAGTAGTAATACTGAGGGTGTTTGACAAAAGAGTTTTACCGCTTTTAAAAGAAACCCTCAAGTGTCATTTTTCCAAATTAAAATTGATTGTTAATTCCCTTTTCATATCATTTATTATATATGTTTATGTTGATTTAAAAAGAATTTTCATCGTAACACATTCGATATGGAAGTTGGTGTTGTTCAAGAACGAGAAATTTAGATCAACGCGATAATGTGTTGCTCGCCGTAGGCAGTGCCCATCCAACAACTCTCTTGCGCTAATCTTTTGTGGGATATTTTATTATTTTCTCTAAATGTACCATATACATATGTATAGAGAAGGTATTGCAATCCACCCAAAAATTCGATATCGAGATTACACCGTAAATACATTTTTAGAAAAAGGTCCGTGTGTGTCTGTGGACAGCATAGCTTAAAAATGAAAAGACCGCTATATACCAAATTTGCCATTTAAGTTTGGTATCTTCTAAAGATGCGACACGAAGGTTTTCAAGAAAATTTTCCCACCCCCAACTACCCTTTACATGGAAAAAACATTTTGATTTTCTCAAAAATGGCTCTAACGATTTTGATTAAAATATCGTACCTACATTAAAGATAAAATGTATATCTTGAATTTTCTGGGAATAGTCTCTTAAGACTGCTTTATTCTGGATGAATTTTACGGAATGTTGTATAACTGGTGAACCGTAAGAGATAGACAAATACCTACGTAACAGAAATTGTCGAGTATGTTAAAACACACGATGTAATATACATTTTTTTCGTGGAGATGGTCGTTTTTGAGATATTCCTTGTTATTTGTTTCAGGTTTAAAAAAGTATACTTTTCTCATACAGGAATTTGTCAACTCCTGTCCATACAAAGAAGCTTCAGTCACATAGTAACCAGCTTTGAGTATCACTTTAACTTATGGTACTCCCTTATTCCGTTTCTAGTTAAAAGGAAGCAACTAACAAGACTATTTCTGTTAATTTTTGTCAATTAGCATGAAGTAAATAGAGGATGTAAAAAAGAAAGTCATGTGAATGAATTACATCTTATTTTTTATCTGCTTTTCCTACTTTTTAGTGCCAGCATTTTTAATATTTTTTTTTTCGTTTTGAGTTGAATACTTTTCTTTTTCCTATTTTTAAAAATCGTGGTGCCTAAACATATGGTTAAGATAATTACATAATGCCTACTAGCATAATAAATTATTTGTTATCATCGTTTCAAGGGACATCGTGTTTTTATATATTTATATTTAAAGATGTAATTTTGTGTGAATGCCGCTTATTATAATGAAGACTAGTTTGCACAGAGATACGACATTTTGCAGGAATTGTTGGACTATGTAGTCCAATACATACACAAAATACCGCTGGTTTTAAAAAATACGAGGTATTTACTGGCCGTTTTGAGTTAGGCTGACCTGTAAGTTTACTGCTTTCATTTCTTCTTCTAAATACTGAATGAGAGGCCCTTAGAACAGCATGGAACTGTGGAAATTTGAAACACTATAGTTTCAAGATATTTGATGTTACATAAAATGACATTGTTTCATTGATGTAATATTAATATTTTTAGTCATACTCTTTTGAGACAGTTCAAAGGCCAAAGTTTCTCGTGCCCAGATCGAATATATGCATCAGAACTTTGTGGTACCTGTTGCTGCAGACGCGTGACGTGTTTATTTCCCCTTTCCAGTGTCTCCAAATACTGTAATTACAGAAAATGTGCTCGTTTTGAAGGTACATTAAACATCAACATTGTCTCTATATTCGCTTGTTTCCTTCTTAGTTTGTCTTAATGATTATTGATATAATGATTAACTCCACAGTGAAAAATCTATTGCCTGTACTATTGCATTTGGTAATGTTACCTGAACAGACAAAAAGAGAACAGGAGGGAGGAAAAGAGAGGTTGAAAGATAACCAATAATTCATTTAGATAATGTGAGTAAAGCTGCAGTTTGCAACAAAGTTGTTGGAATTAAAAGCAAAAGGAGTGAAGTCTAGAGCAGCAGTCAGCTGCCTTTCAATTGTTCGTGTGCTTCGGCAATGCCCCACTAGAGTTCATGATCAATTGCCCACCACTGCAGCCTAAATGAATGCAGCATGCAATGGACCACCGCATGGAAACGAACCCATAAATCACAGCAAAGGAAGAAGGAGCGGAAGGTAATTATTTTCTGCTCACCAGATGTTCCGCAACCACAGGATCAGCCAGGATTCGCCCACATGCTCATCCTTCCTACAGCGGGTAGCGTTAAAGTCGAACCTTCTCATTAATTATACAGTTTCCGATAAATCTTTAACACTGGCTCTTACTATTTTGTGGTGTTATCTGCACCAGAGAACATACCATAACGTTCATAACAAAGTATTTACCAGCCCTCACTTACTTTTACCATCGGTTTTTCCAAAGGTTATTATTAAAGTATTTTTCTACAGGTGGTGCTTATTTTAATTGTCCCAATAACTTATAAATGATTTTATCTGAAAAAAAAAACCCGAAGAGTCAGTACCTACTGAGCACCTTTTATATAAGCTGCAAATTATTTGTAGTCCCATCTCCTAAAAAAATCAGAAATACAATTAGAATCACACATAGCGCTGTGATTTTAACTCATACATAGGCTAAAGGTGGTTTAAGAAATTGCGAAATATTGCCCAATGAGTTGTAGCACAATTAAACACTTTTGACGCGCGACGTTAACAGTGATACACGCCACATTGTGGTGGGCTAGGAATGTTTAGGCCTGGCCATACCGCTTATCTCCTTCCTGGCCAGCAAGAAAATATACTGCAGTCTCAGTACCGGATAAAACATTTCAGAGGGACTGCATAGATACCCTTTTCGACGGAGTACCGAATATATAAAGTTGGCAGAAGTAAGAAAGAATGGCGAGCCTCGAAGTCAGTCTAATGACAATGTTGTTTTTGTTGATTGTTCCTGATGTTAATCTGAATCAGTTTTATAACCATAAACTCAGTTTGAATGGCAGCACGAGAGCAAGCTCTAGGTATAAAGGTAGCAGGTCGCTGAATGATTGATGCATAACTGTCATCTAGTAGGACTGGGGACGATATGAGTAAAAACCTGATGTGTTAGCTTTCTCTAGCTGTTCTACAAACTTCTTACATAAGATTATTCTTCTTTCTGCATCTTGCCAATTGAGATACTCGTTAGCATAATGTTCTTCTTACTTAGTTTCTTATAAGTACGAAAAAATAAGGGAATACACTAGGCTGTCAAATGTTTTAAAAGCTGTCGTTATGCGATTGTCATTACAAACCCCTTCTTTTCTTGGCCAGGAGTAGAACAAAAGAAAACCGCACACTCCCTTCTGAGAAAAGTGAAAGTACTTCACAACTGAAACTAATAACACTGAATACCTCGAAAACTGTACGCTCCACCAGAAAAACATATATGACATAACTTGTGTATTTTAACAAGACCTACATTTTTTGTTTAGTAAGTTATTGTCTATCCCTTACGGTTTACTAGTTATGCCAAAGTAAGCAAAATTCATCCAAAATAAACAGGTCTTTAGAAGCTATTCTCAGAAAATTCAAGATATACATATTATTTGTCAGCTAAATATCTTTAATATACGATATTTTAATAAAAAACATTAGAGCCATTTTTAAGAAAATCAAAATTTTCGAAAAAAGTTCCAGGTAAAGGGTAGTTTGGGGTGGGGGGATTTTTCTCAAAATCTTCGTGTCTCATCCCTGGAAGATACTAAACTTAAATACCAAGTTAGGTGCTTCACCGGCTTTTCGTTTTTGAGTTATCGTGTTCACAGACACACGGACACACGGACACACTGGCACACGGACACACACACACACACACACACACACACACACACACACACACACACACGGACATTTTTGTGAAAATGCTTTTTTTTTGGATACAGGGGACTCTAAAACATATATTTCCGGTGAAATCTCGGTATCGTATTTTTTAGTGGAATACAATACATTGTACATACGGGGCTAGAGAAAGTAAAAATGAACAAACCATTCTTCCAACTCTGGCGCCTCTGTGCAGTCCACATGTAAAACCATATCTGAACAAGAATGAGTCAGTTGGCGCTACCGAATCTAGGCTTTTGAGTAATTTTCGGGTTGTTCGGTCCCACTATACAAGTATCTATGTAATCACATGCAGTACTATGATATAAAACACCTCGCTGAAGTCTTCTTTAGATATATAGTCCACGTACATATGCAACATTATACCAATTCAATCAATATTATTATCGGAGTAAATGCCTTGTGTTACTGCTGTTTATGGAGGATCCGTTATCATTAAATAAGTAAAAAATAAATGTATTTTGGCGGGAATTACATGTGTAGATATTTGTGAAGTTTATGTATAATATATTGTTTTTCTTTGTTTGTTTGTTCTTTGGTTTTTAGAAATTACTGTGTACGTGCCCAAATTCACCGGAGGGGCGTGCCTCTACTTTGCCTGCTGAATTGCTGCAGATGTGCGTGAAGGGGTTTATATAATTGTAGAGAGGTTCGTGGGCAGCTGCTTTACTTCACCCCCTGCATTTTCCAGTGTTTGTATGAGCATTGGCAATCGTGGCCCACGGGAGGAAAAGGAAAGCGTTTGTGTGAGCCCTTCCTCAGTTCTGGAAGTTTCTTGCTGCGTAATAGAAGTATTATATTATAAGGAGGGTACCCAGAGCCAGAGAGGGTGAATTTGCGACTGAGCTCGGAGAGTGCATTTGGATCAGAGAGCAGCCGCAGCAGCATTCTGCATCTGAGTGAAGCTGTTTTTTTTTTGTTTTTTATTTAAAGACATTTTAATTTTTTGTTGTTATATTTATCTAAAAATGGTAGCAAAACTGCCGAGAGAAGGCTTAAGGACTTCAAGATCGAGACGCCAGAACGCTAAACAATATCTGCACGCGTCAAGCCGTCCAGATGCGATAGGCCCTTAATTTTCGAAGTCTTCCGCGGACAGTCCGTCACTGTTGCCATCCGTAGTATATGGTCAGCAGAGGAGGAAGCTGCAGAACAGGGACAAGTGGCAGAAATATTAAATGCGATTCCGACGACGGCAGTGTCCGGAGACATCTGGGAGGCCCTCAAGAATCAGTTCCGGAAGCGTCACTTGCCCGCAGCCAACCGCGGTCAGTTCAAGTCAAAGCTGCAGCAGCCGGAGGAGCCGATCTAAGAGTTCGCCCTGACAACTGAATAGCTGATTAAAAACCCTGAACGAACGTGAGAGGCCGAGATATAACCGCCTGAAGCTCAGCTAGTATAAGACAACCTATGGGGACAGTTAGGCCCATCTTGAAAATCAGGAGTATTCATTACGACGGGTGAGAAAATCAACCCAAAGACAACGATATCCTTCAACCAAGCCGACCAGCAAACTTGATGATTAACGTAGCTGGGGGCACGTCATCGCCAACCTCAGCAGTACTTTGGGCACGAGAGTAGAAAACAGTCTCGTCGCAAGGAAATCCGGCTACTAATGACACGTTTGAAGTTTTTTATTTCGTGCCAACGAAAGTTCCTTGACGAAGACCACAGAGTCAAGATGGTCGAAAGCTTGGATTACTTTGATTCCAATTTAACTCGGTTGCTATCCCGTGAAGTCATCTGTAATAATCAACATCAAGAAAGCTTCAAATCTTTAATTACTCATATTTCGTTCTACACAACAATATCAAACTTTTACCACATATAACACCTATCTCATAATTCTTTATAATTATTGTACTCTCTATTAATAAATTATATATGTTTACCACTAAGTGTATATTATTTTCTTATACATTTTAAAGTACCTAAAAAGCCCAACGGTGTCTTATATTCAACAAGATATTTTATACCTTTATTTTAATGTAAAAAGATTAAAATATGTAAAATATCAATTGCGTTCTTTATTTATAACTAGCAGAACCTACATCTCTGCTTGCGGGTATTTTTCTACTTCTCTTGTAAGAAATTATGTTGCTATGATTTCACGGAGAAGAAAATGCTGCTGTGGTCCGTAGAGTACAAAAACAAAGGCCGGTTACATTTTAATCAAAACAGCATCTTCATAGGCAGAAGATCATGATGCAACACTTACCAAATACAGAACACAGCTTAAAAAGCGAGTTCAAGCATCTGGGTAGTTCATGTATGCTTTAATATGAGTCATTTATCAAATTTCGAGAAATTCTTCAGCTTCAGTTTTATTACAAACATATGTTTTTATTTTATCAGCAAATAAAAGTGTCCTAACACAATTTCTCGCCTTATTTTAGTATATGTTTTATAATGTAAATCACTCGTATGAATTAAAGGTCATTCACATAGAATCATTACAATTAGTGCCAGCATATAAACATTTCATATAAACACAATATTCGCCTTGAAATTCACAATACCAGCAAGATAAAAGAAATAACTGAAATACGAAAGCATTTGGATATCTACTATACTGCATGCATATGACTTTCTCTACCTGTTCTGCAAACAAACTATTCTTACAAAAGTTTAGGCTTCTATCTACATCATGCTAAACGACATAACATAAACACAATTATGTCTTAGTTCCTTATAAGCAGAAGGGAAATTTGGTAGTGTTTTTTTTTTGGTAGTGTTTACGCCCGCTTTAACTACTAATGGCACCGCAGGTGGTGACACTGATGATACATGAATGATGATGGAGCACCGGTGGAATGCGATGGTGGGGGAAACTGGAGTACCCGGAGAAAACCCGCCCCAGCGCCGCTTTTATCCACCACAAATCTCACATGCGGTCGCTTGGGATCGAACCCCGGCCGTCTAGGTAAGAGGCTAGTGGTCTAACCACTCGGCCACGGCGCGGCCCCGAGAAGGGAAATGAGAGAATATACCAGGCTAAAGCGATAGTCAAATCTTTTAAAAACTGACGGATATGTGAATATCGAGTTCCGTTCGTTCTGCATTTCTAGAAAAACAAAAGAGAGTCGAAATGAAAGGTGACAGATGCGAAGTTTAAAACTTATACTAACAACAATCAATATCTCGAAAACGTCAACTCTACAACAAAAATGTATATGACATAAATTGTGTGTTTTAACCAGATATACATTTTTTATGCAGTAAGGTTTTGTCCATCACTTACGCTTTATTAGGTATGCAAAATTCAGTAAAATTCATCCAGAATGAACAGGTCTTCAGAAGCTATTCCCAGAAAATTCAAGATATACATTTTATTTGTGATATAAATAGTTTTAATATGTGGTATTTCAATCAAATCCTTAGAGCCAGTTTCGAGAAAATCAAAATTTTCGAAATGTTTTCCATGTAAAGTACTGTTTAGGGTGGGCGGATTTTCTTGAAAATCTTTGTGTCGCATCTTTGGAAGCTACTAAACTTAATACCAAGTTTGATATTTAACGTTCTTTTCGTTTTTGAGTTATGCTGTCCAAAGACACACACGGACCTTTTTCTAATTGTTTTTCTCAGGGGGACCTCAAAACATATTTTTGGGTGGAACTCTTTACATAATACAGGTAGAAAAAGTTATTAAAGACGCGATGATTACGACGATGCAACAGTGCATTTTATGTAGCTGCAGACTGCATTATTATAGTGCACCGTGCTATATTACAATTATATTCTTCGATACACGAAAGAAAATGTAATCTCTAAGTTTCACTCAACGACGAAAGCATAGAAATAATAATTAATACCTACGCAGTTCTTTCCCAATATAGCCTCCAAATATTTTGTTTTAACAAACTATCTTTGTAATATTTTTGCTTATGTCATAAAGAAAACAATTAATTTCAAATAAAACAATTAACTTATTATAAAACTCAATTTTTCCTATTTTTACTTTCTCTATACGTACATACTTTCTCTATATGTACATAGTGTATAGAGAAGGTATTGTAATGCACCCAAAAATTGGATACCGAGATTTCACCGGAAATACAAGCTTTGAGACCCCCTTATTCCAAAAAAAAGTATTTTTAGAAATATGTGCGTGTGTGTGTCTCATGTGTGCATGTGTGTATAGGGGAGGAGCAGCATAGCTCAAAAACGAAAAATGAATTAAAGACCAAACTTGGCATATAAGTTGAGTATCTTCCAAGGACGCGACATGAACATTTTTAACAGTATGTTCCAACCCCAGCTACCCTTTACATGGAACATTTTTTTAAAAATTTCTCTAATGATTTTGATTAAAATACCTGATGATCATATATTTTTATAACGTATAAAATATATATCTTGAATTTTCTGGAAATAACCTCTGAAGACCTGTTCAGTCTGGATGACTTTTGTGTAACTGATACCATAAGAGATAGATAAAAATTTACTTTGCAAAAATGTAAATCTCATTAAAACGCACAATTAATGTAATATACAATTTTTTGTAGAGATATTCCAGATTATTGATATAAATTTTAAGGCACTCTTAACTTTTGTCGAACGGGAAGAGACCTTTCTTCTCGTTTCTCGT
The DNA here is from genome assembly GCA_030762935.1 of Hymenopus coronatus. Lineage (NCBI taxonomy): Eukaryota > Metazoa > Arthropoda > Insecta > Mantodea > Hymenopodidae > Hymenopus > Hymenopus coronatus. The sequence goes on along the minus strand of CM060888.1, from coordinate 115,341,249 downwards.
TTGTTTATTCCTGCCAAGAAAAGAGAATAAAATTTCAATTTTTTCACAAAACAACCGACTTTTAAAGGACGAGTATATCGTTTTAGCCTGTGCATTCCCTTATGTCCCTTATACTCACAAGGAAGCTTGTAATAAGACTAATTCTGATTCTGTTTATCTTGATTCGCATATGTCCGTTATAACGTAGAAAACAGATTAATGTCTTGAATAAAAGCTTTGTTTACTGAACAGCTAGAGGAAATTATGTGAATGGAACAAAGTAGATTTTTCCCTTCTACTTGCAAGGAACCATGTAATAAGGACAACTTCTGATAATGATTAGAAGAATAAGCTTTTTAATAATAATTTGTTATAGGTATGTAGAGAAAGTCATGTGAATGGAACACATCCGATATTTTACTTTCTCTCTACGTACTTTGCACCCAAGAATTCAATAACGATATTTCACAGTAAATACATGTTTTGAGATCCCTTGAATACAAAAAGCGTTTTTAGAAAAATGTCCGTATGTGTCTGTCATTGTGTGTGTGTGTGTGTGTGTGTGTGTGTGTGTGTGTCTATGGGCCGCAGAGCTTAAAAACGACAACTCCGTTAGATACCAAACTTGGTATTTAAGTTCAATTTCATTCACGGATGCGACATGTAGATTTTCAAGAAAATCTACCGCACCCCCAACTACCTTTTACATGGAACAATTTTCGAAAAATGTTATTTTGTCAAAAATGGCTCTAACGATTTTGATTAAAATATCAAACATTAAACATATTTAAATGAAAAATAAAATGTATATCTTGAAATGTTTGAGAATAGTTTCTGAAGACTTCTTTAACTGGTAAACCGTAAGCGCTAGAAAAAAACGTTCTACACAAAGAAAAAAAATGTAGAGCTCGTTAAAACACACAATGTTTAATGTGATTTTTTCGTGGAGTTGACCGTTATTGATTTCAGTTTTAAAATACCTATATATACCTTTCTCATACGGGAACTTTCAACACTTGGCCACGCAAAGAAACGGATTTGTATACCACAGCAACCACATTTTAAAACATTTGATGTCGCTTTAGTCTAGTGTATTCCCTTATTTCCCTTTTACTTATAAGGAACTAAGTAATACGGCCGTTTCTGCTGATGTTTTCTCGATTAGCAGGAAGTAGATAGAAGAATATTAATAATAATTTTTTTCAGAGATGTAGAGATAGACATGAATGGAACACATCATACTTTTTGTCTTGAATCACACTAATGCAAACATGAGAGCCTGGAGATTTCAAGGTTTGGCGTTAGCTTCTGCGGATAGCTCCAAGCTTTTGCGTTCTTGTTGCATTTGCATCAATGCTTCTATGTGAATGGCCCACACTACCAATGAAAATTTCGTATATATCCGTTATATGTTATAGTATTCATATGAAAGATTACTCTTTTGTGTCAGTTAATCACGATACATTCTTGCCTACTAATGACTTCAAATGAAGCAATATGTGCTTCAAACCCTTATTCGTGGGAAACATGCAGGAAGTAATTTCATAGATATGTAACAACCTCTTGTGATGGAGAGAGAGAGAGAGAGAGAAAAGAAAGCTACAAAATCAACCGCAAAATTTCACAGAAACCATAAAATACCGCGCTCAGTCTTCAGAGGGGAATACACTTATAACATAAATTATTGTTTAAACGGCTAACGCTACGGGAAAAGTAACATAACATAAACTGTGTAATTCAGTTAACTCTATATTTCTCCTGGAGTTAGCTTTTGTCTGTTTATATAGTTTCTTATCTGTAGACAATTACATAATATTCAGCACAGAATATATTGCAAAATATTAAGAACTTACTTATTGGACTGCAAGCGTTACTTGTGAAATCAGTTGTTGTACACTAATGAATACTTTTGAAGGCATTCTGTGAGAAATAAAAAAAAAAACACTTAATATTTTATCAACCTTATTTTAACATGTCTTATTCTTGTATACCGACTTATTAATAAAAATAAGCCTTTTTAAACCAATACTATATCTTTTCATTTTCCAACGGTTCCTTTTTGTTTGCTCGAAAGCATTTTCAAATATTGGAGGGAAGAGTAAATAGATCGGTTTTGGGGACGTGGAGATATACGCTCCATCCCTCATCAACCATCCGTCATTAAATACAGTGCAGCATGGCCGATCGCTAACCCCACACCATGCCAGATTCCGATCTCAGAGAATAAATACGCACACCGAGGGATGTTTTTTAACCAAACCAGTATTTTTATTACCCTGATTTATTTTCCCTCATTCCACTTTCCCTTAATATACACAGGCTTTTCCATCCCCAAACATCACGCACTCACTGGAAGAGAATATCATCAGCAGCAAGAGCACGATAGAAAGGCATTAGTTGACCGGAGGGTGAAGTGAACCCTATAAATGCTACCCTTTGCTTTAGGGGTTGCTCTCTAGACCCGGCATATTATCACTAAAAAATCTTGAAGTTGTTACTGTCAACTAAAAAGTACTGTTAATGTGCATTAGGCAGGCCATATAGCTATTACTGAATTGCCTTAAACAGCCATTATCAATAAGCTACACATTTTACAAAATTGCTGTGCATTATACTTAAAAAGTTTGAACGATGATAAGCTGAATATAGCAAGAACGTTCTTCAAAATGTCCTATACTGAACAATAAATAGTCTGTGATGATAAATGTGGCAGTGAAATTTGCCATAGTTTTAGGCAGTTTTCTGGATATAAAATGCTATGTAATAGTATCACAACATGAGATTAGGAAGCAGTTACACGCAATCGAGAGAACTCAATAACGCTACAAATCTCGACATCAGAAATTTTATAGACAGTAAAAATAATTGGACCCATAAAATTTCCGATCATTATATTCGTAACACCCACACAGAAGACTAAAAAGGAAATATCACTCCGCCCATATCTGTAAACTACATGTATGAACACTTCAGACTTATCAGTGGATAATCACTTTGAATATTATTCTTAAGTATAAAGTAGGATTATGAATACTGTAAACTCTTAAATTTAATAAAAACAAGAAAAGAAACAGGAAATCCAAAACAACGAACAAAATACTTAATTTCTTTTCTCTTTTTCTTCCGAGATTCTACCATACACTTCATAGATGTGTATAATACAGTTTCTTTAAAATTCTAATATAAATGTTCTTATTACTTGCTTGCAAATAATGGAATATGTTAAGTTAAAGCGATAATCAAATCTTTTAAAAGCTGGTCGCAATTGCATTCGGTTCTCTTTGCATGGAAGGAGTATTCAGCCTTAAGTCGATCCTCGCCAAAACAAAACTCAGGCGACCAGTGCACCGTTATAATGTCGCGCCAGAAATACTGTCATACTTTCACTTCCACTTGGCGCGTACACGTAGCATATTGTAATGTAAAACGAACAGAGCTCTTATTCCCACAACTTAAACGGTGATTAAAATGTTCTGTTAGGCATAAATGAGATAGTATTGACAGTCATAACAATATAAACAGCTACACATGTAATGCTAAACTCGAAAAAACATGAACGAAAAAATAAATATCATGTATGCGATAACCTTCATTAATTCGCTCTTCGGAAGTGGCTCTATTCCCTCCTGATCAGAATCGTCGTCTGAAATATTGCTGCTGATTCACTCTCAAAGGTTGTTAATCAGGTTATCAATAACGATGTCACTTAAAATATCCATCTCCCAAAACAACGCTTCTTCTTTTGTTACATGTAGCACTTTATTAACTGTTGGCGGCTCATTTTTAAAAATAGAAATTGTGCACTACTAAGCGAATTGCATTCTTCACAAAATCATCACATTCTTGCATCGTATATTTCACGCGCTTTCTTTTCTTCCGGGGTGCAATCACTTTTTCCGTTTCAGGACTATGTTCATGAACAGTATTTATAATTGTAGCTGAAACACTGGTGAACTCAGATATTAATTTCACTATTTCTTTTACGGAGGTCTTGGATATTTCTCATAAAACTTCAATAAACATGCAACACCATAGCTTGTTCACCACTAACCAACCGTTAGCCGTTTGCTTTATGTAACTCGAAGATGCAAGAAAATACTCACGGTAGCGACCCTCCTCCATGATTCTAAACAGTGGTGACCGTTACTGTGTAAACAATATTGCTGAAATCAGGTGACTCATACGAACAGCAAGTTGGGACATATAGCTCTGTGTAACGGTACAAATCGGTGTCAATTTAACTCTTTGGCATTTCTACAGAACTTTGTACAATTTAAGAATAAATGCATTCTGTAATTTAGATTGTTAGCATGGGATTACATTCTTGCGCGCACTGCTACTGTGTTGTACCGCGGTGCACTGACCACGTGGATCTGTTTTGGCGCGGATCAAACTAAGAATGAATAGAGCATAGGAAACAGTTTACTAGTTAACTCTAAAATTATATTAAATATATGTATTGTGTGTTTTAACGAGATATGTTGTGTGTAGTAATTTCTTTTTACCTATTTCTTAAGTTTTCCAGTTATATAAAAGCAATGCAGATTGAAGAGGTCTTCAGAGGCTATTCCTAGAAAATTCAACACATAGGTATCCATGTCATGAAAATATATGAAACGTATGAATTTTAATAAAAGCTTTAGAGCCATTTTTGAGAAAATCAAAATTTTCGAAATTTGTTCCATGCAAAGAGTAGTTGAGATGGAAGCATCTTCCTGAAAATCGTGTCGCATTCTTAGAAGATACGTATATCAAATGCCAAGTTTGATATAAAACTGACTTTTCGTTTTTTATCTAAGCTGTCCACAGGCACATACACACTTGGACCTTTTCTAAAAAATATATTTTTTTTTTATTTCAGAGGACCTAACAGCATGTATTTCTGTTGAAATCTTGCCAATGAACTTTTGGATGTAGTACCTTCCTCTAACTATTATGTGCATAGTACATGTGGAGAATGTTACAAAGTAATGTGATGTAATCATTTACTGCAATTAACGCCACAGTCGTTAATATTTTGATATTACATTGAGTAGAGGCGGATGTCAAACTACAAGGACTGTACCACAGTAGAAGAAGAAGAAGAAGAAGAAGAATCAAGTCTGAATGTTGTTTTAAATAGTTTTGATTTAATAATTTATTGTTTCAATTAACATAAATAATTTATTCCTGCATTATAGGAATTTAACTGTAAACTCTATCCACACAAAGAAATATTTTTTTTAAAAACTAAAACAATTAATTCAATGGAAATAATATTTGAAATAATCTCAAGATTTCAGGACATACCCTCATACAATTTTACTTAAATTTAAAATAAAACTATTTTAAATTAATTATGGAACTACCTGATATATATAAGTAAACACTACGTAAAGAAATAATATACGCTCAGTTATAGCACACATTTATTTCGAAAATGAATACTACAGAAACTGAGATATGATATGTTGCATGATATGTTTAAGAGCGAGTAAAAGGTGAGATTGAAGTTTAAAAGTCAGTAAGAAAATTATACTTTTCGAGAGTCATGACTGCTGTGGAGAGAATGGGATTTTTGGAAAGTATTAGACTGGTTTGAATATATCCTTGACTGCTGAAAAGCTCATTTCCTCCCATAACCTATATGGTTTATTACAAGTGAGTGAGGACGCGATCTGCTCACCGTCTACGCTGATAAGCAAGATGGCTAAAACTAAGGCCGCTCATCCATTTCCACACTTGCCAGTTTTAACTTCAAACAGCCCCGTTGATATCTGTAGCCTTTTAAACGCATGACGTCAAATACGGGACAGTGAAGCCACCTGATATCTATGCACGCATGTATCTATGTATATTTCTTTCCTACTTCCAATATTAATTTGATGATCCCGGCTTTTTTATGGCAACCTGCTTTCTCTTTAAGGCAAGCGTATATTTAAAGCTTATTTTGTTATGCTGTTATTTCCTCTCAGTATAAATTAGCGCACCTATTTAATTATTATATTAGTGTTATTATTTTGTTTTGCAGCCAGCTTTTATATTTGTTTTATGTGATACTTTAGACCACTTCACTGACCAATATAACTCCTTTTAAGATATTTAGATAGGCGTTGCTATAACAGCCGGTAATCATGCTGAAAAAGGCATTTGAGCACTTTTAGTTATTCCAGCTAAAACAACCAAAATGAAATTAAATATATATAATTTTTATTACTTAGAAAATCTAAATAAAATAAATAATTTCATGTACCAAAATTTACTATTCAGGCAATAGTTATTAATAAAGCAACATTTAATCTTAATTCCTGGAACTTCGGAGTGTATTTTGAGAGAAATAATTTCACACGTCGTCTACTTTATTGGCGAGTCTAATATTTAAATCCCCACATCCAGGACTTGAACCATCTAAGTTCGGATTTCTGTGAGGCAGTGGTACTGCTGAGCTACCATGGTGAGATACTCGAATGCGCATAAAGTAACTTATTCTTATTATCTCCCTCCAAAGAGAAACATATCAAGTGAATCTCACATTATTCAAAATAACATATCTTCAGTTTTTCATTCATTTTTATGTTCTTACTAATTGTTCTTTTACATTGGCTCTGTCTGGACTAAAATCAGATTTGAAAAATTCAGTGCCATGCTCGTAACTTATGCCAATTATATATTATGTTTCGTTTTCCGTACTAATACTCTGTTTCAGATTTATCATGGGAGATACCCAAAAAACCATATCGGAATCATCTTTCCAACTTAAAAAAAATCTGATGTGTTCCATTCACATAACTTTCTCTACATCTTTGCGACAAATTGTAGTTAAAAAGCTTATGCTTCTATTTACTTAATGGTAATTAGCAGGAATAGACTTATTACTTGCTTCCTTGTAAATAGAAGCGAAATGAGGGAGTTCCATAGGTTAAAATGATAGCCAAAAGCTGATTGCTATGTAACTGAAATTCCTTTGTTTGTATGGACAGGAGTTAAGAAATTCCTGTATGAGAAAAGTATAAGTTTTTCAAAGTTAAAACGAAAAACCAGGAATACCTTATAAATGACCAACTCCACGAAAAAAATGTATATAATATAAATTGTGTATTTTATCGTGCGCTACATTTTCTGTGCAGTAAGTTCTTCTCCATCTCTTAGGGTTTAGCACTATGCACAATTCCGTAAAATTCATCCAGAATAAAGTAGTCTTCAGAGGCTATTCCCAGAAAATTCAAGATATACATTTTATTTGTGAGGTAAATATCGTTAATATACGATATTTTAATCAAAATCATTAGAGCCATTTTTAAGAAAATCAAAATGTTCAAAAATGTAAAGGGTAGTTTGGGGTGGGGGGATTTTCTTGAAAATCTTCGTGTCGCATCCTTGGAAGATACCAAACTTAAATGCCAACACATACACACAGACAGACACACACAGGACATTTTTCTAAAAATGCTTTTTTCGGATTCAGGGAGTCTCAAAACATTTATTTCCGGTGAAATATCGGTGTCGAATTTTTGGGTGCAATGCAATACCTTCTCTATACACTATGTACATAGTAAGCTTAGAGAAAGTAATACTTATTTTTAAATCATTATAAGTTTGTTGTCTTTTATGCCTACTTGCAATTTGACTCAATTTTTAGACAAACTAGGAAACATAACCGGTAAAACTTATTGTGAAGGAGGAATTGAATAAGTGGAAACAATAACTCGCACACAGGATGGTAATGAAGATCCGAAAGAATTCGAAATCATTTAACCTTAAATCTAATAACTGATACAGCGATGATAATCATAATGCACCACAAATACACCAGATGAAGAATAAGCAGGTGGTGAAAGGAGATGGAAGAGACAAGAGAAATTGAAAATTAAAATTATTAGTGTGTTTTAATTGAAAGATAAATGTGGAATGAGTGGAGGAGCATAATATTAGAAAGGGATTATAATAAATTTATGAAGATTAGAGGATGACGGAAGGTCGTGGGGAAGAGAAGAGTTTGTGGAAGAAAGTGCTGATGTACAGTAATGTGGAAGAAGAAAGCAGAGGAAGAGTGAAATACAGGAAATGGAGGATTCTAGCCATCAGGAAGCGGAGCCAGGCTGAGAATAAATTGACGAGGAAGGAATATTGTAGTGATGTATGTATCTATATAATGTTTAAAGGAAAATGTAACGTGTGTTTATTGTATACAGTATAATGAGGATGTAAGTGTTATAATTATTCAAATATATGTGCTAAAGAAAGTGAATGTTGTAAAAATGGTAACATTTAAAAAAGTTGAAGAGTGTTTATAAAACATCACATGTGATAGTAAAATTAAAAACAGTAAAAAAGTGAAGTGATTAAAAGAAAAAAAAAAAAGATTGGAATAACTTATGCAATAAAAGGTATAATGTATAACTATAGAATTAAGGAAACCATTGTTAGGAATTAAAACTGTTTAGCTTTTGAGAGGAGGACTTAATTTTGATTTATAGCTTTGGAGTAAGAGATTAAAGTATTATTATGCATATATAATTAGAATTGTTAAAAGGAATTAAGGATACATACTGTTAAAGTAATTAAACGACATACCATATATAATTCGTTTTATGAATTATATATTTCAGCAATTTGTGAAGAGTTATTACAGTAAACAATTGCATCCAAATTATAATTATAATTCACTAAAATAACAAGTTATTATTGAGAAAATATATCTATATTTTTTTATGACTACCAGCGCGCACTCTGCTGGATACCTGTAGTATAGATTATTAGGTTTTATTAATTTTAGAAATAATTATATAGATAAATAACTTGGTTGTTAGTTATTTGTGTATCTGGATACCAATCGTGCAGGCAATTAATTTTTGTTAATTTTAGAAATAGAAACATTACCAGTTATTTGTGCTACTAGATTCCAGTAATTATTATTATTATTATTATTATTATTATTATTATTATTATTATTATTATTATTATTATAGGCATTTTATTTACTTTCTTTATTATTTTTATTTTATTTTAGTTGTTAGTATACAAATAATATATATAAAATAATGATTTATGAAACAAAATTAAATATAAAAAGTTATAAGTTGCAATATATGTTAGGATTGCACGTCCTGATATAGGGAACTGGATGCCAGATTAATTTTTGTTAATTTTAGAAATAGAAACATTACCAGTTATTTGTGCTACTAGATTCCAGTAATTATTATTATTATTATTATTATTATTATTATTATTATTATTATTATTATTATTATTATTATTATTATTATTATTATTATTATTATAGGCATTTTATTTACTTTCTTTATTATTTTTATTTTAATTTGACACACTTAAGTAACTTATTCTATATTCTGCAAAGAATGGCGTATAGAAAACGTAAAGTGTTACATATATTATACAAACTATTCTTATATATGCTTATTTTTCTATCTATATCATATTAATATATGGTGAATGTGTGGATAAAAAGTTCGATTATGCAGTTTGTGGCAGGTACAACTGTGATCAATTATTTAAAAATCTGATGTGTTCCATTCGCATGACTTTCTCTACATCTCTGCAACAAATTATTGCTAAAAAGCTAATGCTTCTATTTACTTCATTCTAATTGAAAAAAATTAGCAGAAATCGTCTTATTACATGCTTCCTTGTAAGTAGAAGCGAAATAAGGGAGTACCATAGGTTAAAGTGATAGTCAAAAGCTGGTTGCTATGTGACTAAAGTTCCTTTGTTTGTATGCACAGGAATTGACGAATTCCTATATGAGAAAAGTATGTCTTTCAAACCTGAAACAAAAAAACAAGGAATATCTCATAAAAGATCAACTCCACGAAAAAATGTATATAACATAAATTGTGTGTTTTAACGTGCTCTACATTTTTATGTGGTAAGATTTTGTCCATCTCTTACGGTTTAGCAGCTATGCAAAATTCTGTAAAATTCATGCACAATAAAGTAGTCTTCAGAGGCTATTCCCAGGAAATTCAAGATATACATTTTATTTATCAGGTAAATGTCTTTAATATACGATACTTTAATCAAAATCGTTAGAGCCTTTTTTGAGAAAATCAAAATTTTCGAAAAAAGTTCCATGTAAAGGGTAGTTTGGTGTGGGGGCATTTCTCTCAAAATATTCGTGTCGCATCCTTGGAATTTAATGAACTTATAGACCAAGTTTGGTATTTTACCGACGTTTTGTTTTTGAGTTATCGCGTTCACAGACACACGGACACACACACACATGGACTTTTTTTCTGAAAATGCTTCTTTTGGGTCCATGGGTCCCTAAAACATATCTTTTCGGTGAAATCTCGGTATCGAAATTTTGAGTGGAGTGTAAATACCTTCTCTATACACTATGTACATAGTACGTGTACAGAAAGTAAAATTCTGATGTGTTCCATTCACATAACTTTCTCTACATCTCTGCAACAAATTATTGTTAAAAAGCTTATGCTTCTATTTACTTCATGATAATATAAAAAAATTAGAAGGAATAATCTTATTACATGTTCCTTGTAAGTAGAAGCGGAATAAGGTAAAATAGGTTAAAGTGATGGTCAAAGACTGATTGCTATGTGAGTGAATTTCCTTTGTTTGTATCGACAGGAGTGGACACATTCCTGCATGAGAAAGGTATGTTTTTCAAAGCTGAAACAAAAATCAAGGAATATCTAAAAAACGATCATTTCCACGAAAAAAATATAAGACATAAATTGTGTGTTTTAATGTGCTCTACATTTTTGGTTTTAATAAGTTTTTATCCATCTCTTATGGTTTAGCAGTTATGCAAAATTCCGTTAAATTCATCCAGAATAAAGTAGTCTTCAGAGGCTATTCCCAGAAAATTTAAAATATACATTTTATTTGACAGGTAAATATCTTTAATATACGACATTTTAATCAAAGCCATTAGCCATTTTTGAGAAAATCAAATTTTCGAAGTTTTTTCCATATAAAGGGTTGTTTGTGGTGGGGGGATTTTTCTCAAAATCCTCGTGTCACATCCCTCGACGATACTAAACTTAAATACCAAGTTTGGTGTCTTACCGACTTTTCGTTTTTGAGTTATCGTGTTCACAGACACACGGACACACTGACAGACGGACAGACGGACACACACGGTCCTTTTTCTGAAAATACTTTTTTTGGATACAGGGCACCCAAAACGTATATTTCCGGTGAAATCTCAGTATCGAATTTTTGGGTGGAGTGCAATACCTTCTCTATACATATGCACATAGTTCGTGTAGAGAAAGTAAAAATAATATGGCTTCATACAGTGTAGTGCCTTACTAAATGGAATATTGCTTCCATAACACATTGGTTATAAAACCATTGTAATGTGTTTAAACTAGATCGTACTTATCGTACTTTTCTTTTGCCTTTTTTCGCTTTCAACTGTCGGAGCATCCATGTATTCCTCCACATTAAATTAAAAATCTAATGTGCTCCATTCACATAATTTTCTCTACATCTCTGCAACAAATTACTCTACTTCATCTAATCGAGAAAAAAATAGCAGAAATAGTCTTATTACTTGCCTCCTTGTTATTAGAAGCGAAATAAGGGGGTACCATAGGTTTAAGTGATAGTCAAAAGCTAGTTGCTATGTGACTTAAGTTCCTTTGTTTGTATGGACACGAGTTCACAAAGTCCTGTATGAGAAAAGTATAAGTTTTTTTTTATAGCTGAAACCAAAACAAGGAATATCTCAAAAACAATCAACTCCACGAAAAAAAATGTATGTAACATAAATTGTGTGTTTTAAAGTGCTCTACATATGTTGTCTGGTAAGTTTTTGTCCGTCTTTTACGGTTTAGCAGTTATGCAAAATTCCGTAATATTTATCCAGAATAAAGTAGTCTTCAGACGCTATTCCCAGAAAATTCAAAATATATATTTCATTTGTCAGGTAAATATCTTCAATATACGATATTTTAATCAAAATCGTTAGAGCCATTTTTTAGAAAATCAAGAATTTCGAAAAAAGTTTCATGTAAACGGTAGTTTGGGGTGGGGGGATTTTTCTCAAAATTTTCGTGTCGCATCCTTAGAAGATACTTAACTTAAATACCTAGTTTGGTATTTTACCGACTTTTCGTTTTTGAGTTATCGTGCTCACAGACACACGGACACAATGACACACGTACACAATGACACACGGACACAGACACACACACGGACCTTTTTCTCAAAATACTTATTTTGAATATAGGGAACCCTAAAACATATATTTCCTGTGAAATCTCATAGTTCGTATAAAGATAGTAAAAAAACTGGGTCACTAAATGGTGTTTTTTTTTTATAATAAACCAATATGATCAAATATTTTATATTTGAAATTTCAAACCGACAGCACCAAATGTCTCAGACATTTATTATAGATGACTTCACGGGATAGCAAACGAGTTAGATTGGAATCAAAGAAATCCAAGCTTTCGACCATCTTGACTGTGTGTTCTTCGTCAGTTATCTGTAATAATCAACACCAAAAAAGCTTCAAATTTTAACGAACAATTATTATTTGAAATAAATCGTTTGTATAACACTAAATAAGTTTCCCGTCTGTAAGTTTCTGTGTATATCTTTTATTAAGAGCTGATTCCTAGAAAATTGACATACACTCGTACATATTAACTTAAATATGTGATATTTTTATCAAAATCATTAGATGTACTTATGAACAAATAAAAAATAGCAAAAAGGCTGCCCAATAGAAAGGAGATTTCCTGTTTAGTGGACTTTCTTTTTTAATCATGTCGAATCTTTGGAAGATGCTTTCTGAACTTAAATACCAGGCTTTGTATTTAATCCGAAATTTAGTTTTTGAATATCGTCGTTCTAGGAAACACACGCAGGAGCAAAGCTATGGGGTGGGAAGTCTCAGGAATTGGATAAATTATTTTTTCACACAAGCCCTGTGTAGGACAGGAGTTAGATAGGTAGAGCCAGACTGAAGAATTCAATGCCATAGCCGGGATTTGAACCACGGATCTCTAGCCGGTTGCTCCCGGCTATGGCATTAAATTTTTCAGTCTGACTCTACCTACTAGGTCTCAGGAAGCTTTAGATGTGCTGAAATCAAATAAAATGCTGAATAGGTATTTTCTCCCTAGCTGGGAAGATTAAGTTCGCATTCTTTCATCACCACCATTCGTGGAAGGGAAATGGCAAGGCCACCGCGGTATCATCTTCACCTGAACGCCACTGTCGAGTCCCTTCTACGACACGATCCGGTTACTGATCGACTTCGGGTTGAATATTTGTCTTCGACATCATAATAGTTAAATGAGTTCACCAGCTGTTAACTTTTTTTCACAAACCATGAGCGGTGAGATGTAGGATGCATCAGTCCAACGTGTCGGGATGCGCACAACTGTATCTCCTGACCCACAGTAACACAATTACACTTTGATGTAAAGTACTTTCCGTTTTCATTCCCTTCCTGTGGGGAACCAGTTGCAATAGAACAAGGTTTTCAGCAGCGATAAGGCTCCGGGATTACGTAGCAGCTATCCGAGGGAAGGGTTCAAATCCTCCCAGGGCGCCTATCTCCCGCCAATCAGTGACCAATCACCGCATCAGTAACGGTTGTGCGGATGGTCGGAATCAGGTGGTACCGCTGATAACGTATCCCCTGCCACCTGGATAACTGCGCCATCAAGCATGCTAACTAATGTCTGCAGTAAATAAAAAGATGCATTTCATTTCCAGATTTGCCACCTTTCTCCTCGCCCTAACTACCCGTGTGGAATCAGAAGCAATTACTTTTAACATCATCCAAGCTTTGCCTATAAAGGGGATAAAAATATTCTGAATATTTTCCATGTGTTTACTCACTTTCGGCAATCTGAATATTATTGCAAACTATGTTTTACTTTATACGAATATATGAAGCTAAACTAAATAGAATTTCTTGTTAAATGACATCCTTTTGCCACAATAAGTAAACTGCTTGAAAAAAAATGTTACATTCATGTGACTTTCTCAACATCTCTATAACAAATTATTATTTTCTCTACACGTACTATGTACATAGTGTATAGAGAAGGTATTGAATTCCACACAAAATCTGATACCAAGAGTTCACCGGAAGTACATGTTTTGGGTCCCCCTGGATCCAAAAAAAAAAACATGTTTAGAAAAAGGTCCGTGTGTATCAGTGTGCATGTGTCTGTGTGTGTATGTGGACAGTATAGCTAAAAAACGAAAAGACTTGATATTTAAATTTGGTATCTTCCAAGGATGCGACAAAGACTTTGAAGAAAATCCCCCACCCCTAACTACTCTTTAAATGGAACTTTTTTCGAAAATTTTGATTTTCTCAAAAATAGCTCTAACAATTTTGTTTAAAATATCGTATATTGAGGATATTTACCGACAAATAAAATGTATATCTTGACTTTTCTGTGAATAGCCTCTCAAGATACTTTAATCTGGATGAATTTTACGGAATTTTGCATAACTACTAAACCGTAAGAGATGGACAAAAACTTACCACATAAAAATGTAGAGCACGTTAAAACACATCATTTATGTTATAAACATTTTTTCGTGTAGTTGGTCGTTTTTGAGATATTCCTTGTTAATGGTTTCAGCTTTACGAAAATTATACTTTTCTCATACAGGAATTTGTCAACTGCTCTCCATATAAACCAAGGAACTTCAGTTACATAGCAACCAGCTTTTGACTATCACCACCCCATGATATTCCCATATTTCGCTTCTACTTACAAGGAAGCAGCAATAAGACTATTTCTACTAATTTTTTCTCGATTAGCATGCAGTAAATAGAAGCATAAGCTTTCTAACAATAATTTGTTGCAGAGATGTAGAGAAAGTCATTTGAATGAATCACATCAGACTTTTCTACTATCAGTCCATACTAATCGAAAAATAACATTAGAAAATAAGGTAATACACTAGGCTAAAATGATAGTCAAATCTTTTAAATGCAGATTGCTATATGATTGAAATTAGTTTCTTTGAATGGCCACCAGGAGTTGACAAATTTCCGTATGAGAAAAGTATAAGTATTTTAAAGCTGAAACCAATAACAAGGAATATCTCAGAAGCGGTCAGCTTTAAAAAAAGAGTTACATGACATGTGTTTTAACGAGATCTGCATTTTAGTGTTCTACGTTTTAGTCCATGTTTTACGGTTTGCCAGTTATGTAAAATTCAGTTAAATTCATCCAGAATAAAAGATCAGAAAATTTAACATATATATATTTAATTTGTAATGTAAATATCTGTAATATACGATATTTTAATAAAAATGGTTAGAGCCATTTTTGTGAAAACAAACATTTTCGAATTGTTTTTTTATGTAAAGGGTGGTTTGAGGTGGGGGATTCTTTAATTTTTTTTTTTAATTTTGTATCATCCTTGGGAGGTACTAAACTTAAATACCAGTTTGGTGTTTAACGGACTTTTGGTTTTATGAGCTATGCTCTCCACACACACACACACACACACACACAAACAGCCATGTTTCTAAATATTCCTTTTTTGGATTCAGTGGGTCTCAAAACATGATTTCTGGTAAAATGTCGCTATCGAATTTTTGATGGAATACAATACCTTCTCTGACTACTGTGTACTTGGTAAGTGTAGAGAAAATAAAAATGCACAAACGCAGATGAGTTACTTTTAGTTAATCTTATAGCTATTAGAACCAGAATATGGAGTACAACCACGATTGAATCCAGGGCAGTAGCCAAAACCTTGTTAATGTATTAATAAGTTAATAATAGCCCATCATTGGAAACAACTGCTACGTATTTTGTGCTCGGCGATCAATTTCCTACCGTGTACTAAAAGTGTAATTTATCTTATCAAGCCATAAATGAATTTAACATACTTATATTTTATTTAAATCTGGACATCTATTACCAACACGTGCTTCACTTGGTCATGGTGTAGATGGAGTACCCTGGACGCGCGTTTCAACAACTTTCGTTGTCATCCTCTTGCAGGTTTGCAGATGACATCTGACATCAACACCATGACCAATTGAAGCATCTGTTGGTAATAGATGTACAGATTTTAATAAAATTGACAGCTTCACTGTATATAATGGCTTTTTTAACATTTTAAAATACTTATATTTGCTTGAAACTTGACTGAAGGTCGTAATTCACTCTATTTTAAATTTTAGACATGAACTGAGACCTCTGAAAACATGTATCTCGAAGCGCTAGCAAAAGTTACTTAGCAAGATACGAAAATATATAAAACAATGCAAAATTTAGTATTAAAACTAAGTAAAATCTTGGAGAATCTTATAGGTTTACAGAATACCTATCACACAACCAAACAATAAAACTTCACCCATATACATAGGCTTGCAAAACACAAACTGAATACTGATGTAATAAAACATTATATGCGTTATCATGATATTTTTAAATGACGAGAAAATGAGTAAGAATTAGAAGTGCTAAAATCTTAGCATACATTCATGGATAAAATTTATTTTAAGTTATTACAAATTATATATTGGGAGCTGAATAAAAATTAAAGATTACTTTTAGAATATAGAAAATGTCAGAAATGTAACGATATATGTATATTTATGATATTATTACTGTTTACCAAACATGTAGTTATTGAACTCCCAGAAGTCATGAACATTCATAAAGAATGAAGGTCTTTCAGAAAATTATGCTCATTAGGCTTAACATATTGAGATAAAATATTTTATTAAAAAATCTGCACTAGTTGTTTTCCTTGTTCACTCACATTTAAAGATGGAGGGGCTTGACCTGGAAAGTTCAGGTCTAGGAATGAGGTCACGACAAACCCTGTACAAGTGATATAAAACACTGAAGTCAAGAAGTTTACCCTTTAATTATTATGTCTGAATACACTGGGTCTCGGACTATAATAATAGTTTAGTATAACAAATACAGCTCTGCGTATATATTGGCTTTTCTTAATAAACCCTTGCAATAGTCATTCAAGGACACAACATACATACAGAGAAGGAAACAGCATTATACACATTCAGTATGCAACCTGCTCCACCTTGCTTAACAAATGTCAGACCAGGTGGAGAAGTCGACATTACACAAGCCAAATTTTACGTGTCAAGATTTTAGATTTATTAAAGCATACAGCTTAATGAAACTTGCAATAATGATACATTTAAGTAAATTCGTTATTAATTAACAATTATATGAACCCTAAAAAGTTAATAATTTAAATAAACTCTGCAAATATAACAACTCACCCAAAATAAAAAATCTGATGTGTTCCATTCACATGACTTTCTCTACATCTATGTAACATTTTATAGTTAAAAGTATATGTCTCTATTTACTTCATATTAATCGAGAAAAAAACACCAGGAATTGTCTTATTCCTTGCTTTCTTGTAAGAAGCGAAATAAGGGAGTACCATAAGTTGAAGTGATAGTCAAAAGCTGGTTGCTATGTGGCTGAAGTTCATTTGTTTGTACGGACAGAAGTTGACAAATTCCTGTATGAGAATAGTATACATTTTTTAAAGCTCAAACCAGTAATAAAGAACATCTCAAAAATTTGACAAATCTTGGAAAAATCACTTGATGCAATACTGAAAATCCATTAACTGCTTTCTTGCGTTATGAACTCCTCTACTCTTCTACAGGCATTTTTTGGCTGCTCGTATGGCTTAATAAGTGACGCCAAAAGGTGATGGCACGAAGGTCAAAGGTTTGTTGTCATGCATAGAAATATTTTCCCATCTCTCCATAAGTAGAAGTGTTACGATACGTACACTCAGGCCGCATTTCTGATTTGCCAGTGCTATAACACTGCCATCGTTGCGATGATTCTGCTCAGGGTAGTCGTATGCTGAGGAATGTCTTTGGGACAGTTTAGAAAACATGTGCACCTTATTAATGACGAATCACAGCAGAAATTATGGATACACTAAAACAATCGCTCCTTGCTACTGTCAACTTGCCTTGAACATTATGGTCATCATTTCGACCAGTTCTTATAAATCTGGCGTAAAGGTTTTGATGTTTTTATTTTTATTTTTTTTTTTGTTTCTCTCTTTAAACGCTTCCCATTTTGAAGTAAAACATGTCAAAATTTAAGTATGATTCAACCTTTTGTCAGCAAGGGTTGAAACTAAAATTGCAACTTAATTAAAAAATTATAGAAACAAAAAAGGAAAAAAAAAAGATAAGCTTAGTGGACGAGATTCGGACTCGAAAGCTAATGTCATAAACAACTATTATTCACCACCATTGAACCACAGTGGTACGGTCGTCCACCGTGGTCTAAGGGTAGTATGCTAGCCTCTGGCTCCCAAGGTCCCAGGTTCAAACCGTGCGGGGGACGATGGATTCTTCGAAAGGGAAGTAAAACTGGTGGTGTTGTAGATTTACGACACTTAAAAGAACCTCAAGCCTGATAAAGAGGCCTATGAGTAAAATTAAGCAGTCTTTGAAACCCAATATAGAATGAGACACTGAAATCGTAGTAGTCAAAAGTGCCCATATATAAAACTCATTTTTTACTTTCTCTACACGTACTATGTACATAGTGTAAAGAGAAGGTATTTTATTGCACCCAAAAATTCGATACCGAGATTTCACCGCAAATGCATGTTTTGGGTCCCCCTGAATCCAAAAAAAACATTTTTGGAAAAAGGTCCGTGTGTGTCTGTGTGCCAGTGGACAGCATAGCTCAAAAACGAAAAGACTGTTAAATACTAAACTTGGTATTTAAGTTTGGTATCTTCCAAGGATGCGACACGAAGATTTTCAATAAAATCCCCCACCCCCAACTACCCTTCACATGGAACTTTTTTCGAAAATTTCAATTTTCTCAAAAATGGCTCTAACGATTTTGATTAAAATATCGTATATTAAAGGTATTTACCTGACAAATAATATGTATATCTTGAATTTTCTGGGAATAGCTTCTGAAGATTACTTTATTCTGAATGAATTTTACATAACTGCTAAATCGTAAGAAATGGACAAAATCTTATCACACAAAAAATGTAGAGCATATTAAAACACACAATTTATGTTATATAATTTTTTTTCGGGGAGTTGATCGTTTTTGAGATATTCCTAGTTTTTGGTTTCAGCTTTGAAAAACTTGTACTTTTCTCCTACAGATATTTGTCAACACGTGTCCATACAAACAAAGGAAATTCAGTCACCTAGTAACCAGCTTTTGACTTCACTTTAACCTATGCTACTCTTATATTTCGCTTCTACTTACAAGGAAGCAAGTGATAAGTCTATTTCTGCTAATTTTTTCTCTGTTAGCATGAAGTAAACAGAAGAATAAGCTTATTAACAATAATTTGTTACAGAGAAGTAGAGAAAGTCATGTGATGGAACACATCAGATTTTTTTAATTTAATAGAGACACACTCTAAAACGCTCTTTCGTTTTTATGTATTGAGCTCTCGTTTACCACCATTAGCAAGTTGTGTACTGGTATTTTAGAAAATTGTAGTAGCCATTTGAACAAATAGGTCATAGGTCGAAAATTACTTCTTTAAGTCACCTCCTTATTCGCTGAAAAGATTTCGTGTAATTCATTATCATCATGTAAAAGCTTCATGTAAATGCTTGGTTTAAGTATGAAGGTTAGCTTCTCTGTTGTTCCCAGCAATGTACATCAAAATTCTATGAACCGAAGAGTCGAGTGTAACACATTTAATATGACATTGAAAACCAAACTTCAGTTTATCTTCGACAAGCGAAGGACACTGCACTCTTAATACTCACACATAACCCATTTCCAAACAGGTTTTTTATCCAGTATATATATTCAGTACTTTTCACCATATAAATAATATTAATAGTAAATACTGTAATAATTGTAAGGACTTTTAACAGTTCATTATGTTTTTTGTCAGTAACGCTATACCTGATGTACTCGTGGATGGCATATAATGAGTTAAGGCATGCCGCGAAGTGAAACCAGAATGTGTATTTTTTTGGAAAGGGAAAATGTTAAAGTATATCGTCTGCATGGATGTCGGATATGAAGCATCGTTCTGCATTATTACTTTTACAGCAGCAACCGGTTATGTTAATAAACTAGCTGCAAGAAATGACAGATAATTTACAGCTTCTAAACAGCTGCTGCGTGTTGGTAAGTAAAAAGAAGCTTTCAATGTGTTTATAAACTGGATGCTGGGGGAAACCTTAGCCTTCGTGTTTGAGCCCAGGATCATAGTCTTGTAGAACAAGAGACTGGGCTTCAGTCGCAGAAATATGAGCTTTAGAGAATTAAAACGAATTCCAAAAGTCCTCTAATGATTTTTAATCTCATACAGACGATGCATACACTAAAGTTAGAAAGTAAAATCAAATTGGCCACTTCCGAATTTTATCATGCACATTTCCCGCTACCCTACTGTGTCCAGACACACAAAACTATTCTCATCCGACTCATGGGTCTCAGTGAACCTCAAGAGATTCCAAATGCGTCAAAATATCACACCTTAAAGGAAACCTTCAACCCTGCAAGAAATTTTCATTTCCGGGTTTCTACATGGTTAGTTGAAGATTATGGACATCTTGTGTCGGATTGTGTCTCTATTGGTTTTCTTTACGCTAACACTAGAGAGCTGAGCTAACATAACGAGACGCCCAAATGTTATGGACTTTATTATACAAATGAATTGTTAAATAACTGTCCCATATACCGCATCCTTTCTACATTGAAGGCAATTGTGTGAATTAAATAGCTTAGCATGTAAAACACGTGTTTTCATTAGTTCTTTGTAAAACTAAGCATCAAACAATGGAAATGCTCTATGTTGCCCTTAGCAAACAAAATAGTAGTGCTCCATTTGTGTTCGAAGAGCAAGTTATATAGCATATAAAATATATTTCTTGAATCAGGTGTTTGTTAAAATTTGCTGTTTTAGTTTTCTTTCCATATTAACATTCTACGGAGCTTATTGCTACAAATCCAAACTATCTTTTACATTGAAAAGTTTTCGTCATTTATTTTCTCAGAAATGGCTATAACGAGTTTGATTAGAGTACCAGATTTATAAGCAATTTGTAGGTCAAATAAAATGTATATCTTGATTTTTTTGAACAGTCGGTGAAGTTCTGGTCATTCTAAATATATTATACAGGTGTTTCAAAAGTACGGGGCATAATTTCAGGTATGTATTTCCCACATGTAGACAATCAAATTAGTTCATTATAACATGTGTCCGGAAATGCTTCATTTCCGAGTTATGGCCTTCACAACATTGAAATTCACTGGAACGTTTTTCTTTCCGCAGATTGTTGTCGTTACAGAAGATGTTCAAAATGTCCACCTCCTGCTTGAATACAGACCTCACATCGATGTCTCATTGACCTGCGAACACGATCCCAAACTCCAGGAGTATTGCGTATGTCCTCACAACATGCCACAATTCGATTCCGAAGGGATTCCAAATCCGGCACCGGAGACGAATAAACCAATGATTTTAAATGGCCCCACAAGTAGAAATCGAGAGGGTTCAGATCAGGTGAGCGTGGAGGCCAAGCAATTGGGCCACCTCTACCTATCCATCGATCAGGAAACCTTCGATCCAAGTACCGGCGAGCCGTAAGACTGAAGTGTGCAGGAGCGCCATCATGCAAGAAGTGAATGTGTTGATGATTGATCAGTGGAGTGTCTTCGAAAACGTCAGCTATGGTGTTTTCCAGGAAGTTTGTGTACGCCTGCCCCGTAAGTCTGTTTACAACTACATGAGGTCCAACTAATCGATCACCAATGATACCGGCCCACATGTTGAGGGAGAACCGCACCTGGTGATGAGATACAACAGTTGCACGTGGGTTTTCATGCGACCATACATGCTGATTGTGGAAATTTGTTATGCCATCTCTTGTGAACTGTGCTTCATCTGTAAATAATACGACGGCAGAAAAGTTCGGATTTACACCACACTGCTGCAAGAGCCACTGACAGAACCTAACTCGTGCAGGGTAATCTGCTAGTGACAGGGCCTGTACACGTTGCAAATGATAAGGGTACAATTGATACTCGTTCAACAGTCTCCAGACAGTCGTATGAGGAACATTGACTTGCAACGCTAACCGTCGTGTGCTGATAGAAGGAGTCCTGTCCACAGCCTCCATAATCTCCTCCTGCACTTCTGGAGTTGTAGATCTTGGTCGTCCCCTTCCCAAACCAGGAGAGGAGAATGTTCTATACTCGCACAGACGGAAATGGAGACGTACAAATGTCTTCCGATCTGGACATTGTCGCTGTGGGTACCTCTCCTGGTACAAACGACGAGCCAGCGCAGCATTGCCGTCCGCCTTACCGTACATGAAGTGTATCTCCGCCAGCTCTTGATTTGAATACATGTCGCACAGTCTTAACGCCTAAAGAACACTGAATGCAACCTTCCTCAGAATTAACTATCAGAGCGCCCTCCTAATGTCTCCTTTGACGGCAAAGACCTGCGCAAAGAAAAACGTTCCAGTGAATTCCAATGTTGTGAAGGCCATAACTCGGAAATGAGGCATTTCCGGACATGAACTATTTTGATTGTCTACAGGTGGGACTTTCAATGTTGTAAAGGCCATAACTCGGAAATGAAGTATTTCCGGACACATGTTATAATGAACTATTTTGATTGTCTTCATGTGGGAAATACATACCTGAAATTATGCCCCGTATTTTTGAAACATCCTGTATAATTGGTAAACCTTAATAGACAAAAACCCTACCACAAAAGATATATATCTCGATAAAACATATCCAATATGGCAAAAAAAGTTTCGGCGGTCGTATCCACTTCCAAGATATATTTATATCTTGGTTTGAATTTCAAATAGTTATACTTTTGCTTTCTCTACTACGTATAGTATATAGGGAAAGTACTATATTTCATACAAAAACTCGACGTTAAGATTTCACCAAAAATATATTGAATAAAAAACAAACAAAAAACAAGGGTATTTTTTAGAGAGAAAGCCCTGTATGTATATGTGTATGTGCTCAAAAATGAAAAACTGGTTAAATAGCCAATTGATATTTTACTTTAACATCTTCAAGGATGCTACAAAATAATCTTCAAGAAAACAACTCTAATCTAAACTACCCTTTACATGGAACATTGTTCGAAATTTTTGATTTTCTAAAAAAATGGCTCGAACGATTTTTATTAAAATACTATATGTTTAATATATTTTAATGAAAAATAATTTATACACACACGAAAAAAATGCCACACCATCAAGAAGTGCTTAACTTTATTGAAGAAGTATGTACAAGATAATACATCATGATAACATGTGATAACAAAACCAGCACAAGGCAAGCATGCATGTCACAAGCGGGGGCGTGTCCCAATTGTCGCATTAATATTTGGTGCATCGCCCTCGGGCAACGATACAGGCACGTATTCGTGCATGCAAAGATCGTACAGGTGACGAATGGCTTCCTGCGATACACTGCCCCAAGTGTTCTGCACCTGTGTCGCAGTTCGGCATGGTTGTGGCCTGCCATGGAGACCCTGTCAGTTTCTTTCCCATCTTGTCCCTTACATGTTCAATGGGAGAGAGGTCAGAGGACCTCGCTGGCCAGGGCATTCGCCGCAGACCATGAAGAACACATTGCGTTGCACAGCTGTATGGGGACGTGCGTTATCCGTTGAAACAACACATCGTCTTCCTGTTGAAGAAATGGCAGTACCACAGGATCAATAACCTGCTGGATATAGCTGGCACTGGTTTCACGTCCCTGCATAAACTCCGAAGGCGAGCGAGAGTTATAACTGATGGCACCCCACACTATGATGCCAGGATATGGGCCTTTGACGTGGGCAAATGCACTCTGGAAGATTACGCTCCCCAGCTCCAAGCCGTTCGTGTACATGGCCATCACTTGCATACAGGCAGAACCTACTCTCATCACTGAGGTTCACAAAGCGCCATTCAACTCTCCAATCAGCCCTTCTCGACACTAGAGACGTGCATAGCGGTGTGCTGGTGTAAGAGGTATCTTTACATGATTTAAGTCTTGCTACCAGAAGACGGTTTCCAATAGTCCGTGCTGACACTCCAGGTGCTACATTTGCCCAGATCGCTTCCCTGGATGCTGTTTGGGCACCCACCGATGTCCGTACAATCCGTCGATCCAGACGTGCGTCTGTGCAACGTGGCCGCCCAGAACCCGATCTACGATTGTGAGAACGTTCCACAGACCATTACTGAAAACACGGATACATTGCGCTCAAAGGTCCATCCAGCTTCACGCAGGCCAACAATTCGACCCCATTCAAATGGATGTAGGCGTGCAATAGGAGTATGTTCGCGTTGTCGAGGCATGCATATGTCTTAGAGTGTCACCACATTCAACTGTTATGGTACCACAGTGACTGTCTGCAGAGGCGAAACAGAGGTGATAGATACACGCCTGTGCAGTGCCATTTGTTGTCCGCTGACCACTACAAATCAATTACCAAAACTATATCCCCGCATTATGCCCATTTTTTCGACAAACGCAGTCTTTAACGGTGTTACATTTATTTTTTCCATGAGTGTGTGTGCGTTAGTGACTAACATCTGTTAATATTCTGCTCATTCTGACTGAGTGCACAACTGGTAAACCGTAAGAGGTAGGCAAAATGTTACTACACAATTTATGTAAGATATATTTTTAATGTGTATGAGGAGTGAGCCATTTACGAGATTTTTATTATTATTATTATTATTATTATTATTATTATTAATTATTATTTATTTAAATTGTCCGATACTTATAATTTTGTTATCAATGGGACGCTCTTATTAACTGGTTCATCCTGATCATACAATGAAAATGAAAATTCAATGCCATAGTATAGGGACTCGTTTTTAAACTATTTGACTATCGCTTTAGCCGTATATATTTCCTTATTCCCCTTGTACCTATAAGGAAATATGTGATAAAAACCATTTGTTCTAATATTTTATCTCTATTAGCATGAAATGGATAAGATTTTGTAAGAATAGTTTATCGCCGAATAGAGAAAATTATGTTAATGTATATCTGAATTTTTAAGCGGCATGACCCGGTCGTTTTCTTTTGCGGTCTTGCAAAAAAGAACCTAATTTCAAAGCCATTGATTGCGATTCGCTTTTCAAATATTTCACTACCGCTTAAGCCTACGGTATTCTTTTAATACTCTTGTACTCATAGGAAAATGTACTTACGGCATTTCTGCAAAGTTTATCTCGATTAGCTTTTTAGGAATAGCAGTAATTATCATTATGAGGAAGCGGAGGAGGATATCGGCGCTTAAGGGATACTGGGAGTGAGATTTTGACTATAGGCGGTCAAAATTTCTAAAATTGCTTTTTATTACAAATAGTTGTTGGAACTTTTAGTTGTCCTCCCCTTGCCTCGCTCTCTACATCCATTTAAAGATCGCATAATATACTTGTTTTAAAAATCGTATACCTGTTTCCTATCATATTTTATTAAACAGCGTTTTTCTCAAAACTACATTTTAACATTTTCAAAATATTCCACACGTCTTAATTTTTAACTACAAAACAAATTTCAAGAATATGCAGAAGTATGCTAACGCCAAAAATAAGTTTTTCAAAAACCATATTTTCATGAAAAAAATGACTACCATTAGAATTAAAGCTGCTAACATTTAAAAAAGATGCTAATAAATCAGTAATCAAAGCTATTGAAATATACCCGTTTAAAGGTTTTGTGTGAGATTCAAAGCTACAATTATGAAAATGCCAGCCAATTTTCTGTGGCACATTCTGATTTTACAATATATCTACATAATAAAATGTATATAATAATTTGCATCTTACAAATTATTTTAAATTTGAATTATATTTATATTAACATGATAACAATTCAATCACAGTAAAAATTGTAGAAATATAGAGAAAAAATAGAAATTTGAAAATGCACTCCAGTGTCGTTTAAGCACACATGCAGATGTATTATACTTCTGGAAATTCCCATAAGAAAAGGGTGAAGTGAAGGACTTAGAGAGCAACCAGAAGCCGGGGTCGGCTCAAGGGCAGGCGGAATCCTTAACATCTCCAGATATTACCCTTACGTCGACGGGACCTCCGATACACGCTATCTCCATGGGGAGGCCTCTCTCGGAGCCCGTCACTCGCCGAACTAGGGTAGAGAGTTCCTAACAAGTAAATTCCACCGTGACAGGTCTGGACGCCGTCCACCAGAACACTTAAGAGAAGAGTCGGACGAGAAAAGCATTTGAATGTAAAGAATCGTCCTTTTTCTCTCTTTTATTACCACTGCTTTAACGTCTAAGGTCATACCGCAACATCTTTGAGTGTTTATACACATTACTTTTTGAAAGTTGTTCTAGTTTTACTATTTAGATGGTTTGCACCGTTCGTATAAAAGCAAGGAAATCATATAGTAGCAATGGAAGGCGAATGGAATTACATAATTATCTGAAAACATACAAAAGAAAAGAATAATTGGAATAAAACGATCAAATGGTTAATAACAAGGAATTCAGCTGATATTTTGATAAATATAAAAATATTTCGCGCGTAAGTAATTACTGAATTAATGTCAAAATGATTTTTGTACAAATAACTCAATGTTTTAAAAGAAGTTATTTTAACTTTCTACTACAACTATTCGTGTATAATTAAAGGAAATTAAAATTTAGTTCTGCCGGAGAGTTCATGAATTCGAAATGCATGAGGTAGTTCACCAGTGAACCCGCCTGTTTGTCTTGTGATGAGACAAGAACATTCTAAGTAATTCCTCACGTTAATGTCACAAAAACTGTAATAATAAAGACAGTTGCGATATCATTATACGTAATCTAAAAAAACGTTGTTATTTGCAGGTCAATGACCCTGTCACTGGCCAGGATGATATAAGCTCCTCCAGCATGTCGGGATTTCATCCTCAGGAGTTCTTTTACATGACAGTAAATCTATTGATATAGGGCTGTCACTTTTAAGCACATTAAAAATCATTCTTTTGGCCGGACTTTAACTTGTTACTTTTTAAATCGAAGGCACCCGTCACCAACTCGCTTGATTTTGTGGAGAAGAAAATAGGTTTACTGCGTGTATACAACAGGAAAACGCATCACGGCAGGCCTTGTCTCTCTTCCTTGTATAATGCATCGTGTGTCAATTCATAATGTTGGGAACAGAAGCAACCAAACACGCAAGCCATCGACTCCTACGTTTATACCTCCCTAAGCGGAATCTTGCTTATTTATAGAAAGTGGTGTATTTAGTTTGCGGAGCTCTGAAAAACTTAATATTGTTCATGAAGCACCCCTTCATGACGAAAAAATTGGTGTATGGTGCTCCATTAGTGGAGAAAGTGTTATAGACCCAATTTTCTCGAGTCAATAGTTGACGCCCATACATAAGTGAATGCAATTTTGCTCCCTTTTTAGAGAATTAACAGCCAGGAAGCGTGATTTTGTCTTCTTTCAACAACACTCTGGAACAGCTCATATGATCAATCTTTCGGTGAGGACCATTGAAAGTATGTTTCAGGACAAAATTATTAGTAGAGATTTGTGGCTCCCTCGTCCCCCGCGATTTCTATTTCTGGGGTAACTTAAAGCATAAAGTGTACAAACCCACACACGTAGAAGAATTAAAACAATGAAGGGTAGTGTCCTAAAGCGGTGAAAAATATATGGATAATGACGGCCAGTTTCAGCATCTCCGTTCATAAAGTTTGTAAGTAAAGCCTTTAAAAGTAGTTTTAAAAGTGTTGTATGCTTTCATCCGAGCGTTTCTATGATAGCGGAGACGGCAACGAGCGCCGGGGACTTGGACAGGCAAAACACCGTGCAGCCGGTTCGTGCTTTTTTGACTCGCTCGTTAGTATGTATATGTTCATATTCGAAGCACAAAAGACATAATAGAGCAATTCTTCTACGAGTACTATTCATGAACCTGTAACAGGTGTATTAACCTATGGAACGTGGATTACGTATTTGAAACAAAAAATGTTGCATACAACATTAGCTATGCAGGAATTATCTATTTTTCCTTTCAGCGCAGTTGATCGTGCAGTGCACAATTGGCGATTTGCAGGAGTATCGATAAAATATGCTCTCTTTGTTATCAAAGGGCAATCAGCTGGTGACCCCTGTAACGGATATTATGTTACTATGTCATTTATTGATATGAATTGTGTTGTGTGCATTCGATGTTAAATTTATGTAAAAGGTGATTTTATAAATGTGTAATATCTATTCAATCTGTATCCTTTGTTTGCGTAATCCTGTTTATATTGACCTATTTAACTTTTAAAACGGAGCATAAATAAGCATACGACATTAAAACATCGAATATGTTTAATACAGAAACATCGTAGGAGTGATATAAACATATGTCTACATATGATGAAACATTAAAACGAAATAAATAAATAATTATTATTTCAGTTTGTTACCTCATCACCACAGTTAAAAATAAGAAATATTTCATTTCATATTAAACACTGGTAAGTTAACTTCACTGTTGCGAATTGAACTTCGCTAAATACGTAGCCTGTACATATTATTCCAAATTAACACAAGTAAATTAATTATTTAGTTATTAATTAATGATCAAATTTCAAGAGGAATATGTAATTATTATTCGGGAAGTTATTATATTCATATAATACCATTAACCACAAAAATGAACCTAGTGATTTGTTCACAGAGTTATTACGTATAATAAAACGACGTAAGTTAGTCATCCTCGTACTCATCTATTGCTATTGGTTTTTCACAAGTCTCAACGCATGAGATATTAGAAGAACCTCATGCTAATATCAAACGACAAATAGTTTTCTTTTTGAATACTTTTAAATTTAATAAATACGGCTACAATACACGTTTAAATAATTTAGTTATTATTGAGTCAGGCTGTTAAACCGTCGAATGCAAATTCTCTTCCATGTTCAACACAGAAGAATAAACGACAGGAGATCGAAACCTACGTCGCCCATATAAGAACACTTATAACGAATAAAAACCTGACCTAATGTGCCACAGTATATAGAGCCTAACAAATACTATTCCAAATTGGCACCCTCAACGTAATACTGTAAAGCCTATCAATATCACCCCTACTGTAAGAATAGGTTTTAACGGGAAAATAAAATAATATAAATAATAATAAAAATTCGTTAACAGTCGCAAAGGAGCTAACATGGAAGTTAACGGACATCTAATGAGCACATTACTGTCTATGTTACACCGCGCTTTGTAAGATCGGATCTGAAGTCCGCACGTTTTGCCAAACATTCTGTTAGTGTCCATACTGTGTGCGTCGGCGGTCCATTGATTCATGCTGGTATGTTATTGTATAAAGACGCAAAAACCATAAATTACCGCGTTTCATTTTAATGGCTCAAACGCAATACTAATCGCGGGGTTATGAATCTCCCCCAGGCATGATTTATTCTGTTGTTCCGTATGTGATGGAGTGTTATTGTTCAAAATGTGTCATGCATCTTGTATTATGTTCTAGAAGGCTCGAGGGAACTTCCCATACAAGAATCTGCTCTCTACCCTAAACAGGAGACAGCAATTTGGGTAGCTATACGAGGTTTCCTTACCCTTCTTTAGAACCGACATGAAAGACAAGCTAATTCCAGGGATGAATGGAAACTTATTTATATGATGTAATTATACATGTAAGAAATGTTATATGTACAAATATTACATGTAAGCAAAAAGTTTATCATTTTGGTTTATTATCTAGCTGTAATATCAAATATAAACAAATAAAATGCGTTACATTCATATGACTTTCTCTGTCTACTATGTTTTGTTTTATAGCTTCTACCACCTATAATTAGGAAGCATAATTTTCTCTTATTTATGGAATAATAGAGACAAGCCTTTCCATATACAGTATCCTTCAACATTTAGTTGAAGGTACAAGGAGCATAATCAAATTTAAAAAAAAAAAATTCTATATGCTAGTGGTATATTCCGTGACATCACGAGATACAACCGAAAAGCGACAACACTTTAAAGATTGGTAAAGTATTCAAAACTAAAACAAATAAGAACCGTAATTTTTATTGCCAAAAACAAAATTGTTTGAAATAATGTGTATATTTTAAAAAAATCTAAATTTTTTATGTATGATTTTGTACTTTAAAAGTTTGCCAGTTATAAAGAGTAAAGAATAGAAAACAGAAGGGAACATCTCGCGCACTACTACCTCACAGATCTGTTGTGAGAGCTGAGAGCCTCAAGCAGACGGGCAACAGAGACGCGCGGATGTCTCACTGCGGAAGTCAACAGAGAGGGCGACCAAGCTACTCGTCAACCTGACAGCTCTCTAGTGTCCACGAAGGAGTATGTATCCGCTCCATCTTCCCGCACTACCATTCACTACAAAACTGAAACGGAATGAGGGAGAAATGACGGAAAGGAAATCGTGGTAGGTCAGAAACCACCTCAACATTTACCTGCCAATTTCGAAAAAGTATGAATAACCCATGGATTCCGGGTTTAATCCCAAACGACCGCATATGAGATTTTTGGTGGACAAAGCGGCGCAGGCGTTTTCTCCGGGTACTCCGGTTTCCCCCGCCATCGCATTCAAACAGGTGCTCCATCTGCATTCCATGTATCATCAGTGCCATCGCCTGTGGTGGCACAAATAGTAAAAACGGGCGTTAAATACTATAAAAAATCTGATGGGTTCCATTCACATGACTTTCTCTACATCTCTGCAACAAATTATTGTTAAAAAACTAATGGTTCTATTTACTTCACGCCAATTGAGGGCCGCGCGGTTAGACCACTCGCCTCTCAACTAGACGGCCCAAGTTCGATCCCAAGCGACCGCATGTGAGATTTGTGGTTCACAAAACGGCGCTGGGGCGGGTTTTCTTCGGGTTCTCCGTTTCCCCCGCCATCGCATTCCACCGGTGCTCCATCTTCATTCATGTATCACCAGTGTCAGCGCCTGCGGTGCCATAAGTAGTTAAAGCGTGTGTTAAACACTACAAAAAAAACGTCAATCGAGTAAAAAATAGCAGAAATATCTCTCGTATTACTTGCTTCCTTGTAAGTAGAAGCGAAATAAGGGAGTAACATAGGTTAAAGTGATAGTGATTGGTTGCTATGTGACTGAAATTCTCTTGTTTGTATGGACAGGAGTTGATAAATTCCTGTGTGAGAAAAGTATGTTTTTTAAAGCTGAAACTAAAAACAAGGAATATCTTAAAAACGATGAACTCCACGAAAAAAATGTATTTAACATAAATTTTTTGTTTTAATGTGATCTATGTTTTCTGTGTGGTAAGTTTTTGTCTATCTCTTACGGTTTAGCAGTTATTCAACATTTTGTAAAATTCATCCAGAATTAAGTAGTCTTCAGAGGCTATTCCCAGAAAATTCAAGATATAGAAATTATTTGTCAGGTGAATATGTTTAATGTACGATACTTTAATCAAAATCGTTGGAGCCATTTTAAGAAAATCAAAATATTCGAAAAAAGGTTCCATGTAAAGGGTAGTTGGGGATGGGGAGATTTTCTTGAAAATCTTCGTGTCGTGTCCTTGGAAGATACCAAACTTAAACACCAAGTTTGGTTTTTAACGGTCTTTTCGTTTTTGAGCTAAGCTACCCATAGACACAGCCACATACACACAGACAAATACACACACGAACATTTTTCTAAAAATGCTTTTCTGAAATTCAGGGGGTCTCAAACCGTATATTTCCGGTGAAATCTTGGTATAGAATTTTTGGGCAAAATACAATACCTTCTCTATACACTACGTACATAGTGCGTATAGAGAAAGTAATAATAACCCATTAGTCAGAGACGGTCCTCGGGGATCTTCCAAATACGAGAGCACACGTTATCGTGGCGGCATCCCCATGGGTGTTTACCGGCAATACAAAATTATCAAAACTCCTTCGGAATGTAGACTCAATAGACTATTCCAAAAAAAATTCAAAATGATAATTTATTCTATTTAATAGCTTAAACATTTTAATTTTCTATTTAAATAAAAATCATTAGTCATTTTCTAAAAATTCAAAAATTTTCAAATATCCTACATATAATGCATAGTTTGGAGGCAGGTTTTATTTTACATTTTCGCGTCGTATCTCTACCAGATGTTGAACCTAAATGCCAAGATTTTTAATCATTAAACATTTTCATTTTCTTTTTTCTCTACTTAGTACATAGTACATAGGTACAGAAGATATTGCACTCCATCCAAAAATTCGTTACTGAGATTTCACGGGTAAATACACGTTTTAGGGTCCCCTGTAACCAGAAAAAGCATGTTTAGTAAACGGTCCGTGTGTGTGTTTCGGTGGGTCTGTGCCTACGAGTGTCCGTATGTCTGTGAACACGTTAACTTAAAAGCTTAAAGTTGGTATTTAAGTTTAATAGTAAAACCTGCTGTTCCCTAACTACCCGTTAAATGGTAAAAAATGCAAAAGATGTGATCTTCTTACAAACGGCTCTAACGATTTTGATTAAAATATCCTGTATTAAAGATATTTACATTACAAATCTTAAAAAATAGCATGTGTTACATTCATATGACTTTCTCTAGCTGTTCCACAAACAAACGTCTCTTGAAAATATGCTTCTATGTGAAAGAATTGAAATTCTGTTTCCTTTGCTCTCTAGGAGTAAACAAAAGAAAGACGAAAAGAAAGATATCTTCCCGTTTGAGAAAAATTTAAGTAACTTAAAACTGAAACTAATAACACGGAATATCTCAGTAACGGTTAACTCTACACCAAAATGTGTATTAGATAAAATGTGTGTTTTGATGAGATCTAAATTTGTGTGCAGTAAATGTTGTCCTTGCGATCACGGTTTACCAGTTACACAAAAGTCATTCAGAGGCTATTCCCAAATTATTCAAGATATACATTCTTGTTTGTCATAAAATAAATATTAAGCTTAGGTATGGTATTTTAATAAAAATCGGTATACCCAGTTTTGAGTAAATCGAAATTCTCTCTAATTGTTCCATGTAAAGGGTGGTTGGGGTGGAGAGATTTATTGGAAATATTCGTGTCGCATCCTTAGAAGATACGGAATGTAATGCCAAGCTCATGTTCAACCGACTTCTAATGAATGAAGCATCAGTTGGGAGAAACACGAAGATGCGCTTTTGAGTAGAAAGGGGTGCTTTGCATATAGTTAGACAATGCTTAAATAAGGCTCAAAATATAGAAGCTAGTGGGAGAAGAATTTAAAGCAGAGGTGAAAGCAGAAATTTCATATGGTATACAAATGCTGGAACTTAAAGAGGAAGAGACAATAATTTATTTAATCCATTGAAAGTTTTGTACAGCAGCAATGACCTGCTAATCACCTCAGAGAGAAGTGGCTCAAAAAGAAGTCATCATTGAACGAACATTATAATGCTATGCAAAATAAAAAAAAAATTATAAATGTATTAAAACAGTGCATAAAATACCAAGATGTACAACATGAGAAATACAGAAAAGCAAAGAACTCATTCAAATCCAACAGCTGATGGGTGACGTAGCACAAAATTTTAAAATACCACCTATATATATACAGGGTTACTACAAAAGAAATAGACAACTTCAACTGCCTGTAAAACAAAAACTATTAGAGATAGGAACCTATTTATTTTGGAGGTATGTTGAGAAACTCTCAACGTTTTGTTTGTTACTATTGGTAACGCTGTAGTGTTTTGTCTGTTGTTGCAGAAGCTGAAATGGCGGAAAATCCTGTGGAAAAGGCATATTGCGTATTGGAATTTGCTAGAACGCAATCAGCAACTGTTGTCCAACGACATTTTAGAACACGTCACCACAAAACGCCACCGACTAGACAGTCAATCTACGACTGGTATAGAAAATTCGAGACAACGGGATGTTTGTGCAAAGGGAAGAGCTCGGGAAGACCAAGAGTTTCGGAAGAAAACGTTGAACGTGTTCGTTCTGCCTACATAAGAAGCCCACAGAAATCGACATCTAGGACAAGCATGCAATTACAAATTCCACAGCAAACTGTATGGAAAATCTTGCGGAAGCGACTGCACATGATGCATTACAGATTACAGATGTTGCAGTTTCTGAGTGAAGAAGATAAGGTCATACGGCGTGACTTTTGCATCGACATGTTGCGACATGATGAAGACGATGCTGGTTTTTGTGAGCGCATCATTTTATTTTTGTGAATGTTTAATATGGCTAAGGGCAGATATGTGTAAAAAGATTTTTTAAAGAAGTTATGAGCTAGTGGTTTGCCTTTATGCGAGGAAAAGGATGATGTAGAGACATACTATACTATTATAATGGGGCCAAAGACTGAGAGATAAATTTACTAAAATAAAAGTATAGGCTAAAATGTTAAAGTAAAGAGGATGTTCAAAGAGACTTAATTCTGGTCAATTCCTATATAGAGATAAAACAAGTGAATATGAACATTAATAAGCAAGTAGGTGTATGGCCTGCAGCTATTGCTTATTGTAAGATCGGAACTGACTGCTAGTAAAGTAGAGATATTCAGAAAGTCTATACAGATGCTATGTTTACATACATTCTAAAAACTAGACATGGGGACCCCCCCCCCCAAAAACGCAAATCGCTCATGCTTAAAAGTGTATACATGGCCACCGAAGTGAACTAAAACAACAGAGAATATTTCGGACACGACTATTGCCACGAAAAAAAAATCCTTTAACCGGGTGTGCAAATCATAATGGAACATTAGCAATTTTCATTAATGAAATGATGATGTATTCGTCTTCTGAGGATAAGGAACTGCACTGGAAGAAAGCCACAGAAATGTCATGTAATTCTCAATGCATCAAACAGCAAGTTTTCGTTTCTCTTTTATTAGTTCCTCTAGCCCGAATGTACAATGTGAATAGAGAAAGTATTGTATTACACCCAAAAATTCAACATCAAAGTTTCACCAGAAATGCGTGTTTTGAATCACATGAATACAAAGAAAGCATTTTTAGAAACATGTCAGTGAGTGTGAGTGTGAGTGTGTCTTTGGGCAGCATAGCTTAAAAACGAAAAATCGGTTAAACACCAAACTTTGTATTTAAGTTCAGCATCTTCCAAGGATGCAACACAATGATTTTCAAGAAACTCCCCCCCCCACCCTCAACTACCTTTATTTTGATTTTCTCAAAAATGCTTCTAACGATTTTGATTAAAATGTCATATGTTTAAGATACTTTCATGCCAAATGATGTGTATAGTTTGAATTTTTTGGGAGTAGCCTGTGAAAACCTCTTCGTTCTGGATGACTTTTATAAAACTTTGGTATAATTGGTAAACCTAAGAGATAGACAAAAACTTACCACACAAAAATGTAGGTGTCGTTAAAACATAATTTATGTCATATACATAGCGACCGACTTTTAAAAGATGTGACTAGTTCTTTGACATGTGCATTCTCTTATTTCCCTTCTACTTACAAAGAAACAAGTAATAAGACCAATTCTGCTAATGCCTATCTTGATTAGCATAATGTAGATAAAATAAACTTTTATAAGAAAGGTTTATTAGTGGAACAGCTAGAGAAAGCCATGTAAATGGAATACATATTTTTCCGAGTTAAGTAAAATTAGATGACAATAAAGAAAATTTAATTGACTATTTATAGAAAACTTAAAATGCAAGTTGTATACGTCCTGCCAATATCAGAAACGCTACATGATAATTAACATAATTACTTTTCATGTGTGATAAAATAAAAAATCTGATGTGTTACACTCACATGACAAGTAGGAAGAAAATAAGGGAATACACTAGGCTAAATCAATAGTCAAATGTTTAAAAGCTGTCGTTATGCGATTGTCATTACAAATCGCTTCTTTTCTTGGTCAGAAGTAGAACAAAAGAAAAACGGACACTCCCGTCTGAGAAAAGTATAAGTACTTCACAACTGAAATTAATAACAATGAATACCTTGAAAACGGTAATCTCCACGAGAAAAATGTATATAACATAACTTGTGTATTTTAACAAGGCCTGCATGTTTTGTATAGTAAGTTTTTTTTCTATCTCTTACGGTTTAATAGTTATGCCAAATTAAGCAAAATTCATCCAGAATAAACAGGTCTTTAGAAGCTATTCCCAGACAATTCAAGATATACATTATATTTTTTAGGTAAATATCTTTAATATATGATATTTTAATCAAAATCGTTAGAGCCATTTTTAAGAAAATCAAACTTTTCGAAAAAAGTTCCATGTAAAGTGTAGTTTGGGGTGGGGGAATATTCTCAAAATCTTCGTGTCGCATCCCTGGAAGATACTAAACTTAAATACCAAGTTTGGTATTTTAGCTACTTTTCGTTTTTGAGTTATCGTGTTCACAGACACACATACACGGACCTTTTTCCGAAAATTCTTTTTTTGGATACAGGGGGTCCTAAAACATATTTCCGGTGAAATTTCGGTATCGAATTTTTGGGTGGAATACAATACTTCTCTATCCCTATGTAGATTGTACATATGGGGCTAGATAAAGTAAAAATCTGATGTGTTCCATTCACATGACTTTCTCTATATCTCTGTAACAAATTATTGTTAATAAGCTTATCTTTTATTTATTTCATGCTAATCGATACAGTTAGCAGAAATAGTCCTATTTCTTGCTTTATTGTAAGTAGAAGCGAAATAAGGGAGTACCATAAGTTAAATTGAAAGCCAAAAGCTGGTTGCTATGTGACTGATGTTCCTTTGTATGGACAGGAGTTGACAAATTCCTGTATGAGAAAAGTATGTTTTTCAAAGCTGAAACCAAGAAAAAGGAATATCTCAAAAACGATCAACTCCACGAAAAAAATGTATATAACATAAATTATGTGTTTTAACGTGCTCTACATTTTTTGTGTGTTAAGTTTTTATCCATCTCTTACGGTTTAGTAGTTATGCAAAATTCATCCAGAATAAAGTAGTCTTCAGAGGCTATTCCCAGAAAATTCAAGATATACATTTTATTTGTCAGGTAAATATCTTTGATATACGAAATTTTAATCAAAATCGTTAGAGCCATTTTTTAGAAAATCAAAATTTTCGAAAAAAGTTCCATGTAAAGGGTAGTTTGGGGTGGGGGATTTTTCTCAAAATCTTCGTGTCGCATCCCTGGAAGATACTACTAAACTTAAATACCAGGTTTGGTATTTTACCGTCTTTTAAGTTTTTGAGTTGTCGTGTTCACAGACCACGGACACACACACACACACACACACACATACACACACACACGCGCGGACCTTTTTGTGAAAATGCTTTTTTGGGATATTGGGGACCCTAAAACATATATTTCCGGTGAAATCTCGGTATCGAATTTTTGGGTTGAGTGC
Source organism: Hymenopus coronatus (assembly GCA_030762935.1). Taxonomy (NCBI): domain Eukaryota; kingdom Metazoa; phylum Arthropoda; class Insecta; order Mantodea; family Hymenopodidae; genus Hymenopus; species Hymenopus coronatus. Next base: position 115,303,990 of record CM060888.1, on the reverse strand, counting down.
AATACATTCTCTATACACTATGTACATAGTGCGTATAGAGAAAGTAAAAATAACTGAAATTCTCCCACATAAAGCTTGTTTGGATTGTGATGATTTACGTGAAAATCTGTGTCTTAAAACTTTAATATGAGTTAATGAGGTCTAGAGGTCTTCAAACATGAATTTTTGTTCACATTACGATATCAGAGTCTTGGGACAAATACAATTTTTTCAAGAAAAGAGTTCACTACAGTTCAAATTCTTAGCAGTTTAGATACCATTAGATATAACTGCATTACCATTAAACATATTATGACTATACCGCCGAACGAGTGTGTAGGCTTGCTATGTCATCCATTGTTACACCTGCGTTATGAACACGTGCGCCAACGGCAAGTTCTTTTGACATAAAAGCTGTGATTGTTACATCTGTGTAAGAGGACACGTGTGTTGTCGGGTGCCTCTTTGACGTCGATGCCGGACATTGAATAGGTTTGTGACACCTACGGCGGTTTGCACATGCGATTGCTTCTGGAAATTTCCTTCCGCGTGATCGACAAGTATAAAAGGGGGAAGGAAAACCTTCAGAGTTTATTTTCAACTGGGAATGCATACGAACAGCAGTTGACTTGAGTTTTGACGGGGAATTAGTAGCGAGTAGTAATAGTCACCGTAGCGAATGTCGAAAGGAAACTATACAGCAGAGTTGTTAAGAAAGTATTGAAGAAAGGCATCATATTATTCACCCAAATTTTGTATACCCGAGTCTACATAGTCCCCTCTGAATGAGTGGAATTTATAAACTATTTTCAGAAAATTTAGCTTTATTTAGATATACATATCTTAACCAGCTTATATTTTAATAAATATAGTTAATGGTAATTTTTGAGAAAATCGAACATTTGGATAAATTTTCCATGATTGAATTGGGGATATTCTTGAAAATCTTTGTGACATCTTTGAACTTAAGCACCAATTTTTATATTTATCAAAGTTCTCGTTCTTTATTTATTCAGTTCACACAAACACACATATTCACACACATACTCATACACACACGCATACGCAAACATGTTCTTAATGAATTATTTTTATTTGGTTATATTTTATTTTTATTTCAAAACATATATTCCCAGTGAAACTTCCATAAAGAATGTTTGGGTGAATGCAATTGCCTTTTTAGCTACTACTACTTAACTTAGAAAGTAAAAAGGGGCATTATATATGATTTCTGCTCCGAAAAACAGAAAGTCATCCATTACAGAATGAAACCTGCTCTACAAAATGGACGATACTGTGCTGAACAATATGGTCATTATATGCTGAATATTTAAATTATTGCTTACTATTACTCAAGTGTATACCTAAGTTTCCGCCCTCAAAAGTATACACATTGAACTAATACCTCCTGCCTGCTTGCCGATATACATAATGACAGATGACTTATGGATAGCAATAAAGCGATAGAACGCGTGCATCCAGTACAGAACTTGAGGGCAAAAACTGCTTCCCACGCGACGGCTGGTAATACAAGAGATGTTAAACCTACAGATGATTTTCATGCTGGGAAACCTTCTGGGTTGCTACAGTAAAAGACCTCATAAAACTCGAGCAATTTCATCATCTTCGGGCTATAATGTTCTTTAGTTACTCAACATTAAAGTTTTAAGTTGGTTGCTAGATATTCAGAAAGCAAAGAAGTCCATTAAACACATTATTTCGCTCTAAATAAGCTTGAATTTTAAACATTCGTTATTTCTTAATTTTGACTTCAAAAACTAATAGGCTTTAACAGTATGACGGAAATAATCTAAGAACGTATACATTTCGTACTAGAGCAATACTCGTCTGAAATAAATTATAAAGAGATGATTTTAAAACTCTGTAATAAATAACACAATACCACAAGCTAAGTTACTGACTTTACCTGGAAATGGAGAAGCGTATTTATCCTAATTTTATTTTAAATTGTAACGTTTCTACTTCAGGGAACGATTTTTTTTTTTTTTGTAGTATTTAACACCCGCTTTTACTGCTCTGGTACCGCAGACGATGACACTAATGATACATGAAGATGGAGCCCCGGTGGAATGTAATGGCGGAGAACCCGGAGAAACCCGCCCCTGCGCCGCTTTGTCCACCTCAAATCTCACATACGGTCGCTTGGGATTGAACCCAGGCCGTCTATTCAGGGAGAGTGTCAGGGATACATCAGTTATAAATTAATAACATCATAATTTCATAGCGAGATATACATACTTCTTTTTTGACCCATGTGTATGCTGTCTTTAACATTCAGGTCATATATGTGGTTTTTATCTTTAACATAATTAATTGCTGATCAGTGATGTTCACTTGTTTTACTCAGGTAATTACATTAAATACACGCACATTCATACCTTAATTTACACTTTTAGATCCAGGGGAAAAGGAAAATGATGCTGTCTAAAAAAATTCCCACTCATACCCTGGAATTGAATCCAATTTGATTTGAAGGGTATCATGCTAACAAGTTAAGGTATTATTTCTTACGCACTTTTCCGCTACATAGCTATGTGTTGTCAACACGTAGTTGAGCTTTGAGATTGTATTCTCTCAAAGTAAAACGGTCAAAAATATCCGTTAATTTCTAAGATTAGTTCAATGATGAGTTTAGGAAAACCTACCTTGCTAAGGTTTCAAATGAAGCAATTTATTGAGTATTCGGATTCTCATCAAGCTATCTGCATACCGTGCAAACTCATAGACTGGGATAACCAAATTAGCTTAGCCACCAACGCATCCAGGTTTCAATCCCGCTAGGACCGCAAAGTATCCTTTTCAAGTTTCTTTTCCCGCTTTATCATATCATTTCATTTCATGTATCATCAATGACCACCACCTGTGGCAGTATCGAGCGAATATATTATTTTTCTCTTGATTCCGTTTCCCTCTCATCTTTCAGGTGTGCTTTCAGGTTCGTGGTGTATCACAGTTCGAACAGATACACATTGGAAAGATACTCTCCGTGGACACTAGGTGGCTGTCAGATCGGTGGGTCTCTTGCATGCCCTCGTTGGCGGTCCGGTAGTGGAACGGGTTATCGGGTTTGGAAACGTTAGGGACTTTCGCGCGTCTCTGCTGTCTTGTCTGCCTGCGGTCTGTGGCCTACTAAGGTCCCTTAGCCTCATCACATTTTTCTGGGGATAGACATAATAGACCTGCATAGTTCGCAGTGTGGAATGTGTTCTTCCGTTGTCTACCTGTTATCCTTTACTATCTGTAGTGATGTGAGCAGTAAAAGTAAGCATTACATATATTTAATAACATAAAATAATAGCAAAATCTTGATCAGACATGTTCCCATTAGAAACACTTTAATATGCTGAGCATATTAGCCATCAATCATTAAATTAACTGGAATGAAGAACTCAGTACTTGGCCATATTTCTATCTTAAACTTAATATTACTGTTAAATTGTCACCCTCCGTGGTGTAGCAGACTCTAATATGCAATGTTGTGGGATCAAAACTCGCGGAGTATAGTATTTATTTCTTCCTTCTTTCTCTTTTTCTTTATTTCCTCGGACGTACAAAACCTTAGCATGACTTCCTCCAGAAGGGAAGTAAAGCCGTCGATGCCGTGTAATGTTTATACTTACGGGAAGTCAAAATGGATTTCTTTTTATTTATTTTTTTTTCCATTTTCATGTTTTAATTGAATGTGGATATTTCAAATCTACCGCTCATTTTCGTATAACTTTCATAGAGGTATGCTAATTGCAAACAGTTTAAAAAGATTGTTGAAAATAATCCTGCGTAGTAATTTTTGTAGAACATTCTATTGCACTCCCTTGGTAAAATATCAATAGGTTTGTAAATATTAGTGTTAGAGAAGAGATATTTTTTTATTTTGATCGAAAACTTTTACTTTAGCTGTTCACAGCATTGGGATCTGTTCATATTTCCTTCATGTGAGAGTTTCTCAATACTGCGAAATTATGTTTTGAAAGCAGTTTCTGAAGAGGTCTATACAAATACCACATTATCTCATAAACTAATTGACATTAAGAGCTGAAATTTTTACCGCACATATTCATCTAAATAGGCTTTATTTTAAGAAAAAACTTTTATGTGTATCGATAAGTATGTTTAATTTAAAAAGCTTCGTTTTCAATACAATTTTAAGAGCTTTATTAAAAAAAATACCTTCCCTTCTAATCAACATAAGTACTTTAATTTTCATCCATCAACAGTAAAGGTATAGCTGAATATACCCTGAAAATGTTAATTGTCTCATTATCTTAAATAGCTTAAACTTTAACATTGGCAAGATAGGGAATTTCGACTCTCCATGCCTCATAAACTATTTAAAATAATGAGTTATATTTTCAAGGTTATTGATTGATGAAAAATAGAATACTTCTGTTCATTAGAAGGAAATATATTATTTTTTTTAATAAACCTCTTAAAAATTTAGTGAAAAAATAATGATTTTTAAATTTTAAAAAAATGGTTAACCCATATACTTAAAAATATTTTGTTAAAATAAAGCCTAATTAGGTGCAATAGTGTGGTAAAAATTTCAGCCCTTAGTGTCGTTCTGAGATAGTGGGGCATTTGTATAGAGAATTTTACTTCTTCAGAAATTGCTATCAAATATAATGTAACCTAGCTTTTCAAAAACAACTTTGCAGAACTTCAATACTCTCACTGAAGGAAATATGAACGGGATTCCAATGCTGCCAATAGCTAAAGTAAAACTTTCTCATCAAAATAAAACATTATCTCTTTCGTAACACTAATATTTATAAATTTACTGATGTTTTACCTAGTGAATGTATCGATTTATTCTAAAAACCTACTACCAGGATTATCTTCAATAACAATTTTAAACAATTTACAATTAGCGAACCTTTATGAAAGCTATACCAAAATGAGCGGGAGATTGAACATATTCATATACAAGTGAAATGTAAAAATCTGATGTGTACCATTCACATGACTTTCTCTATATCCCTGCAACAAATTATTCTTAAAAAGCTTATACTTCTATTTACCTTATGCTAATCAGAAAAAATTAGCATAAATAGTCTTATTGCTTGCTCCATTGTAAGTAGGAGCGAAATAAGGGACTATCATAGGTTAAAGTAATAGTCAAAAGCTGGTTGCTCTGCGACTGAAGTTCCTTTGTTTGTATGGATAGGAGTTGACAAATGCCTGCATGAGAAAAGTATATGTTTTTCAAAGCAGAAACCATAAACAAGGAATGTCTCAAAAACGATGAAGTCCACGAAAAAAAGTGTATATAATATAAATTGTGTGCTTTAACGTGCTCTACACTTTTCGTGTTGTAAGCTTTTGTCCATCTCTTACGGTTTAGCACTTATTCAAAATTCCGTAAAATTCATCCAGAATAAAGTAGTCTTCAGAGGCCATTCCCAGAAAATTCAAGATATACATTTTATTTGTCAGGCAAATATCTTTAATATACGAAATTTTAATCAAAATCCTTCGAGCCATTTTTAAGAAAATCAAAAATTTTTAAAAAAGTTCCATGTAAGGGCTAGTTTGGGGTGGGGGGATTTTTCTCAAAATCTTAGTGTCGCATCCCTGGAAGATACTAAACTTAAATACCAAGTTTGGTGCTTTACCGACTTTTCGTTTTTGACTTATCGTGTTCATGGACACACGGACACACACACACACACACACACACACACACAGACCTTTTTGTGAAAATGCTTTTTATGGATACAGGGGACCCTAAAACATATATTTCCGTTGAAATCTCGGTATCGAATTTTTGGGTGGAGTGCAATACCTTCTCTATACACTATATACATAGTGCGTATAGAGAAAGTAAAAATGGAAAAAAATTATAAAATCCAATTTCGATTCCCCTTAAGTAAAAGAATCCCTTGCTCTGACATTAATGATCCCTTGGCTAAATTAAATCCCATTTAATGCCCGCAAATCATGATTTCATTCTATGGTGTCAACTATGGGTGATGAGTTGATCCCTCGTCATCAAGTGCACCTATAGTGAAACCGTGAACTAAAAATCTGATGTGTTCCATTCACGTGACTTTCTCTACCTCTCTGCAACAAATTATTGTTAAAAAGCTTATGCTTCTATTTTCTTCATGCTAATCGAGAAAAAAATTAGCACAAATCGTCTTATTACTTGCTTCCTTGTAAGCAGAAGCGAAATAAGGGAGTACTATACACTAAACTAATAATCAAAAGCTGGTTGCTATGTGGCTGAAGTTTCTTTGTTTGTATGGACAGGAGTTGAAAAATTCCTATATGAGAAATGTACGTTTTCATAGCTGAAAACAAAAACAAGGAGTATGTCAAAAACGATCAACTCCACGAAAAAAAATGTATATAAGATAAATTCTGCGTTTTAAGGTGCTCTACATTTTTGAGCTGTAAGTTTTTCTCCATCTCTTACGGTTTAACAGTTATGCAAAAATTCATAAAATTCATCCAGAATAAAGTAGTCTTCAGAGGCTATTCTCAGAAAATTCAAGATATACATTTTATTTGTCGCGTAAATATCGTTAATTTACGAAAGTTTAATCAAAATCGTTAGAGTCATTTTTTAGAAAATCAACATTTTCGAAAAAAGTTCCATGTAAAGGGTAGTTGGGGGTGGGAGGATTTTTCTCAAAATCTTCGTGTCGCATCCCTGGAAGACACTAAACTTAAATACCGAGTTTGGTATTGTTCCGACTTTTCGTTATCGTCTTCACACACACACACACACACACACACACACACACACACACACACACACACACGCACGCGCGCACACACACATGGACCTTTTTCCGAAAATGCTTTTTTACTTTCTTTATAGGCACTATGTGCATAGTGTATAGAGAGTGTATTGCACTCCACCAAAAAAATCGATACCAAGATTTCACCGGAAATGTATGTTTTAGGGTCCCCTATATCCAAAAAACGGATTTTCAGAAAAAGGTCCGTGTATGTGTGAGTGTTCGTGTGTCAATGTGTCCGTATGTCCGTGAACACATAACTCAAAAACGAAAAGTCGGTAAAATACCAAACTTGGTATTTAAATTTAGTATCTTCCAGGGATGCGACACGGGGTTTTGAGAAAAATCTCCCCACCCCAAACTACCCTTTACATGGAAAATGTTTCGAAAATTTCGATTTTCTCAAAAATATCTCTAACGATTTTGATTAAAATATCATATAAAATGTATATTTTGAATTTTCTGGGAATAGCCTCTGAAGACTACTTTATTCTGGATGAATTTTACGGAATTTTGAATAACTGCTAAACCATAAGAGATTGTCAAAAATTTACTACACAAAAAATGTAGAGCACGTTAAAACACACAATTTATGTTATATACATTTTTTTCGTGGAGTTAGTCGTTTTTGAGACTTTCTTTGGTTTCGGTTTCTTCTATGAAAAACTTACACTTTTCTCACACAGGAGTTTGTCAACTGCTGTCCATACAAAGAAACTTCAGTGACATAGCAACCAGCTTTTGACTATCACTTTAAGCTATGGTACTCCCTTATTTCGCTTCTACTTACAAGGGAGCAAGTAATATGACTATTTCTGCTAATTTTTTCTGATTAGCATGAAGTAAATAGAAGTATAAGCTTTTTAAGTATAATTTGTTGCAGAGATGTAGAGAAAGCCATATGAATGGCACACATCAGAATTTTTTAGATGAAGAGGACACTAAAACATATATTTCCGGTGAAATTTCGGTATTGAATTTTTGGGTGGAGTGCAATACCTTCTCTATACACTCTGTACATAGTACGTATAGACAAAGTAAAAATGCCATTAAACAAGCAACAGCCGTTAAAGGGTCTTATACGCTAACTTGGCATGACGGAACTTCAATGAATGAATTGAATTAGCTTATGAAACTTTTAAGCTTTTATTAAAGCCTATTTTAGGCTTTAGTTATTAGTCCTTACGTCTTTAAGAAAAGCTTCTTCCCTTTCTAAATTTAGAATATTTTTATCTTAAATGTATTCTTAATAATGCTTAGCATGAGTTACGAAATAGGTATAGAATTTAAAATCAACTGCTTCACAGATGTATGCCACCATTATAATAGATAATTCACATATCTCAAATAGTAAATTCAAACCAAACACTCAATTTTTAAACAAGAAATGAATCTGTTTTTCGAACGGTTAACTTTTTTCCAATTGAATATTAAATAGTCATGAAAATAGAAGTGATATTATTAGTCTGGCAAATGTAGATTAAACGAAATAATTTTTCATTTAATAGAATTATCTTCTTCCACCCGAAATACTATCATTTACCAATAGTCACACTGACCCAACATTTTTGCATTTTGAATTGAAAATAAGCGCATTCATTTTAATGGCTTCCACGATTCAATATAGAATTTTTGGACGATGTGACTAATTTCCAATATTTTCCGACATTGTTGTTATTAAGTAAGTTAAAATTCCCACATCTAACCTGGTTACTATAAAAACAAAATAAATTGCAATACTGACATGGACTCAAAAAACACACGAGCGGTAAGTAAAATAGTTGCCTAACGATTTTTTTCAGTGTATTGTGCATCAACTCATACCTTTGTTTAGACTTCTCTGGAATAAATGTAGAACGTTCCACTCTCCAGGCTTCCTCTATTTCTCTGTCCTCAACCATGACTCTCTCTATAGTAAAATTGCCAAATCGATTCTAATTAGGGCACCACTGATAAAAATGTCCCCCACCCGACAAACCTGGTTTAAAAAAAAACTATGAAAAGCTTACATTACAACGACTACCATATCTTTCTTTCTCATAGTAGTTATTTGCATCCAACTATATTTTAATCAATTTATTACTATATTTTAATTAATATTTATACTCGTCGTCCAAAAATATTATGCGAAACACGTGTGTTAAGTGTATTACAGAATCTTGTAAATTGAACACAGACTTAAATTTCATTTCGTCTTTTCAAACTTTTCCTCGATTCTGCCATAATACACACTTGTTTTGCAATATACTATATTCGTCATGCCCGTCCTATAAGCAATTTTACAATTTGATTCGAAACTTTTAACTTTTTACAGTTATTAGTGCATTTGCCAGTCTTTACAAAGTAATGAGCAGGCATACATTGTCATAAATAATATTCTCCTTTGTGAACATTCCCACAAAACATGAGTAAATATGTTCCAGTTCTCTGAAGTCATGATGCAGAAATGCAACATGGAGTGATTTGTATGGTTATAAAACGCTTCACCTACTTGACCTCCTGGAGACCGCGAACTTGACGCCCTCTAACATACCGCAGGATCCTGCCACAGAAGTTCGTGATTCCTTCAGCTTTGGCACAGCTGTTCCCACTGCGGCATTACTTTGAGGTATTGTGGTCTTTCATCACTGGTTACTCAAGCACTCCTCAACTTTAACATTCAGTTTCCTTGCTAAACAACGAGTTAATAGTCTTATAAATATTGAAGCCGTTGATGCGCGTTTGCTTTCAGGGACAGTTCTGCCCAAAGAAAAGCCACAAAACACGTATAGTGTGAAAAAGAACAATATCCCATCACTGTTTAATCTGCTGAATTCATGATTTTCATGTATCACATTGAAAATTTTATAGGCTATGGATGTCTTTTAAGTTAGCTCTCCAATTATTTGTTTATTAAAATATTTTTTTCGATTATACCATTTTTATTAAAATTTATCAGTATTGCTTTTAAATAACCAAACATCTTGTTAATAATGTTAATATATATCCAAAAATGTACAGAGGTTTAGTTTATCATCCTAATATTTAATTTAGATATCTTCAATACTTCATAAGAATAGGGTCATTTATGCCAGAAACTGCATTTCACTAAGAAAAAAAAAGCTATTCAGAGAAAACATTAAACCAGCAAACTCTTATATATTTGCACCGAAGAATAATGTGCCAGAACATTAAACTTATCATATTTAACATCAGTGCCAAGTAAAAATTTTCCTTAAATTATGAGCTAAAATTTACCTCTCTATTTCCAAATGTATAGGAACGGACGATTTTAAATATTGTTTATTCTATACAAGAAAGCAGTTTTAAAGTACAATATGTGGTCTTAACCAACATTGTATGACATTTGTTGTTGTTGTTGTTGTTGAAAATGGTATCTTTTAAGTGACGACCATTCACTCACAAACAGCCTTCAAACCTCGGCTACAAGTTGTGTATATAGCGACGCAACAAGTACACTGGAACATGGCTACTTCATGACGAATATTGACCGTTAGTTTTTTAATATTTTGCGAGCAGTCTTTAAAGCCAACACTCTACAAGTATCCCATATGAGGAAATCGCACACGGTCAAATCTGGGGATCTTACTGGCCAGTTATTGCAACCTCTAATGGAGATGATTTGATTTGGAATTCATACCATTTGGCTTATCTACACAAGGCTTTAGTTGGTGCACTACCTGATGCTTGTAGGGATGAAAATTATGATGAAAGTGCAATATTCTTCTTAAGACCCACCCATTGCAGCGTACTGGACTTCTGTTCACAGCAACATTTTCTGGGGTACGACTGGTCAATCTGCCTCCTCGAGACTTCTTTTTCTTTAGTGTTAAATCAATTTTCTCATATTTTTATTGAATGAGCAGAGGGGACTGAACCATGGCATCCTAAATTAAAATGACAAAGAAATATGTGCTGTTTTTATAATAAAAAAAATCTGATCTGTTCCATTCACATAATTTTCTCTAGCTGTTCCATAAACAAGCTATTCTTACAAAATATTATTATTTTATCTACATTATGCTACTTGAGATAAACATTAGCAGAATTAGTCTTATTATTAGAAGGGAAATAAGGCAAATCAATAGGTTAAGGTGATAGTCAAATCCTTTAAAAACTGGTAGTTATGTGAAACAATTGAGGTTTAGTTCCTTTTGAATGGTCCCGTTTGAGAAAAATTCGGTAGTTTAAGAATAAAATCATCAATTAACAATATCTAAAAAAGACTAGTTTAAAAAAAGACATATATGACATAAATTAGGTATTTTAACAATAGCTATATTTTTGTGTAGTAAGATTTTGTCTATCTCTTGCGGTTTAACTGTTATACAAAAGTCTGTAAAACTCATCCAGAATATAGAGCTCTACACAGGCTGTTCCCAGAAAATTCAAATATACATTTTATTAATGATGTAAATATCTTTAACATACTGTATTTTAATCAAAATCGTTAACGTCATTTTTGAGAAAATCAAAATATTCAAAAAATGTTCCATGTAAACGGTAGTTTGTGATGAGATTTACTTGAAAAGTATTCACTGTAACAGAATGCGCTCACGTTTTTCATATTACTCATTACGTTATAAGAAAAAATCTGATGTGTTCCATTCACATGACTTTCTCTATATCTCTGCAACAAATAACTGCTAAAAAGCTTATGCTTCTATTTAGTTCATGTTAATTGAGAAAACATTAGGAGAAATAGTCTTATTACTTGCTTCCTTAAGTAGAAGCGAAATAAGGGAGTATCATAGGTTAAAGTTATAGTCAAAAGCTGGTTGCTATGCGACTGAAGTTCTTTTGTTTGTATGAACAGGAGCTGACAAATTCCTGTATGAAAAAAATATGTTTTTCAAAGCTAAAACTAAAAACAAGGCATATCTTAAAAACGATAAACTCCACGAAAAAATGTAAATAACATAAATTGTGTGTTTTAATGTGCTCTACATTTTCTGTGTGGTAAGTTTTTGTCCATCTCTTAAGGTTTAGCAGTTATGCAAAAATCCGTACTCTTACGGTTTAGCAGTTATGCAAAAATCCGTAAAATCCATCCAGAATAAAGCAGTCTTCGGAGGCTATTCCCAGAGGATTCAAGATATACATTTTATTTGTCAAGTAAATATCTCAAATATACGAGATTTTAATCAAAATCGTTAGAAAACCAAAATTTTCGATTTTTTTTCCATGTAAAGGGTAGTTTGGGGTATGGGGATTTTCTTGAAAATCTTCGTGTCGCATCCTTGGTAGATACCAAACTTAAATATCAATTTTGGTTTTTAACGGCCTTTTCATTTTTGAGCTATGCTGCCCACAGACACACACACAGAGACACACACACACAGACAGACACACACACGGACATTTTTCTAAAACTGCTTTTTTTTTTTGGATTCAGGGACTCTCAAAATATATTTCCGGTGAAATCTCGCTATTGAATTTTTGGGTGCAATACAATACCTTCTGTATACATTATGTACATAGTGCGTATAGAGAAAGTAAAAACATACCTATAATATAAAATCGCCCATTCCTCTTCCGGACCTTGAGTGAGAGTTATAATTTTCGACCACGTACATGGGTAGAGAAAGTAATGTATTTTGCGCGCGCGTGGGTGTATTAAACAACACACAGAGTCAGTAACAAAAAGCAAATAAACACCGCATGACTTTAATTTTTAAGCATCCTCAAAATATGGAAAAAAATTTCAAGAAAATCCTCCCAACTACCCTTTCACGGAGCATGTTTTGCAAGTGGTTGAATTTCTCAGAAATGGCTCTAACGATCTTCATCGAAATACCAGTGCTACAATTGTTTACAGTGCAAACTGAATGTATGGTATGAAATTTTCTGGAAATAGCATGTTCATTCAGAAGAACAATTTCATCTAATCTTGTGCAATTGGCAAAAGTTAAGCAATGGAAGAAAATGTACTACACAAAAGATGTAGATATCTTTAAAGCACACAATTTGTTTCAAATACATTTTTGTACCACAAGCCACTTCCAAGATATCCCTTATAAATGGTTAAAATTATTGCTAAATAGTGTGTCCTTCTTTTAAAATCCTGTTGTTACTCGCAATTGCACAGAAATATATAGAATTTTTAGGCCAATATATATAATGCTAATCTTAAATATCTGACTATAGCTATTCCCATTGCATTTTAGCTTTTTGAGCAGTGTGCGAATTAATGGGGAAGGGGGAATTCCCTGACTAATGACTGCATTATTGTTTCCTTGCTAGGAAAAAAATGTCACCCTCTCAGATTCTGGAACGGTATTTGTTATATAGCTTCTCGTGTGACCAACCTTACATGGTCTACGAACATCACGTAGACACGACTAGAAGACTGAAGTTAAACTAATTGTAGGGTTAACAAAATAAGCCTTTTAGGCTGAGGCCGATGGGCCCAAGCGAAGAAAGAAAAGAAACAAGGACAACGCTACCCTCCTCTAAGTTTCCGGGTTTTACAATGATTAAAATCCATAGACTCCATGTAATTTGTTGTTATTTCATGTCATTATTAAATATAGATAAAATAATACAACGCCTTTTTAACTAATGAAGAGAACTGGCCCCAAACCCTTAAAGCAAGCATGGGATTACAGATGTGGATGTTGGCCTTTCTGCATAAGACAGAATGTTGCAGAACATCGGTTAACGTGACAGGTATATAATTATGCCTACATATGACATAGCAGCTGTCCCGGGCCGCTGAAGAATTCAAAATTCGAAAATCAACATTGCCTACATAAAAGTTTTAGCTTTCATGTTAGCAATTACTTTCTGTAATTTGCACTTACATCCTGTTGAAAGCGAGTAAATAAGCTTAACCACCATGGAAATATTAATGATGCAAAAACCCCTTTTCCGTAAAGTTGGGAACTGTATAACGGACAGTTTTAAGAGCGTCAGCTGCATATGTTCCCTTTGCAATCCATCCTAAATACACATGAGAACAAGGAATTTAATAAATATATTTCCATAACAGAAGCTCTGAATAAACTATTTGCCAAGCCTACAAGGATAAAACTGGATTTGGAACTGTAATTAATATTCGCGAAAAATAATAGCTTAAGAATTTGTAAGTATTGTGTTAACTTAATTAAACAGTTATCAGTTGCAGAACACATACAATTAATTTCTACATTTTGCCTATGTTTGCTTCCAGATATTTGTGTGAGCAACTGTTTTCACAAATGAATTATGCCCAGTAAAAATACAGATCTCGTTTGACTGACATAATTGAAAATAACTCTAATTAGGTAAGCCAGACTTTAACGAAATAATTAAACATTTAAAATATAGTGCACTGTATGCAATGTTGAAATACAATCGGTACTCTTCTCGAAATCAGTAACCGCCATTACATTCACTGTATGCGTTTTCTCCGTCTACCGGTTCGTCACGAACATGCGTTAAAGTATAAGATTTGTTGTCTTTAAAATATGTTTCGTAAAATGTTGGTAGAGTTTTTTTCAATTTTCATGTTTTGAAAAAAATGCATATTTTGCCTGCCTCTACTTATTAAGTATGCCTCAAAATCTGTTGTTGTTTTTTTTCCGTGAACCAATAGTCTGCTGCCTCGTTTTGTACTCTCTCAGTGCAAAGAAACTGGTTGGAATATAACAATTATGGGTAAAAGAAAAATGCTGCAAGAGTTCGATTCAGCTCCAACAGAGAGTAATGTGAATTTGTAAACCAGGCCCCGGCCACAGTACGAGTTACGAGTGTTCAGTTCCTGTTTGGATGATGCTCAGTTGAGTGTTAATATAGCCTGAGAGCAATGAGAATGTGCATAGAAGAGATAATAAGCTCTTATAAAATACTAGTGTCATCTTAAAGAAATAAAAATAATAACAATTCTCCTGTGCAGTATGAGGGCAACAGATTTGTGCAGTTTGGCAGTCTATTTCATCACAATTTACTCTTAACACTTTTTACTCGGCAACGGTTTAGCGATTATAGTTAAAAGATTCCACCTGACTTCGTGATCCAAACGGATGTTGAGAGAAACTTAACTTTATTATTATTTTAATTAGGTCTCTATTTCTACTAAAGTTTGTAAACCGCTCTAATAGAACTGACACAGACTCAAAACTTCAATTAGAGAAACTTTGCTATTCAGTCCAATTTGAACATTTTGCGATAGAGAAGTTTAATTGTTTGACATGAGATGAGAGAAATGTATACCGACTTCGAAAAAGCAATCAACCTCAGAGGAAATAAACAAAATAACTGAAAGCCCCAACTACACTATTTGATACATTTTCTATAAAGTATTCAGAAAATGGGAGTAGGAAACCGATCTGCAACACTGGTCTTTCGATCTCCAAAAGTAAGTCAGGACTATTCAATTCAGTGAATTAATACAGGTATTACGCCTCTATATTTATAATAGGAAATTGCGTTCAATGATATTACCTCACGGTTATAATTGGCAACAATATGCTGTTGGCGGCTGTTGTAAGACAAACGGCTTCTTTAATCGAAATTTCTAGGTAGATTTTCACATGAAAGTTCTGCTATTTTCATGTGTATTATTCTATAAGTGTGTGTCATTCTTAAAATACTCCGGAACAGATAAAATCGATGCCTTTTGATGTCGAAAGTGAAACCCAGTATTAGTTTCCTGATAGCCCTGAGTGATAATATCACAACGCAATGTGGTTACAGCACACAATAGCTAATGTCCCAGCTAAGCCATTATCTGGAGACGCTTGTATGCAATTGAAACCATCATGACGAGATTATACATCGTCACAAATCACAGGTTCGTCTAAATCACCACCTACAAGAGGTGTCTTCAGGAACTGCTACCGGAATTATGACGGACACATTACTTTAAAGTAAATAAGATGTCTAAACATTAATCTGTATTAATATTAAAAATGAATAAAATATCTGAGTTGTTTGCATAAATATGTGTGTGTACGTGTGTCGCAATCTGGAAAATATCTAATCACTGATTTTGATAGCCCTTTTACCATTGAAAGCACTCATCTAGAATTGGCCATAAGGTGCTAACTTCAATGATTAAAAGATAAAACAAGATTTACAAATTTGCATATTAGAATACATGTTTTAATAAAAGGAACATGATTTTCGTTAATGGAGCAGAAATTAGATGTTATTCCATAAAAAATGCATATAAAATAAGGCGAAAACCGCGTTATCTCTTTCCGCATCATAAACAGATATAGTCATTACACAGCATAAAATAGCATAATATAAAATATAAAAATATATAATCCAACAAATCAAATTTTCTTATAGCAAGCATCTGTACGATTCTTAGGTCAAAATATTTCAAGAACTATTATGTAAGAAAGTTTTTCTGTCATTCTTTAGTGCATTTTTGACATTTCATTACAACTAAATAATTTTATAAAGACAATTTTGCCCAGAATAATTTCAGAGTTTAGTTAACAATTGTTAACTATGTTACAATTAACTACTGAAAACATAATTTTTTATTTTCTCTCTTTTCATAAAGACATTCTACTGAAATACATGTTTCCGCTGAATCCCACTAAAAAGCTTTTTGAAAAAACATTCATGCCTTTGAATTAGAAGAAATAGTCATATTACTTGCTTCCTTGTAAGTAGTAGTACTTTATTAAATTTACGACAATACAATATTTGCGTCACACAATCTCATAGGTCGGGTGAGGGTACATGCGGTCTAAAAATTCTTGAATTTAAAATATTACCTACATATATATTTTATATCAACATTGGAAATTCACACACACACACACACACTCACACACACACACACACACACACACACACACACACACGCTCGCGCGCTACGACAACAGAACCACAGAACAATAAAAGAAAGAACACTCTGATATCACATACACACACTCACATACCTACAACACACTTGCACTCACAACTACACACTCATTATATTCATAAATATAGATTACTCGAACACCAAATAAGTCTATGCAATATTTACACAGATATTTCATCTCTTAGGGCACGTACTTCAATTAAGTATATGCCCAGGCTTGTCCAGTTTTGGCTGTTTAGAATCAAATCCTAGAATGCTGCCCTTGGTCTGTTTGTAGCTAAAAATATTCCGGTACTAATTTTTTCCTAACATCTTCTATCTGCACGCAATCTGCCAAAATATGCGTCCAGTCTTCCTGATACCCGTATAATGGGCAAAACCACCTAAGAGCTTCATCAACTACCTTACGGGTTTTCCACCCTCCCTACTGAGACACGCTATTTCCGATCTTTGCTTCATTCCCAATTTTAAAGTACATGTTTCTTTACCCCGAAGCGAAAGGAGTACCATAAGTTAAAGTGATAGTCAAAAGCTGGTTGCTATGTGACTGAAGTTGCTTTGTTTGTATGCACAGGAGTTGATAAAATCTTGTATGAGAAAAGTATAAGTTTTTCAAAGCTAAAACCAAAAACAAGGAGTATCTCAAAAACGATCTACTCCACGAAAAAAGATATACAACCTAAATTGTGTGTTTTAACGGCTCTTCATTTTTGTGTGATAAGGTTTTGTCTCTTACGGTTTAGCAGTTATGTAAAATTCCGTAAATTCATCCAGAATAAAGTAATCTTCAGAGGCTATTCCCAGAAAATTCAAGATATACATTTTATAGATATACGATATTTTAATCAAAATCGTTAGAGGCATTTTTGAGAAAATCAAAATGTTCGAAAAAAGTTTAATGTAAAGGATAGTTTGGGGTGGGGGATTTTCTTGAAAATCTTCATGTCGCATCCTTTAAAGTTACCAAACTTAAATACCAAGTTTGGTATTCAACGGTCTTTTCGTTTTTGAGCTATGCTGTCCACAAACACACACAGGCACACACGGACCTTTTTCTAAAATGGTTTTATTGGATTCAGAGGTACCCAAAACATACATTTCCGGTAAAATCTCGGTATCAAATTTTTGGTTGTATTGACCTACTTTCTCTCACTATGTAGAGAAAGTAAAAATGAAACTATACAAGAGCAATTGATTTTATAAAAGAAAGATGGTTAAGATTGTACGAACACCTTAGAAGAATGCCACAGAGAGATGGCTATTCAACCACATAATTGGCAGCCTCCTCGGCAAAAGAAGAGAGCAAGACCACGTCAAGATTGGTGAGACAATCTTTGGAAGCTAGGAAAATGACAGATGATTAAGTGACAGGAAAAGACGGAAATTTGGATGCGAGAGACGCCACTTGGTGTGAGCAAATTCGCTTAAAATATTCTACGGCAACATGTATGTAATTAGTTCGGAATAATAACGAATGTTATTACATTTCACCAGCCTATGCGGCATAAGCCCCCAATCTATCGTGCCATTCAGCTATGCTGCATTCAGTGTAACGTTTAGATTGATAATTAATTGAATATTACACGACGGTGATAAAGTATTATCAAAGACGGAAAAGATAAACAACATAGAAACCTATCAATTTACAATGCATTTTTTTACCAAATCTTCCATTTGTTGTAAATGTTTAGATAAGTATACCTGGGTAATCTAGTAACTAACGATCATGTGCGTATTCACGCTTCGTAGAATACTAGCGATCTTCTGTGCAACGTCGAATGGTTCGTTCAACTCTTTTCTCAGTTTGTGGTATTCCAGTCAAAACAAGCTATTATTCTGATTTCATTGACTCTCTGAATGAACTGTCTTTACGTAAAGTACAGGAAATACATGATGAATTTATGATACAGTATTGAATGAAATAAATATGAGAAGTTGCGTGACATATTCGACAATTGACGAACAAATGTGCATGACGAAACTTGAACCAGACTGTTGTTATTCATCAGAAAAACATGTGAAAAACAAAATCAAACAAACCAGTCATGTAACCCTATATAGATGAAGTTCAGGTTTCTTTCCCAAATATTTCACGTCCTTCTCTTGGTGAAACTTGGTTTAACGGATTGGCAGCAGCCGACTATAACTCGTGAATGCCTGAGCTCGTGGTCAGATACGACAAACACATAAATAACGGAGATGATTAGTGGAGAAATAAAGTAATTTTAAATTTTGTCACGTTGCTTCTTTTAATAAATATTTTTCTCAATATATTAAAGCCAAAGGTGTTATTTCTTGGATTATTCTCCTATAAAAACCAAGTGTATAACCTTTCTTAACAAACTCATATTGTAGGCTGTTTTTTTTTTTCTGCCTGATTTCGTTCCATCCCATAAGGAATTTTACAAAATTAATGTGTCTTTATATAAGTTATAATTATATTATACCATTTCTGAATATTTATTTGTGTTTATTTCAGCATTACTTTATATCCCAGATTCTGAAAATGATTAATTAAGGATAACAACTCAAATTAAAATTTAATTCAAATATAACCACCTATATAGCGCAAAAGTGGAATCACAACGAAATTTTCTTCATCCATCATAACTTCAAATTAATGTCAAAAACGTATTTTAAAAGCTCATTTTTAAACCCGGTTTTTGTTGATTTCAAGTAATTTCAATTAATCACTTACAGGGGGGCACCGATACTTGTAAATTGTACCTTACGTTTGTTTAGATAAGAGCTAGATTTCTTAGTTTCTGGTTGATCAACTCCATAATATTGTAACAAGATCTCTGTAATACAATTTCTGTTGATTACAATAAATATATTTTAATTCAATGTTACAAATGTTATCTCTCGTTGCTTCGATACTCGTACTTCGATCTCTTTAATTTAACTGCATTCTTGGAGCTGCGTCCGAAACTAAGCCCTGCGGGCCTGGTAGGTTTACCTGCTGATTACGCAGCAAGAAATTTCCAGAAGCGCAGGTCATGACTGAACGTGTACATTACCGAAGGTGTTAAAAAGTCACACGCAGGTGTGACATTGCAGGGTTTTGGGTTATGCATCAACTCGCTCGCTTTTTAAATTTATACACACCTTCGACAATGAGTTGAACTATGTAAAGGAGGTAGACCGCACAACTTGCAACAATCACGATGGAAAGGTGTAGGCGTCTGCAAATGGCCTCATAATCACAATATTTGCCGAAAACAAATTCCTTTTCCCGGCTGTACTTTCATATAAACAGGTTACCAATAAATTTAACGTTTATATGATACAAGATTTATTCCATTCGTTTTCTTTTTCATTATACTTCAGTCTTCTATGTTATGCAAGTTATATTAAATTTAGAACAAGGAAGAGAATTCGCTGGTCAATTAGTCAACATTTAAAGATACCAAATTATTAAAAACATAAATATCTCCAAGATACAGTACGCTAATGCAGAGGAAACACAGTAATAACATATTATTCTATAAAAATGTCTATTCCGAATGGGGAAAATAAGCATCTTGTTACTGTCACATTTATCAGATTATATTAATTAGGTTTGCTTCTTGGTTAAATTATTGCCATATTAAATTATAAATTAGACTATTTAACATCTGCGCATTCCCGAATTTTAAAGAAAAACTCCTGTTTCTATAGCCTATCGAAGCAGAGAATACGTCCGTTTCTTAGCCAAATTTAAGAGAGAGAAAAAGGCTAATTTATTGCATTTCCATGAGTTTTTCTACTCTCTATTCTGCAAGTTATTCTTATAAAAAACTATTCTTCCATCCACTTCTTATAAATAGAGATACTGCACATTTTCACATTTCACTGAATGATAAGAGGAATACAGTTTTTAAGAAGCTGAACACTATGAGATGGTCTGAAATTCCTTGCTCTTTACATGACCTCGAGAAAAAACGAACAGCTACTTACTTGAAAAATCATATTTGAAAATTCTATATAATAAAAAAATCTGATGTGTTCCATTAACATGCCTTCCTCTACATATCTGTAACAAATTATTGCTAAAAAGCTTATTCTTCTATTTACTTCGTGCTAATCGAGAAAAAATTAGCAGAAATGGTTACTGCTTCCTTATCAGTAGAAGGGAAATAAGGGAGTACCATAGGCTAAAACGTTAGGCAAATATTTTAAAAGCTGGTTGCTCTGTGGTTGAAGTTCCTTTGTTTGTATGGCCAGAAGTTGACAAATTCCCATATAAGAAAAGTATAAGTATTTTGAAACTGAAACCAAAAAAGGAATATCACAAAAACGGTCAACTTCACGAAAAAAATATGTATAATACAAATTGTGCTTTTTGGAGCTCTACATTTTTGTTAAGTAAGTATTTTTCTATCTCTTATGGTTTACCAGTTATGCAAAATTCCGCAAAATTCTCCCGAATGAAGATATCTTCAGAGACTATTCCCAGAAAATTCAAGATATATAGTTTGTCATTTAAATAACATTAATATATGATATTTAATGAAAATTGTTAGAGCAGTTTCTGAAAAAATAAAATTTTTCGAAAATGTTTCCATGTAAAGGGTAGTTGGGGGTGGGGGAATTTCCTTGGAAATTTTCGTGTCGCATTCTTGGAAGATACTGTACTTAAATACCAAATGTGGTGTTTTACGGACTTTTCGTTTTTGAGCTATCTTGCCCACAACACACATATACACACACGCGTGCGGACATTCTCTAAAATGCTTTTTTTTTTTATTCAGAGGGTCTCAAAACACATATTTCCAGTGATATCTCGGTATTGAATTTTTGGGTGCAGTAAAAAACCTTCTCTATACACCATGTAGATAGTACGTATAGAGAAAGTAAAAATGAATAAAATATCTATGTTGTTTGCATAAATGTGTGCATATGTGTCGCAATATCGAAAATTTCTAATCGCTGATTTTGATAATCTTTTTACCGTTGAAAGCACTGATCTGAACTTAGGCCTCATTTCTAAAAACACTTTTTATCGATTCGGAAGTCTCAAATAATGTATATCCATTGAGATCTTAGTATATTGGGGTGGGGTGCCGGTTCTTCCTCTACTTACTGTATACAAAATAGTAGATAAAGAAGAAAATTAATGTTATCATTTCTTGGTCACTGATTTGATTTCTAATATACTGTTATTTCCAGAAAGAGAGTTGTATCTGTCATTAAATAGTACTTATTTGTTGGTTTCATGCATCATGCTAGACATAAAATATTTATCAAGAGGCAAAAAACTTAAACCATGTTATCACAAGCCAAAGTTTCATTTGTGTGGCACAGAATTAAATTCTTCCCCTTCATTGTTTAAACAGCTTCTTGAATTTTCATGCGCATGGAGCTTGTTAAAGCTGACGTGATATACGTGTAATGATGTTTCCATATGACCTCTTGCATTTGCTGTAAAAGCAGTCTGAAATCCAGCATGCCAACACTTCTGCACTTTGCTTCACACCCTTAATTGCGCATTCCAAACTTAAATGTTTCCAAACACAATGCAGAGGCAACCAAATATAAAGAAACAAAACATATGTACGTTGTGTCTCTTTGAACAAGCAACGGAATATCATCATCATATCATGTGTTGGTTGAACATACAGTCCTTACAAGAGCATGGGACTTGGAGAGCATTTAAAGTAATAATTCTTGTAGAGGGTCACAAAGATTCAATATCAATAGCAGTTGACACGGAGTAATGTAAAATTATGATTTAAAACACTATTTCATTGTGTTTCATTGAAAACAAATTATTCCAAAGTCATGCTTCCCAAATTTGTTAGTAAAATATACAATCGGACCAGTCTTAAATCCGGACTTGATACAAACAGAATTATAGCAA
Organism: Hymenopus coronatus; assembly: GCA_030762935.1. Classification (NCBI taxonomy): domain Eukaryota; kingdom Metazoa; phylum Arthropoda; class Insecta; order Mantodea; family Hymenopodidae; genus Hymenopus; species Hymenopus coronatus. The sequence continues at coordinate 115,281,600 of CM060888.1, read as the reverse complement.
TATTAATAATAATATTTAATCATAATAAAAATGAAATAAAAGCTGAGTTGAAATAAAATGCAAAATAATTAAATTAAAGTCTGTTAATTCTTAGCTACATTGCTCCGGAAAGAGGCGTAAAACCGAGTTCTCCATCATACGATATACAATGAGAGACTGAAAAATCAATAAAAAGGTTTACAAAGACAGCTTGGTAGCACGGTCCGAAAGTTTCACAATTGTAACAGTGCAACATATAGGGCACTGAATTCTCTAATAACCATTACAATTCTTACACCTCGAAGTCGGAGTTCATACAAGTCTGATTGAAGAAGAATATTGGGGGTATTTATTGATATAACCGTAGTTTCTTCAGAGAACATATATAATATTTCTTGTTTCAGAAATATTCACTGTATCAGTTTAAGTGATTTATTCGCCTAATATGTTATGCAGAATTAAGTGTATGCGGCTTAAGACCCATATACTTAAATATGGTTGCAATGTACTTAGTTATGCTAAGGATGTAATTACTTTCTTGATGCTCTCATTTTGAACACCGTTTTAAAATAATGTTAAGGCTGTGAAAATGTATACGATATCAGCTTTGTTGCATACATCCTCGAAATAAAATAACTGTTATTTTCCTTTAAATCATGTCTTTATTAAAAATTAAAGAAATAATTCGTACCACTGCTTACAAATTGATTGAAACGTGTTAATGAATATAAAAAAACATGGAAGCTCACAATTTTATTCTGTGGCATTATTATGAAGCATTTTACTTATGAGGTCATTCCTCACCCATCTCAGTTAACATCAATAGTCGTTTTCATATAAATTAAATGACCAACTCTTCTGATATCACTTAGTATGTTTCTTGGTTCATTGTCACGAAGTATACAGCTTTAAAACTTTAAATAAGTATTTAAAATTAAGCGGGAAACTGAGATGACACAAATAAAACCGATTGCACTATGAAATCATAAAGAAAATTCACTTTAGAACTATGATTTATTGTTAGCAAAAACCTATGGTAAACGTACAAATACACATATTCTAATAAATTTCATTTACTTCTGTCGTTATCAGATAACTTTAATTATATAATTATCTAATTTGCTGTTCAATAGCATTATTTAGTTTGTAACATTCTTCGTTATAAGTAAATCTTTAGATGCAGGGAAATAAAAATCAATTACACTAATTAATAATTATTTAGACTTTTAACAAGATAAAGTAATTGTATAACATAGGGATAATTAAGCATCTTGTCTTCAGCTACCCAGAATCAAACTATTACCACTCTAAAGAATACAAAGGTCAGAGGCAGAGAAAACGGTCAGAATGCTTCCTGTAAATGGGAAAAGACTGGGGATGGATGGTTTGTTATCCACGTTATCCTGGTCTGTAGTACAGTAGTAGCTCAACCTTATTTCCTGATAATGTGGTTTTAATGCTTAGAAATTACTATGCCTGGTTATTATTGTCGAGAAATCTTATAAATATTCTTCATTCAATTGTAGATTAACATCTGCAAAATTGTAGAATGTGTTAACCTGTGCAGAAGTAAAACATTTCACAGCAAACTCAAAGGATTAATAGAAGAAAAAGAGGTCCCAAATTAAGCATTTGCAAGAATGTTGCCAAATATTTGCTTACGAGTCATCACAATATATATTCTTCGAATTGCCGAGAGGTGTAGTAGTACTCGAACAATATAAAACAGTACCTGAGGGATACAGCTTAAGCCTGAAAAGAAAATCAGCCTCTTTGCTTATCTAAGGGCATTTAACTGCTATGTGCTTCGGTAAAATTGGAGTAAGTTCTCAGCAACGAGACATATGTATCCATTCAAACTTCAACTTGAGTTCCTTTCTGTAAACATGCTTACTGAGGCATTTTATTGAATCTATTGTAATCTTTTAATTGATTGAATTTCTGCTTTCAATTATAACGCATTCTATATGTATACATTATTATTTATCTCTTACCGTTATTCCTCTTCTGTCGTTTGTGCCTTTGGAACAGCAACTCACATTCCACACTGACTGAAAAAGGGAGAAAAGAAATGTAACAAGAGCATCTAAATATTACAAACGTTTATATTCACATAAAGGAAAGGCGCTGCAAGATATGGTAAGGAGAAAATTTACGAAGATAATAACAAATGAAACAACATCTACAATGCTTCCTGCCACCCATAGTACACAAATATAGGTGGGAGGTATATAAGTGGAAATATTTAAATCATAGTTTAAGAACGTTGTGATGATCCAATATATTCGCTATTTTCTAAATTATGATTATGAGGAAAATTTCACCAAGTTTTAGGATGGCAATTATTTACTATTGCAGACATTCGGTGACTTTTTTTACGTAACATTACGACGGTATACCCTCCTCTTCCCTCTGCCAGTTTCGACTAAAGTGGTGTGATATGAAGGAAGAAATTCGATCGCACTGAAACTTCAACCTACGAAGCCATACATTTTTGTTTTCTTATAGTATGTTATTCAGATTCTCAATGTATTCAGGGTCCAGCTTTAAAAAATTGAACACCTACATCATACTTTATTTAAATTTGATTTTATTGAAAAAATTCATAGCTTAAACCAGCATAACTCAAACCTCATTACTCTTTAAAAGATGATAAATTAGAATTAAATCTCAATACTTAAAACGGCAAAATTATGCGTTTAACGCGATGTTCTCTAATAAATATCGAATTATTTACACTTACTCACCTTCCACCCTGTATATCCATTAAACTTCATCTCGCCATGCCTTATTACACTTTGCTAATAAAGGACGGGTACTTTAAACTTTATATCCTACATCAAATGTTGTGCCTGAAAATTAAAGCTCTCCAAAACAAATATTCGTCATCTTCTAGGCCAAAGACATCCTGATTCCAAGGAGATATCATTGAGAGTTGAGTATTTTATACAATTTTAAAAATAACTTTAATAACAATTATGAAAGTCTGATGTGCTATAATCACATGGTTTTCTCTATACACTATCTTTATCTCTTGTACAAAGTACTCCTACAAAAGTTCATGTTTCTAGAAGACACTGTAACGATACTCCATACTTATCCAACGCGGGAAACCGATTAATCCACTTACCATTTTGAAAACTATGTGATTATGTTTGGAAAAGTTCAAAATATTGCAACGGATATCTCGAAAATCTGTAGTAATTAAAATAAAAACCAAAATGAACATTGACTCTGTGTTTTCAGGTCATACATTTTTTATGTAGTGAATTTTTGTATAGACAAATTAGGGAACTTATGGTTTACAAATCATACATAATCCCCCCAAAAGAAGAGGATGTAACAGGCTATTCACAGAAAATTCAACAAAGATGCAAATATCTTAAATAGATGGCAACTTAATAAAAATCTTTAAGAGACAGCTTTGAAAAAATAAAAACTAACGAAACTTAAAGGTATTAGGGGTAGCGGATTTTTAGGGAGATATTCGTGTCGTGTTCTTGGAAGACGCTGAACTTAGTACCATGTTTGAATACCGACGTTTCCTTTTTGAATTATGGTGCGCTCTCTCCCTCCCTCCCTCTCTCTCTCACGCAGCATACCACCGAAATTTTTCTAAATCGTTTTCTAAATTCAAGGGATCTAAAACACTCGCTTTACGCTGAAATATTGGCTCTTCTGCCAGAGGTAAACGATAGTGAAAGGAAAACATTCTGATCTATACATTTGCAGTACTTTACATATGCGATACATTAATATTTCAATTAATACACACCTGAAATATACACAGCAATATCATGAGTACATTAAAAAGTTGACAACTATCCAACGTTGATGCCGCTGTCCTTTTTAAAGATTACGTCAGCACATTTACTTTGGTTAATTTCGGATCAATTATTACTTTCTCTACCACGTACACACGATGTAATACATAATAAGTAGAGAAAGTACTGTACCCAACGAAAATTTCGATACTGAGATTTCACAGAAATACATGTTTTAAGGATCCCTGAATAAGAAAAGCACTTTTATAGAAGGCCCGTATATGTGTGAGGGCAACATAGCCTCAAAACGAAAAAATAGTTAAATATCAAACTTGGCATTTAACTTCAGTTAAATGCGACATGGAAGCTTTTCAGAAAAGTCCCCCCACTCAAACTATAGTTTACATGGAAAACGTTTGTTTTTAATTTTTGATTTTCTAAAAAAAATGGCTCTCACCAGTTTGATTAAAATGTTTCTCACGAGCTGGATTAAAATGCCGCATATGTAAGACACTTACATGGTAAATAACTTATATATTATGAATTTCTTGCGAATAGCTCTTGAAGTATTCTTCATTCTGAAAGACTTTTTCAGAACTAGTAAACCGTAAGAGATGATCAAAAGCTTACTATACAAAAACTATAGATATCGTTAAAATAAACAACAAGTCATATACAGTTTCTTTGGTAGAATTAATTATTTCCGAGATATTTCCTATTACTAGTTTAAATTTTAAAATACTTAAAACGTTTCTCAAACGGGAAGTCCTCATCCATTTTATTTATCTTTTGCTTTACTCCTGGACATGGAAACATAACCAAAAATCAATGACAGTCGCAGAGCATTTTTTGTATAAATTCAGTTCCGGAGTCTTATCAAGACTTCGGCGGTGGATTCCTTTTTCTTTTTCCTCTCTTTTTCCTTTTTCTAGTTTCCTACATTTCCTTTGTTGGAATATTTGCTTACCGCTATATTTTTTTTACTTACATATACGTAGATATATACACATTTACATACACAAACACCCATGCCCAAGGCGGGAGCTGAATCCACGATCCCCTACCAGCGCGTCACGGGGACCGGCTAGCATCAGATTTTAAAAGATTTGACTATCGCTTTAACCCAGTGTATTCCATTATTTTCCTTCTACTTATAAGCGACTAAATAATAAGACCACTTCTGGAAATGTTTATCTTGATTAGCATCATGTAGATAAAAGAATACTCATTTTTTTAAGAACAGTTTGTTTGCAGAACAGATAGAAAAACTCATGTAAATGTAACACATCAAATTTGTTTTCAATGTACTGAATTGTTACATTATCTAAAGACAGTAAAGTAAATACCTGATAAGATAGTGGCTTGACCATCCTTGGGTAGCTTGACTATGATAGTCAATCTATTAGTCATTTAAAATACACAAATGTACCTATAGATTAATGCTGAAATGAATGATTGAAAACAAAAATAAAACTCGCATTTTGCTTTGTGAGAGGGGTAAAGAATTAGAGAAGATATTCGTCCTCTCAAAATAATCAAATTTTGCCAAAAGTTTAAAGAGTCTTTTAAACATTGGTCTGTTTATCATAATGTTATGGCCATGTGCACCAATTTTGATCAAATCCTTGTTGACCAGGATCACTTAAACGTGCTCAAACTTTGACCGCGGTTAAATTGAGTTGCGGTGCATCACTGTTACTTCCGTCATCAGATAACCGTGCGCTACTCTGGTTCTACGATAATTACTCATAGAAAAGCATCCGACTCCATAACCAAAGAGGCTGAAGTGCAACTACAATTCCCTTGTTAATATCACTTTGTTTTGTTTTTCATTTTGAAACGTATGAATGAACATTCTTTGGTGGCAAAAGAAAATAGAATAAAAATCTTATGTGTGCCATTCACATAACTTTCTCTGTAACAAATTATTAATAAAAATTATATTCTTCTATCTACTTTATAATAATCCAGATAACCATTAACAGAAATTTTCTTAATTATTTGCTTCCATTTAAGAAGAAGGGAAATAAGGGAATACACTAGACTAAAGTGATAGTCAAATCTTTTAAAAGCTGGTTGTCATGTAGTTGAAATCCGTTTCTATGCAGGGCCAACTTTCCGTGTGAAAAAAAAAGTTTAAATATTTTAAATATGAAACAAATAAGAAATATCTTAGTTTTGTCTATCTCTTACAATTTACCAGTTACGCATAATTCAGCAAAATTCATTTAGAATAAAGAAGGTATTCCCAGAAAATGCAAGATATACATTTTATTTGCAATATAAGTATCTTTAACCAAAAACTGTGAGAGTCATTTTTGAGAAAATAAACATTTTCGAAATGTTTTCCATGTAAAGCGTAGCTTGGGTTGGGGAGGAATTTTCTCAAAATCTTTGTGTCGGATCCCTGGAAGATACTAAACTTAAATACCAAGTTTGGTATTTTACTGACTTTTCGTTTTTGAGTTACGTTGAGTTATTGTGTTCATAGACACACACGGATCTTTTTCTTAAAATGCTTTTTTGGAATCAGGGGACCCTAAACGTGTATTTTCGGTGAAATCTCGGTATTGAATGTTTGGGTGGAATGCAATACCTGTTCTATGCACTATGTACATAGTAATATATAGAGAAAGCATAAAGAGGTTCCCAAACAATTCTATTGGAACCAATTTATCATATTTCAATATACTGGATAATAAAGGGATCCATGCTATTTAAAGGAAACCAGGAGGCATGGTGATATTTAACTATGACACTAGGGAGATTTCAAAAACCAAATAAATAATAAATCCATATTTGTTAAAATATCCTGAGTTATGATGTTTAAATTTTCGGAAAATGAAATACATTTTTTTTGTAAATGGCATTATCCTATCTAGCATATTTATAATGCAGAAGAAGCCGTTATCTCATAATAAATATTATTGACGTAAATTGTAGGTTAAGAACTGAGCTTTTTATTATAGCTTTAATCTCCTTGAGCCCAACTCCCGGTTTGGGGTTAGCACATTCATTGAAGAGATTCCTGAGTTTGAATCTAGACTATGGTGAATTAGCCGGATAAGTTTTTATTCTCGGGTTTCCCTTATAAGATGATGGACCTCTTTTGTTCTTGGTTTACATAAATGACCTCCCATTATACATTAACAGTATTGCAAGTATTTATTTATTCGCAGATGACACTAGTGATCTAGTAACAAGTAAAGATGTCAATGACTGTGTAGTAAAATTAAACTATGTTCTAAATTGTATGCCAAATTGGTTCAAAGCAAACAAAACCTCTCAGTAAACCTTGATAAAACAAAAACAATTAAATTTATAACTACTCGCTCACCACAAACTCACATAGAAATAGGAATTAATGATACATTGTTAGAACAGCTAAATGAAGTCAAATTTCTTGGCCTTCAGGTAGATAAGCATTTGGACTGGAAGTCACATATTAGCTACATCACACCTAAACTTAGCTCAGCATGATATGCTCTCCGTGCACTGGTTAAATTTCACTCAATCGATACACTTAAATTGGTGTATTTTGCCTACTTCAACTCCATCATTGTGTATGGAATAATATTCTGGAGTAATTCAATGGATAGTAAATGCATATTCCAGATACAGAAGAAAGCTACACGAATAATCTGTAATGCATATAGCAGACAGTCATGCAAAGAACTATTTAAAAAATTGGGCATACTCACCTCCTTGTGTTTATATATTATCCATTTTAAAATTCTATGCAGTTAATCGACATAGTTTTATAACAAACATGGAAATTCATAACATTAATACTAGACAAAATGGGATATATTCATCGTCCCAATGCCATCTTCGTTTCTTTCAGAAAGGTGTATATTATGAAACAATCAAGATATTTAATGCTCTCCCCAGTAATCTCAAAGAAAATTTTGGGAATTTCAGGGCTTTTAAGGCCTCTCTTAAGGAGTACCTTTGCAATTAATAATTTTACTCTGTAGATGAATATTTAAGTGACAAATCTGTCTGACAATACTGTCAACAATCATTGTATATATAAGTATTATAATGTTTGCACTTTGTGTATATTAGTGTGTGTGTTTTATATTCGAATTAAAATGATGTACACTTTGGCTTGCACGGATGTGTCAAATGAATTTTTTTAGTATTTAGTAATGACACAAGGTCTGTAAAGCCTAATATTTTACACTCTAGTGCATACTTGTAAATGTTTGCATTGGAAATTCTATAACATATTTGTAAATATGTATTGTAATTTGTAGACATTTATGAAGAGTGCATAATACAATAATCATATTTTAGTTTTATATAATTACTAGTAGTAACTATTATGTCGATAATTAGAAAACTATCATTTGACATTACATTAGTGTTACATATAATGAAATTATATTTATTTACACATTTTAACACAAATTTTTGACACTCTTTGTTTTTATGTGATTGAAAAAAGGGAAGATCATGTGCTTTTATAGAGCACATTAAGTATAGTAGAGGCCTTAAATACAAATGGAGTGATTATATTTCTATTCTTCTATTTTTGTGACCCAAGCTTTAAGCAAGAGCTTTGTACATTGTTTTTTTTTTTCCATAGTATATAAACATATGTATACATGTATATGTCTTGACAGTTCAATGACTTTCTGGCCTAAACGAACCTACAGAATGCTTTCTACTCTAATCTAATCTAATCTAATCGGGTTCAAGCACTGTGAACCTCGGGAACATTTAAGCATTATTTCGCCCATTGCTTTCATCGTCCAATAAGGCTTACCCGGTTAAATGATGTTAAACTAATATCCAAGAATCTGATGATTTTCCATTCACATAACTTTCTCTAATATCTCTGTAAAAAGCACTGTTAAAAAGCTTATTATTCTTTATGCTAATCGAAATACACACTAGCAATGCTTTCTTGTAAGTAGAAGGGAAATATTGGAATACACTAAGCTAAAACGATAGTCAAATGTTTTAAAGGCTGATTGCCATGCGGATGAAATCAGTTTCTTTACATTGCCAGGAGTTGATAAATTATATGAAGAGTTAAAGTATCTTAAAACGGAAACCAATAACAAGATATATCTAAAAAGTTGTCAAATCAACGAAAAAATGTATATGACATAAATTACGTGTTTCAACGAGATCTACATATTTTGTGGAGCTTTTGTCTTTCTCTTAAGGTTTACTACTTAAGCAAAATCCAGCAAAATTCATTCAGAATAAAGAGATCTTCAGAGGTTATCCCCAGAAAATTTAAGATATACATTTTATTTGTCGTGAAATGTCATTAATATACGGTATTTTAATCAAAACCGTTAGAGCCATATTTGATAAAATCAAAATTTTCGAAATTGTTCCATGCAAAGGGTATTTTGGGGTAGTGGAATTTTCCTTAAAATCTTTGTGTCGCATCCTTAGAAGATACTAAACTTAAATACCAAGTTTGGCATTTTACCGACTTATCGTTTTTGAGTTATGGTCACAGACACAGTGACACATGGACCCTTTTCTAATTTCTTTTTTGACACAGGGAACCCTAAAACGTCATTTCCGATATCTCAGTATCGAATTTTTGGATGGAATACAATACCTTCTCTATACACTAAATGCATAGTACGAGCAGAGAAAGTAAAAATCTGGTGTGTTAACTCACATGTCCTTCTGTGTCTTTTTATAGCATACTATCCCTATGAAAGCTTAATTTTCAATTCTTGATGCTAATGAAGATAAATTTTAACAGAAATAGTTTTACTACTTAATTCCTTGTAAGTATATAGAAGATAAATAAGGAAACACTCTAGGCCTAATAGAAGTTCAACCTTTCAAAGCTGGTTGCTATCTGATTGAAACTCGTTCTGTTTGCATGGCAAGGAGTAAATCAAAAAAAACAAAACAAAGGAATCACAAATTACGTTTGAGAAAAGTTTAAGTACTTTAAAATTAAAACTAATAACAAGGAAAATATCGAAAATGGTTAACTCCATAAAAAATGTGATATGTTCCATTCACATAACTTTCTTTACATCTCTGTAACATATTATTGATAAAAAAAGTTTATTCTTCTGTCTACTTCATGCTTTAACATGATCTAGATTTTTTTTTTTTTTTTTTTTTTTTGTAGCTTAACGTCCTTTAACCTGGTTGGTCATTTTGGACGATGAAATTGGTGAAATGATGTTCAAATAATATCGGGGTCCATGGAGCTTAAAGTTACTCGACTATCATCTTCTCAAGAAAAGAAACCTAATATGAGTAACTCACCCTAAGCGATATTCGAACTCACGACCTTTTGAATGTGAGGCAGACACGCTACCACCAAACTACCCAAGTGGTCCTACATTTGTTGTGTAGTAAGTTTTTGTCCATCTCTACAGTTTACCAGCTATGCAAAAATCTAGAAAAATTCATCTAGAATATAGAGATATCAGAGGCTATTCCCAGAAAATTCAAGATAAACATATTTTTATGTAATTATCTTTAAAAACAGTATTTTAATAAAAAATCGTCAAAGCCATTTTTAATAAAATAAAAAAATTCGAAAATTTGTCCATGTAAAGGGTAGTTGGTGGGGGGGAATTTTCCTCAAAATCTTCGTGTTACATCCTTGGAAGATATTAAACTTATATGCCAAATAAGGTATTTTACCGATTTTACGTTTTTGAGTTATCGTGTTCAGAGTCACACAGACACACACGGATCTTTTCCTAAAATGCTTTATTTGGATTCAGGGGACCCTAAAACGTCTATTTCCGATTAAATCTCGGTATCGAATTTTGGATGGAATGCAATACCTTCTCTTTACACTATGTACATAGTAACCGTAGTACGTGTAGAGAAAGTAGAAAGGTATACATTCATTATGTTAAATGGTGCTAACTAATAACCAAAAAGTATGCATTCAACGACATCATACAATGACTGGTTTCAACGACTGCTAACGTAATAATAAATGTCTATAATTTCCATGACACACGGAATTCCATCCAGTTGATGAAATCGATTCATCACCGAATTAATTCTGCCTTCGAAGAAAATGATTCGAATCATGCTTAAAGTGACACATCACAATGGATAAAAAGAAGCAATTATTTTGACATGTCGTTAATAACACGTAAAAGCTGTTGTTCGGTGTATGCTAAAAATATCAAATTCGCAATTAAAAACTCCTGTAGCATATGATCTCGGAGTTAACTTTTATCGGTGAATGCTGTTCGGAGGAAACTCTAACCTCTCAAGTCACACGTATCCCGGAATCCTTTTCAGATTTTCTGTCCCATACTTTTCAAAAAGGCCAGCTCTTTCTACAATGATTCGGTTTTGACGTTGATTCTGATTTAAGTATTCCGGGTTCTTTTCTCGTCATTAATACCTTCAAGAAAATAGAAACGGCAAACATTTTGCCAACTTGACCGCAATCAGAAATTGACCAATCCAGCCAGACCCGCGGTAAAATTTGACCATAGTCGACTACCTCGTTTAACTTTGATCATTGTCGATGAACCGAAAAATCGCGTTGAATGCGGTCAAATGTCGAAATGACCGCAATCAAATATTGATTGAGAACGGTTTACATGGCCACATGAATTCCATGTTTTAGCCTTCAAATCTAACTCCACGTTATTTATATTCACATACCGAGCGAGATAGCTTCGAAGTGACGTGCGACCTTGGCATTCGAAAGTCCTGGGTATATTTCCTGGGAACGGTCATTCTGACCATGGGTTTTTCGTATTTTCTCGTGGTTGACAAGACGAATGTTGCTATTGGTGTTGTTTCTCTTCTAAAATAATATCCTTTCCCACATTTCCTTCATTTCGTTTCCCCTTTCATATTTCAGGTAGGCTTAGGGGTTAAGCAGTGTTATCGATGTGGGACAGGTGACTCAGATGTTTACTATTTGGAAAGTTCTTCTCGGCCCTACCAGGTCATAGCCATCTCTGATCTGCCTCAGTTGGGTTCTCAGCTCGGCCAGAGGGAAGTCTTCTGTGAGCAGCCGCCGGTGTGTCCAGTTTATCAAGCTTGAAGTCAGGTATCTTTGTAATCTCTGTATGAAACCTATAGATTCTTACGGTTCGTTCACTTCAACCTTTTCTGCTGAGTATGGTAAGCATAAATGATTGGGTCGAAGTGTGAGGTGTCTCCTCTGTATCACAGTCTGCATTAGCGCTGGGGACGGTACAAGCATAATCGGCGAGCAATACGATTCTTCCAGTTCTGGCGCCTCTACACGCTATATCGGTAAATCCGCGACGGTACCTAAACGAAGGATAAATCAGATGGTGTTGCTGAATCTAGGCGTTGCTTTGAATACGTTCGTTTTGTTTTTGTTTTTTTTTTCCTCCCGCTTTCTAATTTTTCATGTATGTCATCAAGCTCAGTTGTTTATTGTAAAGGAGTTGTATAGAGTATTTTTAAATACTTAGTTCACCTAAATAATATGTAAAAATACAGTCGTCTCCTTAGCGCCGTTGTTGCGCGACTGCTTGCCAAGCGGGAGACCTGGGTTCGATTCCCGGTACCGGCGAGGGGAATTTTTCCCGCTGGGAGACCTGGTCCGTGGTCCCTGAGGGGGGGGGGGGGCAATTGAGGAGCCACTTGATTGAGAAGTAGCGGCTCTAGATCGAAAAGTGCTCATCAACCGTCCAGGGAGTCAAGGCACTGATCACGTCTCACCCTCTGGCATGCCTTCGGACCGAGATGAGAGATGCAGCGTTACATATATTCAATGAATATAATTTTGGGACCTGCTGCTTAAGGAGGAATCTATTATAAGCGCAGTCAAAAAGAAACCATTTGCTGTGGGAAGACATATGTTATATACCTCTGATCTTTGTATAATATGATATAATAGATTTTAAACGATTTTTAAAATAATAAAATGTCCTTTTATATTTCTTTTAAGCACCCTTTGCATTGCCGAAACCTACGAAAATACCAACAACCTTGGGTCGCGCCGTGGCCGAGTGGTTAGACCACTTGTCTCTCACCTAGATCCCATGTGACCGCATATGAGATTTGTGGTGGACAAAGCGGCGCAGGGCGGGTTTTCTCCGGGTTCTCCTGTCCCCCCCTCCCGTTTTGCCTGGGGTGCCACAAGTAGTAAAAGGGACGCTAAGCACTACAAAAAAACTACCAAAAACCTTTCTGAATACGCCGCCAAATAATTAACAGCCTACAACAGACAACCTAGTGAGTCGTGTATCACTAACATTCTTTCTGATGTGTTAAATGGCTTTATTCAATACTCCTGTATTTAAACTTGTTGCTATTAGTGTCACTATTTGTTGATACAGCGGTGGGATAGCTTTAAATGGGCCTCTAAATCACAAGTTAACCTTTATTTTAGTATTGATTATAAAATCCACTTAAATGCATATACTGGGGTTTTGTCATCATACAGCTCCAAAATTTAACTGTTTTGTAATAATTATCTCCTGAAGGAAAGACAGTGTCAAATTTCATAGAAGAATAGAAACAATTAGGAGAAACCCTTTTGAAGCAACGTTACAAATTATAAAAGTATAACACATTCTATTGCTTTAATGTGAAACGTTTTCTATATGCTAAACAACAAAACAGAATTATTTAAAAATAGGTACGTTGATTTTCACATCCATTGTACTGGAACGCAGCCACAAAGCGAAGTAAGAATTTACCACATTCCCGACTGTCTGATATCCTGCCATAGTGTGTATACCAACTTCTGATTAAAATACCACACATTTAAAATCTCTGATATCTTGCCATAGTGTGTATACTAACTTCTGATTAAAATACCACACATTTAAAATCTCTGATATCTTGCCATAGTGTGTATACTAACTTCTGATTAAAATACCACATATTTAAAATCTCTGATATCCTGACATAGTGTGTATACTAACTTCTGATTAAAATACCACACATTTAAAATCTCTGATATCCTGACACAGTGTATATACTAACTTCTGATTAAAATACCACATATTTAAAATCTCTGATATCCTGACATAGTGTGTATACTAACTTCTGATTAAAATACCACACATTTAAAATCTCTGATATCCTGACATAGTATGTATACTAACTTCTGATTAAAATACCACATATTTAAAATATCTGATATCCTGACATAGTGTGTATACTAACTTCTGATTAAAATACCACACATTTAAAACCTCTGATATCCTGACATAGTATGTATACTAACTTCTGATTAAAATACCACATATTTAAAATCTCTGATATCCTGCCATAGTATGTATACTAACTTCTGATTAAAATACCACATATTTAAAATCTCTGATATCCTGACATAGTGTGTATACTAACTTCTGATTAAAATACCACACATTTAAAATCTCTGATATCTTGCCATAGTGTGTATACTAACTTCTGATTAAAATACCACATATTTAAAATCTCTGATATCCTGACACAGTGTGTATACCAACTTCTGATTAAAATACCACATATTTAAAATCTCTGATATCTTGCCATAGTGTGTATACTAACTTCTGATTAAAATACCACACATTTAAAATCTCTGATATCTTGCCATAGTGTGTATACTAACTTCTGATTAAAATACCACATATTTAAAATCTCTGATATCTTGCCATAGTGTGTATACTAACTTCTGATTAAAATACCACACATTTAAAATCTCTGATATCTTGCCATAGTGTGTATACTAACTTCTGATTAAAATACCACATATTTAAAATCTCTGATATCCTGACATAGTGTGTATACTAACTTCTGATTAAAATACCACACATTTAAAATCTCTGATATCCTGACACAGTGTGTATACTAACTTCTGATTAAAATACCACATATTTAAAATCTCTGATATCTTGCCATAGTGTATATACTAACTTCTGATTAAAATACCACATATTTAAAATCTCTGATATCCTGACATAGTGTGTATACTAACTTCTGATTAAAATACCACACATTTAAAATCTCTGATATCCTGACATAGTATGTATACTAACTTCTGATTAAAATACCACATATTTAAAATCTCTGATATCCTGACATAGTGTGTATACTAACTTCTGATTAAAATACCACACATTTAAAATCTCTGATATCCTGACATAGTATGTATACTAACTTCTGATTAAAATACCACATATTTAAAATCTCTGATATCCTGACATAGTGTGTATACTAACTTCTGATTAAAATACCACACATTTAAAATCTCTGATATCTTGCCATAGTGTGTATACTAACTTCTGATTAAAATACCACATATTTAAAATCTCTGATATCCTGACACAGTGTGTATACTAACTTCTGATTAAAATACCACATATTTAAAATCTCTGATATCTTGCCATAGTGTGTATACTAACTTCTGATTAAAATACCACACATTTAAAATCTCTGATATCTTGCCATAGTGTGTATACTAACTTCTGATTAAAATACCACATATTTAAAATCTCTGATATCTTGCCATAGTGTGTATACTAACTTCTGATTAAAATACCACACATTTAAAATCTCTGATATCTTGCCATAGTGTGTATACTAACTTCTGATTAAAATACCACATATTTAAAATCTCTGATATCCTGACATAGTGTGTATACTAACTTCTGATTAAAATACCACACATTTAAAATCTCTGATATCCTGACACAGTGTGTATACTAACTTCTGATTAAAATACCACATATTTAAAATCTCTGATATCTTGCCATAGTGTATATACTAACTTCTGATTAAAATACCACATATTTAAAATCTCTGATATCCTGACATAGTGTGTATACTAACTTCTGATTAAAATACCACACATTTAAAATCTCTGATATCCTGACATAGTATGTATACTAACTTCTGATTAAAATACCACATATTTAAAATCTCTGATATCCTGACATAGTGTGTATACTAACTTCTGATTAAAATACCACACATTTAAAATCTCTGATATCCTGACATAGTATGTATACTAACTTCTGATTAAAATACCACATATTTAAAATCTCTGATATCCTGACATAGTGTGTATACTAACTTCTGATTAAAATACCACACATTTAAAATCTCTGATATCTTGCCATAGTGTGTATACTAACTTCTGATTAAAATACCACATATTTAAAATCTCTGATATCCTGACACAGTGTGTATACTAACTTCTGATTAAAATACCACATATTTAAAATCTCTGATATCTTGCCATAGTGTGTATACTAACTTCTGATTAAAATACCACACATTTAAAATCTCTGATATCTTGCCATAGTGTGTATACTAACTTCTGATTAAAATACCACATATTTAAAATCTTTAGATTACAAATATGATGTACTTCTTGACTTCCCTGGGAATAGTCTGTAAGCTCTTCATTCGGAAGGAGTTTTTTTTTTCTAAACTCTACTCCAAAAAGCTGAAGATATCTCTAAAAGCCCAATCTATTTCAAATGAACTTCTGTTTTGTGGGATCAGACGTTTTTGAGATATCCATTTTTATTGGTTTGAATGTCTAATCCATTAAAATTGCTGTTGCTACTCTTTCTCACAATGTCATGTAAAGAATTTGGAATTGCAAGTCGTACATGGATGAAATACATAAGATTTGTTTACACTTATTTTCATCTTGGAAATTTTAGCGTTCTGCTTGGCTCCGTCAAAACAACACCGTTGCTAGGAATGATTCATTCGTTTTCAAAACGCTATATTTTTCCGAAGTACCTGTAATACACGTACAACAGTCGTGATACATGAAAAGAACCGTAACCTCATCAAGCTTTCTCCAGACACTTTAACCCGGTGGAGGACGAATGGATCTTTTCGCGCGTAAAAATCCTTAGCATGGCTTCCTTTAGATTTACGGTACATAAAAAAAAAAACCTGAAGCCTGATAAAACAGGCCTCTGAGCAAAATTAAGCGGTCTTTCACGCCCCAATATAGAATTGGACGCTGAGAACCACAGCAGTTAAAGAGTTAAATAAAACTCCATTTCCATTTCCTCACGCTCTATGGGTGTCCCTTGGGTAACACACACACACATGACAGTCTAGTTCGTTCCATACATTCTGTACATCATCCTCTCACTCTTTTATTGTTCTTGAGAGGGCACTGCACTCGTGCTGCAAACTGGTGCACACATTGGAAACTTGAGTATACGATTTTTTGATTTATCAACCATGTTGTACGTGTAATTCTTCGGAAAATATAACGTTTTGAAGACGAACCGTCATTTATAGTAACCCTGTATAACCGGTTTAGTTGTGCCTTTCATTATAAAATCCTATATTTTATTTTTCTTCTTCTATCACTCTTTTTTATTTCTGGATAAACATTATCCACAAATTTTCAAAAGGGATGTTTTGGTGATAGGAGACATGCGACATTGCAGATTCTAGTTCAGTTTTAGATTTGTTTCTGCCATTGGTCGATTGACCAACATGGATGCCCATGCACAAGCAGACAAAACGAACGGAAGAATGTGCATTTCGCATTGGAAAAAAGAACCTCTTTTCAGAAAATCCATTGTTACCCCTTATTTTGATCCAGTTCATTTACATATACCTACCTAACCTAATCTAACGTAATCTAACCTCGACGAAATCTCGAAACCTGTCGTTCACCTGTTACGTGGCCATATTTTCTCCGTAGCCAATAGGAAAGGCTCAGGAAAGACCCTTAGTTTAAAACTGAACTAGAATCTGTAATCTCGCAGGAAGCATCCCTATCAAAGGCCTTTATTCTATTTCCTCTATTGACCACCATTAGCTGCTTCGAATAGAAATCATTTGAATGCTTCTCTTTCCAGTCCGAACACATTTTCATAAGTATCTTCGTAAGCTTCCTCAAACTTGGCCTACCAATTTCGCTCTCTTGGTCCGCAAGATAAATGTTACAAATACTTCCCTCTTTATTTAATTGTAAGTAAAGCCACTTGGATAATTAAATATTTCCAGAATGCTATTATGTCTCCATTATGAGCAATACCTATTATTGGCAGTAGTCAGCGTTCCGTGAGACGCATCCCACGCTCCTTCTCGGCTTTCTTATTCCTCGACATGTTTACAACTTTTACCTCTGATAAAGTGCAGCATTCTGGGGAAACCTTAACATTAGGATCGCACCCTCTCAGTGGGATGTGATGTTGCAATGGAGCCGAAGGTCGTGACCTCTGCCGGCATGTTGCACTAAACGTTTTCTCTCCTCACGGAAAAACGGGTTAAAAACGCGGCAAGGGTTTTTATCATCACGCGAAGAGTGACTCCTCCCCGCGATTACAGGTCGTGACCAGCCGCCGTACAGTCCACACCAGCACGTTATTGCCGCCTGGGGGAAACCGTTTGTTTACCATGTGTGTAACAGCATCTGTACACTACACCGAGGGTCGTCATTTTCTGTCTTCATTGTCCTAACTATAGAGATCTCATAAAGGTTTATTGTTGGCACTCCCATGAAAATTCTTAATTATGGCTTATTGTTAATTTTGGCAGGCATAATATGTATTTAAGAGTAACTTCTCTGCTTTAAAGATCAGTGTTATCATAAAAGAAAATTGGAGAATCGCAATGGCCGTTGTAAATTAAGACAGATATAATAGTCTTCGGGTTGCAGATATTCAATTATGTCCATAATTCTGACCGTAATCTATATTTATAATCTATATTTACTACATTTAACAGAATTAAACTGCAATCCTAAAAAATGTTGTGCACCTTATACCAAAATGTAAAAAAGTAAGCTAAATCTAAGCTAATGGGTTCATACCCCATCTATAGAAATAATCTCTCTTTTCTAATGCCCTATAATTCAATAAAAAAACCTCTTCTTAAGACCCTTAATTAGAGGAGTGTTAATTTTACTATGTGCCAATTCATGAATAGGAGCATGAATAGGTTTAGAAGCTTAGATGTATATCACTAGTGTGTAGTCATTTACACCGTTGCACCAGCACAGACAAAGTATGTCCGTAAAGTACTACAACTGTATATTCAGCATAGTAAATGAAGCATTGGTTACATGAAACATTATACACGAGACATGCTTCTGAAACATGGAAGTTTTTGGGTCGGAAAGGGGGGGGCCTTCTCTGTCAAGCTATGAAAAATAGAAAACTGATAGTTTGAAATGTGTAACAAGGCCTGTAATCATTAAAAGGTCCAGACGTAGACCAACGCCTGTGAACTAGTGGGCACAATGGAAGCAGATCATTATTAGCATTGGAGAAAAGTGTGATTTGCCTGTGCAGAAGTGTGGCTGCTTCAGACATTCACACGGGGTTAGCAGTTGTACGCGAGAAAATAGCACCAAGTTGCGAATCCGTGCTTCTTTGGATATCACATTTCAATACTTATCGGAAATGCACCTTGCGTCCACCAACAGGATGTGAAGATAGTGCCCAAAAGGTGCTTGATTTATTAATGATGAACAGGCGAATATCTTTTGATGAACTAGATTACGCAACAGGTCTATTATATCCTCAATTATGAAGACTTCAAGATGAGGAAGATGTGTGCACCATTCTCTCATTTTTGAGCAGAAATAGAAGCTTATGGAGGCACAGCAATGACTGGAATAATTGTATAGCACGAATCTGGTGAGGTTTCTTTGATCTGATCATTGTGGACAAGTTGTTCTGGTATGAGACTCCGAAAACAAACGTCAGATTATAAGAGTGGAAGCACACCGGGATCCCTAGATCCTAAGAAGCTTTTACCGTGACCATTCGGTCATAAGTAAATGGATCTGCTTCCTAAAACAGCCATTTAGAGTGATTCTTATTGCAATTCACTAGGCATGACAATATATTCAGCAATATTGCCATGGAAGATGGGGACGCGATATTCTTCTACAATAAGAACTTAGGTAGCATCATGCAACTTGCCAGTCCATCTAGATGAACTAGGGTTTTCTTCGGGTAGGTAGAGTCAGACTGAACATTTCAATGCCAGTCAGGATTTGAACCACGGATCTTCCGTCTCTAGCTGGTTGCTCTACCACTGAGTGACCATGGCAACATACCGGCATAGCATTGAATTTCTCAACTGACTCGCGTGTTACTTGTAAACCACAAGATGATCTCAAATTATTTTGAGATGACAACCCCAATGGCAACTTATAATGTTGCAAGTATTTTAAGTCTCAGGATCCATTGTATAGCCAACTATTGTGGAAAACTGAGATAAGCTTAATCGTTTTCTCACAGAAATTTTGTGTAGGACAGGAGTTGGACAGATAGAGTCAGATTGAAAAATGCAAGTAACACATTGTAAGTCGCTATTGGGGTTATCATCTCAAAATAATTTTAGATTTCCTGTGGTTTACCGGGAAAATGCGAGTCAGTTGAGAAATTCAATGATATGCCGGCATGTTACCATGATAACTTAGTGGTAGAGCAACCGGCTAGAGGCCGGGAGATCCGTGATTCAAATCCCGGCTATGGCATCGAATATTTCAGTCTGACTACCTATTCAACTCCTGTCTTACACACGGTTTCTGTGAGAAAATAATTAAAATTAGGATTCACTTTGCAGGCATATCCTCCATATTCACCCGATCTTGATCCTACAACTATACCCTATTCAAAAACATCATGCAAAGCTAGACGCTCATCACTGACGAGTAACAGGCAGTTTTCCACCAATGGTGTCGGAGTACCTCCAAAAATTGCAAATACTGCCACAACATCGCAGAGGCGCGTAAGCATGGGTTAGGGGTGCCTCTAATTTTATTACCCTACGTATTTCTCGTCCCGCAAAAAATCCTTTTGTAAAACCAAATTGTATAGCTAGATAATTTTAACGTTCTAAGTGTTGTGGCACCATTTTATTGAAAACTACTTATTTCAACAATTGTTTGTAGTTTAAAAGGGTATAGATGTCCATAACTTATGGAGTAATTCTCCATAGTACACCGAATTAAGCCTATAGTATAAGCATCTGATTAGAAGTCTTTAAGGCGTGGTGCCTTTTAATATTCAATGTGCTTAAGACTATTGCCGATTTAAAAGACATAACAAAGGTTTAACTCCATTTTTAGGATTCTTTCCAAAATTAATTGCAATCCAATTTATAACCTCATTATTTTCTTTGTTGTAAAATCAGTAAGCTTCACACAATTTTTAAATGGAGTTTCCATGCAATTACAATATTCATCCTATACTAGAAAGAGTGGTTCCTCTCTGAAGTATGGTTTAATCTTCATCTTCACCATGCAAGTTCCACCATGCAAGTTCATTAGCTGATCTCTGGACTTTTGGAAGAAACCCCATTTCTCAAACTGAGCACATTTCTGGAGGGTGGAGATGGAGACACGTGGAGTCGCTACCTCTGATGATATGGTGATCAATATGGCGGGGTTATGAGAGGACCTACAGCTTTTACCGTGGACCCGAAGCACCTTTTCGATATTTATGTGAACTAGGCCGGACTTAAATCGTCATCCCAGAGCCGGGAACCGAACTAAGGATCCTCAGCACGGGAGCCGTGAACGAAACCACTGAGTTACCCCGAGACCCTTCACCAAGTAAGTAGGTTAAAGATGACTCAGAGCAGATAAGAGCCAGTATACACGACCAAAAAAAAAAAAAAAAAACTTTCAATTTGCTGTAAATCAAGTTTCAGTTGTAACTTATAAACTTAATATTTTGGCCAAAATTCTGCAGATTGATGGAATGCTATGTCTCATAGGAGGTGTATTAGTATCTAAGAACCTCTAAGCTGAAGAATGGAGTCTGAAATCAGTGAAGAAAATCTGAAAATGTCAATTAAGCAAAGTGATTGGAATTCTTCACTACGATGTTTAAGGAGCATCAAAAATAATATACATGTCGCCTCTTTCTTTGTCCGGTGTTCAGTGCTTCAAAGAAAACGGTATTGTATCGCATTTACTATTTTATCGCTCCTACAATAAATGCTTAAACGTATTTCACAAAACAATTTATAAGTTAAAAGAAACAAAATCCGCCGCTTTCACAGCAAATACATATATTGGTAGAAGGATGTACCTACACAAGTCTAAAGTGATATTCAAATATTTAATAAATTGCCCTTATATGATATCCTCTCCGGGATAGTTCCTATTATTGGTTTCAATTTTAAGATACAACTTTTCTCAAACAAGAAGTCCTTATATGTTTCATATCTCTTTTGTTTTACTCCTGGCCACATTTTAACGTCAAAGCATAGCGACAGCTTTTTACAAGATTTGACTATCACTTTAGTTTAGTGTATTGCCCTATTTGCTCTCTCCATATAAGGCACTAAGAATAATGCCACATCTGCTAATGTTTATCTCAATTAGCATGATGTAAACATAATAATTAGCTTTTGTAGGATCAGTTTATTTGAGAAATATACAGAAAAGGTCATGTGAATGCAACACAAAGATTTGTTATATAAATCGTTGTCTTTTTTTAGAAAATCTACTATTATTAAAACTTATACATCTAAAGGAGTTCTTTGATGGGTATTTTTGAAAATATTCTGTGTCCTTTGTTGCATCCTTTGAAGATACTGAACTTAATATAAAGTTTGATACTTAATTTGCCTTCAGTTTTTCAGCTATGGTGCTCACAGACACACGAGCGTATATATATATATATATATATATATATATATATATATACACTCACACAGACCTTTTTCTAAAATACTGTTTTGAATTTAGGGGAAAACGTGTATTTCCGGCGAAGTTTTTAACAATTTTTTTGGTAGAATACAATACTTCCCCTGCTTATTATACGTAATTGGGAAAGAAAAAAAAAAGAATTTAAATGCACTATAACTTATGTAGCATTGTTATAATTGTTAACATTATATTGCTGCTGATGCTTTTGTTCCAGAGCACTTCAATTAGACAAATACCTGTGCTAATATGAAGATGAAGTTGATTAAACAAAATGATCGAAAACAGTGTTGCCAACTCTTGATGATGAAATATGACTAAAATGACACTAAAGAGACTGGAAACATTTAAGTATGGAGCATTTATAAATAGTCAAAATCAGCGTGTAAATCAGGTTTCTCATTAACGTGGGATGCAGGCATTTCTATGTAAAACAATATTCTGGCTTGTTAAAGGAATTTTACATATTCTCATCACTAAATGTTCATAAGTTATATGGTTATTCTTAAAAACCAATTAAAGGGAACAGAAACAGGAAATTGAGAACTTTCTGGATATACAGCTTTCATGTGACATGTTAAACACAAATTCTAATCTGTGGGCAGTAAATCAATAGAAACTCATAGTTTCGGAACGTAATGTTCCCACTACTCTGTCCAGGCATCAAACTGTGGAAATTTGAAAGTAACAAATTATGATTGACATTTTTACCTGTACCATTAGTTTTTCAATGAAGTGTGATAGGTGTAATCTATCGCTCCCATGAGACCCATGTGGGATTTGTGGTGGACAAAGAGGCGCAGGGGACCCATTTTCTCCGGGTTCTCCGATTTCCCACGCCGAAGCATTCCACCGTTGCTCTATCTTTATTCCATGAGTCATCAGTGGCATCGCCTGCGGTGCTATGGCAGTAAAAGAGGGTATTAAATACTATTAAAAAAATGCAACTCTCTTTGAAGTTTTAATGATTTGAATTTAAAAATAAAGCAATTAACTCTCAAACTGGTTAGAAATGGTTAACTAGTTTGTACAATTGCCAATATTAGGTAATTCTATATATGAAATTATTGAAAATGCCTCTAGTGTTTTTTTTTTTTTTTTTTTTTTTTTTTTTTTTTTTTTTTTTTTCAGCAAACGAGTCTGTGTCTTTCAAATAGCTAGATTTAACTATGAAAGAACTAAGTTGGCATCACCAATTGAAGAATTGTTTTTTGTTTCTCTCCCCCCCTATTTTATTGTTTCTTATATATAGCCCCTTTAAATTCTATGGTCATATCGGGAGCTCTGACTTATGAAACAATCCTTGACTGCAGGTCATTAATATTGGGTTAATTATTTCAATCTTCAACCACGCGCAATTTCACACTCGCATGTATACTTATATGGCAGATAGGGAATTATTAATGACGTTGTTTGAAATGAAGGTAAAGGTTACAAAAGAGTACAAGTCCTGTTAGATTTCATAAATATAAAAAAGTAAAAACGTTAAGAAATCCTTAAAATTTTTGTATAATTCGTATAATGCTGTGTACTTTTGCTAATTTACTTCTTCTTAGCCTATATGTTTTATTTGTTTTATTCATGTTCAGTATCTTCTTTTACTTATTCCTGTAACTCATCCAATGATTCTTTCTAACTTTAATGTTAGATGTTATGCCCCTCCCAATTTTATAAGGATTTAAATAGAATGCCAAGGAATGTAGGCGGCGTAAAGCTTTTCCTGATCCTGCATTACATCATTCAGTTTTCCTTTTCTTTTTTATTTCCTTCTTTTTTAGCTTCAACAAAGGAAAAGGTTTGTAATGCGAAATTTATGTGCTTGCGTTGGTCCCTCCGCCCAAGCTAACATGTTTTGAATGCCAGTACGAACTTCAGTACGCGGAAAGGGTTTTAAAAGCATGACGAAAACTTCTGTTTCTCATGAGATACGAGTGATGGTTACCTAGACATTCATTGTCCAAAAAGAATGCTTTGAAGAAATAAACAAGTTTCAATGGTTATTTATGGAACTATTACATTCGTCTGATATAAACTACCAGGCTAGAGAAAGATACAACTAAAATCTTAATTTACTATTTCTGTTCTACAGTTACTCAAGAAAGTATTTGCCTCTAGTTTAAAAATTATGAAGACAATTAGCGTAGAGAAAATTCTCATTTTTGTGAGCAGAAGGAGTAACAATTTATAGTAAACGGTTCTGCCTTGTGTACAGAGTTTTTATAGGTATTATTAGTTTCATATTTATTTTGAAAACTGCGTTCATTTTCAATTTTTTGTGTAAATACCTACCATTTAATTGTGTCACTATATTTCACCAAAGCCGCTCGCGTGCGATATTTTATGTCTAAATGTATATGTGGTGTGTGCGTGTAAATAAATTGATTTTCATTCAATCCAGGAGCCACTTTTGCCAATTCAGTTTCACTCGCTGTACTACGCTCGTAATTGCGCTGTAATTCTTTCCCACAACCATATTTTAATGATATGTGGTACATAAGCGTTTTAACGGGCCGTGTGGTGTATTGTTTGAAGTTGTAGGATAACATTATGGCTTCTAGACGTTTCGCAGTGGATAATAAGATTTATTTCAGTTTTAAGTGCCTTATTTGCTCCTGTGGAGTGGTACAAAACTTATTACACAAACCAGTTAAAACAATGATTTGATTAAAACGTTCAGGATACTACAAAGCAGCTGCTACACATGTGTCCATGACCAGTGTCAACTGTTACTATGTATGCAAAAACACTTGAATCACCACAAAATAATCACAGTTTTTAATGATCATTTCTCATGAATGCAATTGAATGACTTCCAGTTATCACATTTCGGCTTCCTTGTGGTTGTTCATAAAGAAAATGTCAATGGGAAGAAATAATAGCAAGCTAAGTAACGTCAATATAACCTTATTTATTCTCAGTATATACGCACATAGAACTTTTAAGAACACGAGCAAAAGTAAAAACAAAAGCAAGGTAAAAATGAATATAAAAATGATTATTCAGGCTAGGTATTAGCATTATCATTGAGAAAGATGTCAACTTTGGTAGGCATAACATAAAATTAAATGATTAATCATGTGAAAGTGGACAAAAATTCAAATTTTAAGCTAGACAAGGATTTCGCCTAGTGTTAAAAGATATGCTAAGTTTGGTCGAAATCGGTACAACGGTGTGGAAACTAACAAATATCTTATGTGTTCCATTCTAAAAAGTTTATTATTCTTACAAAAGATGGTCCTTTTCTCTACTTCTGCTAATCAAGATAAACAGAAGATAGCAACAATGACGGCATTACTTACTTCCTTATAAGTAAAAAGGAAATAGAGGAATACACAAGGCGATAGTCAAATGATTTCAAATCTGTTGCTATATGATTGAAATTGGTTAGTTTCTTTGCATAGCCAAGTGTTGACAAATTCCCGTATTAGAAAAGTGTTTTAAAAGTGAATTCAATAAGAAGGAATATTCGAAAATGGTCAACGCCATGAAGGAATGTATATGCCGCAAATTGTGTGTTTTAGCGAAATCGAAATTTTTTGTGTAATAGGATTTTGTCTATCTCTGCAGTTTATCAGTTATGCAAAAGTCACCCATAGTGAAGAGATCTTCAGAGGCTATTCTCAGAAAGTTCAAGATATGTATTTTATTTGACATGTAATAATTATCTTTCATACCGCGTGTTTTAGTCAAAATCACTGGGGCCATTTTTGAGAAAATAACAAAATTCGAAAATGTTTCCATGTAAAGCGTAGACTGTGGCGGAAGGAATTTTCCTCAAAGTCGCATCCTCGGGAGATACTGAACTTAAATGCCAAGTTTGGTATTTTATTGACTTTTCGTTTCTTAGTTATCGTGTTCACAGCCACACAGACACAAACATACACACACAAAAGGTTTTTCCAAAAATGTCTATTTTGGATACAGTGGATCCTAAAGCGTGTACTTACGAAAGAATTTTGGTATGTCTACCTACTATGTACATTGTACATATTATGTACTACAGAAAGTAAAAATACATACATATACTGTTGTATATTTACACTATTTTTATTGTTATTATTTTAGAGGCATTTTATGGTTATTTGTATTTCCTATTTGTTGTTCGTTGCATATGTACTCATTTTGTATTTCTCATTCAGATAAGAATAGCAGTTGCCCAATATATGCTTTAAACAGAGAGAGAAATAACTTTCTTATGCCGGAAAAGCTAAATGATGATAATTCCCGCCTTTTTTCATAATTTTCCTCCCCCAGCCCAAAATCTATTTTTATCGCAATTTCAGGCATTCTGCAGAAATATACATCTTACTAAATATATCAGTATATTTTGTAAACGGCTCACAAAAATTAAAAAAGATGGTATTATATTCACATAACTTTCTCTACATCTCTGCAACAAATCATTGTTAAAAATTTTATTCTTCGATTTACTTCATGCCAATCGAGATAAATATTAGCAGAAACTGCCTTATTACTTGGTCCCTTGAAAGTAGAAGGGAAATAGTCTAAAGTGTTCCATTCACATGGTGTCCTCTAGCGGTTCGGCGAAAAAACCATTTAAGCAAAAGATTATTCTTTTATCTACACCATGCTAATCAAGATAAACTTAAGCAGAATTAGTCTTATTATTTGCTTTCTTGTAAGTAAAAGGGAAATAACAAAAGGCACAAGCTAAAGCGATAGTCTAGTTCTTTAAAAACCGGTCGCAATGTGAAACAATTGAAATTCCAATATCTTTGCTTGTCACTAGTAAACAAACGAGAAACGAGATGAAAGCTGTCTTACCGTTTGTGAAAGGTTTAAGTGGTTAAAATTACAACCAATAATCCGGAATATCTTGAAAACGGTTAACTCTACAAAAAAATGTATATAACATAAATTGTGTGTTTTAATAAGATCTACACTTTATGCGTAATAAGTTTTTGTCAATCTCTTATGGTTTGCTAGTTACACAAAAGTCATCAGAATGAAGAGGTCTTTAGATATTATTCCCAGAAAATTCAAGATATCTTAAACATAAGTTAGTTTAATAAAAATCGGTAGCCATTTTCGAGAAAAACAAAAGTTTTCGAACAATGTTCCATGTAATAGTAATTGGGGGTGGGGGATTTTCTTGAAAATCTTCGTGTCGCATCCTTGGAAGATACCAAACTTAAATACCAAAATTGTGTGCGTGTGTGTCTATGGGCAGCATAGCTCAAAAACGAAAGACCGTTAAATACCAAACTTGGTATTTAAGTTCGATATCTTCCAAGGATGCAAGAAAATCCTCCGCCCAACTACACTTTACATGGAAAAAATTTTGAAATTTTTTATTTTCTCAAAAATGGCTCTAAAAATTAAAATCTCTTATATTTAAGATATTTGCCTGGCAGACAAAATATATATCTTGAAGTTTCTGGGAATAGCCACTGAAGACATGTTTTCTGAATGAATTTTGCGGAATTTTGCATAACTGGTAAACCTAAGAGATAGGCAAAAACTTACTTAACTAAAAATGTAGATCTAGTTAAAACACACAATTTATGTTACAAACATTTTTTTTCGTGGAATTGACCGTTTCTGAGATATTCCTTGTTATTAGCTTAAGCTTTAAAATACTTATACTCATCTCAATTTGTTAACTCCTGTCCATACAAACAAAGATATTTCAATCACATAGCAACCAGCTTTTAAAGGATTTGACTACTGATTTAGCCTATGGTACTCCCAAGGAAGCAAGTAGGGAATACACTAGGCTAAGCCGATAGTCAAATGCTTTAAAATGCGGTGTCTATGGTATAAAAATCTGATTCTTTGCGTGGTCTGGTGTTGACAGGTTCCCATATGGAAAAAGTATTAAGTATTTCAAAAGTGAAATCAATAACAGGAATATCTTAAAACTGGCAACTCCAGGAAAAAACTTCATAGGACATAAATTGTGTGTTTTAATGAGCTCTACATTTTTTATCTAGTAAGGTTTTGTCTATCTCTTACTGTTTACCAGTTATGCAAATTTCTGCAAAATTCATTCAGAGTAAAGATGCCTTCAGAGACTATTCGTAGACAATTCAAGATATACATTTTATTTGTCTTGTAAATATCTTTCATATAGCAATATTTTAATCAAAATCGTTAGAGTCATTTATAAGAAAATCAAAATTTTCGAAAATGTTTCCATGTAAAGTTTGGGGATTTTCAAGAAAATCTTCGTGTCGCATCCTTTGAAGATATTGAACTTAAATACCAAGTTTGGTATTTAACGGACTTTTCGTTTTCTATCTATGCTGTCCTCAGACACACACACATACAGAAATACAAACACACACGGACCTTTTTCTATAAATATTTTCTTTGGATTCAGGAGGTCCCAAAACATGTATTTTCGCTGAAATCTCGGTATCGAATTTTTGGTTGCAATATAATAGTTTCTCTGTACACTATGTACATAGTACATGTACAGAAAGTAATAATCAAAAAACATACAAATTACAAGACGATCGCTCCGCGCGTAGTTCTGATACACAAACACATTAAAAATTGACAAATACACCTTCCAGCTAGCGGAATGGAAGTAAAACAAGAATCCTGTCTACTGAAAAAGTACTAGGAAGTTTAGAGAATGCTGACATTATTCTAGATCATGAAGGCAGATATGTTGATAATCCCAGTAAATGGCATATGATTTAAAGAAACTTATTGCTTTATCTACACTGAGGCAATTAGGTTTAATAATAAGAATTTTATTTATAGGGATTGCTGATTTTGCCCAATTACCATCCGCTCGGCTATTCAGTGAGGGAGAGAATGAGCTCTGTAATTCTAGCTCAGGAACTCTTAATGTGGATTCACCAGTTCACCCGACACTTATATAAATAAATCAATTTTTGACGCTGTTTTGCAGAAAGTGAAAACCAAGGCATTAGTTGCTTAGGCGTTAAAAAGCGTCCAATAACATAAGACAGAAACATCCAAGGAAAACTTTTGAATCTGTGGGATACCTACAAATGTCATAGATTTGTTAATGGTTCTTCAAGAAGATAACATTCAAATATAAAACTCAAAACAATATGAAAGCTTCAAACCTTACAATATCTATGCAGGTGACGTCTTGCAGGCTCATCACTATCGCTATACTGTTTAATATTTCTACGTATCAAATTGTGGAATAACTATCTGAAGAACTCTGTAAACCGAGTATGGATATCATTAGACAAAAACCAACTAACGTCACAATCATCTGATTTTCTATAAAATTGCGGAAGATGCTGCTGAACTGGCCAAAGTCTCCAGGCTCCAAGAAATCAATTTAGATATCAATACATACAGATCTTCCTGCCTATCTATCAGAAAAGATAAACTAATTGAAGTCATCATCCCCAATTGACGAAAATCACAAAATTATATCGCAAAAGCCTGCTCGTGCAATTTATTACTTAGGAGTAGTTCTTCAATGAACTGAAACTTGATACACCAGCACTACCAGAACAGACACAGAACAAGCCTGAAACGCAGGTACATTTGTCACCACTACAAACTGACAAACCTCAGGTTGTCTCACTCTTTAAAACCACCCCTCTCAACAAAACACATCTAATTACCGCTGATAAATGCTGAAGAGCAGAATTAAAGAGATTCTGCAACTGCCAAAAGATATTCCCAATCGTATGATTTACACAGCAAAAACAATATAGGACTTAAGTTTATTTCGCGCCCAAACTGCAACACAATATATGCAACAACTTAACTGTAGCAAACAATAGCTACATCAATACTACAATAAATCTGAAACAAGAAAGCTGTGACTGTATACAGAGTCTTGGAATAGAAATAGATCTTCAAATCATGGCTCACACCAATCATCTTCCTGACACAAAAAAGTCGGATAGGTACTGAGGATTGAAGAATTGTTTAACGTATTTTCGGTCCGCTCATATCCTAGGACAACATTCTCTGTCACCACTGCCATTTAGCCCAGGGAGTTTGTCTCCTGCACCCTGCGCCGCGACGTCGCCACAATAGATAGCTTTACAGCCAACGCCACCATCCATCTCAGCAGATTACACCAAGGACCAGGAAATCTGTTTCGTGTTCCTAAACCTTACGGCCATGCTAACAGCCCTGAAGGACTGAATTCATCATCTAAAGACCACCACCGATGCTTCAGAGCACCACATCATATCCGACGCCAGAAATCAACAGAGAGAATCTATGAGCTTTGGAAACCAGCCTCGTCCAACTGAGAGCCTTCAAGGACCAGAAACAGATAGCAGGCTCTTCAGTCTCGCGACGCAAACCCTCCAGAAGGCCGATCTCATACCCCACGCTTCATATCTCAAATGTAATGGACGACGTCTTCAGTCTGATAGTTAAAGTACGTAGAATCTTCTTCTCTTCCTTAACTCCTTCCAACCTAAGCTGCTGTCAGGGCAGTTTGTCATGGCTGTAGCCTACAATATTATTTTTTATGTGCTCCCGGCTAAGGGATGGTAAAGGGTAAAGCAAGGGCTAGAAACGCACTGCTACCTTATTTATTGTAATCCATTATTCAACTTATATATAACTGCACCATGACTTGAAATATTGTTTAATTTTAAGGGTATAATTTTACAGGCGGTTCCTTTAAGAAATTGTAATATATTTATTTTTACTTTCTCTATACGCACTATGTACATAGTGTACTATACGTATTATGTACATAGTGTATAGAAAAGGTATTGCACTCCACCCAAAAATTCGAAACCGAGATTAAACCAGAAATATATGTTTTAGGGACCCCAATATCCAAAAAAAGCATTTTCACAAAAAGGTCCGTGGGTGTGTGTCCGTGTGTCTGTGAACACGATAACTCAAAAGCGAAAAGTCGGTAAAATGCCACTTTGTATTTAAGTTTAGTACCTTCCAGGGATGCAACACGAAGATTTTGATAAAAATCCCCCACCCCCAACTACCCTTTACATGGTACTTTTTTCGAAAATTTTTATTTTCTCAAAAATGGCTCTAACGATTTTGATTAAAATGTCTTATACTAAACATATTTACCTGACAAATAAAATGTATATCTTGAATTTTCTGGGAATAGCCTCTGAAGAGTAGTTTATTCTGGATGAATTTCACAGAATTTTGAATAACTGCTAAACCGTAAGAGATGGACAAAAACGTACTGCACAAAAAATGTAGAGCACATTAAAACACACAATTTATGTTATATATATTTTTTTCGTGGAGTTCGTCGTTTTTGAGACATTCCTTATTTTTGGTTTCCGCTATGAAAAACGTATACTTTTCTCATACAGGAACTTGTCAACTCCTATCCATATAAACAAAGGAATTTCATTGACATGGCAACCAGCTTTTAACTTATGGTAGTCCCTCATTTCGCTTCTAATTACAAGGAAGCAAGTAATAAGACTATTTCTACTATTTTTTTCTGATTAGCATAAAGTAAATAGAAGTATAAGCTTTTTAAGAATAATTTGTTGCAGGGATATAAAGAAAGATGTGAATGGAACACATCAGATTCTTTTTACTTCTTTTCTACGACTTTATGAGCATCTATACCCAACATCGAGGTCACAATCTTCTTTTCTTTCCATTAATCTTCTTCTCTTTTCCTGTGAGGGGTGTAGTGTATAGGCCCATGTTCTGATGTCGAGTACCACATCCTCTGCTTCAGTGACGTGCGTAAGATTCACTTCCCTTCACGATCCCTTTGTTTATGAACTGGTGCGAAAGAAAGTGATAATGCATTAATACTCGTATAATGTGAGAAAGTTTAGGTATAAAATGGCCAATATTTAAAAAATTATTGGTGCCATAAAACATATTTTCCATTGTATATTTCAATGAGCTATACATTTTTCCTGCAATAAACTTTTATACACCTTATTTGATTGTCTAGTTGCATAAATCAATTATTGTTCGATTTATTAAGATACTGGGAAAATGCAATGGATTTCGTTGACCCCTGAAACAGGTCCTCATTTATATATCCACAACCACAAGTTTAAGGCTGCATACAATAGAAATTAATTATAATATATTTCTGATTTGACTCTCACTATTATTATTAATTATTATTATTAGTATTATTACTGTTATTATTAAACTGTCTTGTGTTTTTGCGAAGTTATTTTGAAGTATTTCAATGCATTACAACTCACTTTTAGGTTTAAAGTTTCTTTTCTGTATATCTCATATTTCTTACAATCAAACGTTGCGCCATCTGATTATCCCCGCCCCTTTGCATAATGGAAATTCGAGTTACAAAGCTTACTACTTATTCTTTTAACTTTTATCTACTGCTTTTAACCGTGAAAATCTTACATCCCATTCTTTCTCTCTTATACATGTTACCAATTTACCTTCCCCTACACTAATAGTTTTCATTGAAATATAAAACATTAATTCTCTCTCTTCTGGTAGCTTTTCTTTTATTTGCCATTTCTCAGCCTTGAAATTCATCTTCTTACACTATCTAAGCTTATTATTTATTGATTTCCAGCCTTCTGCTTCATGTATAAAGCAATCGTTTTCTAAATCCATTCTTAAATAAATGATCTATTTTGTACTTAGGTTCATTTCCTGGAATATACAATAATCGAATTGCTTAAAATTGTTCACTATGTTGCAGTACTACGAGATCCACTCATATTTTTCTCCGTTGTATTTATTTCTTTGGCTATTTTATCGGATTGCCATTTATTCGTCGATCTTGCTCATCTTATCAGTGAGGCTTTACAACAGTATTTAGTGGAATTAACGAAAAAGGAAACTGAAACATTTAAGCAAATAAGCAAATATAACGATTTCTGTTTTGCTTACCACATACCATGTGTAGCTGTTAAGGTGAACTCTTGAGTTTCCTTACTGGTGAGCGGCATGAGACTGCAATAGATTTCCTTGCACTATAGCATGTTTGAAATTTAAATAAAAATCTGCTTAGGCATCGATGAAGACGCGTTGGGAAGATTTATACTCTCCACGTAGCAATTAAAATACATTTTAGCCGTAGGTGCTAGTAGGTTGAACGTATAAAGGTTTGAAATTTGCATATTATTAAGGATGGCTCGGAACCATCCAAAATGCAGCAGACAACATAGCAGTAAGTGAATACATAAGGTGCAGCATTTTGGATGCATCTGCTAGCTGATGCAGTTCATGAGTCGTTTCTACAGGATTGCAACCTTTGAAAATAGATACACCTTGGAAAACGAAAATTTTATTAAGTATAATATGCATCTGTGCATGAAAAAAAGAAATTGTTTTGGTGCTTTTACTTCTGGCAAAAATGACTCGATCTATCCCAGCCAAACATGTTTACTTTTTCCCCCACCTACCGATGGTAAGTAGAGTACGTATTAAATTTCACCTAAAGTTCTACACCTACAAAGTTTTCATCCAATATAAAAGTTTACAGCCTAACTTAATTTAGAAAAAAAATATAATGTCTAGCTCCTAGTCTGTGCCAGTCTAGCAAATACCAAATATCTTACAGTAAGATTTCAAAGAAAATATACTTACACCTAATAGCATTTAAATGATTTTTTTTTTCATTTTCTCAAAAATTTAACTAATATATTTTTATTAAAATGCATTATGTTTGGAAGATTTATGTAATAAATTAAATGAATATTTTTTATTTTCCGTAATTAACTTGTGAAGCATATTTCATATAGGTTGAATTTTATATCATTTGTTTCACTAAAGGAATATTAGTACAGCAAATTAGAGCTCATTGAAAGACACAATCGATGTCAAATCATTTTTACACTCTTAGCAGTTCGTGAAATACTCCATATTGCATGTTTACATTTCTACAGTACCTTTTCACGTAACCAAATTGTTTGAATATTTGCGATTCATTCTTTATATTTCATCGCAAGCACTTGTTGCTATGGGCAAAACTTGGAATACTATTTCTGTATGTTGTAGGTATGTAACTAAGAATTTACTGTTTAATTATATTATCATCCTCCGGCAAAATATATTGTGGATAATAGCATAATATGGATAAAAAGATATTTTATATAAGTTTATAGTATATAACGGATGTGTGCAAATTTGGCAAGCGTAGAGAATTCGTGTGAATGTTCGCATCAATTTTATTCTTTGTTCCTTTGGTTTCCTCTTCGTTTTAAATAGTTTAACATTCCTTACATCATCTCAAATCTACAGAGGTGAAGATTGAATTTAAGATACTTACTGAGTACTCAAAGGCGATCGATGTTCAAATAGCCGAGAACTATTCGACATGTATTCTTAAGAGAAGATCACGGAAATTGTCTTCCTATAAATTACCGAATTAGAACTCAAGATCTCTCTAGATACTGGATACATTAGGTACGTCATGGAGATGGGCATTTAGTTCTAAGAGAATACAAAATGTAAAAATATTTGGTGTTCAGTAGAATCACAAGGAAGCCTACCGAAAGAAACGTTTTCATAAGAAAAAGCTTCACAGCCCAAGCTTATGCTACAAAAAAGCAGTTAAATATCTCATTGTCTGCGAAGATTAAATTGGGATGGCCTGTACTTATTGTTGTAATATCATTGTTTTACAACAATTCTGATCCCTCCTGGCATGTAACTGAAGGTAAATTTTGCTGGTTGGCTCAAATTGACCTTTGGCTGTTTACAGTTACATTGTTAAAAGTTTAAGCGATTGGGGTTGTTGCTTGATGCGTGGAAGGAACGTGAGAATAAAAGAAGACCGAGAAGCTATATTGCTCTTAACGCGTCGAGCGCAAAGCGGTTTACAAACTCCCCCTCCCCGCCAAGTGTAAACGCTCAAAAACGCCCTAAATATCCTTTTGTAACAACACCGTTTGAGTTTCCGATAAAACTATACCAGTCAGCTAACCTTGCAATTTGAACAAGTGTCCAATTTTGAATGAGTGCAATATTTCTTTCATGTCGATTAACATCTCTCAGTTTTCGCATGCATTAGTAAACTAATAGATATATTTTTCCCGCACTAATTTTCCTAATCTAAGCAATGGTACTCTTAATTTTAAATAATTTAGTTGTTAATTACTTTCATTTAGTATGATGTTACCTTTTATTAGGATATCAGCTAAGATTTTCATATTAAATTTTGTCACGATTGTGCCCGATTTTAAAACTGATGCAGGACTTGACTTTCACTGCGTCTTTCCGCAAATAAAATTCTTCTGAAATTGGTCAATAATTTTTGACAATGCAACATTTTTAGAATGAATTAGATCCTTATAATATCAGATTACTTGAAGTTCATAATTGAAAAACCTTACCAATAGAGGTATTAACACGAATTTTAATTACATCTTCAGATGTAATTCATTCTAGATGTTCTTATTTAATCGCATTTTTGTCAAAATTTCAAATTCTTCAATTTGTTGTCTCTTTGACAAATGGTGTAAAATGCATCTTTTCACCTAATTTACTGCTGGCAATAATTGTCCATATACAAAGTTAATTTAAATTACAGTGTCATGCGCTAATAGTATGATCTTAAATGTTCACTTGGCTGGAGACGTCCGGCTAGGAGGATATTTCAAATTCCTCATAGTGCGATGCACACAAAGTATAGTTGTGTTTTGGGCTCGCGAGTCCTGCAGGATGGGGTTGGGGACAGGGGCAAGCGATATCTAGTTACCCGGTGAGCTGCTATGCAGTAATCATTCCTGCAGATGGGTATTAACCTAGCATAGCCTACTTAGCATAATAAGGTGCAGAAGTAGTTCAATGTTTTAACATGATTTTCTATTCTTTTCACCATGTCTGAAGTTAAGAAAGGTACGGTAGTGCACTCAGAAGGGCATGAAATTATAAGTAGCGTTATAGATGAATATGATGAAGCAGCTCTGAATAAACAACATTTATATCCAGTGCCACAATCTCACAACCAGCTGCATATTATACTGCTGTTTCCGTGACAATGATAAAGAGAATGCATAAGGAGAAGAAAGAGCTGCGGTCAAGAGGAGAAAATAGTGTATTGAGCACTCCTGGAAAAAGAATAAAAATTATATCAGAACATTCTGTTGCGCAAATCAATGACTTCAATGGTACCATTATACGAGAAATAATACGGTTAACTCGTTTTATATTCATTTATTTAAAAATGTCTATATCGTAAAGTATGTGTTTTAATGAAATCTATATGTTTTGTATAGTGAGTTTCTGTATTTCTCTTACTTACAAAAGTCATCCAGAATGAAGAAGTCCTCAGAGGCTACTCCCAGAAAATTCAAGGCATACATTACGTTTGCCAGAAAATATCTTAATATAAATCCTTAAAGCTAATTTTGATAAAATCAAAATTTTCGAAAAAATGCCACATGTACAAGGAAATGAATATGAGGGATTTTGATGAAAATCGTTGTGGAGCATACTTGGACGATTTTGAACTTAAATACCAAGCTTGATATTTAAGGAAGCGTTTCGTATTTGAGTTATGCTGCCTACACACACACACACACACACACACACACACACACACACACACACACACACACACCAACTAATCTTCTTCTTCAGAAAATGAAACAGCGTCGTGTTCAGAATTGGACACGGAATTGGCACGGTCACTAATCTGTTAAGGTAGGCTGCATGTTATTGTTCAATACTGTTTCTATCTGTTAGTGTCACCTTATCTGTACTCGTGTGTGTGCTGTGCACGCATTCACGAGCTGCGAATACAACTATATTAATCCAGATAGATACAGGTGCCGCGAGCAGTTTCGTGGCCTTCCTGTTCAAGCACTTCTCATGGCTGAAGTCTTGGACAGATTTGGAGCGATATTTCAGAGCAGCACAGTCAGTAACTATTCGAGCATTGTAAGTTACTAATAATGACTTGACCTGTAGATTAAGCTACATCATGTAAATAGAATGATCCACTGAACCATTCCATTAGTGAAATTCTAGTTCACCATCGTCTTATGGTAAGTAATTTTCAAAACGCAGAACTGAAGTACATATTTAAATGCATTGCCCTCCTCTCCACCTCCATAAATGCGAATAAGCTGCACATTTTCATATATGGGTAAAGCAACATAGCATTTAAGCAAGATGCCGATATGGAAAGGAGAAAGAAGTTGTGCAAGAACTTGTTGCTTTCTCCGTTTTTCTTGTTTTGCTCTTTTTAACTAGATGGTCAATTCATCCCAAAGCTTTGAAATTAAGATGATCTCACGGAAAACACGTGTTGAGACTGTCAAACTCCCTAAAAGTGCAGCTTTATAAAATATAAGTATGAAGATAAGTAAAGTTAGTACATTCGATTATAACGTTAACTATGAAATAAAATTTTAAAGATAGTGGGGCGTGTAGATATCTCAAAATACTTGTTTTTTGTTTGTTTTATTTTTGCTTCACCGTTATAAAAAATCTTCGATTTTTTCTGAATTCAATTATGTATCCCATTATAGGTATTCTCAATGCTTAAACCCTTTAAGCGTGATTTAAACATGACATTACATGGGCCACAACTCCACATTACTTTAGTTTTTGCATTTCTCTGCAAAGCTACATTTTAGAGATTTGGGTACATTTTTCTCAGAAACAAAACAAGTTCTCTCTATTGCCATTTATATAGAGCTTATACGCCACTAGATCAAAACAAAATATTATGTGTTCCATTTACTCTATTTATTCGTTCGTTCAAACAATACTATTCTTACAAAAAATAATACTTTATCTGCATAATGCTAATGAAGCTAAATATTACCAGAAATGGTCTTACTACTCAGTTCCTTAAAAGTAGAAGACACATAACAGAATATAAGCCGGTCACTATGCGATTTCATTGAAATTTTGTTCTCTTTCCATGGGCAGGCTAAAACAAGAGAACTATGAAACCATGAGCACTTCCCGTTTCAGAAATGTTTAGCATCTTAAAATTGAAGCAAATAACAGAGAATATCTCTGAAATTATTAGCTCTGAAAACAAAAGGTATATGACATAATTTGTGTTTTAATGAGATCTACATTTCAGAGTAGTAAATTTCTGTCTATTTCCTAGAGTTTACCAGTTAAGCCAGAAAATTCGAGATATGTATTTCAATTGTCAGAGTATATCTTAAACAGGTGGTATTTTAATGAAAATCGTTTCAGTCATTTTTAGGGGATCAAAACTTTTGAAAAAATAGTTCAAATAAAGGGTAGTTTGGGGTGGAGAATTTTCTTGAAAAATATAGCTGTCATATCGTTGGAAGATTCAAAACTTAAATATCAAGTTTCCACTTTTTGTTTTTGAGTCATGCTCTTTAGAAACAAACAAATACACAGTGACGCTTTTTAAAAACCTGTTTTTTTTTTTGTTTTTTTTATTCATTGGGTCTCTATATATTCATTTCCAGTGAAAACTCAACATAGAACTTTTGGGTGGAATAAATGCTTCTCCTACGTAATAGAAAAATTATAAATTGTTTGTAAAAGTAAAACTTGTATAGTTGACACCACACACAATTGCTTCATATAGATAGTATACAAATTGCCTGTACGATCGTTCTGGACACTATTATTTTGCCTCAGATAGATGCAATGTTACATTATAGCCTTAGTACAAAGTTAGATCTATGTGATGAAGTCGTAAATGCCCCACAAATTTTTTGATAATGTTTAACGCCCGCTTTTACTACATATGGCAACGCAGGCAATGTCACAGATGATACATGGAATGTAGATGGAGCGCCGGTAGAATGCGATGGCGGGGGAAACTGGAGAGCCTGGAAAAGCCCACTCCTGCACCACTTTGTTCACCACAAATACCACATGTGGTGTCTGGAATGGAACCCGAGTCTCCATGATGGGATGCGAGAGGTCTCAGATCGGCCACTGCGCGATCTCCACACATTTTAGCGCAAGAGCTTATCATATCCGGTATCTGAAGATAGGCCCACCCACATTCATTCTATTGACATTCAGTCGTTTCACATTTGGTAGCATAATGTCTGGATAGCTAGATTAAGTGAAAACGAAAAGTCTCAAAATCGCTACATATATCTTCTACATTTTAAATCTCCATATCTGAATTATAAATTAAAAACTGCACTGTACCGCATAGTTACATTTGGGTTAGGCTGAGGGTTAGTTATTCACAGACAGGGCTCCCCAGGACTCTCGGAAAGAGCATCGGATGTGGGCCTTTTACCGCCTCCTTGACCCTATGAAGGAAGGGATGAGGGGAGAGACCCGAAGGACGATCAGGTCCAATGATGATGGGTGCAAGCATAGATGGAGTCTCAATTGTTACGTTTGTAACGCTTCTGATGCCGCCCTGGGCCCTGCCTACGAGCCCACGGAGGGAGCCCCGAAACCGAAAGAGGGTCCTGGATGAGTGGTTCCCAACGACAACACCATGATAACCTTTTTACAAATCACCGAACACCGTCGTCTGGTCATTTTTCTCGGTGCATACATATGTTACTTTTCATTTTAATACAGCCAAAGGAAGCCACAAAAAGAATTTGATGGATTTTTACTTTCTCCATACGCACGTACATAGTGTATAGAGAAAGAATTGCACTCCACCCAAAAATTCGATACCGAGATTTCACCGGAAATATATGTTTTATGGTCACCCATATTCAAAAACAGTATTTCCAGAAAAAGGTCCGTGTGTGAGTGTGTGTGTCCGTGAACACGATAACTCAAAAACGAAAAGTCGGTAAAATACCAAACTTGGTATTTAAGTTTAGTATCTTCCAGGGATGCGACACGAAGATTTTGAGAAAAATCCCCCCACCCCCAACTACCCTTTACGTGGAACTTTTTTCAAACATTTTGATTTTCTCAAAAACGGCTCTAACGATTTTGATTAAAATTTCGGATATTAAACATATTTACCTGACAAATGAAATGTATTTCTTGAATTTTCTGGGAATAGCCTCTGAAGAGTAGTTTAT
Source organism: Hymenopus coronatus (assembly GCA_030762935.1). Taxonomy (NCBI): domain Eukaryota; kingdom Metazoa; phylum Arthropoda; class Insecta; order Mantodea; family Hymenopodidae; genus Hymenopus; species Hymenopus coronatus. The sequence goes on along the minus strand of CM060888.1, from coordinate 115,241,392 downwards.
TCTGGATGAATTTTACTAAATTTTGAATAGCTGCTAAACCGTAAGAGATGGACAAAAACTTACGACACAAAAAATGTAGAGCACATTAAAACACACAATTTATGTTATATACATTTTTTTCGTGGAGTTCGTCGTTTTTGTGACATTACTTATTTTTGGTTTTTGCTATGAAAAACGTATACTTTTCTCATACAGGAACTTGTCAACTCCTATCCATATAAACAAAGGAATTTCATTGACATAGCAACCAGCTTTTGACTATCACTTTAACCTACGGTTGTCCCTTATTTCGTTTCTACTTACAAGGAAGCGAGTAATAAGACTATTTCTGCTATTTTTTTTCTGATTAGCATAAAGTAAATAGAAGTATAAGCTTTTTAAGAATTATTTGTTGCAGGGATATGGAGAAAGTCATGTGAATGGTACACATAAGATTTTTAAGTTATAAAACCTCCGAGATGCATTTACTGAACAAAATGCACGAGGAGAATAACATTATAATATGCGGCAATATCTATCTTATTTTCGGGCAATTGCGAGAGAAGAAGAATGAAAGGATACATGGATGATGATGGGCGTGCCTCAGATTTTCAGCAAATAAAAACAACTTTATTCACACGCACTTTTTATTATTCTTGTCAGCTTCACTCCTGTAATTTTTATCTTGACCACAAAAAAACATTTATAACTTTGCATCCTCGGCCTACTTCACGAGTTGTTCGTGTTGAAATTGTTACGAGAGCATTAGCGTGGGATAATTGCGAGGTTTCATTCCACAAGTTTTTTAATATACACGTCCGTAAGGGAACAGATCCGACCGCTAAACCAAGCCGTTCAGTTTATACAACAAATCTCCAAGCTCCCTGGTCCAGCTCACAGTTACTACAATCTATAACACACCCCTAAGTGACTAGATGATAGCCAGCCTCCTTCCGCTGTCCGACATCTGTTTCCAAGCCTTCATGGATCACTAATTCAAACATGTATTCGATACAAGACTACACATTATGAATGTATTGTTTCAAATAAAAACCCTTAACTATCTATACAGTTCAATTAGATCCAATAACATGGCAAGAACTCGAACCACAGTTTTTCGGTTATGTGCCGGTGCAAAAATAAATGGATTTTATTTATGGACGCTCTTTAACTGCTGTGGTTCTCAGCGTCCCATTCTATACTGGGTGTGAAAGTCCGCTTATTTTTCTCAGAGCCCTCTCTGTCAGGCTTGAGGTATTTTTACGTGTCATAAATCTACGACACGGGACCAACGGCTTTACTTCCCTTCCGAAGGAAGCCATGCTAAGGATTTTTACACCCGAAAAAAACCCATAGTCCTCCGCCGGTGCCCTTAATCTTGAGCTACCATGGTGAGATATCCGCAAGTGCATTAAATTTTCTCATGATTCTCATCGATATGTCATATCAAAGATTTTTTGCAATGTCACAAGTGCGTTTAACTTGATGGATATATAACAATTATCCAAATTAATGATTTTTTAAATGTGTTCTTTTATATTAGCTATGTGGAAAGATCGAATAAGACATCAAAAAACCAATACCAATGCTGGAATTCGAACCACGGATTATTGGATACTTCATCCCAACTGTGGATTTGGAACTTTACTTTCTCTGCTTAGATTATAGTACATACTTAAGATAGGTAGAGAATGTATTGTATTCAGCTAAAAAATTCGATTCCGAGATTTCGCTGGAAATTCACGTTTTAGGCCCTCCTGTATGTGTATATAGCAGCATTTTTATAAAAACGTACTAGCGTGTGTATATGTGTGTGTCCGTGAACAGGATAACTCAAAAGCGAACAGTACGTTAAACACCAGACTTGCTTTTAAGTTCAGTTTCTTTCAAGAATGCGACATGAAGATCTTCAGAAAGTTCTCCCACCCCAAAATATCCTTTACATGAAAAATTTTGATTTTTCTCAAAAACGGCTCAAATAATTTTGATTTAACTTCATATCCTAAGGATATGTACATGATAAATAAAATGTACATCTTGAACTTTCTGGGAATAGCCATTCTGGGTGACTTTTGCATAAACCGTAAGAGATAGACAAAAACGTATTATCGCTTTAACCTAGTGTATCCCCTTATTTCCTTTCTATTTAGACCGAACCTAGTAAGACTATCTCCGCTAATGTCCATCTCGATAAGCGTGAAGTAGATAGAATAACACAATTTATAAGAACAGTTTGCAGAAAGGTAGAAAAATTCATGTGAATGCAACCGATTTTGTCACTTAATACTTACATACCAAGAGTGGAGTAGAACAGTTTATAATATTTAATTGTTTCGTCCATTGTCCTCGAAATGATGAGTTTACTCACATTTTCATCTTACAACATTATTTTAGTCGATGTTTATGCGCAGAAAAACGGAGCAATATTTCTTGGATTTATGAATTGAACTTTGAATTTTCGAAAACTGCTAAGGCTGAGCAAAAGAATTATTTGACAAGAATTGGGTATTTAAATGTGCTCTATTTTCATGTTATAAGGTTTTGACTATATCTTATGAATTCTGATTATAAAAGTATGCAAAAGTCAATAGCTGTAAATACAGTTTCATAGAATATTTACGTAAAGTTCAACATATACATTTAGTTTTTCAAATAAACATATAGTTTATACTATATTTTTATAACTAAAATATTATTTTTTAGGAAATGAAAATTAATCACAATTTTACCATGTAAAGGTTATTAGGTATATACAAATTTACTTTAAAATCCCCGTCTGACAAGCTCAAGTCTGTGTGAAAATTAGTATTTATCCAACTTTTAATTTTAGAGATTTCTTGTTTCTTATAATCTTGCTCCTCAGAGATGAATTCTTCCGCAAAAGCGTTTGTCTCCCCTCTGCGCTTTGGATGGTGACAAACAAGCCGTATGGCACAGCAAGGATAGGTCTGTACATGATATACCTATATACATTTTATACCCTGTCTTGATAGATACTCATGTCATAGTCATCCTGAGAGGCAAGGTTAAAGCAAGGTATCCTGATATATACTTTATGGTAAGAATTTACATTCATTAACTCTGTAATATATTTCATTCATACGGTTATGAGAATGTCAATTTGACGATAAATAAAAACACTCCAATAATAGCTTCCACGTCCATGTGTATTTTGTATTATATAAACACTCAGGTATCGAAAAGATGCATGACGTAAACTGGCTTCTCACGTGGCGTAAGTTGTGTTACAGTTCAACTGCCAAAGTAATTATTGGAACGTATAGTTCCTCCTCCAGAATTTATCCATTTAGAGATAAGGCCTAAGACAAGGGTGTACATAGTCCACCACTACCATACACACACACACACACACACACACACACGCACAGCCACAGAAGAATATCTAAGAGGTATCACGTAAGCAATAAAAATAGGTAATACTACTCCAACCCAGACATATGGTATACGGCAATAACGTGTAAGTCTCGCATTCTGGAAGTCCTGAGTTTCATTTCAGTCATTTTGAATATGTCTTTTGAGGCTTTCCCTGACTGTCTAAGCTAATACATGTGTGGTTTCTCTTTTATCATTAATTTCCTTTCTCTCATTCCCTATAGTTTCGCTTCCCTTTTCATATTTCAGGTCGGTTTAGGGGCTGTGAAGTATCAGTCGGGTAGGAGAGTTGGTGCAAATCTTTGCTCGATGTAAAGTTCTCGGTCCTGATAGAGGCTTCCTCGAGGTGAGAAGTGAACTATCCGTTTCCTGATCATTCATTTATTCAATACTACTTTTAATGTCATGTTGTTTGCTCATGACCAAATAATTATCACAAAATCTGAAACAAATTACAGGAGACTATGTTCAATGAATAATAGGAAAATACGATCTAAAAGTGTCAAACAGATTAATAAAAAAATATGACTATGTTTCAGATCATCTAGAACCGAAATGCTATATAATAACATTCTGGAACGGATATTAACAGTTATGTAGAGTTCTTTATGTGGCAGATCAGCATCCATATACTAAACTCAATAGAATCCAACATATGTGCAGAACAATCTGACACACCGAAAATAAAAGACAACAGACAGTACTATTAAAGTTCTACAAAAATATGGGGGCTGTGAGAATAAGGTGTTAGAATCCGGCCGCCAAAACGAAAATTGAAGCAACTGAAATGAGGCTCTTCAGAAGTGTTTCAGGTTATGTTCTACTGAAACAAAATGAGAACGTTCGACAAGGATTAGATATTTTCAACCATAGAGACAGAATTAATAATAAAGAAGCAAGATTGGTATAAAGATATAACAAAATTGGAAGATAGTGTGTTACCTAAACAAATATGCTACAATAGAACGAAAAGATGGAATAGTAAGATTATGATGGATAGGAGGAACAGATATTGAATAGAATAGGTCAATAGGCTACACCTTGTATATAAAGAAAAATGAGAGGATATGATTGCTCTAAGTTACATTCTAACAGAGAAGCCGGTCGAGACAAGGGCGACATGGCGGCAAGCTAACAGAACCATGGCACCAAACACATCATCAGCGAACAGACAGAATTGAGTTTAATTTCTTTTCTTATAACAGCATCGTAGAATCGCTTTATTACCCAACTGTTCTTATTTAGCTCAGCAGAAATTTCCTAGAACTTTTCTTCATACTGAGCTCTAATACGCCAAGACATTATTAAGAATTGCGTGTCGAAACGCTAAAGCGCACCTCTATAGGGTTAAATGCATTTTCTTCTTTACCTTATGTTTCTTTTTCTCTTTCCATGCCGCCTTTATTTCCCATAATATGCAGGTAAAAACATTCACGTCCAAAAAGAGTGGGAGTTAAGTCCTGCATTCTTTGAACCGCGAGTTTGAGTACCCCCTATGGCATCGGAATGACTCACACTAATCACCCCCTTCTCGTAATAAACTCATTAGTTCTCTCAAGCTTAATGAAACAAATGAACTTGTTGTAGAGACTATAAGGAAAAAAAAAAAATAAAAGAATGTAGTAACTCTGTAAATCACATTAACAAGCCAGCAACCATCTCTCAATCATCGGTCTTCCGGTGAACCTACAGCACATGCGAAGCTGTTATTAAACGAATATTACATGTATTTCTTGGTTAAAACAACTCAGAAAAAGTATTAACAATGAGTGTCCTAATTTATCATAATAAATCTAAATTCATGTGATATGACTTTCTTATTGTAAGTTAAAGCGACAAAATAAATTTTAAAATATGTATACAATATTCAACATACCTATTTGGTTTATAATGAGTGCTGTGAGGATAGTATTCATAGCCCCAGTTCACCCTACCATTGAAAGCAAGAATATAAAACAGTCTTCTGTTGGACCTATAAGAGCCAAAGAGTTGTAAACATGACAAAAATGTTCTTATAAGAAAAATATTTTGGCTGCAAACGTGTGATTATTTAAAAGATTAAGAGAAGGGACATTGGGTTCTGTGTTCAGAGTTAACATTAAAAGACAGAAGCTCTAAGAAGAAGGAACTTCAGGGTGCTTGGTTTGCTGTTCATACACATATACAATCATTAAGACAAACCTATCCATCTAGATGTGCAGTAATGTAGAATATGTTTGTTAGATTGCATTATACGTCAAGGTAACGACGAAAATGTTACATAAAGTTGGACGAATACGTTTAGATATAAACAGTTTTAAGTTATTTTCCCTCCTTCCATTTCTAATTCCTACAGTTCTATTCTGTGGGAGGGGCAACCGACGATGGAGAAGTCATATATTCTGCTTCTCTATGGCAGAGCATAGTTTTTCTCACATTTGTGTGTGTTGCTCTTAATTTCTTGAACCTAACCTCCATAATCTGTGGACGAGACTATTGGTTGGAGGGGGTATTGATATCAGCCTATAAACCAGAGAGAAATCTCAATGAGGACATCTAAAAAGTATATTACCACTTTCATACATTTGTGGAAAAAGGAGACAACATCATTCTTTCCCGTGTTTTCGAGCGCAACTTTCTCTTGAGAATTCTATGTTTGAGGCTGCGCGATGTGATTGCATTACAGTAATTATATCTACTAATGTTTGGTCGTGATTCTTAATTCTCAAACAATTTAACGTGCATTTGCAACAATATTCCAGCCAAAAGACGGTGTCGAGATTTTATCGCAAATACGAGGGTGGTATGATAAACCTGGTATACTTATTTCCATGAAAGAACAGAACATTTTTGTAATGGCTTCAATGGATTATTCAAAGTATCGTAAAAACATTTTCAACAATGTACAGCTTACAGTTCAATGTTGACAGCCATCTGAATTGGCCAGTGTATCAACTGTGAAGGGTTGGACTGCCGTACAAATCAAAATGGAAAATTAATGAAGTTCATACGGACTCTGCACCATCATTGAAGACCATTTACTATTGTATTAAGGAATTTAAACATGGCCGAACAAGCACTGAAAATGAAGTGCACTCCACCCGCCCACTACATAGGAAACCATTGACGAAGTCCATGATATAGTAATGCATGATCACCGAATAAAAATTCATGAAATTACTTAGACTGCAGACATTTCAACTGAGAAGCATGTGCGAGGTGGGTGCCACGATTGTTCACATTCAATCAAATACGCATTCAGGAAACATTTCAAAAAACCTCTGGCGATTTTTAATCGCAATCTGCAAGACTTTTTGCATCGATTTGTGACTGAAGATGAAACCTGCATCTATAATTACCAGAAGAGTCAAAAGAACAATCAGAACAATGGAAAGTGCATCGAAGAAGGCAACGACCATTTTGTCAGCTGGTAAAGTGAAGGTCACTGTTTTCTTTTTTCTTTTTGCATTCCCAAGGAATAAACCTGATAGATTACTCGGGAAAAGGCGAAATTATAATGGACTCTTTTATACTTTTTTGTTGGGCCGTTTAAACTTGCTCTGACTGAAAAAGACCAGGTTTGAAATGCAAACAATGGTGAAAGTACGTGAATTTGGCTCTAAATCGGTTCTTCATTCACCCTATTCAGTAGGTTTAGCCCCGAGTGACATCTTCCTGTTCTCTAACTTGAAGCTTTGGCATGGTGGGAAGAAAGTTTCATCAAATGAGGAAGTGATAGTCGCAGTCAACGAATATTTTGCAGAATTTTACACAACCTATTGGACGAAAAATGTGAAGGATCGCAGGATCAAGTACACGAACATGCCCCTCAAAGGAGACTATGTTGAGAAGTAATCGAGTTGTTTACGAAGCAAATATTTTTCTTGCCTTTTCACAAGACTTCTAAAACCACCCTTGTATATGTTTTCAGATCCCCTGAATCAAAAATAAAAATCTTTAGGAAAGGTCTCTGTGGTGTGCATGTATAAGTGTTTGTGTGTGAACAGCATTACTCAGAAACGAAAATTCGGTTAAATACCAAACCTTAAATGCACTTTCCAAAGATGGGACACGAAGATTTCAAAGACATTTCTCCACCCAAATGTCCCCGTTACATGGCAAATTTTCAAGATTATTTATCTTGAGTAACGACTTTGATTAAAATACTATATAAGACATGAGTATTTCTATACCAAATGAAATGCATATTTTAACTTTTCTGTACACAGACCCTGAAGTCATCTTCGTTCTGGATGAATTTTGTATGATTTAGTAAACCCAAGAAGCAAATATTCTCTTACACTAAAAAATGAAGACTTCTCAAGAACACATCTTATGTTCAAATTCATTCTTTTTTTGCGGATTTACTATTACCGAGATATTCCTTGTTGCGGTTAAGATGGTTCAATATTTATACTTATTTTAAATAGAAAGATTCTTTTTTTCATTCTGGTCAAAGAATTGCATGGCGGCTAATTCTTAAAATAGTCGCTTTAGTCTAGAGAATTTTCTTATTTCGTTTGTATAGATAAGGAAATAAGTAATAAAACAATTTCTGCTAAGTTTATGTCTGAATTAACATGTAGTACGTAGCAGTATAAACTTTTGTAAGAATAGTTGCCTGCAGAAAGGGTAGAGAAACGTAAATGTAATAATTAATGTTTTACATTTACATAGGATAATTGTAGTTTTGTAGCAATACACCAGCTCCACAACAATTAAATATATACTAGGTATAGTTCCATAAAAAAGTGGGTACAATTTATTTTAGCTACCTCATACTGAAAAGATAACGTGTAGTGTGTTCGACATCGCACTTCAACCTAACAGAAGAATGAACTGAAGAAAACTCTGGTAGTTTTGTAATGTACTGTACTTGGTACTGAATTCTCCTCACACTTCTTTAGTTGGTTATTTCAGGAGAACTGTCTATCGGCACCTTGGTTACAAGCGATTCCTTTGTTTGGCTAAGTGAAAATGGCCCTTCCTAGCAGCTTCAGGCATTCTCATTCTGCTACAATGAATTTGCCAGTGGGTGGTAATCTTGTGCAGCTCATAGTAGATACGTGGACGGCAGTGTGAAGTTTTCTCTAAAGCATTAAGCGAACATTTTGTAAGCGTAAAGCTTTTTACCAGCAGGGTAATTGTGAATTATTAAGAGTGACCACTTAGTAACAGCATGCTTATAAGTCTTAATTTACCATATATTTCTAATATTTTGCATATATTGAAAGGGGCACGCAGAACCAAACGTGTCCAAAGTAATGAAATTAAACTGTAATAAAACTTTCCAATTATTAAATGAAAAATATCACTTAAATATAGGTAAGAAAATATAATTAGCATGTGGTGCTTTATATACCTAAAAGTCTGACGTGTTCCATTCACATACCTTTCCCTACATCTCTATAACACATTATTGTAAAAAAGTTTAATATTTTATTTCAAACTACTCGAGATAAACGTTATCAGAAATGGTTTTATCACTTGCTTCCTTATACATAGAAGGTAAATATCGGAATACACTATACTAAAACGATAGTCAAATCTTCTAAAAGCTGATGGCTATGTGATTGAAATTCGTTTCTTTGTGTGATCAGGAGCTGATAAATTCCCACATGAGAAAAGTTCAAGTATTTTACAATTGAAACCAATAACAAAAAATATTTCGGAAATGATCAACTCTACAACAAAATGTATATGATGTAAATTATGTGTTTTAATAAAATCTACGTTTTTCGTGGTAATTTTTGTAAATCTTATTTTTTACGTTTACCAGTTTTGCAAAATGTATCCAGAATGAAGAGGTCCTCAGAGACTTTTCCAAGAAAACTTAAGATATACAGTTTATTTGCAACGTAAACATCTTTAATTTATGGTATTTTATTCAAAATTGCCGTTTTTGAGAAAAACAAATTCAAAAACATTTCCATAATAACAACAAGAAATATCTCAGAAATGGTAAATTCCACGAAAAAAACCGTATGTGGCATAAATTGTGACTTTTAGCATGATCCACATTTTTGTGTAGCAAATTTTTGTCTATCTGTTACGGTTTACCAGTTACGCAAAATCAGCAAAAATCATTCAGAATAAAGAGGTCTTTAGAGGTTGTTTCGAGAAAACTCAAGATATACATTTTATTTGTCGTGTAAATATATTTAATATACGGTATTTTAATCAAAATCGTTAGAGACATTTTTAAGAAAATCAAAATTCTCGAAAATTTTTCCATATAAAGGGTAGTTTGGGGTGAGGAGATTTTCCTCAAAATCTTCGTGTCGCATCCTTGGAAGATAATAAATTTATATACCAAGTTTGGTACTTTACCTGCTTTTCGTTTTTGAGTTATCGTGTTCACGGACACATACACGAACGTTTTCCTAAAAATGATTTTTCTTGGTTACAGGTGTCCCTAAAACGTATATTTCTGGTGAAATCTCGTTATCGAATTTTTGGGTGGAGTGAAATGTCTTCTCTATACGCTATGTACATAGTACGTGCAGAGAAACTAAAAAGAGAATTAAACAGATAAGCAGTTTAAGCATTTTAACTTTGAAACTAATAACAATGAATATCTCTGAAATGGCTAGCTATACGATAAAAACTGCATTTCAGAAAAAGGTCCGTGTGTGTATGTGCGTGAGTCTGTCTGTGTGTATGTGGGCAGCATAGCTCAAAAACGAAAAGATCGTTAAATACCAAATTAGGTATTTGGGTTTTGTATCTTTCAAGGATGTGACACGAAGATTTTCAAGAAAATCTCCCACCCCTAACTACACTTTACATGGAAAATTTTTCGAAAATGTTAATTTTCTAAAACAATGCTCTCTAACGATTTTGATTAAAATCCCGTAATTTACATCCCAAATAAAATGTATATCTTCAATTTTCTGGGAATAGCCTCTAAGGACCTCTTTATCCTGGATGAATTTTGCGGAATTTTGCTTAACTGCTAAACCGTAAATGATAGACAAAACTTACCACACAGAAAATGTAGATCTCGTCAAAACACACAGTTTATGTCCTTTACATTTTTGTTGTGGAGGTAACCATTTCCGAGATATTCCTTGTTATTGGTTTCAGTTGTGAAGTACTTAATATTTTTCTCAGACAGGAAGTGCTTCATTCCGTTTCCCTCATCCCTCATCTTTCAGGTGTGCTTCCAGGTCCGTGGTGTGTGGCAGTGCGGGCAGATGGCAAGTGGAGAAAAACGATAGAAGGTAAACAACATTATCATATTTTTCTACTACAGTTTGTATTATGATCTGAGGATAATGACAATGATACTCGCCCTCTCTAGCGGCCCGGTGCGGCAATGGGACGGGTCATCGTACTTGGAAACGTCAGGGACTTACGCGCGTCTCTGATGATTTGTTTGCTGCGGCATGTGACGTTTTATGGTTCGTTCTTCTCATCCTATTCATCTAGGGGGCGTTACAATACATCTCTATAGGTTGCAGTGTAAGAGGTGTTCCCCTCCGTTGTCTACCCTTTTCATTTTACTATATTCTCTAAAAACATACATATATGGATGGATACGCTGCTCTGTTTTAGAGATATTAGTATTTGATCCACAACAATAACTCAGTAAGAGGGTACTGATTTGTTAAAACTTTCTGTTGTTTATTTTATCGCATGAATTTTACATTAAAAAACGAGAAAAAGCATATTTTGCAGAAACAGCAATGCTTTGTGCATACGAGCTATGTGGCAGGCAAGTGAAACGAACTGAGATAAAGTCAATTTGACTGTCATAGGATACTCACGCTGTAAACAAAGTAAGTTCGTGAATACAAAACGGTAAACACTCATACTTCAGCTTAACCAACCCATTTCCTGGCCTCCATAGCGCAGTTGATTAAACTCTGACTGTGCCCAAAGTTAAAGGATCGATTCCGAACGCGATCTCTCTGCTTTAGTACTTGTGTCTATTAAAAAAACATCTATAACTCCATGGTACAACAGCTCACAAGCAACCATGAACTGCTTCACGGCCGCTGCGAGCCCCATATCGGTACATGACAGACGTCATAGATGGGGTGCAGTATTGGAGGTTGAGATGTGGCCAGCGCCTCAAAGCCCCTCCCCGGCCGGTTAATGCGGTTCTCATGACCTGGATCCGCTACGTCTCCATCAAGTCGCTGCTCAATTGGCCCCCCAGAGACCTCATCAGGCTGAGTGCACCCCTGGCCACAACGGTACTGGGAATCGATCCCTGGTCTCCCACTTGGTAAGTAGCCGCGCTACCACCGCACTAAGGAGACGACCTAAAAAAAACATCTGCACGATAAAATCCCACACAGTGGCTGTGCTGGTTTCACTCTGACAATTCTTAAGAGGGTGAGGAGTTAGTAGTAACACGGAGGAACCTCCAATAATTAATTGGCGCGCAGCACCGCATATGGGATATAGTAAGCCTTTTGTTTTAACCAGAGTGATCCTGGGACGTAGGGTTGAAGGGGTGACCCAAAGGGCGACTAGATCTGGATGACGATTCGCGCTAGTGGTGACACTAATACTGACGCGGTTAACCCTGCCTTAGCCACCCACAATTGGATATTCCGGAATAAATAAAGAACTAAGGAGGTCCCAGCAGCCCCACAAACCTTCCAGGAGAAATCCTTCCTTAGCACAAATTCCATTGTCCTGCCTCAACAGACCAATCGCCGTCGCCCGGTCCTACAGCCCTGAAACAGATGAAAAGAATGATGGGGACAGGAAAAAGTAAATCACTGCAGCATTCTCCTATCGAACCGGGGAAACTACGAGAAAAATCTGATGTGTACCATTCACATGGCTTTCTCTATATCCCTGCAACAAATAATTCTTAAAAAGCTTATACTTCTATTTACTTTATGCTAATCAGAAAAAAATAGCAGAAATAGTCTAATTACTCGCTTCCTAGTAAGTAGAAGCGAAATAAGGGACAACCGTAGGTTAAAGTGATAGTCAAAAGCTGGTTGCTATGTCAATGAAGTTCTTTTGTTTATATGGATAGGAGTTGACAAGTTCCTGTATGAGAAAAGTATACGTTTTTCATAGCAGAAACCAAAAATAAGGAATGTCACAAAAACGACCAACTCCACGAAAAAAATGTATATAACATAAATTGTGTGTTTTAAAGTGCTCTACATTTTTTGTGTAGTAAGTTTTTGTCCTTCTCTTACGGTTTAGCAGTCATTCAAAATTTAGTAAAATTCATCCAGAATAAACTACTCTTCAGAGGCTATTCCCAGAAAATTCAAGATATACATTTCATTTGTCAGATAAATATGTTTAATATCCGAAATTTTAATCAAAATCATTAGAGCCATTTTTGAGAAAATCAAAAGTTTCGAAAAAAGTTCCATGTAAAAGGGAGTTGGGGGTGGGGGGATTTTTCTCAAAATCTTCGTGTCGCATCCCTGGAAGATACTTAACTTAAATACCAAGTTTGGTATTTTACCGACCATTCGTTTTTGAGTTATCGTGTTCACAGACACACGGACACACGGACACACACGGACCTTTTTGTGAAAATGCTTTTTTTGGATATTGGGGACCCTAAAACATATATTTGCGGTGAAATCTCGGTATCGAATTTTTGGTGGAGTGCAATACTTTCTCTATACACTATGTACATAGTGCGTATGGAGGAAGTAAAAATATGTTTAGAGTTACCGACCCGATTGAAATCGAAGCCGAAGCTACAAAATGCGATGTCACGGAGCTATCACCCTCGATGTTAAGATGTTTGCATAAATATAAAACGAAAAACATCCAAAGTGTTTTCCGAAGGCAAAATTCTTTATATTATCTTAAACTAAACAACATTTGAGGTTTTTAAGCAGCTATACGTTTAAATTAAAGTGCTTCCATAATATGTTTAGTTGTTTTCCTCCATCGCAATATGATTAATCGTTAGCAATAAAGCAGATGGGCACGTGACATGTCTCGTGGAGATGTGTACAATCCGTCACATCAAGAGCTGATGTATTTATTGTAGACATTGCTTGTTTTTCTGAATGATGATGCTATCGCGTGAAACGGTAAAACACGATACATACATTAGAATACGTTACGAGAGAGAATAAATTACAATGTCGGCAGGTTGCACAGAAGGGAGTCTTCCTGTTCTTCAAAGTGAATGGCAGGATCCAGACAAAATGCATGTACTCCACAGCACTTAGTGCTGATGATCACATCAAGTCCTTTTACTCTGATTGGAATAGTTTATTTATTGCAAGCTATTTCTAAAACTGTAAAGAGTTTCTTCTCTCAAGCGCATCAGTTATTATTGTATATGAACTATTTACATGAACTTTCTTCACAGAGGAGGTAGTTTAGAAATAAACTATGTGTTCCATTCACATGACTTTCTCTACTTATTCTGAAATAAAATAATCTCAAAAATGCTTATTCTTTTATTTCATGCTAATGGAGATAAAAATTGGCATAAATGATCTTATTAGTTAGTTCTTTATAAGTAGTAGCGAGAGAAATACACAAAGCTGAAGTGATGGTCAAATGTTTTAAAATCTGGTTGCTATGTGATTGAAATGCGGTTCTCTTTGCATGGTCAGGAGTATAACCAAAGAAACAGAAATAACAAAGAAGACTTTTAAAATTGAAACTTTTAGAATTTTAAAATTGAAACCAATAACAAGAAATATCTGTAAATGATTAACTTCACAAAAAAATATAAATAACAAACTGTTTTTAAGAACATCTACATGTTTACATAGTAAGTTTTTGTCTAGCTCTTATAGTTTACTAATTATGCAAAAGTTATCAGAATGATAAGGTCTTCAAAAGCTATTCCAAGAAAATTCAAGATATACATTTTACTTTTGCTGTAAATATATTTAATATACGATATTTTAATTAAAGTCGTTAGAGCTATTTTTGAGAAAATCAACACGTTCGAAAATATTTCCGCTAAAGAGCAGTTTGGAGCGGCGAATTTTCTTGAAAATCGGCGTGTCACACTCTGAATTTAAGTGTTAAGATTGGTATTTTATTCGTTTTTGAGTTATAGTGAACATAGGGACAAACACACAGTTCACAAATGTAGTTTTTATACAGGGGACTCTAAAATGCGTATTTTAGTGTGAAAGTTTTGGTGGAATGCAATACCTACTCAACCTATGTAACTACGTGTACTAAGAAGAGCAAGTAAAAGAGTCAGATGTGTAATAATGTCACAATTTTATGTATTCTTTTCACAATCAATAGTATCTTTATTCTGCATATTATTCACATAAAGAATCTGCAATTAACAATTACCCATAATCCTATTTCTTTAATCTAACCTTATGCACCTGCTGTTCTGCAAGATGCGGAATCGGTAATCCTCGGCTTAAATCAAATACCATTTTACTTTCTGTACCAATGTGAAGTAGATTGAGGAAACATTGCGTTCCACCCAAAATGTCCAATTCGAAATTTCACCGAAAATACATGCTTAGGAGCCCCTGAATCAAAAATAAATAAATAACCACTCGCACATGTAGATATTGTATATGTGTCAAGGGTAAAACTTCAAAACAATTGATATTTCAGTTGAGTAGCTTCAAAAAATGTGACATGATGGTTTTTAATAATTTTGCCAACCCCAAACTACCCTTTACATGGAAAACGCTTTGTTATTTTTAACTTTCCAAAATTACCTTAACGATTTCGATTAAAATTTCTTAATTTGACGTAAAATATATCTTGAATGTTCTGGGAATAGTGTATACTTATTCCTCTTCATTTAGAAGTAATTTTGGGTATGATATTTTGTATAATTGGCAAAGCGTAAAATACAGACAAAAACTTACTGCCCAAAATATGTCGATTTCTTAAAACACATATTTTCTACATTCGGCTGATGCCATTTCTGAGATAATTCCCATATTTGTTTCGCAAAACAATTGAAATAATACGAATATTCAAGAGCATAGCGACTTTAGAACATTTCACGACTATTTCGTGTATCCCAACGAAATTTGAGATGAAACTATTTCCGCAAACCTTTATCTGCATTACTATAAGGTAGATTTGAATTTTCTCTATTAGGTATTGTAATTAGGGGAAGTATTGCATTCCACCCAAATATTATTTATCGTGATTTTTAGTAGACATGACTTTTTGGGATCCCTGAATAAAAAGCCATTTTTAGAAACAATTAGGTGTGAGTGTACGCGCGCGTGCGTGCGTGTGTGTGTGTATGTGTGTGTGTGTATGTGTGTGTGTGTGTGGTGAGTGAACAGCATCGAATTATGATAGGTATACCATATTTTTACTTCGTTTTTAATTTCCCTAACAGGTTTACACCTAGTAGATGGAAACGTTTTTACATTCCATCCAAAAATTCGATATCGAAATTTCATCACAAATATATGAAGGTCACGAGTGTGTGTGTGTGTGTGAAAGAGAGAGAGAGGGTGGCAGAGAGAAATAGGGAGGGAGAATGGAGGGAGGGAGAAAATGTCTGAACAGTATAACTCAAAACGAATTGTCGGAGATAAACTTGGTATTTAATTTCGATATCTTCAAAGATGCGAACCAATATTTGGTATTTAATTTCGCTATCTTTCAAAGATGCGACCCAATATTTAGAAGAAAAGTACCCAAACTTGAAACTACCCCTTATATATTTTCGAAAGTCATTGTTTTCTCGCCAAGAGCTTCAAGTTATACATTTCAATTAAAACATATTTTAAAATTTGTATATGACAAATAGTATGCATGTGTTAAACTTAATGAGAATAGAATATGGCATACTCTTCATTCGGAAGGAATTTCGTATAATCTTTCTTAACTGGTAAAGTTAAGCGAAACATTTAACATTAAAATATAGAACTCTTTAGAACATAAAATATTTCATAGAACTTTTTATGGCATAAGCTATTTCAGAGCTATTCATTAATACGGATTTCAAATTGTTTAATAATTTTGTCGTTGTTGAAAATCCTGTCGACATTCAGTGTTACACGCCATTGCATGGAACAATGTTTGACTAGTATATAGCGAACAGTTCTGAAACATTTGACTAACACTGTAACGAAATGAGTAGTGAGGTCATTCCTTCAAAGGTGTATTATTCGTTTAAAATGAAGTAAATGGAGAGAATACTGAATTTTCGTAAGAATAGTTTCTAAACAAATAATAAATGATAGAGGAAAGGGAGTCATGTGAATGTAGCACAACAAAATGTTTCTACGGTACTCCCCTACTAAACCGAGTGGTCCGCTATCGGGAGATCCGGGTTCCCTTCCCGTGGTCGGCCTACCAAACCATGCGTTTTTCAGGGGATTCCCCGGGTCACTAGACAAATTCCTGGTAAATTTATTTCATCCTCCTAATTTCCTGTCCCTTCATGTCGTTTCCATTGTCATTTTCTTCATCCTTTATCCCGTTGGCTTCTTTCAGAATTGAAATGTCGGTGATGATGCTCGGTGCGTCGTAGCAGGGAAAAAAGGTACTCTGAGTAAATATTTCCGTCCGCTGATTTCAGCTGGTTGCCGGCATGTCGCTCCTGGCGGGGGCGGGAAGCCCCATTCTACCTGTCCGACTGTCGCGAAATCCGCTGTCATTGCTATGCCCTTACTCCTGGTTCCCTATGGGTCGCCGCATCGTGGGGCGTAGGTACAATAACCCCAGGTTTGGTGCCGAGTTTCTTCCAACAAATGTTCTGTCCCATCCTCTTCCTACTTAACTATCCTAACTTGTATTAAAACCAAAATGTTACTCTCCGAGTTGACATCCATAAAATGTGCTGTCCAAACTGCGCAAAAGTCCACATATCTCTTTCTGTTTTGTATTCTAGACGAACATATCCAAACTGGTACCATAATAAATGTGCTGCTTTAATTATTTCTTTGTTTTATGATCTTCCGCCGATGTTTAGAGCAGCCCTCAGTTTCCGATTGCAGCCAGTTTCTGGAACGGTGAAGCTCTTCTCACGAAGGAAACGAAACGTTCTTCCATTGCACGTTAATTTTCCCTCTCTTCCTCCTCAGATCGCAAGAAATGGTAACGTTAGGAAAAACCTGTTTAACACGGCTGCCAATAAATTTTCGGACAAGCTAACCACAAAGCTTGTTAATGTTTTTTATTCCTTAGCTGGCCTCTCAGTTTGGAAGTGCTTCTATATGATTAGCAACGTACACGACTTGTTTCAAACTAGCGTAATGCACACGTTGCTAAAAAGAGCGAAACTGAAATTCACAACTTATATGAAACTGTTAAAGGCATTTAATGGATTTTCTGTACGTCTATGAGAAAATTGAGATTTGGTTTGAAACAACAGAAAGATCCTCGAAGTCTTTGATTTCAAAAGACACTTTTATTTTTTATATTTTTAAATGGGTGATAGGGAGGACCAGAGAAAAATAGAGACTAAGAAAAATGAGATTTCTGAGGCCTTTTTGGAATAATCCTATAGAAAAATTGAGAAGTGCAAAAATAAGAAAAGAATTAGGGATAAAATCAACAGGCAAGCAATGACCAGACTACCTTTTTTTTATCAACATACAGATTTTTTTTTCTTTTGATTTTAGAAGTATATTTTTAAAAAAATTAAGAGTTCAATTATTTATTTATCATCTGGCTTTCCAGGAAAAAATCCGACGTTGTTGATCAGGAGGAATGCCTTCCTTATCCAGAATTTTGGCCTTCACATTTTCAATGGTATCAGAAGCCTCGACCTCTAGGGTGATGGTCTCCCCTGTTAAAGTTTTAACGAAAATCTGCATTGTGACTGCTTAATCCCCTCTTGATTACACCATCCCAAAGCTCAAATGGGGGCTACTCAGATGTGCCGTGCGCCCCAGGGACATGTCCATGAGGTTTCCCATTAGGGCGGTGCCTATTTTATAAACCGGTCACCTAGCTCGTACAAGGGTGGAAGTGCAAATACCACTGAAGCGCGTCAACCCCAAAGGGGATGACTATCGAAGACCTCTATAGGTGTGGCATTTACCAGCTTGGGTCTACTTACTTTCCAGGTTCGTGCCAGAGGTCACTGAGCCATCTCAAAACCCCACCCATGTATGGTCCAGGCGTACCCAATCTTCCATGGGTATCGGCACCATTGCCACGTCGAGTCCAACCCAATCTGAACGCTCCCTTCCGAGAGGGGCCTGGTTTTGACCTGACTACTCCTAGTAACGTCAGAAATATACAGCAAGTCCTTTACTTGCTGTAAACTGCTATAAACTGCTATAAACAGTTTGGAAGGATGAGCCCTTATGGATTAAAAAGGTAAGCATATAGGGTATAGGACCGCCAAGAATGAGGTTCAAACTTAGAACAAGATTGTGGGATCAATTTGGATAACCTTTGATGTGAACAAATTCTTTGATATGATAGAAGAAGAAGAAGAAGAAGAAGAAGAAGATAAAGAAATATGGACCCTCCTCGGTAGCATGGGGCTGGGATACCTACCTCACATTCAAGAGGTCGCGAGTTCGATCTTGCTTAGGGTGAGTTACCGGGATAAGATTTTTCTCGGGGTTTTCCTTTATCTGAAGACGAATGACTAGTAACTTTAAACTCCATGGATTCCGAGATAATTTGAGCATTATTTCACTGATTTCATTCATCGTTCGATATGACTAAACTAGATTAAAGAACGTTAAACTACATAAGAAAGATGTATGCATTCACATGACCTTCTCTATCCATTTCTCAATAAACGACTATTAGAAATTGTCATTCTTCTATCCAATTCACATTAATCCAGATAAGGATTTTTAGAAATAGTGTTGTTATATTATATTTCAAGTTAGCTCATATTTTCATGTTCAAACTATATCAAGGATGTTTCTGAATACTTAGCTGATAAGACGTATTTGCCATAGTCAGTATGAAGGTATTTTCAAATTCGTTTCATATCTTATCGAGAACGTCAGGAAGTTTCAAAAAGATATTTCACCGTATTTACCTCTTCAACAGAAAACTATTCTTCCTTCTATTCTGTTTGGAATACGATAGCTTGGAGCATGTCATTACGCAGAGCCGTACGGCGCAGGGGCGGGTTTTCTCCTGGTTCTCCGGTTTCCCCCGCCATCGCATTCCACCGGTGCACCATCTTCATTCCAAGTACCATCAGTGTCGTCGCCTGCGGTGCCATGGTAGTAAAACCGGGCGTTAAACAGTATAAAAAAACCGCAGAGCCGTCACTGATTGAGTGAAAGGCAAATGCCCTATGCCATGCACAGGTAAGTGATAAGATGACGTCAAACCTAAATTCAAAATATCGCCAATTTTAGGATTCTTTCCAAAATGATTTGCAATTCAATTCATAGACCAAAAGTATATAATCCTTACATACACCATCTTAATTATATTCTTCAAAAAAAATTACTTAGAAATGGTTAGCGCCACAGAAATATGTAGTTGACATAAACTGCGTGCTTTGATCTAAAATGTTTCGTAATACAATTCTGTCTATGTCTTACGGTTCACAAATCCCACAAAAACATTCAGAATGAAGAGAAGTTCACAAGTATTCCCGTAAAATTCATGATATACATTTTGTTTTTCATGTAAATGTCTTAAAATATTATTTTAATTAAAATCATTAGAGCTATTTTTTAAATCAAACACAACTAAACATTTTACATACAACGTTAGTGTAGGTAGGAAGGATTTTTTTTTTTTTTTTTTTTTAAAGTTTCGCAATTTCAACTTTGGAAGATGTACTTAAACACCACATTTTAGTTACACTGTTCACAAACACTGATATTTAAAAAAAGATTTTGTGGTTCAGGGGACCCCAAACAGTATTTTCGGTTTAATCTCAGTATCAAATATTTGGGTGACACAATACTTCCTCCACTTATTTAGCGTAACCGAGCGAGGTGGAATCTCAATAACCTGTGCGACTCGCATTCGGAAGACGGGTTCGATCCCTGGTGATCGCCCAGTCTACCTCTGGGTTTTCGTGGCTTATATCTCCCAAAAGTTCCTTTCTATCGTTCCTCTTCATTCCGTTTTCATCTCAACTTTCAATTTGTAGGTTTGTGGTGTACTACAGTGCGGACAGAAGGCACAGATACATGCTCAATGGAAATTGTACTCCCCGTGGACACTAGAACGCTGCCAGATCCACGGGTGGCAAAATCGCCCTCTTTAGCGGCTCCAACTGTGGGACGGGTCATCGGGCTTGGAAATTGTAGGGACTTCCGCGCGTCTCTGTGGGTTGTCTGCCTGCAGCTACAGCCTCCTATTGCTTCATCACTTTATTCCTTTATCCGAGAGGATATTAGTTACAAAAGATGTGTGTAGATCGGAGTCCGTTGTCTACCCCTTATATTTTACTTGCTGTAATTACGTAGTGGAGCAAATAAAAACTGTTTGCCGATTAACATCAAAGTGTCAAAATGCAAGAAAATATTGCAGCATATAGAGTTTAGGTTGAAATGTAGTGTACTCCAACTATACCGGGATTTTCCTAATGAGAAGTTAATACTTGGGACATCATTAGAATTTATGCCATTATGTAAAAGAAAACTTACAGAAATATTGCATTTTGTGTCACAATATTTCAGTAATGTTTCGTTGATGTTCACATGAAGTCAACATACACTTGTGAATCGACCGAGGGACATTAACGTAACATATCGCGGCAAGTTTGTCTTGCATTCACAGTGACAGATGTAAATTTAAGCGGAGACAACAGGCACAGAGATTTAAATAGCTGAGCTAATATGGAATCTGAAAACACATCACGATAAAAAAAAAAAAATTGGTAGATGTAGCAAAATGAAAAAGAGCTACCCAGTTATCAACTTTAAACAAAAAAGAAAGAAAGAGAGAAAGCAAGAAAGAAAAGCATCATACACCATCGCTGTTTCTTTTGACAACAATGCTAAAGGTGGCCGAGAATAAATTGTTTTATTATCCTCTTAATTAACATAATTGCTCAAATCTCAATGTTTGTAATATTTAGTGAGCTACGTCAAGTGAATGAGTATTATATTGTTGTTATTATCATCGCCATTATTATTACTATTATTATTATTATTATTATTATTATTTTCTTTTGGTAGTGATTCCTGATATGTGATCTTGCACAAAGTCATTGAACGAGTATAATCATAGCTCTAAAAACGGATCAAGATCACGTGAAGTAAATAGCTCTTTGTTGACGTAGATATAAACTTGAAATCTAAGATCTTGCAAGCTTCTGAGTTTACTTTAATTGAATTCTTATTTTCGTGTTAACGTGATTTATTGTGAAATGTTCCACAACAATATATGTTTAGCTTTATAGCTTATGCAATACTTAGCACTTAGCTTCCATTTTGAATGGGGCCTAACAGAGATAGTTCTAAAATGCATAATTTCATACCTGAATTCAATTTCGGAATTATTCATAAGCGTCTTAATCCGCACTTTCTTCGAATAAGGTAAAATCTAACATGCTCCTGACCTCCGTTTGCAGTGCATGCATAGCCAGGTTATTCTCAGTGCTCAAGAGGCGATAAAATGTCGAAAATAATTATATGTTACACATATGGTAGCATTGTAAGCAAAATACTTATATTTTAAATATGTGTTTATAAATCCTAGCGCATATGTCATTTTATACTGTGAATTCTACACCACTTCACAAATAAAAAATCATAACTCTAGGTAAACATTTTGGAATAGAGGGCCAAAACTTAGCCTTTGTTTTAGGGAAAGTTTTGAATTATAAATTGGTATCACTGTTAAGAATGCATCTGTGTCCTTAAAACATACAGTTTCTTTATTTCAAATATTTGCGAATTTATTATCTCCAATTTTACTTTAAATAACTTTTCCTGAGAATGGCATTTTTGGCATATGTGTCCCGTTTTATCAGAATCTAATCAAGTTGTCTACAAATAAAGACTTATATTCACTACTGCAAATAATTCATTCGATTCATGTAGATAGTTTACGGCTGCACACTATCCATAGCTCGCGCACCACTATGCGCTAACACCCCATTCACTCAAGGATCAGCACAATTCACAGCACAACACTGCACTGCAATTATTCCTCCTTTTATAAACATAAAGTAACGTCACAGAGCTTCCTGGAAGCTTTCGGAAGCCGAAGCTTGGAGAAGAATCGAGAAAAGTTACTGCGACGACTCACATACCAAGGCAAACATGCGAACCATTGCATAAGAAGGCACTGTCCCACTGATTCCTTCTCGGGACCCGTCAACCCAAAACCAATGCCATTGTAATGGGTTATAGTCCAAAAGTACTACCAGTTTCTTTCTTCAGGTAGCTCTGGATGCAACAGACGACATTTATCCTGCTTACCAAAAGGTACGGCCGTTTCCATGGTAGTTGAAGTTTGGGACAGCGTCCCTTGGACCGGATAGGACGAAATAGCTATACTAGATCACCTTGCTGGAAACCTCGGTTGTTGGCCTGCCGGTAGTATCGAGTCTTCATCAAATCACTCGTTATCTGGATATTTTGACGGGCCATTTCATGCATTTCATAAAGTCGGTGTACGAGATGCCCACGTAGTCGACTGCTGGCTGTTCTGTCCCAACAACACTCCGGAACTTCAGTTCATATGGTAGTATCAGCTCTTTGCCAAAGACCAAATTGGCCGGTGTAAACCCGGTGGGGTCCTGGGTTGAAGAGCATAGGCCAAAAAGAAAGGTGACAAACTCACACTCCAGACTCTCTGGTGTTTGACCTCAACCTTCCTCAAATGTTTTACTAGGTCTCTAAGTACCGCTTAACCATGCTGTTTGACTGTTGATGAAGAGACATTTTGCGCGTCTTTTGCACTCCGGGTCCTCCAGGGTTTCCCTCGTGGGGTTGGACTCAAAATCGGTGCCCTGATCACTGTGTAGAGCAATTGGTACCCCAAAGTAACAAAACAGTTCGAGACAGTTCGTAATAGTCTTGGCCTCTTGGTTAGGGATAGCGTACACCTTCGGCCCCTTGGTGAAATAAACCATTGCTCCTGTCTGACATAGGCAAGAGCTACTTCGATAGCTACGGATACTCCCGCGTTATACTGATGGATGCGACTCCGGCTTCTGGTCTGTGGGCCGCGACTTATCGCACACACACATGACACTGCCCTCTGCCCGTAGTCTCAGACAGTAGTGTCGTTGTCGGAGCTTGTTGATGGTTCGGTTGGGTCCCAAATGTCTTCCGAAGCCCAAGCATGCACTTCTTCTAGAACTTCCGCGACCTTTCTCCGAGGGAGGAATAGCTACTCTCTCTGGGTCTTCCCATCAGGTGACGCCCATACTCTTCACCCCGCCGCATTCACAGCATCCCACCCTTGATCTTCAATGAGTCCCATTAGGCACAGTAGGGCTTGTACACAATACTCCTTGGTACGTTATCCTCCCAGTTCGGCCTCGTCCCTGCCTCCACTTCTCACAGTAGTGGTCCCAAGTCGGCGTCCGCTACCTGCTCCCTATTAAGCCCTGTGCTATTCCATCCAGCCGCAGGCACCGCTGCAATAACACGGAAAGCTGTGGAGTGTTCCTTCTGTTCAATCATAGTGCAGTGGCCGTACTCCACTGCACAGGATTGTCAGTACATGACATCCACATTGGTGTGGCTCCTTCCTTTCCAATGTTCTAAAGCAAAATTGTACTCCTACAGCCTCTAGACACAACGGTCTGCTTGGCCCTCCAGGTTCTTGAAACTAAACAACCAGGTAGGGTGGAGTGGCCAGTGTGAGTGGAATGGCTGACCATGCAGATACTTGTGGAAGTGCTCCAGCGACTTTACTACTGCCAGAAGCTCTTGCCGTGCAATGAAGTAGTCTTCTCTGCTTTGGAGAGCGTCTTGCTGTAGCAGGCAATTATTCGCTCCTGGCCATTGGACTTGGGGTGGCACAACGCCAATGCCGGTATCGGTGGCATCGGTGCCCACAATAATGTGTCTTCAGGTTTGGAAATTCTAAAATAGAGTACTGACTTTAGCGCCTGGAACGCGCTCTCTGGTTCTTCTGACTGCATGTAAGGCCGGTGCTCTTCCGTCAGACGGGTGAGAGATTTCGCGATGTTGGAGAAAACTGTGAAGAACCGGCGATAGTATTCGCACAGGCCCAGAAAACTTCACAACTCTTGTTTGTCTTTTGTAGGAGGCCAATCTCTGACGGCCCATCATTCTCCGAGTACATGGCCACTCCAATGGTGAGACTATGTGGCCCAAGTTAACTTCCTTGCAGAAAAGTTGGCATTTCTTCACGTTCAACTTCAATTTTGCTGCCTGCAGCTTTTTCAGTATCTTGGTCATGTTCTCGAGATATTCTTCGAAATTGCTGCCTGCGACGATGATATCATCCAAATAGAGCAAGCAAGCGCCTTATGGCATACTTCTCATCACTAATTCTATGAAGCACTGAAAGATGACTGGCGCATTGCAGAGGTTAACCGTAAATGGCCAAAGATCTGGGTCAGTCGAAAATGTTGCCTTCGCCTCGTCTCTAGATTCTAAATCCCAATTTAAACCCAAACTCGCAAACCACTGGGTGCCAGCAAGTGCGTCTAGGGTGTCGTCAAACCATGGTAAGGAGAAACAGTCCCCTCTGATGACGGTATTTAACTTCTGTAGTGCATGCAGAAGCGTAGCTTGCCCTGCTTCTTCTTCGCCAAGACTACAGGGGAGCACCAAAGGCTTCAGACTCTTCATATAATTCCTCCAGATATCATGCCCTCCAGCATGTCCCTATCTCAGCTTGCTTTGCCAAGGGAACACGCCAATTTGTTGCCGAATAGGTTAGGCGTCTCCGTTATCGATGTTGTGGAGTACGTCAATGTAACAATAAGTTGTTAATTAGTTGTTTTTTCACACAAGCCGTTTGTAGGATTCAAGATGAATAGGTAGAGTCAGACTGAAAAATTCGATCTCAAAGCCGGGGTTTGAACCACGGATCTCCAGGACTCTACTTATCCAATTTGTGTCTACACACGACTTATGTGAAAAACAACTAATTAACAATAATTGATGTAATAGTTGGTTAAACTATGAAGGCCGGGACTTGCAGTGCTTACAACATTGTAAGTCACCATTAGGGTATGACATCTCAAAATAGTTTGAGATCACCTAGTGGTCTTCCGGGAAACATACGAGTCAGTTGGAGAATTTAATGTTGTGCTGGTATGTTGCCATGGTAGCTCAGTGGTTAGAGCAATGACTAGAGATCGGGAGATCAGTGGTTCAAAACTCGAATATGACATTGGCTTTTTTAGTCTACCTATCTGATATAAAGTGTTATTTTAATCAGTCGCATTGCATTTGCTTCGAATAATAAAACTGACGAACTAACAAAAAAAGAGCTAGCTAATAATAACTTGCCTATCGTGAAGCTCTTAGTTTTAACTCTTATGCGAAGCGCGTGCATAAATAATGGATCTAATTATTACGAAATCGCATCATACATATGCAAGATCACGTCTGTGATCATTTTTCTAAATTGATTTCGATGAATGATACCTGTGCCATCATTATCATGATTCCTTAGGCAACTTATAACTAGAGCAATAAAGAAGCACATAATGGTGAGATCTGAAGAGAGATTAATGTGCTACAGTGATATGTTCATTAGACCAGAGCTATCTCGTGATGAGAAAACGAGGGCGGCCACGCGAATGGACCAGAGGAGGCCTTAGAACTAAGGGAGGCCCTAGCCACGCCTTCAAGTCGTGTAACAGAAAAATCTACAATGTTTCATGCCACGTAAACATTTATTAATAGCTTCACCGCCTGTGATCAGTGTTACGTAAAACTAGACCTAATTATCTTTCAAGCTGATCGATAATTTCATTTTCTTTTGTCTATATTTAGAAGTGGCAAAAGTAAAAGTGACGCAATTAGTTGCACCAAGTTCTCAAAGAGAATGCACAATAACATTTTAATTTATGGACTGTGTGTAGGATATGTGCTTAGGTGTTTACAAAATGAGAAAGGGGATTACAGAAGACAAATGTATTAAACTTGTTTTGCAAAACTATATTTTGGACCCAAATCTCAGGTTGAAATCTAGCCAGGACGGAGGATTTTTTTAATTGAATTATTTCCCAGACTCCGAAGTCTGTTGGAGCGAATATAAAGCTGTTTATTGCTCAAAATATGTGACACAATCACTTGACTAATCTAACACATTATGGTTTATTTTTACTTTCTGTAGCACATATGTACAATGTATAGAGTAGGTAGGTAGTGGTGTTGTATTCGACCCAACAATTTGATACTAAGGTGTCACATGAAATACATGTTTTGAGGTCCTATGAATTCATAAAAACATTTATAGAAAAAGTTCCGTGTCTGTCTGTCTGCCTGTCCGCGCGCGCGTGTGTCCAGAGTAAATCAAAAACGAAAAGCCGATTAAATGCAAAACTTGATAATTAAGTTTAACAGCTTCCAAGGATGCGACATGAAGGTTTTCAAGAAAACTCTCAACTCCAAACTACATTTTACATGGAAAAATTTTCAAAACATTTTGATTTTCTAAAGAATAGTCCTAACGAGTGTAATTAAAGTACCATATATTAAAGATATTTATGAGAGAAATAAATTGTATGTTTTGATTTTTCTGGGAATAACCTCTGGATTATTTTACATAATGGTTCGTATAAGAGATAGACGAAACGTTACCGCCCAAAAAATGTATATGACATGAAAACACAATTTATGCAATATATATTTGGAGTTAACCATTTCCAAGATATTCCTTGTTATTGGTTTCAATTTTAAAATACTTCAACTTATCTCCGAAGGAAATTTTTCATTCCTTTATCTTTTGTTTTACCCATAGTCTTGCAAAGAGAACCGAATATCCATCATATAGTGGGTGCGGTACCGAAGCTTCCCGGACCCCTAAAGATCCCTAATTACATAGCCCCCAAGCCTCCCCAAAGCAGGTAGTCTCCCGGTCGAAACAGGTAACAGTTGCAGTTTGGTGTTTTTAAAACTTGATGAAGCATTACATCTAATGGCAGATTTACATTTTTTTGCATTTATGATTAATAACAAAGAAACACGGCTCTAGTACCTAAACAAAATGAACCTCAAATGCTTAAATTTTAATTAGTGGTTGTTGTTCTAGTTCGTTTAGCGTTACCCAGGGTGCACCACGAGGAGGCGAATTGGTTCGCACCCCAAAAGATTCCACATTTATCAGCTTCGTCATTATTTCTTTATTTTCTGTAATTTTCTCACAGTGGATCCGCATTTAGATCCTTAGTTATTTTGACATTCTAAGCATATATCATACAGTAATCTATATATATTATTTTCGTCTTCAAAATAAGCGGTATTTTTCCTTTTAGATCTTATCTCCATGTATTTCCAGGTTTGGTTCTATAAGAAATCGACTTCACGTATTCCATTCTTGAAATTTTTTCAGATTTGAAATTTTCTGTTTGCTGTATCATGAGTTGCGAGTGTGGCTAATACCTTTTCTTTTTTTATTTGTTGATGAATTAATTGCAATTTTAGTATCCAACTGAATTTGCTTCAGTACTTCAAGAAATCTATACTGATCTGGGCTACAGGAATAAAACTGATTGTTGTATTTGTTGTGGAAACTTTCGCAAACGTTGGTAGTTCTCTGTCTATGGCAACTTAGTCCTGGAAGAAGGAAAGTGCATTTTCGTGGATGTAAGTTTCCACCAAGTAGTCGCAAAACATGTGTAGTTTTTCCGAGTCAGGCATCACTGTCATGAAGTCTTCAGCAAAACAGTCAGCAACCATAACTTTGGCAACTTTTAACATTGCACGTCCATCGCACTACCTCACTTTTTAAACACTTCTGGAAACCGACAGTGTAACCGTTCCGAAGTAGACTTTTCCTTACTGTCCTACTCACAGTAATTTCTGCTAAGGTTTATCGTGATTAGCATTAAGTAGATAGAAAAATAAGCCGTATAAGAAAATAAGAATAGTTCGTTACAGATTGGGTAGAGGAGGTCATGCGAATGGAACACATCAGGTTTTATTTATTTAGGTATTACAAGATTTACCTACGACCTCACTTTTCTACTTTCTTCTTTGTGCAAATAGATTCATTTTATATTTCTTTGTAGGTACAAGGGTCAGAAAGCAGAATTGATAACCATAACTCTTTATTTGTTGGCTTTACTATTCCATGCCCATTCCATTGCACCAAAAGAAATAACTAAAACCGATAGCAAAAACCATTACAAAACACCAAAAACACCAACTTTAAGTACGTATATTTCGTATATAATTGATGCAAAAAAACGTATTGGATTTATTTCTATATTTAAAGATATCTACATGTTTTGCGTAATAAGTTTTCTATATCTTATGGTTGATCCGTTATAGGTAGGATATAATACAAAATTTCACCTCAAACGATATGCTTAAAAATATCAAGTTGGACGTATTATTTCCCATACGAGTATCTTAGAAAATCAAAATTGTTGTAGCCAGGTTTTAGAAAATTAGCCTTTTTGAAAACAAAAATGTCATAAGTTGTAGTTTGGAATCATGGTCCCCCAAATCCTGTATTCCACGTTGTCGCGTTTAGCTGTTTCACAGAGAGATAATTCACAAAGCTACAAGCGAATTTTCAAAAATGTTTCAGTATTTAGGTTGCCACAGAACGATTAGTAGTCGAATATTTTATATATCAGAAATATTCTTAGTTAATTCCGTATTATAGAAAGTATATGCTCAAATAGGCGATGGTATAAAAATATTGAATAAATTTAGCACCATAATTCTTATGGGAGCTAAGTCTATGTCCATCCATTAACTTTTTGTAAATATACGATATATAACATAATCATAATAATATGCATGTAACATAATAATATACAATATAAAAACATATATATATATAATTAAATAATCACCTAGAGAAGGCACTGAATTCATCCAAAAACTGGAAAACTAGATTTGACCTGAAAACTTGTTTTGAATATCCCTGAAGTAAAAATAATATTTTTATAAAAATATCTGTGTGTGTGTGCACCTCGGGAAGGAAATGTTGTTAACTACTAAACTTGGTATCTTACAAAGATGCGACACAAAGATTTTCAAATAAATACTCCCACTCCACAAGTGACCTTCGTATGGAATATTTTTCGAAATTTTGTATTTTCATAAAAACAGCATTGATGGCACCCGTTTTTATTGAAATAAAATATACTACACATATTTAAATGACAAATAAAATGCATACCTAGAATATCCTAAAAGTTCGCTTCGGAAGTAATCTACTATAATCTTAAAAAAATAGTACTACGTTGAGTAATAGACAAAACTTACCTCACAAAAAGGTAGATTTTTGAAAGTACACAAGTTATTCCAAACACATTTTTGTGACATAAACCATTTCCTAGATGTCCGTTATTAAGTGTTGATTTGCTCAATATTTTGTAGAACTTTTAAAGTTCTGTCAATTTTTAGTTGTTACTTGCGACTGCATGAAAAGAGCGCGGAAATTTAAGGTCAGTGTATATAGTGCCTAATTCTTAAACATTTGTCTTTGTACCTAAAACGTAATTTGTAATGTAGCTATTTCTGCAAAGATTAATCTCGATTAAAATGAAGTAGCTAAAAAAAACGAGTTTTCGTAAGAAAGCCACTAATAAACAATGGAGGATAGAGAAACTCATGTGAATATAACATATCTGATTTTTTTCACATTAGCAGCCATACGACACGTAAACCAAAGTCATTATAACTACATTTAAAAACTAACAAGTAACTGGTTACCTAACAGCAAAATGTACTTAAAAATTTAGGGCATATTGTGTTCTTAAGGGAAGATTCAAGTTCAAAAAATGCACACTTTCTGTTATAAATGAGATTTGTGTAATTTTTTATATTTTCAAATTGGATGCAAAATACCAAATATTTTCAATATGCTTTAAATATTGTAGCATGTCCGCAATTTTATAACCTTAAATATGTACCCATTACATAGAAAAAATAATAATTCTTAAACTTTTTGAAGTACATAGATATAATTTAGCTCGTGTTTTATGGTAAGCTTTGGTCTAAAAATTGGTGGTACTTCTAAATATATAGCTTCCCTGTCATCCATGTTCTTTGCACACACACGTATACATATAATATATACATATATACCTATATACAAACATATAAACATACATATAAATATATATACATAGTATACACAAACATACATATATACATACATGCATATACATATATACATGTATATACATATAAACATACATATATACATAACTATATATACATATATACACATATATATACACATATATATACACATATGCATACACATATACATACATATATACATATATACATACATATATACATACATATATACATACAGGTATATATTTATATATTTCAATCAAATTTTACTTTCAGCAAGAAATATTTAAGATAACTAAATAAAATTTTGATATAATAAAACAGTACTTCAATTATGTTATTTATTTGCTTTTGTGCTAATAAATTAGTTATGTTTTAAATAATTTCTAAATCATTATAATCAAAATGTTACAATTAAGAACAAATCACACTGTAGTACAAAAGTAGATAAGTAAACTAACAGGACATGCATCTATATTATAAAAATCTGATGTGTACCATTCACATGACTTTCTCTATATCTCTGCAACAAATTATTCTTAAAAAGCTTATACTTCTATTTACTTCATGCTAATCATAAAAAATTAGCAGAAATAGTCATATTACTTGCTTCCTTGTAAGCAGAAGCGAAATAAGGGATTACCATAGCTTAAAGTGATAGTCAAAAGCTGGTTGCTATGCCGCTGAAGTTCATTTGTTTGTATAAACAGCAGTTGACAAATTCCTGTATGAGAAAAGTATAAGTTTTTCATAGCAGAAACCAAAAACAAGGAATGTCTCAAAAACGATGAATTCCACGAAAAAAATGTATGTAGCATAAATTGTGTGTTTTAACGTGCTCTACATTTTTGTGTAGTAAGTTTTTGTCTATCTCTTACGGTTTAGCAGTTATTCAAAATTCCGTAATATATTCCAGAATAAACTACTCTTCAGAGGCTATTCCCAGAAAATTCAAGATATACATTTTATTTGTCAGGTAAATGTCTTTAATATACGGTATTTTAATCAAAATCGTTAAGAGCCATTTTTGAGAAAATCGAAATTTTCGAAAAAGTTCCATGTAAAGGGTAGTGGGGGGAGTTTTCTCAAAACCTTCGTGTCGCTACCCTGGAAGATACTAAACTTAAATACCAAGTTTGGTATTTTACCGAATTTTCGTTTTTGATTTATCGTGTTACAGTCACACGGACACACGCACACACGGACACACACATACACACGCGCGCGCGCGCACACACACACACACACACACACTCACACACACACGGACCTTTTTGTGAAAATGCTTTTTTTGGATATTGGGGACACTAAAACATATATTTCCGGTGAAATTCTCGAATTTTTGGGTGGAGTGCAATACTTTCTCTATACACTATGTACATAGTAAGGTAGAGAAAGTAAAAATGCCACTCTGAATTGTCAAATAATATCTGAGATGTTGTGTCATGAAGCAAATTTAACAATTCTGAAGTAGAGCTTTTAAATACCCCCATTATTTTAAAACGTCCTTCAAATTCTCTCCGCCGTTTACTCGTAATATTCTACTCAAAAATCAAACAGTGCCGGTGAAAGAGAACCTCAGCTTAGTTTCTGCAAACTTTAATGCTAATATTTATACATTCGTACAAACAGCTTTGGAGCGCACATCCTCGCCAAAGCAGTAATGTCTTCAGATATTTAAAACTGTCGGAGCTGGGACTAAAAAGACAGATATCCTAGATACTGATGCCATTGGCATCACTGTCATTTGACTTACAAGTGCGCAGTAGCAAGTAGCAAAACAATTGCCGCAGACCGGTCTGAGCGAGGAAGCCTCAGAGGAAGTCAATGATCTCGGATGCTCAATGCCCTCTTGAAACACTCACTCTTAGCACACACATAAGCAAGAGCTTTTGTTTTTAACAACAAATAAAATTGCTTTGAAATTACATTTGAAATAACATAATTCCTATATATGCTTGATTTTTCACGAATTTTTGAGAATTCCTCACATTTTCAAGAATGATATTTTTAGCGTTAAATGAGAAATATTTATTTTCTATTTTGCGTAGAAAATGTGTATTCATTTTAAGTTACAAATAAAACTTTAACATTTTCTACTTACTACCATGCAGCGTAAAGACCAGAATTTCAAAGAAAGGGAGTTTGCAGTTACATTACATACAGAACACTAAAATATCTAATGTAACACGTAGGGAAAAGTCTTGTTTCTGAAATGTTCAGGTTAGTAACAGGTCCAATACTAGATGACAACTTAAACAGAAAGAGAGGTTCACGAAATACACGGCAAACCAATATCAATTAAAACAAAACATTTTATTATTCGTTTTGGAAAAAACAAGGGATAGTTAACGTTCAAGAAAGGTCTCTTCAATATTTCTAAATCTGGAATAGATTAAAAACAATAGTATTTGGTCTTAAGGGGAGAGCTAACTTTTTTAAGCCATATTTACTTTATTACATTCTATTCATGTACTATGTGCATAGTGTATAGAGCAGGTTATTGCATTCCACCCAAAAATTTAATACCGAGATTTCACCGTAAATACACGTTTTAGGGTCCCCTGTATCAAAAAATACATTTTTAGAAAAAAAGGGTCCGTGTGTGTATCCGTGTGTGCGTGAACACGATAAATCAAAAATAAAAAGTCAGTAAATGCTAAGCTTGGTATTTAAATTTAGTATCTTTCAAGAATGCGACACGATGATTTTGAGGAAAATTCGCCCACCCTAAACTACACTTTTCATGGAAAAATGTTGTTTTTCTCAAAAATGGCTCAAACGATTTTGATTTTAGCGGGTCGTATATTAAAACATTTACTCAACAAATAAAATGTATATTTTGAACTTTCTGGAAATAGCCTCTGAAGACATGTTTATTCTGGACGAATTTTACGGAATTTTGTGTAACTAGTAAACCACAAGAAATAGACAAAAACATATTTAATAAAAAATGTATCTAGAGCTCGTTAAAACACACAATTTGTGTTATTTGTATTTTTTTCGTGGAGTTGACCGTGTTTGAGATAATCTTTGTTATTGATTTCAGTTTTAAAATATTTACACTTTTCTCATACGGGAATTTGTCAACTTCTGGCCATACAAACAAAGGAACTTCAATCACAAAGCAACCAGTTTTTAAAAGATTTGACTATCTTTTTAGCCTAATGAACTCCCTTATTTACCTTCTTCTTACAAGGAAGTAAATAATAAAACAATTTCTGCTAATTTTTTTCCATTAGCATGAAATTCATAGAAGAATAAGCTTTTTAACAACCGTTTATTGCAAAGATGTAGAGAAAGTCATGAGAATGGAACAAATCAGATTTTTAGAAAAAGGTACGCATGAGTCCGTGTGTCTGTGAACTCAATAACTCAAAAACGAAAAATTAGTATTTAAGTTTAGTATCTTCCAAGGATGTGACACAAAGATTTTGACCCCCCCCCCCTTCACCCTGAACTACCCTTTAAATGGAAACATTTTAGAAAATTTGTATTTAAAAAAATGGTTTTAACAAATTTCAATAAAATACCGTATATCAATGTTATTTACA
The DNA here is from genome assembly GCA_030762935.1 of Hymenopus coronatus. Taxonomy (NCBI): domain Eukaryota; kingdom Metazoa; phylum Arthropoda; class Insecta; order Mantodea; family Hymenopodidae; genus Hymenopus; species Hymenopus coronatus. Next base: position 115,207,437 of record CM060888.1, on the reverse strand, counting down.
CGGAAAATAAAATGCATATCCTTTATTTCCTCTGAATAGCCTCTAAAAATCTCTTTATTCTGGATGAATTTCACTTAACTTTGTATAACTGGTAAACCGAAAAAGATAGTAAAAAATTGACTGCAAAAAATGTAGATCTTGTTAAAACACACAGTTTGTATAATATACATTTGTATCGTGGTGTTGACCATTTCTGACAGATTCCTTATTATTTCTTTCAGATTTACAATACTTAAAACTTTTTTCACACGGAAATTTGTTAACTCCTGGCCAAGCATAGAAACGGATTTCAACCATATGGCAACCAACTTTAAAAAGATTGGACTAACTTTTTATCTTCTCTACATGTGCACATAGTATATAGAGAAGGTATTTAATTCCACCAAAAAATACTAAGATTTCACCGGAAATATACGTTTTAGGGTCCCCTGTATCCAAAAAAAAGTATTTTCAGAAAAAGGTCCGTGTGTTTGTGTATGTGTTGTCCGTATGTCAGCATTTCCGTGTGTTTGTGAACACGATAACTCAAAAACGAAAGTCGATAAAATATCAAACTTGGTATTTAAATTTAGTATCTTCCAGGGATGCGACACGAAGCTTTTGAGAAAATTTGCCGCCACCCCAAAAAATTTCGAAAATTCTGATTTTCTCAAAAATGGCTCTATTAATTTTGATTAAAATCTCTTATATTTAACGTATGTATGTGACAAATTAAATGTATATCTTCAATTTTCTGGGATAGCCTCTGAAGACATGTATATTCTGGATGAATTCTGCAGAAGTTTGCATAACTGGTAAACCGTAAGACAAAAACTTACCACACATAAAATGTAGAGCTCAGTAAAACACACAATTTATGTTATACACATTTTTTCATGGAGTTGATCGTTGTTAGATATTCCTTACTACTAATTTTAGCTTTAAAATATTTATACTTTTCGCAAACGGGAATTTGCCAACTTCTGTCCATACAAACACAGGTACTTTAATCATATAGCAAACAGCTTTTAAAAGATTTGGCCATGGATTTAGCCTATTTACACTTATTTCCCTTCTACTTACGAGGAAGCAAGTAATAAGACTTTTACTGCCAATTTGTTCTCGATTAGCATTAAGTAAATAGAGGAATAAGCTTTTTAATAATCACTTGTTCCAGAGATGTAGAGAAAGTTATGTGAATGGAACACATAAGATTTTTAGCCTAGTGTATTCCTTTATTTGCCTTTTATAGTGCCTTATTTTCGACTTTGATGCGCCCTCCGCCGCCCACCACTAGGAACTCTCCGTTGATAGCCCGGACCAACGTCGAAAATCGTACTTACTAGGAAGCAAGTAATTAAGACAATTTCTGCTAATATTTATCTCCATTATCATAAAGTAGATAGAAGAATCAGCTGTTTAACAATAATTTGTTACAGCGATGAAGAGAAAGCCATGAGAATGGAGCACATTTGATTTTTTTTTTTTTTTTTTTTTTTTTTTACATAATAACAATATCCTAAATTGTGTCACATATCAATGCAAGTTAAATATCTTTTAAATTTATTTTTAAAAGGTTAGCATACAGTTTTCATGTAGCTGTAAGGAGAAATTGCTCTATAGCCTTCCCATTTTTCCATGTTGTCTTCTAACAAATTATTTACTGCAATTTCCCATTCTTTCAGAGCCTTTCCTTGTTTTCAAAGTTCTTAATTTTATTTTTGTAACATTCCTTTTTAATTATTTTCCTCCATATCTGCTCAACAATCTGTAGATTATTTATGGTGTTATGTTTTCCATAGTTATAGAATAATTCCCTTTAATATTTACGCAATAACCTCCCATTGACGCAACTAAAAACCTATCTGACTTGTCGGATTAATGATCAATTAACAGTTCTAAAACGCATTTTCTATGTTCATAACGCAAGTACACTACCGGAAAAATGTAATGCATTCAACCGTAGGGAAAGTAATTCGTGCTTCTTTCTTTTACACTAAGATATTTTAGTTAGCAAGAGGCTAGATCCAGAGCCTAGTCACACTTAGTTTTGCACTGTAGATTTTATAGTTTTGTACATATTTTATAACTTTAAATGCATACGTCTTTAATTATTTAATATAAATCATTCTATGCCAGTAACCCGAGGTTTCGCACAAATACCGGATATTTGAACTGCATGAACACCTAAGGCATAGCCAACATAACGTTGTAATCAGCAATTAATGATCATTTAGTTGCAAGGGTATTGCTTGATGCAGTTTTAAGTCACTACTTGTCAAGGCAAGCGATTTAGTCTGGATATTGTAATAGTTTTCGCCCTTAACCTCCCCGCCTGTTTTTCTCTCCATTCTAGGCTACGTGAATTAAAAGTTCAATTTACACATCCAAAAGGAAGAGCATAAACATATATGAACAATGCTCCGAAGCGTTGACATTAAGACGTAAAGACTCGGTGGTAGTTTATGGTTTAGCCATATATGGAAGGAAAATAATTTTCGTTAATCACTTCAGAAACTGCTTCCAGACGCCGCTACTGACATGAGTTTTAACGATGTGTGCCAACTTTTTACCTCGTGCAACTATGCTCAGACACACACATTCCAAGGAGTGATTTTATGGAATTGTAACTTCACATAAGAAATATGAGCAGGGTGTCCAAACTGACCTAAGAACATTAATCGTTTTAAGAAATAACAGTTGATACATAACATAACACTGATACTAAAATATAGCATATTTATCCCTCACTCTATAGTCAGTATTTTTTACTTTCTCTATACGTACTATGTACATAGTGTATAGAGAAGGTATTGCATTTTATCCAAAAATTCGATACCGAGATTTCACCGGAAATACATGCTTTGAGACCCCCTGAATCCAAAAAAAAAAAAAAAAAACATGTGTCCGTGGGCAGCAAAGCTCAAAAACGAAAAGACCGTTAAAAACCAAACTTGGCATTTAAGTTTGGAATCTTCCGTGGATGCGACATGAAGATTTTCAAGAAAATCCCCCGCACCCCAAACTATCTTTTACATGGAACTTTTTTCGAAAATTTTGATTTTCTAAAAAATGGCTCTAACGATTTTGATTAAAATCCCGTATATTACTGACATTTACATACCAAATGAAATGTATTTCTTGAATTTTATGGGAATAGTCTCTGAAGACCTCTTTATTCTGGATGAAATTTGCCGAATTTTGCTTAACTGCTAAACGGTAAGAGATAGACAAAATCTTACTAAACAGTAAATATAGAGCACGTTAAAACACACAATTTCTGTTATACAATTTTTTTTCCTTGGAGTTGATCGTTTTTTAGTTATTCATTGTTTTTGATTTCACCTTTCAAAAACTTATATTTTCTCATACAGGAATTTGTCAATTCCTGTCCATGCAAACAAAGGAACTTCCGTCACATAGCAACCAGCCTTTGACTATCACTTTAACCTATGGTATTCCCTTATTTCGCTTCTACTTAAAAGAAAGCAAGTAATCAGACTATTTCTTACATTTTTTTCTTGATTAGCATGAAGTAAATAGAAGCATTTCATTTTCGTTTGCTAAGGTTCTTTCTTAAAGTTTTATTTTTACCTATAGCAGGTTCTTTAGTACCTCCTCTACTGAGGGGAGCAATTGTACTTGCTGTGTTATTGCCATAATGAACAAAGGTATAAAAACAGTTGAACGTCAGATAGCAATTATAGAATGAAGTCCATTGACTTTATTATATCCAAATAAGGGCAAAAATTATGTTTAAGAAAATTGCAGTCTCTAAAACCTCTTGGAAATTTGAAGTTTGCAATGCACGTAATATTTTAACTCCACATCTAAATACAGAATCATATAATTCCGCCTGCTGTGAAGAATGATTTGCAGTGAAACTGAACTCTTATTATCCATCCACAAAACTGAATGTTGTGAACGTTCGTTACCTCAGTAAGTTTCCTTTAGGGCTACAGTAAATTTAATATTTCAAACATTCCAATACAGTAAAGCCTACACACAGTTTTATAGGTTCTGTTGCTATTGATCTACTCAACGATTAATACCACCTTCTTGTTTTGGATTTTTCGATCTCTCTCCAGCTTGCAAAATAAGGTAAATAGTATTTTTTTCATGAGAGGTCTCTTCTTTTAGTTTTAGCCCTTACTCATAAAATGTAACAATAAGTATTTGTATACGAACCAGTTTAAAAAAAAGAAATATTTTGATAAGAAAAAAAATGACGCTATGTAGTATCAAATGCAAAATCCTTCATCAATAATTTCACTTCATATAATTTGTGAATTATGAAGTAACACTCAACATGATTTATGTTTTGATTTCCTGTAATATCCGCATATTTTATTGATTTCGATTCTGAAGTATGTATGTTCTCTCTCTCTCTCTCTCCCTCTTTCTCTAACTCATATCGCGGTTCTGGAACGGACCTCTTTCAGAATGAGATCCTTGTTGCAATGGAGGAACGGTTTGATAGAAAAGTAGGTCTCGAAAACATGGAGTTTAATGTAAGACAGTAGTCAAAATTGTCAAAAACAACGAGTTTTAGTACTTTTTATTATTTTGAATATTTAAGACGTGTAGTAAAACATATCGTTTAAGGCAAAATAACAATGAGCTGACACTAATAATGAGTTTTAATATTTTGTTGTTGTTCTGATTATTTAAGATGCGTACAGATATGTATTATAAGAATGTGCAGACAAAATGATAATTTTAAATACATAATTATTATACATCTATGTCAGCTATGTTTGCATAAAACAGCAAAACCTATTGACAAAAGTGTTTATTATTATTATTATTAATTATTATTATAATATTATTATTGTTATTATTGTTCTAATTGTCTGAATGTTGACAAAGCAATAATCTTCTTTAAATCATATACTAAAGTAGGTATTTTCTAGACATTGAAATCGTCTCATATATTTTTAATGAGTATATATAAAATCGATTAGATGCTTATAACATTGGACTTCTTGAAATACGAGTCATCCAATTATACATTTGCCCTCAGTTGGATAACCTCATATGTGTGCAACCCTTGCTGAATCCTTTACAGATTTCCTTTAAGGCTATATTTGCTGAACTGAAGGGAAAAAAATGTCTAAACTCGCCTGAAGAGGCACCACAAAAGAACCAAAAAGAGGTGGTAACTTCGATTATAGTCCTGAACTCTTCTAAATAAGAGTGTGGGAAAAATTCATAGTAAAATATTTAAACCTGTTTTTCCCAACTGGCGAATGTATACGCTTAGTGTGTTATTATTAATATAGTATTGAAGGTACATGCCTTAAATTGTTTCGTTTATTAATATTACCCTACTAAATAAAACTATGAATGCGATTTGGTTAATTCAAACCGGTTTATTTTAAAACAAGAATAATGTATAATTGATTTGCAAAAAAGAAATTGTCTTTAAAAATTATATTTAAAAACTAAGGGTTTTCTTTAGCTTATTCGTCTTAATATAAAGAAAACTTTAAAAACAAACTGTAAAAGTTTTAGGAATATACATAAATTATTATTCAATAAAGTGTGGCAGACAAATGCAAAATAACACGGGCGGTATAGCAGAAGACTGTTCTGCTTTAAGTGACCATCTTATCATCCTCATTGGATCCCTATGCACATTATGTAAGAATGGATACGTGGAATACAAAGATTAATATGTGATATTCCTTAGCTCATACGTGCTGTTGCGTTGTGCAGGACATACATATCTGAAAGTATTGGATTGTGTATTATATTTTGTAAATATATTTGGTATGTGTTTCTCTCTCTCCCCCTCTCTCTCTCTCTCTCTCTCTCTCTCTCTCCCTCTACTTTTAAGCCAATTTAATTACGGATCATATCACGACGGATCTGTCATGAGATACCTCCGGGATATGTGCGTAACGAACAGTTAACCTTTTAGGGCTAATCCCAGTGCCTTACCATGTTTCTTCGTTACGCGTTAAAGCTAGATGACTACCTCCACTTCTTTATGTGACAGGCAGGTGGCAGCTTCGACCTGTCCACAAAAACCTAAATGTCAGACAACGTTGTTCAGTTTACCTTTTTTTATTACCTGTTGTTGGATGGCAGATATTTTGCTATTAACCATGTATTTTACTTGTATTGCTGATAATTTAGATCGTGATATTAATAATCTAATATTTACTTTGAGCACTGGGGGAAACCACAAAAACTTTGGTCAAATTGAACTCGAGCTCTCTCGAAAATCGACTACGGACCTTTCCGCCTGAGCCATTCGCTCGGGTTGACACTGTAACAAATGAAAACACCAGTTATGCTAAATATACTTTATTTAGCACTTAGACACTCAGAGTAGCACAGCATATACACTGCCATACACTTAAAACACAACACAACTGACCCTTTTTTTACTTTCTCTACACGTACTTAATACATTGTGTATAGAGAAGGTATTGCATTCCACCCAAAATTTCGATACCGAGATTTCACCGGAAATAGAGGTCCCCTGTATCCAGAAGAAGAATTTTTTAGATAAAGGTCCGTGTGTGTCCGTGTGTCAACGTGTCCGTGTGTCTGTGAACACGATAACTCAAAAACGAAAAGTCGGTAAAATACCAAACTTAGTATTTAAGTTTAGTATCTTCCAGGGATGCAACACGAAGACTTTGAGAAAAATCTCCCGCCCCCCGATCCAATCTACACTTTAAATGGAAAAAAATTCAAAATTTTTGATTTTCTCAAAAATTGCTCTAATGATTTTGATTAAAATTCCGCATATTTAAGATATGTATATGGCAAATAAAATGTATATCTTGAATTTTCTGGGAATAGCCTCTAAAGACCTCTTTATGCTGAATGAATTTTGCTGAATTTTGCATAACTGTTAAACTGTAAGAGATAGACAAAAACTTACTCACAAAAAATGTAGATGACCTTAAAACACACAATTTATGTTATGTAAGTTGTTTTCGTGGAATTGACCACTTATGAGATATTCCTTGTTATTTATTTCAGATTTAAAATACTTAAATTTTCTCACACGAAAAGCTGTAATCTCCTGGTCCTGCATAGAAACGGATTTCAATCACATGGCAACCAGCTCTTAAAAGATTTGACTATCGTTTTATTCTTGTGTATTCCTTTATTTTCCTTCTACTTACAAGGAAGCAAGTAATTAAGACAATTTCAGCAAATGTTTATTTCGATTATCATAAAGTATATAAGAGAATATGCTTTTTTTAACAATAATTTGTTACAGTGTTGTAGAAAAAGTCATGTGAATGGAACACATTAAAACTCATTTGTACAGCCCCTTTAACTTCTATGGTCATATCAGGGGCTTTGACTTCACAAACAACAGCTACTCTTTTCTCACTGAACTTTAGGGTTTGTTAACTTGGTCTTTTTAGTTTTATACTATTAAACACACACATTCACTTACCATTCATATTTCATACCCTGTGGAAGTTAGAGAACGAATCTAGTTAAAGGAAACTTCCCCGCCCCAACCGGGAATCGAACCCGGGACTTGTGGGTGAGAAGTTAAAACGCAGAGGCAGTCAACTGAGACTTCGAATCACACTTACTACCGAGTCACAATTTCAACTGAACTGCTGAATCACTAATCACAACGGCATATTCGACACTGTTTGCCTCTTTCCACGCTCCATAACTGTTTAACAAACTACACTGTTTAACTCCTTGATGGCCAAGAAGTCCCACGTGCAAGGTCAAATGTTCTGGAAGGAGAACTTTCTCTCTAAGCAACAGGAAAGAACTTTCTGGAATGTAAATATTCAAACTGCGGGGAAATGGCAAATGGACTTTATGTGGGTATGGTGTTTATTACGCACATTTATTCTGAGGGATCGGTCGAAATAATAGTTGAACCTAGCTAGTCCGGTAAATGAGTCATCCGTTTCCACGATTAGTAGGTGCCTTCGCCACATCAGAAAATCTTTTGTTATACATTAACAGAGAGCACAAATCTTAGCATTTTCCACCCTATGTGACATCTTTTAGGATTCTTAAGCATTTATTGCACCTTTCCTTTACATATACAATGCATCAGTACTTAACTGCAGTGTGGATGAGCATATTTTCTCAAAAGTTGTAAAACTTAATTGAAATGCTCTAGAAAATTTCGATTCATGCTAAATAACTGGGGTTAACACGTATTATCAGGTTATCCTGCAGGTAAATTTTGCAAGTTTAAAGTTTTTGCTTATTATTATAATCTCCTAAAGGATTTGGGGGGGGGTGATGAAATACGTACACAATCTAAAAATCTAAATATTTCTTATTGAGTTTTTGAAAATATGTTACACAAGAAACTTTTTAGTCAAAATGTTACTGCCGATTTTTATCTACAAACGTTTATAGAATGTATACTACGAAACAGCATTAATTTGCGACACTGCTATTCAGGTACAATAGATAATTATTAGGAGAAATGTTTAACAAACGTTAGAATATGCAAAAAAGTCGAGTGTGTTGGTATGTTTTATTAAACCTCTAATTTGTGTTATCAGGTTTATTAATACCGCAGAGAAAATACATGCGTTAAACAGAAAACGAGAGAGAGAAGCAAGAGGAAGATTTATATTTAAAAATAAATTAAATTATCATTTTAATTTATTTAAATATTATAATAATATTTATTGCATGGATATTAAATTTTAGAATATGGAATTTTGTTCTTATTTATATTGTGTAATAAATACAGTGAAGAGAAAGTAGAGGGAGAGATAATAATTGCGAATGGAAGAGAGAAGGAGCGAAAGTGAAAGGGCTGGAGAGGGAGAGACGATGAAGGAGGTATAGGAAGATCGAAGGAGAGCTACACACATTTTAATATTTGTCAATTTGTCAGCTAGTTGGTAACTTCCATTAATATTACTGAACAGCTAAGGCGCATCAACATTGAGCTATCCATCTCACTCGCCAGTGTCCATGACGTTTCCGATAATAGACGATGCCAGGCGGCGGATGCATAAAAAGAACGTAATGTTCAAAGCTAACCGCCGGCTATCGCTTGGCAGATCATGCAAACAGTCCGCCGAGACAGAGAAGGTTATACTTAGTATATAGAGAAAGAACAGCAAGCGTTTAAAATGTGAAGTTTTTTTTTTGTTTTTTTTTTTTTTTATTCTTAATGACTGTCGGCTACTCTCACACTTTTTGTCACTCTGATGTAACTTCATCACCTATGTAACCAAGTTACAGAGCAGCAAATAACTCTTTTTATTGGTAAGAGGGAGCTTTATCCACTGCTAGACGAAGATAGAGGAAGTGCTGCATTTTAACAAACAATTTAAGATAGCATTCTCAACGTAAATTGTTGACTAGGAATTCCTCGAAAGCAAAAATCTGATGTGTTCCATTCACATGACTTTCTCTATATCTCTGTAACAAATTATTGTTAATAAGCTTATCTTTTATTTATTTCATGCTAATCGAGAAACACTAGCAGAAATAGTCTTCTTTCTTGCTTTATTGTAAGTAGAAGCGAAATAAGGGAGTAACATAGGTTAAAGTGAAAGCCAAAAGCTGGTTGCTGTGTGACTGATGCTCCTTTGTTTGTATGGACAGGAGTTGACAAATTCCTGTATGAAAAAAGTATAAGTTTTTCAAAGCTGAAACCAAGAAAAAGGTATCTCAAAAACGATCAACTCCACGAAAAAAAGTGTATATAACATAAATTGTGTGTTTTAACGTACTCTACAATTTTTATGGGTTAAGTTTTTGTGCATCTCTTACGGTTTAGTAGTTATGAAAAATTCATCCAGAATAAAGTAGTCTTCAGAGGCTATTCCCAGAAAATTCAAGATATACATTTTGTCAGGTAAATAACTTTAATATACGATATTTTAATCAAAATCGTCAAGAGCCATTTTTTTAGAAAATCAAAATTTTCGAAAAAAATTCCATGTAAAGGGTAGTTTGGGGTGGGGGATTTTTCTCAAAATCTTCGTGTCGCATCTCTGGAAGATACTAAACTTAAATGCCAAGTTTGGTATTTTACCGACTTTTCGTTTTTGAGTTATCGTGTTCACAGACACACGGACACACTGACACAAGGACACACGGACCTTTTTCTGAAAATACTTTTTTTGGATACAAGGGAACCTAAAACGTATATTTCCGGTGAAATCTCGGTATCGAATTTTTTGGTGGAGTGCAATACATTCTCTATACATAGTGAGTATAGAGAAAGTAAAAAAGCATAGACATGTCGGTATAGTGTACCAGAAAGGGAGGAATAACATAACTCAAAAACAGCCATAGTTATGTTTAGCATAATTGATGTACCAAGATAAAATCGTTCAAGAAATTTTCCATAAAAAGCAAGTTTTCATTTGAAAAAAAAGTGCTCCATAATGTGTAAAGAAAATCGAAAAATTATAATCGTCCTGGTGTTGTTGACTGCTGTATTTCGTCGGCGTGGTCAAGAACATGTAAAGCTCGATTAATCTGTAAATAGCACATGATATCATTTTATATATGTCGTTATAAGCAAGGATAGAAACATTTATTAAATAAATTGTTTGATTTGTAATAACTTTCTTCATAGCATACACATTTCCGAAAGGCTATATCATTAGTATTTGTTAAAGCCTTACTATGCAGAAATTATTACTTTCTCAATACGTACTATGTACATGGTGTATAGAGAAGGTATTGCACTTCACCCAAAAATTCGATACCCAGATTTCACCGGAAATATATGAAAGAAAGCATTTTCAGAAAAAGGTCCACAAGTGTGAGTGTGTGAGTGTGTGTGTGTGTGTGTGTGTGTGTGTGTGTGTGTGTGTGTGTGTGTGTGTGTGGCCGTGTCTGTGAACACGATAAATCAAAAACGAAAAGTCGGTAAAATACCAAACTTAGTATTTAAGTTTAGTATCTTCCAGGGATGCGACACCAAGATTTTTAGAAAAATGCCCCCACCCCAAACTACTACTTACATGAAACTTTTTCGAAAATTTTGATTTTTTCAAAAATAGCTCTAACGGTTTTGATTAAAATATGGTATATTAAAAATATTTACCTGACAAATAAAATGTACATCTTGAATTTTCTCGGAATAGCTTCTGAAGACTTACTTTATTCTGGATGAATTTTACGGAATTTTGCATAACTGCTAAACTGTAAAAGATGGACAAAAACTTACTTAACAAAAAAGTTATAGGACGTTAAAACACACAATTTATGTTATATACTTTTTTTCGTGGAGTTGATCGTTTTTGAGATATTCCTTGTTTTTGGTTTCAGCTTTAAAAAAACATACTTTTCTCATACAGGAATTTGTCAACTCCCGTCGATACAAACAAAGGAACTTCAGTCAAATAGCAACCAGCTTTTGACTATCATTTAAACTATAGTACTCCCTTCATTCACTTCTACTTACAAGGAAGCAAGTAATAAACCTATTTCTGCTAATTTGTTCTCGATTAGCATGAACTAAATACAAGCATAACCTTTTTAACAATAATTTGTTGCGGAGATGTAGAGAAAGTCATGTGAATGGAACTCATCAGATTTTTTGTTTATTTTGCTTTTTATGAAGCATTTTTAAAAGTGTGCACTCATTTTTACTTTCTCTATATGTACTATGTACATATTTATATTGCACCCAAAAATTCTATACCGGGATTTTGCCAAAATACATGTTTTGAGACCCCCTTAATTCAACAAAACATTTTCAGAAAAATGTCCGTGTGTGTCTGTTCGTCCATGTGTGATTGTGGGCAGTGTAGCTCAAAAACGAAATGTCTATTAAATACCATACTTGGAATTTATGCTTGGTATCTTGCAAGGATGCGACACGAAGATTTTCAATAAAATCCCCCCTCCCCCAACTACCCTTTACATGAAAATTTCGAACATTTTGATTTTCTCAAAGATGGCTCCAACGATTTATATTTAAATGCCGCATTTTTAAGATACTTTTATGACAAATGAAATATCTTGAATTTCTTGGGAATAGCTTCTGAAGACCTCATCATACTGGTAAACCGTAAGAGATAGATAAACTTTACAAAAAATGTAGATCACGATAAAACACACAGTTTGTCATACATTTTTCTCGTAGAGTTGGCCGTTTTTGAGATATTCCTTGTTATTGATTTCAGTTTTAAAATATGACTTGTCAGCTGGTGTATTCCCTTATTTCCCTTTTAATTATAAGGAAACTAAGTAATAATGTTTCTAATGTTTTAGTATGAAATAGACAAAAGAATAAGCTTATTAACATTAATTTGTTACAGAGCTGTAAAGAAAGTCATGTGAATGGAGCACATCAGATTTTTTTTTTTTTTTGCCTGAGTTCATTACTGATAAAATCAGCTTGTGATACAAACATTTGTATTTATTGCCTAATGTAAAACAATTTTAGACAAATATTTACTGTGATGGGGATAGATATGTATATAAAACACGCCCATGGGAGGATATAGGTACGATGTACAACGAGATGAGGAACTCCTTACACACTGTGACCTACATGGTTTATTGTGACTAACACTCTCAAGGAGGAAGCGATGAAGTACCAGGGCACAAAGTCACGTGGAAGCTTCTGGTATATCCTGACTTAAAGACCCGAACCAGTACTGGGGCTGCCAAAAAGGGCGATGGACGACTCGTGCAACCTGAGAATCCTCTAGCACCCATGGGGGGAAAAATATTTCTTTGGAGCTAGCAACTGCGCCTCACGCCACGAAACCTAAAAGCATACATAAAGCACGAATACGAAGATAAATGAGGGAAAGGACATTGTGGTGCACGAGATATCACCCCAGTATTCATCTAACGACCAGGATAAACAATGAAAACCTAAGATCAGAGTGGACAGTCAATAGGAATCGAACCCGGGACGTCCAAAATGCGAGCCTCGCGTGCTACCAAACAGCCAACTTACTCGCTAATGAGTAGAGTAAGTTATGAAAGGTTACACGTTAGATTTTCTTGAATTTTACACTTGTAAACAATGACCGTCTCAGCTTGCTTAGTCGCTCTCAGTAGAGTAATAGTTACCATGCTAACTTCAAACCCGGCAGAGGACGATGGATTTTTTCGGGTGTAAAAATCCTTAGTATGGCTTCCTTCGGAAGAGAAGTAAAGCCGTTGGTCCCGTGTCGTAGATTTACGGCACGCAAAAGAACCTCAATCTGATAGAGAGGCCTCTGAGCAAAATTAAGCGGTCTTTCACGCCCAATTTAGAATGGGACGCTGAGAACCACAGCAGTTAAAGAGCGTCCATAAATAACACGCCATTTCCATTTTTTCAGCTTGCTTATCCACACCACACTTTTTCGGAACCACAAAGGAATGTCTTTATCGCAGCAGTTGTCCCAACAACATGGTTCCCAAGGTATAATTTATGCTGCTGCATGGCAGCATAATAACCGCCGACCGGCTCCGTTTCTGGATTTCCTTTATTGTTAGGCGTGAATAATGTGCCGAGGTTAAATCGGGCAACAGTAGCAGCTTCCTTATGGTGGCGAAAGGAATGAACTCCACTGAGCTAGATCGATAGAAATCTAGTTGTAAGATACCAAGCAACTCAAGCGAAACTACGAAAAAACGACTTCTCTTATAAGCTTTACTAAAAAGTTATAAACAAGTCTTCTAATAGTAGAACCTAACATGAAAACTGAAATTTCACACCCAAGCGAACGATCATCATGAACAGCACACTGAAAAGAACTTCACTCTAGACATTGGAAAAAGTCAGATGTGTTCCATTCACATGGCTTTCTCTACATCTCGGTAATAAATTACTGTTAAAAAGCTTATTTTTATATAATTCATGCTAATCGAGATAAACATTAACAGAAATGTTTTATTACTTGTTTTCTTGTAAGTAGAAAGGAAATAATACAATCACTAGGCTAAAGCAATAATCAAAAATTTTAAATGCTTGTTGCGATATGGTTGATATATATATAACATATATGTTTTGAATTTTCTGGGAATAGCCTCTGAAGACCGCATTATTCTGGATGCATTTAACAAAATTTTGTATAAATGTTAAACCGTAAGAGACAGACAAAAACCTACTGCATAAAAAGGCAGATATCGTTAAAATACAAAATTAGCCGTTTTCGAGATATTTCTTACTATCGGTTTCAATTTTAAATTATATAAGTTTTCTCAAATGGGAAGCCACATTTCATTTCATCTCTCTTGTTTTACTGATAGCCAATCAAAGTGAATCGAAACCGAATTGTTACAATTTAAAAGATTCGACTATCTCTTTAATATTCTTTCATTTCCTTCTACTTAAAATAATGTTCTCCTAATGTTTACCATAATGCAGATAAATGAAAAATCTTTTTAAAAAATAGTTTGTAATGGAACAGCTAGAGAAAGCTAGGTGAATGAAACACGTGAGATTTTTTTTAAATTAATATGCACACAAAGTTTTCTGTAGTACATATATGTGACGAATTGGAGGTAAAGTCAACAACATGTCCTTGTTTTTTTAACTGTCCATGTGTAAATATGGTATTGTTATTCCTTTCAACAGTATGTACGTATTAAAATACGGAAAGTAAAATTATGAAAATAATACTTACAATTAACTATAGCTTTTGATTCGGTAATACCTTCTATTATATTTTATCTTATCTGTTTCAACATTATTTTCTATCCATCCATCCATCCATCCATCCATCCATCCATCCATCCATCCATCCATCCATCCATCCATCCATCCATCCATCCATCCATCCATCCATCCATCCATCCATCCATCCATCCATCCATCCATCCATCCATCCATCCATCCATCCATCCATCCATCCATCCATCCATCCATCCATCCATCCATCCATCCATCCATCCATCCATCCATCCATCCATCCATCCATCCATCCATCCATCCATCCATCCATCCATCCATCCATCCATCCATCCATCCATCCATCCATCCATCCATCCATCCATCCATCCATCCATCCATCCATCCATCCATCCATCCATCCATCCATCCATCCATCCATCCATCCATCCATCCATCCATCCATCCATCCATCCATCCATCCATCCATCCATCCATCCATCCATCCATCCATCCATCCATCCATCCATCCATCCATCCATCCATCCATCCATCCATCCATCCATCCATCCATCCATCCATCCATCCATCCATCCATCCATCCATCCATCCATCCATCCATCCATCCATCCATCCATCCATCCATCCATCCATCCATCCATCCATCCATCCATCCATCCATCCATCCATCCATCCATCCATCCATCCATCCATCCATCCATCCATCCATCCATCCATCCATCCATCCATCCATCCATCCATCCATCCATCCATCCATCCATCCATCCATCCATCCATCCATCCATCCATCCATCCATCCATCCATCCATCCATCCATCCATCCATCCATCCATCCATCCATCCATCCATCCATCCATCCATCCATCCATCCATCCATCCATCCATCCATCCATCCATCCATCCATCCATCCATCCATCCATCCATCCATCCATCCATCCATCCATCCATCCATCCATCCATCCATCCATCCATCCATCCATCTATATATCTATCTATCTATCTATCTATCTATATATATACATATATATATAAACAATGGTCATTATTTCGTAAAATAATAATAATAATGCTATATTTTCCAAATATATGTGTAAAATGATCTTTAAATGAACACATCATTTTCACAATCATCTTGAACATGCGTTCTTTCATTATACTTGTCAAATTATTCATCACAGCACACACAGCGGACCAATAATGCCGCACGGTAGTGAACCCCGCGTTCAAAACTAATCACCGGCCAGTTGATGATACTTGATGTTGGTGAGGGCCTTTGATTGGAGTTCGCCACTTTCCTATAAGCAGCTGGTTGACCTCATTTAATGGATCGGAGTAGCTTCTCAAGCGCCGCAGGAACATGGAAACGCCGAATTCATGTCCAGACATGCTGATCTGATGTGTTCCATTGACATGACTTTCTCTACATCTCTGTAACAAATTATTGGTAGTAAACTTATTCTTTCATGCTAAAATATTATCTGAAACGTCCTATTATTTAGTTCCTTGTAAGTAGTAGGGAAATAAGGGAATACACTACGCTAAACAGATAGTCAATTATTTTAAAATGTTGCTATGAGATAGAAATCCGTTTCTTTGTGTGGCCAGAAGTTGACAAGTTCCTGTATGAGAAAAATTTTAGTATTTTAAAACTGAAATCAATATCAAGGAATGTCTCGAAAACGGCCAATACCATGAAAAAAAATGTGTATGACATAAATTGTGTGTTTTATCGAGCTCTATGTCTTTTGTGTCATAATTTTTTGTCTATCACTTACGGTTTACCAGTTAAACAAAACTCAATTAAAATCATCCAGCATTAATAGGTCTTCTTCAGAGGCTTTTCTCAGAAAATTTAAGATATACACGTTATTTGTCATGTAAATATCTTAAATATCAACAAGTGTAATCAAACTAGAGTCATTTTTAAGAAAATCAAAATTTTCGAAATTTGTTTCATGTAAAGAATGGTTTGGGGTGAGGGGATTTTTCTCAAAGTCTTCGTGTCGCATCCTTGGAGCATACTAAACTTAAAATACCCAGTTTGGTATTTTACCGACTTTTCGTTTTTGAGTTATCGTGTTCACAGACACCCGGACACACCCCCACACGGACTTTTTTTCTTAAAAGACTTTTTTTGGACACTGATAACCCTAAAACGTGTATTTCTGGTGAAATCTCGGTATCGAAATTTTGGGTGGAGTGAATACCTTCTCTATACACTATGTACAATAGTACGTGTAGAGAAAGTAATTATGACCTGCGTCACATTCAGGAGCTCCCGAGTCAGAATCTCGGTTAGGTCGAGTTACTCGGATAAGGGTGTTTTCAAGGTTTTTGTTTATCCTCAGAAGACAAATGTCGGAGTAACTCAAGCTCTGTGGACCGCGAACTTGTTTAAGCATTACATCACACATTTAAAGTTACATCTGTAACTTTCCAGATTAAAGAACATTAAACTTACAGCAAATAAATAAATGCATTCGTTGCCCCTTTTACCTATTTTAGGAGGCACACTGAAATAAGGGCTGTATACTTAATGGCTAACCCGTAACTGGAGGACCAGACCGTTTCCTTTTCTGCCAACTATTATCAGGGTTCCTGTTTGATCATAATGGCTGCCGCAGGGTCGCAGGGCACTAGTCACAAGTCCCTACACTAGTCTTTAGATCCCTCTTAAGCGAATTGGTATCGAAATCGCTTTAATCCCTATGCTTCAAAGAATTAACGAGTATCTAGTGCTGCAGAAAAAAAGGTATGTTGACCTCTATGGCATTTAGAATAACTTAGGTTGCAGTATGTCTCCATCTGTATTTAAATGGCCGCGCCGTGACTGAGTGGTTAGACCACTCACCTCTCATTTAGGCGGCCTGGGTTCGATCCCAAGCGACCGTATGCGAGATTTGTGGTGGACAAAGCGGCGCTGGGGCGGGTTTTCTCCATGTACTCCGGTTTCCCCCGCCATCTCATTCCACCGGTGCTCCATCATCATTCATGTATCATCAGTGTCACCACCTGCGGTGCCATAAGTAGTTAAAGCGGGCGTTAAACACTACCATCTGTATTTAAAGTCTAGTTTCAGCATATACTGGAATAATGAAATAGATATTGTGGTGGCATAGATGTAAACACTTTCTGCTAATTTTATCTCGATTAGCAGGATGTGGATAAAAGAATAATATCTTGTAAAATAGTTTATTTGCATAGCTTATTTGCGTAGAGAAAGTAATATGAACCAGACTTTCACGTACACACGTACTATGTACATAGTGTATAGAGATTTCACCGGAAATATATGTTTTGAGACCCCTGAATAAAAAAAAACATTTTTAGAAAAATATCCGTGTGTGTCTGTTTGTCTGTCAGTGTGTGTGTGGGCAGCATAGCTCAAAAGAAAAGATTATTACATACCAAACTTGGTATCTAAGTTCGGTATCTTTCAAAGATGCAACACTAAGATTTTCAAGAAAATCTCCCCACTCCCAACTACACTTTACATGGAACACATTTTGAAAAGTCGGATTTTCTCAAAAATATCTCTAACGATTTTGATTAAAATCTCTTATATTCAAGATATTTACATGACAAATAATATGTATGTATATTTTCTGGGAATAGCCTCTGAAGACATGTTTATTCTGGATACATTTTGCGAAATTTTGTATAATTGGTAAACCGTAAGGGATAGGCAAAATCTTATTTAACAAAAAATGTAGATATCGTTAAAACACAATTTATGTTACACATTTTTTTTTTTTTTTTTTGTGGAGTTGACCATTTTTGAGATATTCCTTGTTATTAGTTTCAGCTTTAAAATACGTATATTTTTCTCATGCGGGAATGTGTCAACTCCTGCGCATACAAACAACGATACCTCAATCACGTAGCAGCCAGCTTTAAAATATTTGACTGTCAATTTAGCCTATGGTACTCCTTCACTTCTCCTCTACCTTCAAGGAAGCAAGAAATAAGACCCATTTTGCTAATTTTTTCGCGATGAGCATTAAGTAAATAGAAGAATCATCTTTTTAACAATAATTTATCGTAGAAATGTAGAGAAGGTCATGTGAATGGAACACATCAGATATTTTTATATTAAGTGCCTCATTTGCTGCAAAAACTGTGTAGGAATGCTTTATGGTTCAGAGACATTTGACTATTCGTAGGTGTGTGGGTGTGTGGGTGTGTGTGTGTGTGTGTGTGTGTGTGTGTGTGTGTATAGTTGCCGGGCGGATCTGATTCAAAGCGACTTCCAATTTATGTATATTCTCTAAAGCTTTGATTATTACTAATTGTTCTACCTGATTATCATTTCAACAGTTTTATTCAGTTTAAACTTAAGTTAGCGGACAGTGTAATTTCCAATGGATTTGACTCCGCTGGTTCCACACCGTTTTCAGTTTTGCTTCCATCTATACATACTTTTATTGCAGATTCGTCTTTTTCTTCATTGTCATCATCAGTTTTTACTTTCTCTATACGAACTATGTACATAGTGTATAGAGAAGGTATTGTATTGCACCCAAAAATTCGATACCGAGGTTTCAACGGAAATACATGTTTTGAGACTCCCTTAATCCAAAAAAAGCATTTTTAGAAAAATGTCCGTGTGTGTGTCTGTTTATATGTGTGTGTGTGTGTCTGTGGGTAGCATAGCTCAAAAACGAAAGGACCGTTAAAGCCCAAACTTGGTATTTAAGTTTGGTATCCTCCAAGGATGCGACACGAAGATTTTCAAGAAAATCCCCCCACCCCATACTACCCTTGACATGGAATTTTTTTCGAAAATTTTGATTTTCTAAAAACTGGCTCTAATGATTTTGATTAAAATATCGTATATTAAAGATATTTACCTGACAAATAAAATGTATATCCTGAATTTTCTGGGTATAGCCTTGAAGACTACTTTATTCTGGATGAAATTTACGGAATTGTGCATAACTGATAAACCGTGAAAGATGGACAAAAACTTACTGCACAGAAAATGTAGCTCACGTTAAAACGTACAATTTATATCATATACATTTTTTTCGTGGAGTTGATCATTTTTAAGATATTCCTGGTTTTTCGTTTCAGCTTTGAAAAACTTTTCTCATATAGGAATTTGTTAGCTCCTGTCCATACAAACAAAGGAATTTCAGTTACATAGCAACCAGCTTTTGGCTATCATTTCAACCTATGGTACTCTCTCATTTCGCTTCTACTTACAAGGAAGCAACTAATAAGACTATTTCTACTAATTTTTTCTCGATTAGCATGAAGTAAATAGAAGCATAAGCTTTTTAACTACAAGTTGTTGCAGAGATTAGAGAAAGGCATGTGAATGGAACACATCAGATTTTTAATATTTCTTCGGCTCTTCTGCTGTTTGTCTGAAAAGCGGATTGAATTTAAATGATTTTAAGATTACAAAGTGTTATATACATAAACAATTTGTAAATTTTCAAAACCATAAGCACACAAAGTGCTTCAGTAGATGTAGTTCGGAAGATCTTAGCTATTTTGTACCTATAAATTGCTGAACTCTAATGTATTTTGCTCTGTTGTATTTTTATTTTCTCTGCATGCACTAAAATGTTTCAATCAAAAAGTCTATAATATTTAGAATAAATAATTCAAATGTTAACTTCTATATTGTACATAGTGTAGTTATAGAGGAGATATTGTGTTCCACCCAAAACTTCGATACCGGGATTTCATCGAAACTGCACATTTTAGGGTCCCCTGTATAAAAAATATTTTTTTAGAAAAAGTCCGTGTGTGTCCGTTGGTCCGTATGTCTGTTTAATTAAAATACCGTATGTTAACGATATTTACATGGCAAATAAAATAAACATCTTGAATTTTCTGAGAACAGCCTCGAAAACCTTCATTCTGTATGAATTTTGCTGAATTTTACATACCTGGTAAACCGTAAGCGATACACAAAACTTACTGCACAAAAATGTAGATCTCGTTAGAGCGTCGCCCTCCGTGGTGTAATGGTTACCATGCTGACTTCATATACCCAAGGTCGCGGGTTCAAACCAGGCGGAGGACGATGGATTTTTTCGGGTGTAAAAATCCTTAGTATGGCTTCCTTCAGAAGGGAAGTAAAGCCGTTGGTCCCGTGTCGTAGATTTACGGCACGTAAAAGAACCTCAAGCCTGACAGAGAGACCTCTGAGCAAAATTAAGCGGTCTTTCACGCCCATTTTAGAATGAGACGCTGAGAACCACAGCAGTTAAAGAGCGTCCATAAATAACACGCAATTTCCATTCATTTTTCTCGTTAGAGCATATAATTTATATTAATATATATTTTTATTGTGGAGTTGACATTTTTAGATATTTCTTATTATTGGTTTCAGTTTTAAAATACTTAAACTTTTCACATGTGGGAATTGGTCAACTCCTGGCAATGCAAAGAAACCATCCACATGACATTCAGCTTTTATAATTTTTATAGAAATGTAAAGAAACTCGCATGAATGTTAAGTAATAATCGATTATAATTTAAGATTTGTTTATAAATTATTTCAGGAAGCACAGACCATACTCTCCTGATGTGCACATATTAATATACCTATCTTACCTATGTAACTCAAATATACCACAAATACTCATAGAACACATCATATTTATGTTATATAATTATTACAGTTTGTTATAGAGATGTAGAGAAAGTTGTGTGAATGGAACACATGCGATTTTTATCACTGCTTCTATTGAAACTGCTGATCTATAGAAACAAGTTGTAAAACTATTCGCTATATATCCTCGTGATGTAATCCCGAATTAATTTATGCATTTTTAGAAAGTAAATCGATTAGTTTAGCACATTTTGACTTACGTGGTTTATATGCTCAGAAAAAGTAAACTCATTGCTCATAATTAGGTATAACCCAGGTATTTCATTTTTTTTTTATTGTTCACATATATAATTATTTCTTTTGGTTCCTTTCTTTTTCGTCTGAATACAAACAGAAGATGATTTTGATACGTTAAATGTGATTTTGTTATTTTCTAACCATTTTGTCAGCTTATGCATTTCCATTCTCATAAAGTTTTCTACCTCTTTAGCAACCAATAAAGCATCATAAGAGAACCCGACCCACAACCTGAGACATAAAAATATTGACCATATGACCATGCTACTTCCTTTCAGACGAGCCTGTGACTGTGTTGATTTTGTTTGAGACAAAATGTTTATGTAGATAGCACTGTGTAATCTTTAAAATAATTTAAATTCAATCCACTTTTCAGAGCTCTGAGATTCCATTGAGAGGAGAGACTGATACTATCAAAGTTGAACCTATAGGAATCTCTGGATTTAGATCATCTAGCCCCAGAAAGCCGATCTGTGACTATGCCCTAGAATGAGACAAACAGTTTTAATAAAACATTTAAGACCACAGAACCTCTCAAATAACTGTTTCCTCATGTCAGGTTAAAAAAAAAAATGTTGTTTTCCATTCACAAGACTTTCTATACAAATTATTCCTACAAAATCTATTCTTCTACCCACTCCAGCTAATCAGAATAAACAGTAGGAGAAATAATCATATTGCTTATTTCCTTGCAGGTATAAGAGAAATAAGCGAATACACTACGTCAAATCTTTAAAGAGCTGACCGTGTGTGACTTTAAGCCGGATTAAAAAAAATCTGATGTGTTCCATTCACACGACTTTCTCTACATCTCTGCAAAAAAAGTATTGTTAAAAAGCTTATGCTTCTATTTTCTTCGTGCTAATCGAGAAAAAAAAATTAGCAGAAATAGTCTTATTTCTTGCTTCCTTGAAAATAGAAGCGAAATAAGAGAGTACGATAAGTTAAAGTGGCAGTCAAAAGCTGATTGCTATGTTACTGAAGTTGCTTTGTTTGTATGTATGGACAAGAGTTGACAAATTCCTGTATCAGAAAAGTATGTTTCTCATAGCTGAACCAAAAACAAAGAATATCTCAAAAACAATCAACTACACGAAAAAAAATGTATATAAATAAATTGTGTGTTTTAAAGTGCTCTACATTTGTTGTGTGGTAAGATTTTGTCCATCTCTTACGGTTTAGCAGTTATTCAAAATTTAGTAAAATTGACCCAGAATAAAGTAATCCTCAGAGGCTATTCCCAGAAAATTCAAAATATGCATTTTATTTGTGAGGTAAATATCTTTATTATACGATATTTTAATCAAAATCGTTAGAACCACTTTTTGGAAAATCAAAATTTTCGAAACAAGTTCCATGTAAAGGTTGGTTTGGGGTGGGGGGTTCTTAAAACCTTCGTGTCGCATCCCTGGAAGATACTAAACTTAAGCACCAAGTTTGGTATTTTACGGACTTTTCGTTTTTGAGTTACACACGGACACACTGACACACGGACACACACACATACACGGGCCTTTTTTTTGAAAATGCCTTTTTTAGATACAGGGGACCCTAAAACATATATTTTCGGTGAAATCTCGGTATCGAATTTTTAGGTGGATTGCAATACTTTCTCCATACACTATGTACATAGTCCGTGTAGAGAACGTAAAAAAGGATAAGTATTGGAAATTTTAAGCCAATAATAAGAAATATCTTCACAAAAACCGTATTGGACTTAAATTGTGTGTTAATGAGATCTACATTTACGTGTAGTGACATTTTGTCTATGTTTTAACGTTTACCAGTTACACAACAGTGAACCAGAATGAAGAAGAGTTTCAGAAGCTATTGCCAGAAAATCCAAGATATACATTTTTTGTGATGAAAATATCTATAATATATGGTGTTTTAAGCAAAACGTTTCAGCCATTTTTGAAAAAATCGAGAATTTTGAAAAATCTTACAGGGTAGTTTAGGATGAGGGTTTTGTTGAAAATCGTCCTATTGCATTCTTTGAAAGATACTAAATTTAAATACTAAACTTGCTATTTAACCGAGTTTTCGCTTTTGAGTTATGCTCTTCACAGACACAAACACCCACACACACACACGCACACATGGATATTTTTCTATAAATGCTCTTTTTGGGATTAGGGGTTCTCCTAACATAAGCATATTTTTGGTAAAATTTTAGTAGCGCATTTTTGGATGGAATAACATACCTACTCTATCTACTATGTACATTGTAATGGCTAGAAATTAAAAAGTATTATCGTTGCGTCTTCTGGAGCCCAGTTCTAGCAGAATAAAATAGTTTTACAGAACTCTCGTAATAAATACTTCATAGATATTTCCCCTTCGCTCTTTATTATTATCAACAACGTAACCGGAAGAAATAAAGCAATATATGCTCCGAGTACCACACACGTCGCAAACGAAATTATAACATGCCTAAGCTTTTTCCAATTACTGCTCTTTTTTCAGAAAAACTTCGTACGGATGTTGAGCAGCCAAGACATAAAATTGACTGATTTACCGTGGGAAGGGAGCTGTGTAGTTAATACTGGTTGAGGTAAGATTGTGAATACTTTTCTTTTTAATGTCATGCTTTACTGTAATTCTAAACCCGTTGGTTTAGCAATTTATGCAGCAGTAAACAGCGACATAAAACTTGCCCCATTGTCTCTAAAATAAGCTGCTTTGAGGTTGTTATCTCTCCTGGAACTCATGGCATTTTCCGTTTAAGTATTAGCTCCAATATAACAGAAAAAACTGCACTTCCTGTAATAAATTACTGGCTTAAATAGAAGCGCATTGCTTATGATAATTTGCAATTTTAAAATCTTCTGCATAAATCAACAGGCTTCTTAATCTCTTCTGCACTAGCATACCATATTTATTTTGCTGCACTGCTGAAGAAAGTGATAGATTTCCTTGCATGGGGATCTTTACGTCTAAGCCATAGATGAGGTCACAATTTAGATACGAATAAGTAAATACCGCTTTCTTAGCAATTCATAAATTATATTGCTTCTCACTATGCCAAAATTACAGCAATCTTATTGAATATTACAAATTATTTTGAAGACAGCCAGAGAGGAGGCAGCTGTAGCTGGTAGCAAAGTGGCAAAAATTGTCTGGCCGTCTAGTGCTCCCTACGCGCATTACCCTTTAGGACGGAAGCTTGCTTGTGGGTATTCTGTGAATGCTTCGTTTGCGTTTGCTTGTGTGTATGTGGGAGGGGAGTGCCATGTAATTCTGAACTCGTAAGTTTAGCAATTTATATAGCAGTAAACCACGACATAAAATTTTGCTCTATTGTCTCTAAAAGAGGCGGTTTTAAAACTGTTATCTCTCCTGGAGCTCATGACTTATTCTCTTTTAACCATCTGCTTCAACATAACTTTATTACTTTCAGTAATAAATTACTGTCTTAAATAGAAGCGCATTTCTTGTATTAACATATAATTTTAAAAGTATATGCATAAATGAACACATTTCTTAATCCCTTCTGATCTATCAGACGAAAGTTATTTATTGAACTGTTTAACAAAATGTTGGATTTCCTTACAACTAGATGATTACGACTGAGGTCAGAATTTAGTTACGATTCGCAAAATGCAGCTTACTTAGCAATTATATTTTGTTCATCATGCCAACATTACATCATTCTGATTAAATATTGCAAACTATGTTTTTATTTAATCTTCCATTTATATACCGCCTTTAACTTTATGACTCTATTACCGACATTCCCTATGGAACATATTGCCTATTGGCAATGTTAACTTATGTACTGTAGTTTTTAGGTGTTTATTCCTCTATACTTAACTTTTACATCACACACACATAAATACATCCATACTTCCAGACTCTGCTGGGAAAAAATGGAGAAAAAAAATCTTCACCACCAGCCGGGAGTAGAACCCGGGACCCCTTGCACAACAGGTAGGTGCTATACCGACTGAGCTACGGAGACAAGCGAAACTATGTTGACAGCCAAGCATATCACTCAGTACATTAGGAGGTGTCGCCTGAAAGCTGATAACCAATGTCTAGTCAGTTAGCTGCTTCCTCCAAGTGTCACCCTTTGGGACAGACAACTTGCTTGTGGGTTATCCTGTACGTTAGTGGAGTCTGCTGGTCCATAAAGGGTGGCTGGCATATTTTGTCACTTGATTCCTGCTGCTGCACCTCCTCTCCGAACATTACTTGAGTAGGCGAAGAGCAGGAATTTAAAACTTACAGAAGCGCTAAGAAGAAGAAGAAACATTAATTTCTGTATTTCCATTAAAATCACTCTAATTTAGAGATATCATTTCCAGACATCCCGCACGAATTGCTACACATCTTGCACTTTTATAAGCAATTTTCTGGAGCCCCAACAGATGGCATAAAGTTTTCCTGTTGGTCGATATTTACATATATGTTGATATAATCTCGTTTTGCGAAAGTCAAGGTAATAAGAGTTATTAGAGAGGCCTTCACAGCTCTTTACGGTGCCATCTATATCCTGACTCTCTGTCCAAGGTCGCGGGTTCATACCCGGCGGAGGATGATGGACTCTTTCGGTTGTAAAAAGCCTTAGCATGGCTTCCTTCGGAAGGGAAATAAAGCCGTTGATCCCGTGTTGTAGATTTACGGCATGTAAAAGAACCTCAAGCCTGATAGAGAGGCCTCTGAGCAAAATTAAGCGGTCTTTCACGCCCAGTATAGAGTGGGACGCTGAGAACCACAGTAGTTAAAGAGCGTCCATAAATAAAACTTCATTTATTTTTGCTCTGTGACGTCATCGCGCGGACGCATTTTCCTGTTCGCCTGCTTAGCACCTGCATTTTAATATATGTTACCGTTGTTTTCGCTGTTTATGAAGAAGTTACCGAGCTATAATTCATTCACTTTTCTGAGTGTGTGTTTAAAATGAGTAGTCCTAACAATTGTGAGTGTCGATGTGCTAGAATACTGATAGGAACAAAGAGTGAGGGATATTTCATTCAATTCCTAAGGGTGTGGGAAAGCAGAAACAGTAACTAAGCTACAATTGTAAATGTTAAATTCGCAACAATTTCAAATGTTTATTTTCTCCCTGAAGATTATGAAAGGGATCTAAAAACGAACTTTTGAGATTGCCAATAAAGAAGACGCCAGAACTAGACTTTGTTCGTTCTCAATGCATACCCAACTGGCACGCGCAAAAAATCTCAACTTTAAAGGAAAACGAGAACAGAAACTCGAAAAGGGAAATTATTAAAAGAGTTTTTTTTTCTACTTTACGTTCACAACCTATCACCTATCAACCTCAGTCGTTTTACCTTGCAACGGTAATTATTCTCAACCAACCATAAAAACATCGAACATTATATTTTATCTTTGGTGCATGAGCAGGAATATTAGGAACATCTTAAGAAACTTAGTTCGAACCGAACTAGGACAACCTGGAGATGATCATATTTATAATGTTAATCACTTCTCAAAAAGAGTGATATTAGATGAAAGTACCTGAAATGAAGCAGGATGTGCACCAGCAGAACAAGATAATTTAGAGAAGTACTGGAGAGAGTTAAAACTCAATATGGAACAGAGATCACAAGCCTAATAAAATCTAACGCGACATGTTGAAAGGCAATATAGCGTTAAAGAAAAATGATTCTACTTTAAAATGTTTCCGACAATGTAGGCGATGACTATGATTAATATAGATATATACTAAATACTACCAGCTTGTTTTATATCAGGGAAAATATACAGCTTATTACACAAAAGAGTTCCTGCTAATGGGCAGCGGAAGATAAATCAAGGACATTGAACTTATGGGCTCTATCCAGGAAAGCATATATATATATATATATATATATATATATATATATATATATAGTCCAAAAGCCCTGCCTTGCCCTTCAATTTCACAAAAGTTTCAAAATACAAAAAAAAAAAAAAAAAAAAAAACTGATCTGGCCAGCAGTTCTTAGCAGGTGCTAAAGCTTCTAATGAAAGTTTTAGAAAAATTATTTGCTTCATGAAAATAATATCGAATTGCCTAGTTGTAATGCTAGTCATCCAGACTCTGTTTGTAAAGGGAGAACATTTGGATTGTTCATGATAATTTATTATTATGTTTAATTAATGTACTAGAAAAGTTAACATTTAGCTTTTCTTTTGTTATAAATAACGTTTTAATAAAGCACGGTTTTAGTTTACATGCTGTGTTTGCCAGTAATATATCATATTATAGCAAGGCCAAGCTATACACTTGGTATTAATTACATCCTGTTTTGAGATTAGATACAAAGTCCAACTCTAGGATGTAGATCAAGTCAGAATTACATTTATTGATTATTCTTGATAATTATTAATATATGTGTATATATACATATATATTTATTTACAAAGATTAACTCTTATATTGCATTTTTCAGAGGCGTAGGTTCTATCTGTTAATTTGAATGTTATTTATATAAGTTCCCTGTTTTGTGATTATAATACGGTTGTATTTAAATGTTATTTGTACATTTGCGCATATGTGAACAAGTAGGAGAAACAGATATAGGCTTCTTAACATGCATGAATATCCTGGCAATACAACTAGCGACCGCGTGGTGACGTCAGAAGTCTCGAGTCCATTTGCTACCTTTTCTTTAAAACTGGCTGATTACCCTCTCCCTCTGTGCGGAAATAAGTTATTTCTTCCTTATATTTCCCTCCCTGTGAGTAATCCAGGTAACTGCTTTTTAGAGGTTACCAAAAAAAAATTAAACCAGTTTATGCCTTCTTTATTAATAATAATCGCAGTTTAGTATTACGCGATGTTGCAGATGTTTCTAACAGAATGTTTGTTTGATAAATTTCATTTCTAAATACAGCATTGTAGTGTTTTGGTACTTAGGAATAGAAGCACTACTGGAAGCAATTTTGAAACTAGAATCTTCTTTGATTTATAGTGAGAGCATAAGTGCAGCCAGCGTTAGGGGGGGGGGGAGTGACACATG
This sequence comes from Hymenopus coronatus, assembly GCA_030762935.1. Taxonomy (NCBI): domain Eukaryota; kingdom Metazoa; phylum Arthropoda; class Insecta; order Mantodea; family Hymenopodidae; genus Hymenopus; species Hymenopus coronatus. The sequence continues at coordinate 115,179,058 of CM060888.1, read as the reverse complement.
TATGTGTAAGCATGTATGTATTTCACTGCAAACGGGTATTACCTGGTGGTAGAGTTAAATATCTAGTACAGCATAATATCACAAAAGAATAATGCACAAACAACAATAATACAAGTAATGAACAATAAATGAGTATACGAACAAAACAGTCCGACTACAACTCTAATTACATTATATTTATAAACATTTAATAAAAAGTATATAAATAAACAGTTTCGAAACTTTATTTACAGTATCAGTTTATGGCTTTGCACAACTAGATATAATAATTAATTACAGACAATGTGTGAGGGAACTGTGTTGTATTGTGCGTAAAATTTCAATCGAAATTTCTCTTCATTAACCTATTCAAAGAAATCATCGAACATCATCGGACACCATTAAAATTTTGAAAAATTAAAACTTATGAGCGAAAGTTTATTGAAGACATTTATGATTAGATTAGCTTACAGGTTGTAAAAGTAGTGGTAAGATATTTTGTTGACAACGATTAAGGATCTTTTTTTTATATGGTTTTACGCTCTGAACTCTTATACGGGATCGAATGTGTAAGCAAATGCAGTGGTAAACACCTGAAGAATAATCTTGGAACGTCTTATTTAGAAGTGTTAAAGCTTTGCGATCTTGTAATAACAATTCCGGCAACTACCTAGTCCATTGCTTACGTTTTCTTAAAAATCATTTCTCAAAAACACGATTAATCAAGACAGACTCTCTAATTTTACCGTTTTAAGTATAGAAAAACCATTCATTATAGTCTAGTGAAACGTCTACATTATAAGACTTTGCAAAGCGTTTAATAGAATAAAGAAAAACGAAGAAAAACGAATTTCTCTTCACTCAATCAACAGGCCTCTCCTATAAAAACAACTAATTCTTTACATTAGTATTTCCGCAAAATATATTGTCATCACGTGAGCACTGCTCTTAATTTAAAATTCATATTAGAATACGAATATATCAGAATATCATAAGATTTGCTATTAGATAAAAGACCCCTAATTCGAAACTCGCCCTGATATGCATACCACATAAGAGATGTAATATAAGAAGATTTTATCGGCAAATTTCGGATATTAACGCCAAATCTTCTAAATGAACTAAATGAACTTACCTTCTATTAACTAGCTCAATTGAACTATGAAAGAAGGAACTGGTGCTTAAATATTTGAACGTAATTACTCTTATAACTAATTTGTGATAACAAAAATCTACATACAATAATAAATTATATTAAAAATAAAATTATTTTGTTTGTTAACGACGCACTCAATTGCCAGGGCCATATCAGCGCCACCAGTGTGCTCTAATTTCGTCAGGGATTCTTTTACACGCAAGTAAATCTACTGTTTCTTTTAAGCATATTTAACTTGGGGCGGGTTTGGAACCGTGACCTTGGGATTAGAAAGACAGCGTCTAACCTACTAAGTTAAGTAGACCGACAACTGCCATGTTGTTACTATCTTACAAATCGTTCTGAGTTGCCTGCGGAAACAAAGAGTTGTATAATTTATTCAGTGTTATTTGCTGCCTTTAAAAAGTTTATATAATAATATCGATTTAGGTGTAAATTCACGGTATCGACAATGAAAATAATCTTAGGAAGTCTCTACATAAAAGCAAATTGTCTGAAGATATACTTCTTTACAAGAGGTAAACATAGATTAATAATATATAATATATATCTAATAGTATATCTCAATTACGTACGCTTTCATGCCTCTTATTTGTTGGACGCTACTGGCAGGCACGGAAAACATGGACGGGCTAGGTAAATGTATACTTAAGGCAAGACAGCTGAGATCTGAGGAGGCTGCCAATAGAGAACGGGGGGGGGGAATAAGATCAACTAAACAAAAGTGACTACATTGTTCTACATACATATATATTATGTCATGCTTAGGTCACTGTTGTGCTATGGTTTTATATATGTTGTATAAATTATGTGTATATATGTCTTTTAAGTGTAATTTTCTATTATAAGAGGGTGCATTTATGAAGGTGTACTCTGTGCTGTAAATTTAAATTGTTATATTTGAATATCTTTGTATTTTTATTTTCGGGTTCACTCTTTTAATTCTTTGTTGTTATTGTTGTTGTTGTTTTAATATTGCTTGTAATGTGTATTACAAAAGCACGTACGATCTGTGTACCCGTGCGATTGTTGAAATTCTATGTATGATATTGCTATGTCAATAAATACACTTATTCATTCATTCATTCATTCAAGAGAGCTCAAAGTGAAAGTGCTATAAGTATATGATCTATCATTGTGTCAAAAAAGTTATCTGTGCCAAATTTTATCGAAATCGATGCAACAGTGTAGAAGACTATAAGGAATATGTACATATACACGTATATATACATGCATACACTACACACATTCAACATGCACATGCACATTGATTCTATAATATAGTTATCCCAATAGCAATAGGCTAATGATTATTATTAGTCTCACCCTAAGTGTCTCCATAGCACAGAAAGGCAGAATAATGCAATTGGAAGTTGCAGCGGTGTATTTAACACTAAGGTGGAAGGAAATTTCAGTTTTTACAGTTAAGCAAACTGTGACGGCAACAATATGTCTCCCTCCAACGATTTCTTATTCCAGTATATGTCTGAGTTAATGGTGTAATGTGCCTCGGGGTAGCAAAGTATTTATTTTTATAAGTTATTTAGAAGTCCGCCTGGGTAGCGTGGTGGTAGCATGTCTGCCTCACGTTCAAAATGTCCTGAGTTCGAATCTCGCTTAGGGTGAGTTACCCGGGTAAGGTTTTTTTTCGGGGTTTTCCCTTATCCTGAAAAGACGAATGTCGAGTAACTTTAAGCTCCATGGACCCCGATATCAATTGAGCATCTTATCATCAATTGCAATCATCGTCCCATATGACCAAACCAACCAAAAAAAGTTATTTAGCAAGAGACATTTTTCAAAACGCTCAGGATCGGAAAACTGTTCGTTTAGTATAAGAATTATTGAAGGTAAGTTGAAGATTATCATTTTTATTACATTTACCAAACTTTTAACGTCATAATTCACAATAAAATAATACCTATGCATTTTTAAACACTATGACTTACTTTACATTTATGATTTTACTTCTTCCACGAAATAATCCTCTTCTATATTTATTATTTTATATACATTTATAATAATTGTGATATTTAATGCAAAATTTTACTTTTATCAATGCTCGAAGCTTTTCACAAACAAAATAGTGTCTCTCTAAGCTTCTACAAATCAACTTTTTTCATTTTTTTTTTTTCGTTACTATGAAAAAAAGCGATGAACGTGTGAACGTCTTCATACATTTGTTTTCGTCCTTTTTACATTTGTAGCCATTTTGTTATTTCAAAAATTTAAATTCTATTTTAATTATTTACATTAATATTATTACTTTTTCCATAACAAAAAGTACACGAAAATAATTCTTATTAATCACAATTTTAGATTTTACACACCTTTTCTTGCATTTCATCTTTGTTTTTGAGGATTGCAATGAAACAAAATTTAAAATATTCACATGCGTACATAATTTGTGACTCATTCACTCAACATACAATAACATTTACACAACAAAATGGTATATTTATGGCTTTAAATATTGTTACATACTCTTTTCTTATTTAAGTTGCTTAAGTTTTTCTCGGGACTTTAGGATTATTTCTGTTACAAACTGAACTCTTATTTATTTTGAAAATATGACACATCCAACAACGCGACAGCATTTGAAAGAAGCCATCTCGCAATAAATTGTTAATATTCAAAGTTATCATCTGCAAAATGTTGTGCATGGAGCCGCAGTAAGAATGGTGTATGTTGTAACAGAGAAACGTTATCTGCCCAGCCTATAACTTCTTCTTTTTGTTTTTTGTTTGTTTGTTTTTTTTTGTCTTGCTTTTTCCTATTTCAAATGCTATATTTATAACGGTTTAAAGTTTTGAAATGACTTTACATATATATTAATTATTTTACTTATCCAAAAGCTGTAGATAATTACCGAGAGCGCTGCAACTAGTACCTTATTAAATACTCCTTTAAGTTTCATCAATTATTATTGTATAAAAGAAAGAAAGAAATTATTACAAAAGTGTTGCTTATTCAATCCTAGCATCATAACCTGAGCCATGATAATGGGTTCACTTTTCAGATTCTGCATACGCTAACCGCTGTGTTTAAACAATATTGACAATGGAACAGTTTCTACTGGGACTAATTAGCAAGGGACTGGTGTCCCTACTGCACCCCGTGGGGATGATGCCAGGTCCAGTGCTTGTTTGGATGTAATAACAACAGCACGCTGCGCTGTGGAGTGATGAATGCATACCTAGACCTTGACTTGTTGCCCGCCACATCGTCCAAAACCGACCAATAAAACTATCCACAGTGTGTTCAAGGTGCCGCTCTTTAATATACACCGTCTTTAAGGCGAACGTTCAGCTTTGCTGTTAAGCGAAGGTGTATGCTATATTACGTATATCAAGAATGGCTATTTTTGAAAGTTAACTGATACAGCAGTTAAGGAGAGGAGAGGAACTTGAGCGATAAATCATTTGCCAATAATGAATTTCAGCTACTGATTTGTGAATTGAGATTATCTTTTATAACATTACAAACAAATAAAGTGTGTGTGTACATGATTGTCTCTAACAGCTCTCAATGCATTTAGATGCATGGGATGGACGGTTGGATGGACGGACGAATGGATAGATGGATATTTTACTTCAACTTCAAGTTTCAGACAGAATACATATACAGTTACTTTCCTGGAGTTGCTGAGTTTGGTATCATACACAGTTAACACCCTGGTTGTTTATGTACATGCATCTTTCCCTCTGTTTGTAAACTTTTATACCCTACTTAATCTATTCATCTCTTCTATAAATTACAACGCCATCAGTACGTTATTACGATTCTCTCTTTCTTTGGCAATTTTCCTCTCCAATTAATAATATAATTACCTAGTTGTTTCATAAATTCTTTCCAATATCTCTGTCGGAAACTTTTCCCAGTTTTTGTTCCATATTATCTCTCTCCACATTTTGGTTTCCTTGCACTCAATTATACAGTGTAAATAACGTGGTCGACTTGCCACATAGTGGGCATATAGCTTTTATTAACTTTTAGACCTTTTAATAAATATTGTTCCTGTTCTTGTCTATGCCAAACCCTCTCTTGTCATTTTTTTAAAAGCATCAATGTATTTTTCTCTTCCCCATTCTTTCTTAACACTGCTATATAATATTAAAGTACTCTTATGCCTTAACCTACCTATTATTTCTTATTTCTTTATGCCGTCTATCTTAGCTTTCGCTTTTTACATAGTTTTTGTCCTCTGTTGTTTGTTGATTGGCTAGCTCGCTCAATCCAACTTCCCTTACAATTTCCTTTAATTAACAATCCAACTTCTTCCCCATTTTGCTGATTCTTGTATCCTAAAACAGTATTTTACAATATCTCTTTTTTCTAATACTTGGATCCTGTTCCAATATTTCAGTATCCGTTTAGCCACTGATCCCTTCCTTTCAGCGCTTCCCAATTCAACTAGCTATTTTAGTAATCCCAATATAATTTTGCAAAAGGATCTATGAATTTGCTCTATACATTTCCATCCTTTTTCAGTCCCCCAAATATCTATTCCTATTTGATTTCTTTAGCATGTCTTGAAGTAGAAAAAAGTGTTTAAGAAAATGCGAGAAAAACTAACAACAACAAAAAAGAATTAATAAAAAAATCTTATATGTTCCATTCATACGACTTTCTCTAAATATATGTAACAAATTGTTACATGCTTCTATGTGCTTCATGCTAATTAGCAGAAGTAGCGTTTATTACTTGCTACCTTGTAAGTAGAAGTAAAATAAGAGAAACCACAGGTTAAACTGATAGTCAAAAGCTGGTTTCTATGGGACTGAAGTTCCTTTGTTCCTTTGACAAAATTCCTGTATGAGAAAAGTATGTTTTTCAAAGCTGAAACCAAAAACAACGAATACCTTAAAAACGATCCCTCCACGAAAAAAATGTATATAACATAACTTGTGTGTTTTAATGTGCTATACATTTTCTGTGTAATAAGTTTTTATCCATCTCTTACGCTTTAGCAGATATGCAAAATTCCGTAAAATTCATCCAGAATAAAATAGTCTTCAGAGGCTATTTCCAAAAAATTCAAGATATACATTTTATTTGTCAGGTAAATATCTGTAATATGCGATATTTTAATCAAAATCGTTAGGGCCATTTTTTAGAAAAGTAAAATATTCGAAAAAAGTTTCATGTAAAGGGTGGTTGGGGGTGAGGGATTTTCTTGAAAATTATTGTGTCGCATCCTTGGAGGATAACAAATCCAAATACCAAAGTTGGTTCTTAAAGGACTTTTCGTTTTTGAGCTATGCTGTCCACAGGCATACACAGACACACACACGGACCTTTTTGTAAAAATATGATGATGTGTTCCATTCACATGACTTTCTCTACATCTCTGTAATAAATTATTGTTAGTAAACTTATGCTTCTATATATTTTATGCTAATCGACAAAAGTTAGCAGAAATAGTGTTATTACTTGCTTCCTTGCAAGTAGAAGCGAAATATGGGAGTAGCATAGATTAAAGCGATAGTCAAAAGCTGGTTGCTATGTGACTGAAGTTCCTTTGTTGGTATGGACAGTAGCTGACAGATTCTTGTATGAGAAAAGTTAAGTTTTTCGTACCTGAAAACAAAAACAAGGAATATCTCAAAAACGATCAACTCAAACAAAAAAATGTATACAACATAAATTGTGTTGGATAACATCCAAAAAAAATGTTTTAGAGTAGTAACAGAACCATAGGAAAAAACTCATACCTTTGATAAGGAATGTTTTCTCCTGAATGCCCATTTATACCGATTAATAGCCGTTTGAAGGTTATACTGAAGCAGAAAACACCAATAAACCATATTTCATCACCAAAACCTTGAAAGGAAACCCTACTTTGAGAATAATTATTATATAGTATCTACTTCCCATAGCTTTTGCTATTTTTGAGAAATCAATAATGGAGGCAAATATAATAGAGGTGAAGTTCTGAGAAAACACCATGAAGACAATGAACTGTTAGCAATTTAACTACTTAAGTAACTTTAAAATCAAATCAACAGAAAACCTATTGGTAACATTAACAAATTTAGTAGTCTATTAAAATATACAGCAAACTCAAATATATAATTATAATTGCATAATATTCATTTTAATAATTTTAATGAAACAAGATTTCGTACATTTGAAATTTGCAATTCACACACACGGTAGCTCCAGAGTTTGTTAAGTATTCAACATGTGATTAAACTGCGCAGGCAGGTTTTAGAATGCTCAAGTTACTTTCATAGCATTGTTCTGTTAATCCCATCGAGCAGGTCTGGAGCCGGTTGCCAGACGTAATACAATATAAACTTTTGGAAGCGGAGGCTTGATTGTTCAACATTCCAAGACGTGGCGTGAGAACTTGATCAGAATACGAGTACGTTGAATGTAGAGAAGTAAATTGAGACCTTTGAAGCTTTAATTATTATTGTGCCAGAAAAATTAAGCTTAAACAAATTAAGTGGAATAATTACATAAAAATCTGATGTGTACTTTCACATGACGTTCTCTACATCTGTGTAACAAATTATTGTTAAAAGCTTGTACTTCTATCTATTTTATACTAATGAAACTAAACATTAGCAGAAATTGTCTTATTAGTTGTTTCCTTGTAAGTAGAAGAGAAAAAGGGAGTAGGTTATGAATATTTGCATTATGGATTACTACTATTAAGATTTTGAATTTGTGGTTTGATAGATAGCAAAAGCGATAATCAAATCTTTAAAACTCCGATTACTACATGATTGAAATTCGTTTATTTGCATGGCCAGGAGTCAACAAATTCTCGTATGAAAAAAGTTTAACTATTTTAAAATTGCAACCAATAGCAAGGAATATTTCGGAAACGGCTAACTCAACAAGAAAATGTATATAACATAAATATATGTTTGAGGTCTACATTTTTGTATACTAACTTCTTGTCTATTTCTTACGTTTTACGAGTTGTGCAAAACTCATCCAGAATGAAGAGGTTTTTCCCAGAAAATTCACGATATACACTTATTTTGTCAAGAAAATATCTTAAACATTTACCCAAAATCGCTACTCATTTTTGAGAAATTCAAAATTATCGAGACATATTCCATGCAGTTGTAGGTAAGGGTATTTTGTGGATAATCTTCGTGTCGCATCCTTTGAAGATATTTTCTCGTTTTTGAGTTATCGTATCAATAGGCACACGGACCTTATTCTATTTTTTTAATCAGAGGGACCATAAAACGTGGATTTTCGGTGAAATCTCGGAATCGAATTTTTAGGTGGAATGTAATATTTTTTCAACCTTATGTAATATATTCTAATCACAGAAAATAATAACTATCAGCTCTAAGTTATGCCTTGTATAGTTCTCAAACAGTGAGTTATTTAATTACATAGCGCCTCATAGAGAAAAACAGCATGCCTGTTTGATGAACTGGTATCCACTCGTAGTGGTGTAGTCCCAAAATTCTCATTCTTATGTATATACACCTAATATTCATTTTAAGATGAAAGCAAGATTCTCAAAATTTGATCATAATGTTAAAATAAAAAATTATTTTAGGAATCATACTGTATTGACTTAACAGTGGAAGTTTGATACATGTAAGAAACATTAAAACTAATTTACATAGTATTCAACAGATGATCAAATGCTGGCACGCACCACACCATAAACATTCAATTTCCTTCATACAATGCCAGTACTATCGCGAAGTACTAACTCACCGGCAGGATATTCATATAAAAGGAGAAAAAGTGCACACGTAAAGACTTTTAAGAAGCTGAGGGTTTTATTTTAGCTTTGTATGAAGATAATCAATCGTTGTCTTTTTAACTTTTTCAAGGTTGTTTTCAAGCACGTGTGTTATTGCAAGATTGAATTCACAGCTTTAGCTGAAGTCTATATTTTTAACAATGTAGCTTAGAGAGCATCAAAGTGGTAACTAATGGTTTTCAAGGTGCAATAACTTGAGACATACGAGTGTTAATATGCAAACAGGATAACAGAGGATATTTGCATAAGATGGAACTACACATCCATTCCAACTGAAGGGGCCAGAAGTGGGACCATACAGCAGGTCATCTACTAATTGAGTACTTTTTACTTGCTAATCATAGAACGCTCTATTTTGAGAGAGAAATTCCAAAACTCAAAGAGTTGTCACTGATTCTGTCCATAGTTGAATTCAGTTAGTCGCGAACTTCATACTATGGAGTTGATCGAAAGCAGGCTGCGGCAGTGCAGTGCAAGATTTTAAATTTATCCCCACAATTAATTAATTACTTAATTAATTCAACCCAACTCAATACTTTTTTGCGTGTTCCATTTATACCCCATCTTTAACTGTAATAGTTATATTGGTGGCCTTTCAGCTTTGAAAAATATTACCCATAGGTCAAGTCGTATACAGTTGTCACTGGATTTATGGGTTTTCTTTGGGTTTTAAACATTAGATGCATTCACACTTCACGAGTCTGATGAAGAGAACCACTATCACCCCCCTTAGCACTGAAGCCACTAGTTATCTAAGTTTATAGAGTACTTCATGTCCCAATGTTGTTGCTCTGCTTCCGATATTGCGCGAAACATGCCGAACGAAGATTATGGAGCTGAGCGCTCAAGAAGGTATACCCGCATAGTAGCCCTGTTAAAGTTATGTCAATTATATCTGAGTGGTAATAAAATAGTAGTGGAAATTTAATAACTGATAAAAATGCAAATGACTGATGTTTCATTTAAATTAATGACTTACTGAAAGAAACAATATTATTTGCAGAATTCAATATATTTGGATGGATTCCAACAAAGTTAATAAGAACGAGTCTGTCAACCTTGCGGTGACAAATATATTCGCTACCAACGAGCCTCATTTTTCAAAAACGCAAGAGTACCAATCAACATATGAATAGCACGCAATAGCAGGCACGTACTGCTAATAAATAATAGTCGTACAGGTAATGAACAATTGCACATCTTCCTGTTGAAACCGCCAGTTAATTGATGAACTTCCGTTGCATAGTCTGTATAAATGAAAGATGTGAATCCGTGAAAACGGTACTGCATGGTCAGCCTTTAGTAAAAGGGGGAAGGTCGTCGCATTCGCAATGGCTCATAAAACTTTTAAAGTGAGCATGCTGTATTAATATTCACGCGGCATTTCTACGTGCTTAAAATGCAATCCATCTCTGAAAAGCTAAACGTGGGCTGGGCGAGAAAAATCGCACTAAAGCTCGATAAATTATTTCATTCTCCGTGCATGAATAACTATAGTCCTAAACAAAACTCACCGCGAACTGTTACTTAATTCATTAACATCTTCATTTACAGCAACTCTGTATCTTAATGTAAACTCAAAGTTATGTTTTAGTATCAAAAGGAGACCTTGGGAAACTGAACTCGCTGAACGAAAAAATATTTAAGTGCCAAGCTGCTGTCAAATTTCTTTAAGCTTCCATTTTTACTTTCTTTACACATACCATGTGTACATATATGTCGGTGTAGTGTATAGACGAATTATTGCATTGCATCCAAAATTTCAATACCGAGATTTCACCGGAAACATGTTTTAGGATCCTCTGAATTCAAAAAAAGAAAAAAGCATTTTCAGAAAAAAGGCCGTGTGTGTCTGTGGATAGCATAGCTCAAAAACGAAAAGACCGTTAAATACCAAACTTAGTATTTATGTTTGGTATCGTCCAAGGATGCGACATGAAGATTTTCAAGAAAATTCCCCACCCCAAAATACCCTTCACATGGAAAATTTTTCGAAAATTTTGTTTTTCTAAAAAATAACTTACGATTTTGATTAAAATACCACATATTTAAGTCATTTCCATTACAAATAGAATGTATATCTTGAACTTTCCGGGAAAACTTCTGAAGACCTGTTTATTCTGGATGAGTTTTGCTGAGCTTTGCATAACTAGTAAACCGTAAGAGATAGGCAAAAACTTACTTCAGCAAAACATGTAGACATCGTTAAAATACACAATTTATGTCATATAAATTTTTTTGTACAGCTCACCATTTTCAAGATATTCCTTGCTATTAGTTTCAGTTTTAAAAAACATAATTTCTTATGCGGGAGCTTCTCTACTTCTGTCCACACAAAGAAACGGATTTCAATCGCATAGCAACCACATTTTAAAACATTTGACAGTCGATTTAGCCTAGTGTATTCACTTATTCCCCTTCTATTTAAAGGTACTAAGCAATACGACCGTTCTCGATTAGCATGAAGTAGATAGAATAATAAGCTTATTAACAATAAGTTGTTAAAAATGTAGAGAAAGGCATGTGAATGGAACACATCATATTTTTTCCAAAGTATCTTTATGTAAACTAGAAATTCCAGCAGTTGTTGCCACATGACCAGATTTTAAGTTTTGCTCGGTTTCTGAGTTTACATGTTTCGCTGAATGGATAAGACAGATCGGTGCATAGCTGTTACAATTGTCAGCACCATTGTGTAAATCTCATCTGTTCAAAGTGGATACGGAATGCGCATTTAAAACCAGGTCATAGGAACGTTCATTCATATGATAGAAATAAATACTCCATTTTGAAATGTTCCCTTAAAATCAAACAGGCTTAGTATGTTTTCCGTTTGCACGGGTTTAAACCAAATTGATCTTTCGTCACTCATGGAACTTCGCAAAGGATCGTGCCACGCATTTTGAAAGCCTGTCTACTTGAATTGATCCATGAGAGAACCATATTTGTTTTACTTTACAGTTTCAAAGAGATCCGTGTATTAAACCAGTTCAAATGTAATCCTATTCAGAGAACTAAAGTATAATGCTTGAAGACATACTAGCAAGGGTTTACAGTAAAGTTGAATAAGTGGCCTGCACTTAGTTTATTATTGCCACCATTAGATTCTAAATGCATCGTTACCATAGTTTCTCCACTTTTATTTCTGAACTACTCAGATTGATACTTCACCCCCTATCTAATGAGTTAATTATACTAATTAAGAATTATATATTTATATAGTGATTTAAATAATTTAGTTTCTTCTTAGCTTATGCATACAATTTTATCAACTTTTATTTATATATTAGAATAATTTTAGTTTTTTAAACTTTAGAAAGAGTTTTACTTATCTTTAAATTACCTCAATTAAATAAAGTACACAATAATAAAAGGTTGCTTAACGAGGATGGATACAACGTAATTTTCGTTCCAATAAAGTAAAAAATCTGATGGTTTCCATTCACATGATTTTCTCTACTTCTCTCTGACAAATTATTGTTAAAATGCTTATTCTTCAAAATATACTTTGAGTGCAGCAAAATTTTTTGTAACCAAAATTATAAAAATCTTGATTTTTCAACTTTTCATTCCAGTTACTTATAACATGCAGCCTCTAGATGGCATACTTTCTTAAAGTTACAAATGTTGGATTTTCAGGAATATGTAAAGTAGGGTTCAGATAATGGTTTTTGGCCAAAGATTGAAAAGGTTAGTATTTTCACCAAACTTTTCATGATTTCACTCATAGGGTCACTTAAAAATTAAAAATTTATAAAATGTGCGACCGTATGATTATTTAAAAAGCACATGTACAGTTTTGATGTATAATAAAAGGTATACGGAAATTACAAGCTAATATGTTGTAGTTGCAGTGTAAAGATGGTCCTTGTTGTGCAGAAGCTAAGCCATTAATCGCCGCTTTAGGCTAAAAGTTACATATCATCACTGATTTCCGATCAACGGCATATCTTAGGCAGTGAATAGGGGTTGTAATACACATAAGCAACGCTTCCAGTATGATGGAGACATTTTGAATGTTTTTTTTTTTTTGTTTTTTTAACAAAGATGATGTCCTTCAATTATGCTAAAATACTTATCTCTATTTAAATTTTGAATCCATCAAAACGTTTATATTTTACGTGAAAAATTTCGTGTCGCTATAAATGTTATACTAAAAAGAATTTTCATCATTAATTTATTTCCCTTGTTTAAAATTAGCAGTGCATTTAATTTTTTTTTTCAACTATTTGTTTTATATTTTGTAAATTACTGAACATTGTTTCTGCAATTTTATAAATTGACATTCATTTAATTATTTAAGCCAATAATAAATTGAATTAAGATTTCATAAAATAATTCTGTAGCAGGTAGCCAGAAATTGAAAAGTGTATTTTTGCGATGTTTTGTATTTCATCGGTAAGAATTACTTTAATGCAACCAGAATGATATGTTCTATTCCTAATAAAATTCTTTTTTAAGGAAGAAAGGCCTTTTTTTATTTTACTCAATTTACTCCTAACCAACCAATTAATCTTGAACCTGTCACAAGTTGATAAGAATATGGTTTGAAACAGAATCTCAGAAGTTTCTGAAAATACCTTGACAACGAAGATATCTATTTGTATATGTGACATAGTAGTAACAGCCAATAGGTAATATCTAACAGTTATTTATATTTTCTCATATCAGCTTATGGTTCCGCACCACAGAAATATAAGAATGGAAATTATATTTTAAATAATTACTTCACATCAATAATTATATCAGTCTATTTGCCATATTACTTACTTAATAAAGAAATGAAACATTTTCCTGATTAAAATACTGGGAATAATTTGCTCAATTTCTTTTTGGTGGAATTTTTCCCTGACGGAATACAACCAAACCTTTCTAAAGCGCTTGTTTTCAGGAAATTGATGAAAAGAAAAGAGGCTTTCCTTGATTTTCACACAAAGAGAGAACAAGATTAGTCCGATTATAACTTATTCTTTACAAATTCACTGCTTACGTAAGTAGATTAACATACCTGCTAACCATATAAAGTTCTTAATCTCTAAGTTAATATATGAAACAGATCAACAGTGATATGTACTTACTGGCTAAGCATGGAAACGTATTTACAAACGTATTCTTTCATTTGAATTATTTAGTCACAGTGGATAAATATAAACAGCAATAAAATAAATTTCCTTGTCAGTTCACGATATATAAAGTTTGTATCCAAAAGGCAATGAAATTATTATGCTTAAATTCAGATGTAGCCAATCCGGATGTAATTCTTAAAGTCAATGATGCTGTTACTCTATGTATTACAATCAGAACGATAAAATGTTGTGGGTAGTTTAGGATACAAACAAATACGGTACAAAATAAATACACTATTGCAGAATATGAAAAGTCTTACTATAGATTGAAAAGCGGACCAAGGACGACAAATAAAAAAAAAAATACTTAGTCCGAAGAATAAGAAGAGGGACACAATAAGCTGAATTTACGAAAAAGCTATATAATTATTAGCCAAATTTAAAAGGACCACATACAAGATGAAGAGATCAATCATTTTTGAGAATGGAACAGGTGCAATATCTAACAATTCACGGTGATGGTGTTACTGATGGTAACGATGAGGATGATATTGATGACGACGACGGTCAGGATAATAATGCTTTTGTTTTCCTTCAATTAATCTGATGAATGAATTAAAGTTGACATCTCTATTATAGATAAGATATCCACTTTAGTTTTTTGGTAAGTTCTCGTATTTTCTATTTGTTAAAATCATTTGCATTTTTGGGCATTTGTTTTTACAGAGTAGGTGCCAGAGTGTTAACCCATATTCCCTGACATAAAACACATTTTAAAACACACGCAAACTTTCCCAGCTGTGTGGAGTTAAACTGATAAGATCCCGGACTATCAAACAAGTTACTTGAAGTCTAGCTCAAGCTATGTCACGATGTCTGAAAGTCAAATTAAGGTCACAATTCTCCGGCGTTCCTCCTTTCTCCGGCACAAAAAAATTGCAGGCACTTTGCATTTTATATTAGGCTGATTGTGCATTCATTTCTTTAAGTGAAAAGGACAGGATACCTTTAATTCCTGAGATGAACAGTGCTGCTGTAACAAACCGGTTACATCCTGCGTATGTACTCCGTACCCCATGCGGACATCTTCATGGGCTCGTTAATCTAGCAAAGATTTCGCATTCCGACATGCCAGAGCAGTGAGACAACGCCCTTGTTTGTTGTTCGTTCTTGCGCACCTCATCTCTGTGATGTGTGGCAGTCGATCGAAATTTGAATGTGGAGCAAGTCTGAGAAACAATACTTCATTTCGGTGAAATCGCCTCCGTACCAAATTCACTGGCTTCTTGCCATTTCACCTACCATCTATAGGGGATTCTACAGCCGTAGTCGCTTGCCATTTCATGGTTACCACTACCGCATGCCTTGCTTTAGACTTCAGATGTAAAACTTAAACGTTTCGTTAATATGTACGTTGTTACGTTCTCCTGCCTTGAGTTTTTTTTTTTTTTTTTTTTTTTTTTTTTTTTTTTTTTTTTTTTTTTTTTTTTTTGTGGGGTTATCGACTAACTTTTACCATTCGATCCTGCCATAAACTTCTTATCGGTTGTGGGAATGAAGCATAAAATTATACCACAGACGGTTCTAATTTTCAACGTGTCTTCTTTGACGTCATTGCACTAGCTCCAGCGATGATCCATAGCCTTTATCCCGTAACGGAAGTGAGATATCTAAACCTGCAAAATATGTCTCAACTAACGATTAAATTCTATATCAAACGAATGTACTTCAGCCGGTAAAAGTTATGCATGATGTTGGAGGGTAGGAAAGTTTTCTCTAAACAGGAAAGTATGCCCAGTGTGTGGTGTGTGAATGCACTATACGTGAGTGGGTTATCGGTTGTTTAATAACCAATTCACGCATAAAACCAGGTTTCAGTATTGTTGGTAGGCAAAAAGCTGAGCACACTTATCAAATCGTGTAATTAAGGTAAGTTAATCTATCAGAACATTATACGGTACAATTGTAAGTCATAAAGTTACAATTCATAGAATAATCTGATGTGTTAATTCGCATATTCTGTAACAAACTATTCTTAATAAATGGTACTTAATCGTTGTTTCCTCACACAGACCGTATGCAAGACAAGAGTTGAAAGGTTAACATTAAAAATCCAATGACTTAGTCGGAATTTGAACCACAGATTTCCTGGTCTCCTGATTATTCTTATCACTGATCTACCATGGCAACATACCGACATGAAATTAAAATCCCGGACTGACTCGCATGTTGCCCGGTAAACCACAAGGAGAACTCAAATTAAGTATAACGGTTAAAAATGTTACAGAATTTGGTCCAATACTTGTTACGCTGTTCCTTTCAGATTTAAATTGTCTTTCTACTAAACGTTCCCATATATTTGCCAAGCGATACATTTTGCCTAAGTATCACACCTTGATAAAGAATACAACCAGCGGAATGATGGTAATATTTGTGGCCTGCATTCATTACGTTTCAGATTCAAATTCTCGAACCAATTGACCGACCTGATCAAAGTGGTAGTCTTTTTCCACGGTGACTAGGTGAAGGCTGGGTTGAATAATTTGATATACGAAGTTTATCATCATCCCTCTCATTAATCCATTTCATTATCTTCTTCGCCCCAACCACCACGCATTGGGCTGATCACCCAATATACACTGTACAAAGAATGCATTCGTGAAAATAGAAAAACATCCATAGTTTTCTTCCGGTTGTTTTGATTGTTTTCAATAAACCATAAAGATAAAACATGTGTTTACCACACACAACATTTCAATGAGTTATATTAAACCGTTTTCATGATATACGTATTTATTCATTAATTAGTCACTTACATATAACATGAAATGCTCCTTGAACCTCGCGGCTTATCGTATCGCTCCCAGAGGTTAGTATAGAAACATAAATAAATTTCTATGTAGTATTTTCTAATTTTCAACACTTTTAGAGAAACAATTAGTACACATATAGTTGAATTTTTTACCTTTAAAATGTGAGTTATGAAACAAATAACTAATTTTCAATTAACCATTTAATATTTTAACCAGTAAACAACAATAAACAACATTGCTGAAGCTCTTCTGAAAATGTCAAACTAATAAGTGCACCAAGGTGTATTTTGAATCGTGAAAAATACGAAAAAAACTAAGTGGAATTTAAAGTTTAATTACCTGTTTTACCTTAATGGAAAAGGGCACTCTATTAAAGAGCCATTCCTGGTTTTAGAATTGTTGATATTAAAACATCTGGTGTGTTCCATTCACATGACTTTCTCTACCTATTATGTAACAAACTATTCTCACAAACGCACATTCTTCAATCTACTTCATGCTAATCAAGATCAACATTAGCAAAACTGGTATTAGTACTTGGTTTCTTATAAGAGGAAGGGAAATAAGGGAATACACTAGGGTAAACCTTTTAAAACATTGTGGCTATGAGATTAAAATTCAGTTCTC
The DNA here is from genome assembly GCA_030762935.1 of Hymenopus coronatus. Taxonomy (NCBI): domain Eukaryota; kingdom Metazoa; phylum Arthropoda; class Insecta; order Mantodea; family Hymenopodidae; genus Hymenopus; species Hymenopus coronatus. Next base: position 115,161,673 of record CM060888.1, on the reverse strand, counting down.
TTTGCGACGTCAAGAGTGAAACAAAAGAACAGGAATGACAAATTCCCGTTGAGAAAGGTTTAAGTATTTTAAAATTGAACCTACAACAATCAAGACCTCGGGCACAGCTACCTCCAGAAAAATGAATATGACATGAATTGTTTATTTTAACGAGATCTACATTTTTTGAGTAGCAAGTTTTGTCTCGGTCTTACGGTTTACTAGTTATTCCAAACTCGTCCAGAATGAAAAAAGAGTTTCGAGACTCTTCCCAGAAAACTCAAGGTATACGTTTCATTTTTCCTGTATATATACATAATATACGCTATTTGGATCAAAATCCAAAGAGCCACTTTTGAGGATATCAAAATTCGTAAAGAGTAGTTTGGGATGGGGATTCTTCTGAAAACCTGTGTCACATCCTTGGGAGAAGCTACATTTAAATACCAAATTTAGGATTCAACCTACTTTTTGTTTTTGAGTTATTCTATCTACATTCACACATACACACACGCGCGGGGACATTTTTCTAATTCTGACATTCTGTTCATAAGACTTTCTCTATCCGTTCTCCAAGTAAGCTATTATTACAAAAGATTATTCTATTATTTATATCATGCTAATCGAGCTAAAATGTTTCTGAAATGCCCTTAATACTTAGTTTTTGATAAATAAAAGGGAAAAAAAAGAATACATTAGGCTAAAAGAACTTAATTTTTTTAAACGCTGTCGTTATGCGATGGTCATTAAATTCTGTTCTCTTTTATGGCCAGCAGTAAAACAAAGAAGAGATGAAACGGCGAGTTCTTCCCAAGTTAAGTAAAGTTTGAGTGTTTTAAAATTGAAACACTAAGAGGGAACATTTCGGAAATATTCTCTACAAAAAAATAAAAACAAAAATAAACAAACAAATTGTATATGAAATAAACTCTATATTTTAATTAGAACTACATATTTATGTAGCAAATGTTGTATATCTCTTACGGTTTACTAGTAGTGCAAAAGTAATTTAGATTGAAGAGGGCTTAATGGGATATTCCCAAGAAATTCAGGATATACATTTTATTTGCCATACTGTAATATACTACGGCATTTAAATAAAACTCGTTAGAACCATTTTTAGCAAACCGAAAATTACGGAAAAGTTTTCCATGTAAAGAATAATTTGGGGCTGGGAATTTACCTGAAAATCTTCTTGTCGCATCCTTGAAGATATTTAACTTAAATACCAAGTTTCGTACTTAAGTCACTTTTTACTTTCCCTGTATCCAAAAAAGCATTTTCAGGAAAAGGTCCGTGTGTGTGTCCGTGTGTCAGTGTGTCCGTGTGCCTGTGAACACGATAACTCAAAAACGAAAAGTCGGTAAAATACTAAACTTGGTATTTAAGTTTAGTATCTTCCAGGGATGCGACACGAAGATTTTGAGAAAAATACCCCACCCCCAACTACCCTTTATATGGATTTTTTTCGAAAATTTTGATTTTCTCAAAAATAACTCTAAAGATTTTGATTAAAATTTTGAATATTAAAGATATTTACCTGACAAAAAAAATGTATATCTTGAATTTTCTGGGAATAGTCTCTGAAGACTGCTTTATTCTGGATGAATTTTACGGAGTTTTTCATAACTGCTAAACCGTAAGAGATGGACAAAAACTTACCACACAACAAATGTAGAGCACTTTAAACCACACAATTTATGTTATATACATTTTTTTCCTGGAGTTGATTGAGTTTGATATATTCCTTGTTTTGATTTCACCTATGAAAAACTTAACTTTTCTCATACAGGAATCTATCAACTCCTGTCCATACAAACAAAGGAACTTCAGTCACATAGCAACTACTTTTGACTATCACTTTAACCTATGATAATTCCACATTTCACTTTTACTTTCAAGGAAGCAAGTAGTAAAACTATATCCGCTATTTTTTTTTTTTTTCGATCAGAAAGAAGGAAATGGAAGCAATGGCTTTTTAATAATACTTTTCTTTGCAGAGATGTAGAGAAGGTCATGTGAATGGAACACATCAGATTTTTGTGTTTGAGTTATGCTGTTCGCAGGTATGCACACACACATACACGCACACGGACGCACAGACACACTCACACTTGGTATTATGATACGACACGAAGTTTTTCAAGAAAATCCCCTGCACCAGACTACCCTTTACATGGAAAAAAACTTCGACAATGTTGATTTTCTCAAAAATGGCTCTAACGATTTTATTTAAAATCTCTTATATTTAAGATATTTACATGCCAAATAAAATCTATATCTCGAATTTTCTGGGAATAGCCTCTAAAGACCTCTTTATTCTGGATTTTTTATTGAAGTTTACGTAACTGATAGACTGTAAGAACTAGACAAAAACTTACAGCACAAAAAATGTAGATCACGATAAAACACAATTTGTTCTTATACATTTTTTTCGTGAAATAGGCTGTTTTCGAGATATTCCTTGTTATTGATTTCAGTTTTAAAATACAACTTGTCAACACTTGGCCACGCAAAGAAACGGATTTCATTCCCGTAGCAACCACTTTTTAAAATATCTGACTGTCGGTTTAACTTAGTGTATTCCCATATTGCCCTTCAGCTTATAAAGGAACTAAATAATAAGACCGTTTCCGCTAATGTTTTAGCATTAAATAGATATGAAATGTAATGTAGTTTTATTTATGGACGCTCTTTACTGCTGTGGCCTCAGCATTCTATTCTGGGCGTGAAAGACCGCTTAATTTTGCTCAGAGGCCTCTCTATCAGGCTTGAGGTTCTTTTACGTGCCGTGAATCTACGACACGGGACCAACGGCTTTATTTCCCTTCCGAAGGAAGCCATGCTACGTATTTTCACGCTCGAAAAACCTATCGTTCTCCGCCGGGTTTAAACCCGCGACCTTGGGTGTATGAAATTAAATAGGCAGTAGAATAAGCTTAAAAACAATAATTTGTTACAGAGATGTAGAGAAAGTCATGTGAATGAAACACATAAGATTTTTTGGATTCAGGGGGTATTCAACATGTGTTTCAGGTGAAATCTCGGTATGGAATTTTTGGGTGCATTACAGTACCTTCTCTATACACTATGTACATAGTGCGTGTAGAGAAAGTAATTATGTATTAGAAAATGCCAGTAATTTAGCGACAGTCGCATACCCTGAACACCAAGCCACGAGGCAACTACTGTGATATATTCATTAAACCCATCCTCTGCGGCTCATTGGGGTACAAGAGACAAAAAACACTTTCCCATGCTGCCCTCGACCTCCGCCAGACTGCAATGTGGGCGACAACCGCTCTTACTCCACTACTTCGTGACCCAATAATTATCCATTGGTGATTATACGCTCGCACACCATAAATTTTCCTTCTAGTCACCATTAGGCAGTGTTTTGTCACTGGAAATCAGGAGCTAATTACATCTCTGTGCATCTATAAATTAATTTTAAAATTGATTAAGCGCGACGGTTACGGAACTCGATTGGACATAATTGCTTTCGTTACGCTATACTTCCGAAAAGTATGCGTTCCAAACTCTATGATTTACATTATACGGCCAAATGAATGGTTATGCTACCGAATCTTGTATAACGTCTTTACGCTTTCCTATTTTGGTTATGCTGCCATCGCGAGTTACTCAATTTCACTATTTTCTGAATATAACGTATTTTTTTTTCCTTTTACCTTCTCTACTATACACTTACAATAGAGAAAACATAGAATTCCATCCAAAAATTATACCTTCACTGAAAATGCATGTTTTGATGCCACGAAAGCCAATTTTTAAAAAAGGTCCGTATATGTACGTAACAAATCAGTCCAAAAATAGGATTGTCCGATAAAGTCCAATATGATATTTAACGTCAGTGACTTCCAAAGAAAATTCACCCATTCCAAATTATTCTTTACTTGGAATATTTTTTCGAAAAATTTTATTCGCTTAAATATAACTAATGATTTTGATTAAATTATAATTTCATTAAGACATTCGTGGTAAATAGATGTATAACTTGAATTTTCTGGGAATACCTAATAAAGTCCTCTTTATCGGGAAAGAATTTTGTATAATTTATAAACCATAAAAAATTGACTAAAAGTGCAACACAATTTATGTACAAATTTTTATGTTCTATATCTGCGATATATTTTTACTTTCCCTACGCGTACTATATACATAGTGTATAGAGAAGGTATCGTATTCCACCCAAAATTTTGATATCGACATTTCACCGGAAATACATTTTTGGGTCCCCCTGACCCCAAAAAAGCATTTTTGGGAAAAGGTCCGCGTGTGTGTGTCTGTAGACAGCATAGCTCAAAAACGAAAAGAACATTAAATACCAAACTTGGTATTTAACTTTAGTATCTTCCAAGGATGCGATACGAAGATTTTCAAGAATATCCCCCCACCCCAAACTAACCGTTTAATGGAACAAAATTTCGAAAATTTTGATATTCTTAAAAATTGCTTTAGCGGTTTTGATTAAAATCTCTTATATTTAATATATTTACATACCAAATAAAAATGTATATCTTGAGTTTTCTGGGAATAGCCTCTAAAGACCTCTTTATTCTAGATTATTTTTATTGAATTTTGTATAACTGGTAAACCGTAAGGGATAGATAAAAATTTATCACACAAAATGTAGATCACGATAAAATACACAATTTATGTCAAATACATTTTTTACGTGAAGTTGATCGTTGATTAGACAATTCTTGTTATTGGTTTCAGCTTTAAAAAACTTACACTTTTCACATACAGGAATTTGTCAACTTCTGCCCATAGAAACAAAGGAACTTCAGTCACATAGCAACCAGCTTTTGACTATCAGTTTAACCTATGGTACTCCCTTATTTCGCCTCTACTTACAAGGAAACACATAACAAGACTATTTCTACTGATTTTTTCTCGATTAGCATGAAGTAAATAGAAGCATAAGCTTTTTAACAATAATTTGTTACAGAGACGTAGAGAAAGTCATGTGAGTGGAACACATCAGATTTTTTTTTCCTTTTCTGTTTACTTTCTTTACTATACACTTACAATAGGCAGAGAAAACATAGAACTCCACCCAAAAATTACATCTTCACCGAAAATGCATGTTTTGAAGCCACATAAACCCAAGAAAGCCCATTTTTGAAAAAGATATGTATATGAGTAGGTGTGTGCGTGCGCGCGCGCTCGCTTTATATACAGCCTGAAAATAGAATTCTCCCATAAAGCCCAAACATGCTATTTAGCTTCAGTATCTTCCAACTTATTCTTTACTTGGAATATTTTTTCGTAAAAATTGTATTCACTCAAATATAGCTGTAATGGTTTTGATTAAAATATAATTTGATTAAGACATTCGTGGCAAATAAATGTACAACTTGAATTTACTGGGAATTCCTTGTGAAATCCTCTTTATTCGAAAAGATATTTGATAAATTATAAACCATAACAGATAGACTAAAAGTGCAATAAAATTTATGTTAAATATTTTGCGTTGTATATCTTTGATATATTTTTGTTACTGTTTTCAATTTTCAAATACTTATACTTTTCCAGATGTCAAGTCACTCTTTTTCTCGAGGTCAAACAAAGAGCAGATATAGTATTTTAAAGTCATTACTAGCGATCCGTTTTCGTAAAAAACACTATCACTTCAGCCTATTATATTCTTTTTATACCTATAATGAAAAGAAAGTTTGCGTAAGAAAGTTTACCTCGATTAACAACTAAATAGAAGAATAAACTATTGTTGGAAGATAAGATGATCCAAAAGAGTGTGTAGAGATCGTTATAACCGTGCGCGATTACAATAAGCGCAGGATTGATATATAAATGGCGTTCCTAGCACATCTTTAGTTGCGCAGAATATGCTTCTGCCGTGAGACATAAGCAAGATGGTAGTGTAGGCATAGTGTCGTGTAATGTACGAACCTGAGTCGGAAACCGAGACGGACAACGTGAACCTTGCTACATATGCAACCATCAGAACATATGAGTGGAGCGAGTAATATAAAATGCCCAAACGCAGACCAATTAGTTTGAAGGCTTTATTCGAGGCGATATTTGCTGACCAGAATGGATGGCCTTGCTTGATTTATTGGCGTTCCAAGCGATGTTGTTTATTCAAATCTGAGTAAACTCAGTTCACAAAATATAGTAAAGGTCGGGAATTTGTTGGTATAAGTATATGGATAATGAATTGGTTTAACCCAGATCAAGTCAACGACTTTTGTATTAATTCATAACATTATAATCTTTAATTCGTTTCCATTTTGAAATAGTATCTCTACTCTAGTTGTTTCCCTTTGGATATGATGCTGAACATGGAGAATCTTCGTTTGTTAATTTTGAGATGTGTATATATGTTTATGGTCCACTTGATAATTTACACCATAGTGATTATTTTTCATAAATATAGTTTCCTTAATTTAAGGACGTGTTTAATAAAATACATCAATGACCAGTGATGAAATTATAGCTTATACATATATGAAGGCGACTTAATAATTTATATTTATTTCCCGTACATAGAAATAATTAAGTCCGTTGGACATCAAAAATGTGCGTGAGAGCACGTGATATTAATTATCCTTTTCTTTAAAAGTCGTACAAATCCTCTTTCATGACCGAGTTATCGTGTAAACGAGAGAGCCCACCTAGTAAACAGGGGAAAAAATCGCTCTAAAAATCAAACTTCGGTAGCAGCGACATTTGATATACATGAACCGAACGCAGAGCGCGTTTTGCATGACACTAGTATCAAAGGCATAGTATAGCGATGTGTTCGTGTGTATTAGTATAGCGAAGAGCTGTTCAATAATCTCTGAGCAATGATGCATCTCTGAATATAGCTTAAAAAACCGTAAATATATTTCAAGAGAAACGCTGTGAAGACTCTTCATTTAGAGAAAAAGAAAATTAATTAACTGAAGAAATGCACTTACGGATGAATATGTTTAAATAAATGTCCCACTGGACCACACACTTGAAATGAAGTTATAATACCTGAAGATTGGTGGTGGTGGTATCATTGTTTAATGAATTGCTCCAAGTAGTCATTACTGAAGCTCATCACGTCTAAACATATTGTATAATTATGATCGGCTGGCCCTATAGATCAGACGGTGGAGCTCCTGCCTGCTGTGCGAGGGATCCCGGGCTTGATTCCTGGCTGGGGATTCGGAATTTTTCTTTAACCAAAAATGATTCCCTATTCTCTCCAAAGTCTGGAAGAATGAATGAGGGTTATTGTGTGTGTGTGTGTGATCTACTAAATCAAATTTAAGAAAATGCAAACCTAACGACAACACGTATTAACAACATTGTCGACAGACAGTATGTTCCAATTGAAAATTCCGTCAATATGACTGTGCGTTAAAGGCGAGATATAATTGGTAAAAAAAAAAAAAAGCCAAAGAAAAAAAAAGGGTTAATTCTAAGTTCCTTCAAATATTTTGATTCAAATATAGATGTTCTGCAATTTGTATTCTCTGCCTATTTCCTTCTGTTTGTATATATGTTATTGTCATGAAGTTTTGTTCAATAACGATTGAGTGATTGAATTTGCCTTGCTCTTGGACGCAATCACCACTTCCGAGAGCCATTTAGTAGGCTTTATACAGCTTCCAAACCATCTGAGTTTACACCAGTAGCCAAGGCTAACCTCCTATAGAATCCATCCAAGAGACGCTTGAATTTAACCCCAATAAAAAATACATTTGTTTGATACTCCATAACAACAACGATGCTTAGGGACCGTTGGTAGCCGTCGAGGAGCAAATCTTCCTACTTCCTTTCACCCCCTCCCCCTCAGTCACATTCGCTGTCTTATAAGCCGCCTCTCACTCCCTCAGAAATACCTTGTCTATAAAGAGGTTAAAACCTGTAAAGGACAAGTACACATTTAACGCACTCCAGCCCCCAAACTGTCAACATGTCGTCTCTCGATGTTTCGATGGGCAGCGGACATAAGCACCTCTCAAGCACTCGAAGGCAAGAAAGAATAGCGCACTTGTCCCGACTGTTCAAACTCCGGAGAGCGAAAAGCGATAATAATGAGCACTTAGTAGGAGACAATTCGAGGGTTTGCGTTTGAAATGATTTGTGGCAAATCCTTACAGGAGGTACAAGGGGAGGAATTGACAAGAATGACTTCATACCAAATTGCTGCGATAGTTACAATTAGCGAATAGTGGACTGGTTCGAAATACCAAAATATCTCTATGTAAGTTAATTTAATAGTTTTATAATTATTCATCTTCACATCTCATATAAAGCTTCGCAGTCCCTGTATTTCTCATTTCAAGTTGTTCCAGCCGCAAGACAAAACATATTCTGGCATCATCCGAACATCCCTATCCTGAGATGAGAATCCTGGAGGTTCTCATAAAAGCCTTAGATTTTCAAAGTACAAAACTCCAACATCACACCGCAAAAAGTAGTCCTGCACGAAAACCTACAACTACAGGTAGCTATAGGTCCGCTATTAAAAGTGCCCTGATTACTTTGCGGTAGTTACCTCCAACTTCTTCTTTTGGGAGTCATTCGATTAACGGAAATTACAAACAATTAAATTAATAAGCTTTTTCATCTTCCTGATCATTTTGTTGGATCCCATTATGTTTCTGATACTAGAAATAACTTCGCTTAACCTAGGATCATGAAACCAAGACCTTAATTTTATATATAGGTAGATGATATCGTGAGGCATGACGATTACCAAGATTTAGACAAGTAGCATCCCTCAATTAAGCCAGAGTGAAGCATAAATCTCTCAGGTGATGATTCTGCCCTTATGGAGGTAGTTTATGAAAAGCCTAGTTTTGTCTTATTTCTAAAAATGATATTATTTTTGCTCTCCTTGGTGCACTTTCACATATTGCCACTTACTGTTTGAACCATTCCTTCGTTTTTAGAGTGTGGTATTTTTCTCTATACGCACTATGTACATAGTGTATAGAGAATGTATTGCACTCCACCCAAAAATTCGATACCGAGATTTCACCGGAAATATATGTTTTAGGGTCCCCAATATCCAAAAAAAGCATTTTCACAAAAAGGTCCGTGTTTGTGTGTGTGTGTGTGTGTGTGTGTGTGTGTCCGTGTGTCTGTGAACACGATAACTCAAAAACTAAAAGTTGGTAAAATGCCAAACTTGGTATTTAAGTTTAGTATCTTCCAGCGATGCGACACGAAGATTTTGAGAAAAATCCCCCCACCCCAAACTGCCCTTTACATAGAACTTTTTTTTAAATTTTTGATTTTCGTAAAAATAGATCTAACGATTTTGATTAAAATGTCATATATAAAAGATATTTGCCTGACAAATAAAATGTATATCTTGAATTTTCTGGGAATAGCTTCTGGAGACTACTTTATTCTGGACGAATTTTACGGAATTTTGCATAACTGCTAAACCATAAGACTTAGATAAAACCTTGCAAAACAAGAAATGTAGAGCACGTTAAAACACACAATTTATGCTATATACATTTTTTTCGTGGAGTCGGCCGTTTTTGAGATATTCATTGTTTTTGGTTTCAGCTATGAAAAACTTACTTTTCTCATACAGGAATTTGTCAACTCCTGTCCATAAAATAAAGGAACTTCAGTCACATAGCAACCAGCTTTAGACTATCACTTTAACCTACGGTACTTCCTTATTTCGCTTCTACTTACAAGTAATAAGACTATTTCTGCTAATTTGTTCTCGAGTAGCAGGAGGTAAATAGAGATAAGCTTTTTACATTCTCCATATGTACATAGTGTATAGAGAAAGTATTACACTCCACCAAAAATTCGATACCAAGATTTCACCGGAAATATATGTTTTAGGGTCCCCAATATCCAAAAAAAAGCATTTTCACAAAAAGGTCCGTGTGTGTGTGTGTGTGTGTGTGTGTGTGTGTGTGTGTGTGTGTGTGTGTGTGTCCGTGAACACGATAACTCAAAAACGAAAAGTCGGTAAAATACCAAACTTGGTATTTAAGTTTAGTATCTTCCAGGGATGCGACACGAAGATTTTGAGAAAAATACCCCACCCCCAACTACCCTTTATATGGAATTTTTTTCGAAAATTTTGATTTTCTCAAAAATGACTAAAGTTTTTGATTAAAATTTCGAATATTAAAGATATTTACCTGACAAATAAAATGTATATCTTGAATTTTCTGGGAATAGTCTCTGAAGACTGCTTTATTCTGGATGAATTTTACGGAATTTTTCATAACTGCTAAACCGTAAGAGATGGACAAAAACTTACTACACAAAAAATGTAGAGCACTTTAAAACACACAATTTATGTTATATACATTTTTTTCGTGAAGTTCGTCGTTTTTGTGACATTCCTTATTTTGGGTTTCTGCTATGAAAAACGTATACTTTTCTCATACAGGAACTTGTCAACTCCTATCCATATAAACAAAGGAACTTCATTGACATAGCAACCAGCTATTGACTATCACTTTAACCTACGGTTGTTCCTTATTTCGCTTCTACTTACAAGGAATCGAGTAATAAGACTATTTCTGCTAATTTTTTCTGATTAGCATAAAGTAAATAGAAGTATAAGCTTTTTAAGAATTATTTGTTGCAGGGATATGGAGAAAGTCATGTGAATGGTACACATCAGATTTTTAACAATAATTTGTTGCAGAGATGTACAGAAAGTCATGTGAATGGTACACATCAGATTTTTACTTTCTCTATGCGCACTATGTTCATAGTGTATAGAGAAGGTATTGCACTCCACCCAAAAATTCGATACCGAGATTTCACCGGAAATATATGTTTTAGGATCCTGAATATCCAAAAAAAAGCATTTTCGGAAAAAGGTCCGTGTGTAGGTGTGTGTGTGTGTGTGTGTCCGTGTGTCTGTGAACACGATAACTCAAAAGCGAAAAGTCGGTAAAATACCAAACTTGGTATTTAAGTTTAGTACCTTCCAGGGATGCGACACGAAGATTTTGAGAAAAATCCACCCACCCCCAACTGCCCTTTTCATGGAATTTTTTTTCGAAAATTTTGACTTTCTCAAAAATGGCTCTAACAATTTTGATTAAAATTTCGCATATTAAAGATAGTTACCTGACAAATAAAATGTATATCTTGAATTTTCTGGGAATAGCCTCTGAAGAGTACTTTATTCTGGATGAATTTTACGGAATTTTGAATAATTGCTAAACCGTAAGAGATGGACAAACACTTACCACAAGAAAAATGTAGAGAACGTTAAAACACACAATTTATGTTATATACATTTTTTGTGGATTTCATCGTTTTTTAGACATTCCTTATTTTTGGTTTCTGCTATGAAAAACGTATACTTTTCTCATACAGGAACTTGTCAACTCCTATCCATATAAACAAAGGAACTTCATTGACATAGCAACCAGCTTTTGACTATCACTTTAACCTATGGTAGTCCTTTATTTTGCTTTTACTTACAAGGAAGCGAGTAATAAGACTATTTCTGCTAATTTTTTTCTGGTTAACATAAAGTAAATAGAAGTATAAGCTTTTTAAGAATAATACTATTCCCAGAAAATTCAAGATATACATTTTGTTTGTCAGGTAAATATTTTTATATATGATATTTTAATCAAAATCGTTAGATCTATTTTTACGAAATTTTTTATTTTTGAATAATTTGTTGAAGGGATATAGAGAAAACCTATGGTACACATCATATATTTTTCATACAGGAATTTGTTAACTTCTGTCCATGCAAACAAAGGAACCTCAGTTACATAGCATTTCGCTTCTGAATGAATGAATGAATGAATAAGTGTATTTATTAACATAGCAATATCATACATAGAATGTCAACAGTCGCACGGGTCCACAGACCGTACGTGCTTTTGTAATACACATTACAAGCAATATTAAAACAACAACCACAACAAAAAATTAAAAGAGTAAACACGAAAATAAAAAGACAAAGGAAATACACAGTCAAAAGCAATATTAAACAACAATAAAATTAAGAGTGAATCCGAAAATAAAGTTACAAAGATATTAAAATATAGCAATTTAAATTTACAGCACAGAGTACACCTTCATAAATGCACCCTCTTATAATAGATAATTACACTTAAAAGACATATATACACATAATATATACAACCCTAGCACAACAGTGACCTAAGTATGACATAATATATATGTATGTAGAACATTGTAGTCACTTTTGTTTAGTTGATCTTATTCCCCCTCCTTCCCTATTGGCAGCCTCCTCAGATCTCAGCTGTCTTGCCTTAAGTATAAATTTACCTAGCCCGTCCATGTTTTCCGTGCCTGCCAGTAGCGTCCAACATGCTTCTATCCCTACATTCGCAGTGGTAAAAAATCGCGGCAAATATTTTTCCCGCCATTCCTCCGTACCCCTACATCTTGCCAAGATGTGAGTCCACGACTCTTCCTCCTCGCAAATGGGACAGATTCTCGTACCATTCTCGTCAGAAATTTTCGTGCTCCTTCATTTCGCTTCTACTTACAAGGAAGCAAATAATAAGACTATTTCTGCTAATGTTTCTAGAAGTAAATAGAAGCATAAGCTTTTTAACAAAAATGGGTTGCAGAGATATACAGAAAGTCATGTGAATGGAACACATCAGATTTTTGATAGTGTTTAACGCCCGCTTTTACTAGTTGTGGCACCGCAGGCGAGGAGTGTGGTATGAATCAACGTATCATTTTATGATAGAAAACAACGAGAAAGTCACGGCAATCATGCAGATTCGATAATTAGGTTCTCGATTTCGTATTTGATCCATTATTAACAAATGTAGCTCTTATTGAACGGAAAGCTCAAATCATGCCCACAACTGGTAACTGTTAAATGTAATGGACACATCCAACTAAAGTCTTTACAATGTCAATAAATTCCTTTGGTGAAGATTGAGTATGGCTATGTGAAATCGAATCTCGTTGATCGTAGCAGGCTTGGGCACTGAGCTCTCATTATCTTAAATGGTCGTATGACCAAGGTTAATTTCATCATCGCAGTCATTAACTGGCGAAAACGTAAGAGAAAATGCTTTAATGTGGAATCTGTTTTTTTTTTTTTTTTCATTTCTCTTGGGTTAAGCTCTTCAAAATGAAGTATTTTATCACAGCTAACATCCGATTTTTGTAATATTTTTTTTGGTTGTTTTAATTGCTTGGTCTTATTACGATCTTACATAATTTTATAACTAGTGCATTATTTCCAATATAATACAACGATTATTTCAACATTAGTATAGAAGTTAACATTGTTACCTTTATCAAACAAATGAGATTCTAAAGAAATTACTGTAGAGCTTTTCATCCTGTCTGCTTATTTCGTGGCTGGATAAATCCGAGATGTTGGCTTGTTATCTACCCTTGGAGAACAGTAAATAGTCTACAATGATGTCCAGGATGTTTAATGTTGTGTTGTAGTTGGTACAGACGGAAACTGGTCTTTGTTTAGAAGAAAAGAGTGTCAGTTTGCAATGGTCATTTCTTAGATAAGAGATGATAAATTGATTTCGTCGTATGGGTGAAGAGATCGGAAAAAGTTGGTACGAGTTGGTACGAGCTTCATGAAGTTTGCTATCAAGTGATAGTCACTCTCTTCAATTTCTACATGAACGCTCGTTTAATGAAGGTGAAGACGTCTTGATGTGAAGCTATAAATGCATCACTTACTGTATGTCTGGATGCTTCTTTCGCATTTTGATCGGCTATTTCATTGCCATCTATACTTATATGGGAGGGAATCCATTGCTGCGTCTCCAGGGCACTTTGCAATAGAACTCGTCGGCGTTGACGATTTGAGTGATAAAAAAAAATTGTCTGCCACTTTTCCTGGTGTTAATGCGAAGAACTCGTGATCGACCACCTCAAATTAAACGTGGCAGTCGAAACTAAAAGCTGGAATGCTGAAAATAAATTGTGGGTTGTTTTCGGTTTGCTCAGGGTTCTGTAAAATATGAGCTCAGGGCTGTGGTGTGCTTAAAAATACTTTATACAAGATCTGTTCAGAGTTATTTGTTGACTTTACTTGAATTCTGTTACAAATCACTCAGAAACACTTATTTGATAAACATGATCTGCACTTGTACTTACTAGTTACACTGTTTCTAAACTAAACACCAAATCACGTCGCAGTAACGAGGTCAGAAACTTCTACATGCCGAGTGTAAGTATGGACTCCAACCTCATCTTATATACTGATTGACTTACGCACTTGAAACTTATTCTGAATTTTTCTACGGGTTCTGCACAACCGGATATTTTGAACTTTTAATTTTCCCTTAGTCACGCCCTAATATTTGGCTCAGTTCTTGGTCATTAACCTATTTTCTAAACATTTAGGGGTTTACTGCATATGTGGCTCTCTTGAACCAATCTTTAACAACTGACCTTGTTTCTCAACACACACATAGGCTTTCACATTTTCTTCAAAGAACTGTAAATCCCAAACTGGTGAATTGTCACGTACACACCTTTTTGTTGATACAATTTTACCTATACCACAGAATAATTTTAGTAGCTTGAACTACGAAATATCAATGATTATACATAATCTCATAATTATAGATTATAATAAACATTTATTACTTGACACGTAGGAAATGTCGGTGCCCAGATTACCTTTATTGGAAGTAAAACTCTTTCGTAAAAGCTTGGACAAGGGAACAAAGGCTTATGCTAACCGCTAAACTCGCGTTACAAATTGACTTTAGAAATAGGTTATCTCGTTTGAAGGTATTATATAAAAAGTCTATTGAATGTCTAAAGTAATTTAAGTCCTGAAACACTTAAGTGAGAGCAATAAAATTAGTGGCCCTCGGGTAATTAATTATGTATTCATTAGTATCCCTCAAACATTTTTGAACGATCCAATAAGTTCATTACAACTAAACCGGTATAGGTGCGTGATTTATAGCTGCAAAAGGAATCCTTAATAGAGCATAAATTCCAATTTCAAGCAAATCATGAAAAATTAGATATGTTTTGTTAACACATTTTAAAACTGGAGAAATGAATACACTCGGGTTGCATCAGACACAAATAAACAAATGGAAATTTGACATTATGGTAATGGAAATTGAATATACATTTTAAATATTGTGGGGGAGTTTAAAAAAGTAATCTGCTTTGTTTTTAATCTTTCTTGTGATGTAATTCATTTATAGAGTTATACGAATCCATAGTTTTAACACATAACTTATTATTCTACTAGCATTAACATAAAGCTCGATAAATCTTGATAAGTATCTATATATGCCTGCAATTCGCTCGGGCTTAAATATTAGTCTTTTGGCTGGCATATAGTACAATGTCGTACATAAAATGTATTGTAAAGTAGTTTTTAAAATTTGTATATTTAATAAAAAAATTGGAAAATATCCGTATAAATATGAGAAAAAGAATTTGGTTAGATATTCGATTACAACGGTCCTTTTTTATTTCATTTTGTTGTAGAGAAATCTACCACAGAGTACGCGACAGCATGAAACATAGGCTTAGGCGATGTATTCAAGCAGGAGGAAGCCACTTTGAGCAATTTATACCCTTCAATGTTGTCTTGTAATTCAGCAATAGATGATCTTCAGACCCATGATATTTCAGGCTTTTAATAGTTTGATGTAAAGAGGGGTCCCCGAATTATTTCACACCAATAAAGATAGTATATATCCCTACACGGACGCTCATATACACCCAAGGTGACCAACTGAAATACGAATCTGCGACCTCTGCCAGACCAAATAAACAATGAAACTCGCGGTGACTACATCCATACGCGTATTTTTTGTTTTGCAAGCGTATCCGTTCCTATGATGGTTTTTGGCTTCGCTGTGCGTTGTAATATTTATAAATATATGAGATTTCACAGTATTTTATTTACCTGTAGCGATAGCACTGTTTTAATTCCAGAAGATATTTTAAGTAGTATTCAGGCACCCTGACATACTTGAGCGCATGTGATGGCAATGCATGTAAAGTTGAAAATATATTAATGATTATGGTCTTCGATAAAATTAAAAATAAATATGAATATGATTAATCACCAAATGATTTTTCAGGAAGAAAAAAGTCACTATCTCTGCTGCGGTGGCAAATCCTGGCCATGCATGTGAAAGATGCCAAGTATAATCAGATAATTGTGCTATAAAAGCATACAAAAGCAGAATAATACAGATGAATGTTTGGTATTTTTTAAAATTCGGTTTAATTACTACATGGAGTGATAAAATGTTGAGTTGATGAGTATGTCACATGTATGTATCCTAGCGCTACTATGTATATTTATGCCATTCCGTTGTACTATCCAAAGTATTTATTCCAAACAAACTGCAGTCCTTAGTGAAATAATATACAGATTTTTATACATGCTGTTGATTCCATTCTATATCAGTTTCTATATGAAATTGTATATATTGTGCATTCTTTCCAAATAAAAACAGTATAAAATTCAATGTATTACCGTACCTAAAACATAATAAAGTTCTTTTACAGACACAGTTTGTTTCTGATATGCGCGATAACTCTTCGCAAATGTATCTTGCACAATAATTTTTAAGCACAATATACATCCTTAAATACTAAACTTTATTATAGCTCTGTACAATATTACATGGTGCATTATAGTACTGCATTTTAATATATTTAGTGTGCACATTAAGACATTCTTAAGTGCAACAGTCGAACAAAAAATATGCCCAGCCCACATTACCCATGCAAATATTTACAATATGTACATGGTTTATCCGACGTTTAGCTTTTTAAATTAAAATTAATTTACTTAACTTGCCTTTACCCGCCTATTGTTTATGTTTATATTTATGATTGTTATGTTATGATCGTTGTTTACATTAAGTCTATAAACAATCACCAATATTTATATTATTATAATTACATGTTTGTATGAGTAATATATTTTATTTTCTTGTATTTAGTTCATAAATTGTTACTTTAGCTATGCTAATGTTACTAAGGCAGAGCTGCTGGGAACT
The DNA here is from genome assembly GCA_030762935.1 of Hymenopus coronatus. Lineage (NCBI taxonomy): Eukaryota > Metazoa > Arthropoda > Insecta > Mantodea > Hymenopodidae > Hymenopus > Hymenopus coronatus. The sequence goes on along the minus strand of CM060888.1, from coordinate 115,144,706 downwards.
ACTCAGTTACGTTTAACAAAGAACATTCTTCTTTGCCTGCTCAAGCCTTGAGAATTTGTAACTTTCCTTTATTCCTTGTGCGTGCATTAGGGATACACATGCTTGCTCGGTAAAAGTCGCTAATATTAACCAAGCAGGGTATTTTTCTTTATGTCCACGAGTCACCTGATCAGAATACAATGAAACCACGTGAGATGTTGATGCTAAAAGCAAGTATTGGCGGCAAATATTAGTCAATCAAAATTTAGAAAGCTTAAGGCAAACATCTAGCCTCGTCGATTATTTAAACAGACACGAATCCAGACATTACGCAGTTTCTCCTGTCACTTCGATGACTACTCCACGTCACTCGGTGGAAGAATTCTGCGCTGTAAATACAAAGTGCAATGCAAGCGTAATGTGGTATTACTCAAGTGTAAACGGTAACAATGAGTACATATATACAGCGTTTCTCAAGTGTATAAATGTTAAGAGAAATGTTCAACATTGCTGTTTGTCGAAGAGACTTCACCAAAAGTGCTTGATGTTTCGCCGACTAATAAATATTTCAGTGAAACAGGATCCTGCTGCTATTGTCAATTCTAAACCAATGTCCGTACCTGTTTCCACCCTGAGAAACTCAACAGCTCTACTGACTTCAAATCCCGAGATAGCTACGCCTAGGCAGAGAAAGGATCGACATCTTTATAAAACCTGCCCTGCCCTGCCCTGTCTTGGCCTGGCCTGCTTGCCTGCCTGCCGGTCCTGGCATCAAACACGGTGAACTCACTCTCAATTTCTGTATGCTGTCGATTTCTCACTCGAAAGACACATTTAAGAGAGCATATAGAACGTGTCTTTCCCACATCATAATTTCTAGTACAATGTTCAAGAAGGTTTCTATGGTTAAACCTCCAAATCCGTTATGATCGTAATTACTTACTTATTCCTAAAGACGAATGAAAATTCCCTGATATTCATGCAAACAGATATGAGCATAGGCTTCCTTATTTCTCCCTGATAATTTTCTAGTTCTAGGAATGCTATATAGCATATATGTGCTCTTTAGCGGTGAAACAAACATCGGTCGGAAGAATCCAGTAATTTTTAGATAATTACGGTAGATATAATGCAGAAACACATAACATACGCCACAAAATAATATTCCTGGAATAGTCACGTCTGCGGCTAACGAAAAAAATAATCTGCTCTTTAACAATCATAAAATAACGGATTTTAATGTTAACAATTCTCTTTCTTTGTACAATTACTTAGACTGCTCTGCTTACTTGATTATAACATAGGTAGTAAGGAAATAAAGTGAAACTTTCTTACATGGGGATTATTTATGTTGGTATTGGTATGCGTATCCTACCGTTATAAGCAGATTCTATTCTAATATTCGTTGCTTGATTTCTGTTTTCTTAGTTGCTAAGTTATGACTACGAGGTCTATTTTCTCATTTTATCGTAAATATAATCGATGATATTTTATATTAAGTTACATTATAAGATTTAGTCCATAATTATAATCATAACATATAGTCACAGTCATATAAAGGCACAGCTAATAGTCGTAACAATAAGCTTAGAAAATGAACCTCCAGACATTAAATTACATGCAAAAGCTAGCATGTCCATCTATACCAATATTCAGACTTGACATAAAACGTATCTAGTGTAAATTTTACTATAAAACAAATTGTTAAAATGGAAACGCATTTTAGTATCTAAAAGTTATTTTGTTTCTCAAATTAAATTTACAGAAAATAGTTTTCTTTAAAATTCACAGTTTATTGTTCGCTTTTGCATGGACAGCTTATAGATTTGAATAATTTTCGGAAGAAAAAAGATGTGTTAAGATTTCGGTCAGTTAAAAGTATAGAAATAGCTCCGCAGGAACTGGAAGGGATAATAATAATTAAAAAGTGCCGTAATTCCTTGCCATATGAATGGTAATATTAAGATTTTGAATTTGTGTTTTAATAACTTTGGCAAGCTATTCTGTCAGTATGCTGTTTACTCTTAATGTTTTTAGTTTTAATGCGGTATATTTGATGTATTTAAAAAAGTATTAGTTTACAGGTAGCTGGTCCAGATAATGGAATTTTGTAATAAAGATATTTTATTTGCCCTTTGTTTCCGTTTTTATAATAATAATAATAATAATAATAATAATAATAATAATAATAATAATAATAACAACAATTTTAATTGTGAAGCATTTCATGTGGTTTATAATAGGAAATAATCAGTTTGGCTGAGGCCACTGAACATGCCTAATATAATGTCTGCCATTTTATTTTTTAATCACAAATGTGATCAAAGGTGTGAGGGTGTGTATAACTTTTATCACAGACGTATGTCACAGCAAGATGTGATCAAAGATGCTATATTACACTATAAAATGTTTTAATCATACCTATTTGATCGCATTTCTATGACACAGAAATGTGATGGTGCAATATAGCTAAAACGCAGATGCTATTAATTTCGCATCGACAATGCATAGACTGTAGAAACCGAGCCAGGTGACAGGCGTTTCGTCTAAACACTGGCATTCGGGAGGTCGTGAGACCGATTCCCCACGACCCATGGGTTTTTCGGGGTTTTACCGGGTCATTAGACGAATGCTACGGAGGTTTCTTCATTTCCCCGAACTTCCTGTCCCTTCATTTCATTAAACCGCTCTCTTTTAGGAAAGTGTCGGCGAAGATTGCGGTGATGCCCTCTCATGGAAGTGATTGCGCTTTACAAATTCAGCTCTCGGCGGCGGGATAACGGTCATAGACTAGTTGGTAGTCGGCAGATTCAAGGGCATTTGTCAGACCTGAGGCTCGCGCGCCTAGCTCTCCGCATCGAGATGAAGACCTGCTTGTAAACTGTTAGGGACCCTCCACGCCATCCGGTTCCGGCTGCCCACTGCAACTACTCTCATATCATCCTATCCCCCTGGGTCTGACATACAAAAAGCCTATCGCTGGCTGAAGCATGTACTCACACAACACTACTAGACTGTAGAAACTAATCTGCCCCTTGATAAAATGCTTCCTGCACTGGACTTATTGACACTTGCTGCGGATCAAATTTCGATTTTCTCAAAAATGGTTTTAACGATGTCAAAAATTTCGCATGACTAAATGTATATTCTGAATTTTCTAGGATTAATCTAATAAGACCACTTCATTCGGTAGACATTTTACATAATCTTAAATAACTATTAAACGGTAGACGAAGACGTATTACACACACACACACACACACACACACACACACACACACACAAAGTATATCTGTTTAAAACAGAATTTATATTTCAAATAACTTGTGCGGCATGAGGCATTTTTCAAATCCATTATTTCTAGCTCGAATTTTTAAATACTTAATCAGTTTTAAAATCCTGCCGATTTTCAGCTGTTTTTCATTATTGCATGGAAACTGTGGAATCTGAAGTCCAACACAAAGTGTCCAGTTCTTAAACATTTTATGAACTTTTTTTCTTCGTATGTATAAAGAATTGTACACTGTAACTAATTTTGCAAAAGTTTATCTCGATTAAAAATAAGTAATAAATAAACTAAGCTGTCGTAAGAATAATTTATTTTCACACTAACAAACAACTGAGGGTATGGTAAATCAAGTGAATATAGCACATCGGATCTGTATTACTTTCTCTACTAGGTATCCACAATGGGCGCAGTAAGTATTTAAAGTATTGCATTTCACTTAAAAATTCGATACCGAGATTTCACCGGAAATACGTGTTTTGAGGATCCCTGAGTAATAAAGGCATTTTTACAAAATGGTCTGAGGGAGAACAGTGTACCAAATTTGAGATTTAAGTTCAGCGTCTTCCAAGGATGGAAGTTACACCAAATTACTCTTTACATTTCTACAAATGGCTCTACCGATTTTGATTTAAACTACATTTTTAAATAATAATAATAAAAACAATAATAATACATCTGCTTTCCGGAAACAGCCTCTGAAGTCCTCGTCATTCTATAAGTTTTTCATAATTAGTAAACGTAAGACATAGACGAAATTTTACCACAAAAATTTAGATCTCGTTAAAGTACACAATTTATATTGAATTAACCAGTTCCGAGATACTCCTTGATAATGGTTTCAACTATCCAACACTGCTCTTCTCAAAAGGGAAGCCGTAATTTGTTTTTCTCTTCTTCTTCTCTTTTTGGCTTTACTTCTGGCCATCTAAAGAAAATCGAATTGCAATATCTTCACTTAGCACCAGCTTTTAAAAGATTTGACTATCGCTTTAGCCTAGTATATTTTCTCTCTTTCTCTTGTATCTACAATGAAATAAGAAATTAAGAGTATCTATGTTAATTTTTGTTTTGATTAGCATGGACTGATAGAAGAACAAACTTTTGTATGAATATATATAAATATATATATATATTTTTTTTTTTTTTTTGCAGAATAGATAGAGAAAGCTATTTGGTTGGATCACGTCAGATGTTTTTAAATTTGGTGGTTAGCTCGTTTTTGCAATCAGCCATTCAATTATGTCTAATATTGCTACTTACTAAATATTGTTGTAACTTATTGTGTTTACAAAGAAAGCAATAGGTATTCATATTGACTGCAATATAAATCAGTTATCTTGAGTTGCAAATAATTTAGAAACAGTACAACTGTCTTGAGACACCAAAGCATAATCAAACAATACGTTCTATTAAGTTAAAACGTGAATGGTGCTCAAACCTTGTGCTGTGACTAAGTCAGTCAACTACTAAGAAAATCGACGCTCTTTAGGTAATTTAATGGTCGAATGATTCGTTTCTCACCCATGACTTCAATTCTGCATCTTCTTATTTTCACTGTACTGAAGTAGAGGTCAATTACCTATGGTCGCTTCAAAGGATGTTTCAGGAAGAAAATTTGGCATTTAAAATAACCTAACTTCCAAGGTAAAAATTCTCCATTCTCCAAATTCAATTCTTATTTATTTGACATTTAGTTTTGAGTTATACAATTGAAGCAATATTAGGCTTTCACGACATAAGTAGAAAATATAATAGCCCGCAAAGTTTAACAAAAATGATATGCATTTCATTATTTATTAATCGGGAGAAGGGAAAAATAACATCCACAAATAATATAAATTTTGTTAAGATATGACATCACAGATATTAGTGTAATATATTATCTTAGCTACATTAGGGTTGTATATACATTTAAATATGTTTCATACAATTAGTAAGTAATTATTGTGAATCAGTAATTATCCGTGTATCAAGTCATTACATTAAATTCGTAAGTTCAAAGAAGAAACAATTTGTAAAATAGAACCTTAGACGAGAAGCACATGTGAACGCAGCTTTGCGTTTAGAGGAAGTCTAAGAAATATGGGTTCGCCATATTAAAAACCTAGAGAATGATAAAATAATAACTATTTAACACACAAAGCGCTATTATCGCAAACTATTTAGAATTGTACACATTTTTTGTGTTATTCTGTATCTTCAATGTATTTTGTATCTAATCGAATATATTTTATGTTCAAGTACGAGGCATGTCCGGAAGTGCCGGTTTGGAAAAGAAAAGAAAAAAAAAAAAGGTGTGAAATATTTGTTTTCGCAACAACATTTATTTGTACATGAAAGAGCATTCCTTCACCTATTTGTTGCCACCATTGTTCAGGCATTTGTCATAGTGGGAATTCATTTTTGTATGCCCTCTTCAAAGAAAGCTGCCACCATTGAAGGCAATCAACTGTGGAAACACATCACAGAGCATTCTTATTGTGAACCGTCTGTTTTCACGAATTGCTCATTCACTTGTTCAATCAAACCATCAGTGACAACAGAGGGGAGCCCACTCCGTGCTTGTCCACCATTAATTGCCTAACCAACTTTCTCAGCATTTCATCTGTCATATTTTCACACATTAAATTGCTACAAGCCATTCAAAGACATTTTAGGGTTAATTATTATTTTAGGCCTTTTATTTCAAAAAGAACTTAAAATTGCTTTATCAAATCGAGTAGGAAACGTTGCTTTATTAACAGCTATTGCATGAAATTTTATTTTTCATACTTGACGATGAATTTCAGCTAGCCTAACATTCCTTGCGTTCAAAAACCGTATTACGGAACGCACTTTCACAGTTGGAAGGATCAGAACTTGTTTAAAACATTTTGAATGATCACTAACAACTGTAAACACAGCACGGGCTGTAATAGCGTCAGTGGACAGACAAGAAACCAGAGATACGAGTGCGCATACGTGGAACTACAACACTAGCGTTGCGATAGCGGTAGAAAGAAGTATTACTTTCCGGACACGCCTCTTAGTAACTGACAGATCACAAAAGAAAATAACTATTCTTTCATTGCAATTGTAAAAATAGTCCGTATACTTCCGAGATTCAACAAGCATGGCTGTGATGAGACGTACAAGCTACGAGAGAAAAACTCCGAGAAGCATAACTGTGTAATAATAATAATAATAATAATAATAATAATAATAATAATAATAATAATATTAGTGCAACTGTACCGTGATTGTTGTATTAAATACTTAAAATAATTATTCCAGAAGTCATGATCACACCGACTGGCCGGCTTCTACAGCAGAAGGAAGCGCTTCGAGCACCGAGAGCACCCATTCACTATCCCCCAGCATCCACCTCTCTCTCTCTCTCTCTCTCTCTCTCTCTCTCTCTCTCTCTCTCTCTCTCTCTCTCTCTCTCTCTCTAGCATTATATCTCTTTATCACACAGAAGACCTTTTTCTAAAGATGGGGACACCAAACACATATTTCCGGTGAAATTTGTTTATCAATTTATTAGGTGGAATACAATGTCGTCTCTTCCTACTATATTCCTGATAGAGAAAGAAAAAACTCTTGTTCATTATAGCTAAAGTCAAAACAAATGTTATTTAGCATTGTGAGGGAGACTTAGCATTCTTGTGCCTCCTTTGTTTATGTCTCCAGCATGAAACAACTTTATCAACAGACCGAAAACGTTCATTGCTGCTAAAAAGGACTAAAACGCGTTCTAGGTTCTCAGATTATATCATAACACGAAATATGCTGAGTGGCATCCTATTCCTGTTTACTTTTTCTACTATTTACTTAGGGAGTATAGCATTCCACTTCAAAATACCGGGATTTCACCGGAAATAAACAACTTCAGACACAGAATAATTAAAATAAAAAAGGCTCCTTTGAAGAAGGTTCATGTGTGTGTAGAGCATAATTCAAGAACGAATGACATAGATGATACATATATGGTATTAATTCAGGGACAAACGATAGCATATACAACGCCTTCTATATAGGCCATCCACACTGTCTAAAATACCTTTTCATGTTCATTTCGTGGGTATAGTTGAAAAATATTTGCTTCGCGAGATCTTTAGTGACCTTTCTGGTAAGTATAAATCCAAAAAAAAACAAAAATAAACTTAATAATGGAAATTACTTCAAACGTGTTCAGATTATTGTATGCAATCAGTAATTCGTTTTATCGTATCTTTTATTACGCTATATGCATTCATATTAAGATTCATTTCCGTTATCAAAAATCCAAAATAAAAATATGTTGTTAATTTTGGAAGCATCGTGTAGATTCATTAATTGAGATATAGATAGATCTTTTGCTACGTTATACTCGTATAGTTAATTCAAATTAGGAGTATTTTATCACTAAAACTGACACTTTTACAGTTTTGAAAGCATCATCTACTGCATATGTCTTCAACTCGCTTAATTTATTCCTGCAGTAACATCAGGCTAGACAAAATAAAACAATAACAATACATAAAAGCTACATACAGCTATACACACATTTTATACAATGTAGAAAACTATATATAACTATACACAACTTTTTCAGTTAATGAAACTCCAGAGTAACCTTATGCCAAACTGAACTACAGCAACAAACATCAAAACAAAAAATTACTCCTCATATAAATCTTATTCTGCCAGATTAATGTTAAGAAATAATTTTTCATAACTCCGTAATTTGGTAAAACTGGTATCAAAAATATCGGAGGTAATCTTATCAAAGATGAACAATGTTTATGTGTAAACCAATTGTTTTATGTGGGTTTTTCATATGTGGCAAACTGGAAATGTAATGTTGACTGTTTTTTTTCTGCAGTTCGATTATATGGATGTCGAACTGGAATAAGTTGATGCAGTAAACCATAATCTGCGGGATTTAATCTTCTGTAAAGTTTATTTTAATTATATATGGCAGTATTTGTTCTTAGCCTATTTTTCAGTAATGAACAATTTAACTTGACTTAATGTAATAGTGCCCTTCGTATCGTAGATTTTTTTTTTAAAATTCCATATGAATAGTTTATTGGTATACAAATGTGTGTGTGTGTGTGTGTGTGTGTGTGTGTGTGTGTATACATATAATGTATATGTGACAAAGTATAAGACTTAATAACAGCAATATCTACTACTAATAGCTTATAACTAAAACGTGATGTGTTCCATTCACATGACTTTCTCTACCTTTTCTGCAAAGAAATTATTCTCACAAAATATCTTTTTTATCTACTTCAAAGTTAACTAAGATAAGCATTAGCAGAAATCGCTTCCCTGCAAGTGGAAGGGACATAGGGAATACACTAGATTAAAGCGATAGTCAATTTTTTTTTTTACTCTGGTTACTATGTAAAACAATTGATTTTCGGTTGACTTTATACAGTCAGAGGGTAAAACAAAAGATATATAAAATGAAGGATTACTTACCGTTTGAGAAAGGTTTAAATACGAGAAAACTGAAATCAATAATAAGAATATCTCGAAAACGCTTCACTCTACAAAAAAGTATATATGATATAAATTGCGTATTTTAACAAAATCAGCATTTTTGTGTACTACTAGGGCGCTAATAACCTTAGTAGTTGTGCGCCCATAAACCACCACCACCACCACCACCACCACCACTACTTGTGTAGTAGGTTTTATCTTTCTGTTACATTTTACCAGTTATACAAAAGTCGTCAGAATGAAGTGGTTTCCACAGGCTATTCCCATAAAATTCAACACATGCATTTCGTTTCTTATGAAAATAAGAATCCATAGAACTATTTTTGACAAAATCTAAATTTAAAAAAAAAATTCCATGTAAAGGGTAGTCGGGATACGGATTTTCCTGAAAATCTCCATGTCGCATCCTTGGAAGATACCCAACTTAAATACCAACGTTGGTGTTGAACCCCCTTTTCGTTTAAGAGTTATGTTTTTCATAGACAGACAAACAGACAGACAGACAGACACATACACACACACAACTCACAATAATTTCTAAAATTGTTTTTATACAGGGATCTCAAAACATGCATTATCGATGAAATCTCGGTATCGAATTTTTGGATGAAAAATAATATATTTTCCACCTACGGGTTGAGAAAGTAAAAATGTATTAAAAAATATGCTTAAACTCATAGTTTGTAATACTAATTTGTACCTAGAATGCTTTAGAAAGTTTTTAGAATTAAAATATAGCCTAATTTAAACTACGTATTCAGAATGTGTGTCGATTCTAAGTAGTTTACATGAGGTTTGTTTCCAAGCGTGCATCAGGTGAAAAAGTTCTGTGTTTGGATGTAGCGCTCCCTGTCATTCTTTTGTTTAGTTTTGGCGCTTCAGTCCAGGGCAAATAGGGTAATGAATTCCTTCGTAGTATATAGCTAAATTTTCTAGAGCAAATAACTTGTGGTTTTGTTATTAATATGATTGTTTTCCTTTCTATGTTTGCCACATACTTTTTAATGCTTTACATTATTGTATTCAAGGAGGGAATCACAAACCTATTCTAACCATCGGATCAAATTTTATTGTAATTTTCGAATGAATAGTTAATTGTAAATTTAAGGGAATGTCTTAATGTATAATTTCTATGCACATTCATGGCTGATGTAATCTTTATTGGATTTGAAGACTTGTTTTAAATTATAAGCTCTTTTTACTTTCTCTACATACTCTATGTGCATTGTATAGAGAAGGTATTGTACTCCACCCAAAAATTCGATACCGAGGGTATATGTTTTAGGGTCCCTTATATCCCCCCCAAAAAAAACATTTTCAGAAAATGTGTGTGTGTCTGTCCGTGTGTCTGTGAACACGATAACTCAAAAACTAAAAGTCGGTAAAATACCAAACTTGGTATTTAAGTTTCGTATCTCCCAGAGAATGCGACACGAAGATTTTGAGAAACCCCCCACCCTAAACTACCGTCTACATGGAACTTTTTTTGAAATGTTTGATTTTCGCAAAAATGGCTCTAACGATTTTAATTAAAATATCATATATAAAATAGATTTACTTGACAAACAAAATGTATATCTTGAATTTTCTGGGAACAGCCTCTGGAGACTACTTTATTCTGGACGAATTTTACGGAATTTTGCATAACTGCTAAACCGTAAGACTTAGATAAAAGTTTACTACACAAGAAATGTAGAGCACGTTACAACACATAATTTATGCTATATACATTTTTTTCGTGGAGTTGGTCGTTTTTATATATTCATTGTTTTTGGTTTCAGCTATGAAAAACTCACTTTTCTCATATAGCAATTTGTCAACTCCTGTCCATATAAACAACAATTTGTTGCAGAGATGTAGAGAAAGTCATACGAATGTTACACATCAGATGTTTTATCCTTTACTTGCAGCTTAAGTGAGAGTATAATGGTCGGTTGTGAAACAAGAACATTCAATTGCTAAATGTTAAGCAAGAACTCTAAGATATGACATATTGTACCTATATTTTTCAAGTCACTGTATTTTATAATTCAAATTATGTGTTATTCAACGTCATTAAATGATATCAACCTCTTTCCAGTAAATTCACCTTATGGACCCTTCATTATTTCCACAATGATATTAATCATCGAAAGTTGAAGAAGCGTTAATAGAGAATCATTACTAAACAAATTAGCTACATATTCATAAATAATTCGTTTATCTTAAACTAATCCTGGTTGATTTTCTTGTAGTTTAGATTTTATTCTATCTTTGTCAGTTTCCAGTCCGCAAATTTGTTGTCGATGAGTAGTAGCACTCTTCATTCGCCTGTATTTTCTAGAACAATAACGTCGATTATTTTTTCATTCATTTTACACACGTTATTCTTTGCGAGATTCTCCATGTTTTCAGCTCTCTTCATTTGTTTTATTTAAGTTCAGAACAACGTCAACTTTGTGTAAACAATTTTGCGCACTCTACAATGCTTCACTCGTTAACTCGTTCTTTCAGAGTCCCAGAAGATATTCGTTCTTTCCTATTAAAATCGTTCTTTGTAATTGCCAACCTTTGCTTAGGTACCAGAAAAATGTTGACATTATGCTTGTAATACACTCCAAATATTTGAAACTGTACCAAATCTCAAATTCCTAACTGAATAATTTCTTTGTTTTCTATAAATATCAGATTTGTCTTTTTCTGCATTTATGTAGCACTGTAAAATTTATTCTCATTTATTTATTACCGATAGCATCTTTTTAGCACTTTTCCTTCCTGTTCTAGGAGTGTAATGTCATCAGCAAGTCTAACACACTTTATTATTTTTCTTCACTTACCACTTCTTCCCTGTTTGAAAAAAAAAAACACTAAATTCCATACGAAGGACTGAGTAACTGGAGAAAAGTTATTCCTGTTCAGTGCATCTCCATATCTGTAATTAAATGTTTCAAACATATTCTCATAAGAGCATATTCGTTATACATCATCCTTTTCAGGACCTACGTAAGATTCTTCTAATGTGCGCTCCCAAATATATTTTACATAATAACGGATTGTTTTATTGAGATAAAATAGGTTTCAGAAACGTATTAATGTACTGATATGTATTCCCATCCAAAAACTAATTGAACGATATAGAGAATTTAACAGCGTATATTATTTTATAGATTATGTGAAAGGCTTTGACGACGTTAATAAATTCTGGAAAGAGCTAAATTAAAGAGCTGTGTACTATTTCACATAATAAATGTAGTTAAAGGTCTTACAACAATTCTAGTTTAAAGATTAAGAAGAACGTCACAAATTAGCGCAAAGAGTATCCCTAACTTCTCAAGAGCTTAAGCATGGTTGCTAATTGTCTCAAATATTAGTCAAGTATACTTTGATATTGCTATGGAGCTTTGGAAAAAAAAAAAAAAAAAAAAAAAAGCGCTGACACTGGTTGTAATATGAATAATTTTAAATTATCTTCTTTTATATACTGAAGATTAAACCCTATTAGCAGGATCAGAGAGCTCCTATAAATTGGTCTAAGCGATTAATGACTATAATCTTAAAGTATCCACAGAGAAAACTAAATTAATACATTTCCATAGAAAATGTCCAATAAGGGGAAAATAGATGATGATTCGGCAACCTAACAATTTTAACTATTTAGGATGTATTATAAGCTATAAATTTAACTGCGACAAAGAAAAGAATTAGATTTCAAAAATAAAATAAAATAATGTGTGACAATATTATAAGAGCCCGCCTGGGTAGTGTGGTGGTAGCGTGTCTGTCCCACATTCAAAAGGTCGTGAGTTAGAATCTCGCTTAGGGTGAGTTACCCGGAAAAGGTTTTTTTTCGGGGTTTTCCCTTATCCTGAGAAGACGAATGTCGAGTAACTTTACGCTTCATGGACCCTGAGATCATTTGAGCATGAATTCCATTCATCGTTCGATATGACCAATCAGGTTAAAGGACGTTAAACTACAAAAAAAAGATGTACATATTTTTTAATGCATGTTCTTTTATATACATATACAGGCTTACTACAAAAGAAATAGACAACTTCAACTGCCTGTAAAACAAAAACTATTAGAGATAGCAACTTAATTATTTTGGAGGTATGTTGAGAAAAGGTCGTCTCCTTAGCGTGGTGGTAGCGCAGCTGCCTACCAAGCGGGAGACCTGGGTTCGATCCCCAGTACCGGCGTGGGGATTTTTCCCCGCTGGGAGACCTGGACCGGGGTGCACTCAGCCTCGCGAGGTCCCTGGGGGGCCAATTGAGGAGCTACTTGATGGAGAAGTAGCGGCTCCAGGTCGTGAGGACCGCATTAACCGGCCGGGAGGGGCTCGAGGCGCTGACCACGTCTCACCCTCCAATACTGCACCCCATCCATGACGTCTGTAGTGGACCGAGATGGGGGACGCAGCGGCCGGGCGGTAGGCCAAGGCTCCCCGTGAGCTGTCGTGCCATGGAGTTATGTTGAGAAACTCTCAAAGTTTTGTTTGTTACTATTGGTAACGCTGTAGTGTTTTGTTTGTTGTTGCAGAAGCTGAAATGGCGGAAAATCCTGTGGAAAAGGCATATTGCATGTTGGAATTTGCTAGAACGCAATCAGCAACTGTTGTCCAACGACATTTTAGAACACGTTACCACAAAAATGAAATGATGCGCTCACAAAAACCAGCATCGTCTTCATGTCGCAACATGTCGATGCAAAAGTCACGCCGTATGACCTTATCTTCTTCACTCAGAAACTGCAACATCTGTAATCTGTAAGGCATCATGTGCAGTCGCTTCCGCAAGATTTTCCATACAGTTTGCTGTGGAATTTGTAATTGCATTGCTTGCCCTAGATGTCGATTTCTGTGGGCTTCGTATGTAGAGAGAACGAACACGTTCAACGTTTTCTTCCGAAACTCTTGGTCTTTCCGAGCTCTTCCCTTTGCACAAACATCCCGCTGTCTCGAATTTTCTATACCAGTCGTAGATTGACTGTCTAGTCGGTGGCGTTTTGTGGTAACGTGTTCTAAAATGTCGTTGGACAGCAGTTGCTGATTGCGTTCTAGCAAATTCCAACACGCAATATGCCTTTTCCACAGGATTTTCCGCCATTTTAGCTTCTGCAACAACAAACAAAACACTACAGCGTTACCAATAGTAACAAACAAAACTTTGAGAGTTTCTCAACATACCTCCAAAATAATTAGGTAGCTATCTCTAATAGTTTTTGTTTTACAGGCAGTTGAAGTTGTCTATTTCTTTTGTAGTAACTCTGTATATATATATAAGAACATGCATTAAAAGGGAAAGCTGCCCTTCATTACTTTCCCTTTTAATGTTCTTATACATATGTTATGGATGCAGTCGCCCTTCGTGGTGTGGTGTAAGGGTTACCATGCTAACTCATATGCCCAAGGTCGCGGGTTCAAACCCGGCAGAGGAAGATGGCTTTTTTCGGGTGTGAAAATCCTTCGAATGGCTTCCTTCGGAAGGGAAGTAAAACCGTTGGTCCCATAACGTAGATAGAATAATAAAGAGGCCTCTTAGCAAAATTAAGCGGTCTTCCCCGCCCAATATAGAATGGGACGCTGAGAACCACAGCAGTTAAAGAGCGTCCATAAATAAAACTTAATTTTATTTCATGGATGCGAAACCTAGACCCCAACAAAAGTGCAAACGTATCAAGGCAACAGAAATATTGCTTTTAGAGTTGTGGCGGGAAATTAGCTAAACAATACGAAGAAAAACAATGACATCAGTGGATATCAATTCAGTGGAGTTTGTCAATACTTGAAAGGATATCTAATGAAATGCAAATAATATTTACACAACTTGAAATCGTCATAAGTAAGAAACCAAAAGTGAATCAGGGCCGTCCAAAATCAGGTCCAAAATTTTAGAGACCCAAATAGGAATTAACAAACAGAATTTTTTTTGTAGTGCTTAACGCCCGCTTTAACTACTTAAGGCGCCGCAGGCGGTGACTCTGATGATACATGAATGCGATGGCGGGGGAAACCGAAATACCCGGAGAAAACCAGCCCCAGCGCCGCTTTGTCCACCACAAATCTCACATGCGATCGCTTGGGATCGAACCCCGGCCGTCTATGTGAGAGGCGAGTGGCCTAACCACTCGGCCACGGCGCGGCCAGACAGAATGGTATGCCTACACCCTGAAGCCGCCTTTTCCTTTTCTGAAGTCAAACTACAGGCTTTCTGGAATCCGCATATTGATTGCACTGAAATTGTGCATATTCCATGTTTTATATTTTCTCCATTATGTACGTAGGCACTTACAGTATGAGAGAAAGTACTGTATCGTATTCCACTCAAAATTTCAATATCGAAATTTCACCATAAATATATGTTTTGAGGCACCTCGAACAAAAAGATTAGAAAAACGCGGTATGTGCCAATGCGTGTGCGTGTGCATGTGCGTGTGCGTGTGTGTGTGTGTGAGAGAGTAGAAGAACTTAAAAACTAAACTTCAGATAAATACGCAACTTGACTTTTAAGGATGCGACGCGAATATTTGATGAAAATGTCCTCACCCAAACTATTCCTTTATATAGAAACGATGCGTTATTTTCTATTTTATCAAAAATCGCTCTAACGAGTTTTATTAAAAAAACCGTAGGTTGCAGCTACTCATAACAAAGAAAACGTATGTATTTAATTTTCTGGGAATAGTCTCTGAACAACTCTTTATTCTGAACCCTTTTGTTTAACTTGTAAACCGCAAGAGATAGGCAAAACCCTTCTGCACAAAATACTTTTGTAGATCTCGACGAAGCAAACAGATTTCTAACTTGTTTTGTAGCGGTAAAATTGTTCGAGATATTCTTTATAATTGAACTTTTAGATACTTGATACCTTTCTCAATTTCAAATCGCTATTTTTCTTCTTCTTTTTTTTTTTTCGTTTCATGCAAAGAGAACATTAATAAATCAATTTCTTCTAATAAATTTAAAGAAGGAGAAGCTGCTATACTACAAGAAGATAATAAAGATCATCATAATGCCATGCTTGGTATTAAATTTAATTAAATTTAATTAAACTTTATTGATCAACAATCTTCGTATACCTAAACGGGAATTTCAAAGTCATCAATCAGTGACCGACTCTAAAACGACTCCATTATCATTTCAGCTTATTGCAACTTTCTTATTCCTACAAAGGAATAAGTAAATGAGTAATGAGCTTAGCCCGCCTCGATAGTGTAGTGGTAGCGTGTCTGCCTCACATTCAAGAGGTCGCGAGTTCGAATCTCGCTTAGGATGAGTTACCCGATAAGGTTTCTCCTGGGTGTTCCTTTTAACTTCTTGAGACAAGTTAAAGGAAATGGACCCCGAGATATTTGAAATAATTTCACCCATTTCATTCATCGTCTCATATGACCAACCACGTTAAAGGACATTAAAGTACATAAAATGTAGGCTATTGCAGGAATAGCTTGGGGAAATGTAGATAAAATTCTATGAATGCAAAACATCATATTTTTTAGTTTTATTTTCATCCATTAAAAATGTATCCTTTCCCAGTATCACCGTTGAGTTAAGTAATTTTCAAAAAACTAACTTCTAATGCTCACTTGTTGCTTATGTAGGCATTTTCAACATTTGTATTACTTTAATTTCGCATCTGTGAAGAAACAGAAGAAAAAAAAAAAAAAAGCCCCTCAGAGCAAGATTATGGTCCAAGCAAATCACGAACATATATATAAGAAAACATTAAAGAACAAAAAGTGCAAATTGAGGCCCAATACAGAAGACTAACGCCAAGGTAAGCGTATAGCAGGAGTTATAATGAAGGTAAGACTTGGGGGAATTATCTAAACAAAAACAAAATAAGCGTGAGAGTAGTCCTGAGTCGTGACCGCAACAGTCAATTCTAATAAGCAGACCACACAGAATGGCCCTGGTTGCTCAATTTCTGAAGGAAACTTCTACTAAATTAATACTGGTAATTACATAGTAAGCTATCCATTCATTCAGGAACTGTAACAAGCGTAGTGAAAGGTTAACTTAATTATTTCCATCGATAACAGCAATATACACAAGTAGGTATTTATGGAGAAAATATCTGATGAAATATTTTAACCCAAAACATTCCTCCCATATAGCAGGAGGATTAGCTTTAGAGCTTAATATAATTAACTATTTTCGTACTAATCCAAATCTTAGGCATGTGTGTCTCAAAATTTTAACCACACCTTGCCTTATGGTCAAAGCTAAGAAGTTCGTACCGTTGGCCGTTCCCTACATAGGTTGCGACCGACCATCTCGCCGCATCAAGCCATTGTAAGAACGCAGGAGGGTGAGGTAAACAAAAATGTTGTCAAGTAAACAGTACTGTTTCCAGAGAACAAAAATGACTTATGAAACATTCATAAAAACATATCATTATGTACAATATACAAATTTTTACATATATACAGGCAGACACAGATATCCTTCTTTATATATGTACATTATGAAAACACCCAAGCAATTATAGCTCGAATTGTAATATTCACTGATCGAATGTAAAATAATATCCAAATAATAAAACTAATTTCTTAAATTTCTTCAGACTATTACCAGGTAAAAACGAAAGTAGGAATTAAACTAAATCTTTACTCATCTGCAGCCGTATTACTGAAAAGTATGTGTACTTTTGAAGCCTTTCAAATTAAAACCCCATTCTGCGTTACAACAAACAATGCTTACAATGCAAAAAAGTTCTTCCACTTCGCGCGATGCATCAGTATCACCAAGCAAATAGCATTTTGGGATCTAAAAGTGCACTTTGTATGCGGTACATCACACTGAACCCTGCATTTTTTTTTTTTTTCAGTTATTCTACATACCGCACAGATTCAGTTCAGCTCCATGCTTCTGGACTATACCAGTGTGATAGTTGCGGGTAATTTTCTGAACAAATTTGCAATCAATAATGTTTCTGTGAAGCTTTCTGTTACTAACATTTAACAGTGTATTTACTAAAACTGCCATCGGTTTCTGAATAAGTACCTGCATAAGTGCACTGCTAGAAAACTTACTATGGTTGTAAAACAAATTAACTTTGCTCGCATTTGGGCAGAACAAAGATGTTTTTCGAACGCCTTCCTTCCTACCGGCGTGGTTCTGTGTTATGCAGTGATAGCTGTTTTGCAGTAATGGGTTGCACTCTACGTTGATCTTTGCTCGCGCAAATAGCGCCGCAGAGTATTTACAGATTTTATCGTACACCTATTGTGACCACTTAAGCAACAAATTTCGCAGATGTAAGTAGGTATACGCCAGCTTTAATCGCTAGTAAAATATCAGACCTGCCCCTCTTCGTTTGCAATTTCTTTCCATCCTTACTTCCGCATTACTGAAGATGCTCAAAAGTTTCAAAACCGGTAAGTACATTATGCTGACAAACTCTCAGCTGCTTCTTTAAGGATTTTATTGAATAAATGTTTTGATTAATTTGTTAATATAGGAGAAAGCTGGGCCAAGGGTAAGTAAGCATACATGGGAAAGATAGGGAACTAAAGAAGCCACGCTATGAGGAGGGGGATCTTAACCTATACTCTTGAGTATTAGGTGTAGTTTTTAGTCCTTTAGAATCCTTTTCAAGGTCGTTTGCATTGTTTTACATTAGTTTTTATGGTTTTTCCCAGAATTTTGACATGTTTAATGAGTTTTTGTATTGTGGAGAGCTGTTTGTAGACTTTTTTTTATTATTTTGCAGTGTTTTGCTCTGCTTTTTTTAATGTGTACAGAACATTTATAAACCCTTGGTAGGGTTTTCGAGTGCCAGAACAGTTGTTTTGAATGCTTTTAATGGCATTTAATACCATTTGGAGGGTGCTTAGGACTTTAGAACGGATAGTGTCAGACATTCGTCAGACGTTTTAGCTCTTTTCAACTGATTTCACGCCATTTTGCAGGCATTTAGGGCTCTAAAGCTGTCTTTTCTATTGATTTTTGACGCTTTTATAAGCATTTTAGTACGTTTCAGGACTATTTTTCAGCAATTGTAGTGCTTTCACACGCATTTTTTTGGATTTGCAAGATGACTTTAGTGTTGCCACAGTTGTTTGAATGCTTTTAATGGCATTCCATGACATTTGGAGGATGTGTTAGGACTCTAGGGCAGATAGTTGCGGGGTATTCATCAAACATTTGTAATCTTGTCATCTCATTTCACGGGATTTTGAGGGTATTTGGGCTCTAAAACAGGTATTTTAAGCTTTTGTTAGACTTTTTGCTCACATTTTACATTATTTTGCAGTGTTTTCTAATGATTTTAGCACTTTTAGAGGTATTTTTATATGTTTTGGAACTATTTTTCAGTGATTTTAATGGTTTCACATTCATTTGTTTTGGATTTTAAAGGTGCTTTTAGCGTTGCCACTGTTGTTTAGTATATTTTAATGCAATGCCATACCATTTGGGGAGGCTGTTAGGGACTGTAAGACAACTATTTTTATAGTATTCAACGCCCGCTTTTACTACCAATGTACCGAAGGCGATGACACTGGTGATACATGGAATGAAGATGGAATGCGATGGCGGGGGAAACTGGAGAACCCGGAGAAAACCCGCCCCTGCGCCACTTTGTCCACCACAAATCTCACATGCGGTCGCTTGGGATCGAGGTGAGAGGTGAATGGTCGGCCACGGCGCGGCCTGTAAGACAGCTAGATTCAGGGTATTGATCTCTTCCATACATCTCGAACAGTTGTTTTTTGTAAATAGGACTCTAAAAAAGACATTTTGGCCCTTTTCAGGCGTTTAGCTAATATGTTTCAATATTTTGCAGTGACATTATCACTTTTATAGACATTTTAGCACATTTTTAGTATTTTGCAGTATTTTGTAGTGATTTGTCGCGCTTTCTGGCTCCTTACAAAGTATTTACGACTTTTAAGGTATTCAGAACTATAGGGCGGTGTTAAACCCTTGGGCAATAGGTATTTCAACTCATTTGAATGCATTCTTTGGAAGCTTTTTAAGGACTTTGTGTCAGCGACGAAGGTGTACTAACCATTTTTTTAAGTGCGTATAGCGATGCTTTTAGCGTATTTGAGCTGACGTGCATATCATGATGCCTTGTAGTCCTTTTCTTATGTTTAAAATTAATTTGTTAAATTTTATGTTAGCTTATGTCGTTTCTACAACCATGTTCTACATTTGTACAGTAATTTCTGTCATCTTTCCAGTTTTCTGCACGTTTTTCACACTATTGGTTACATTTTATAGCATTTTCATATGTTCCAGGATGATCTGATCGCTTTTATAGCCTATCCAATATACTTACAGTCTTGTTATATTTTCCCCTAGTTTGGATCCTTTATGATCATTTCTGTATTCTGTTTCAGTGTTTTTATTGTAGTATTTTAAGAGTTATATATTCTTTTTGCATACTACTCATGTTCAGATGATAACTTGTGAACTGAGGGAATATGTATGCAGGGTTTCCAGTCTTTCTTAAGTTGTAAATCTAACATAACCTAACTTTTTATTTGTCTCTTGTATACTGTGTCTCTTTTTTGAGGCTGATATTAGAAGAAGGGTCTAAGCGGTGGTCCAAACGAGCCTTTCAATTGGATGGTGCCAGGGAGAGGAAAACGGGGAAGAGCCAGGAGGGCATGTATGAGGGAATGTGTGGTGCCATGATAAGAGGAAAGAGGGACAATGAAGTGATAGGAGCCTCTGGAAATCAAATGGCGAACTGCTGAGAAGGAGAACTACTGCTTGTAGTACCATCAGTTGAAGGAAAACGAAATTTTGACAAATGTGACAGAAAGAAGGACTGGCAACTACACTTAGACGTTGATCAGATACGTCCAGAGTCAGTTTTTACATTACTTTAACAACAACCGGAAAAAAACAGTTACATCGTCATTTGACTTTGAAAAGATCTTGTATTACCAAACATTCCCTAACAAATTGCTTATTATAGCGTACAACAATATCAGTAATTTTTTTACTATAGATAAAATCTACAATAGCAAATACTACGTGAAACTATTGCCGAAACTATTCCTGAAAACATTCTACTTCCAAAAATTCTATGCCGAGATTTCGCAGGAAAAAAAGGTTTTGAGGTCCTCTGAGTCCGAAAAAAGCATTTTTAGAAAAGGGTCCATTTGTGCCTATGCAGGTGTCTTGTGTGTCTGCAGAGAGCATAGCTCAAAACCAAAAAGATAGTAAAATACCTAACTTGGTATATTTATCTTTAGTATCTTCCAAGGATGCGACACGAAGATTTTCAAGAAAATCTCGCCCCCCACCACAAACTACCCTTTACATGTAAACATTTTTGAAAAATTTGTTTTCCTTAAAAATTGCTTTAACGATTTTTATTAAAATATCATGTTATAAGATATTTACATCACAAATAAAATGTATTTTTTTTTAATTTTTTGGGAATAGCCTTTGAAGACCCCTTTATGCTGGATGAGTTTTGTAGAATTTTGCATAACGGTTAAACCGTAAGTCATAGCCAAAATCTTACTATTCAAAAAGGTAGATCTCGTTAAACTCATATCATATACTTTTTTATGTAGAGCTGACCGTTTCTGAGATATTCCTTGTTCTTGGTTTCAATTTTAAACTACTTAAAATTTTCTCAAACCGGAATTGCCGTTTCGTTGCAGGCTATGCAAAGCGAACCGAACTTCAATTGTTACACATACGACCAATTTTTAAAGGATTTGACTATCGATTTAACCTAGCGTATTCCCTAATGTCCCTTCTGTTTACAAGAAAGCAAGTAATAAGACAATTTCTGCCTAATGTTAATCTTGATTAGCGTGCCGTGGATAAAATAATCTTTTGCAAGCAAAGTTGTTTGTGGAGCAGCTAGAGGAAGTCATGTGAATGGAACACAGAAATTTTTCGAGTGAAAATCTAACTTGAATACGATTAGGTGCTAATAATTGCAGGTCACCTTTTAATAACAGTATTTGGAAATACTGGTAGAACAATAATATATGTTCTACCTTTACTTATTATTATAAAATTCTTCTTTTAGGACTACGTTGAAATACATAATATGAGGGCCATGCAGAAAGTGACAGACGACTTGACATAACTAAATAATAACGAAAGTTTTCAACACAGAACTTTATTTACACAGTTACTGTACCTTACTTACCATATTTGTCAACGTAATCGCTATTACTATCAAGGTACTTACTTTCAGCTTATTCAAATATAGCAATTTAAATTTACAGCACAGAGTACACCTTCATAAATGCACTCTCTTATAATAGAAAATTACACTTAAAAGACATATATACACATAATATACACATATACAGTGACCTAAGTATGACATAATATATATGTATGTAGAACAATGTAGTCACTTTTGTTTAGTTGATCTTATCCCCCCCCCTTCTCTATTGGCAGCCTCCTCAGATCTCAGCTGTCTTGCCTTAAGTATAAATTTACCTAGCCCGTCCATGTTTTCCGTGCCTGCCAGTAGCGTCCAACATGCTTTTAGCCCTACATTCGCAGTGGTAAAAAATCGCGGCAAATATTTTTCCCGCCATTCCTCCGTACCCCTACATCTTGCCAAGATGTGAGTCCACGACTCTTCCTCCTCGCAAATGGGACAGATTCTCGTACCATTCTCGTCAGAAATTTTCGTGCTCCTCCATGCTCCTAGTCTAATCCACGCGAGCCCCTCTCTAATGAGTTTGGTACCTGTTTTGATGTATTGTTCCATACCCCACTCCGATTTCAGCCCAGACTGTACTTCTAATGACACCTTTCTATGCATTGCGCAATTATTTGCTGTCTGTCAGTATCACAGAGGCGGTTCTTAATTTTTCTCCAAATACTTCGCCTGTTTTCCTGCCCCGCCATCCAAATGTCTCCCATCCCAATGGTTTCCAACCCTTTCTTTAATTTTGATGCCCACGTCGAATTACCTTCCATTCGCAACTGTTCACGGTAACAGACTGCCCTAATTAGAGATTGGTTTCCGTGAACGATTCTCAGCCAATATTTAACTGCTCTGACTTTGCACTCTGTCGTTTCACTATGTGCCCCGAATTCCCTCATTATTCCGCAGTTTGCCGTACCCCTCCCTACACCCAGAATTCCTTTCAAAAATTGGGTCCTCACTTGATCCAGATTCCCTGTTTGTTCCCACCCCTATATTTCTCCTCCGTATGTCATCGTGGATCTAACTGTCGCTCCGTATACAGTTTCCATTAAGGTTATGGATATATTCGGTATTCTGTAGCGTATCCGGAGAGCTTCCGTCGCTTTCACCCTTGCCTTGTGTTTCGTAATGTCAATGTGTTTTGTCCATTTTCCGTTCATTGTGAATGTGAGTCCTAAGTACACAAAAGATTTAACATTGTCCAGTATCTGTCCTGCATATGTCCAAGTCTCCTCCCTGCTATAAACACAACCCTTTTTGAAAGTCATTGCCTTAGTCTTATTCACATTAACTGTAAGTAGCCATTCATCGCAATAATTCTTCATTCATTCAGCTTATTTGTATTGAAAGTAAGAAGAGCATATATTAAGCTGTTTTTATTGCAGCTAAAATTGAAATAATGTATATAAATACTATTTTACTTGAAGCTAATTCTGGCAATACCTTTCCAACACACAGACATACACATACACAATTTTCGGTCTTACACAAGACTTGTGTGGATGAAACAATTAATTACCAATAACTTTATTGTTTGAAAGTCTGTTAAAGTACCTTAATGAAACATATTTAAGGAAATGTACTGCATGTCTCATAAAATGTGTTTCGTCTGTCCGAAACAACTGTCCTAGTAATTACTAACTTTTTGGAAATTCAATAAAATTATATTGTTTTTATTTATTTTTGTTTTGTTATAATAATTTCTTATTCATTGATCCTATTACTCGTCCAGTAAAGCACAATGTAATTATGTTTAGCCCAATTTACATTGCTAACTTATTGATGACGAAGATAATAGTAATATTAATAATAAATATAAAAATAACAACTCGTTGTTATTATTATCATATAAATAATATAATTAACTAAACACAATAACTACAACACCTCAAATTAATTTGTAGTGCAAAGTTACTCCAAAGCCACTGAATAACCAGGTCTGCCGCTCAGCTTTTCCTCTGAAAAACGCTAGCGGGAGCGACGCTTAAAGCTACGTATTGATAGTATCTAGCCTAGACGACTGCTCTGATAGACGACTTTTTGTCCTACTGCCTTTTGACCTGGTTAACACTTAAGGTATATCACCTAGCTGTACAGTAAAATGTTTAATAATTATCTTTAATTGAAATTCAGACTATGAGCAACATTCCACATTGATACTGTTTGGAAATTGCAACAAATCTCTTTAAGCAATAAGTTGTTATTCCTTATTAATTATAACGGAATGCTTATAAATGAGTGAAATTGCCTAAGTTTTTCCTGCTAAAAATTTTCAGCGTTGTTTACTATCGTCCTCTTGCTTTGGATGCCTTAGTCAGTGTAGAGTTTACACAATAGTCTTTAAATTATCGGATCAATGTTTCTCGGAAGAACCACTGTAGTTTTTGTATGTGTATTTTAAACGTTAAATTATAATATTTTATCACATGTCATATTAACTGCTCCAAGCATTTGTTCTGGAATATTTCCAGTAATATCGACCATTTCTAACTTTCCGCATAAACGTGAATTTATATATTTACTTTCTAACTCGTAGTCTTCGCTTGCTTTGTAGAGCTGGTACAAGTAACCCTTTGAAATAACTCCCGCTTGTTTTAAGCGTCTTTTTTCTTTTCTTTTTTAACAAAAAGACTGAAATTCACGCAACTGCTGTCGAGTGTTACCCGTCAGCTCCTTAGCGTGCTGTTTTACTTGGGCCCTCCCCGTCCTTTATCATAGGCACGTTTGAATGCAGTTGGCGGGAATCGCGCTCGTGGTGTTGGGGTCGATGTTGGTAATGGCGGTGGTGGTGATGGTTTGGAAGTGTTATAAAGGCCGGTTTATTATTTGAAAGAAAAGCGGCATATATAACAAAATAATGTCGGCAATAAAGGGTTAAATTATCGCATCAGTGGTCCTCAGAAGAAATTATAAGGTTTTTTGTTTACTTCAGATGTATTTTAAATGTTAAATTATAGCTACTTACAATGCTTTATACGGTACAATATTATCTGCTTCCAAGTATTCATTCTGCCATACTTCGAATAATATTGATCATTTCAGACTTTCCGTATTCGTGAATATGTACCTTTACTTATTAACTTGTATATTTCCTATGTAGAAAAATGTTATAAGCATTCCTATCATTCCCAAAAAACGTGCGTACAAATGTACAAATGTAAAGCCAAGTTTCCAAATATGTTCTAATGTCATCAAGGAACTTAAAAAGAAATCTAGTTTTTATGTTCAGTAGCTCACTTATTTCGCTTTACAAGCTATGTTTGGAGATACTTTTTCTTCCTGTGTGATTAACTATACTAGCAATTTCTTTACCCCTAAACCTTATTTAACGACTCCAAGCACTTAGGAAGATTATGTCTATAAAACTGGTTTACGTGCTCCGGCACTCACACACGATAGCAAGAAAAGTTTTACATGCCAGCTTTAGCACACTCGTAAACAATACTTCAGCAGTGATTTACAAAAACATAAAAGAAAAAAATCCTGTCTACAGGGTGTTTAATCTATGTTAATCAACAATGAAACGTCGAACCTGTACAGAATCTATTTCTCAACTATGGCTGCTGAGATCAACTGCGCCTTGTAAAGGTACTGAAAAGGGAAATTTAAGTGATATGTATATAAAAAGGATTCAGTATTCATATCATTCTCTCTCTCTCTCTCTCCCTCCCTCTCCCCCTCTCTCTCTCTCTCTCTCTCTCCCTCTCCCTCTCCCCCTCCCTCCCTCCCTCTCTCTCACTCTCTGTATGTGTGATATGTTTAAATAAGAGTGCGACAGTTGAAGAGTTCATCTGCTGACGCCATGTTTTCAGTTTTTGTATTTCGGTTCTATACATTTTACAACTTGCAAAAATTCTTCCGCACATTTATATTGTAGTCTAAAGTTTTCCAAGCATTCTATAGTACTTCTTAAAGTTGTTAAAAAATATATTATTTTAATTCTGTAATTTCAACGATTTCCTTAGGAACCCCTCAAAAGGTACAATCGTATTTTCCACAAGAGTCTTCTTGTGGAAAAAATAGTGATCTTACACAAAATCCACCTCTGTGAAATTTTCCAAAATATTATTTAGTTAACGAAATATTAAAAGCAAGTCTTTATGGGGTAACAGAATCCCTTTAAGGGTGCGTTTCAGCATACTAATAATAATTTTATAGCAATATACAACAAAAGATTTCAGCAGATTTTAGAAACGCCATCACTCCATTACTTTACAGGATTTCTAGAATAGGCAAATTCTGGGACCGAAATGATAAATAATCGCAGATACAGATTAGGCTACTTCTAGAGAGAAATATATATATTATATATGTTTAATTTCCTTATAAGAAAAAGAAAAAAGAAAAACGCACAAGAATGAAAAGTGAAAAGTAATATTTATTCAACTGTTTCAATATACCAGGTGGCCCAACTTCTCCATGTGCCGTGTGCAGATATCCCTTTGTGCATTAAAAGAGTTGCAGAACTCAATGAGGCTATTTCAAATTAAAACCCGTCAGTGAAAAACACAAGGGGTAACACGAAAATCGGTCTCGCCAGTTCTCCACTGCCGGTTTATAACTTAAAATAGGCCCGTTGAGTTCTACAACTCTTCTAACTCACTTGCACACGTCAAATGCGGGGGCAGGTAGGACTACCTGGTAATCTTAATTAACAGAAGTCAATGTATGCATGCATTTATGTGTGTATATGTTTCTGTGTGTTTGTGTGTATGTATATATGTATGTTATATGGGCTTCTACACCGCTGTACCGACTTTGATTTAACTTGACACAGATGACCTTTGTCACAAGACAAAAACTACTGTCTAGCTTAGAAATCGAAATTCTGTCCAATTTCCCAAGATTATTTATTTTAATGTATTAAATTCAAAAGCTCCAAGACTTTCTATGCCTTTCTCAGCGACTGTGTTTTAGCTGAAACATTGCCAATATAAGAAGGCTAATTGCTTACTTAGGCTTTCATGACTTCACAAAAGAACAAAGTAAAAGCGAGTTTACATACTATTCGTTAAACTAATATCTGAAATTGATCATAAAGTAATAAAACAGTCAAACAATTACAACAGATATTATGCTTAAACAAAAGCAAAGGCGATATAATCGAATTATTCAAAGATTAATCTTGAACTGTATTATATGAAACAGTATTAACGAAAATACATAAAATCGGACAAAATACTTCTTTATCATTATTACCTTATTTATTTTCATATTATTATTTTTATATATTGATATAAAATAACATAAAAGTATTCAGTACAATTGCATTGGTTACAAAAGCTCTGTGGCGCTCAAACATTACTGACATAGAGTAATACATAACTCTGTATTAACATCCACATATTCTGTGAGTATGTTCGATGTTCAGACATATTTATATTAATGCTAGTTTCTCAATTTTTATAGCCAGCGGATTTCATTCTCCATGAAATGTTTGTGATGTTTTATAAGCAGAAAAAACAATTCTGATGACATATATAAAAACGATAAAATGGGCGTGGAAAATAACAATAGCAGCAAGGCGGACGAAGTACCATTTGCCCGCGCCGTGGGCGAGTGGTTTATCTCACCTAGACGGTCTGGGTTTGAGCCCAAGCGACTGCATATGAGATTTGTGGTGGACAAAGCTGCGCAGGGGCTGTCCGGGTTCTCCGGTTTCCCCCGGCATCACATTCCACCGGTGTTCCATCTTCATTCATGTATCACCAGTATCACCACTTGCGGCGAGCGTTAAACACTATAAAAAAAAATAAGAAAAGGAAAAACACTTCTTTCTGTTCTCTTTTATGTGTTTATTTTGTTGTTTTTTCTTTTCTTTTGTTTTCTTTTTACTTTCTTTTGTCTTCTTAGTAATGTTATATATGTTGGTTACTGAGAATAAACAAGGATATACTAAACTTACGTAAGCTACACTTCTTCCCAACTGACATTTTCTCTGTAAGTAGCGACGAGTCACCCCAAATCTGACAACGCGTGTCATAGCTGCATTTATAAGAAACTATCATTATAAACTGATATTTACGGTTGATCAACCGTGCTTTTGCATATTGCTTAAAGTTTCCTGAATTTTATTAACTGTTTTGAGTATATTGTTTAACAATTTATAAATACGTCCGAAGAAACGCACGGCTATTGGACAAGCAACCTAAGACTAAATGTGGAAAGGATAAATCGTCAAAACGCGGGTAAGGCCGGGTGTTTCAGCTAGTTAAATATATGCTTCGATGTTATCAATAAATGTTATTTTCTGGAGATGCAACACATGTAGAGTTCATACCAATCTTACCAACCTCCAGCACTGTGGGTGATGCAATCCTGCTGCATAGTAAAGGGCGATATGTACTTGCAAAGTGTAAATTGGAAATATCAATGACAGCCTTTGAACATTGGTTACAAATGTAGGCGGTTGGGGGTCACGGTTCTAGCGCTCTTTGTCAAATTGATAATTATCTAACGACTTTGAACCTATATAGGCTCCGACTAGAGATAAAATCTGACGAGAAATACCATTATAAATGTTTTGACCTATTATATACCTTACATACAACTTCGAAAACAACATTAAAATATTTATATCATAAGTGGTGGTATAAAGTGCCTGCGAAAGAAAGGAGGAATAATAAATTTTAGAATATGTTTCAGCAGATAATGTCATAGGAAAATGTTAAATACACTTATGAATATTATAAAAAGAAACTTATGCGTTCCATTCACATGACTTTCTCTACCTGCTCTGCATACTATTCTTACAAAAGATTTTTTTTTCTACATCCTGCTAATCGAGATAAATAAAAGCAGAAATCGTCTTATTACTTACTGTCTTTTAACTAGAGAAAATAAGATTATACACTAGATAAAAGCAATGTTTAAATCTTTTAAAAGCAGATTGCTATGTGAAACACTTGAAATTCCGTTCTCTTTACGTACCAGGAGTAAAACAAAAGAGACATGAAACTGATGAGGACTTCCAGTTTGAGAAAAGTCTAAGTAGTTTAAAACTGAAACCAATAATAAGGAATATCTTGGAAGCGGTAAGTTTTACAAAAAAAATGCATTTGACAGAAATTGTGTGTTTTAATGAGATCTAGATTTTTTGTGTATTAAGTTTTTGTCTGTCTCTTACGCTTTACCACTTACGCAAGAGCCATCCAGAGTGATGAGATCGTCACAAGCTATTCCAAAAATTCAGGATATACATGTTGTCATAAAAATGTCTTCACCATGTCGCATTTTAATCAAAATCGGTAGAGCCATTACTGAGAAAATTAACGTTTTTAAACAATTTTCCGCGTAAAGCGTAGTTTGAAGCGAGGGATTTTCTTTAAATTATTCTTGTTGAATCCTTTGCAGATGCTGAACTTAAATATCAAGTTTGATATTCATCTGACTTTTCGTCATAGTTAGTGCTGCTCTCCTCCTCTTCCTCTTTCTCCCTCCCACTCTCTCTCTCTCTCTCTCTCTCTCTCTCTCTCTCTCTCTCTCTCTCTCTCTCATACACGCATATACAGACCTGTTTTCTAAACATACTTCTTTTTGGGGTTTAGGTAATCTCAAAACGTGTGTTTCCGGTGAAATCTGAGTGGAATGCAGTGCATCCTCTATCTAAATTATAGGAAGCAAAAAGTAATATTTATTAGATAGTAACAAAATTAGCACCAGTACGATTCGTTCTCACATGTCATGATTTTTACATTAAAATCTTATCATCATGCATTATAAGTAGTAGTAGTAGTAGTAGTAGTAGTAGTAGTAGTAGTAGTATAGTTTGCGGTGTTATATAAAAAATTATTGTTAACACACTATCTTAACTATCCCTCAATTCAATATTACGTTTTCAACGTTGTGAAATGGAAACTAGTAGGTAAAGATACCAAAGTAAACGAATGCTTTAAAATATCTTAAAATCGGAGTTTTTGGCTAAAGTTGATTTTTGGGAGGAAGGACCTTGTTTCGTGTTACTTGTACTAACCGTCCCACAAAATCAATTCATTACCTGGAATGCGTATATATTCATTAAAACTGCTGCAGTTCTGCTGTTTTTTATGACATTTATGAAAAGTTCACAAAAATTTAAAGAAAGGAATCATTTGTTTCAGCGAGATTATACATTTTTGATGTGTTTCATTATTCGTAGATACTATAAAATGTTTTATTATCATTGAATTGTAGTTAAAGTTAAAATTAATAGTTCTGCAAATGTTAGTTTTTCCATTAAATGCACATGAAAATTTAATGAAACCAATTATACAGCAGGAGGATTAGCTGGTGTAATTTTAGCTAAATTATATTATTCCTTGCCTTGTCTGCCAATATCGGCTACTTTAATGACTGAATTCTATGTCTTCTGCTGTGGTCATATTATAGTATCCTTTTAGCTCCAGTTTCTAACAAAAAATTTTCAGTGACTTCTGTAAAATACTGTAAATGCTACATTTATACAATTCTTTCGTGTTCCATTCACATGACTTTCTCTACGTCTCTATAACAAACTATTATTAAAAAGTTTTGTTTTTTTTCCTATCAACTTCATGCTAATCGAAATAAACATTAGCAGAAATGATCTTGTTACTTGTTTCCTTGTAAGTAGGAAGGAAATAAGGGAATGCACTAGGCTAAAGCGATAGTCAAATCTTTTACAAGCAATAAACTCCGTTTATTTACATGGCCAGGAGTTTAAAAATTCCCGTATGAGGAACGAACACCTAAAACATGTATCTCCGATGAAATCTCGGGATCGAATTTTTGGATGGAACGTAACACCTTGTTTACTTACTTTGTACCTATAGTAGTGTAAATACGTATGTGTTATAGTACCATGTACTATGTAGAGAAAGTATCTGTCAATAGCACAGAGGCGGTTCTTAATTTTTCTCCAAATATTCCGCCTGTTTGCCTGCCCCGCCATCCAAATGTATCCCATCCCAATGGTTTCCAACCCTTTCTTTAATTTTGATACCCACGTCGAATTACCTTCCATTCGCACTGTTCACGGTAACAGACTGCCCTAATTAGAGATTGGTTTCTGTGAACGATTCTCATCCAATATTTAACTGCTCTGATTTTGCGCTCTATCGTTTCACTATGTGCCCCGAATTCCCTCATTATTCCGCAGTTTGCCGTACCCCTCCCTATAGCCAGAATTTCTTTGAAAAATTGATTCCTCACTTGGTCCAGATTCCCTGTTTGTTCCCACCCCTATATTTCTCCTCCGTATGTCATCGTGGATCTAACTGTCGCTACTTATACAGTTTCCATTAAGGTTATGGATATATTCGGTATTCTGCACCCTTGCCTTGTGTTTCGTGATGTCAATGTGTTTTGTCCATTTTCCGTTCATTGTAAATGTGAGTCCCAAGTACAATTTTCCAGTACCTGTTCTGCACATGTCCAAGTCTCCTCCCTGCTATAAACAGAACCTTTTTTGAAAGTCATTGCCTTAGTCTTATTCACATTAACTGTAAGTAGCCACTCATCGCAATAATTCTTAAGTTTGTCCAGTCCTCGTTGCAATCCGTTTACTGCCGTAGAGCACAATACTAAATCGTCTGCGTATAAAAGTGCTGGGATCTGCAAATCCGCTACTCCTGGTGCTTGGATATTCTCTGTTATCATTGTATCAGTAATATCATCCACAAAGAGATTAAATAGCAAGGGAGATAAAATACAACCCTGCCTCACTCACCTATAGCTTAGGCAGCTCTCCGACACTCTGTTTCTGTCGTATTTTACACAGAATTCGACATTTTGATATATTGCCTGCAATGCTCTAATCATTTTACTTGATAACCCCTTTCTGCCTAGCTTGTACCATAATGCATTTCGATTGATGTGGACTCACATCTTGACAAGATGTAGGGGTACGGAGGAATGACGGGAACAATATTTGACGCGATTCTTTACCACTGCGAATGTAGGGCTAGAAGCATGTTGGACGCTACTGGCAGGCACGGAAATCATGGAGGGCTAGGTAAATTTATGCTTAAGGCAAGATAGCCGAGATCTGAGGAGGCTGCCAATAGAGAAAAAAGGGAGGAATAAGATCAACTAAACAAAAGTGACTACAATGTTCTACACACACACAGACACACACCCATATATATATATATGTGTGTGTGTGTGTGTGTGTGTGTGTGTGTGTCATACTTAGATCACTGTTGTGCTATGGCTTTATATATGGTGTATATATTATGTGTATATATTTCTTTTAAGTGTAATTATCTATTATAAGAAGGTGTATTTATGAAGGTGTACTCTGTGCTGTAAATTTAAATTGCTATATTTGAATATCTTTTTATTCTTATTTTCGGGTTCACTCTTAATTCTTTATTGTTGTTTTAATATTGCTTCTGACTGTGTATTACCTTTGTCTTTTTATTTTCGTGTTTACTCTTTTAATTCTTTGTTATTGTTGTTTTAATATTGTTTGTAATGTGTATTACAAAAGCACGTACGGTCTGTGGACCCGTGGGATTGTTGAAATTCTATGTATGATATTGCTATGTCAATAAATACACTTGTTCATTCATTCATGTAGAGAATGGCAGATTTGCTTATTATTTTTCTCCCCAATGTGATTCCTCATCAAATTCTACATATCATGCTAAAATCGCCCTCTTTTATTACCTAATCTCAAAAATAAAGCACTGCCAAGACAAAATATTATTAATTTTCTCTTCAATACTCAGTTCTTTCTAAATTTATCTCGCATTTTTCAACTCTTAAATATCGCCACCACTTTTTGAACTCCCGATAGATGTACACCTCAAGCATTTGGCATAGGGTTTTATTGTAATTACTACCCATGATGCACTTCACGGACTGTAAACCATTACACGAATAACAGCAGACAAAGTAGAGATTGCCGGCAATATAATGGCCTGCTAATGTGTGAGGGCTGAAAATTTCTACAAAAGAAAATATTAGACAAAAAGTATACCTTCCGTTTAGCTAACTATAAGCTGTGGAGTGTTTCTGATTACTATTCATGAGGTAAGGGAGCAGATGTTGTGACTAAGTTTTAAAGGTTCGTTACAAATGTGTCACGGAAAATGCACTAATAAGCAGCATTAACATGTAAGCTTATGGTACAAGCTTCTACAGTAAAAGCATTTCTATTTTTACTTTCTCTACAAGTACTATGTACATAGTGTATAGAGAAGGTATTGTATTGCGCTCAAAAACTCTATACCGAGATTTCACTGGAAATATGTTTTGTGACCCTCTGAATCCAAAGCCGTCATTTTCAAAACAAAAAAAAGGCCTGTGTGTGTCTGTGAACAGCATAACTGAAAAACGAAAACACCGATAAATACCAAACTTTGTATTTATATTAATTGTCTTTCAAGGATGCGACACGACGTTTTTCAAGAAAATTTCTTCACTACAAACTACCCTATTTATGAGATTTTTTTTTGAAAATTTTTGTTTTTCTCAAAAATGTCTCTAATGATTTTGATTAAAATGCCTATATTAAAAACATTTACATCACAAATAAAATGTTCATTATGAATTTTGTGGGAATAGCCTCTGAAGATCACTTAATTCTGGATGAGTTTTACCCAATATTGCATAACGGTTAAAACGTAAGAGATAGACAAGAAATTACTCGTACTACACAAAAAAATTAAATATTGTTAAAACACATAATTTATATCACATATAATACATTCATACCTACATTTTTTTCATTAGAGTCGACCGTTTCCGAGATATTCTTTGCAATTAGTTTCAATTTTAAACTACTTAAAGTTTTCTCAAACGGGAAGATATGTTTCGTTTCATCTCTCTTGTTTTACTGCAGGCCATGTAAAGCAAATCGAACTTCAAATGTTTCACGTAGGACCAGTTTTTAACAGATTTGACTAACGCATTATCCTAGCGTAATCCCTTATGTCCCTTCTGCTTACAAGGGAGCAAGTAAGAAGACAGTTTCCTTTAATGTTTATCTTGATTAGCATGTCGTAGATAAAACAACAATACTTTGTAAGGAAAGCTGTTCGTGCAGAAAAGGTCACGTGAATGGAACGGAATAGATCAGATTTTTACTTTCTCTTCATGCACTATGTACATAGTGTATAGAAAAGATATTGTATTGCAGCCAAAAATTTAATACCGAGATTTCACCGAAAATATGTTTTGAGGAGTCCCAAAAAAAAAACTTTTTTTTAGCAAAATGTCCGTGTGTGTGCATGGCAGTCAGTCTGTCCGTCTGTCTGTTAGTGTGTGTGTGTGTGTGTTTGTGTGTGTGTGTCTGTGGGCAGCATAGCTCAGAAACGAAAAGTCGATTAAATACCAAACTTGGTATTCAAGTTGCGTATCTTCCAAAAATGCGGCAAGAAGATTTAAAAAAAAAAAAAAAACACCCACAACTACCCTTTACAAGGAACAAATTTCGATTTTTTCCCTCCAAAATGGTTCTAACGATTTTGATTAAAATACTGTATGTTTAAGATATTGTTATGACGAGTGAAATGTTTATCTTGAACTTTCTGGGAATAACCTCTGAAGACCTCATATTCTGGATGACTTTTGTGGTAAACCATAAGAGATAGACAAAAAAAAACTTACTACGCAAAACATTATATCTCCTTATAACACACAACTAATGTCACATATAATGTTTTGCAGAGGTAACCTTTTTTGAGATATTCAGGATTATTGGTGGAAATTTTAAGGCAGTGGTGTTTAGAATGTTTAATTTTGCTTGAAGTGCTTTCAAAATACAGTATACAGTACACAAGAGTCTTACATTTCGAAAGCTTCAGCATGGAAAGCAACAACTCAAACGATACAAAGTTACTGTTGTCCGTGATCACTAGAGTCGGGTAAATTTCTGTAACGGGATATTGAGGAATATTAATGATGGAACAATCGATGCACGATTAATACTTTTCAGTGACGAAACATGGATTTATTTGCATGATCGTGTGTCATCACAACACGCCGTTTTTATGCTACAGACAAACCCAATTTCGTTCATGAAACTCTCTTGCATGATCTATAAGTCGGCGTATGATACGCAATAAACGGATACAGAACAATACGGCCTATTTTTGCGAGTGTACCATAAATTCAGAAAGATCAAGAAATAGTAAACTAGCAACATGTTTGGAATAGCTGGCGGACATTGAATGTTGGTCTGGATATTTCCAGCAGGATTCTGCCACCGCGCATTCAGCCAATAAATAATTACAGTTTATTGCGGACATTTTTTAGGGTAGAATCAGTAAGGTTTTGTGACCTGCTCGGTCCCCTCATCTTACGGCATACGATTTTTGTTCATGGAGAAACTTGAAAAAAAAATCTGATGTGTTCCATTCACATGACTTTCTCTACATCTCAGTAACAAATTATTGTTAAAAAGCTTATGCTTCTATTTACTTCATGCTAATCGAGAAAAAATTAGCGGAAATAGTCTTATTACTTGATTCCTTGTAAGTAGAAACGAAATAACGGAGTACCATAGGTTAAAGTGATAGTCAAAAGCTGGTTGCTATGTGACTGAAGTTCCTTTGTTTGTATGGACAGTAGTTGACATATTCTGTATGAGGAAAGTGTAAGTTTTTCTAAGCTGAACAAGGAATATCTAAAAAAAAAAAACGATCAACTCCACGAAAAAAAATGTATATAACAAACTGTGTGTTTTAACGTGCTCTACATTTGTGTGTGTTAAGTTTTTGTCCATCTCTTACGGTTTAGTAGTTATGCAAAATTCATCCAGAATAAAGTAATCTTCAGAGACTGTTCCCAGAAAATTCAAGATATACACCTTATTTGTCAGGTAAATATCTTTAATATACGATATTTTAATCAAAATCGTTAGAGCCATTTTTAAGAAAATAAAAAATTTCGAAAAAAGTTCCATGTAAAGAGTAGTTGCGGGGTGGGAATTGAAATCTTCGTGTCGCATCCTTGGAAGATAGCAAACTTGAATACCAAATTTGATATTCAACGGTGTTTTCGTTTTTGAGCTCTGCACGGTCATTTTACTAAAAATGCTTTTCTTGGATTCAGGGGGTCTCAAAACGTGTATTTCCGGTGAAATCTCCGTATCGAATTTTTGGGTGCCTTACAATACTTCCCCTATACAGTATGCACATAGTACGTATAGAGAAAGTAATACAGTATGTACATAGTACGCACAGAGAAAGTAATAAAGCATAAAAAACTAATGCCCACACATTAGGAGAATTAAAACAAAATAGTATCAGGGCACAAGTTAACTATATTTCGGAAGCTGGGCTAATGTATGTGAATGAAATTTTCCTCAGAAGATGCCACAATGTATTGATACAGATGGACCGCATTTCTAACATCTCCTGTGATAAGGTATCTATGTTTTGTGTTTATTCTGATAATTGTAATGTGATTTAAGATTTTATTTGACTCCACGCATGTGTGACTGGATGATGGGCTGTATGATTGCCTTCCATGTGTACAGTGCGTGACCGGGAGACAGACAGTGCGCCTGTCGGCCAAGTTTTGTAGCATTCTTATTGAACATAATGATTCTTGGGGAAAAATTACATTCCACTATAATCGTTAGCGTTGCTTGTGGGCGAGTGGAGTTCTTGTCAGGGGCGCAAGTATTATTACAGCTATGAAGTTATGTCCCAAACTAAGGATGAGACAGGTCAGGTTTCCTTTTTGCTTATGAGTGCGAACAGTCAGGTTACGCTTATTCTTAATCTTAAGTTGTGTCATAGGGCACATTCACTATGGATTTTGTATAATCAAACAACTTCTTCAAATTAAAAAAACCTGATGTGCTCCATTCACATGATTTTCTCTACATCTCTGTATCAAATTATTGTTAGTAAGCTTATTCTTCTATCTATTCAATTTTGCAGAAACGATCTTATTACTTAGTTCCTTTATTAGAAGAAAGGAAATAAGAGAATACACTAGACTAAACCGACAAACAGATGTTTTAAAATGTGGTTGCTATGGGATTGAAATCTGCTTCTTGCGGAACCATGAGTTGACAGGTTCCCGTATGAGAAGAGTATTTTAAAGCTGAAATCAATAACAAGGAATATTTCTAAAACGGCCAACTCCACGAAAAAAATGTATCTGACATAAATTGTGTGCGTTTTATCATGATCTACATTTTTTGTACAATAAATTTGTGTCTATCTCTTACGGTTTACCAGTTATAAAAAAAATCGCAAAATTCACCCGGAGTAAACATGTCTTCAGAGGCTATTCCCAGAAAATTCAAGATATATATTTTATTTGTCATGTAAATATCTTAAATATAAGAGATTTTAATCAAAATCTTTAGAGCCATTTTTGAGAAAATCAAAATTTTCGAAAATTTTCGAAAATCTTCGTGTCCTTGGAAGATACCAAACTTAAATACCAAGTGAAATCCGGTATCGAATATTTGGGTGCATTACAATACCTTCTCTAAACACTAGAGAACGTAAAAAAGAGTCCATAAGTCCAGATTATTAATGCATGAACAATCAACTTCTTGGCCACTGGTCCAAGGGGTTGGCTTGAAAATCCTTGGAGATTTAAGTCTTAAAAAGATGAGGGCAATACGAAATATTTGAGTATTGCATTCACAAACTCTCTAGC
This sequence comes from Hymenopus coronatus, assembly GCA_030762935.1. Lineage (NCBI taxonomy): Eukaryota > Metazoa > Arthropoda > Insecta > Mantodea > Hymenopodidae > Hymenopus > Hymenopus coronatus. The sequence goes on along the minus strand of CM060888.1, from coordinate 115,107,257 downwards.
TATTCTACAAACAAATATCTTATAAATATTATTCTTTTTTCTATTCCACTGTAATCGAGATTAGCATAATTTTTAGTACTTAATTCCTTATAAATAGAAGGGGACTAAGGGAACACATTATGCTAAAGCGATGGTCAAATGCTTGTCACGCTGGGGCAATTATGCCAGTTATGGGACAGTAGCTTAACTAGATTGCGGGCAGATCATATCCAGAGAGCTAAACGCTATAATAACAACCGTCTGCCTTCGGAATTTGTAGTGGGCGATATTGTTTATTTACGTTCTCACCCATTGAGTAGTGCGGAAAAGAATTTTCAGCAAATTTGGCATCTAGATTTTTGGGTCCGTATCGTACATTGAATTTTTTGGATGGTATTTCTTTTCACCTCGAGGACTGAAAAATTGCAACAACTCATGCTTCGCAATTAAAGATTATCCCCCAGAAAGACTTATCCTCAACGGTATGTTTCGCACCCCTAGTATTTATTGTGTACCTCAACTGCCTTATTTTTGCTTCCTTTTTGCGCAGGGTTCCACGCTGCAGTAGGGCACTGAAATATTGTGTGCGGGATGCGAAACTTTGTTTTTTTCTTAACCTTGTGCTTTTCTTTTTCTTCTGCCTTTTTTCTTCCCGCCTCAGAGATATTATGTTTTATGGGGTATGAATGTGTGTGAATGTGTTGATTCCGGGATCCCGGAGGGAAAGGGGTAATGTAAGGGGGAGATGTATATGTTTTTCATGTAATTTTTAATAGAGTTATATTTTCATATTACTCTCATCATTATTTTGATTTTTGTTTCATATGTATTTCTTACATTCTTTTTCGGCTTATTATCTGTGCATTTTTCTGTTTCATTTAAAATTTGCTTATTGTTGTAATTTCATAGCCTTTAAATTATGCTTGTTTATTCATTTTTATTCACTATATACCTTACCAATTTAAGCATGGTTGAAAATTCCTTATTACTATTTTCACTTTTAACGTTTCATAGTCTGGTTGTTTTTCTATACATACATTACAAACGGTGCTAATGGCCATGTATTTATTTGCATGCCCCGGAGGAGATTCTGGAGGAAGCTGGCATGTCAGGTTCATGGACGTTATTAGAAGGAACTACGCTGCATCATCCTGGCTGTTATACTTGATTCACTTCATCAGTTTTGGCTTCAGCTGCTGCTAAGTTGCCTCTTCCCCTCCTTTTTCTGCCCTGTGGGGGCGGAGGGTTGTAACGTCTCCGTTACACCTCATGTGCTGCTGGACCTAACTATTGCATCATAACTCCACTGGCAGTGCTTTCGTCCATTTTCTTCACTGCTAGCGAGCGGATCTACGCTTGCTGGACACGACATAAGCTCCCTTACCGGGGGGGGGGGGGATTTGCTACTCGAAGAAGAGGCAGTCATCTAGAAATTCACGACTCGTCGTGGACGTTGACATAGCACTAAGGGAGCGCTACTCTTCTAGGCAAGCCGTGCCGTGCTGAATATTAGTGGAGCGTGCTTTTCGATTTGTCAAAAGTTATCATTATATATCATGTATTCCTTTCGGCTTTAACTTGGTTAAACTTTTCAACCTGCTCGCTCCCGTTTCATGGCGGGGTGTTTTGAACGCCTGAAGTGGCCTAATTGCTTTTATTAAATTCATGGCAGGCATGAGCAATATTAATGATTTTGTGCATTTTGTGAAAGTGTTATTTATTGTTCAGTAAATTGGTGAAATTTGCTTTAATTCTTATAACTTAAGGGCTCACCTCAATTCTGCCTTTGCCTTTGTACAGATCCCGACCTTGGGTTTTCTTTGGAACTTGTGCATTTCCAAAAAAAAGATCATAACCATTGGGTTCTAGCGTGACATGCTTAAAAGCTGTCGCTATGCGATTGCCATTACAATTCGCTTCTTTGCATGACCAGGAGTGAAACAAAAGAAACATTGGCGACTTCCTGTCTAGGAAAAGTATAAATATTTTAAAACTGAAACCAATTGCAAGAAATGTCTCGAAAACGGGGAACTTCTCAATAAAAATGTAAAAGACATAAAATGTGTGTTTTGGTAAAATCTACATATTTTGTGCAGTAAATGTTTGTCTATCTCTTACGGTTTACCAGTTATGCAAAATTCATTCAGAATGAAGACCACTTTGAAGGCTATTACCAGGAAATTCAAAATATACATTTTATTTGTCATGTAAAAATCTTTAGTAATCGACATTTTAATCAAAATCCTTTGTCATCTTTAGAAAATAAAAATGTTTCAATGTTTTTGTGTAAAGGGTAGTTTTGATTGGGGAATTTTCTTGAAAATCTTCGTGTAGCGTCCTTTGGAGATACTCAACTTAAATACCAAGTTTGGTATACAACGGACTTTTTGTTTTTGAATTATGCTGCCCACACACATACACATACAGAAGACATACTCACTGACCTTTTTCAAAAAATGCTCTTTTTTTTAATCCAAGGGTTTTAAAATATATATTTCCTGTTAAATATCGGTATCGAATTTTTAGTGGAATACAGCAGCTTCTCTATCTACTATGTACATTGTACATTCGTGCGAGAGAACGTAAAAATAAGAAGACAAAGAATAGTTTCTAAATTGACTAGCCTAGTACCAAACCCGTATATCTGCACTCCCATTAAAAATTTAATGAGTAGTGCATTCCGATGTTTTTTTTTTTTCACGTTCTGTTCCTTCGTGAAGTTGATACCTTTCAAAAATGGATGCAAAAATGAATAAGTGTTGAATTGCTTATTTTAAAGGTCATTGTTTATTATACATTACCTTGGTATCAAACTCACATTTTTACTTAAAGAACCAATGGTGACACTAAAAATAATAACATGAACTTTAAAACTAACCATATGAGTTCAGGTTTTATGGCTTTTTGAAATTTTACTACGAATAGTGAAAAGCTACTTACGTAAAATGAAGCAAAAAATGTCACCAGTCCATGAAGAAATGTCAGGCAGAGTTTACGACAGCCGGAAAAATGGAAAAGCCATATAGAAAAGAGACTAAGGCAAGGATATTTTTGAACTACGCTGCTCGTTAGTTTTGTTTATTATATGAAATTATGGATTATTGTAAGAAATTTGGAAGTCAGAAATAATGCAAGAGAGTATAGTGAAAAAATTTAAAGAGTTTAGTCAACTGTCAAGATATTTTGAGATATCAAGGTTATAAAACTTCACTACCTGTCCATCACAATGACTGCTGAAAAAGACCAAATATTCTTAATCATTATTGATTGCCTCTGGCAATAAAGGTTATGAATACACTTTAAAACCAGAGGTTTCCGGATATGATTCCTGGCTGGAGGGGAATATTTATTGATTTAGAACCATTCTCCCTATAGAGTCACGAGAGAATTAGTATGTATGTGCAGAATTTTCTATCTCTTTTCAATATAGTATCTATTTCTTTGCACACACTTTTCCCCATCGTTCTGCAAGTTTGAACTAGTTTCTTCGATGCGAATCCAAGTGATGCCATCTCGTAGTCTTGCGTTGTATTTCAGGCTCGTAATGATGGAACTAGTTTATATCGTCTTGTCACAATATTCATAAAAATTGTCTTCATTTTGAAACCTCAAAGCAATGTTTTGGGGTGGTGGTTCTTTTTTGACATTTGTGGTCTTCAGCCAACAGACCCACCGGGCGCAAACTATTTGATAACCTTAGCTTTCAATCATTTCTTGTATTGCACTTTATCTATTACTCAAGTTTTGCAGCCATTTCATTCGAGTAACACACCTGTCCTCTCTAATGAGCTTATCAACCGTTTCCTTGTTACGTTTCCAGGAGGTAGTTCGAGGGCGTCCGCTATAAGCCTCATCATGAATTTGTGTTTATACCTTTGAAATATTTCACCAAATTGTACCGTTGCTGGCGCCCAAGCACACATCTACAAAGACACATAATGTCTGGGATGAATTCCAGCATCAGTACTTTAATCTTTAACAAGGAATTCAATTACAAGAACGCTGTAAATGCGACATTAATGTCCTTCATTTTGGATACTGAGACGGTACCGCTTTGATTGAACTTCATTGCCGTCCTCTTACGTATTTCAAATATGTATATTTATATTGACAAAATGTTATAATTGTACATAAGTTAAAACTACTTTTAAATGTTATGTTTAATATTTAAGCTTGAGGTGTTATTTCTCCGCATTTAACAAAGGAAAAGCTAAGCAATTATACGCAATTTCACTAGGAAGCGGGATAGTTCTTTCCCAAACTCAGTGAGCAGTCTTATTATAGTTACGCGCAAACAATACACAAGTGAGTTTCAAAGGAAGGCGATTGACGAAGAAATTTTCTGTTGTTGGATACCCCGTGAGCAGTCCTGTACCAATAAGAACACGATGTAAAATTCCAAGTTTGTGCATAATTTCAAATTCCCGGTTAGTAGAGGACCAATCTGGGAGAGATAATTCAGTTTCTTTATGTTCACTTAAAGCAAGCGAAATTCAGCTCCTATGCCTCAGTTTGATTTTCGCTTTGAGCTAGTGTTTACGTCACTTGATACAGCTATCGCCATTGTACCACTGAGGATGTGAAAAATAAAAACAAAAACTTCGTTTCAAGCTGTCCAAGACCTTATTGGTCTCACGAAGACAAGTTACGACGTGCATATCACTTGTTCGCATAAACAATGAATTTATTAAAATAGAAGATCAATTACCATATCTTGGAATTTTACTAGTTAAGAAACTTTCTTTTCATCATGTTGATTATCTTCTTCTTAAAGCCAATAAATTTCTTAGAGACCTTTTAATTGCAACAAGACCAACATAGGGACTTAGCTGTACTATTTTAAGTCGCCCTCCGTGGTGTAGTGGTTACCATATACCATATACTCAAGGGTTCAGACCCGAAGGAGGACAATGGATTTTTTCGGGCGTAAAAATCCTTAGCATGGCTTCCTTCGGAAGGGAAGTAAAGCCGTTGGTACCGCATCGTAGATTAGATTTACGGCTCGTAACAGAAAATCAAACCTAATAAAGAGGCCTATGAACAAAATTAGTCTTCACGTCTAATATAGAATGAGAAGCTGAGAACCACAGTAGTTAAAGAACGTCCATAAATGAAACTCCATTTCTTTCATTTTCTACTATTTTAAAAGCATCTATCGTGGGATAGTAGAACCAATTATATTACATTCCGTTTCTGCATTCCATGTATTATCCACGAAGTGGGCTCAGAGGAAACTGGGACAAATCCCATGTGAACTTACATTAAACATCCCAAGAGCGTATCGAACCGTCTCTACTGACCCCGCTTTACTTCTGGCTGATATAGAACCCATTCTCTAACTAGCAATGTTAAAAAATATAAAGAAAACACCTCAAAATATTATCTTTATCACCAATTGTGACCTAGAATATCCTGCTTACTTTTTGATGGACATCCAGCTCTAGAGATACACCTAGTTCGTCAATATTGCTCATTAAACCTGATCTGCATATCTACACTGATAGATCGCGAATCAATAATGAAAATAATAACACAGCTTCAGTTGGTTGTTCTTTCGTTGTTTTTGATCATGGATTTGAGGTAACTCACAACCAGTACAAGCTTGCATCAGTGTGCACAGTATTTCAAGCCGAACTCCTAGCTCTGAAGAAAGCAATAGAGTGAAGTATGAATAGTTCATACACCATCCAAATTCTAAGTGATTCCCAATCTGCGCTTGGAGTAATTAATGGCAAATATAATCATTATACTATTGATGCTGACATCAGAAACACAATAAATGAATACAATGGACATATATGTCTCTATTGGATACGAGGTCATGATGGAAATGAAGGTAATGAAAGAGTTGACCAACTGGCTAAGACTGTTTCAAATGTGTGTACAGAATATGCCTACAACAAATACCCAATTTCTCTGGCGAGGAAAACTTTATTATACATATATGTATAAAACAGCTGGAATTTATTGTGGTCAGAAAAAAGTAAAGGCCATGTCACAAAAAACTTGTTCTTCCCATTTAAAATATTTTGAGCCTTCGGATGATGCCTGATCACGGTAAATTCGGTGCATATCTAGAACGTTTTAAAATAATTAGTGCTAACAATGTTATCTACTTATGCTCACATCAATCAAAGTGTCCATTATATGAAAGAAAACAACGTTGAGGTTGTAATGGCTTGAATTAGAAGTATTTTAATGAAGCTTCTGTGGAAAATATAATTTTGTTGGAAGATAGCAAAGGGATGAAAGAGAGTAAATTAATTTCTAAACTTGTCCTAGATTGTTCAACCTAGAATCCAGCCTAAGACTATTTTTACCACCATTAAGTCAAATTATTTGCAGTGTTGCTACTCACAGATTTAGAACTTTGTCAATAGAAAATTAAACTCAATTTACTCTTAATTGATGCCTATGTTAATAGTAGTTACACTCTTAATGTTATTCTTTAATGGTTAGCCACATATTGTATTTAAAGTAGTCCTAATATAAAGTTGAGACATACGGCTCATTATATTTTGGAAATGCAATAATAAATAAATAAATGACATCTTAGAACTGAAAATCTATTTTCCTCGCTTTTTGCTTTTCTGAAGTATCTCCACACGTTTGTCCAATTTCCTTCACAGTTTTGAGAAACAGTAAGAGCTAAAAGTTATAAAATTATAGAGTTGTTATTATTATGTTTATTATTATTATACCTCATTAGGTCATAACATTACTAGAAACTGTTCTCGCAATGAGCTTTCTCTCAAACAATAGTAGAATACAAAAATTGTCTTTAACATTTCTTTTACAGTATCCACACCAAAATATATATTTAAATTAGTAACTTTATTTCTTATTATTGTACATAAAAATATGCATAATATGCGTAATGTCATGAATTGTAGTCATTAAATATAGGGAGCATCTGTAACATAGCTGCAACAATATAATAGCTTATTTCTTCCTCATACCATGGAAAACATGTAGTTCGCTTTTTATTGGCCTGCTGTTTCCCATGTATCTTAAATAACACCTTTGTTAGGCGATTACTATCCACATTCTCGCTTTATAATTGTCGACGATCCAAGAAAAAAGTTATTAACCTTAAACAGACTAGAGCATACTATCGAGATTCGTTTTTAATTACTTTTTATGATCATTTTTAGATATACGAGTGGATAGTTCACATAACGGAGCAAATAATGTTAAATGCAGAACACATTTACTGCCGAAGAACGCGCATACTTCATTTAGATTTAAAATGTATTTCTTTTTTACTTATAGTCATAGAAAACTCGTTACAGGTTTATTAACCTTTATATTTATCGTCCATCACCATCTATGATAGGACCATAGTCTCGTTTTTGCAGGCAACAAGGTGCGACTCTCTACCAAGACCATAAAACAGCTTCTACATTTTTACTTATTTGCCACACTCTTTTGCTTCCTGCTATTAGATATAAGCCTTCATTTTTTATACAAATACACGTGCGTTATTATCCCAAAGCCTACAATTTCACGCTAGCTGAAAGTGGATTACTAAAAAGATATAAAAAGGAAGGGTTCAAGGTGCTTAGGTACTATACGTGCACCAAACAGAATTGGAAAACATCAACATCGCTCCATCTCAGAGATGGGAACTGTTTTCAAACTGTAACCCCTAATTAAATCGCAGATGCTAAGGCTTCGCTTTCAAATTAGTGGCTATTCACGAAGTTCATCTATCGTTTAGCTATATAATATCAGGAGAAACATTATCAGCTCTAGTTATAAAACAATTTTGAATAGGGTTCGGTGTATCATGGATGTTTGTGTGGCAGATAGATAAAATAGCGCAATATTTTAGTTTTATTTATTTCTTTAGGAAATGAGCTTTTGAAAACTACGGTACTTTTATGTGTTGCTTCACCCAAAGCGAAAGAGGGTAGGGTGAATTATACGTTTTTTCCCCCTTTCTTTTTACTTTTTCTACATGTACTATGCAATAGTGTACAGAGAAGGTATTGTATTGCATCCAAAAATTCGATACCGAGATTTCACCGCAAATAGGTATATGCTTTGAGACCACCTGAATAAAAAAAAAAAAAACATTTTAGAAAAATGTTCATGTGCGGGAGGGGGGCAGCACAGATGAGAAACGAAAAGTTCGTTAAATACCAAATTTGGTATTTTAGTTCAGTATCTTCCACGAAGATTTACAAGAAAACCTTCACACCCCCACTCCCATTTATATGGAAAATTTTTCGAAAATGTTTATTTTCTCAAAAATACCTCCAACGATTTTGTTTAAAATGTCGTATATTAAAGGTGCTTACATGGCAAATAAAATGTACATCTTGAATTTTCTGAGAATAACCTCTCAAGACATCTTTATTCTGAATGAATTTTGCGGAATTTTGCATAACTGGTACACCGTAAGAGATAGGCTAAAACTTACTTAACAAAACATGTATAGCTCGTTCAAACATACTTTATGTTATGTACATTTTTTCGTGGAGTTGGCCGTTTTTGAGATATTGTTTTTTATTGGTTTCAGTTTTAAAATACTTATACTTTACTCATACGGGAATTCCTGCCATACATACCAACAAAGGAACTTCAATCACATAACAACCAGCTTTTAAAAGATTTGCCTATCGCTTTAGCCTATGATATTCCATTATTTCCCATCTACTAACAAGGAAGCAAGTAATAAGGCCATTTCTGCTAATTTGTTCCCAATTAGCATGAAGAAAATAGAAAAATAAGTTTTTTAACAATAATTTATTGCAGATATTAGAGAAAGCCATGTGAATGTAACACATCAGATTTTTTTTAGTTTAGCCTAGTTGGTCATATTAGAATATGAATGAAATCGGTGAAATGATACTTAAACGATCTCGGGATCCATGGAGCTTAAAGTTACTGAACATTCGTCTTATTTAAGGGAAGGAAAAAAAACCGAAATAAAGCTTATCAGGGTAATCAGATTCGAACTCGCTACTTCCTGAATGTGAGACAGACACGCTACCGAGGCGGGCTCCCCACGTACTGTTCACTGAGTTAAGATGCATCCACCTGCTCATGGCAATCACAATCATGGCTATCTTAGAACACTGAACATAAAAACTCATTCTACAAAAGCTCAAAAGTTAAATAAACCAGATTAAAACAACTTTAATCTCAGATTACATCAAATAGCACAATAATAATTTCAGTGCAAATGAAAACCTTAACCTTAAGTTTCTTTTTCCTAATTCTTCTAAAACATAATCCTCACGAAATATTTCATTTTACAAAAACAATAATTTTAAAGGGAAAAAAAACTTATGTGTTTCATTCACATGACTTTTTCTACATCTCTGCAATCAATTATTGTTAAAAATTTTATTCCTTTATTTACCTAATGCTAATCGAGAAAAAATTGACAAAAGGGGTCTAATTACCTGCTTCCGTGCCAGTAGAAGGGAAATAAGAGAATACATTAGGCTAAATCAACAGTAAACATTTTTAAAAGCTGGTTGTTATGTGATTGAAGTACCTTTGTTTGTATGGACAGGAGTTGACAAATTCCCGTATGAGAAAAGTGCAAGTATTTTAAAGCTGAAACTAATAACAAGGAATATATAAAAAGCGGCCAACTCCACGAAAAATGGATATAATATAAATTGTGTGTTTTAACGAGCACTAAATTTTTTGTGAGGTACGTTTTGGTACGTTTAGCAGTCATTCAAAGTTCAGCAAAGTGCATCCAGAATAAACATGTCTTCAGAGTCTATTCCCAAAGGTTGATGATATACATTTTATGTTTTACATAAATATCTTAAATATAACTGATTTTAATCAAAATCTTTAGAGATATTTTTGAGAAAATCAAAAATTTCGAAAATTGTTCCATGTAAAGGGTAGCTGGGTTGTAGGAATTTTCTTGAAAATCTTCGTGTCACATTCATGGAAGATACCAAAGTTTGGTGTTAAACGGTCGTTTCGTTTTTGAACTATGCTGCACACACACACACACATACACATCATTGGGTGCAATAGAATACCTTCTCTATACACTATGTACATAGTACGTATAGAGAAAGTAAAAATAATTATAATGCCTCTTGCGATCACCCATCAGTGAGTAAGTGAAGGGCAAATGTTTCATAACCCAAAACGAAAGAGGTAGAGTAAAGAGACAGTGTAACTTCATTAGCCCATAAAAGGTTGGGGTTCGCTGATGCCTTTTACTTTCTCTAGTCAGTATGTACAATGTACATATATACGTATAGGTGAATAGAGAAGGTATTGTATGCCACCCACAAATACGACATCGACATTTCATCGGAAATACATGTTTTGAGAACCACTAAATCCAAAAACAAAATTTTACTTTCCCTGCATGTACTATGTACATAGTGTATAGAGAGTTTTACTGTACTCAAAAATTTGATACAGAGATTTCACCAGAAATATATGTTTTGAGACCCCCTGAATAAAGAAAAAGCATTTTTAGAAAAAGGTCCGCGTGTGTATCTGTGTGTGTCCATAGACAGCATACCAGTTAAATACCAAACTTGGTATTTAAGTTTATTGTCTCCAAGGATGCGACACGAAGATTTTCAAAAAGATCCTTCGACCCCAAACTACGCTTTATATTGAAACATTTTTGAATTTTTTTTCAAAAGTAGCTGTAACGATTTTGATTAAAATACCATATATTAAAGTTATTCACGACAGTAATAAAATGTATATTTAGAATTTTCTGGGAATAGCCTCTGAAGATCGCTTCATTCTGGGTGTTTTTTTTTTTTTTTTTTTTTTTTTTTTTTTTTTTTTTTTTTTGCACAGTGTTACATAACGGTTAAGCCGTAAGAGATAGACAAACACTTGCTAAATAAATAATGTAGATCTTGTTAAAGCACACAATTTGTCGTTTGCATTAATGTTGTAGATCTGACCGTTTCTAAGATATTACTTTTGGTTTCAATTGAAATACTTAGTTTTCTCAGACAGGAAGTGTCCGTTTCTCCTTTTGTTCCACTCCTGGCCAAGCAAAGAAGCCAATTTCAATGACAATGCATAGCGATAGCATTTAAAACATTTGATTATCACTTTAGCAGAACGTATTCCTTTAGTTTCCTTCTACTTATAAGAAACTATGTAATAAGTAATTTCTGCTAATTCTTATCTCGATTAGTTGAAGCATAATATTTTGTAAGAAGAATGTTTGTAGAACAGTTAAAGCAATGTGAATATAATATATTCGATTTTTAGAAAAAGGTCCGCGTGTGTCTGTGGACAGCATAGCTCAAAAATGATAAGAGCGTTAAATACCAAAGTGGGTATCTAAGTTTGGCATCTTCCAAATATGTGACACGAATTTTTTTAAGAAAACACCCTAGCTACCCTTTACATGGAAAATATTTCGAAAATGTTGTTTTTCTCAAAAATATCTCTAACGATTTTGATTAAAATACCCTATATTAAGGTCATTTCCATCACAAATAAAATGTATATCTTGAATTTTCTGGGAATAGCTAGACCTGTTCATTCTGGATGAATTTTACTGATTTTTTCATTTCTGGTAAACAGTAAGAGATAGACAAAAATTATAATACAAAATATATAATTTTTTCGTGGAGATTACCGTTTTCGAGATATTCCCGTTATTAGTTTCATTTTTAAAATACTTAAAACATTTCTCATGCGGAATTTGTCAACTTCTGGCCACACATAGAAACGGATTTCAATCCCAGAACAACCACATTTTAAACATTTGACTGTCGGTTTAGCGTCCCTTCTACTTACAAGGAACTAAGTAATACGACCGTTTCTGCTGTTTATCCCGATTAGCACGGAGTAGATAAAAGAATAAGCTTTATTTCTTGTGAAATATTAGTAAAGAGTTTTTGGATGGAATGCAATACCTTCTCTATTTACTATGTACGTACTGTAGAATTTAAAACGATACTTGTAGTTCAATATCTGTAGGATGAGAGACACTTTGATTTTAACCATTAAAATTGAAAATGTAAATGGCGTGTTATTTATGGACGCTCTTTAACTGCTGTGGTTCTCAGCGTTCCATTCTAAATTGGGCGTGAAAGACCGCTTAATTTTGCTCAGAGGCCTCTCTATCAGGTTTGAGGTTCTTTTACGTGCCGTAAATCTACGACACGGGACCAACGACTTTACTTCCCTTCCGAAGAAAGCCATGCTAATGATTTTTACACCCGAAAAAATCCATCGTCCTCCGCCGGGTTTGAACCCGCGACCTTGGGTATATGAAGTTAGCATGGTAACCATTACACCACGGAGGGCGACATTTAAAATTGAAATATCTTAAACTGCAACTATATACTTCGTTAATACCAATAATGTTTATACAATAATCTTAGACTTGAGATTTAACGCTTTAGAAAATCGATTCTTGTACTACAGCACCCTTTAAGTCTATTATGTTGTGGATTTTGTGGTGCTTAAGCTCTAAAGAGGAAGGGAAATTTCAAAATTAAAATTCTGAAAGCTCTAAATGGATTGAAAGAATATTCAAAAGCTTTACTGGCTTATGTGACTTTTCCAACCTTTTTAGAAACGAGTTTTGGGTTCATTCTTTTCGTTTCTCTGTCCTCGTTTGCTTTAATTTTCGCCTATTCTACTGCACCTGTTTCATGATCACTATGTTTCATATTTCAATTCTGAAGTGCAAACATTTTCGAAAAATATTCCATTCATATATACGGGTAAACATATGTCCAAGTCATATAAAAAGCAAATATGGGTGCGGGGTTCAGGAGAAACGTGACAAACCGTGACATGAGGGAGGGGTTAAAATAGAACAGCTTACGTGACGAGATAAGCCGTTCTTACCTGCTAACTACCAACTCCATCCTAGCGTGATCCTCGCCGGGGACTTTAATGCCAATCACCTGCGCTGTCATTCGGGCCCCCGCGCGGATCCTAGAGGCAATACATTGATTCGCATGATGATAAGGATCCCCAGCTAGGAGTCCTGGGCCCCTGGCAACCCACACGCCATCCGCATGGTCGAGGACAACCATCTCTCATCGACTTTGCGATCGTTATGCATTACCCCTTTCATCTCATGCCACTTCATTCGCAGCACTTCATTCCGATCACAATCCCGTGTCGGCTGAAGTCAACACGAGGGTTGCCAGCCATGACTTCTCAGGTCACAGCAGAGAAATCGACTGGAAATGCGTAAAGGATTGCCTCAGCGCATCAATCCCACCCAACAAAATCACCGACATACCCACCCTAGAGACAGCAGTCCAAACTTTCACTATCACAGTAGTAAGGACGGTTCACAACCTCACCATCCGCACCCCCCTCAACACCTCATCCTGACGTCCCTCCCCTAGAACTGGAACTCCTTATCCGCCGTTCCTCGGCAGCCTGTAGACTATACCAGCGGAACTGGACGCCACACAATCGAGATCTTCTACGGCGCCTCCGTCGAGAGGCCCGTGTCCGACCACGCGAGCACCGAGTGCAAGCTTGGGAGGCCCCAATGACCGTGCAAGACCTGGAGGGTGGCGACGTCTGGCGAATCGCAAAAAGCCTCCGTCGCCAACGGAATCAGTACCACTCCCCGCTTCAAGGTAATCTTGGCCAAAGCAAATGTGCTTGCGAATTACATAGAGGATACCTGCTGGCCGGGAGAGGACCCCCAGGACGCACTCTTCACTGCCCGCGTTCATGAGGAAGTTGACCGCTACTTGCGGCAACAACCTCATGAAGCGGAGAATCCCCTCCCAATCATCCACCCTAGTGAAGTCCAAGACGTACTCCGGCGTCTCAATACCAAAAAGGCTGCGGGCAGGACGGGCTGACACCCGCCATGCTAAGCAACCTTCCCTTCAGAGCAAAACTGTTCCTCACCAAAGTATTCACTTTCCGCGCGAGTGGAAGGTGGCACGGCGGTGTGCATTTTGAAGCCTGGTAAGGACCCTGCGCTTCCTTATAGCTACTGCTTCATTAGCCTCCTTTTCACCCTCTCGAAGGTCTTCGAGAGGTTAGTACTACACCGCTTGTCGCCACAGGTAGTCGACATTCAAGTCATCCCACTCCACCAGTTTGGATTTCATCCCGGGCACTCGGCCACCCAACAGCTGCTGCGGGTGGTGGGGGCTGCCGCTCTGGGGTTCCAGGACGGAGCCTTCACGTCCGCGGTGTCATTGGACGTCGAGAAGCCCTTCTCAATCACCTGGCATGAGGGACTTCTGTTTAAACTCATCCAGATTGACCTACATACACAGCTTATCAACATCATACACAGCTTATCAACATCATACATAGCTTCCTACACCAACGCACCTGATTAGTAGCGGTTGCGGGGCAAACATCTACACCAAAACCCCTACGAGGCGGAGTCCCCGAAGGCTCTGTATATTTCCCTACAGTGCAGGGCGTCAATATGGCCCAGTTTGCTGATGACGTCCTGCTCTACTCACTGACAGGAACATACGCAGAGCCTTCAATCCCATACAGAGACACCTCTGTCTCGTCCAAGACAGGTGCAGACAGTGGTGGGTGTCCGTTAACCCGGGCAAAAGTCACGCTGTTCTGTTCTCCAGAAAACGCCCCGCAATAGACCAGATATCCAACTTTTCCTATCAGGGCCAGAGGATAGAGTGGGGAAATTCCATCAAATTTCTGGGCGTCACTCTTGATAAGAGCCTAACTTTTCGTGAGCACATGCGGGGAACGTCGGACAGAGCGAAGGGGGCGGTAGCCTCCCTTTACCCTGTACTGGCCTCCCAGATGCCGATTCACTTAAAGTTACGTCTTTTCAAGGCGATCTTAGTCCCCCTGATGCTCTACGCCTGCGAAGTGTGGGGTATGGCAGCAGATTCCTGGCTTCTCTGGTTACAGTGGGTACAGAATAGAGGACTCCGGTCCATATATTCTGTATGTCGACGTTTCCCTTTGAGGCAACTTCATGAAGCTTCGCCCTGCCATATGTGGAAGATGTCATTAGGCGCCGGGCTCAGAAGTTCTACGCCAGATTGGGCGAATATGAGAACGCACTTATCAGATCGCTGAGGGAGTAGTTACCCACTGAACGCCGAAAGATGCAGTTTCGGGTTCCCCGCATGGCTTGCGGGCACCCCTGGTAACAACGGCTTCAAACCAACCAATTTCGAAATAGTTGAACTAAGTACTCCTCCCTCCCATTGGGAGTTGTCTATCAAAATTAACCAACATAAATAAATAATTTTAAAATAAATACCAACGGAGCAGAGGAAAGGACACTGCTCCTGAAAAATGCAACCGCTCGAGGAGCCTATCTATCTCTACCTCCTTAACACCAACACTCGAAACCTCAAATTATAACCTCAACCTTCACCTCATCCCTGTGGTTAAACCCTTACCAAGGTAGGGTACACAGTAACTACACCTAGGCTCACAAGTCTACCAGATCTCGCTCGAACACACGCACGCACGAGATAAGCATCGAGGGGATGCCCAAATTAATCGACACAATGCACTTGGACAGCAGTGCTCTATTAACCTTAGAAGGGATAGTGGCTTTTGACCCGACCCATATTTATAAAAACAGAATTAAACATTTTCTGAATGTTTAATAAGGTTAACTATTGTAAGGCAATAAAGCAAATGTTCAGATAGACATTCAACAACACAAGGATTTTATATTTTAAGACACATTGTTACATTGGCTATTGTTAGCTTCCGATAACAAACACTTGTTCAGAAAATAACAAACAAGCCCTTTCTGATCGCTCGACCGAAGTATAGGTAGGCAAGCTATAATTAGAGTGAATGCAGCAAGTGGTGTATACATTTCCCTCAGATCTTGGTTTATTTACTCAAGAGTTGGAAATTTCACATTTCAGATCATTCGATAGAGAGGCAGTGTTCAAACAACTGAGATTGGCGATTAAAGTTTGCATGCAGAGCCGAGTTAGCACGTTAACACAGGTATAGGAATGCTGCAGGAGCGCCATTAATCAGTTGCGGTTATTGTGCGCCTTTTGTATTTGAAACGGAATTGCCAACTTCGCCTCCGCTTCAAATGAAACATACATTCTGCAAAAGGACAGAGAAGAAAAAAAAATAGCAACATTGTTAGCAAAAAATCTGATATGTTCCATTCACACGACTTTCTCTACATCTCTGCAACAAATTGTTAAGAAACTTATGCTTCTGCTACTCGAGAAAAAATAGAGAGACCTCTGAGCAAAATTAAGCTGTTTTTCAAACCCAATTTAGAATGGGACGCTGAGAACCAAGTAGTTAAAGAGCGTCCACAAATAACACGCCATTTTCATTTACATTTTAAAAGATAGCAGAAATAGTCTTATTACTTGCTTCCTTGTAAGTAGAAAGAAAATAAGGGAGTACCATAGGTTAAAGTGATAGTCAAAATCTGGTTGCAATGAGACTGAAATTCATGCGTTTGTACGTACAGGAGTTGACAAATTCCTGTATGAGAAAATTATACGTTTTTAAAGCTGAAACTAATAACAAAGAATATCTAAAAAAATGAAAATTGTGTGCTTTAACGAGTTCTACATTTTCTGTTAAGTAGGTAAGTTTTTTCTCTATCTCTTACTGGTTGCCAGTTATACAGAATTCCGTAAAATTCATCCAGAATAACGTAGTCTTCAGAGGCTATTCCCAGAACATTCAAGATATACGTTTCATTTGTCAGATAAATATCTTTAATGTGCTATATTTTAATCAAAATCGTTGGAACCATTTTTGAGAAAATCAAAATTTTCGAAAAATTGTCTATGTATAAGGTAGTTGGAGCTGGGGGAATTTTCTTGAAAATCTTTATGCCGCATCCTTGGAAGATAAACTTAAATACCAACTTTGGTATTCAACGGTCTTTTCGTTTTTGAACTATGCTGTCCACAGACACATACATAAACGGGTCTTTTTCTAAAAATGATTTTTTTTTAATCAGGGGCACCCAAAACATTTCCGGTGAAATCTCGGTATCGAATTTTTGGGTGGAATCTAATACCTTCTCTATACATGATGTACATAGTACGTGTAGAGGAAGTCAAAACAGCAATATTATTAGCAAAAAACACCTACTAAAATGTTGACTCACTAACTTAGGGTATCAATGAACATTATCCAATGAATCAAAATATAAATTGATTGTTTGGATAGTATTGTAATTGTCGAGAATTTGTGACAGTAAGAGGTATAAATCTGATGTATTCCATTCACATGACTTTCTCAGCTGTTCTGCAAACAAACTGTACTCGCAAATGAATATTACTTTATCTACATCATGCTAATCAAGATAAACATTACCAGAAATGGTCTTATTACTGAGTTAAGTAGAAGGGAAATAAGGTATTACACTAGGCTAAAGCGACTGTCAACTCTTTTAAAAACTGTCGCTATATTTTTGTCATTGAAATTCTGTTTTATTTCCATAGAGGAGTAAAACAAATAAGATATGAAAGGGATGAGGAACTCCCGCTTGAGAAAAGTGTAAGTGTTTGAAAATTGAAACCAATAGCAGGGAATATTTTAATATCTCTACAAAAAAATCGAGATCTACATTTTTGTCTATCTCTTGCAGTTATTCAAAAATGTCAAGATCTATTCTCAAGAAATTCAGGGTATACATTGTGTTTAGCATGTATTTATCTTTAATATACGAAATGTTAATCAAAATCGTTAGAACAATTTTTGGACAGTCGAAAATTTCGAAAAACCTTCTATGTAAAGAGTAATTTGGAAGGATGAGTTTTCCTGAAAATCTTCGTGTTACTCGTATCGCACATGTTCGTTTTTGATTTATGTTGTCCACAGACATACATTATAATTGTTTTAAAGCAGTAAATTATTAATTTATAGTGAATAGGTTTGTGATATATCTATGCGATTTGGACTTAACTCTTATATAGGGTCTTCAGATTTATCCCGCCTTTGCTGCCAGTCCGCACAAGACGTCAATTCTAGACGTGTTTATCACGCGTTGCCTCCTGCAGAGGACCAGCGAATGATGACCAGCGAATAAATGTTTGATCAAATGATTTTCAAACCCATGTCGAGTGTAGCGCTTTAATCAGCGTTACACATGTACGGGATAAAAGATGCCTGATTAACCATGAGAGCAAAGTAAACGAAAATTCCATAATCGGCTAATATATTTCGTAGCCTGAAAATGGTATTGCAGGTTTCCAAAATTTCACATTTCAACAGAAAGAACGAGGCAGTAATTATAAACTCAACAATCAGGTTTGAACTACACATCCTGAAGAAGTTGCAGAAAAGAAGCGTATATATGAGCCAACAATCCCATATTTTTTAGGAAAATACCAAATTCAAAAAAATTGTGAGCGAGCTCCTCTTTGATGCACGGGGAACTATTAGAAAACTTATTTTTTTCATGAAAGGGAAAATATAAATTATACCATATTGTCACAAAAATAATAAAATATCCCGTAGCCATGTTTAGAAATCATCTTTATGGTAAACAAATTATTTATATAGTATAACTACATTTGAGTTTATATCCTTATATAGGTAGTATGATTGTTATCAGAAGCTGTACTTTTATCTTATTATTATTTTCTTTCAACTTTTCTTTCCAATACCATATTATTTGTATGTGATTGTTTAATGGTTTTTCTCGTACTATTGTGTGTCTTCTGGCAAATCCTAAATCGAGTTAAATAAAAAATTCCAAAGAGCACACTGTTAATTGTCGTAGGCAAGTAATTAAATGTTAACAAAATAATGTGATAAAGGCATGCTATGTATTATGGTTTTAATATATTTAAATTTCCTATCAGTACACTATGCAGATCAGATTTGTAATTTTCGGTGCTACGTCCGGGTTTCCAAGTGAATTTTTCAAACATACAACCTGAGTAAAAGAGCAGTCAATAGATAGAAATTGTTCGTATTTGTTATGTATCTACAACATCTATTATATGCACAACCACTACAATTCGGTTTCGTTTCTGTTCTAAGAATACGCGTGTGACGTCACAGGAAAACTGAACTGTCACACCGGAGCCAGTCTGTCTCTTCAGCACTACGTGACTGTAAGTACGAGATATTACCTAGTGTATATGACTGCTCTTATTAGGAAAGTTACAAAATTAGAGAGTAATACTTTTTATAAAATTAAACTGATTGTATTGTTACTATTGCAAATAATTATTTATGGCAGTGATAGAACAGTAGAATAAAAAACAAGCTTAAAAGGGTAACCTTCCCAGACCGAACGGGGTGTTCGATGGTTATCACTAGCATATTAGCAATGGCTGTTCGTGGGCTATTCTAGGGAGCCTAGCCTGTATTTGTATATCTAGGTTCAAACATAAAATCTATGTCAAACTATTTTTCTTTCTCTACACGTACTATGTACATAATGGATAGAGGAAGTATAGTATTCCACCCAAAAATTCAATACCGAGATTTCATCGGCAATGTTTTAGGACCCCCCTGAATAAAAAAAAAAACAATTTTCAGAAAAAGGTCCGTGTGTGTATGTGTTTGTGGACAGCATAGCTCTAAAACGAAAAGACCGTTAAATACCAAACTTGGTATTTAAGTCTGGTATCTTCCAAGGATGCGACATGAAGATTTTCAAGACATCCCCCCCCCCCGAAACTTCCCTATACATGGAAAAAAAATCCAAAATTGTTGACTTTCTCAAAAAAGGCTAACGATTTTGATTAAAATATCCTATATTAAAGATATTTACCTCACAAATAAAATGTATATCTTGAATTTTCTGGGAATAGCCTCTGAAGACCTCTTCATTCTGGATGAATTTTACGGAATTTTGCATTAACTATTAAACCGCAAGAGATGGACAAAACTTACCACACAAAAAATTTAGAGCACGTTAAAACACACAATTTATGTAATATACATTTTTTGTGGAGTTGATCGTTTTTGAAATATTCCTTTTTTTTTTTTTTTTTTTTTTGTTTCAGCTTTAATAAACTTATACTTTTCTCATACAGGAATTTGTCAACTCCTGTTCATACAAAGGAACTTCAGTCACATAGCAACCAGCTTTTGACTTTCACTTTAACCTATTGTACTCCCTTATTTCCCTTCTACTTACAAGGCAGCAATTAATAAGGCTATTTCTGCTAAGCTTTTTCTTGATTAGCATGAAGTAAAAAGAAGCATAAGCTTTTTAACAATAATTTGTTGCAGATATGTGGAGAAAAGCATGTGAATGGAACAAATCATATTTTTTGCTTTCTTGTCATAAGCTCTTTTCAAAATATTCTTTATCAATGTTGATTACTTTGAAATTGTTTGTGGGAGAGCATCTTTTCTTTTGCTGTGATTAACTTAAAAAAAAAGCTTGTAACTGCCAATGTCTTTGCATGCGGTAGAAACCCCCTCGAAAATTGTATGCCTAACACTAACGGTTTAAATAATCGAGTTTTACACCGCAGGTGAATAAATCAACCCAATACTGCTCATATTAGTAGTTTCCCTCCAGGCGAATACGTTTATCCTCGTGGATAGCGCAAATTCAATTGTAGATACCGTTAAATTAAAACTGTGGGCGGCAATAACGTCAGTATTGGAGTGGTGAAATAAAATATGAGATATTGTCCCTTTAGTTGCACCAGAAGCGAAATTTGCCGCAGATTAGCCGGAGTATCGTAAATTATCCTTTAACATACATGCACAGAGGAGATACGGGGGAAAAACACAGCTTAATTTCTCTCAGCATTAAGTAATTTTAATAACTGTAATATTCCAATAACATTCCAATACCCTATCATAGCTTTTTTTCATAATAATAGTAAGTTTAGACTCATGATATTCTCAGACGTTTCCTATTACTGTTTGCGGAATTCCTTATTTCTAATTGCTTATAGAAACTTTCGGTGGGGTGACTGGTAACCCTGAATGCCATTTAAGATTCAATGTTTATTATGGCCAAGGAAGGAATACGTGTAGCAGATATAATTTATCCTATACTTTCTCTACTTAGTATATACTACTAGATAGAGAAGGTATTGCATTCCAACCAAGAATTCGATACCGAAATTTCACCGGAAATAGATGTTTTAGAGTCCCCTGTATAAAAAAAAAAGTATTTTCAGAAAAACGTCCGTGTGTGTGTCCATGTGTTCGCGTGTTTCTGAACACGATAACTCAAAAACTAAAAGCCGATAAAATACTGAAACTGGCATTTAAGTTTAGTATCTTCCAGGGATGCGACACAATATTTTGAGAAACCCCCCCACCCCAAACTACCCTTTACATGGAAAAAATTTCGAATTTTTTTATTTTCTCAAAAATTGCTCTAACAATTTTGATTGAAATACCGTATAGTAAAGATTATTTATATTGCAAATAAAATGCAGATATATCTTGAATTTTCTGGGAATAGCCTCTAAAAAGCTCTTTATTCTAAATGAATTTTGCTGAAGTTTGCATAACTGGTAAACCGTAAGAGATAGGCAAGAACTTACTACACAAAAAATGTAGATCACGTTAAAGTACACAGTTTATGGCATATGCTTTTTATCGTGGAATAGATCATTTCTGAGATATTTCATGTTATTTGTTTCAGTTTTAAAATACTTAAACTATTCTCACCCGAAAAGGCATAAACTCCTTGTCCTGCATAGGTTTTCAACCACGAGGCAACAGGCTTTTTTAAAAGATTTGATTATCGTTTTAGTCTAGTGTATTCCCTTGTTTTTCTTCTACTTACAAGGAAGCAAATAATTAAGACAATATCTCCTAATGTTTATCTCGAATATCATAAAGTAGATAGAGGATTAAGTTTTTTTAACGATAATTTGTTACAGAGATGTAGAGAAAGCCATGTGAATGGAACACATCAGATGTTTTTTATAAAGTTATTATTTTCTTTTTAATTGCTAGACCCCCTTATTTTCATTGATCATATCGGGGGTTTTGACTTGTGAAACAACTCGTATACTGTAGATTTGGAACATTAAGTTAATAATTTTTGTATCACTAAACACACACACACACACACACACACACACAAACACATTCACTCACATTCTTACTTCCAGGCTCTATGGGGGATAGGAATAATTCTGATTAAAGAAAAATCCCCCAACCGGGAATCGAACCCGGGACATCCGGATGATAAGTTAGCTCGCTGACCATTCAACCACGGAGACGGTCAAAATTATTTTGTTTGTTAACGACGCTGTTAATTGCCAGGATTATATCAGCGCCGCCAGTGTGCCGAAATTTCGTGCCGCAGGAGTTCTTTAACATGCTAGTAAATCTACTGACATGGGGCTGTCGCCTTAAGCATACTAAGAAACCATCGGCCTGGGCCGGGCTTGAACTGCGACCTTGAGTTCAGAAGAGAAGGTATTGCACTGCATCTAAAAATTCGATACCACGATTTTATACGTGTATATATACGTATTTTTACGTTTTAGGATCACCTGTGTAAAACAAAGCATTTCTAGAAAATGGTCACTGCGTGTGTGTCTATGAAAACGATAACTCAAAAACGAAAACACGATAAAATAACAAACTTGCTATTTAAGTTAACTATATTTCAAGGATTTGACACGAAATTATGAAGAAAATACCCCACCCCAAACTACACTTTACATGGAAAACTTTTCGAAAATATTGGTTTTCTCAGAATAGCCCTAATAGAAGACTTTTGCATAACTGGTAAACCGTAAGATACAGAAAAAGATTACTACACAAAAACTCAAATCTCGTTAAAACACAATAAACCATACACATTTTTCTTGGGGTTGACCATTTCCGAGATATTCCTTGTTATTGGATTCAGTTTTAAAATACTTACACTTTTATCATACGGGAATTTGTCAACTCTTGGTCATGCAAAGTGACAAATATTCAATCATATAGCAACCAGCTTTTAAAACTATTGCTTTAGTCTAGTATATTCTCTTATTTTCCTTCTAATAAGGGAGTAATCGTTATCTCTATTAGCATGAAGTAGATAGGGCAATACAATTTTAACAACAATGTGTTACAGAAATGAAATGGCTTTATTTATTTAACAGATGTCCCATTCTATACTTGGCGTGAAAAACCGCTTAATTTTGCTCAGAGGCGTCTCTATCAGGCTTGAGGTTCTTTTATGTGCCGTAAATTTACGACATGGGACCAACAGCTCTACTTCCCTTCCGAAGGAAGCCATACTAAGGATTTTTACACCCGAAAAAATACGTCGTCCTCCGCCGGGTTTGAACCCGCGATCTTAGGTGTGTTACAGAAGTGTAGAGAAAGTCATGGGAATGGAACATCAGTTCCACGAAGGTGAAAGTGAGAATCATGTACTGATTTTACTGAGTATGAGAATACTATTTTCTGAAAACTGAACGCAAGAGTATTATTTCGGAAAGCGACCTCTAATAACTCCCACTGTAGGTTCCATCAATTCCTATTATGAGGGGCGTTTAATAAGTCCTTAGAATAAAGATAGAAAACAATTTATTTTTGGTAAATTTATTTTTAATTTTCAACATAAGCTCTTTTTAGCTCGACACACCTTTTCCCGCGTATCTCCAACAGTTTTAAGCCTTCCAAAAATTAGGATTTTGAAATAGGCATCTGTTTGGGAGATGACCTTTTAGACGTGAATCGTTTTTCGCCGAACCACAAATCTAGTTTGGAAATAAAACAAAGTCACTGGGGGCCAAATCTGATGAATACGGTGGATATTGTAGTAATATGAACCTTATTGCTACAACTTTCGCCCTCGATACTGCACAAGTGTGCACCCTTGCATTGTGTTGATGAAACAGAACTTTTTTCTTTGCCAGATTATGGCGTTCTTTTTTCTCGATTTTTCCGTCCAACTGATGCAATAGCGATACACAATACTCTCCATTTATCGTTCTTCCTTTCTGCAAGTAATCCATGCAGATGATTTCATGTGCATCCCAAAAAACCGAGGCCATCACGTCTGTAGATTTCATTACATTTGCCTTCTTCGGAGCCAGTTCGCCTTTAAAACCCCATTATTTTGTCTGTACTTTTATCTATGGAGTGTAATAGTGTATCCATGTTCCATCCACAGCTATCTATCGATGCAAAAAGTTGTCAGGATTGCGACGGAAAATGCCAAACCAGCTTCCGAATCGTTCTCACGATTGCTTTATTCTCCATTGAGAGTAAACGCGGCACCCATTTGGCGAGACCTTTGTCAGACTTAATTTTAGTGCAAAATTGAGAACACTACCCTGTCATATGCTTGTGGCCCCAACTATTTCGCGAACTTTGATTCGTCTATCATACAAAACTATATCCTGGATTTTCGGAGGAAGTCATTTCTCCTGGACACCCGGAACGATATTAATCATTTGTAGATGTACGGCCACGTTTAAATTCATTTATCCACATTGTTGCAAACGCAGTAGATGTGCCACGAACTTCATCCAACTCGGATTTTATCTCTTTCGGTGTTAATTCTTTTAAATAGAAGTGTTTAATCACTGCACGAAACGCGTTTTCCCCATCTTTCTAAATAAGCACAGGATTGTTGATTCAATAATCTATGGTAACAAAACCACGTGATGAATATAGCTGAAACTTGAACAGTCATCTACTAAGAGACGCCGGTTATTAAATACAAACTTTTTTCGATGCTATGAGTGTAATTTCTTGAATTGTCTTAAGGACTTATCGAACGCCTCTATCTAGAACACAGAGAAGCATTGTCATAATTTTAATTTTTTTTTTCTCCCAGAAACCGTGTGTAGTACATGAGTTGGATAGGTGGAGTCAGACTGAAAAATTCAATGTCATGGCGGAATTTGAACCGGCAAAAACGACAAAAGATGCCAAGGTGCTGGAAGATTTTGTTAAATGAGCTTTACAAATGTCTGTTGTCATAATTATTTCAAAACAGTGAAACGAAAAATGCTTATGTAATATCAACAAATGTTAGTTTAAATGCAAATTTGAATTATCAAAGGTAAGCTATCATATTTTAAATGTAATATGTAAACTAAATGTATAAAATGGAAATAAGGGCATTTTTGCAGTGAATTTTGTATCAAATCTTTATATAACATGTTTTTTTTTAGTTTTTTTTTTTTTTTTTAGATAATTTTGTTACCGTCTTATTAAGTCGTTAAGTCTTTAGTGTTAAGGTTGTTTCCTAATTATTTGATAAAATATTCTATTTCCGTATTAAAATGTTCTCAAAAAAGATCACATGTGTTCATAGTGTGACATTGCTGTCCGTGTGCGACTGGGCTGCTCTTTCGCTTTGATATGTGCGTCATCGTATTGGATGCGTAAACAACAGGAAGAGCGACGACGATAATTGGAACGCAACTCTCGAAGCTTCTCGGCTTACAGAAAGCTCTATGACATTATTTTCTAGCTATAAAAGGAGGAAGAATTGCAGTGCAGTGTTGTTGTGAATTGTACTGAGTCGTGAGTGACTAGAGCAACGGTTCCCAACCGGTGTGCCCCGGCACTCTAGGGTGCCGCGAGATATTGAGATAAACAAAATAAATACCTTCTTCTGAAGCCTTAAGTCTTGTAAGGTCTTGAAATAAAATAAGGCAAATCGTTTATTCTCACGCACGGCAGATGGTGATAGTGGTCGATTCATTTCAATAATTCAGTTATACTAGTATCCCACAGATGGCATTACAGCTATACCCTGCCGAACATTCCCGACACTACTCGCTTCCTCACGAACATTCCCGAGACTTCGACAGATGAATATATAAAAGTGTACGCCGCTTGGCGCTTTCAGTTGTCTTCCTCGCGTTGATTCACAGTGTTTAGCTATGGATAAGTTCATTGTTAAACGTAAACGCCAGGACAGTGAAAGTGAACAGTCGGCTCCTACTGCTTGCTTTAAGAAGCCAAAATCTTACAGTTTCTCCCGGACCGTCGAATTCACCACATAAAGAAGACAAACGAAAGAAAAGAACATATCAGGACAGTTACTTAGCGTATGGATTTAAGTGGAATAACAACGAGGAAAACCCTATCCCTGTGTGTTTAGTTTGTGGCGAAACACTTAGCAACGAGGCCATGGTACCTAGCAAACTGAAGCGGCATCTTACAACAAAGCATCCTAGTGTGTCACAGAAAAGTGCAATGTATTTTTCACATATATTAGAAGGGGAGAAGAAAACAGCTGTGCGAATGACCATAGGTGATACTGCTCTTGAAGCCTCATTTAAAGTAGCAGAACTGATAGCTAAAAAAAAAAGAAACCTCATACTCTTGGAGAGGAAATCATTGGCCCTGCATGTCAAGTTATAGTTTCAACAATACTTAGCGAAGGAGCAGCTAATCAAATTTCGAAAGTTCCTCTGTCCAACAACACAATGGTTTCATCAAATATATTGATGAAAAAGATATTAGTGAACAGTTTCTGTTCTGTAGACCGCTGGAGACTACAACCACAGGCCATGATATTTTCGTTTCTATTAATTCCTATCTCAATGACCATGATCTTTCATGGAAAGACTGTTGTGGTATATGTACAGATAGTGCACCATCTATGTCTGGGAAAATTAAAGGTTTTACTGCCAGAGCTCTCAGTGAAAATCCATCCATTATTATAACTAACTCATTGTTTTCTGCATAGAGAGGCATTAGTCGTGAAAGCGTGTAATGAAGATTTTGCTGAAGTGTTTAACCAAGTTGTGAAAATGGTGAACTATATGAAGTCTCGACCTTTAAAGTGCAGAATTTTTGAACAGTTATGTCGCGCAACGGATGCAGCTCATACCTCTTTGTTACTTCACACAGAAGTAAGGTGGTTTTCGCGGGGTCGTGTATTGAACCGGTTTCTCGAACTTAAAGAACAGCTAAAAAAAATTTTAAGGATAAAAGTCAAGACACATTTCATGAGCTCTTACTAAGTGATTCTTGGTGTTTTGAACTGTCGTATCTGGCAGATATTTTTCATAAGCTGAATGAACTGAATGTTTCGATGCAGGGTCGACATGAAACAATAATATCCTCAACCAATAAAATGAAAGGTTTTAAAAGAAAACTTAGTTCTTGAAAGTCTGCAGTTCAAAAAGGAGATTTGTCGAACTTTCCATCTCTTCTTAATGTGGCAGGAGATAAAGATCTGAGTAAACTGAAAGACCGCATCTGTGATCACTTATCAAGATTGCAAGATGCAATAGATGCGTACTTTCCAACTATTTCCACTACGGATCTCGACTGGGTTGTCTCACCATTTGATTTCGTAGATAGTGCAGAGGAAATAGATTTCACTGCTTGCGAACGAGATGAATTTATTGATCTTTGCGCTGATTCCACAGTCAAAGGTAAGTTCACCAAGAGTGAGGCGTCGGTGGCTAGTTTTTGGCTTCAACGGAGAGGGGAATACCATAACCTAATGAAGAAAGCAATTAACGCACTTTTGCCCTTTTCAACATCCTATCTATGCGAGCAAGCCTTCTCTGCTATGGTGACAATAAAATGCAAAGCAAGAAATAGACTGAATAACCTTGAGGATGATTTGCGTGTTTCACTGTCAACTGTAAGACCCGACATCACATATCTGTGCTCTAAGCATCAATCACAAGTTTCACATTAATCATTAATCGAACAAAATTTATTGATGTATTTTTACTCAGTGATTGTAGTAAAGTTTACTGTATTATGTTATGATGTACGTTATTATTATATAATATTTCAATAAATTAACATATTAAGCTTAATTTTCTTTTAATTCAAGGAAGGGTGCCCCTGGTGTTTAATGTTATTTCCAAGGGTGCCGTGAACTTCAAAAAGTTGGGAAACACTGGACTAGAGTGTCAGAGTGGTGCGCGAGCCATGGATGGCGAGTAGCCGAAAACTGCTAGTCGAGTAAATTGTTTGCAACAGTGGAGTTGAGACTTTATTTATAAATAAGTTTTGAGACAATAAAGAAATTTGTTACAATATGTTTGACATCCGGAAAAGACGAACCCACAACACATTGTTTGAGATCCTTGCGATAAAAACAGATCTTAAAGAATTATCTCTCAATTTTTAAACAATTTTTAACACAGTAATTGATACTAGCCATTGTCATGTAGTGTATTAATTTAATGGTTATTTTCGCTTAGTGGTATTCTCTAAAGCATGGCTGTTTATATTCATGTCATGAGCTGAAATCCGATAGGTATCCTTGAAGGTTTTTTTTTTTTGAACAAGGTCCCAAGGAGCCCTTGGGCTCATAGTAAGGGACATGAAGTTGTTATGCTTATTATTATTATTATTATTATTATTATTATTATTAATAATAATATTTATGCTTTGTGTGCAAGTCTGCCTCAATTCAAGAGGTTCCGAGTTTGAATCTCGGTTAGAATGAGTGAGGCCGGATCACGTTTTCTATTCCGGAGTTTTCCTTTACTGTGAGAAGACGAATGTCGAATCTTTAAGCTCTATGGACCCCGCGATCATCTGGGTATATTTTCGACGATTTCATCCATTTATTCATCGTCCGACATCCGTCGTCCTAGCAGGTTAAAGGGGGAAAAGGAACAAAAACAAAAACTCGTCAATAGTTCCGATAATGGTATATGGTGTTAAAAATGCCCATTGCTGTTAACAATAAAAATACGGAGTGATGTTCACAAGGTGGTCAAATGCATGAATTTAATTACTAAGGATGATCTAGTCGGCTTAAGTTTAAATAGATTTTCTGTAGTTCTTCTCTAATTACGGCGTTTTTTTTGTAAATACATCGAAATCTTATAATCTACTGGTTTAATACGATTATTTCGCTTGCTTTAAACTTTCTTCAAACTTTTATAGTTGACAAACTCTTCGCAAAGTTGACATTTCGTTCTGTATATTACTACATACACAACAAAAACTATCAAAATTATATCTGGAAATATAATAATGTTCTACTGTGTGAAGAATTTTTTATGAATTTCGTTTGATTTTCATGCACAAACAGTCAAAAGCTACCGTTTGTCAAGAAGCAAAATACGTATATTTTGTTCCCCTCTTTGGAAAGCATCGCTTTTAAATACTATTTTAGAAATTAGATAGGTACTTTAAAAAGAAAGAAACAAAATATGAATTTTTTTCATACCGTAGATATTTAGTATAAATGGCATCCATTCAATTATAATTTTAGGGACAAAACCTTAAGAGTTAAATGAAACATAACTCTGGTAAATTAAAGGCTGAAATGCTAACAACTATTTATAAATTTATAAAATAAACCATTTTAGTAAATTAAAGTAAACCGTAAAGCATTAATACATGCCAAATAAAGAGAAAGAAGAAAAAGTTGCAAGCATTACATTCATTTAACTCATGTTTCATATATGCAATATAAGACATTTTTTCTATATTTTTAAGCGATGTCATAAATCTACTCATTGCAAGCTATCACTCCGATTCCATTTTACACGCCTGGTGTTTATTAATATTTCAGTAGCTAATACAAATATTTTGAAAACGTATACATTACTTAATTTCATTCACGAAGAAGAAGAAAATGCGTGTCCTGCATTGTCACAAAAATCAATACAAAAAAATTTGATAGTAAAATACTTAGTTGATTAAAATTGATTACCTTGATCCCAACGCACTAATTGCCGGTCCTTGGAGATGAAAAATTGACACTACAATTAACATTTAACAGGAAATTGGAGATTTTGGAGAGAAAAAAAACTACCACGAAAATAAAAACACATAACACGCACTCACTGAATTCACAACACTATGGCTAAACATCAAGAGCAAATTGAATTAATTGGAAGCTTTGAACAGCCACTGGGTTTACACGTGTACATGCTGTTTTAAAACAAATCATCCTTTAGCACAAACTTAAAACACAACACATCGTTATGCTTGCTTACTTCCCGAAGGTATTTTGTACCGCACTCGCAATATTTAATCCGCTGTCATCATCAGTATATTAAGATAACATTTATTCCGATTTTCGAATACGCGCATTTGGGTTCATATTATGCCATACGCATGGCAGAACCAAACGCAGCCGCTTTCTGTAAAGTTCTACAGGTGCTTTTCGTCCATAGAGCCAGAGGCAACTAACTGCGCGCACTCTTTCGATGGATTTACCAACTATTTCGAATACTAAGCAAGAGCGCAATACGCAATTTGATCGTCGTTTGGTTTTTACCTGTTTCAAGATGTCGGGCTGCTGTGCACAGTTGGGGAATTTGGGTTCAAAATTTTAAAGTGTTTAGTTAATAAATAAGTTTAGATTTTATTTATAATTATGTATGATATAAACTGGATATTCCCAGCGCTGAAACATCCATCAAGAATATGGAATTTCGCCAGTACCATCACGTTAACCGCTGTTGGAATTTTTAGTAAAATTATTGTAGGTTAGTATGCAAAAAGTGAAAGTCATGACAAATTCGCACATAATCTGAGACCACAATTGTTGGGAACACCCACACCGGTTGTAATATGAGAAACATTATCAGTAATATATTTTTAGAGATAAAATTTGAATAAACATTTATAATTTTTTAAAAATACATATGTAGTTTTATATTTCTCTGAAGTATAATAAGAATTTCGCAATCAGGAGGAAAACGACGCATACACTTTTGTCATGCCATTTAAATTTCTGAATCCTTCAATTGATGTTGATGTATAAATTGTCCAATAGATAGTATTTTGCATTCACCCAATTTAAACAACATTCATATGTTATGGGCAGTATATCAACAGTAAAATGTACAATAAGTAGCAGCGAAGTACAGCTAAACTCACAGTAAGTACATGTATATTGTTTTGCAATAAGCCCACATTTCTGTACAAAGTTGTATTTCTAAAAGTATTGTAATATCTGAACATATAATGTAGTACCTAATCCCCTAAAGTTGGCTGACTTTTGATAATTTTGTTTTCAATATGCAGGTCCAGTAATTCATATTACACATAGTTCAGTATTGTAAATTCAAGTGTTAACAATCAATACTTCAGTATCTTAGAATTTATTTCAGAAATAAAACAATTGGTAAAACTTCCACAGCGATTCAGATCCAGACTCTAAAGTGTTAAAAACATGTTCAAATTCGAAATCCACTAGATTGTCAAGATGTTGACTTCTTTTTGGCGTAATTTGGGTTTTATCTTCACAGACACCTCGGCTATGCTTTGCGGCTTATGGCCCTCTGCTTTGGGCTACGCTTTGTGGCTTAAGATACTAAAAGTTCATAAAACTTTACAAAGTATGTAACTACAAAGCAGCTCCAATAGCAGAATAACAAAAATATAAATCTGGATCATGTATGGAAGTAATGCCAACAAATTATGCATAACTAAAACCTGATGATCCCAGGGTTTAAGGGGTGAAAAGTATGGGAGAATGACCCTTTTTAAAGCTCTCACTATTCCGGTACTCAGTGTTTAATGTTTTGGATTTTGAACACTATCTTAGCAAAATATATTTTAGCATGCATTAAAATAAAAAATTATATCTACTCACTCCACTACAGTGAAGCTGCATTGACAAGTGTAAGCCATGAAGTGAAGGTTACATTAGAAATTGTAAGAAATGCATTTCA
Organism: Hymenopus coronatus; assembly: GCA_030762935.1. NCBI lineage: Eukaryota > Metazoa > Arthropoda > Insecta > Mantodea > Hymenopodidae > Hymenopus > Hymenopus coronatus. The sequence goes on along the minus strand of CM060888.1, from coordinate 115,075,812 downwards.
TATCATGGTACTGCATTGCTCAAAAAGCATAGGTAATGCTTGTATATTATGTAGTCATTTTATTCTTCCTTTGTTCCATTCTGAATTATGTAACATCTTAGAAAAATACATATTTTAGCATGTTAATGGTTACATTAGAAATTGTAAGAAATGCATTTCATATCATGGTACTGCATTGCTCAAAAAGCATAGGTAATGCTTGTATATTATGTAGTCATTTTATTCTTCCTTTGTTCCATTCTGAATTTTGTAACATCTTAGAAAAATACATATTTTAACATGTTAATGGTTAAAGGGTTTTCTACCACTGTGGCAAAGCTGTACACAATCAAAACTTGGGAAAAAGCGGAATGTACAAGACCGCACTATGAAACCATGTACTAAAGTCTGGGAGAATTAACTACACACCTGTTGTTAGCATTGTCATGTGCTACCTTCCATATCCAGAGGCTGCTCTCTCAAACTATCCAAAACTACTAAAATCTGACATCTATATAATAAAATACTGAAACGTGCAGGGTAAACTTATTTAAAATAATTTGCACAATCCCCCCCCCCCCCCAGATACTATTATAGGTATATATTATGTCTATAAATCAAAATCACTGCCATTATGAAGCAATATTGTTGCAAGGGGTGTATGTTAGAAGCAGAAGCCTAGCACAAACCGATACATTTTTTAACATGTTATAACAAAGGTGACATCACAACTTTCACAAGATGTATTTATAAGATAGGGCAATACTCCATGACAGATGAATGAGTACATGGCTATTAAGTGCAAGGTTAGCCCTTGCTGACTTTATAAAATACCTGCTACAGTATTTTTCATTAACATAAGAAAAGTAGTGATGCCCAGAATTTAATGTTAATAATAATCATAATTTTTATTCATCTATAACTCTTGAATGTTCACTACATTGTTCTCAAGTCCAGTAATCCTGTTAACATTTAAAATGTAGTATACTTATACTCAATGCAGATTTTCAAGCAATGAATTCATGTTGGACTATGCACTCTGTCATTATAGTACAATCAGGCAAATGTAATCGAGCTGTCACAATGTGATTTTTGTACCACGATTTATTTGACTTAAAAGGGCCTAACAGGATCTTGGGTAGATGTTTTTTGGGACTCTGCACCACTCAGAGCTACTACAGGAAACTGGTTTTTGGAGGTCCAAAGAGGTCAGAAATCATGGAAGACAAACCTCACAAAGCAGTAACTCTAAAAACAGTTGCAACTGCACAGAAATTGGTGGAGGATCCCCACATAACTTCATAAAATCTTCAGAGTACCCTTAACATTGGCTCAATCACTTGAATGACATCCTTCATGAACATCAAGTTACCAAGCACGGTTATCATTGGGTGCTGCATACATCAATAGAGAACTATAAAGCAGCTCACAGGGAATAATATGTTTCATACTGAAAAAATTTGGCAAGGACAAGCAAGGACACTTACAATATTGTCATGGATGAATCCTGAATCACAATCCAAAAAAGGCATCGATAGGTGATATACTGCTTTCCAGATGATAACCCACCAACAAAAGTGGAAGAAAGAAGATGGCAGCTTCCTCTTCTCAGTCACTTAGTATCAGTCATCTTGATTACCCAAGAAACAGTTATTTTCACATAATGGTTATAACTGTCACTGTTACAGTGCGATAATGGTTACCAGTAACAATTAAGTTATTTGTTTTAATGGTTACCAAGTTAGCAGTTATATTAACGTAACTGTTATCAGTAACAACTAAGTTATTTGTTCTAATGGTTATCACATTTGCAGTTACATTGCAATAATGTTTGCATACACATACACACCAAATTGTGTTCCTGCATGTTTCCTTCACTTTATAACGTAAGAAGTTCCAGTGTTAAATGCACTTCTTTTAGCATGTGTAGATTGGAGCAATCCCAAAAAATCATGCAAATCAAGGTGGGAAAAATGCAATGGTATAATATTAATAAAAAATATTCAACTTACAATTATAATGTGTTTGATAATGGAGCAGCCTTTTATCTTCAAGGTTTGATTCCAGAAATACTATTAGACTATTGCACGTGTCGGTTTTTCATTGATTGTTATTTCAGGTTAATGGCCTGTGCAGTGCCATCTGTTGTCCTCTGACCACTACACATCAATCATCAAAACTATGACCCTGCATTATCCTCATACTATGGCCATTTTGGGAATAACGCAGTCTTTATCGGTGTTGCATTTATTTTTTCCATGAGTGAATAAAAATTTTAAATGCTTAATACACTGACAAGAGTAAGTTTTTCTTTTAAAGTTTCAGTTATCTTAGACAGCTTTGACCGAGTAATAATGAAGGCCTTTAAGGAAAATAATTAATCCAAAACGTAGGTAAATGTGAGTTGTTTTAAGTTAATGATTTTATATACATATAAATTACCAGCTCCCATTTATCCAAAAAAAGCATTTTCAGTAAACGTCCATGTGTGTGTGTGTGTGTGTGTGTGTGTGTCTGTGAACACGATAACTCAAAAACGAAAATTCGGTAAAATACTAAACCTGGTATTTAAGTTTAGTATCTTCCAGGGATGCGACACAAAGATTTTGAGAAAAATCCCCCCACTCCAAACTACCCTTTACATGGAACTTTTTTTCGAAAATTTTAATTTGGCTCTAAAGATTTTGATTAAAATATCATATATTAAGGATATTTACCTGACAAATAAAATGTATATCTTGAATTTTCTGGGAATAGCCTCTGAAGAATTTTTTATTCTGGATGAATTTTACGGAATTCTGAATAAATGCTAAACCGCAAGAGATGGACAAAAACTTACTACACGAAAAATATAGAGCTCGTTAAAACACACAATTTATGTTATATACTTATTTTGCTTTTGAGACATTCCTTGTTTTTGGTTTCTGCTTTGAAAAACTTATGCTTTTCTTATTTATTTATTTATTTATTTATGCTAAGCTCTATACAGGTGAATATGACCGGTGTTCAGCCCTGGCTCTTACCGGTCATACTCATATTTTACAGTAGTTTATTAATTCTAGTTTATTACACCATTTTGTCTATTTACTGTCCATACCCATTTATTTTTCACTTTGTATGAGAATTTTTCAATCTTCTTACTATCTTTTTGAAACACTCCAACTACTGCTACATTTCTATCTATTTTAAACCATTTCTTATACTTTTCTTATACAGAAATTTGTCAACTGCAGTTAATACAAAGGAGTGACATAGCTACCTGCTTTTGATTATCCCTGTAACCTATGGTACTCCTTTATTTCGCTACTACTTACAAGGAAGCAAGTAATAAGACTATTTCTGCAAATTGTTTCCGATTAGCATGAAGTAAATAGAAGCATGAGCTTTTTTTAACAATAATCTGTTATAGAAATCTAGAGAAAGTCATGTGAATGGAACACCACATATTTTTAGACAAAGGTCTGTCTGCATGTGTGTGTGTGTGTCTGTGGGCAGCATAGCTCAAAAATGAAAAGTCTGTTAAATACCAAACTTGGTATTTAAGTTCAGTATTTTCCAAGGGTGCAACATGAAGATTTTCAGAAAAGTCCCTTTACTCCCAACTACTCTTTATATGGAAAAATTTTGATTTTCTCAAAAATGGCTGTAATAATTTTGATTAAAATATTGTATATTAAAGATATTTACATGACAAATAAAATGTGTATCTTGAATTTTCTGGGAATAGCCTCTGTAGAGGTCTTTATTCTGGATGAATTTTGCATAACTGCTAAAGTGTACCATTTTTAAGACATTTCTTATTATTAGTTTCAATTTTAAAATACTTATACTTTTCTCATATGGGAACTTGTCAACTCTTGGTCACACAAATAATCGAGTTTTAATCTTATAGCAACCCCATTTTAAAACATATGACTTGTTGCTTTAGTCTAGTGTATTTGCTTATTTCACTTCTGGTTATAATGAAATAAGTGATAAGATCATTTCTGCTAATGCTTATCTCGATTAGCACAAGGTAAATAGAAGAATAGGCTTATTAACAATAATAATTGTTACAGAGATGTAGAAAAAAATGGAAATTGAGTTTTATTTATGGACGCTCTTTAACTACTGTGGTTCTCAGCATCCCATTCTATACTGGGCGTGAAAGACCACTTAATTTTGCTCAGAGGCCTCTTTATCAGGATTGCTGTTCTTTTATTTGGCGTAAATCTACAACATGGGACCGACGACTTTACTTCCCTTCCGAAGGAAACCATGCTAAGGATTTTCACGCCCGAAAAAAATTCAGTGTCTCCATTGGGTTTGGATCCGCTATCTTGGATATATGAAGTTAGCATAATAACCATTACACAGAGATGTAGAGAAAGTCATGTGAATGGAACACAGATTTTTCCTGTTGTAAGCTGGATCAGATGCTCATAGAGAAAAGGATATTCTTTCACAGTTAAAATAAAAATCTCTTCTCTGTGCATATTCTAAAAATTGTTTTTTCCAATCTGTAGAAGGAGATTTCATTGACCCGCAGCTTTTATTTTGCTCTGAGGAATCTTGATTTCACTTAAATGGGCATGTAAATACTCACAACAATCAATATTGGGCTTCCGAAAAGTCTGTGCTATTGAATGAAACACCTAACTATTTTCAGAAAATAGGAGTTTGCTATATGATGAGTGTAAGAAGAATAATAGGCCCCATTTTCTTTGAAGAAACAATAAATGCAGAGCAATATCAGAGGTTAATTCTCAAAAAACCATTTTTAATTGCCTGACAGAAGAAGAGAAATCATATGGTTGGTTTCAGCAAGATTCTGCAACAGCATACTTGGCTGCCGAATTGTTAAATGCAGTAAGAGAGGTGTGTGTGTGTGTTTTTTTTTTTTTTTTTTTTTTTTTTTTTTTTTTTTTTTTTTTTTTTCCAATATAATTTATTTTGGGTCGCTTTAACAGCATGGTCAGTGTTGTCAGAATTATTAGTGTCAATTTGTGGGTCCCTCGATCTCCTGACATGACGAGTTGTAATTTTTATTTGAGGTTCTTTATAAGACAAAGTGTATAGCTCCATTCCTTGTATACAAGAGGAACTTAGAGATAATATCGTGCAAAAAGCCACAATTCATGCTGCTGAGCTCCGGCAAGTGAGTGATAATATTTTTAAGAGGTACAATGCTTGTTTGAGAGATCGTCAATATTTCAAGCATCTATTATAAGGATAGCATAGTTTTCCCAGCTCTCTCACGCATTGCTATATATTATCTTCGTTAATTGGGTTTGGATGGGAATATTCTAATAAATCAAACACAGAAATAATCCTTTGAATGTGATCTTTAATTACCAATATTCACTTTTATACATAGTCAACAGAATTGGATACATTTCTGCCAACGATGAACAAGTTTTCTGAAGCCATCATGGAAGAAGTCAACATGGTTTCTGCAGCCACAGTCTCGCAGCTCTCTCAACGTCTTCATCAGAAGCATAATGATGTCCCCGCAGATTGTCTTTCATTATCGGAAACAGATGGAAGTCAGACGATGCTAAATCTGGACTGAATGGAGGATGCTGTACAGTGGTGAGATTCAGTCTCTGAAGTTCTGCACGTGGTGGCACGTAAAGTGTGTGGTTTGGTATTGTCATGCTGCAGGAAAATATTTCCCTTTTCCTTTCGGAGTCTTGTTAGCCATCGTTTCAGACTTCTCAGCATTGTGATGCAACGCTCTGAATTTATTGTTGTTCCACGATCAAGGAAATCAACATGAATAACACCATCTGCATCCCAGAACACTGTGGCCATGATTTTCCAGCTGAGGGCTGCAATTTGAATTTCTTTTTCTGGGGCTAGTCTTTGTGTCAATATTCCATAGACTGATGTTTTGTCTCTGGGTCGTAATGGTGTACCCACGTTTCGTCTCCTGGCACAATTGAATGGAGAAAGGCATCACCTTCATTCTTGTAATGCAAGAGCAGTTCCTGGCAAATTTAAAGTCTGTGCACTTTCATTTCAGGAGTCAGCACCCGGGGTACCCATCATGTACAGATCTTCCGATAGCCAAGCAAAGCAATAATGTGACCCACTCATTCTTGTAAAATGCCAGTTGTGCTGCAATTTCTCTCTGAGTGATACAACAATCATCCTGAATCAATCTGTCAACATTTTGCTTGTGAAACTCTGTAGTTGCTGTCACAGGACGTCCAACTCTTTGTTTGTCACGCAAGTCAAATGTTCCCATCTCAGCATCTTTAAACTTACTCGCCCAGCGACACACAGTACTCGCATGAACACAATCACAATAAACTGCTTTCATTTTCTGATTAATCTCCTTTGGGGTGACACCTTCTGCTGTCAAGAATTCAATGACTGCATGTTGCTTAAATTGCATTGACCGAACGTCTGCGCAGGGTTCCATACCTTACACTGTAACAACACAACTGTTCAATGCCAACTGGAGCTGTAGAGAAGAGGCTATGGAACGAGCCAGTACCTAGAGCTACGAAGGTGGAGGCATTACCTTTCATTAAATCCTCATATATATAAATACATATAAAACATTGTTAATCCAGACCCCTTTAAACTGGATTTTCCTTAATCTGGACAAGCATCCTTAAAAAAATAGTCTGTGAATTGCTAACTTAAATTATGGAACTGCGCTAAGACATACTTACAGAAATTTTCCATTTTATTTTTGCACAGACTGTACAATAGGAATTTCTTTGGAAACAAGAAATACATTAGGCTGCCCTCCTTCCCACTCCCTTGCTGTACCTGTAATAGGGCTTGCAACTCTTGTCAGAAGAGTTGCCTTTCTCAGTCATTAAGCTAAAGAAACAAAGATTGAGTGCATAATGTTGATTAGTAAATTTGAAGCATCATCGGGGAAATGTAATCATAAATTGCTAACAATATGTGAGAAACTGAAAATTATTGCAAGGATTGAAAATGGTGGCACTATTGTATGTGTATATGCAGAATATGGAATTGCAAAACGAACAGTTTCGGACAAAAAAGAAAAATGATGATCAAACGAATGCGGCAGCCGGCTGAACAAAAGTTGGAAGACGCAACATACAAGTGTTGCAAGCAGAATTCCAGTGAGAGGTGTTGAAATTCAAACTGCTGCCGAACGTCTTGTGAAACAGCTTGGTATCAATAGATTTTCGGCTAGTCCGGGCTGGTTATACAGATTCCATAAACGTCATAACATAGTGAACAAAAAAAATTTATAGAGAGAGCTTAAGTGCTGATACATCAGCTGTTGATCCATTTATAAAGTGTAAGCAACGCAAGGGACACTAATAGCGAATCTGAGGCTGAGGATGTGGATTTCGGAAAGTGAAACTGAGGATAAACAGCATCTGAATTGTGTAATAGACTTTGTCGAGAAAACTGACAATAAAGAGATTTCCGCATACTAACATCATATGAGGAGTCTTCATGATTTCATTGTGAAAGAGAAGTGAAAACAAAATTGATGGTTTCTTCAAACCAAACAAATAAAGAATGTATAATTAAAATCAGGTGGGCCTATTGTATCTTACGTTCTAATAAAATTATATAGTACTCTAATTTCATTCCAAATTTTTCACTGTGGGGTTGATTTCACTTAATCTGTACTTTTGATAATCTGGACAACATTGAACAGCAATTGGTCCAGTTAACGAGGTTTTACTGTATATATTTTTAATCGATATTGTTAGAGCCATTTTTGAGAAAATTAGTATTCTCAAACAATTGTCCAGTAAAGGGTAGTTTGGGGTGGGGAGATTTTGTTGAAAAGCTTTGTGTCACATCCTTTGAAGATACTAAATTTAAATACCAAGTTTGATATACAACAGTATTTTTGTTTGAGCTGTGCACACACACTGACCCTTATCTAAAAATTCTTTTTATTGATTCATTGGACCTCAAAACATTTACTTCTAATGAAATCTTGACATATTTTTGGGTGCAATACAATACCTTCTCTGCCTACTAAATGCATAGTACATGTAGAAAAATTAACTTGCATAATACATGTAGAGGAAATAATACAGGGTGTATATAAATGAATATCTGGGTTTTAACTCTGTATAATATTTATTACATTCAACTTACAGTTATGAATGATATGTCAAATGAAAAAAGCAACTCAACAGTTTTACCAAGAAGCTTATAAATGTTCAATGTGACTAGCCTTTGTCACACGGCACACATCAAGTCTATAGCCAGATTCTTCCCAAACGTTGATAAGTGTGTATTCAGTAATTGTAGCAACAGCTGCTTCAATCCGGTTTCTTAATTCAGGGAGGTCAGCTGGTAGCGGAGGCACGTACACACGATCATTGAGAAGCCCCAAAGGTAAAAATCGCATGGCGTTAGGTCAGGAGAATGTGGAGGCCATGCACAGCAAGCCTTGTCATTGGGCCCTTGCGGCCTATCCAGCGCTGGGGTACAGTGACGTTCAACCAATCGCGTACTTCATTATACCAGTGAGGTGGCGCACCATCCTGCTGGAAAATGAAGTTCTCTGGCTCATTTTCTTCCAACTGAAGGAAGAGCCATTGCTCTAGTGTATCAAGGTAAGAAGTGCCAGTTACAGTAGGTTCACCAAAAACGAAAGGCCCATAAACTTTTTGCCGGGATACGGCACAAAAAACATTCACTTTAGGGGAATCTCGTTGCATTTGTACCATCTCGTGAGGATTTTCTGAGCTCCAGATGCGCACATTATGAGTGTTAACATGTCCACTAAGGTGAAAGGTCGATTCATCACTGAAGACAACACGATCCACAAAATCGTCATGAAACAACATGTTGTTTGCGAATTTGGCACGTAATCCATGGTCTGTCGGCTTTAGAGCCTGTAATAACTGTAAATGGTAAGGATGTAGCTGTAAGCGTTTTCTTACAACTTTCCAAACAGTCGACACAGGAACTTGTAATTCACAACTAGCCTTCCGGACTGATTACTTTGGGCTACGAGTGAACGACTCTCTCACTCGCTCAACAGTCTCTTCACTTACTCCTGGTCGTCCTGTGCTCTTTTCTTTACAAAGGCAGCTGGTATCTTCAAACTGATTATACCATCTACGAATGTTTTTATTATAAGGAGGATCACAACCGAACTTACTATGGAATGCACGTTGCACAGTAACTACAGATTCGGTCTTTGCAAACTGCAAAACACAAAATTCTTTCTGTTTACTAGTCGCCATCTTTGCTACTACCGCTGTCTAGCAGATTGCGGCAGAAACATTGCACGCATGTGTGCACTTGTGCCAACAAACAAAACTGTTTGAGTTGCTTTTTCATTTGACATATCATTTATAACTGTAAGTTGAATGTAATAAATATTATAAAGAGTTAAAACCCTGATATTCATTTATGTACACCCTGTACTATAACCTAAAAGGAGTAAATTTTATGTTTTAATGAAAATTTAAAACACTTTGTAAAACTAATTTTGTCCTTCAAAGTGTCACAAACATGAAAATTCTACCATTCATATAATCTTTAGTATAGCGATTTTCACATAATATATCATGCAAATTTACAGAAAAAATAATATTTGGCAACTGGCTAAATAATTCTCAACTAAAAAGAAAAAGAAAAGTTATTTAAAATATGACTAAGACATCAAGTTGGAATGACTCATATGTGCCCCTTGCTTGACTACACTTATCTACTTCCAAACTGCTTACATCCGTTTAAAACTTAAGTGTCAGTTGCATTGTCTTGAAATTGCTTATTATATGTTGCTTACAGAATGGCTCAATACAACAAATGTATACAACAGGGATATTTTAGACAAGGCCCTTGATAACAGACCAAAAGAGGTACCACTTATCACAGTATCAAATCATCATTCCTGCTTTGATGATCCAGGATTATGGGGTATGTAGATACTTTTGTGCACCTTTTTAATGTTGCTGGTGTTAATATTCATTAACTTTAATAATGCATTGTTTTACAGGTACATTGAGTTTCAGGCATATAATCAGTAGAAGGAAACTGAGGTGGTCTTTAGCAGCACATGATATTTGCTTTACGAATATCTTCCATTCCTACTTCTTTATGCTTGGGAAATGTGTACCTGTCATTCGAGGCAATGGAGTGTATCAGGTAATAGCTTCATGTGTTTTATACACACCACAACACTTTGTCATTATTTCTAACAACATCATAGATATTAGGAATGAAATAGCTATTTCAACATTTTCACTCACATAAATAATAGTAATTGTTAAGCAATAGAAAGGGCATGATGTGATACCCTACCCATCCCACAAATAATTAAATTCAATGGGGAATCTACTGGACATGTTTTGTTTACCAGAAATCCTCATTATTTTGTGTCTCTAAAAACATCAGGATAGAAAAGTGCACTCCTGTAGTGCCAGGATTGGTCTCTCCACATTACTTTCATGGGGATGTGGATTAGCTTAGTGGTTTCATTTGTAGCTCTTGCAATGAGTGGCTATGTGGGGGTAATGTTAATTGTACACTCATTTGAGGTATCCCCAACAAGGTTTGAAGTTCACAATGAAAGCTCTAAGTCCCCTGTTCCATCACCATTATTGAAGTTAATGGGTGCCACACAGCTAAGTGGGTTTCACTTTAAAAAGAGGTAAAAAAGAAAGCATTTTCAGTAAAATATACCATTAGGAAGAAAAATGATCAGGTAAGGCTTGTCTGTGGTGCTGTCTTTCAAGAAGTTTCTGATATGTCCAAAGATAGATCATGCTGTTTAGCAAGCAGGTTTCACAAAGAAGGGAAGTTGTCAAAGGAACAGAAAGGCAGAGACAAGAGAGGAAAGGATCATAATGGCTTAATTATTACCATTAGGATAAAGAAGTACAACTTTACCATTATGTGCAATTCTATCCTTTTACCTTAAATAAATAAACAACAATTTTACCATAAATGACAAACAGAATAGCAGTGTTCACTTCACCGAGAATTTATTTAAAAATTCAAAGATACCAATAATAATAATAATAATCAGCTTTAAACAGTTGCTTTGGCTTAACATTTTCCATGTAACTCAAATTAAAATCTTCCCTTAATGAAATTAATATCTTGCATGAAATGTTACAGGTGTCTACATTTTAACTTTCTTCCTAATTCCTTGTTTTTATGCTGACGGATTCCATAACAATGCAAATGTTCAGCCAAATATAAATTTTCTTTCTTTTTAAAAAGAAATGGTAGATGAATTTGACAGGCCAAAAGTGTTGAACATTGCTGACTCTGGACCAGGTCGTATGGTATTAATAGAATGTCCCAATTTATTCACCTCTTCCATTCCATGACCTCATCACCACATGCTCGGAGGGAGATGATATCAGACTATTTTCAGCATGCTGTAATCCAGAGTAGAGTAAAGGTGCACCCTCTCTTTGCTTCTAGTTACCGATGAAGCATAACCATACCAATCAGGACTCTTTAAGTATCCTTAGAAGGCCAGCAAAGGTGAAAATCATGGGGATTGCCAAAACTTGGCATAACATCCCCCTTTCCCAGGCGAATGATGATGATGAATGGGGCTTAAGGGCGCTCAACTACGAGGCTATTAGCGCCCTAAAAATGCATACGTGTGTATGTAAAAAGATAAAAAGGAAGCTGGAAATAAAATATGGCGAACGTCACAAATAAAATCAGAGGGTATAAAAAAGACATGACAATAGCCATAGAGAAAATAAAACTGGGTCGCACGTGAAAACTAAAAGGAAAAGCCCTCTAAAAATAAACCCACAGTGCTAAAAGTGAAAAAGAGTTAAAATTACTTAAAAGAATGGATGTCAACTGTCTTAAAATCACTAACAATAAAATCTTCAAAACACTATAACGATGTTAAAAACGGCATCTGGCGTAAAAAGCTAAAAACCCTATCTATCGCGTGGTTGTCATCCCCAGGAACTTTAGGAAGGGAGACCTGAAGCTGATGTGTTGCTCGAAGGCCGGATAGAGCAACACACTCCAGCAGCACATGGTGAACAGACAAATGTGCCTCACACAGCGGACAGATAGGTACAGGTTCCCCATTAAGTAGCTAGCTGTGAATAAAATTATAGTGACTGATGCGCAGATGAATAAAATTATAGTGACTGATGCGCAGACGAGCCAAAACCACTTCCTCATGACGAGATACGCGAGAGGAAGTTGTCCAGTGTACAAGAAGATCCTTTACTGATCTGAGCTTGTTGCTGCAGAGAGCCGACCACTCTGTATACCAGCACAAAAGCTTTTCTGTCCCTACAACAAGCCTAAAATCTTCGGCAGTAGAAAAATTGACTATAACACTGAGTACCGTAGTTGCCGACACATCTGCCAGTTCATTATCCGATAACCCAACATATCCGGGAAGCCATGCGCAATCTACATTAACGCCAGAGGTATATAAAAGGTGGAGGACATCCTGAATGTGCTGCACTAAAGGATGGTAGCTGTACAGCTCACAAACGCTCTGAAGTGTGCCGAGGGAGTCGCTAAGAATGAGGCAGTCATCCAAATTACAACAGCGAACATAAAGAATGACTCAGTAAATAGCATACAGCTCTTCATTCCCAGGTGAAGCGTAGCACCCAGCTCAGATGGAAGGCTACCTGACTAGTCCTGGTGAATCTCTTCCTAGCGATGGGCACAGGAAACAGAAGCCTAGAAATATCAACAGCAAGTAGAAAGAAACAAAGAGTTACAGCTGGCCAAGCAGGTAACAGTTAAAAAACAAAATTAAAGCTTTTCCAATGCCAAACAAGTCCCTCTGAGCAATGGAAATTTGATAAGTTTTGGCTGGGCAAAATGAAGCTGGAAACATGAGTAGTAAGTTAGTTTTCCAGTAGCACACTGTCAGAGTTGAAAAGAAACCATATTAAAAGTTTTAATAATTCAAAATGGACGAATATATCTAGCTACAAGCATATGCCTAAGTCAAGAATAACATTACTAGCCAGATAGTTTTTTAAAAACACCATCACTTACTCTGAATGGAGCAGGAACCTGTGGTGCTTAATTCTGGTCGTTTCTGTTATGATGTCAAAGATGGCAAACAGCAGTACTAAATGACTGTTGCAAACCTCAGGCTTAGGGCAAACTGGCATAAGGGTTACCATGGAATGAAACGGGACAACCTTGTAGCTTGCCAAATTAAATACCCATTGGAAATCAGATGTCTCATAACCAATGATCATCAGGATGAAACGTAATTAAAGCATTCTTGAGATTGCAATTTATGCATTCAGTCAATGAAGGATGTAGGTAATATGGAATATTCAAAGAGGAAACTATGAAACACATGCCAAAAAATATTGTCAAACACAAGACTGCATAGCTCAGAGTTATAGACCAAGATCCACGGTTGTCCATAGGAGAACTGGCAGTTGAAAGGAGTAAAGGATAGGGAAGATAGGTCTGATTAATCAAAAATAAAGTTTACTCTTAATTGATTGGTTACTTCATTGTGCATTCCCATTAATGTTTTAATTTGCTGTCTCTAGTGTATTAGCATGGCCCAGAAGAACACTGAATTCATCGTGTTTTTTTTTTTTTTTTTTTTTTTAGCATAAGGTCCTTTAACCTGGTTGGTCATAACAGACGATGAATGAAATTGGTGAAATGATGCTCAAATGATCTCAGGGTCCATGGAGCTTAAAGTTACTCTACATTCGCCTTCTCAGGATAAGGGAAAAACCCGAAAAAAACCTTACCCGGGTAACTCACCCTAAATGAGATTTGAACTCACGACCTGTTGAATGTGAGGCAGACACGCTACCACCACACTACCCAGGTGGGCCCATTATTTTGTACGCCCTTATACACCTTCAGTGCTAGTGACCCAGTCCAGTGAGCAGTGAAAGTATGGTGGCGACATCTTTTTTATTTGACTAAACTATGTTGCTGTGTGCTTACTTTACATACATTGTTGCAAAATTACTACTTTTGTAGCAGTGCATATTTCTGCAAATGCTTATCTTAATTAAAATGAAGTAAGAAAAAATAAGCTTACATAAGAATGGAATTTTATAACCACTAATTAATGATATAGGGTAAAGAAATTCATCTGAATGTAGCGCATCAGAATTTTTTTTAATTCCTACTGCATATAGCACCACAGGTTATGAAATAATTATTGGGGAAGGAAGCATTCCATGCTTAAGTTAAGGTTTTCCCCATGATTTGCCGGAAACTCCAGAAGAAAGCTTCTACCAGGATGGATAGTCTTGCCTGGATTTGAACCACAGACCATCTCTTGACCAGTCTGTGCTTTAATGAGCTCAGATATCCATGTTGCTATGAACTTGTGTATTGTCACGGCTTGCAAAAGAACAAGTATTATTACGTAAATATCAATCAGCTACCAAATATGGACTAGATAACTATTGTTTTGTAACTACATTAAAATTTATTAAAATTAACAATAATATTAATAATAATAATAATAATAGTTACAAAGCAATATGTATAAAAAGGAAAATATTGCTCTCAGTTTATGAATAGCTTTTATTTGGTTTTGCTGATGAGAAGTATGTTAATTCCAGACCCTAGATTTGTGTGAAAAAAGAAACAAAATATGCACTAAAAATTTGTAAAATGTGCATAAATGGTATGCAAAATAAAAATGGTATAGTTAGGTAATATTGTCATCAGTTCATCACAATTTAATTGTTTGTACTCTGTTACTGTAGAGCAGTATTGCTCTGCTTTAATCTAAATTGTAAAGGGAAATGAAATAAAAGACATTTTATATGACAAACTCATCCTACTGTCCACTGCTACTGTTGCAATAGACAAGAAATGTAATCCTAAGATTTTCTGCAGTTAAACTTCTTTGTTTGTCACTAAAGAAGGTTTTAGAGAGTGAAAAGGTCTCTCTACGTCACAAGATGTCACCGGTACATGAGAGAAAGTCCAAATCTCTTCTTTAGTTAGTTCTTTTTGCACTTTTCATGTTTTTACGGCCAGGTGTTTTTATACCCTGTATTTTTTACAAGAACTGCATTCAACTTGTCATAAGCAGTTTTTGCAACTCCATGTCCTTCAAAGGAGAAGGCCTGCAATACCTAATCCACTAGGGACAATTATTGTTGCAATGTATTATATTTAGTCTGCAAATCCTTTATGATTTCTGATAGCATTAACCCTTAACTGGTATTATGCGGTCTTGTGGACTGCCGGTGAAATGTTAAGGGATATATTTTCCCACTTTATTAAGATATAAACATCTGCACCCAGTTACCTTCTTATCAGTGAGTCTGCAGTCTTTGTAAGAAGTGGCGTTATCTGCTTGTTTGCATTGTTGAGTTATATCGTCTGGAACTCAAGAAGTAGTCTCTCAAACATCTAGTAACAGTTACGTTATTTATTTCCAACAAAGTATATTTTTTAATCCTCGATTTAAATTATTGAGGAAAATAATGCATAATATTCCTATTATTAAATAAACATACTAGAATGTGTGTATTATATATTATACCCCTGCCACTGAATCCTTGCTCTTGACAGTTCGGATGGTTTTGTGTAAGGTTGTCTACGCTGCCTTTGCGGCATTGCCAGAGTAACTAATAAACAACAACAGCTGATTACAATCGTGTGTAAATATGAATATAAACAGTGCACATAGTAAATGAATGCTAATGAATAATGAAACTAATTGGTTATTATTAATGTTAATTGAAAATAACAGTGATACCATAACTATGTGGCATACAGTACGTATTTACAACAATATAGAACAATCCTGATATATGGTGGACTTTGTGTCAGTGATGTGTTTTAACAATTGAAAGTTAGTTGAGTCGATTTTGTAACACTACATCACTTACTTTTTATTTCGGAAAACATGTTTCAGAAGCCATGTGCTTCCATTGTCAATTCCTTTGGTCGACTGCCGGAATTGCTTGCTGTGGTGGTTGTCTCTGTCCCTGGTGGTAGTTTGATGAACCTCTGAATGAGTAGATCGCCTGGCGGGATTTCAAAATTGAAAACGCGGTTCTTGTTTTTCCAAATGTATATGTTTTCCCAAACTTTTAATTCTGTCTTCCTTGTGATGTTTTTGAGGATTTTTGGGCCTCTATTTATGGTGTGTTTCTCTTTCCAAAAATGCCAAGCTACTGCAGATTTGTCTTCTTGTGTGAGTTTAATATTTCTGTGGTGTTCTTTTGCCCTTGTTTTTATATTTCTTTTTGTTTGGCCGATGTAGATTTTTTCACAGTCATTACAGCTGAACTGATATATTCCTGGTTTGTTTTCTTGTGGGATATCATCTTTTAATTTAGAATTTAAAATGTTTTTATTCCTCGACCTAAAAATCATCAAAAATAATAATCAAATAATCACCTTACATTTGGCATCTACAGAAAACCTACCCACACCTATAAAACAGCTATATAAAACAAAAGAGTTACAATCCCATTCCCCATCAGCATGCCTTACACACAGATTGGTAAATGTACCAATGGGCAAAATAGAATACCAATGTGAACTTACTAAAATATTGGACATAGCTACAGAGAATGGATTCCGGGCAGAACTGGTGTACAAAAAAGTTAATAAGGCCAAAAATAGGAAGAGAATTAAAGAAGTCAGCACACTCACTCAAAACCAGAAAGAAAACAAGATCTACAAGAAGTTAACATACCACCCTACAACTTTCTACAAATTCCAGAGGATCTTCAAACGACATGACATCATTTTAACCCCTAAAAACAATTACTCTATAAAAAACATTTTAAATTCTAAATTAAAAGACGATATCCCACAAGAAAACTAACCAGGAATATATCAGTTCAGCTGTAATGACTGTGAAGAAATATAAAAACAAGGGCAAAAGAACACAACGAAAATGTTAAACTCAAACAAGAAGACAAATCTGCAGTAGCTTGGCATTTTTGGAAAGAAAAACACACCATAAATAGGAGCCCAAAAATCCTCAAAAACATCACAAGGAAGACAGAATTAAGTTTGGGAAAACATATTTATTTGGAAAAACAAGAACCGCGTTTTCAATTTTGAAATCCCGCCAGGTGATCTACTCATTCAGAGGTTCATCAAACCACCACCAGGGACAGAGACAACCACCACAGCAAGCAATACCGGCAGTCGACCAAAGGAATTGACACTGGAAGCACATGGCTTCTGAAACATGTTTTCCGAAATAAAAAGTGATGTAGTGTTACAAAATCGACTCAATTAACTTTCAATATAGAACAGATTAATGTAAAATAGCTTCTTACAATGAGAGGAAGGTATAACAGAGAGATTTTCACTGGTTTAGAATCTTAATGGATCAATTCCATCCAAGTCTCCGTCATCATTCTCGGAAGCATCATCATCATTGTCATCATCAACATCATCGTTGTCACCAAGACATATTAGTGGTTCACATTCACTGATGATGATTCCATCTAATTCTTTTACTTTTTGTATTATTTTGTGCACATGATTCACTTTTTTCTTCCACCCTCGCCACACCTTCCCACAAAAGTCTATTCATCTCTACAATTGTGAAAGTCTCGTTATGTTCCCTCACGTACAAACAAGCACCAACAATAACAAGAAATATAAATAACAATGAATAATTCGTAGCTTGTATGGAACTGCTGAATGCACAAACTGAGCACGAGGTTGGAAATAGCCAGATATTGCAATGGTGCGGCATCTAGATCCATTTCAGTTTTCTGACGACTGACCAGAGTGCTGCTTTGTGATTGGGTCAGAAAGTCAAATGGGTAAAACTTTTCATCTGTCCAATTGTCAAGTGCAAGGATTCAGCAGCGGGGGTATACTTAATATTTAATTAACAGTATATTTATACATTCAAATTTTCGCTGTAAATTAAATGCATACACACGAATATGTTAAAAAAAGAAAAAAGCTAGCATCTACAATATAACAAATATAGCTGGTACTGGCATATAGGGGATTTTTCTTGATTCATTTACAGAAAATGCCATCCATGAGAGCAGATGATCCCAGAATTAATGAATTCATAACTCTGATGTTAGCGGAATTAGAAGACTGTGCCATCATCGGCAGTGATGATAAGTGTTAACATAGGTGATCCCACATTGTAATGGAAAGTAACCATAGTTGAAATTTAGAAATCGAGGAATGTGATGAGTCAGGAACTGAGACAAAAAGTGTACAAAGTAACATTGCAACTTTCCTAGCGAAAAACGTTTCCTTTGGAACAAAACACCCCACCAGAAAATGTTCAAATCAGAGCGCTTAACATTTTAATTCATCAACCTGGATTGCAACCTCCAGCTAAATGTATTGGTAACAATCCCAAACCTCAAAATATATGACAATTATTATTCACCGATGAAATGGGGTCACACCGTGACCGAGTGGTTAGACTACTCGCCTCTCACCTAGATGGCCCATGCAACCGCATGTGAGATTTGTGGTGGACAAAGCGACGCAGGGGCAGGTTTTCTCCGGGTTCTCCAGTTTCCCCTGGAGACTCACATAAGAGGAAGACTTTCACACAATTTACTCCAAGAATTGAGACTCAATATAAGAAGGATTTTGAGGTTCCCTGACAAAATTCCGGAGAAGGATGTGGCTGAAGAAGAGGTTTCTGAAAACAGAAAAACATGTACTCTGTGTCCCCCAAAACTGAAAAGAGAGACAGGATACCCTTGCTACAAGTGTCAGCGTGCAATATGTTAAAAAGTGTGTCGAATTTCCGCAGCGAAAGACTGACTGACTGTTTATATTACATAAACAAATAACTACTTTTTGCCCAATATTATAAAGTTATTTAAGTCAAAAAGTGTTTATTAGTGAACTTTTTAATAGAGTGAAATAGTTTTTAAACAATTATACTGTCAGGATTGTTAACCGTAATTGTTTTAAACTTATGCGGTCTCTCAGACCTCCTGTACCAATTATGTTATATTTTCGTACTATACCAGTTGAGGGTTAAAAAGTGACTACATATGTACTGCAATTTATTTTCTATATCACTTTGAGTTGAAACACTCTTGAGCTCTTTGTATAGAAACAGCATTTTAAGATCTAAACTGTCTAGCATTATTACTTTCTCTAGCACATACATAATGGATAGAGAAGGTATTATATTCTACCCAAGATTTCACCTGAAATATAGGTTTTGAAACCCCATGAATCCAATAAAAGCATTTTTAGAAACATGTTCTTGTGTATGTTGTGGGCAGCATAAGCTCAAAAACGAAAAACCCGTTAAATACCAAACTTGGTAAGCTGAGTTCTTTCAAGAAAATTCCCCCTCCCCCAACTACCCTTCAGTGGAATATTTTTGGAAAATTTTATTTTCCCAAAAATGGCTAACGATTTTGATTAAAATGCCTTATGTTTAAGATATTTTCATTATAAATGAAAAGTATATCTTGAATTTGCTAGGAATAGCCTCTGAAGACCTCTTCATTCTGGATGACTTTTGTATAGCTTTTGTTCAAGGTAAACCATAAGAGATAGATAAAAACTTAGTGCACAGAAAATGTAGATCTTGTTAAAACACACAATTTATGTCATATACATTCTTTTTTTGTAGAGCTAACTGTTTTTAAAATATTTTGAGTAATTGGTTTCAGTTTTAGCTACTTAAACTTTTCTCAAACAGGAAGACATCCTTGTTTTTATCTCTCATTTGTTTACTCCTGTCAAGCACGGAGAACCAAATTTCAATTGTTTCACAGAGCAACCAGCTTCTAAAAGATTTAACTATTGCCTTAGCCTGTGCATTCCCTTATTTCCCCTCAAAGTAGCAGACCATAAGACAATTTTTTTAATGTTTATCATTATGAAGATTAAAAGATAAACTTAAGTAAAAAAAATTCTGCTTTCGGGACAGCTAGAGAGAGTCGTGTGAATAGAACACATCAGATTTTTTTAACATCACTGAAATGTTTAGCATAGTAACATATGGTCTCCAATTATGAATTGCACCATATTAAAATAAGCTGAAAAGATAATGCTAACTTTGGAGCCAATTCTACAAAATTAAATCTGTAGTAAGTGCTTTAATGAAAATTTTCTTGACGTTGGAAAAAAGACAGACAATTCTAAACGTGCATCTTCGAAATGGAATAATGTGCTTACCTGTTAGAAGCTTGAGAACATTTAGAGTTAATTCATCAGGAAAGCTTCAGCTCTTACTTTAAAATAGACAACTTCCAAATATTGTTTTATCGCCATTTCTGCCGTGCATGTAGGCCATGGGCTAAAACAACTCAAATGTATTAGTTGAGGTAAACAACTTTTATACATTTGCTGCTTTTGCAATGTTACTTACATCAGCATCTGTTAGAATAACAGCACATTGTCACATTTTATACCATCCAACCACAGAAAATAACTAGGGAATCATTAACAAATTTTGCAATTGTGGAATGGTTTTTTTTTAAGAGGTAAGTTTTAATTCCCAATTTGATTGCACTGACTGCTGCTTTACATACACACTGGACTGTAGCTCGTCTCATTGATTGAAATCCAAATGTTTTCATGCTTCCCAAATATAATAGATACACTCAGGCACACATGTTTTACTAAGGGTAAATTTGTTATATTAGTATGTTTTTCTAAGAAAGTTTTAAGATTTTATTTATTTCCCACATAGTAATGTTTTTACTTAGAATGCTGAGCATAATTCTTTGACAATTGAGTCAATGTGAGGCTCCAGGGACATCAACCTGTTATCTAAATGATGTATTTACAAATTTTTTACATAAAGTGGATTTCTGGCTACATTTTGTTTGTGCTTCTTAGTGTTCAGAAGTTGTACTACAAGGAACTTTTTGTCAGAAGCAATGGTGTTCACATGATAAACAAAATAATAGCTTGTCCATAACATATTTACATAACACAGACAATTGCAACAGTTTCTGGTAGCATAATGAAGCAAAGTATTAATTTACTCTGTATTCTTGCTTTTGAACTATGATTGCAACTGCAAGTAAAAGTGTATAACATATCTGGTAGATGTGATCATAGTTCAGATGATTCAGCATCACACTATGAAAAAAGGATTGCCAACGACAGCAGTTTTCTCTCAAATTTGGAGGTTTTCAAATATTACCTTCAGATTTTAAAATAAAATGATTTAAATCCATAATTTGTACCTTTTATAATTTGTTATAAAAGATTACCATTATCTGAGCTTCTGGTTACCTATAAATTGTCAGTGTTGTAACTTTAACATGCTAACTGATATTTCTGAGAAGACTATATGATTCATATTAATAAAGTGTCAACCCCTTCCAGAACCAGATCTTGGCTGCATTACCATAAAAATAAGAGTGAACTTTTCTTATGTTGGTAGTTTTCTGGAAAAAGTTTATAATTTTGCGGTTCCAGTCAGGATTTTATATCCACTCTGACGATTTTTGTCATTGAGCTTGTTGGCAACCCTGACCCCAGACTCTGTTAAAACATGTATTAACAATTATCTCATATGATGAATCACACAACTACAGTCACTAGTCATTTCAGTAAAATAAAAAAAATTGTTGTAAATGTCATAAAAATAGAATTCTAAATGTACTGAATAATTTTATAAAATGTAAATGTCCTGTTATTTATGGATGCTCTTTAACTGCTGTGGTTCTCAGCGTCGCATTCTAAATTGGGCGTGAAATTATTAATTTTGCTCAGAGGCCTCTCAATCAGGCTTGAGGTTCTTTTACGTGCCGTAAATCTACGACATGGGACCAATGGCTTTACTTCCCTTCCGGAGGAAGCCATGCTAAGGATTTTTACGCCCGAAAAAATCCATCGTCCTCCGCCGGGTTTGAACCCACGACCTTGGGTATATGAAGTCAGCATGGGAACCATTACACCACGGAGGGCGACAGAATAATTTTATTTTAAAATATTTGAATATGAATGGTAATTTTTATTTTGGGCTAGAAAAAAGAAAATATGACACTACTTGTAAATTTTAATAAATATGCATGTATAATAAATTTCCCCCAAAAGATGCAATTATATGCGCTTTAAAACTGCATCAGTAATCTCATAAAGGTGAGCATGGTAAAGAATATTGCTAATGCGCTCACTTATAGAGTATTAAAAAACTATGCATTTTGCATACAAATCCAGACTCTCAATGCACACAGTGGTTTCTGCTCACTCTGTATACCTGCTAGAATTTTTATAGAAAGAGTGCAGTTAGCATGGGAAAATGTTTTGACCTTTTGTGATAAATGCTGTAAAAGCATATACGAGGTACGTCCAGAAAGTAAGTTCCGTTTGGTAATAAAATTAAATTGTGTACAGAATAATTATTTATTGCACAAAATTCTACAACTCAAACTACTTTTCCACATAACTGCCGAAATTTTGCAGGCATTTGTCATAGCGTAGCACAAGTTTTTATATACCTTCTTCATAGAAGTTTGCCGCCTGTGTCTTCAAAAAGTTGGAAATGTTTTCTTGCAGCTCTTCGTCATTGTTGAAGTGTTGACCGCCAAGGAAAGACTTGAGTTGTAAGAACAGATGAAAATCGCTAGGAGCGAGGTCAGGGCTATACGGAGGATGATCAAACACATCCCAGCCAAATCCCTGTAGGAGGTTTTTCGTCACATTTGCAGTGTGTTGTCGTGCGTTGTCGTGAAGAAAAACAACACCTTTTGACAGCAATCCTCGGCACTTATTCTGTATTGCGCAGCGCAATTTCCTAAGTGTCTCGTAATAAACATCTGCTTTGATTGTTTGACTACGCGGTAAGAAATCAATGAGTAAGATGCCTTTCCAGTCCCAGAACACTGTGCACATCATTTTTCAAGGTGTCATGATTTGTTTCGGCTTAACCTTTGCTGGGGATGAAGTGTGCCTCCATTCCATTGATTTCAGGGGTGTCGTACGAAACCCAAGTCTCATCTCCTGTGACTATCTGTGTCAGAAATTCCTCGCCGTCTTCATCATAACGGGTTAAAAACTGAAGTGCACTACCCATCCGTTTTGTTTTGTGTTGCTCAGTAAGAATCTTTGGTACCCAACGTGAGCAAAGTTTACGAAATTTCAGTTTTTCGGTAACAATTTCATGATCATGAGCTTTGGAGAGCCCACTTCGTTCTTAACCGTGCACTTCACTACGTCCTTCATTGAACTGTCGGACTCATCTTCTCACCATTGAGTCACTCATCGCATTTTGTCCATAAACTTCGCAAATTTGCAGATAAATTTCAATTGGTTTCACTTTCCTAACATTCAGAAAACGAATCACAAATCTGATTTCACAAGCGGCGGGATTTTCAATCAACATCGACATAGTAAACAAGCACAACAAAGCGTATGTGGCTGACAGCAATCTCAAAATGGTGCACGTTTCTTCTCCTTGATAAAGAGTGTCTACCGCGCATGTGCAGAACTGCGATCGCAGCGCTGCAGAGGAGATAAATAGAAACGGAACTTACTTTCTGGACGTACCTCGTATCTTGTGTTTCATTCACAATTTTTTAAAAACTTTTTTATTCTTGCTAATAAACAATATTTTATTTTCTATTAAGTATCTCAATGTAATTATTATAAAAACAGTCTTTAGGTATTGTAATGTGAAACACGTTCACCAGCATTTGGGAATTTAAACTATAAATATTTGTATTTTTATAATTTGTTCTTTCGTTTTGACCATTGGTTGGTTCAAGATGTAAAATACATTTGGTTTTTAGAAATTCAATGCCATGGTCAGGGCTGCAGCAACAGATATTTGATTCCTTCTGGTAATTTACCCCAGAGCTATCCAACTGTCATTAATCCTCCAAGAAAATGTAGCAAGTTGATTTTAAAATAGAGTAGTTCAGAATAATTTGATTGAGATTGCATGGAAAGATTACTGGCATACATAAATCACGTACAGACTAAAGCAAGGCCTTAGTTTTCAGCAATGGAAACCCAAACATTTTTGTAACAGTTGTAGATCCCCATACATGCCATAAAGATAAATTGCTCTGTGCATCTTGGGTGTGTACAAGGTATTTAAATCTGTGGTTTTTATACAAAAGTCTCCTAGAAACTGCCCTTACTGACACTATTGTATGTAGGTTATAAGAAAGCTTGAATCACACTTGAATAATTTATTGTTATCTGATGAAAAGCCTTGGTGTTTTGGTAGAACATCATAAAAAGCAAAATCAATTTGAATTTTGGCTGTCACATTTAATTTTTCTAGTGTGACTCAGTTTTCCAGTTGCAGTATTGTATTGTTAATATATTGACCACAACTTAAAACTTCAAAAAGCAGTAATGTATCTTTCGCAAGTGCTTATTGTTACATTAACTGTGGTAAGGCTTTTGACATTGCGCATTACTGCTGCAAATAGTAACCCGAATACGTTCACAATATGCTTACACTACATGTAGAGTATCTTAGCTTAGGCATAAAAGAATTGAGATAATGAAAAACTAATTTTTGTTGCTTCTTTGTAAAATTTCAGCAAGCAATGGAGTTCTGCTTAGAAAAGCTGAGGAAAGGTCAATGGGTCCACATGTTTCCTGAAGGCAAAGTCAACATGACCAAAGAATTCATGAGACTAAAGTGGGGAGTAGGACGTCTCATCTATGATTCACCTATAATGCCCGTAGTTATTCCCATGTGGCATATTGGCATGGACAACATCCTTCCCAATGAGCCCCCCTATTACTTGCGAATTCGTAATAAGGTGACACTGAACTTTGGGAAACCTATCGACTTTAGTAACATATTAGAGCAGCTGCGGTTAAAAAATGCATCAAATGAAGAAGCCCGCAAGACCATTACAGACAAAATCCAAGATGAGCTGATGCAGCTCAAGGCTGAAACAGAAAAGCTGCACACTTTGGTCACATTGCAGTCCTGATACAGGCATTTTCCTCGAAAGAAGTCATTGTCCCAGTTTCGGAATTCGAGGAAAAAGTAAATGTTGTGGTCATTGAAGCTCAAACTTGGCCTGCTTCTTGCATCATGTTGAAATACAATTAGCACTATTTTCAACTGGTAAACCATTCCAGCTTGAATGGATAAGGTTTTAGACATTGACTAACATGGCACATATGGTGAACAATACTATACCACAGGTATCCTAATACTTTATTGCTTATATAGGCATGGTGTTCTCTATATTTTTTTAAGGTATGAACTGAGTTTCATCACTAAAATTAGGAGTCATTTGAATTTCTTTTACTAAATGACTTCCTAAAAGTAGTAGAGCTGTATTTTGAGTCTTTCTTTTACCAGCTGTGAAACAGTAAGGAAAATGCATCTCATGCATAAGAAATGACTAAAAAAGGTGTGTGCAATATGATGTCTTCTAATGCAAGCTGTGTAAATGCTATGGGATGCATGGACTTAAATTAATCTGCAAGATGTACTTTAGCTTTTTAAGATATCTTAGCCCTTGTTATCTTAATCCTGTGATATACCACAGAATTGTTAGGCAGACTTGATAATTCAAGGAAGATATTTTGGGTATTGCACAGTAATTCATTGCTCAACCATAAATCATATTTTATTTTTCTACTTTGTTTTCTTTCATATAATTCTGTTTCTTGTTATAGTGGAAGTTTAACAGTACAGTTTATGGGAACATTAAATGCTGTTTATAAACTTGCCATATAATATCTTTAAAAAATATTTTAATGTTAAATTGAGTCTCATATAACCTTTTCATGGCTTTTTTTTCTTCTGACAATGTGCTGTTGTGTTCTGAAACTTCTTATGAGGTTTGGGCAGGGGTTTTATGAATAGGTGTTATATTTTTCTGCAAGGCTGCTCTGTTAAAAATAAGAAAAAGGCACTATTGTTTGTTTTGAAATTTAATTTATTAAACTCGTGAGGCAAATTGTATATTACATTATTTAAGTCTTTACGAAGAAAGAGAAACATTAAATTAAGGTTTGTAAGATTTATGAGACCTTTATTTTCTAATAAACTGACTGTGAAACATTACTCTATTCAGTTTTTAAGACATTTAATGTTTTTTATGAAGTATAAAAAAGGTAATTCCAGTGATTTCACTTAAATGGAGAAAGAATTTCATTTTTATGATTATCCGCTTTTCCGTATTTATTTGCACAATGTGTTGCTATGGTGGTATCATTTTAAAAATATTGTTATTGCAGCAGGACCTTGCTGAACCAAAATATTTTTTTCTATGTGCATGCAGAAATGCACTAATAGTCACAATTTCCCTGCTCTCCCTTTTTCCCCACATGTGCAGAAGAATATGTGGTCCAGAGACAGTAACAATAATCCAGGTTATTTCAGTAGCATTAGGTTTTACCCATCAAAGACCCAAAAGAGTTATGGCATCCAAAAGAAAGTGTGGAGCTGTGAGCAATGCATTTTGTCTCTTTACCTTAATATCACAAAATTGTATCTGTGACTAAGCTTACATGTAAACAGCAGTATTTGAATAACACTTCACATGAAGAATAGCCAGTAGGTGAGTTCACGGACTTTAAAAGTGTATATCAATAAATATAGGTACAGATGACTATTTCTGCATACTATCTCCAAACTGTTATATATCACAGAGTGTTGTTAAGCTCTCTCCCCCCTTCTCCTTCATATGGAGAAAGGCGAACAACAAACTAGTGGAATCAATCCCCTTTTCTCTTGCAATGTCCTCTTGAGTTTTTGGAAACAAAAGGATATCTGAAGGTAGATAAATCAGGTGAATAAGGAAGCAAGGAGAAAATTTACCTTCAAATAAGCTACATTATAGATATTGAAGGGGGTAGGAGTGTTACCACATAGGTCTGTTGCACTTAATATTCGTTTGCAGTTGCTTTAGAGCTGTACAGTATCTTTCTGCATTAATCTTAGGAAGAAATTGAACAACATATTGATTAGCAGATGGATATGTTGTACAAGTGTAATTCTATAGTTGCCAAAGCACTGCTGAAGCTGGTTGCATTACCACCAAATGCAAACACTCTAAGTGATAGCTGTCTTAGCCAAGTTTCTGTAGCTGATATTTATTGGATTTTCATATTTGTATGCACCTTCTACTTAAGACTGATGTCCACTGCCTCAACAATCAACAAAACATGTCGATTCAACATAGGCTCAAAATTTTAGCAGTTAACAACTTTCTTCACTGGTGAAAGTCTTGTAAACAATGTTGATTCAACATGTATTCAGCTAACTTTGCTTAGACCCAACTAACTTCAGCCCAATATGTAGATAGAAGGGATAGCAATGAAGCTGTTAATGAAGTTCATGCATGACCCATCATCTGAAATATCTCTCTAAAAGACTATAAAAACAAAATAAAGAAAATTGAGTGTTTATGTGAGCTTGCCCATGTTTTTAATGTACCTACACATTAGAATAGAGAGAGAGAATGAGTGAGGGAGGGGGGTGAAAAAAAAGGGATTATGCCTAGCCACAATTTAGCTGAAAATAGTTTCTTGTTTTGCAATTGATTGTGTAAATATGGGCAACAATATTATAGTCAATAATAAACTGAAATTTCCTTCTGAATTTTTAGAAAATTCTTGAAGGCAAATCTATCTTCGACCATTAGCTCAGACTTAGCTATTTTCATTGTTTCTAGTGCTTAGAAAAGCATGCAACAATAACGTTTTTGTTTCTATACCATTTAGATATGGGAGATATTGCTGTTTCCAAGATATCCATTATTAATAGCTTGAATTGTTCAATACTTTATCATTCGTCTAAGGTCCTGATGCAAAGGCATAAAGCAAATATAATTTTAAGGCCAGCCTATAACGTCCATTTCTTAAACAATTGACTAACTCTCTGTGTTTATAACGAAATGTGTAAAGTAGGTATTTCTGTAAAAGTGTATCTCAATTAAAATGAAATAGAACAAAATCTTTCATATGAAAGTTTGTATAGGTAGCCACTATAGCAATTGAGGGTAGAGAAAGTGAGTGTATTGCATCCGATCTTCTTTTATTCTTGCAGGTCTTTCACAAAGCACACATGATAATCTAAATCCATGTAATTATTTATGTTAATTAAGGCAGCATATTTTGCCTCATTTGTTATGCAGTGGAGATGAAATTCCAACTACATGTGTGACTCAAATGTTTTAAATTTCATATTTTCCAAGTTGTATATGAGGCATTGCATTAGAGATTGTCTCAAGCCACAAAATGACAATTTTATATGAAAACATTTTAAACTTTTGGAGCAATCCAATTATCAGAATAGTTTAATACATAGCACATTGTTAATACTCTTATGTTTTTTTTAAACATGTTACAGAAGAAATTATTTTATCTAATCAATTTTTATATTATGTAAAACCATTAAAAGCATGTAAGTAATTTTAGTTGTGACTTATAACTTTCTGTTGGAAGTATGCAGTAGATTTTCATTGTTTTATTAGTTTCTTTCCATCAAATATCACAAGTATAAGTATTAAAAAAAATTGTTAACCAAATCTTCAACTTTCAAATCCATTCTGTTATCAGCTACAAGGGCACAAAAGAAGGTCTCTTTTCTCTGTATCTTCGTGACAATAAAAGGTGCTTTAATAGACGATTTGGTTATAATATTAGCCCAGTCATTTGGATTATGAATGCTTCTGCTTGTTTGTGCATGTCCTATTTGTCCAAAATCACAGTTGCTGGTAGTCTTGTATGACTAACTTGGGGGGAACAGTGAGTTATTGATGTGAATCTCCTACATCCTATAATTTGCTTCCATTGTCCAATTTTTGTTCTGTCCTTTACAGTTATCACTTATGCGTGTATATGTTTAGCTTTTGGATCAGCTGTTTCCAAATTTTTATTAAGCAGCTTCTCACTTAAGCTGTTGTTCTTCTAGCCTGGTTCTCATTCCAGAGAAACATGTACCCTTTGTTTGTGCATTCTTTTGGTGTATTGATATATTGTGTTCTGCAGAAGCTATATATCACTGCATTTATCTGGTAGCTCTGCCTGTTAGTAGATATGTGCACGTTTTCTTGCTATATCAAATCAGCAATGCCAGGCTTGCTGACTATACATTTCAGACAATTAATCACTATTTTCTTCAGAGGACAGTTTTTAGAAATTTTACAGTTAAAATGGTTGAATCCAACGACATAAATGATTTCAAATCTTGGTGGCCTTTCTTTATTATAAAAAAAAAAAAAAAACATTGCCTGCCTGTGGAATCAATGAATAGCAAACTTCCACAAGACCAAAAAAAAAAAAAAAAAAAAAAACACCATAATTCCAGATATCGTTCTTCAGTCACTTCACATACTCAAGTAAAATGCTAAATACTGTTCAAGCTCAAAATTTCATAGACAGTCTGGTGGTATGTAAATTTAATCTAGGTATCAGGAATTTAATGAATACAGAGTTAGCATATTCAGGAGAAGAAAATACAGGATATAAGGTAACCAATGCAATATATTTCAGAAGAGCATATTAATTTTTACAGTGAGGTTGTTAATTGGCCAGTTATCAAAGGATATAGTTTGGCTGAAGACTAGGATGATTAATGATGAAACAGTTTTGTAAATTAGAGAAAATAAAGATGCATTTGTAACAAATTAATTTTTGTTGCCCATTGTTTTTGGAGAAATAAAGATTCCAACTAAACTAAAATACTGCAATATTAATTCCTTTATTTTTCAATAAAAGTATTAAATTTCAATGTCCTTTAGCAATAATGCATATTTTTTTTAAAATGTGTATATTGTGCACCGCTCCAAAATAAGAATATCTCCAAATGAGAATCATTGTCATGTGCTGTTTCAGAAACAAGCATAGGTTATACTCCAAACTTTTTGTTAATAAAATGCTGCACTTAGGTTAGCTTTAGGGTAGGTAATGTTTGTTAGAGATCCAATGCAATAACATGAATTTTATTGTCTTAGCAATTTCAAATAACCCTTTTATTAATGTTTACATGATCTCTGGTTGAATCATTTTTTTTTTTTATTTCCGACTCAGGCATTTGTGCTTCATTAGCACCATTCTGCTGTTTCTGCTGTTTCTGAAGATTATCAGTGTGAAGGAGTTTGAATCCAATGTTACCTTTATATCAAACATTTCACTGAACTTCTTTTCACTCACTTTGCTGAATGTTTTGTGTTGCAGTAGTCCACATAAAAGTCTCCATACAGTTTTAAAACATCAGATCTAAGTATATCTTTTCTGAATTATAAGAATAGCTATAATAACTGGAACACTTAAGAATGTTCTCCATGAAATTTATCTCTCCTTGAATGTCTTCTTCATATGCTTGAGAGTGTTCAGATGCCATATCATCTGATGAGGAAATGGGGAAAGGAAGATTTGCTATGACAATTTCTCTAGAAAACATTAAACAATCATATTAAGTAATGAAGTTTTTACTGTCTTTGAAGCAAACAGAATGTAAAGGCAAACATGCAAAACATTATTTTGATGGAAATCTCGCCTCTATGATTTTGTTTTGGGGTTGTGCATCCTGTTTTAAGCTGTTACTGAAGATTTCTTGTTTGTTCTAAGTGATTTTGTAAGCCATGAATATTTAAGAAGGCAGATTTACAAATTACTGTTAACACTCCCTGTGATTTAATGTAATATCTGTAAGAAACTTCTCTGCTGCTGGCTTCATGTTTCTTTTACTTTAGGTGCCTGAAAGTAAATACAAAATTATTATTCTGGCCTTACTGTACAATTAAGCAGTTTCGCTTAATAAGCATACAAACCATGCACTTATGTTCAAAATAATATTAGAATAAAAGAAGAAAAGCACTATGTATATGAAGCTAAATGTCTATGTAAGTTAGTCTTATAAAATGTAATAGATATCTTCATCATTAATCATAGTGTTTGTAAATGAGTGAATAAATTAATTATTATAATTATTTTATTTCCATAACATTAAGCGAAAATATTAAGCATAGTGTATGCAAGGAAGAATGTATTGTCCTTTTCTTCTTTTTATATTTCCCATTATTATGAAACTCATTAGATAGACATTAAAATCTCCCAAATCCCAAAAGACGTCAAATATATCTTCCTTATTCAGTATTTCATCATAACTGCTTCAGACAGTACATTTCTTTCCCGTGGTGACAGCTTCGATTTTCTTTTTGGTTTTATCTGAAACATATGGCCTTCCTTCATTCTCCTCCTTTTGCATTTTGATCTATACTATACTTTCTTTAATGCATTTCTCTTCCTTGATTTTGCAGGTTTTTCATTACTTCTAGATTTTATGGTCATCTGAAAGAGTTTTTAGCTGCATGTTAATTGTTGAGGCAGTGGAGACTGCGATATAAACTCGCAGTCTACTTAAAACTAGCATTGTTCTTTTGTGAGTTCATGCCTTAGGGTGTTTCTCAGCAGTATGTGGATGTACAAGAAAAATATATCCATACCTTTATTAGACATTATAGCACAGCATTTCTGGCTTGTAAATGACATTATTTATTTCTGCATTGCAGATTATTTGTCTTAAAATTAGAATTTAAGCTATTTTAGATATAAATTTTACATTATTGCTCTCTAAGACTGGAGTTAATTTATTCTAAACACTTTATAAACATCTTTTTAATATCCAAAAGCTTTATAAGTGTATTTTAGAAATAAGCAAATTATGCCAAAATTTACCTGTACAATAGATAAAGTTGTTTTGGCAGAAAGAAAGCACGAAACCTCAACTAATTACAAGAGGTCAAACCAGTATTCTTCTTACAGTTTTCATTAGCACTCTGGTTTAACACTGGCAACAGAAGCAGAAGGTGCTAATTAAAGTCTCAAGAGGGTCAATCTTGTGATAAGATTTCCCGTCCAGAGCTTTTCCACTCTCTGCAGAAAGAGACTTTGGTATCAGCTCAAGCCTTAGAAAACTGTCGGTTATGGGTGAGTTTCCTGGATAAAGATTTTTTATGCTGCAAAAGACCCATTTTGGCTAACTTGAAACTCTGGGCCTGCAAGCTCATTTAAATAAAAATTATTGTCATATCCTTTCTAATCTCTGTAGATTTAGGAAATGTTTAAGGAACATTAAATTAGATTTAAAAATATTATCCCCAAGATAATCTAAGTTGTCAGACAAGGATATTTATAATCGTAAAGAAGGAGAGGAATCAAATCAAACAAGCTATCTTATAATGTATAATGTTAAGCTTTATGCATTTCAGAATAAATACAGGTTACATTTGATGTAATAAAGCCTTGCAGAATTATGTTTTTGGTGATCCAAGAAATAATGCCTGGTTATTTGTTACACATTATCTCAATCTGTTTACATAAATGTCATTCAAAATAATCCCTTTGGAGCAAGACAAGTGTTTTCAAACTGTAGTATCTATTGTATGGCATTTAATTCTATTTTAATCCTAAAATAATTTGGATCATAGTACATTCAGGGTGTATAATGTAAAATGTTTTCCTTCAAGTTAACTTTTTTGCTTGAGGAAAAGATT
Source organism: Hymenopus coronatus (assembly GCA_030762935.1). NCBI lineage: Eukaryota > Metazoa > Arthropoda > Insecta > Mantodea > Hymenopodidae > Hymenopus > Hymenopus coronatus. The sequence goes on along the minus strand of CM060888.1, from coordinate 115,043,512 downwards.
CTAATCAATTACTCACATATCCAGATTATAAAATGTGAAGAAGTCTTTCTCAATTATAATAGACAAATACAGTGCCCCACTGACTTGCTTATATGTGGTCATCATTATTATGGGAAAGTAACAGTCTTTTTCTTTTAAAGCTACATGTTACATTAATGGATAAGCTCTTCATAAGGCATTAGAAAAATTGATAATGTAAACTTCTGCAGTGAAGTGTGAATATCAATTGTCTTCCAGGAAGTTGAGCATTCTTTGTGGTAATACAACCTACACAAAAGATGAAATGAAGTTGCAGAAAGCAAAATGAGAAAATAAATAATTAGAAACGGTTAATCATCTGTTTGGTGTATAAGATTTGCAGAAGTCTTGAATTCTTCCAAAAGGAATTGATATAAGGTATTTTTACTTGGTGGATTCTTTTATCAAAGATAACATAAGCTTTCCCTCCCTAAGCAATGCTATAACATTGTATATGTTTTCTTATCAATAGAAGGAAGTTATTTTTGTGTTTTGCTACCTTTTTTTATTTTACAGATATTTAGTGCCGATAAGTGTTAAGTGTCTGTTAGACATATTAGTTTAAATTGTATTAGATAATATACAAGTAACTATGTTGTTTTCCTTTTAACTCATCTAATTTATTTCACTATTTATGAGCATATAGAATTAATTGGCAATTATTGTATTTTATGATAAATTAAAGAAATTACAAATACATTGAAAAGTACACTATGTATGTGTTAAGTGATTTGCCCACATTCAATAAGCAGTCAATATCAAGAGTGTTTTAAAGCATGACAAATTGTTACTTTAATATGAGAACAATAATATCATACAGGAAATTAGAAAGTAGGAGTCCTAGTTCTCTGTTTCATGGAAAGAAAGTTGTCAGGGTAGGAAACTTCTAGATAGTGCAATAATCCAGATTAACTTCATATGTTCTATCAATTGCAATAAGAAAGAGAAATACTGTATAAGAGCTTGTTATTGATTTTAATGCATGAAAAGGCATAGGAGAATTCCTTACAAGTCTTAAGCAAAATTTTAGTTGTTTCTGAAGTGTTCTTTGGTATTGCTATTAATTACTGATTTACTTACATCCTAATATTTTGGAAAGAAGTTCAGGAAAGGCAAAATAAATCATAATATTAGAAACAACGTAAGTCCAGAAAATAAAATTTTTTAGGAAATGAGAAACTCAATTCCCATTGGAGAACACTAATATATATATATATATGTGTGTGTGTGTGTGTATGCATTCACCTGTTCTTGGGCGCTAGTTTTGCAGACAACCCAAAAAAAATTGGTTGTCCAATTTACATAAACTAGATGAATAATTAAATGAAACACAGGGCACACACATGTGCATGAATGCTGGGATCTAAAGACAATGAATCCTTACCATTGAAGTCGCTGAATATCTGAGTATATAGCATACTTCATATCTCAATGTTGTCACTCTGCTCTACTTCCAAAATTGTATGAAACCTACTGAATGACGTAGGGAACTGAGTACCCAAAAAAAGGTGTGCATAGTATTTGCGTAGGTGGAAGGTGAACTATTATCATCCTAAAACTTAAAAAGAACACATTATTTTATACAATATCACAACACAGGAACAGGTTAACTTTTAATTCCTCAGCTTCTGCGGCTATGACAGTGAACAAATACACAAAGAATCACTTGATCGTAATGGAACTGAAGAAGCATTTACAATTAGTAGGAAACATTTATAAATGTTAATGAAAGCCTGAGAAAAAGTTACAAAGTTATGCTTCCGTTATTTTGTAAATTATAAAATTCTGTAAATAATTAAATTAAGACAAGTACAGAAAATCAAGAGAACTACTTTTTGATGTCTAGAAAAATTGTTTAAAATGTGCACCCCTTGCCAACACACATGCTTCACATCATTTCCTCCAATTCTGCTGCACTACCTCCAATGTTTCTGCATTAGGCACTTTTGTAATGTGTACACAAGATGTATTATCATGTGTGGCTGGTCATAAAGCCAGGTACGTACATTATGGTAATTATTTACTCCATTTCTACTAAAAGTTACTTCACACATTGCAAGACTTTTAAGGGGAAAGTTTCCATATTGAGGAAACCATTCAGAAAAGCCTAACCTTGGTGCATAATCTGAGAGATACTGGACACGCAAAACATAATAAGGGCATAGCAATTCTCAAAACAATTAGTGGGTTACATCGATTGGGCAGGCTCTGCCGTGGCTGCTTTTCCAGGATCTTCTTCCACCATGTGAAGGTTTTCTTCCTCTTGTGTAATGTTTTTTGACCAACTTCAATATGAGGAGATGTGCTTCCTGTATCTAAAACTGATAAATTCTTGTACAAAGTGTTTCACTGTAAAGAGTAGCATTTCAAGTTACTCAGTATTAGTAAGATTAGCCATTTTGTAACTGATAATCTGCTGCTTTGTGAACAAGCCAGAAGAGCAATAAACAGCAGCTGAAGTGTGTTTCTTTCAATCTGGTTTAGTCATGAGTGGCGGACAATATAGATTCAACTTAGACAAATTTTGAAAGCTTATAATAATGGAGTAGTGTGAATTGTTTTAATTCAAGATGTATTTAAACATGCAGGAAATTGTTAGCCTTTAATCTCTCACAAGAAAGATTTGAAATAGTGTTTAATGTTTAAAGAAAATCTTCATTTAAAATAGAGTTAATATTAAGCAATTTTTTTTTTCCCTCAAAAATTACTTTAAAAATAGAAACATTGCACCAAGATTTTTTGTTCTATTCTTTACAAGGTCACCCTGTTCAAGGATGATCATGATCACCTTCCTGTTTGGTATTTTCACCTTTTATGTTTTCAATATATATCACAGAAGGTACACTTCTGGAATTAAATGTGCCTTTTTTTTAATTCTCCTCCCAAAGAACCTAGCTCCTGAAACTCCAATGTGCACTGCAGCCATTGGCTTACTGTGCTGCTCTAAGAAATTATTAGCTTTATCGCTCAATCCTGTATCCTTGATAAATAGATAAAGTCTTGTGAGGAGAAGGGCTTGTAAATTCACAGATTTGCCAAAATGGAATCCAAGAGGGAAAGCTTCACAGTTGCTGACTGCAGCAGAATCTGCAGTCCAGACTTGGTTACAGTGGTATATTACTAAAGTGTTTCCTTTCTGGTGCATGTCCTGTAAGGAATGCCATTACCATTTTAAGCTATATCTACTGAATTCATTAGTTCCCCAGCTATTTTTACTTTCTCCATATGCACTATGTACATAGTGTATAGAGAAAGTATTGCACTCCATCAAAAATTTGATACTGAGATTTCACCGGAAATATATGTTTTAGGGTCCCCAATATCCAAAAAAAGCATTTTCACAAAAAGGTATGTGTGTGTGTGTCCGTGTGTCTGTGAACACGATAACTCAAAAACGAAAAGTCGGTAAAATACCAAACTTGGTATTTAAGTTAAGTATCTTCCAGGGATGCGGCATGAAGATTTTGAGAAAAATCCACCCACCCCCAACTACCCTTTACATGGAACTTTTTTCGAAAATCTTGATTTTCTCAAAAATGGCTCTAACGATTTTGATTAAAATTTCGGATATTAAACATATTTACCTGACAAATGAAATGTATATCTTGAATTTTCTGGGAATAGCCTCTGAAGAGTAGTTTATTCTGGATGAATTTTACTAAATTTTGAATAACTGCGAAACCGTACGAGATGGACAAAAACTTACTACACAAAAAATGTACAGCACTTTAAAACACACAATTTATGTTATATACATTTTTTTCGTGGAGTTCGTCGTTTTTGTGACATTCCTTATTTTTTGCTTCTGCTATGAAAAACGTATACTTTTCTCATACTGGAACTTGTCAACTCCTATCCATATAAAGAAAGGAACTTCATTGACATAGCAACCAGCTTTTGACTATCACTTTAACCTACGGTTGTCCCTTATTTCGCTTCTACTTACAAGGATGCGAGTAATAAGACTATTTCTGCTAATTTTTTCTGATTAGCATAAAGTAAATAGAGGTATAAGCTTTTTAAGAATTATTTGTTGCAGGGATATGGAGAAAGTCATGTGAATGGTACACATCAGATTTTTGAACATGGTATACTAACATTTAGGTATGCCAAGAGCTAGTTCTGGACTAATCAATGGTTCTGAAACTTCCTGCTTTGCAAGTTCGCTGACTTTTTCAGTGCTTTGGACCCAACACTTGCTGCAAACACAAGTAGAGCTTTAGTACATTCTAATATAGTCCGAATGTTACCTTAGGATTTCTCAAGTTCTTAAGTGTAGCTTGATTGCCAGCAAAAATAAAAATGTATTTATTACAATAAATTCTTTATAAGATTCCAGATACACAATACATTATTGTATTCCGTATATTCCAGATCCTATTTCTATCCATGTGTGTACCAGATCATAGTGTCAAGAAAGCATCTTGCCTTATCTTCCCCTTATCTGGAATTATTTTTTCTAAATTATTTAGCTTTTTGATTGGAAATCAATTGCAGTTAGGATTTAAAGATAATCTATTTGTGCTGTTTCATATAAATTTATGGAATAATTAAAGTTAAAATGGGAGCTACAGTTACTATATTTCTTCTGGAAATTATACTCAGAAATGATATGATCCGATTTCATCTTTAAAATGTTATTCCTCATTTCGTTCCTTATTGTAAGCAACTTGTGATTCTTGACTACAAGTACATATACTGACTGAATGGATGTAAAGTGCCATCCTTGCCTACCTCCCAACTAGAATTTCTAGCAGGGCAGCACTTCTAGAACTGCACTAGGAATTGGCCTCATTGCTTCTGTAGTTGCTAGGGAAGGTTTCTTTTTCTTCCTGATGAATGAGCTTATTAGTTTGCTTGGGGTTGACCATGTTAGTTTCTGTTGCTGTTCAGTTTTTCACATCATTTACAGCTCTTTGCATGAGTGACCTAATTGTATTGCAGAATGTTCCTTGGCAATGATAATATCATTCATAGAGCCTATTACATAGAGGCCTTGATTACTGACCTTTACCAATAATCTGTAAACAACTAACAATGAAGATGTATCATGGGAGATTGCATTACTGGGACATCCAACAGAACAGTTTGTACTAATCTGTTTGTTTGAATTTGAAATAAATTGAGTGTCAGTTGCCTTAGGTAGAACAGCTCTTGCACTGTCATAGGGTCATCACTTTCTTTACACAAGAGTAGCCAACATGTCTGGAGCATTGTGGAGTTTCTTTGTATTTCTCTTGTGTAGGGGTAGTTTGCAACACAATAAAGGAAAGGTGAAATAAATTTTAGCTCAAGCACTTCACAGTGCAGCAGGTGTTGAGCTGCCCAAATTTTAAATCAAATGCTCTTTAAAATATTACTAGTAATTTTAACATCTGGGTAGTTAACCTTTCTCATTACAGTCTTGTATTTAAATAACATTCCTCTTTTCCAGAATAGTGATCATTTTCTAGCAAAGGATTCAATGTGCTTATGAATATACATTTTAACATCTGCAGGCTTGGCATTTACCATGATCTGCTGGAGATCAACCACATATACCAGGCATGCCCCTAATCTTCCATCAGCTCTTAAGACCTGCAGACTGATGAAAGCCTTCTGACATAATTCCTTTTTTCTTTAACAGAATGTAATACTTGAGGCAATAGCTATGCTCCATCAAACTATTTTCGTATTTAGGATGTTTTCTCTGCACAGATTGACATTCAATCTGGATATAGAGATGTTCATCCTTCGTTTTGAAGTCATTGAGTGCATTTAATACTAGCTTTTGCTGTAATTCTTCTGTATCACTGAAACATACTTGCTTAAAATTGTATCTCTTGCCAGTTTTTCACACTGGAATTGTTTTACTAGCATTGCTTTTATACTACTTCCTTTCCTTATGAAAACAGAGAATATTTATAAGAATCCTTTACAACATTTTCATCATTCAATTAGATAATAGTCAAAAACACAAAAGAGTATTATTAAATCTTGATATCAGCATAATAGACTGTCAACTGTTAATAATAGTAAAACATCTCAGAGCATTAGGAAAAGTAGCCCAATGTTAATAGAAATAGTGTTATCAAGACTTCTGCAGTTCATAAAATTTATATCAAATTCCAGAGCCATGTGTGCTGTAGAAAGGCATAGGACTTCTGTAGTTTCTAGGCAAAATTGCTATTACTTGCCTTGGTGAAACAAAGTATACAATAATTTAAAGTTATGAAAATTGTTGATTTATGATGTTTCTAAAATTAATGATTTAAATTCAATAAACTTCATAACCTTTAAAAGCTTTTGACATATACACCTAACAATAGTGTTTATCAAGCTTATCTTTTGGGCTATTGGAACATGGAAAGCCATTGTATTCACTTGTACTCTTAATTATATGATAGGGATCTTGCTGTAAAGGAAGGTAACTAAGTAGACATCTTATATTTTTATCTTCTACCTTTGTCATGTTATGAAGCATTAATGCATATTGAAAGAATGAAAATTCCTTGTTTTATCCCAAGTTTTATATTGCACAGAAATGAATAATGTAAAGAAAATATGCAATACTATTTTATTGCAGCATGTATCTGTTTTCTTCTGTGTGACTTCATTTTGTAGTTTAGAAGATTTGAGGCATTGTGAATAGAAGGGTTGAATGCAACAAATGCTTCATGTTCTTTTTGTACTCCACATTGTTTAATACTCAATTAAACAGTATAAAGCTACAACACATTCTTTTCTCAACAAAATCTGTAATTATAAATATAAAATTACTGATTGTAGTGGGGGTACTTGGAACCACTGGGGGGAAAGTTGTTGAGTTGCCTTTTATACTTGAGCTGTTTTGCTCAAAATTTTAGCTTGGTTAGCTTCAATCTTAATCACCAGAAGGGAAAGAGTGTGAATTTAATAAACTTGTTTTTCATTATTGTCCTCCATGGCTCATAATTTGTGAACATAAAAAAATCATCCAATGTGAAGCTTGCCCTTTATCTTTGCAATGCCTTATTTATCCACTTGTATTTTTTTATGCTTCAAACAAAGATTTTGCTGTGCTGCTAGATGTATCTCCAGATCATTGAAGGACAGATTAATAGATCAGCATAAAATATGAGGCTTACTTTCCTTAATTCTACATATCCCTCTTACATATTTAACTCATCTAAATAATGTTTGTATGAAAATTATAATGCAGCTAAATTGCTAGAATTCATGAAAATGTCTACATTTTTTTTTTTCCCCCACATTTTAAATGCATATTATATCTTCGTATCTCAGCCATTACTTGTACATTTTTTATACTGTATTACCTTAAAAGGTGTTGAGAGTGACAAAAGCTCTTATCTGTATATCTCATTGTTAAAACATTGCAAAGCATTGAAAGTATTATTTTTATTGAGTATTAAGTAATTAAGGATAGCAAAGTTGTTTATTTTTGTAGTTTTGGCATGCTTTTATGAATTCTTAGCATCAGTTAAAGAGTTTGTAATACACTGATAACATTTTTGGAATGCTAGATCAGTAGCAACAAACAATTCTGTGTAGTATGTATTTGATAAAGGAATTTTGTTTTATACATTGTTATTTAGGTATTTGAAAATAAACATGTACAAATTATTCTTCAAATCTGATTGTCTTTTTCCTATATTAAAAACTAAAAAAAAAACTATCTGTATTATTCTTCCTTAGTCATTATAAAGGCAAAGCACATTAAAATTTGCTCATGCCATAAATGAAACTTTTAATAGGTGTACAGTTTTAAGAATTTATCTGGATAATATTCAAATCCAGGATCTTGTGATAATTTTGGACTCATTAATTAGTTATTAAGGTTGTTATTAAACAATGAGAATTATTTTGTCCCACTTTTAGTAGTATATCAAAAACATGTGCGCAGTTTGATAAATTACACCAGCAAAGCTGCATTTAATCATGGCTCATCAGACTATGAAATTCATTATGCCTCATGTGTTCTTAAATCTCTAATGTATTACAAACTCTTGGCAATGGCATATTCAGTTAGGATTTTATGTCTGTTGGCTTTATAAAAGACACTATATCTTATAGAATGTAGCTATGGAAAAGCAATAAAGAACAATAGGAGCCTCAAACCAATTTAAAGTGAGATTGATCAGCCTTAAACAACATTTTTTTTTTATTGTTAATTAATTAAAAAGAAAGTCCTTACTTTTAGATATACTCTGCCTGTAGAGCAGAGATTATATGCAGTACTTACACAGTACAACGTTACCATAAAAGGTGACATGAGTAGGCATTAATGCCTAAGCCAGCCATGCCATTTTATAAGAGTTTTTTTTTTTTTTTTTTTTTTTAGCTTAATGTACTTTAACCTGGTTGGTCATATCGGATGATGAATGAAATTGGTGAAATGATGCTCAAACGATCTCGGGGTTCATGGAGCTTAAAGCTACTCGACATTCATCTTCTCAGGATAAGGGAAACCCCCCCCCCCCAAAAAAAAACACCTTAAGCGAGATTTGAACTCACGGCCTTTTGAATGTGAAGCAGACACATTACCACCACACTACCTAGGTGGGCTGTGTAAGTGTTTTATTCTTCTCCTAGTGTGTTGGGGAGTAACAGAATGGGAATAAATGACAAACTTGAGAATGGAGAAAGGGTTAGTAGTTGGATGACATATAATTCCACAGGTATTGTCAACTCTCAAAACTGGCTCTCATCATGTAATCTAGTAGCTCCTCCATCTTTAAATTTATTAGGGAAAATTTGATTATTTAATAGAATAATAAGTTGAGTGTGAATAGTAATATTATCATGAGCTTTTAATTTTTCCCTCTGGATTGCATAGATATACCCTCTCTTTGTACACCACAAAAGTTGATTGCTTTGCTGGCAAAGTGTCAGCTGAATTTAAAATCTGTTGCCATCGTCTTTTCTTCAAATGTTTGCTCTACTCCTTTAGGGCATTTAGGAAGTAGAATTTTCCTTATGTTCAGGAAACACGAGTAGTTCTTAATCTTCCTGCATGCAACAGAAGATGTCATTGTGGAAATATGATGTACATTACAATATATGCCTATATTTTAATAGTGATGGGTGTTATCTAATGAAAACTATTGAATTATTTGATAGTTGCCTATCAGTTCTCAATTGTTACCCAGGTATTGTTTTAAAATGTTACTGTACTAAGGGTTGCTTGGCAGCTGATTCTCTCGAGTCACTTTTCAAGTAGTTTTCATTGCTGAACTAACATGCATTTGGCAAGAAGAAATGATGCCAACCCCATTACAGAGATTAAAAAGTACCTATTGTTTTATTTTCATTATTTAACAGTTTTTAGTATTACACTAAAGAATGCAGTATACCTACTACCAAGCAAGAAATATAAATATGCAGTTGGTTTGTTATAAACATGTGTATTGGTAATACTGCTGGAGAAGTCGCCAGATGGTGGCAGATGCCACCAGTCACGGGAAGTGGTCATTGTTGTGTGTATAAATAAAAACTAAAACATTAATTCCAAACCATAATGCAGCCTTTTTTTTCATAACAAGTTGAAGTTACAAAAACATTTTGTTTCCTTGCTAATAGCCACAAAAACTATTGGAGCTTTCCACATATTTGTGTATTAAAATTGAGAAGTAATGCCCACATGGAGCTCTCTGAATGTTAGTCTTACATTAAATTGAGCCCAAAATATCTTTAGGACAAGAGTGCAGCAAATACAGAATAAGACAAGGTCTCCCCAAATTTCATGGGAATTATATTTGGCTCATTCATTTCTATCTCAAATCAAATGAAAAGAAAATAACATATAATTTATAGCCCCAAATTATTGAACTGTAACCTTACATAATTCTGGAACAGGTAGATAAAAGAGGTGTGTTTGTGTATGTATATATATATTTTAGAGATGGGCTGAAATGAAGCCCGGAGTTGACTCTCTCGCAAAGTCTTGCTTTCGCTCTGATGTCATAGAATGCCCAGCATAGTCCCACTCTAAACAAACGCAATACCTCAGTCAACGCAACCTTGGTCAAGTCGAGCAAACAGTATGGGATCATTTTCAGGTACCGGACCTAGCTGTATGTCCGTTAACTGAGCAGCTCATATCACATGGTAAATGAACGGGACTTCTTGAATTTGAGGTCTATGTACTTCTCATTAATAGAGTTAAACATTCAATATATAGAGACACACATACATACATTTCACTGTAGGTATGAGAAGACAGGCTGAAGTGACTGATGTTAAAAGAAAACGCTGCTATGAACTCCCTGCTCTTTAAATGACTACCAGGGGGAAACAAATGAAAGGCGATTTCCAATTAAATTCCATACATATTGAAATTTGTGCACCAGTAATTGGGGATATAACGGAAACGGTTAACCTTACAAAGAAAAATGTATATGCCATAAATTGCTTGTTTTAAAGAGTGCCTCATTTTTTATTTAGTAAGAATTTGCCCATGTTTACGGTTTGCAAACATCTAGAGCAAAGAGGCCTTCAAAGGCTATTCTCAGGAATTTTAAAATATACATTTTATTTTCCATAAAAATATCTTAAACATATGATACTTTCACACAGTAGTTAGCCAATTTTGAGAAAGTCAACATTTTTTAAATAAGTTCCATGTAAAGGATAGCTGGGTGTGGGGGAGTTTTTTGAAACTCTTTATGTCGCATCCCTGAGGGCGACTAAATAACTAACCACTAACTAAATACGAAGTTTGGCATTAAAGGACTTTGAGTTTATGAGTTTTGGTGCTAACATATACACGTAGACCTTTTTTCTAAAACTGCGTGTTATTTTCTTTAGCATGTTTATACATATAATGTATATAGTACCTAGAGAAGGTATTTTATTGTACCCGAAAATTCATGTCGAGATTTCCCGGAAGTGCACTTTGAGGCCCCCTGAGTCCAAAAAAACACTTTTAGAAAGGCTGTGTGTATACAGCATAGCTCAAAAACAAAAAACCGTTAAATACCAAACTTGGTATTTATGTTTAGTATCTTCCAAGGATGCGTCACAAAAATTTTCAGGAAACTACACCCGACTATGTTTACATGGAACACTTTTTGAAAATGATTTTTCTCAAAAATGGCATGATGATTTTGTTTAAAATACGTACACCATATATATTTAGATCACATATAAAATGCATATCTTCAATTTCTGAGAATAACCTCTGAAGACTATTCTGGATGAGTTTTGCATAATTGGTAAACCGTAAGAGATAGGCAAAAATTTACTACATTAAAACACATAATTTGTCATATAGTTTTTAGTTCTCAGTTTTAGTGATATTCCTTGTTATTGGTTACAATTTTTAAAGTATTTAATTTTATTCAAATGGAAAGTCATATTTCGTTTCACCTCCCTTGTTTTACTGCTGACCATGTAAAATGAACCGAACTTCAACCTTTTAACATAGTAACCGGTTTTTAAAGATTTATCCATTTAGCCTAATGTATTCCCTTATTTCCCTTCTACTTACAAGGAAGTTAGTAATAAGACAATTTCTATTAATATCTATCTCTATTATCATGAAGTAGATGGAAGAATAATCTCTTGTAAGAATATTTTATAAGTGGAACAACTAGAGAAAGTCACGAGAATGGAGCACATTAGATTTTTTTTTGTATTCAGGGAGTCTCAAAACGCTTATTTCCAATTGTATCCCAGTATCGAATATTGGGTGGAATGCAATATCCTCCCCATTTCTGTGCTTAGTAAGAAAGGTAAGAAACCTTCAGCATGAGTTCATATCACGTTAAGTATATACCTACAACATATTTTTTCACACAGTCTTTCATTTGCAGACATGCGTTTTATATCTGCTGTAACAACAGATGGCGTGCGGAAGAGGGAGTCGACTCCAGAACTGAGAGTATCGGTTCCCTGGCATTAAAGTGTTCGATTCTTCGCGACACCATTCACGGCCCATCTCTAATATATATATATATATAAAAATTAGTTCCAGTTCAGAATATGCTTCCACAATTTGATATTCATGTTTTATTGCCAGAGGATAACTGCAGACAATTATGTTTAATACTGTAAAATAATATTCACCAAAGTCCTTTTTATATTACTCTGGAGAACACTATTACATTGTATTGTTAAATCCAAATGGTTACTTAGTTATCTATAATACTACCTACCTACTTCAGGTAAATATAATGTATTTTGCAAATATAAACAGCTTTCAAATCTGAATGAAAGCCAAATCATTCCTCAGAAAAACATTCAATAGTATATGATATAGCCTGTATATAACGATTTGGCCTTCCTTGTTGACAATTACTTTCTCTAATTGGGACTTATGTCATGTTGAAAAGGAGTAAATAAATACTGAAATGAGCTAATCAACAAAAGAGAAATCAAAATATAGTAAACATATATGATGTAATTAAAAACTTTGTTGTACAGTTGGAACTGTGGAAGGAAGGTTACAAGAGGGGTGACTGTATCATGTTCCCTTACTAGAAAACTAAAGTTTAGCTGATTTGTCAGGCAATTATATTGACTTTTTTGTAAATCCTATGCATGTTGAACGTACAAGGGTAACACTGGATATGCCATAATTAATATCTGTAAAGCAATATATGTGTTTTTAAATTGTTTTTGTACCACAGTAAACATATTTAAACACTGATCAATTACAAAACATGCAATCAATTCTTTACAAGAAAAAGAATAATCTGGGCTGTGGTGTACTGGGCTCGTTCTTCCCAGATGTTTTGTCATCTTCAGTGGCAAGGTCAAAGTACTCTTGAAGAAGTTCTACAACTGCGCTGGTTTTTTTTTTTTTTTTTTTTTTTCTTCGAGTGGAGTGGAGAAACCCAATCTACAGGCGACAGAGGGGATAACTCTGCCAAGTGTGGGGGTCGCCATAAACTGGCAATACCCACTAAAAAACCACTCCACCGGAGAGAATTCGGGTGTAGGAATGTAGCAGTACCGCTTGTTGCACCTGCGGATTCAGGGAGCGGGTGTTATGGCTGGCCAGAGGCCATAGCCAGGAGAGAGAGAGAGCCAGGACGCAAACATGACCGGAGCCCTGATTGCGCCCTTGGAAGATTTGTGGTGAGGAATAGATACATATTGCATGTGTATATATCTGCAGCCCTGTAACAAAAAGGACATAGTCAGTATAACATTTGCTGCCCTTTCGGGTAAAGTCGTTGGTGTATTTCGTATGTCTGCAGCCCTGTAACATAAGGACATAGTCATTTAAATATTTCATTTTGCTATATATTCTAAGCTAGTTATATTTTTACAACTACTGCTGCCCTGTCTAGCGAAGTCATTAGTTATTAGTAGTGTTCAGCCCTTTAACTAGAAAGGGCGCAGTCATTTAGTAGAGACATCATTGGTTTCTCATGGCCTACCTTAGTGGTCACTCATCCAAGTGATGGCCAGGCCCAATGCTGCTTTACCTGTAATAAAACACTCATTCTAATCTCTTATTAGTTACATTCTATTATCTATATACCAGAGAAGATCCGTTAGTGGTCTGCCAGGTCGCCGTAGAGTGGGGGTCCCTCAAACCCCTGGATCCGCCTTGACTCAGAAAGCAAGGACTTCAAGGGCCACCAAACTAATGTCGTAGACACATTCATGGGTAATTTTATTATGGAATTCTTACTAGAGATTCTAGATATTGTTGTATATTTAAATTGGGTTCCCCCAGGCCGAGGGTTCTGTCAAATAGAGAGAGCGGTCTCTTGTGTTTGTTATTTTCTGCTTCATAGGTGCCTAGTTCTTGTATTAGTTCATTAGTTTCTTGCTTTACGCTTATACAGGTTGTAACTTTGGCTTTTTATGAACTGCTCAATTAAATGCAGTTTTAGCTCATGAAGGAGATAAGCCGGCGCTACTGGGGGTTGTTTGGCAATTATTCTAATTATTCTATTCTGGAGTGTTTGTAATTTATGTATGTGCGTTTTTGCAGCGTAGCCCCATACAGGGGATGCGTACGTAATGATCGTTCTTATTAGAGTTTTATATAGGGTAATTCCCATGTTTAACTTTAATTGGCTATTGAGATTGATGATGAGATATAGTCTGTTTAGTTGACCATTAGCCTTGGCTCTGACCTTAGCTATATGCCTACTCCAGGTTGGGCCTTGTTCCATGACAAGACCTAAGTAGGTCACTTGATCTTTCCACTCGATAATTTCACCTTGGTAGTTAAGCAGTTGCAGCATGTTTCTGCCTTTGCGGTGCTGTTTTCTTTAAGTGAATACTATAGCCTGTGTCTTCCTCGCATTTACTTTAATTCTCCACTTCTTGAACCATGGTTCAAGTGAGTCTAAAGCATTTTGTAGGCGTAAGTGTAAAATTCGTGGCTGAGTGGATTGTGTGGTTATAGCAGTGTCATCTGCATATAAGTACTTGTTGGTTCTTACCAATTCTGGCATGTCATTTCATGTATAAATTGAACATTGTTGGTCCCACGATACTTCCTTGTGGAACTCCTGCTCGGATTTGTTTGGAGCTTGAGACTGCATCCTCTACTGAGGTGTGAAATCGTCGGTCATAGAGGTAGTCCCTAATTAGGGCTATCGCAGTGTCAGGAAATTCGTAGACTTTCAGTTTTCTGAGCAGCCCTGCATGCCATACTTTATCGAAGGCACATTCAATATCTAAATAGAGGGCACCTGTCGATTTGTTTGTGTTGAACCCTTTGGTGATTTGCGCCGTCATTCTTAACAGTTGTAGCGTGGTAGAATGATGTGCTCGAAATCCGAACTGTTCAGGTATAAGTATATTTTGTCTGTGCAAGTGTGAATTTATTCGCTTCAGTATCACTTTTTCTAATACCTTGCTCATTGTATTTAATAGGCTGATCGGCCTGTAGTTAACCGGTAGTGCTAGAGTTTTGTTTGCTTTTGGAAAAAGTAGGATTTTTGCCTCTTTCCATGCAGGTGGAAACCTGCCGTGCTCGAGCGTGTAATTGTATATTTTAGCAAGCAGTGTTACTGCCCTTTTGGGTAAATTCTTTAGTACCACATTTGGTATCTTGTCTGGGCCTGGTGCTTTTCTAGCTGGCAGGTGTTTTATAATCCAGCTTATTTCTCCTGCATTTGTTTTTCGCAATTTGTTGTGTGTTCTTCTCTGACCTAAGATTTGGGCTTCATCTTCGACTTCTTGAATTAAATCGTCTTGCCCGTTCGCTGCATTGGGAGAAAATACCTCCTCTAAGGTGACCGCAAACGCTTCGGCCTTAGCCTGGGGGGTCTCTGCTACGGTGTTATTAATTTGTAGTGGCGGTATGTTCGCGCGTGTGCGCGTTAAACATTTCGCAATTCGCCATACTGTGTTTTGTTGGGGGTTGAGATTTTCGAGTGTGTCGTTCCATTGATTTCTAATGTAGGTCCTGGCCCTGTTATTTGCTAGTTCGCGCGCATGATAATATTCGGTTCGATATATTAGATTCCTAGTTCTCTGCCATTTACGCCTGGCTTTATTTTGAGCTTTTTGCATCTCGTTTACATCCTGGGGATATCTGGCATTAATCGTGTATTGTCTTTTTAAAGGTACGCATGTATTAATGGTTGTGTTTATGGCCAGTTCTAGTTTTTGGATTGTTTCGTCCTGTTCTTCGTTCGTGTTAATTTCGAGTTCTGGTAGGGTTCTGGTTTTGGCCTAAAGGGAGCGTTAACTGTCAGAAGTACCGGTAGATGGTACAATGTCAGCTCCTGCAATACTTTTACATTCAGGTCAAAGGGGATATTATTTAATAGTGCAATGTCCAGAATGTCTGGTGTTTAATTGGGATATGTGGTACAAATGTTGGCTCGTCTGGGTCTGTGATTAGATAATTTGTGTTATTTATGTAGTTTAGTAATTTAGTTCCTTGTGCGTTAGTATTTGCGCAGTTCCAAATTTGGTGTTTACAATTGTAATCTCCTGCTGCAATTACTCTATGCCCTAGTTGCATGATTTTGTCAATGTCTTCTGTGTCTACCTCCCCTGGGGGATTGTATACTGACACTATGACGATTTCAGTGTTGCGAATAAAAAGTTTGATTGCTGTTGCTTCAGCGTGAGTCAATATTGGGGAATTAATCTGGTTGTGTTCTACGTTTGTGTGAATAGCTATCCCCCCTCCCCTTCGGTCTCGATCATTTCTGTATAAACGGTATCCGGGAATGGATAGACGGTCTTTGTGATTTATATGGGTTTCAGTTAATAATGCTATGTGAATTGAGTGTGTTTGTACTAGATCAGTTAAATCCTTAAGCTTTTTGCGTGTGCCGTTGCAATTCCGTGACTGTTCTCAATGTGTCTAAATTAGCCATGAACGTGTTTATCGAGCAATTCTACCAGGTGTAACACGGCGTGGGTAAGGTTGAGTGCTGTGATACTATTCGCCATACCTCTAATCGCAGAGCTTTGCCTGACCAGTAGTGTTTGTGTTATTCTCATTGATGTTTTACTTACAGGCACACCCAATGTGCTTATGAGTTGTGCCGATACCACGCTGAAGCTTTCTGCTTCCTCTACTGGGTTTACCGATTCGGTGAGCGACTTTTGAGGGACCTGCTTTCTGTTTTTGTGGTTGTTTACGGGGGGGTCGCTCTTCCCTGATTGGTTCTACCTCAGCGCGTGGCTGAGGTTCCCCAACCGCAGAATGGTTCTCTATGGGGGCTGCGCGTTTTCGGCCTTTGCTATTCCTGGTGAACCACTCTGAGCTTGTATGTGGAGCAGCCTCGGGGGAACTGGTGTTGAGCCGAGACAAATCGGTGGGTAGGCGAGAAGAAGGGGTGATAAGGTGATGCGAAGTGATGTTATGTTAAGTTGAGATGAAGTATTAAGGCGAGAGGAATTGGTGTTGTGGTGAGGTGAAGTGGTGTTGAGGTAATGTGAAGCGGTGTTGAGGCGAGAGGAGGTGGTTTTGAGTTGAAAGTGGTGTGCAGGCGAAAGGAAGTGGTGTTGTGTTGAGGTAAAAAGGTTTTGATGTGAGGTGAAGTGGTGTTGAGGCGAGATAAAGTGGTTTTGGGCCGAGAGGGAGTGGTGTTGTAGTGAAGTGAAGTGGTGTAGAGGCTAGAGGAAATAGATTTATTGTGAGGTGAAGTTGTATTGAGGACAGAGGAAGTTATGTTGAGCTGAGAGACTGTTGCTGAGCTGAGAGACAGTGTTGCTGAGCTGAGAGGAAGTGATGTAGTGGTGAGGGTAAGTGGAGTTGAGGTGAGATGAAGTGGTTTTAAGCCGAGAGGACGTGGTGTTTCGGCGAGATGAAGTGGTGTTGAGGTGAGAGGAAGTGGTGTTGTGGTGAGGCATAGTGGTGTTGAGGCAAAAAGTTATATTATGGTGAGATGAAGTGTAGTTGAGGCGAGATAAAGTGGTGTTGAGGCGAATAGCAGTTGTGTTTGGTCGAGATGTGTTGTGATGAGGTGAAGCGGTGTGGCGAGCTGAAGTGATGTTGAGGTGAGATGAAGTTGTGTTGATGTGAGTAGAAGTGGTGTTGATTTGGTGAAGTGGTGTTAATGAAGGTGAAGCAGTGGTGAAGTGAGGTTGAGTTTTGTTGAGGTGAGATGTAGTGGTGTTGTGGAGAGGTAAATGGTGTTGAGGTGAGATGAAGTGCTGTTGATGTGAGATGAAATGGTGTTCAGTTGAAGTGAGTGGTGTTGTGGCAATGTGAGATGGTTTTGAGGCAAGATGAAGTGGTTCTGTGAGGAGGTGATGTGTTGAGGTGAGATAAAGTGGTGATGAGGCGAGATACAGTGGTGTTGAGATGAAGAGGCGTTGAGGCGAGAAAGCGTGGTTAGGTGAAATGGTATTGAGGTGAGATGAAGAGGTGTTGTGATGAAATTAAAAGCTGTTGAATAAGGTGGTGGTGTTGTAACGAGGCAAAGTGGTGTTGAAGAGAGGTGTAGTGGTGTTGAGGTGAGGTGAAGTTCTGTAGTGGTGCAGTGAAATAGTGTTGAGGTGAAATAAAGCAGTGTTGAGGCGAGGCGAAGTGGGGCTGAAGGGAGAGGAAGTGGTGTTGAAGCAAGATTAAGTGGTATTAAGGTAATTCTGAGCGGTGTTGAGGTGAGGTAAAGTGGCATTGAGGTCAGACGAATAGAGGAAGTGGTGTTATGGTGAGGTGAAGTGATGTTCAGGTGAGGGAAAGTGATATTGAGTCGAGAGGAGGTGGTGTTGTGGTGAGGTGAGGTGATTTGGAATCGAGGTGAGATGAATTGGTGTCGAGTTGTGAGGAGGTGGAGGGTGTTTTGGTGAAGTGAAGTAGTGTTGAGGCAAGAGGAAGTGGTGTTGAGGCGAGAGGAAATGGTGTTGTGGTGAGGTGAAAAGTTGTTGATGTGAGTTGAAGTGGTGTTGAGACGGTAGGAATTGATGTGGTGAAGAGAAGTGTTGTTGAGGTGAGATGAGTTGGTGTAAAAGTGAAGTGTAGTGGTGTAGTGGTGTTTAGAAAGTGGTGATGAGGCGAAATGAAGTGGTGTTGAGGTGAGAAAAGCGGTGTTGTGGTGAGGTGTAGTAGTGTTGAGGTGGTGTTTATTTGAGGTGAAATGGTGTTGAGGTGAGATGAATAGGTGTTAATTTGAGATGAAGTGGTATCGAGGCGAGAAGTAGTAGTTTAGAGCTGAGGGAAATTGGTGTTGATGCATGAAGAAGGGGTCTTGGGGTGAGGTGGAGTGGTGTTGCATTGAGTTCAGATGAAGTGTTTTAAAATGAGAAGATTGATGTTGTGGTGATGTGAGTTGAAGTGGTATTCAGGTGAGATGAAGTGGTGTTGAGGTGAGAGTAAATGGTGTTGAGGCGAGAGGAGGTGGTATTGAGCTGAGAGTAAGTTATGTTGAAGCGTGAGGAAGAGGTGTTGTGGTGAGGTATAAAGGTGAGATGAAGTGGTGTTGAGGCAAGACTAAGTAGTGTTGTGATGAGTAGAAATAGTGTCGAAACAAGATAAAGTGGTGTTGAAGCCAGATGAAATGGAAGTAGGCTAGAATTAGTGATTTTTTAGTGAGGTGAAATGGTGTTTATGTGAGATGAAGTAGTATTGAGGCAAGAGAAAGTGGATTTACTGTGAGATGAAGTGGTGTTGAGGTGAGGTGAAGTGATATTGAGGCGAGAGGAAGTGGTATTGAGCTGAGATGAATTGGTGTTGATGCGGGAGGAAGTGGTGTTGAGGCAAGAGGAAGTGGTTTATGGCAAGGTGAACGGGCATTGAAGTTTTGGTGAGATGAAGTGGACTTGAGGTGTAATGAAGTGGTGTTCTGGCGAGTAGCAGTTGTGTTCTGTAGAGATGAAAGGTGTTTAGGTGATATGATGTGTCGTTGTGGTGAGATGAAGGGTGTTGAGATGAGTGGATGTGCTGTAGTGATGAGGTGAAATGAAGTTGAGGTGAGATGAAGTGATGTTGTATGGTAAACTTGTGTGTAAGTGAGGTAGGTGGTATTGAGGTCGATATGAAGTGGTGTTGTGATGAGATGAAGTGGTGTTGAGGTGAAGTGAAGAGGTGCTGTGAAGTGATGAGGTGAGATGAAGTGGTGTTGAAGTGAGGCGAAGTGGTGTTGAGAGGTAAAGTGGTGTTGAGGTGAAATGTGGTGGTGTTGAGACAAGGTGAAGTGATCCTGTGGGGAGGTGATGAGGCGAGATGCAGTGTTGTGGTGAGGTTAAGTTGGGTTGTGGCGAGATGAAGTAGTGTGGAATTTGGATGAACTGGTGCTGAGGTGAAATAAAGTGGTGTTGAAATGAGATGAAGAGGTGTTGAAGTGAGGCGATGTGTTAAGGTGTGATGAAGTGATATGATGAGGTGTTGTGGTGAGGTGAAGTGTTAGTGAGGTGAGATGAAGTGATTTTGAGGAAGATGAAGTGTTGAAGTGAGAGGAAGTGCTATAGTGATGAGGTGAAATGGTTTTGAGATGAAGTAGTGTTGTAATAAGATGAAGTGGTTATAAGGTGAGGTGAAGTGGTGTTGAAGTGAGGTGAAATGGTGTTGAGGTGAGATAAAATGGTGTTTTAAAGGAATGAAGTGGTGTCGAAGTTAGAAGAAGGTTTGTTGAAGTAAATTATAGTGTTGAGGTGAGATGAAGTTAGAAGAAGGTTTGTTGAAGTAAATTGTAGTGTTGAGGTGAGATGAAGTGTTGGAGAGTTAAGGTGAGGAGGTGTTGAGGCGAGATGAAGTGTTATGGGAGATGAAGTGTTGAGGCAAGGTAAAGTGGTGTTGAGGCAAGATGAAGTAATGCTGTGGGGAGGTTAAGTGGTGTTTAGGCGAGATAAGGTGATGAGGCGTTATGCAGTGGTGTTGAAGTGGATTAATAGGGGTTGAGGCGACATAAACAGTGTTTTGGAGCTGAGAAAGGTTGTGTTGAGATGAAGTGTTGTTGAAGCGACATGAAGTGGTGTTCTGGTGAGGTGAAGTAGTGTTGAAGTGAGGTGTGTGGTGTTGAGGAACATGAAATGGCATTGAGGCGAGAGGAAGTGGTGTTGTGGTGAGGTGAAACGATGTTGAATTGTGATGAAGTAGTGTTGTATTGAAGTATTGTTGATCTGAGACAAATTGGTGTTGAGGCGAGGTAAAGTGGTGTTGAGGTGAGATGAAGTGATGTTGAGCGAGATGAGGTGGCATTGAAGCGAGATTCATTGGTGCTAAAATGACGTAGAGAGGTGTTAAGGTGAGATGAAGTGGTGTTGAAACGAGTTTAAGGGGTGTTTTGGTGAGGCAATGTGTTGTGGTGAGATGAAGTGGTGTACGGGCGAGATGCAATGATGTTGAAGTGAGGTAAAGTAGTGTTGAGGTGAGATGGAGTAATTTTGGCGAGATAAAGTTGTGTTGAGGCGAGATTTAGTGGTGTTGAAATGAGGTAATGTGGTGTTGAAGTGAGAAGAATTGGTGCATTGGTGAGCTGAAGTGGTGTTGAGGTGAGGTGAAGTGGTGTTGAGGTGAGATGAAGTGGTGTTGTGTAGAGTTGAAGTGTTGCTGTGTAGAGCTGAAGTGGGATCGAGTTGAGATGAGGTAGTGTTGAGGTGAGATGAAGTGGTGTTAGGGAGATGAGTATTGTGAGGTGAAATGGTGTTGAGACGAGATGAAGCGATGTTAAGGTGAGAGGAAGTTATGTTATGTGTGATGAAGTAGTGTTTAGGACAATTGAAGTGGTGTTGAACTGAGGTAAAATGGTGTTAAGGGTAGAACAAATGGTGCTGTGAGGAGCTGAGACGAGATAAAGTGGTGTTGAGAGGAGATGTGGTGGTGTTTAAGTTAGGTAAAATGGTGTTGAGGCGACATGTAGTGATGTTGAGTCTAAATGAAGTGGTGTTGAGGTAAGGTGAATGATGTTGTGATTTGAAGTGAGATGAAAATAAGTGGTGTTTGTGATCAGGTGAAGTGGTGCTGAGGTTAGAAGAGATGGTGTTGAAGTTAGATAAACTGGTGTTGAGTCGAGATGATGTGGATTTGAGAAGAGATTAACAGGCATTTCGATGAGGGAAATGGTATGAGGAAAGATGAAGTGGTGTTGTGAGGTGGGGGAGTAGCGTTGAGGGGAGATGAACTGGTGTTGAGGCGAAGTATTGTGTAGAAATTAAGTGATGTTGAGGCGAGGTGAAGTGGTGTTTATTGAGGTGAATCGGTGTTGTATTGAAGGGAGTTGAAGTGGTGTTGAGGTGAGATGAAGTGCTTCTGCTGTGAGGTGAATTGGTGTTGAGGCAAAATGAAGTTGCGTTGCGGTGAGGGTAAGTGGTGTTTATGTGAGATGAAATGTTGATGCGATTGGAAGTGGTGTTGTGAAGAGGTTAACTCGTGTTCAGGTGAGATGAAATTGTTTTGAAGCGAGAGGAAGTGGTACTGTGGTGAGGGGAAGTTGTGTTGAGGTGATATGAAGTGGTTTTGAGACAAGGTGAAATGTTTTTGAGGCAAGAGGAAGCGGTGAGGTGGTGTTGAGGAAAAATGAAATGGTACTGAGTTGAGATGAAGTGGTGTTGAGGCGAGATGAAGTGGTGTTGAGGCGAAATGAAGTGGTGTTGTGATAAGATTAAGAGGTTATAAGCGAGGTGAAATGGTGTTAAGTGAGGTGAAATAGTGTTGAAATGAGATGAAATGGTGTCGAAGTGAATTGAAGTGTTGAGGTGCGATGAAATAATGTTGAGGTGAGATGAAATAATGTTGAGGTGAGATGAAGTGATATAGAGGTGAGGTGAATTGGTGTTGAAGTAAGATGACGTGTTATGTGAGATGAACTGTTGAGGGCAGATAAAGTGGTGTTAAGGCAAGGTGAAGTTGTGTTGAGGCAAGACGAAGTAATGCCATGGGGTGGTGAAACGTGGTGATGAGATGAAGTGGTGTTGAAAGGACATGAAGTCATGTTGAGGTGAGGTAGACGAAATGGTATTGAGGCGAGAAGAAGTGGAGAGGTGAAATGGTGTTGTGATGATATGAAGTGGTGTTGAAGTGAGGTGAAGTACTGTTGATGTGAGATGAAGTGGTTTTGTGATGAGATGAAGTAGTGTTGAAATGAACAGAAGTATTGTTGAACTTTTGCGGAGAGGTAAAGTGGTGTTGAGGTGAGATGAAGTTGTTTTGAGATGTAGTGGTGTTGAAGCAAGATTCATTGGTGCTGAAGTGACATAGAGTGGTGTTGAGGTGAGATGAGATGGTGTTGAAGCAACTTTAAGAGGTGTTTTGGTGAGATCAAGTTGTTTAGAGCCGACATGAAGTGATGTACAGGAGAGACACAGTGGTGTTGAAGTGAGGTGAAGTAGTGTTGAAGTGAGGTAAATTGTGTTGAGTTGAAATGAAGTGGTGTTGGGATGAGATCGAGTAGGTTTTACAAGATTAAGTTGTGTTAGGGCGAGATTTAATGGTGTTGAAATGAGGTAATATGGCATTGAGGTGAGATGAAGTGGTGATAAATAGAGGTGATTGTTTTGGTGAGCTGAGGTGGTGTTGAGGTGAGATGAAGTGGTATTGAAGTGAAATGAAGTGGTGTTGAGGTGAGATGAAGTGGTGTTAGGAAGATGAGTGTTGTGAAGTGAAATGGTGTTGAGACAAGATCAAGTGTTGTCACGGCAAGAGGAAGTGGTGTTATATGTGATGAAGTGGTGTAGGACAAATGAAGTGGTGTTGAAGTGAGGTAAAATGGTGTTAAGGGTAGAACAAGTGGTGCTGTGGTGAGAAGTGGTGTTGATAGGAGGTGTTGGGGTGTTGAAGTTAGGTGTTGAGGCGACATGTAGTGGTTTTGAGTCTAAGTGAAGAGGTGTTGAGGTGAGATGAATTGGTGTTGAGGCGAGGTGAAGTTGTGTTTTGGTGAGGTGAAGTGGTGTGGTGAAGTGAGTGGTATTGAGGTAAAAAGAATTGGTGTTTGTAATCAGGTGAAGTTGTGCTGAGGTTTGGTGAAGTGGTGTCGGGGTTAAATAAACTGGTGTTGGATCGAGATGATGTGGATTTGAGAAGAGATTAAAAGGTGTTTTGATGAGGGAAAGTATTATTGAGGTAAGATGAAGTGGTATTTTGAGGAGGGGAAGTAGCCTTGAGGTGAGATGTACTGGTGTTGAGGTGAAGTGTTGTGTAGAGATTAAGTGATGTTGAGGTGAAGAGAAGTGGTATTGTATTAAGTTGAAGTGGTGTTGTATTGAGGTGAAGTGGTGTTATATTGAGCTGAAGTGGTGTTGAGGTGAGATGAAGTGGTTCTGCTGTGAGGTGAAGAGATGTTGAGGAAAGCTGTATTGGTGTTGTGGCAAGATGAAGGGGTGTTGAGGCGATTGGAAGTGGTGGTGTGGAGTGGTGAACTGGTGTTCAGGTAAGATGAAATTGTGTTGAGGTGAGTGGAAGTGGAGTTGTGGTGAAGTGAAGTTGTATTGAGCTGATTTGAAGTGGTTTTGAGGCGAGGTGAAATGTTGAGGCAAGAGGAAGTGATGTTGTGGAGAAGTGAGGTGATGTTGAGGAAAACTGAATTGGTGCTGAGTTGAGAGAAAGTGGTGTTGTGAGTAGTTAAAGTGTTGTTTAGGTGAGGTGAAATCATGTTGCAGAGATATGAAGTGGTGTTGAGGCGAGAGGAAATGTTGTTGTGGTGTGGTGCAGTGGTGTTGAGGTTAGGAGAAGTGGTGTTGTTTTGAGGTGAATTGGTGTTGAGGTGAGTTGAAGTGGCATTAGGGAGATGAGTGGCGAGGCGAGATGCAGTGGTGTTATGGTGAGGTGAAGTGGTGTGGTGAGGCGAAGTGGGAAGAACCATGACAGGAATTGAAATAACCACAAAATGAAGGAACATTTACAGAAGTAATTGGAATATAAAGCACAATTCAGTGAAATTCTATGAAATACATATAATATAAAGCAAAATTCCGAGAAATAAACATAATAAAAAGAGAAATTTAAGGAAGTAACCACAATATAAAGGAAAATACAGGGAAGTAACCATAATATAAGGTGAAATTCAGGGAAAAACACATAATATAAAGAGAAATTCAGGAAAATACAATAATATACAGGGTAGTTCAGGGCGATGACTATAATATAATGGAAAATTCAGGGAAATAACCGTAATATTACAGGAAATTCAGGGGAAATAACCACATAATAAAGTGAAATTGAGGGAAACATCCATAATATGAAATAACAGGTAAAAACTGTAATATAAAGCGATGTTCAGGGAAATAACCGTAACATATACGAAAATTCAGGGAAATAGCTGTAATATAAAGGGAAATTCAGGGAAATAGCCGTGATATAAAGGGAAATTCATGGAAATAACCATAATATAAAGAGAAATTCAGGGAAACATTTATATATAATATTAAGGGAAATTCAGGGAAACATCCATAATATAAAGGGATATTCAAGGAAATAACCATAATATAAAGGGAAAGTAAGGGAAATAACTACAATATGGAGGGTAGTTTATGGAGATAACCACAAAATGAAGGGAAATTGAGAGAAATATCCACATTCTTAAGGAGGTTCAGGGAAATAACCATAATATGAATGGAAATAACCATCATGTGAATGGAAATTTCAGGGAAGTAACCATATTATAAAGGAAAATTCAGGGAAATAACCATAACATAAATGAAAATTCAGGGCATAATCCGTAATATTAAGCGAAAATCGGGGAAATAACCGATAATATAAATAGAAATTCAGGAAAATCACCATAGTATAAGTGAAATTCAGGGAAATAACCATAATGTATAAAGCAAATTCTGGGACATAACAATAATATAAAGGAGAATTTAGGGAAATAACATATAATAAAATGAAATACTGGGAAATAGCCGCAATATAAAGGGAAAATCAGGAAAAGAACGATAATATAAATTGAAATAAAAACAATATAAGGGAAATTCAGGAAAATAACCATAATATAAATTGAAATAACAATATAAAGGAAATTCAGGGAAATAACCATAATAAAAAGGAAATTCAGGAAGATATCCATTATATAAAGCAAAATTCAGAGAAATTATTGTATAATGAATGATAACTTGGGGCAATAAACAAAATATGAAGGGAAATTGAGGGAAATAACCATACTATAAAGAGAAGTTCAGGGAAATAACCATAATATAAAAAGAAATTCACGGAATTACTGTAATATGAAGAAAAATTGAGGGAAATAACCATAATATAAGCAGAAAGTCTAGGAAATAACTGTAATATAAAGAGGAATTCAAGGAGTGATATGGAATTACAGAGTAATAACCATAATCTAAACGGGTATTTGGGGAAATAACTATAATATAAAGGGAAATTCACGGAAATGAACATAATATAAAGGATAATTCAAGGAAATAAGCAAAACGTAAAGGGAAATTAAGGGTAATATACAATGTACGTCCAGAAAGTAAGTTCCGTTTTAATTTATCTCCGCTGCAGCGCTGCGATCGCAGTTCCGCACATGCGCGGTAGACGCTCTGTATCAAGGAGAAGAAACGTGCGCCATTTTGAGATCGCTGTCAGCCACATACGCTTTGTTGTGCTTGTTTACAATGTCGGTGTTGAATGAAAATCCCGCCGCTTGTGAAATCAGATCTGTGATTCGTTTTCTGAATGCTAGGAAAGTGAAACCAATTGAAATTTATCGGCAAATTTGCGAAGTTTACGGACAAAATGCTATGAGTCATTCAATGGTGAGAAGATGGGTCCGACAGTTCAATGAAGGAAGTAGTGAAGTGCACGATGAAGAACGAAATGGGCGTCCATCTTTGGTTACAGAAGAACTGGTTCACACGATTGATGACAAGATCCAGGAAAACCGCAAGTATACAATTAGTGCTCTCGCTATGGAATTTCCCTAAAGCTCACGATCACTAATTCATGAAATTGTTACCGAAAAACTGAAATTTCGTAAACTTTGCTCACGTTGGGTACCAAAGATTCTTACTGAGCAACACAAAACAAAACGTATGGGTAGTGCACTTCAGTTTTTAACCCGTTGTGATGAAGACGGTGAAGAATTTCTGACACAGATAGTCACAGGAGATGAGATTTGGGTTACGTACGACACCCCTGAAATCAATGGAATGGAGGCACACTTCATCCCCAGCAAAGGTTAAGCCGAAACAAATCTTGACACCTCGAAAAATGATGTGCACAGTGTTCTGGGACTGGAAAGGCATCTGACTCATTGATTTCTTACCGCGTGGTCAAACAATCAAAGCAGATGTTTATTGCGAGACACTTAGAAAATTGCGCCGCGCAATACAGAATAAGCGCCGAGGATTGCTGTCAAAAGGTGTTGTTTTTCTTCACGACAACGCACGACCACACACTGCAAATGTGACGAAAAACCTCCTACAGGGATTTGGCTGGGACGTGTTTGACCATCCTCCGTACAGCCCTGACTTCGCTCCTAGTGACTTTCATCTGTTCTTACATCTCAAGTCTTTCCTTGGCGGTCAACACTTCAACAATGACGAAGAGCTGAAAGAAAATGTTTCCAACTTTTTGAAGACACAGGCGGCAAACTTCTATGAAGAAGGTATACAAAAACTTGTGCCACACTATGACAAATGCCTGCAAAATTTCGGCAGTCATTTGGAAAAGTAGTTTAAGAGTTGTAGAATTTTGTGCAATAAATAATTATTCTATATCTGTACACAATTTAATTTTATTACCAAACGGAACTTACTTTCTGGACGTATCTCGTGTATAGGGAAGTTGAAGGATACTACTAGTAATTATATATATATATATATATATATATATATATATATATATATATATATATATATATAATTACTAGTAGTAACTATTATGTTGATAATTAGAAAACTATCATCTGACAATACGAATTGAAATTGAAATTTATTCGTATATTTATGTATACATTTTAACACTAATTTTTGATACTCTTTGTTTTTATGTGCATGCAAAAAAAAAAAAAAAAATGGAAGTACATATGCTTTTATAGCGCACATTAAGTATAGTGCAAAGGCGTATAGGCCTCAAAAGCAAATACTATGATTATGTCTCTATTCTGCTGTTTTTGTAATCCGTGCTTTTAGCACTAGATCTTTATACATTTTTTTTTCTTTTCTTTTCTTTTTCGTCGTATACAAACATATGTATACATAAAATAAGAACTAAAGCTTTCCTGGCGACGTGTTAATTCAAAATCTTCTCGGGCTTCTAGCCAGGTAAAAACTTGGCTTGACACCAACGTTTCGAAGAAGTTCACCCTGAAGACGAGGAAGATGCACTTCTTCGAAACGTTGGTGTCAAGCCAAGTTTTTACCTGGCTAGAAGCCCGAGAAGATTTTGAATATGTATACATGTATATCCCTTGACAAGTTCTATGCTCAGTGGGGTCCTGGCCTAATGGACCTACAGAATGCTTTCTAATCTAATCACACCAAATTTTCTTACAAAATATTGATCTTTTTCTATTCATGCTAATCAAAATAAACATTAGCAGAAATTGCCTTATTTCTTAGTCTATTGTGTGTAGAAGGAAAATAAGGGAATACACTAGGCTAAAGTGACAGTCAAATATTATAAAATTGGTTGCTATGTGAAACAATTGAGGTTCGGTTCGCTATGAATGGCCCTTTTTGAGAAAAGTTAATTAGTTTAAAATTGAAACAAATAACAATGAATTTCTCGAAAAGTGTCAACGTTACAAAAAAATCTATATGACATAAATAATGTGTTTTAACGTAATCTACATTTTTTGTGTAGTAAGTTTTCGATTACATCATAACCGTTTAACTGTTTTGCAAAAGTCATTAAGAATAAACAGCTCATTTGAGGTTATTCCGAGGAAATTCAAAATATACATTTTATTTCTAAGGTGAATATTTTGAATATACCATATTTTAATCAAAATTGTTAGAGACAATTGGGGGGAAGTCAAAATTTTCGAAAATTCTTTCATGTAAAGGGTGGTTGGGATACCTCATACTACTCGAGAAAAAATTAGCAAAAATAGTCTTATTACTTGCTTCCTTGCAAGTAGAAGCGAAATATGGGGGTACCATAGGTAAAGGGATAGTCAAAAGCTGGTTGCTATGTGACTGAAGTTCCTTTGTTTCTATGGACACGAGTTGACAAATCCCTGTATGAGAAAAACATAAACTTTACAAAGCTGAAACCAAAACCAAGGAATATCTCAAAAACGATCAACCTCACGAAAAAAAAGTACATATAACATAAATTGTGCGTTTTAACCAATTCTACGTTTTGTGTGTGGTAAGATATTGTTCATCGCTTACGGTTTAGTACTATGCAAAATTCCGTGAAATTCATCCAGAATAAAGTAGTCTTAAGAGGCTATTCCCAGAATTTGCATGCCATACATTTTATTTGCCAGGTAAATATCTTTAATATATGATATTTTAATCAAAATAGTTTGAGCCATTTTCGAGAAAATCAACATTTTCGAAAAAGTTCCATGTAAAGGGTAGTTTGGGGTGTGTGGATTTTTCTAAAAATCTTCATGTCGCATCCCTGGAAGATACTAAACTTAAATACCAAGTTTGGTATTTTACCGACTTTTGGTTTCTGAGTTATGCTGTACACACACACACACACACATACACATGGGGATCTCTTTCTAAAATGCTTTTTCCGGACTCAGGGACTTCAAAACATATTTTACCGGTGAAATGACCGTATTGATTTTCGGGTGGAATACAATAACTTCTCGGACTGCCTCCGTGGTCGAGTGGTCAGCGAGTTGACTTCTCACCCAGAGGTCCTGAGTTCGATTCCTGGCTGCGGCGGGGAATTTTTCTTTAGCCAGAGTGAATGTGCGTGTATTCAATGATATAAAATGATAAACATACTTGATCAGATAAGATGTTTCGCAAGTCAAAGCCTGCCTGCCTCACATTTGAGAGATTACAATTTCAAAGCTTGTTTAGGGTTTGTTTCCAG
The DNA here is from genome assembly GCA_030762935.1 of Hymenopus coronatus. Lineage (NCBI taxonomy): Eukaryota > Metazoa > Arthropoda > Insecta > Mantodea > Hymenopodidae > Hymenopus > Hymenopus coronatus. Next base: position 115,014,204 of record CM060888.1, on the reverse strand, counting down.
GATGAGGGTTTTTTTTTTTTATTTATTTATTCAGCGTTTTCCCTTATCCTAAGAAGACGAATGTCGAGTAATTTTAAACTTCATGCACCCCGAGATCATTTGAGCATCGTCCGATATGACCAACCAGTTTTAAGGACAAGCAAAAAGAATTCCTGTGTGAGAAAAGTGTAAGTTTTTTTAAAGCTGAAACCAAAAACAAGGAATATCTCGAAAACGATCAACTCCACGAAAAAAAAAAAAATTATATAACCTACATAAATTTGTGTCTTAACGTGATCTACATTTTTGTGTGGTACGTTTTTGTATATCGCTTACCGTTTAACTGTTAAGCAAAATTCAGCAAAATTAATTCAGAATAAAGAGGTCTTCAGAGGATATTCCCAGAAAATCAAAGATATATATTTCGTTTGTCATAAAAGTATCTTAAACATACGGTATTTTAATCAAAACCGTTAGCCAGTTTTGAAAAAATCAAAATTTTCAAAAACTGTTCCAGGGGGTGGGAGGAATTTCTTGATCTTCGTGTCACATCCTTGAAAAATACCAAACTTAAATATAAATTTTGGTATTTAACGATCTTTTCGTTTTTGAGCTATGCTGTCCACAGGCACACAGACGTTTTTCTGAAAATGTTTTTTTTTTTTTTTTTTTTTTTTTATTTATTTATTCAGGGTGACCTATAACATGTATTTCCGGTGAAATTTCGGTATCGAATTTTTGGGTGGAATGCAATGCCCTCTCTATACACTATGTACATAGTACGAGTAGAGAAAGTAAAAATCATGCGTTTCCTTCTAATCAACAGCAGTATTCTGTTTTTCATCAGTAAACAGTAACGGTTTTGCTGAATATACTTTGAAAAAATTATCTAATTATATTAAATAGTAACCGAGATAACGATTCAAACTTTATTTGCAAGATAGAGCATTTCCCTTAAATATTTTACATTGGAATTTACAAAACGAAGATTCTCGAGAAAATCCCCCTACTCCAAACTACCCTTTACATGGAAAGACTTAGAAATGTTGTCTCTAACGATGTTGATTAAAATTTCTTATATTTAAGATATTTACAGGCCAAGTGAAATATATAGCTTGAATCTTCTGGGAATAGCCTCTAAAGACCTCTTTATTCGGGATGATTTTTATTGACTTTTGCATAACGTGTAAACCGTAAGCAATAGACAAAAACTTACTACAAAAAAAAAAAAAAAATAGATCACGATAGAACACACAATTCATACACCTTTTTCGTGTAGTTGATCATTTTTGAGATATTCCTTGTTTTTGGTTTCAGCTTTAAAAAACTTATACTTTTCTCATACAGGAATTTGTCAACTCGTGTCCATACAAACAAAGGAACTTCAGTCACATAGCAACTAGCTTTTTTACTATCTCTTTAGCCTATGGTACTCCCTTATTTTGCTTCTACTAACAAGGAAGCAAATAGTAACTATTTCTGCTAATTTTACTCAATTAGCATGAAGTAAATAGAAGCATAAGCTTTTAAACAATAATTTCTTACAGAGATGAGAAAAAGTCATCAGAATGGAACACATCAGAATTTTTTTTTAAATTAAGTTTTAACATTTTGTTGAAAAATTACGATTTTCAAATTTAAAAAAATTACTAATCCATATACATATAAAGTTTTCGTTAAAATAAAGCCTATTTAGGTGCTAGTGTGCGGTAAATGTTTCAGCCCTTAGTGTGAACTAGTTTCTGAGATAATGGGACATTTGTATAGAGAACTTTACTTCTTAGAAATTGCTTTGGTTATTACAGAGAACTTCGGCCGCTCTATAAATTAAACAAATTGTGGTTTGACTGATAGTTTGGTTTATACTTGTTACGTTTTCATCAATTTTTTTTATCCGAAAAGCTCCGTAATTAAGCTAGACGCTAATTTATTATTATTATTATTATTATTATTATTATTATTATTATTATTATTATTATTATTAATAATAATAATAATAATTAGCTCATGGACTTTTACAAGTTTCAAGCCTCGTCAAGAGAAAAATATAAACATAAACCTATAATTACATATTTACAATTCATCTATTCGATACAGACATTTTTTATTAGAAATGTTTTTAACTCTTTTTGAAATGCATTTCCACTTTTGCCTTTCAATACTTTTGGTAGCTTATTGCACAAAAATTTACCCATTGTGAGGGGGTCCTTCTTTGTGGCCTTTTTGTTAACATTACTTCTATAATAATTATTTAGATTTCTAGTACTATATCTTTTATTTGTACAGCATTTTTATTTACTACAAACATGATGACTTTAAACACATACAATGATATAACAGTGAGTATTTCAGCTTTTACAAAACTATCTCTATACGATTCTCTAGTATTAAATATACATCTTATACATCTCTTCTGCAATATCAATACTCTATTTAAATTTGTGATGCTTGAGTTACCCCAGACCTCTATTCCGTATTGCAGATGTGGATGAATTAGACAATAATACACCATTTTCAAGTAATCAGAATTGAGATATTTTGGTGCGCTTAGCGATCCTTATTTGTGAATATTTATGAAGTATGCTGCCTAGAAGGAGTAGAATATAAATAAAGAAATCTTGTAGTACTTTTGCAATGTAAATATACAACAATACTACACGCTAAAATGCCTAAAACCTGCGGAAGGTGAACAGTGTTGTGGTATGCAACACCGGCATATGTCGCTAGACGCTGTATGACAAGTATGTTTCACGCAGATACAGCTGTTCAGTGAAGGCAGTATAATGTTAAGAATTCTTGTCAGATATTAAAAACGAAACATTATAATACCTTAAGCTTTTTTTTTTTTTTTTTTTGTTTTGCAGAACTTCGGCCGCTCTAAAATCGAATGAAACTAAGTGCGAATTATTGACTTTGTATTTATGACGACAATTTCAAAGCGTGTGGTTTTCAAATTTAGCGGAGGTTAGGTTCCAACCCGTTTAGGTTAGTGTGTGTGTATATAAATTTATGTTTCTAATTTTCTAGTGTAGTACTTGGCGGAGAAATATGTTTCAGAACATTACATTAAATAGATACGTACATAGAGCAATTGTTTGGGATGAGTGGTGCCTAGGCTTGCATATTATGGGTAATGGAGTGCAGAATTTACGTAAATGAAGAAGCTTTAGTCTTAAAACTAGTAGGAGACGAGCGGAGGCCGGCATGCCGTAGCAAGCCGCAGCGAAGCCAAGGGGTCCTGCATTTTCTAGATTAAACGCGAGGTTAGCCTTAGGTTTAGTGTGAGTATATAAACTGATGGTACTGTGATGACGCACTACACTAAATACGTATATAGAGTAATTCCTTGGGAAAAATAGTGGGTAATAAAGTGCAGAATTTACGTAAATGAAGATACAATGTCTGTTACGCAAGGTGAGGAGTATAAAGCTTTGAAGAAAGCGTGAAGTCAGGATATGCTCTTTTAAACATAAACTCTGCCAAGTATAAGCTTTCTTACGACCGAACCTTGACTCTTTCTGCATCGGATTGTTGCGGAGCTCCAATTTGCCGTGAGAGTAGCGCCACTACAACAGTGTGATACAACACCTGATTTATTAGGAACTCTCTTAATGTTTCTGTATTTGGCACAGTTTGGTTGTTGTAACTATACATCCATTGCAAGCGTTGATGTGCACGCTGTCATTTTACACGTCAAACTGCACATGGGAACAGAAGCAATTGTCCGATAGATAAGGTGAGTCACTTTGTTACGTATAGCCAATAGCAAGCCAGAAAAAAGATATGAATATAAATTCGTCATTTATACACCTGAAAATAATTTACAGAAATACTATGCAATTTGAGCAAATTATATTTAGAACGTATATTTTATTTTGCGGCTCTGAAGTACTAATATTTAATATTCACTGACGATATTTCTAACTCCTATCAGCGTAATGGATAGCTTGATAGGCTGCAACACCAAAGATACCTGGATCGAGTCTCCGTCAACTAAAGGTAATTTGCGAAATTGAGTGTTGGGGTATATGGAAATCAGGATAGTATATAGAATAAGAAAAAGGGGTAATAGCTGTAAAGGGATAATAGAAAGAAGGTAGCAACTTCAGTTTTTTAAGCCATCTCCCCACCCATAATCCCCCTCTAACCACACCTGTCCCATTAGAGTGCAAAACTGGCATAAGTCGGAGCGGAGAGAGTTAGCGGCCCAACTTGTAATTGTTAAAAAGCGTATTTTTCTATTTACTTCATGCTCATCGAGAAAACAATTACCACAAATAATCTTATCACATGCTTCCTGGTAAGTAGAAGCGACATAAAGGTGTACCGTAGGTTAAAGTGATAGTCAAAAGCTGAAGTGACTGAAGTTCCTTTGTTTGTGTGGGCAGCAGTTGACAAATTCCTGTATGAGAAAAGTATGTCTTTTAAAGCTGAAACCAAAAACAAGGAATATCTAAAAGACGATCTACTCCACGAAAAAAATGTGGATAACATAAATTGTGTATTTTAACGTGCTCTACTTTTTCCTGTTGCAAGTTTTTGTCCGTCTCTTACGGTTTAGCAGTTATGCAAGATTCCTTAAAATTCATCCAGAATAAAGTAGTCTTCAGAGGCTATTCCCAGAAAACTGAAGATATGCACTTTGTGAGGTAAATACTTTTAATATACGATATTTTAATAAAAATCCTTAGAGCCATATTTGAGAAAATCAAACTTTTCGAAAACAGTTCCAAGTATAGGGTAGTTTGATGTAGGGGGACTTCTATCAAAATCTTCGTGTCGCATCCCTGGAAGAAGGTAAACTTAAATACCAAATTTGATATTTTACTGACTTTTCGTTTGAGTTATGGTGTTCACTCACACACACACACACACACACACATACACGGACTTTTTTTTTCTTCTGAAAATGCTTTTTTGGAATACAGGGAACCCTAAAACATATATTTTCGGTGAAATCTCGGTATCGAATTTTTGGGTGGAATGCAATACCCTCTCTATACGCGATGTACATAGCACGTGTAGAGAAAGTAAAATTATTACGCAAGATTATTTTCAACATTATTTTTGAACTATTTAAAATTAGCGTACCTCTATCAAAGCTATACCAAAATGAGTGGAAGGGTCGAAATATTCACATACAATTAAGATATGAATATAGAAACAAATTATGAAAATCCCATTTCGACTGGCCTTACCTGAAAGTGTTCATTACTTACGTAAATGCAGTTTGTTTTCGGTAGAGAAAAAAACGTCTATGTCACTGTTCCGAGTTTAATACAATATCAACATGTTCTTCATTCACAGTCACTTTAAAAGAGGCGTATATATTAGCATTCCTCTATTCCAATGTTTCACACTTAACGTCCGGACATTTAGATTTCAGACGTTGACGGTGCAAGTCTATATATATGTAGGGGGATCTTTTTAGACACAACTTTTAAGGCCTGTATATAAGACATATTTTCACCACCAGCTTTAGATACTATCACCACTGCCAGGCATAACACGACGTCTTACTAAATTGGGCCACTTGACTGCACTGTTTACACTACCTGTACGATAATGGAGCAGCATAGGTTAAACTGATGGTCAAAAGCTGGTTGCTATGTCACTGAAGTTCCTCTATTTGTATGGACACGAGTTGATAAACTCCTGTATGAGAAAAGTATAAGTTTTTCAAAGCTGAAACCAAAAACAAGGAATATATAAAGAATATTCTTCTCCATGAAATAAAAAAAAAAAGTATTTCACATAAATTGAGTGTTTTATCATGATCTACATGTTTTGTGTAGTAAGTTTTTGTCTATCTCCTACGGTTTACCATTTATGCAACATTTAATAAAAAATCATCCAGAATAAAGAGGTCTTTAGAGGTTATTCCCAAAAAAATTCAAGATATACATTTCATTTGACATGTAGATATCTTAAATATAAGAGATTTTAAACAAAATCGTAAGAGCTACTTTTGAGAAAATCAGAATTATATACATTTTTTGCAAGTAAAGGGTAGTTTGAGGAGAGGGGATTTTCTTGAATTTTTCCGTATAGCATCCTTGGAAGACACCAAAATTAAATACCAAGTTTGGTATTTAACGGTCTTTTCGCTTTTGAGCTATGCTGTTCATAGACACACACACATAGATACGCACAAGCACACACACGGACCTTTTTCCAAAAATCCTTTTTTTTGGATTCAGGGAGACCCAAAACATGTTATTTTGGTGAAATCTCGTATCGTATTTTGGATGGAATGCAATATCTTCTCTATACACCATATACATAGCACGTATAGAGAAATTAAAAAATCTGATGTGTTCCATTCACATGACTTTCTCTATATCTCTGTAGATTATCATTGTTAATAAGCTTATCTTTTATTTATTTCATGCTAATCGAGAAAAATTAGCAGAAATAATCTTATTTCTTGCTTTATTGTAAGCAGAAGCGAAATAAGGCAGTACCATAGGTTAAAGTGAAAGCCAAAAGCTGGTTGCTATGTGACTGGTGTTCCTTTGTTTGTATGGACAGGAGTTGACAAATTCCTGTATGAGAAAAGTATGTTTTTCAAAGCTGAAACCAAGAAAAAGGAATATCTCAAAAGCGATCAACTCCACGAAAGAAATGCATATAACATAAATTGTGTGTTTTAACGTGCTCTACATTTTTTGTGGGTTAAGTATTTGTCCATCTCTTATGGTTTAGTAGTTATGAAAACTTCCTACAGAATAAAGTAGTCTTCAGAGGCTATTCCCAGAAAATTCAGAATATACATTTTATTTGTCAGGTAAATAACTTTAATATACGATATTTTAATCAAAATCGTTAGAACCATTTTTTTAGAAAATCAAAATTTTCGAAAAAAGTTCCATGTAAAGGGTAGTTGGTGGTTGGGGGATTTTTCTCAAAATCTTCGTGTCGCATCCCTGGAAGATACTAAACTTAAATACCAAGTTTGGTATTTTACCTACTTTTCGTTTTTCAGTTATCGTGTTCACAGACACACGGACCTTTTTCCGAAAATGCTTTCTTTAGATAAAGAGGACCCTAAAACATATATTTCCGGTGAAATCTCGGTATGGAATTTTTGGGTGGAGTGCAATACCTTCTTTGTACACTATGTACATAGCGTATATAGAGAAAGTAAAAATGTATGTCACAAACTATGTCTTCACAAAATCTATATTTTTACTTTCTCTACACGTACTATGTACACGGTGTATAGTGAAAGTATTGCAATCCACCCAAAAATTTAATACCGAGATTTCTCCGGAAATACATGTTTTGATACCCCCTGAATCCCAAAAAAATATTTTTACAAAAATTTCCGTGTGTGTGTTTGTATGTATGTATGTATGTATGTATGTATGTATGTATGTATGTGTGTGTGTGTGCGTGCGCACCATACCTTACGTTAAATACGAAACTTGGTATTTAAGTTTTGTATCTTCCAAGGCTGCGAACCGAAGATTTATAAGAAAATCCCGCATCCCCAACTACCCTTATTTGGAACATTTTTCGACATTTTTTATTTTCTCAAAAATGACTCTAACAGTTTTGATTAAAATCTCATACACTTAAGATATTTACATTACGAATAAAATTTATATCTTAAATTTTCTGGGAATAGCCTCTGAAGATCTCTTTATTCTGGATGATTTTTATTGAATTTTGCATAACTGAATTTTTATTGCATCGTAAAGGATAGAAAAAAACTTACCAAACAAAAAATGTAGATCCCTCACCCCAAACTACTATTTACATTAAACTTTTTTGAAAAGTTTTTATTTTCTCAAAAACGGCTCTAACGATTTTGATTAAAATGTATATTAAAGACTGACATAAAATACATATTTTGAATTTTCTGGGAATAGCCTCTGAAGACTACTTTATTCTCAATGAATTTTACGGAATTTTGCATAACTGGTAGGGTAGACCGGGGGAATACCGACATCTTAACACATTTTTATTTTTGTATTTTTTGCTATGATAGTTACGTTCTGCATATTAGAACACACAATAATTTGGAATATAACCTATGCATTGCGTATATAATGCTGATATATTACTATAAAGTTAAGTGTGTTTCACACGTTTATTGTCATTGCTACTATACAGGGGCAATACCGACATTGCCTGAAGATTGAGAAATGAGCTGTTTAGAGTTGAACATAACATTTGTTTTATTAACACAACATCAACTAATGCATTATTCAAAGAATAGGAACAATATGAATAACTGAGCTGATTTGTAGTCTAAAATGTAAACATCTCAAATTCTCAAAGAGGAAAAACCTAATAACCCATACAACAAAAGTCACATGTATAATTCTTAGCAGTATCAGATCCACTACATTCATCACGGGCCCACCTGCCACAAACCACGCATCTAAACCACAGCTCTGTGGCACCAAACTCACCACAAACTAAGCACACCTCTGAATCTTTTGCAAACAGATCAACATTGTCATCTGAATCACTATCGTCACATAACTCAGCTTCATCTACATCATCTTCAGAAGTTTCTTCAAAAGATATTTGTCTGCGGCATGTTTTTTTCAGTTTCTTAGGTTTTAAGGTTGAATTTTTTTTACCCCTGTTGGTTTCTTCGTTTTTTCCAATCTCGACCTTTTTGCATTTTTCTTTTCTTTTTAAGTTCTCTTCAGTTATTTTGATGAGACTATCTTTGGGTTTTCTAATAGCTTCTCTAGTATCAATTTCGCTTTTGCATCTTTTTCTTCTTTGTTTCTTCCAGTGCTTTCATAGGAGTAGCAGTCAAAATTACTGAGTGTTGTTTTTTGTTACCATTTGATTTGTGTTGACTTTGCTTTTCTGTTGATTGCAGAGGGGATATAGATTGAAGTTTTTCTTTAAAATTTTCAGCGCTAGGACCACATTCATCTGTGATTGTTGGCTTACAGTTTCCAGAGTTGAGACTTTTCTCAGTAGTTTCTTTAGAACTGACGTGTCCAGAAGGCTGTGAGGCTTCAACATATAGATCTACAGACTTCCGAATGTCAACATTGCTACTAATGTCAACAATTTCGTCAGTTATAATTTCCTGATCGATGATGATTGGAGGCTGAATCTACCCTTCAGGAATAAAATCTTCTTTAGCAAATTTATCAGGGTTTAGTGGAAGAATTCCTGCTTTTCTGAACCCGGAAACTCCTTTCTCCATTGTAGCTACTTTCATGTAAGCTACATTAAAAATTGACGCTATATCATAAACGGTTATCCTTTGGAAACGGTTAGCCTTTAAAAACCTGTCACACTCTGTGTTAAATGCTTTCTTAAGAGGCCCATAAAAAGTCAGATCCAGAGGTTGCATCCTATGTGATGTGTGTAGTGGTATGGAAACGACATGTATGTGGTTGGCTCTACAGAACTCGTAAGTGTCTAAGGTGCTATGGCTGCCATGATTGTCCATAATCAACAACACGGGGTCCTCCTCGGTAGGTTTAGTATTGTTCTTAAAATGTTTCAGCCAATCATTGAGTAATTCTTCATTGGACCAACCGTTGTAGGAACACTTATAGACTGCACCAGCTGGTCCACCTCTTTCTAATAGAGGAGACATTCTCTTTCGTGGATAAATGAACATTGGTGGAATGTATGTTCCAGAAGAACTAAAAGCACACACTACAGTAATATTTCTCCCTCTTTCCCAACTTGTTACAGAGCTCACCTGTTTTTGACCTTTTGCAGTTAGTATTTTGCCCGGCTTTTGCATGGTTGATATACCTGTTTCGTCCATGTTAAACACTCTTGTAGCCGGAAAGATGTGTTTTTCATATCTCTACCAAGTTGGATTAAAATAAATCTACTTCCGACTTATTGAACCCAATAACTCTATTCACACTTGTTGCTGAGGGCTGCCTTAAGCTGATGGTAGGATTTCTTTTCTTCAATCCTGCAATCCAATCCTCTCCAGCCATCCGTTTTTCTTTATTAAAACCGTGTTTTAATTGTAGCTGCTCTGCGAGATCATAAGCAAGTCGACGTAGCTCAATCAAAGTTATGCCATAGAACATGTTGGCTAATTGTTTAACATGATTAGCCAATACAGCTTCTTAGTCGGTTGTGAACACAGATCTTCTCCCTAAGGCTGTTTTTTTTTTTTTTTTTTTTAGCAGAATTGGATTTTACACGGTCATGAAGGGTGATTCTTGGCATATTTAATTTAGCTGCTACACTTTTTACAGATCTACAACTTTGCACTAACTCAATTGCTTTTTTAAGGGTTTCCTGGCTCCATTTACCCCTCTCCGTTGTCCTCTTTCTCGATCTAAACATCTGAAAGGAGATAAAAGCCAACCTTTAGACTTTGGAAAACCCATTTGGAAATAAAAACGGGTTGGGGTAATACCAACACCCTGTCTATATTTCCCCGTAGTGAAATGTCGGTATTACCCCGGAAAGACAATATGGCGAAAACAAAAATCTGGCGGGTAAATAGTACGTTAAGCTGTAACAATATATATACTAAAACGTTCGCAATTATGTGTAGTTTGTGGTGACTTATTAGTTATACACAAAAACAAAGTGGTTAAAAGCTTACCTCTCTTTATCTGTAACCCTAAATTTACTTCAAAGTCAGTAGAAATTAACTTTTTTACACCACGTGAAAACTGATGTGCTTCAAGAATAGCAACGCAGTGTGCATTAATTGTTGCGTTGTCCGCAACGTAGCAGCACTATCCAACTGCGACTAGAGTTGAAAACACGGCTACAACACGGGGTGTCGCTATTGTCCAGGGTGTCGATTTTCCCCCGGGTCTCCCCTAAACCGTAAGAGATAGACAAAAACTTAATATCGCACCTAGGTACTGTGGTGGTAGCGTGTCTGCCTCACATTCAACAGGTCGTGAGTTCGAATCTCACTTAGGTTGAGTTACCCAAATAAGGTTTTTTTTTTCGCGGTTTCCCTTATCCTGAGAAGACGTATGTCCAGTAACATTAAGCTCCATTAACCTCGAGATCATTTGAGTATTATTTCACTAAATTCATTCATCGTCCGATATGACCAACCAGGTTAAAGGATGTTAAGCTTAAAAAAAAAAAAAAAAAATTACTATACAAAAAATGTATATCTCCATAATACACACAATTTATGTAATAGGTTTTTTTCGTGGAGTTGGCCGTTTTCGACACATTCCTTATTATTTTCAGTTTTAAAATACTTTTCTCATACGAGAATTTGTCAAAGCTTGGCCACGACAAGAAACTGATTCCAATCCCATAGCAGCCACATTTTAAAACATTTGACTGTTGGTTTATCCCAGTGTATTCCCTTATTTAAAAGGTACTAAGTAATAACATTATTTTTGCTAATGTTTTTCTCGATTAGTCTGAAATAGATAGATAAATAATCTTATTAACAATTATTTATTGCAGAGAAAAGGGACAAGGTGTGGTGAAGTGTTGTTGCGGCCCTAGGAAGTGGTGTTCAGTTGAGAGGAAATGGGGTTTATGCGAGGGTAAGTGTTGTTGAAGTGAGAGGAAAAGGTGTTGGGGTGAAGTGAAGTGGTGTTGAGGTGAGTGAAGTGGTGTTGAGACGAGATGAAGTGATGTTGTGGTGAGGAAAAGTGTGTTTAGTTGCGATGAAGTGGTGTTGAGGCGTGATTAAGTGGTATTACGGAGAGGTGAAGTGGTGTTGAGGTGAGAGGAAGTGGTAATGAGGTGAGGTGAAGTGGTGTTTAGGTGAGAGGAAGTGCTGTTGAGCTGAGAGGAAGTGGTGTTGAGGCGAAAGGATCTGATGTTGAGGTGAGATGAAGTGGTGTTGAGGCGAGAGGTACTGGTAATTAGGCGAGTTGAAGTGGGCATTGAGGCGAGAGGAAGTGGTGTGTTGGTGAGTGAATTGTTGTTGAGGCGAGATGAAGTGGTGTTAAAGTGTGGTGAAGTGGTGTTGATGCGGGAGGAAGAGTTGTTGTGGTGAGGTGAAGTGGTTTTGAGACGAGAGGTAGTGGTTTTATGACGTTAATAGCTGTTGTGAGGTGAAGTGTTGTTGAGGCGAGAGGAAGTGGTATTGAGCTGAGAGGAAGTAGTGTTGAGGCGAGAGGAAAAGCTGTTGTGGAGAGAATAAGTGTTGTTGAAGTGGTGTTGAGGCGAGAGGAAGTGGTGTTGTGAATTGGTGTTCAGGAAAGGCAAATCGTGTTGAACTGAGGTGAAGTTGTGTAGTGGTTAGATGAAGTGGTGTTAAGGTGAGAGGAAGTGGTGTTGAGTCGAGAGGAAGTGGTGTTGAGTCGAGAGGAAGTGGTGTTGTGGTGAAGTGAAGTGTGTTGAGGTGAAATGAAATAGTGTTGAGGCGAGAGGAGGTGGTGTTGTGGTGGGGTTATGTGGTGTTGAGGTTAGGTGAAGTGGTTTTGCTGCGAGATAAGTGGGGTTGTAGTGAGGTGAAGTAGTGTTGAGTCGAGAGGAAGTGGTGTTTATATCAGGTGAAATGGTGTTGAGGTGAGATGAATTGGTTTTGAGATGAGTTGAAGTGCATACGAGGCGAGAGGAAGTGGTATTGAGCTGAGAGGAAGTGGTGTTGAGGCGAGAGGACGGGGTGTGACGTGAGGATATGTGGTGCTGAGGTTAGATGTAGTTTCTTTGAGGTGATAGATGGTGGTGTGGTGATGTGAAGTGGTGTTTAGGTGAGATGAAGTGGTGTTGAGGCGAGATGAAGTGGTGGTGTGGTGAGGTTAAGTTGTGTTGAGGCTGGATGAAGTGAAGTTGGTGTGAGGTGAAGTGGTGTTGACGCGAGATGAAATGGTGTTGACGCGAGATGAAGCGGTGTTGTGGTGAGGTGAAGGTATGCTGAGGCGGATGAAGTGGCGTTGGTGTAAGGTGAGTGGTGTTGAGGCGGGATGAAGTGTGTTGAGACGAAATGAAGTGGTGTTGTGGTGAGTAGAAGATGTGCTCAGGTGTAGTGAAGTGGTGTTGAGGTGAGATGAAGTTGTCTTGAGGCAAGAAGTGGTGTTGTGTTGAGGTGAGGCGTGTTCGTGTTGAGACGACAGGAAGTGGTGTTAAGACGAGAGGAAGTGGTGTCGTGTTCTGGTAATGTGGTGCTGTGGTGAGACGAAGTGTTGTTGACGCGAAACAAAGTTGTGTTGTGGTCAGGTGAAGTGGTATTGAGGTGACAAGAAGGTGTGTTGGTGAGGTGAAGTGCTATTGAGAAGAGAGGAAGTGATGTGGTGAGGTAAAGTGATGTAAAGGTGAAATGAAGTGGTGTTGTGGTGAGGTGAAGTGGTGTAGAGGTGAGATGAAGTGTTGTTGAAGACTTTGAAGGTGTTCTTTAAGTTTAGGAAACAGATAAAAATCGAATCGGGCCAAATTGGGAATGTATGGAGGGTGATCGATGACAGTGAATCCAAGATGTTCCGATTCTTGCAGATGTTTCAGTGCCGGTATTTGGTCTTGCATTGCCATGCTGAAAGAGAGGGTGCTCCAATAGGGGACAAACACCTCGAATACATGCTTTCAATTTGTGGAGGGTCTTGCAATACCTAGCAGAGTTTATGGTGGTGCCTTTAAACATGAATTCTATACACACCACACCTTGAACATCCCATAATATTGTGAACATGACTTTGCCTGCTGATGGCGTGGTTCTGAACTTTTTGGTGGCTGTGATCCTTGGTGTCAGTACTCCAATGATGCTCTCTTGCTTTCAGGGTCAAAATAGTGCACCCAGCTTTCATCAGCTGTCACATTATTGTTAAGGAACCCATCACCCTCATGCTTAAACTGCAAAAGAAATTGAGATTTTGTAAGATGGGGAAATATCGCACAAAGTGGTAAATATGGACGGAAACCGTATGATTTTTTTCTTACGTCGTTATCACTGAATGCCAGCTGTTATACACCATGCGTGTTGTGCAGTTTACACCTTGCACATTGTCAAGCAGATTCAGACATATATTGTCAAAGTTTAGTCTATGGTGTAGAACAACAATTGTATATTGTATTGAAAACTGCTAGTTATCCTTACGTGAATACTTTCGTCATTGCACTAGAAGAGGAACAAAAAGTAAAAATGTGAATGTAGTTTTTCTACTTATCTCACTTGTACTAATGTCGAATAAACTATTTACAGTTATCTACATATGTTGGGGGAATATCGGATGTCACAGACTTAAAAAATGAGAATTGATGCTCTTCTGGGGTGTAATTAAGACCCTCAAAATCTTAAAGTCAATGGAGTGGATAGGAGAAAACCTCTCATCACATTTCACTGAGAGTGATTAAGAAATTTGAGAAAAATAAAATCTCTTTCATTTCGTTGTCGCCAAACGTAACTCGTCTTTAGATGTAGGTTTCTTCAGACCTTTGAAACTTGCATGGCGGGCAGTCCTTACCGAATGGAAGAAATGCTCCCACAGGTCAATATCAAAATATCATTCCCCTCACTTTTGGGGAAACTCTTCTAAAAAAATCGGCAACTGAAAAAAACAATTAAATGGTGTTTTATTTATGGCCACACTTTAACTTCAGTGGTTCTCGCGTTCCATTCTATAATAGGTAAGTTAATTTTGTTCAGAGACCTCTTAATCAGTTTAAGGCTCTTTTATGACCAACGGCTTTACTTCCCTTCCGAAGAAAGCCATGCTAAGGATTTTTGCGTCTGAAAAAGTCCATTGTCCTCTGTGAATTTGAACCCGCGACCTCTACACTCAGCAACTGAAGAGCACAATATAAAAAAATGCATTTCCTACAGTGGGATTAATTCCATTTGACCCTGAAAGTCTTCAGAAAATTCTCGAAACAATTCTCTGGAAGCCTGGTCTTTTAGTTTTGAAGAGATGATTTAAATGGAGAAAAAAATAGAACAATGCCCAACTCAAGCGAAAATTAGATGTTGCGCCAGGAAAATCAATTTTGGGCATCGATATGAGAAATAGAAAATAATGCTGAATCAGTGCCTGACTTGCCTGTGAATAATGATGTATCAGCCATTGGTGTTCTAGAAGTGGAGGCTTTTGTTCTTGTGGATTATCCACACATAATTAGAAGGAAACAGCTAAACAGAGTTTGTCGGAATCATAACAGAAGTGGGTGCAAAAGAAGTGCAAGGCAAATTTCTGCGTCCATATCAAGGCATTTTCCTGAGATGATACTGTAGACAAACACCAAATTGTAAGAGTATTGTCGACCCCTAGAGAAGAAAAAGGGAAATTTTTGCTCACTGAGAGCACATTGTAGATTTAAGAGTTAGGCCATGAGTAGATTGTTATTATCAATCATATATTTTTTTTAATGTGTGTGCCAAAGTTTTTCAAAGCATGTGTTATATGTTTTCTGAAGTGTAAATATTTTGTAAGCATGTGTAAAATTGTTTCTAAACATGTAAAAATAATTTCTGCGCATCTTTATTTTTTTAAAATGATAGTGTGTGTACAAAATTGCTCCATTAGAGGGAAATATGGAACTTTGGATGGAAATTCAATGAGCGTCCGAAATAACCCCAATACAGGGATAAAATCAAAGTTTTATTCATTAGGATACAGTTCTTATTTCATATTTTTGGTTCAGGTTCTTTGATCAGATTATTCATTGTCATCTCAAATATCTCACACTTTTTGTTGCATGAATTGAATATTCTTTGCGAAGCCATCTTAAAGAACATTAAAATTCTGTCCAATATAACCCCATCTTACGGTATGCCCAATCTCCTCTGTTTCATGTCAGGGGAGAGTATTCTAGACTCCCACGATGCACACAAGTTTCTGTACCACAGTTCTGCAATCAAGTGGTATGTGACTTACTTTTCAAGTTCTTATGAATTAAAAATGGGTTACTAATACCACTGTAAGCTGTGGCTTTCAGTCAGCTAAATATATAATTCCTATTGAATTGATCAATAAATATACTCTAGATGTTCAAGCCCGATGAAGTGTTGGTGGAACTAGGATGTTTCGGGAGTGTGCACTCCCCATGGGATGAGTGCACTCCACTTCAGGATGCTGATTAATAACAGTTGGTAAATCTTCCTTTATGATTTCAGAGCCTTTTAAGTGAAGTGTAGAACCATCAAGATTCAGTACATACCGGGCGTAAAAACCCTTAGCATGGCTTCCTTTGGAAGGGAAGTAAAGCTGTTGGTCCCATGTCATAATTTACAGCACATAAAAGAACCTCAAGCCTGATAGGGAGGCCTCTGAGCAAAATTAAGCAGTATTTCATGTGCCCAATATAGAATGGGATGCTGAGAACCACTGAGTTAAAGACTCCATTTCCATTTCATTTAGTACATACAAATCTTGTTTTACTCAGGGAAAAAAAAAAACTATTTTATGAGGTAGGGGTGTCCCATTTGCATGGGTCTCTGGTTTTTACTTACAAAAAACTAATAATAATAATTTAATTACATCTGCTATGGGCATACCCTGATGTATAGAACTAGATGATTGGAGTTGCAACATATTCATTCTCGGTGTTGTATGAAAATGCACACAGTATATAGTTGAATTCTAAGCATATGGACATGCTTGGTAACTTTCTCTAGCAGGTGTGCACAATGTACATAGTAGAGAAGGTATTGTATTCCACCAAAAAGATCTGATACCAATATTTCACCAGAAGTACATGTTTTGAGGACCTGCTGAATCCAAAAAAATTTTTTAGAAAAAGATGTGTGTGTGTGGACAGGATAACTCAAAATGAAAAGTTGGTTAAAAATCAAACTTGGTATTTAAGTTTAGTGGCATCCCCCCCCCCCCCACTCCAAACTACCTTTTACATGGAATATTTTTCGAAATGTTTGATTTTCTAAAAATTGGCTCTAACAAGTTTGATTAAAATGCCATATATTAACAATATTTACATGGCAAATAAAATGTACAAGGGTCGGCTGATAAGTCCCAGGGCTCTCAATGAAAACAGCATTTAAACAATGTTTTGCTTTATTACTCAACATAATCTCCAGAAAGGCTAATACATTTGTCATATCTGTGTTCTAGTTTAATTAAACCTCTCTGTAGTGCAACCTATTAAGATCCTCAAAATAGCTGTTTAACACATCAATGACCTCCTCACTGCTGTGAAATCTTCGTCCTCCAAGAAATTTTTGAGGTTTGGGTACAGATGGCACTTACTGGGTGCTAGATCTGGCAAAGAGGGTGGATGTTCAAGCAATTCAAACTTTAATTCACACATTTTTCCCATTGCAATGATTAAACGATGGGCCAGAGCATTGTGATTAAACAAGATTTTTTTTTTTTTTTTTGCCAAATGAGGTTTTTTTCTTTTCACCTCATTACTCAAACATTGCATTAAGCTTGTGTAGTAGCCACCGGTGATACTTTTACCCTTTTCCAAGTAATCAATTAAAAGAATTCCCTGTGCATCCCAGAAGACACTCACCATAACCTTGTTAGCTGACAAAATTGATCTTGCCTTTTTAGGAGTTTGTTCACCTGGTGCAATCCACTGTTTTGACTGTGATTTACTTTCTGAAGTGTAGTGATGTAACCAAGTTTCATCCATGGTAATAAGCTGTCTCAAAAATTTACTGGGATTTTTATGGTAGAGCTCCACATTCTTAACAGTAACAGTTTTTCTTTGCAATTTTTGATCAGGTGTCAACAAACGCAGCACCCATCTTGTATAGGCCTTGTGAAAGCCCAAAACATTACTTAAAATATTACCTGCATGTTCTTTTCATATGTTTACAGCCTTTTCTATCTCAAACAACTTTAATCTGTGGTCTTCCAGTACTAAACAATGAATTTTTTCAATGATCTCCGGCATTGTCACTTCTACAGGACATCCAGAGCGAGGCTCATCACTAGTGCTCGTACGTCCCATTTTAAACTGCACAACCCACCTTTTAACCATTGAATATGAAGGGACAGAGTCTTTCAATGTACTGTTCATTTCCTCTTTGATTTCTTTAGGCATTAAGCCTTTCAAACGGAAGTGTTTAATCACTGCTCGTTTTTCCAACTCTTCCATTTTTGTGAAAACTCTAAAGTTGTCTTGTTTAAAATGCTGTCATTCGAAAAGTAAACAAGCTATTGACCTGTAACTATATATACAAGCTAATCTAGAGTTAAACTATATGATGTTACTGTCTAACTGGCCTACTGGTGCCATATCCGAGTGAGGCCTGGGACTTATCAGCCGATCCTCGTATATCTGAATTTCTTGGGAATAGCCCCTGAAATTCTCTTCATTCTGAATGACTTTTACGTAACTGGTAAAATGAATACACAAAAAATGTACATCTCATTAAAAACATAATGTGTCATATACAGTTTTTTTTTTTGTAGAGGTAGTTATTTCAGAGATACTTCTTGTTATTAATTTCAATTTTAAAATATTTAAATGTTTCTCAAACAGAAGCTTGTCCATTTCACATATCTTTTGTTTTTCTCCTGGCTATTACAATGACATAGTGACAGCTTTTAAAAGATTTAACTGTCACTTTAGCATGTATCCCCTTGTTTCCCTTCTACTTACAAAGAAAGCAAGTAATAAGACCATTTCTGCTAATGTTTATCTTTTGTAAAAATAGTTTGTTTGCAGTACAGATAAAGCTATGTGATTGGTAAACATCATTGTTTTAGTCTGTGATTCTGACCGAGTTGCTCTGATAAAATGGTTGCCATCTGACATTACCTGCAGATGATTAACATGCAATATTTATGCAGTACTGACTCATACTTCACCATATTTCATTATGAACCTGTTACAAAAGAGGTAAAAGGAACTTGCAGCTTAACATCCATCCTCTCTATTAAAATATATATGCAGATATAATGCAAAGCCTCGAAAGATTGGAATCACTTGTCTCATGTGGTAACTGCATATCTCATACATCAAGATATATCCAAAGCAAATACTACAGTTATCGTTATTTCAAACAAAAACTTTAATAATTAGTTCTGGTGGTAGAATAAACTCGGTGTTGAAGCTGCCCAGGCCACTTCATTATGCAGCAACTCATGAGTAAGAGCCAAATATTAGCAAGAAGTAACATGTTTCTTTGTATTACTAAGAGGTTATAAAACTTGTCATAGGAAACCTGGAAAAATCCTTACTTACCCTAACCAAGAGTTGAACTTGGATGGTCCATGTTGGTGCAATGTGAGAGTGTAAGGTTCTACATTCTAGTTGACATTAATGTCAACTTTATCTTGCCTCTAAATAGAATTATATAACAATGATAATTGATACAAGTAGTAAAGATTAACAAAAATCCTTATAAAAATATACTTTCTTGCTGAGGTTCAAGGAAAGGTTTAGTGCAGTTTGGGTGAAGTACTGATTTGAAATTTTATTAGTCATAAATGTTTTGGGTCCTCTGAACCCCAAAAAATAAATGCATTTATTTTTATATAAAAGTGTATCTGAGTGTCTGTGAACAACTCTAGCATCTTTCAAAAGTGCAATACAGTAATTTTCTTACAAAGCCCCTTTAAAAACTGTGTGCAGTTTCCAATTTTATCTTTTCTCTCAATGATCTTTAGCAACAGAAGTACATTTTAAACAGGTTTCTTTTAATTCCCAACTCTATAGTTGTGTATAAATTTATTTTATTGTATGATATTTGCCTTATTCCAAAGGTAAAAATGTAACACACACATTTATAATGTCCAGCGGATTCTGGGATGGGAAAAACAGGTAGTGCATGGCCATGGTTTCAGTAGTAGTAAAAGCAATCAAGAAGAAAAAGCAAATATGGAATAAAATTGCATGATGAATATATTAAGAATATTTTCTCTCTTCCTCAAGTACAGCAATATTTTGGCTAATATATTTATTAGTAGAATAAACATTTAAATATATTACTCTAATTTGCATGCATATATTATAACAATAAATTTTCAAATACATATAACTGCTTTAATAAAATTTACAGATAAAACAAATGTAGCAATGTTTGTCTCTCTTGTACAGTTTAGGAAAAAGAATAAGAAATAGGCTAGTAAAATATATCCCTGACTAGTAACACGATCACCATTCTCCTCTACTTCCTTCAGCCAAATAAAATATTCCATGCAACTGTTTCAAATGATCCACAAACAGTATAAATCAACAGCTAAATGCGACAACCCATTCTGTATGTATACAAATTATATCTCCACTGAATCTCTTAGTCTTGGTCCTAAAATGGAGAGCATATAATTTTTCTTGGTGCAAATCACTCCTTACTGGCATGCTAAAATACTATTGTAATAATTTTGTGAAAGAGGTTCATCAGTTTTCCAGTATATGGTATATTACTTGTTCAAAAGAAATGTGTTTTGTACAAATTCTAAACATATGTAATGTATCAGCACACTTCATCCATGTAAGTATTGTTTTTTTTTTTGTTTTTTTTTTAAATCTATTAATTATACAACAGTCATAATTTATTAGGGAAAAAAAAACAAACAAAGAACATATTCTTGTGCTAACTGTATCTAACACATGCCTAATAAGGAGATGACAGTTACAGTCTTCATTTTTCAGCATATATATATTAGATGACACAAATCAACAGAAATTGGTAAAAAAAAAAAAAAAATCAATTTAAAAAGAAAAATCAGAAACAACCTTCCCAAAATATCAATAATAAAATACATTTTTACAACCATTTATTATAAATTGAGGAGTAAAACAAGGAAGAGGACGAGAGGCTCTAATTCCAGTTTATATGTAATATACAGGCAGAGAAGTTTTTAGTAAGTAAACCATCATGTTAGAAACATATCAACGGTTGTTGGCAAGGAGAGGTGGAGTCCTGCATCTTTCAGTGCTCTCTGTAAACAAATATGATGAGCAGCTGAAGTACTGCACCCTGTATTATCAAGCAGGTAGATCAGAATTAAGAAGTGTTCAAAGAAAATAATGCACATTTAGCTATTGATAGTATGCAATAAACTTACTCTATTATTTAATTAAGATATTAGCGTACAGAAAATTCGAGTTACGTTGGCTTGCAAAATAGTGTAAATACATGAAACATACATTGCATGTAATTAGTACATAGACATCTTTTGTATTTTGAAAGTTACATTCAACATCCCTGACATAGTAGAAGAAATAAAAAATGGAATATCCAATTTGTTTAAGATTCTCTGCCATAGTAACGTGTCCCTTGTTATGCAACGTCCTGAATTACTTTTTTAACAGTTCTGGCTTATACTTTACTCAAGTGTTTCTAAAACCTGTTCTAGTACCTCAAGAGCTTCTGGCATTTTTTGTGTAGAAGTTTTGTAAGTATTGTAGTTGCAATAAAACTGAAATTAAGATGATATAAAAGATAGTGTAATTATTTTCTTTACTGCATGTATAGAGGCAATTTTATATCATCATAGAGATTATTTATTTTGTTGCAGAGCTTAGTATACTACCTGTTAGGTTTTAAATTTGAGCTGAAGGTTTTCCTACCAAATTTCACCATAAATGAATAATTCTACTTTAATGTGTGATTCTTTAGTCACATTGCCACAGCTCTCTACTGGTTTTTATGCAGCAAATAAATAGAACAGACTGTTTTAGAGGGAATAGGAGGAAAGTACTTGACACAATACCTGATGACACCTATACTCCTTGTGGTAACATGATTGCTCTGTTTACTTACTAAAACCTCTCTTTCTGGTAATATATCAAATGAAAATATAAATCATCACCTCATCATTTTATCACACTTCTGTTCCCCAAGAATGATTTTAATAATCATTATGTGCATAATCATAAAGCTTAACTCTCACAAAATAATGCTTTATCTCAATTGCATGGAATGTATAATGCCTAGTACTAATTTCATAAGTTCATAACTAAGTAGTAATTTTCACACAGGTAACTCCTTTGGATAAGGTTACAGCATCAAGAAAAACACCCATATCACAAAATAATTTTGATACCAAGAAGTTACTGTTGTTTTATAAAGTAGTAATGTCTATTCTCTGGTTTGTTAGACAGCAACCAAGCAATTTATCTTCAACTATTTCTAGGTTTCAAACTTAAAAAATGTCTCCAGGATATAAACAGGTTTGCTGTTCTTCAGCATTGCATATATACATCTATACAAAATTTACCATTTATGAGCATATACAAAAGCTTATGGTAATATCAGCTACACAAAATACATATAACAAAACCACCATATAACTGCATTCCTCCAAACTATTTTTTTTTTTTTTTTCTTTTAATGGATTATCCTGTTGTTTCAGCTCTAAACATTTTAAGCAAAAAAATCTTAAATGTGTACACACGCAGGCACGCACAGGCACACACACAAATACACTCTTCTTTGAAGCAGAATTATATTTTTTCTTCCATTCTATATACATGAAACTTACAAAGCCATATTTCTGAACATCCCAAATAATTCTATAACAACTGGGCAATATTAAACTTGAACACACTGTGTTTACAAGAAATCTGTTTTACTTGCAGTTTTCAAATTACATGCTATATGAAATAAATGCAACATTTCACTTCAATTTATTCAGCATTTTATCAAACGTGTACACACTGCTTCTTGTGCTTCCAGAGCTTGAATCCCATGACTAAAGGACTATTATATAGAAAAGATTATTAATTATATGATAATCCAGAGAACATTTTCTATCACGAGTATGCCTTGCATACAACAAACATCTTTACCACCTTACTGCCTTAAGATCTATAAGTAGTACCATCCTGTTTCGTCATTGTTTTTATTATTATTATTATTTTTAATTTGCCACATATTCATGTTCAAATATTTAGCCTTGATAAAAGAACAAGAAAACTGTATTAAGAGTTATATTTTAGGGCTTCTGAAGTAATTTATATTAATCTTATGTATTTGGTTTGAATGAGGGAGGGGGGAACGAAAAAAAAAAAAAAAAGGATCATGAAATATATACAGGTAGAAGATGAATAAGTGCACATATTTGTATATTTACAGCATTTGAGGAAGATATGTAGATGCAGTATTTGCAGTCTCCCCACCAGCTATTTTCTAAAGTTATATTCTTGAGGAACATTTCACAATGTTTTAGGATGGCTATTACTCCCTATTTTAGATGTTCAGTGATTGTTTATTTAATAGGTCACACGGTTGACCCTCCCCAACTAAGGTAGTGTAATGAGGCATAAAATTCGATCACGCCGAAATTTCAACCTACGTAACCTTACGTTTTTGATTTCATATAACATTATCTTATTAGGATTGATAATGTATTCATGGTTCAACTTTATAACATTGCACACAATGAAATTGTGCTTTATTTAAATTTGATTTTATTGAACAAATGCATAACTCAAACCAACATGCAGCCCTTTGCACTTCCAATCTTTAAACTGCAAAATTACCCTGATTATTCTTACAAAGGTGAGAAATTAGAATTAAACCTCAACATTTAAAAAAACCTTCAAATCGGAATTAACAGAACCTGTGTCAAAATAAACATTCATCTTTTGGGAACATAATTTACAAATAGTTGATAATACAGCCCCTCGCAGTTTGGCAGATTCTCGAGTTGTGGCATAAATTAAATGAATATCTGTTAATTCAGCATTCATTTATTACATAAAGGAAAGTTTGTGACTGAATCGGGCCAGTTTCCTCACTGTGAATCATGTGAATGCAGGTCAGTAGTGTGCAGGTGCTACTAAATACAGGAGCTGCCATTGCATGACATATGTAAACACAGAAGAGACATAATGCAAGGTCATTCAAAACACATTAGACCTTGAAATTTGTACTTTGTTTATGACAATGCTATTAGTAAGCAGATAAAATGAGATAGTGTTATACACATTGTTCTCTAATAAATATAAAATTATTTGCACTTGTTCACCTCTCACCCTCTATATGTACACAAACTCTTAATGCAAAAAGGCATTTAAATCTGAAATGCAGATTCCTGTTTACTATTAGATATTTATAGTTATAATCCTCTTTCTTTGCTTTTTTTTCAACTAAGCATTAATGCTGTCTCTTTTTATTGTTTACTTTTATTTCTTTTAATCACAGTTTTACATTAACATAAAATGCATATTTATTGTGCTTGTAACATTATGCCTTAAACTTGATTTGTTCATTTATATTTATAATCACAACAAAATCTTCTTAATCCTATGTCCACCTATTCTTGCATGAAAACTCTGTCCTCTACAAGTATAAAAGATATACACAAAGCAACACACAACATAAATGCTGGGTTCTGGCACTTAAATATAAAAGCTAAAGCAACACTTCTGAAAATGTCAGTAAAAAATTTACTTCCTCCATTTTACTGATGTATGCTTTAATTTCTTGAACATTATAATTGTAATATACATATTTTCTCTCCCTTTCAATTAAATTTCTTTGGTTTCAAAATTAAGTTTTAGCTGAGCAAAGTTTGTATAGTAAATTTGTAATTTGAAGCCACTTATAATGTTTAATATTTTCTAGCTTGTACTTCAATCCACTATGAGCTTCAGCATACACACATGAGAATCTAGATTTTGTGTTTAGAACTTATTTATAGAACCCACAGTAATACTGCATTACATTTAAATGTACTTTGCATCTTTATTCTTAAAAATTACAAAACGTCATAGATTTCAAAATTCCACCTATAAACACACAAAAAAATCCTGCCATAATGTAAAAGCTTACTAGAAGAGAAGAAAAAAAAATGATTTTCAGAAACAGCCCACCAGCAATTGAGGATGGGAACAACAGCTCCTGAAGCATGCCATCAGCTAAGGGAACATACCTTTTCAATTAATGAGAATTGAGTAACCTGGCTGTGTCCACATCTCTCCTTATGGTAGATGCCTGGCAGAAATGCTTTCCTATGCTAAAAATATGTACCATATGAATGTTTCACAGCATACAAAGCAATTAAAATGAGCTCCCTTCCTTTCTTTGCAAGTTACACTTGCAAAGGTCAAAAATTAAAACTATCTGAGATGTTCCAAATAAGAACTATGAGCAACATCAAGACACACAGCAAAGCCAGAAAAATATTAGAGTGGGGGGGCCTTATGTATAGGGATCCATTTCTTTCAACAATTTATCAAATGATAAATATGAATTAATTCTGAATTGAAACATTTTAAAAAAGAAATCAATTTTATATTCACAGAATAAGGTGCATCAATTAGAATTAAAATTAGATTACATCACTTTTTAAAGATTTTTAGCAAGGTGGCAGGAGTTCCAATCCTCCCTCTCTACACAACTAAATTTATAGCTAATGGGAGTAGTAAGTGCAGCATTTCTGTTTCACAAGATGCTTAAATAATGTATAACAGAATAAGCAGCAAGAAAGATGCATTGCACCATTGGATATAATGCAGTAAATTGGGTATCATAGACAAGAAAGGAGGAAACAAAACTTTCTGCAGCTACTATAATAATGTTCCTAATTTCACTCCCAAATAAAATATATGCATGCAAAGCACAAATCTGCAATTGCTGGTGAAGCTGCCAAGTAAATTTGTTTCTTTAATATTAATGATTACAATACATATACTTTTCAATTATTTGCAGCAGCAAGGCTATTTCAATCTGGTAGGTACTGTAAGTTTTGCTAAAAATATTTTCAATTGCAAGAATCTTCAGTTCCTGGTCCTATGCTCTAATTAAAATCTGTATAAAGCCATTCAGAAGTACTAGTATAGTACACATAATTTGGAATTAATTGTTAGTTCAATTTTAATTCATTGTTTATTACTGATGGAACAGAAGAGCAAATAATGTCCAAAAGAAAATTGGTGTATAATACGTATGGTATACATACATGAAAAAACACATTAAAAATATAGAACACTATGTGAATCAAATTTACTCTTAAGTAGGTTTACTAACTTTGTTGTTATAAAATATGTTTCAGAGACATGCTATCTGTGATTTAATTCACTAAACTACAAAAAATTATTAAATTTACATTATTCATTTCAATATTATCTCTTGGTGGTTTACTGCCATTTCTAGGATTTTTCCTAAAATGAATTGCAATCCAATTTATAGCCCACAATCTTATAATATTTACATCTAGCATTCTTATCATATCATCTTTAATTACATCCTCTGCTATGTTTGATTGCCAGAAGTGTTGGCTCCTGATCTTGGATTTTCCCCCCGATGACCTTTGTATGTATGTTGTCCTTAACAGAAACTACAAAAGTCTTTAAATCTTCTGTGTTTCTTTATGAATGCCTTCTCCCATGTGTCCAATTTCATGCTTTAAGAGAAATGCAATTTTTATATAGCAGATGCAGTTCTAAAAGTGTGCTGATACTCTTAATTTTTCTATTTGTATTTAGTATGCCTGAGGTGTTCTTTAAGAAAGGTGCCAATATTACCTTTGTTCAGGGTCAAAAAGAATTGGGCTCACAGGAGAAGATTTTCAAATTCCTGCTGAGGACAACATACTCTGTAAATTCATCTCTGGTTCAATGGAAAATAACAAAGAGCAGGTATCAACAACTTTTTTGGTAGTTGAACATAGCTGAGGATGTACACTTTCTGTGTAACAGGTTGTATGGTTTAGTGAAGCTGTTTAAGTGTAAATTTGAGTCAAATTAGTGGTTTATAAAATTATCAGTTTGTTTCATTGTGTAATATTTTTAGTTTTAATTCTTACTATAAAATCCAGGACATTTTGTTTGGTTAGTAATCAGATTGTAATTTTTGTTCTGCTATAGAAAACTGCATTATACTTGTACTTAAATGAGTCAAAAGGTGCAATAACATCCTCAAATATTGACAGAAGTGTATTGGCCACAAATAAACAAATAATACTTTACACTTCATTCTGAATATGATTGAAATAGTTTTCCATTTGGAACTGTCTCTAGAAACCAATGTAATGAATGACCAATGTTGATTGCATTTTTGTAAACCCAAGAGACCAATATTAGCTATATTATGTGCATATGTAAGCCATATTACAATTGTTACTCATGCAGAAGAGTTTAAAAATGAATGATCTGGGAAGTCAGAAAAAGTGAAATGATATTCAAGTGCTCATTCCATTTTACAATTAGTAATTTAACTATTATAATAATGATAATAATCATTATCCATGCCATTGAAGAGCAGTAGAAAATTCTGATATGTTAAAAATGAGTTACTAATTAACTCGTCATAAATGCTGACATTCATGACTTGAGAGGATTTTAGTCTGTGATGTTGAGGGTATATTACTCCTATAATAAACTACAGTCATTCAGTAATTGAAATAATACATAATACATTATTATTTAATTATTTCAAATTAATGCTGCTCCTAGTATTTCCCCATGCTTCTTCTTGCAACTCTGAAACCTTGCAATTTGAACATTAAATTTAGGTACCTCTATCTCAGCAGTAACAGAACTGGTAAGAAGTGCTCTTCAAGCAATATATGACAGTGTATGGCTTTCATGTAACCTGCAGTATATGCAAGATGTGCTTTCCCTCCATATCTAAATCCACCCCATACCTCTTACTGCCTCTTTGAAAGTATTTTCTCTTCTTTTCTGAGGTCACGCTGTAGTATGCACTAGGGCTGTCTAACTTGGATGTCACCACTGAATATTACGCACCTCATGTTCCTTAGTCCAGTCTACACATCTATGTTTATGGTAAGCTGTAAAATGGGTTGCATTTTATATTTCTTATATTTCAACATGTTTGACTAGCCTGGACATTGATTTGTGAACACTGACAGTGGGATCAGAATCAAGTTATCCTTGCAATGAATCACCAGCAATGAGTCGTCTTATCACTTGCTTCTTCCTTGAGGCATAAGTTTTTAAAGTTTTTCAGACAGCTTTTTTGTTCCATGTGCATTTCCTAACTTCAGGAAGTTATTTATCACACATACCAAGCCTTCTTGCTAATTCCCAAGACTTCTTTTAAGACTTCAACTTGATCCTGCCAAAATCTGGACAATTCCGCCTTCCTATCCATACTCACTTCAAGTTGCCACGCACTCTTCAAAAACGCAGCTTATATAAGTTACTTCTTCCATAGCTACAGCGTAGAATTCAGCCTGGCCTTATCATTTTGCAAGAGGACTATTTTCAGTCTTCTAATCTGTGTGAACAAATGTGTTTGTTTGCATGTAATACAATCTCATGTACATAAGTAAAAATATATTTGGTTTTAGTTTTTCTCTATACACAATGAGTTTCATCAGTTGATTTTATCATTTTGCAATGTACCTTATTTGACATTTGACCATAACAAATAGTTAATCTGGGGAAATTTACTATTCAAACTTCAATGTATGACTTACTTTCTTTATTTTCTTTTATTAGGACATACTATTCAGAACTGGCTGTAAATATTTTGCAAAATACTACTGATTCCAACTGTGCAGAAAATAGGGTGCAGAGATTATTTATGCTACAAAGCAAAAGTAGAACAGAGTACTCTTAGATGCAGGAACATTCTTACAGGCTGCTCGTTCCTTCTAGATGAATAACCTTACAGTGAGCAAACCCCTTTGATAAACAGGTCAGCAAATAGTTTCTTACAATAACAAACAGCTCTGCTTCCTTATAATTATGTTTTGAGAACATACAGCGTACAGTTGACTGCAAAGTGTTTTGCATTATAGGTTTATAGCATTGCCAGTGTTTTAAAGAGAGAAGCTTAGTTATTAATGAAAATGGCAGTAATTCAGAAGAAGATGAAGGAGAAATGTCAGGAATAGTAGAAATTCAAGAAAATTAGGTGTAAAGTATAGTGTAAACAGCACCGAGGTTGAGAGTGAACACCTACATCACTGGAAGTGTGATATTTGCTTTGTTGTGACTGTACTATTGCAGTGCAGAAACATGAGAATAACATACATAACATCTATTCCCGCTTCTGTGTACCAATGCTCCAGTAAGGGTGAATAAGTGGCTCGCATCTAACCTCTCATTTAAAAATTTTCATTCATCACGCACTGGTGTGTGGCCTGTACTAACTTCATCCCTTTGCATTTATAACCTTCACTACAAAAAGTCAGTATTCTGGGCCTTCTAATTTTCTATTTCTTAATGTGAAACTTATTATTTTTAAGGCTGTTTTGAGCTGCATTTTAGATATGGTTTAGCTGTTTAATTGATATTATTCAGCATTTTAATTTCTTCATATTCCAGTTCACTTATTGTATATTTACTTCCCACAGGATCCATCAACACTACCACTGCAGTCTTATTTGATTTAACATGTTTTTCTCTTCTCATCAGAAATAAGACATCCAGCATTGTCACTTACAATGAATTTTAGCATCACTGAAATGAAATCCTATTAATGTGCTCCAGAAATGTGTTGATAATTAGCTACTTCTCTTTCTACTTTTGCCTCAATTTTTATTGTTTCAGTATCACAACAAAACCAATTCTTGCTTGCTCTACCGAGTTTACTTCTATTGTTTTGCATCTGAATTTGCTGCCTTCACCTCTAACTTATATTTAACACTGAGTTCTATTCTATTTCTTGTACAGACATATGAGATAGACTCCTCCTGTTAATGTATCGAGTTACTTAGCTTAACAGTGCCTCTGTAGATTACTTGAATCTTCTGCAATGTTTAATATGAATAGTAATTCCTTAATTCTATAGTTCATTTTTAATTTTGTTTTCTACTGTGAACTGATTTTTGCATTATTATACTCACATTCTACTACTCCCATATTTCAGATTTCTTTAATTATTTTTCACAGTTTATTTGGTTTCATTCAATTAGGTTTATCTTCAATCATCTGTTTAGGCAATGTTTGTTAATATATTATAGCCTTCTCTGTAACCTTAACTGCAAAACCACATCAAAAGCATGAATGCCTTTTCTGTAACTTGTGTATTAGCCAATATTTTATGTTAGTACATGGTACCTTGGGTTTTTATGTCATATAATTCCTAAATAATTTTGCTTCTATTTCCTTTGCTAAACAACATATAATTAATGCAATTGTTCAGTCTTTTGATAGTTGAATGTGTTATGTAAATGATATTAAACTTCTGCTCATTGATCAACAAGTTTACAATGTGCTAAAAGATATGTTTCATGTCATACTACATCTCTATTTTCCATGCAATTACATTATAGTCACTTAAAATCAAACTGTAAATTATATTGAACATTCTCATTTAAATTATAACACATGGACTTTTTGCTATAGCCTATAAGTAACTAACTATAATTTCTGGATAAAGAGCGTTATCAACAAAGTAACAATAGTACTTGTGTTAATTAAATTTTCTTTTCAAAGGAACAGGGACGGTGTTGTAGAACAATTTATAATTTTAATAAGCACCATGCTATGAGAAACATCAGTGTGAAAGATTGCTACAAATTTAATACACATATCTTGCCACCACTTTTTCAAAAGCAAAAAAATACATCAATTTCATTTTCCCTATGCACAACAGTAAAATGATTGTATTAAATTTAAATATTAAACACACATTATTTTATATTTTTCCTTCTTTTAGTAAAGAAATGGTAAACAACGATACCAATGCTATACAAAAAATGTGTATGTATCTTAAGTAGAACAAATGACAGTTCAAATGCATTATCTTCAGCAAAATCTAAAAACATACTTTTGGTTCATTGCCTTTCTTGTTACTTGAGATAAGGTATCTTTAAAATGAAAATTTTTACTGAATACAGTAAAAGTTGAAGATGTCTTAAATTGGCAAGTGCATTCTGGACAATGTGGTGATTTTCAAAGACATCTCACCACAGTTTTGATATACATAGGGTTAAAAACTTGCAAGAACAGCTCATCACTGCTTTCTTAAACTATGAACAAATTTAATATCAGAAATTTCATCATTGACTTGCTTTGGATACTGGATGTTATTTTCAAAATTGAGTATACAAAGAACATCTGGAGGGTAATGAAGAGCAACTATAAAAAATTAGGTCCCTAGAACTGAGACGATTATGATCAGTCAATTCCTTTTAAAATATACAATGCTAGTGAATTAGACAGACAGTGCAGTTTTTTTAACTTCTTAATGTTAAAACTAAAGATCATGAAAACAGAATTCTGAGAAATCCAGCATGTGTGTTTCACCATCAATTTCTCAGTGCATACGTTTAAAATGTACAGCAGTCTCATTTGGTTACAAAATTGATATACATGCTGAGTTTACATCTGAACTCTAAAAGGTAACTATACCAAACATTTTGCAGCCCACATAAACCTACATTTCTGGTTACTCAACAGTTTGCACTTGTTTCTTTGAACAACAATTTCATTGGTAGGGAAACGTTTTCTTTGTATGCAACATGAAGTTAAGAAAGGATAGCCTAACTAAGGAAATATTAACTTCTTTTATAATTAAACTGTGTATATGATTTGAATTGTTCTATAATAAACCAACAGATACCTATCAAGATATTGAATATTTAATGTTACCCAAGAAAATGCAGTCATCATTCCTTTTTTTTAAACTATAATTAGCTGCTGTGGCATTTTTATTGTAAAATAAAATTAAAGTATTGCTTAGGTTAAGTAGATTATTAGTATTTTACTCAAATCCCATGTGGATTTGACTCTTAAAACTTTTAAAATAATTTGAACATAAACATCAACCTCAGTATGTAAGCAAGGTATTTGTTGCTCTAAATATTATTCTAGATTAAATTGAAAAAGTAATAAGTGCCTATTATATTAACTACTACCAAAATTTGTCTTGCTTATATTAGCTACATTATTCTCATGTTTAAGCAGATTATTTAATTTCCAATATCACTAATTTTTGTACCCTCATGTTTACATGGTTCTATATCAGGCTGTAAATATCATAGTTTTGAATATAATTTTATTTTAATGCCTAATTATTCCAGGAAATGAGATTTAATATTGTTGCAACCCATCACTTTTGTCAACGTTTTTTTTTTTTTTTTTTTCAATTTAAAAAAAAATGTTATTCATTGGAATACATTTTAATTTCACATGTGTTAGTTTTGTGTAAATCAGACCAATTTACACTAACATAAATGTAAAATTAAAATTTACTCCAATAAATTAAAAATTTCACTTTGCAACTTTATTCCTAAATTAACATATGCTTACAAGTCTATACAGCAATTAATTTTATCATAAATTCCAAAATCCTTTTCAGACATTGTGTATATTTCAGACAGAAAAAAGATCAACCAGAGTAATCATAATAATTTCTGAAGTTCAGCAAAGAATGCAAACTTGTCACATTTTGCAAGACACAATCATCATATCATTTAAGTAAAGGCCTATATTGGATATGAAGTGGAACTTACAATCAATTCCAGCGTTAATATTTCAGTTTTATATACATACCACAAATGATGTCAGATATCTGGAACATTTCTCTTCTGTTTAAAAGAATATACAAAAAGCATTGATACTCTGAATAAGAGGTTGGTCTTTGAACCAGCAATTGCTTAAAGGAAATGTGCTTCTTTTTATTTATTTCCATAAATGATGTAACTTATGTCAGAGTAATTACCAAATTGTGGAATTATGACTATTTCTTTCATTTTAGCTTATCTTGTGGCAGAAATTACGGGTACTTGGACTTGCAAAATTTTAAAAATGAAGAATAACAGGGATATGGTAGAATGTGAATGAATAAATGAATTTAGTCACTGTTTCCCTTAAACGGTAAGGCATTTTATAAAAGAAGATAAGCCATTCCAAGCAAGGTAACATCAGCCAACTTGCCTATCCCAAAAAGATAATCCCTATGTAATTCTAACACTGTAAAACTCTGTAGCTATGACTATGATATATCACAATATTCATTACTATGTATGCTACAAAGATGATGAGATAGATAGCATTTGTGCTTTGGACAATGTTTGCTGGCAGGACATTTTTGGTGCATAGAACCTAAATAATAACATGTGAAGAACAACTGTTGTTATTGTGGAAAAGATTAAACTTGTTACATGGTACATTGGAATATTTCAAAATGAAGAACATTAATGAGTTTTTAAAAAAAGAAAGAGACAAATATTGCCAAAGTAAGCAAAGCAAGATGTAGAAAAGTACAAAAAGGAGATTTCATATGATAAGGAGAGTATCTAAAGAGAAATACAGTATTCCAGGGGTCACAAATTAATTAATTTTAAGTACAAAAATAAAATACTTATAGCTACATAAATGGAAGAATTAATACATGGAAATTTAAAATTCTACAAGGATACCTGACAGTAATAGCTGTCTATATTCCAGAAGATGGAATAAACAAAGGTGCTTATTTTAAGATGAAATATACAAAAGTAGTAAAGATAATTAAAAGACATATCCACCAATACCAGAAATAGTTGGCCTATTCGGAGATTACCATATCAATTGCAATGGACAGACATTTACATAATTTGAAACATAGAACCTTCTAAAAACAATAAACTTTAGGAAAAAGAGATATTCAGAAGTATACATGGAGTGCAAGAGGAACAAGAGCATTAATAGATTATACAATAGTTAGTGAAAAATAAAGACTAATGCACCTTAATATTACAATATTTACTTGGTGCAACTATCTCACTATGGCAAAGTTGAAAAAATGCAAAATAAAAAGAACAGAAATATCAGAAGAGATGTGTTATATCTATTTATTACAACAGTCAACAGAAAATATACCTTATTAGCAATAATATTAAGGGCATACATTACATATATATATATATATACCAAAATTTTAGGTTGCAATAATTTAGGCTTTTGAACATAATTTTTAAAAATGGAACAAGTACAAAGAAGACCCCACAATGAATTACACACTGCAATAAAATTAGGTACTGCATGGAAAACAGTGATCATGTCTTGGCGATTTTAACTCCTCCTCATCTTGAACTTTCACATAGTGTGTCCCAAATGAAAATGTCTTACCATAAGGGAGATGATATTTTGAAAACCAAGAATGTTGATAAAACAAATTCTGTTTAGATTAGTGATTGATGCCTCACTTATCTTTCAGCATAAATTTTATGATAAGTGAGGCATCAGTCATTAATTTCCACAGAAATGTTTGCTTCATTGTTACTAGCTTCATTTGTTATTGTTATTAGTTAAGATGCTTAATTTGTTTTATCGTAAGATGGGAATTAATATGATTTTAGCAGGTGGATAGCTGCTGTAAAATGTAACAAAAATTATAGTGCAATATTACTTTGGAAAGTAAACTCATCTTCTGAAACTCAGTTTTATATATAGGGAAATTTCTATTTCTATTATAAAATGACTGCTGCATGCTTCAACTGATGAAGTTAAAGCAGTTTGCCAAGCTAGTACTACATGTTTCACTTCCTTGAAGCCAGCAGATAAACTTTAGATAAACTGTACTTTACTTTCTCTACACAAACTATGTGCATAGTGTATATAGTAAGTATTGTACTTCACCCAAAAACTTGATACCAAGATTTCACCAGAAATATATGTTTAGAGACCCCCTCGATCAAGAAAAATAAAAGGATTTTTAGGAACATTCTGTGCATGCGTGTGTGTGTCTGTGGGCGGCATAGCTCAAAAACGAAAAGACCATTAAACACCAAATTTAGTGTTTCAAGAAAATCTTCCCATCCCAAACTACCCTTTAAATGTAAAATTTTCAAAAATTTTGATTTTCTCAAAAATGGCTATAACGATTTTGATTAAAATACTGTATAATAGAGATACTTATATGACAAATAAAAGGTATATCTTGAACTTTCTGGGAAGAGCCTCTGAAGACCCCTTGATTCTGGATGACTTTTGTATAACTGATAAACCATAAGACAGACAAAAACTTACTGCACAAAAATGCAGTTCTCATTAAAACACACAATTTATGTCATACACATCTTTTCCGAGATATTTCTAGTTATTGGCTTCAGTTTTAAAATACTTAAACTTTTCTGATATGGAAACCTATCAGCCACCGGCCATGCATAGAAACGGATTTCAATCCCATAGCAACCAAATTTTAAAACACTTGACTGTTAGTTTAGCCTTGTGTGTTCCCTTATTTCCCTTCTAATTATGAGGAATTAAGTATTTAGACCATTTCTGCTAATTATTATCTTGATTAGCAAGAAGTAGATAGAAAAATAAGACTTTTAATAATAATTTATTACAGAGCTATAGAGAAAGTTATGTGAATGGAACACATCAGATTTTTTTTTGCTAACACCTCAGCATAAGTTTTCCTCCAGCATCAGAGACAGCATACAAAACATCTGTATGCTATTACTGATATATGGTGGACTTTGTGACCGCGATCTGTATGTTTTCACATAATCATGGATTCCAGAAGAAGAAATGGAGTGTTCTTCGACATTCATTGCTTCTATGATAAGCTAGTTTGGAATCCTCTTTTTGATTTTATTTTCTTCAAAATATTTTCTGATGATGGAGGCAAGCCCATAAGAATTTTATCTTTTTGAAAATAAAAAATTGTAAACTAACTATATGCCTGTCAGAATTGATGTATAACCCAAGAATCATAAGAAATTACATATCTGGTAACTACTACATACCAGTTTGCAAACAGTGGAAGCTTTACTTAAACTAGCCTAATTTAAACTAATATAAACTTATAAAGCCAAAAAACATTCCAATGAATTAAACATTTCTTTGCATGAACTGCATTCTCATAAACATTTCTTTTTAGTGGAAACAGACATGTTGGTCTTCACAGAAAGTAACTATCTATATACAAAATTGTATTGATATGCATATCTGCATTTTGCATTTTATGACCTATATATGAAAGAAATATTACATACATATTACAAATCTGGGCTGCATTGATCACTTTGGTATGTAGCCTTTACATAGTGCTTTCAATCCAATGTAATGCATCAGAAAAACTTGCCAGCACAATTTTTTTTACATAAAGATTTGTTTCAAGTGCTTAATTTAATTATGAAGTGCTTACTGCACTCAAACAATTACATGTTAAAACATTTACCCCCATTTATAAACATTTATCGTACTTTAAATATTAAATACAAATAAATGAAAGTAGTATCAGCTGTGAAATTATTTTCATTTTGGAAATGTGAGTCAATGTACATACTTAAGCTTAATTTATGAAGTTTTTAAAAACCTGAAATGTTTTCAGGGACAAAAAACTGATTTAAGCAAAGTTTAAGCAGGTAATTCAACTCATCATATTTCTAAATTTTTAAGTCCCAAAATTGATGTTAGGAATTGCTTGCTAGTACTGTATATTTTGAGAAACAGATTTCATCTGTCAACAAATATTTATATTCCATTGTTTATATTCTATCTCTTTTAAGTAGTAATTCATATGTGACATTCTCATATCACTGAGCATTATATCTTTCACACCTTCCTAATTAGTTACTGTCTGTAATTCACAAACATACAGCTAATCCATGGTAAAACTAAACATGAACAGTTTTTATGTACTTTATAAAGTGATAGTAACGTAAAGAAAACTCTTCTTTCATATTTTGTTGTTTTTATTATACAATAGGTGTTTAATAAAAGCCAATCAGGCATTTTTACTGCACAGAAAAGAAAGAAAGGAAAAAAAAAATCAGTAATATGTCACCGTTTCTTGGAGCAGAAGTATTGCAATACTTATTTTTTTTTTTTGTTATTTATTTATCTTTCATTCCCCCTATTCCATTTTATATCCTGTCTTTTAACTGCATGGCTCTATCAGTGACATTTCTCTTTAGAACATATTACCTATCAGCAATGTTGTTTACCCATAAACTGATGCAACTATGTTTTCTATTTATCTTTATTTCAATCATTAGATCACACACACATTCATATTTCCAGACTCTAGTGAGGATAGGGAATATACTGGAATAGAGAACCATCCTTACCCCCTATCTGGGACCCCTCACACAGCAGCTAGGCGCTCTACCAACTGAGCTATGGGGCCAGCCCAAATTCAATCCCATTATTTTTTACTTTCTCTAGTATGCATGCACAATGTACATAGTAGATAGTAAAAGTATTATATTCCACCCAAAAATTTAATACTACAATTTCACCAGAAATAAATATTTTCAGACCCCCTGAATCCAAAAAGCAACATTTTTAGAATGTTCGGCTGTCCATGAGTGCATTTGTGGGCAGCATAGCTCAAAAATGAAAAGTCTGTTAAATACCAAACTTGGTATTTAAGTTCAATATTATCTAAGGATGCGATGCAACGATTTTCAACTATCCTTTACATGGAATATTTTTCAAAAATTTTAATTTTATCAAGAGTGGCTCTTGATTAAAATAACATAAGTTTAAGGTGTTATGACAAACGAAAATTATATCTTAAATTTTCTGGGAATAGCTTCCAAATACCTCTTCTTTCTTGATGACTTTTGTATAACTCGTAGTAAGACATAAGAGCTAGACAAAATTTACTGCACCAAAAATATAGATCTGATTAAAATATAAAATTTTTGTTGTTGAGTTAACTATTTCCAAGATATTCTTTGCTATTGGTTTCAACTTTAAAGACTTAAATTTTAATATAACAATAGTGGCAACAAATCTTCACTTATCTTTGGTCTCAGTTTGGTCAAAACTGAGACCAAAAAGAAATTTATGTTGAGAATGCAATAGATTTACTGCAAAACTAGTCCAAGGATTCCAAAAGATAAGTGAAGATTTGTTGCAACTATTAATTGTAATATTAATATTTGTGTTACTTCACTGTTACTAGCTTCTTTTTACATTTATACTTAAATTTTTCTTAAGCGAGAAGTCATCTTTCATTTCATCCCTTTTGTTTTCCTCTCAGGAATGCAAAAGATAATCAAATTTCAATTGTTTCACATAGCTAAGATATTTTAAAAGATATCATTTGTATTCCCTTATTTTACTTCTGCTTAGGAGGCTGCTTTGATAATCAAATTTCAATTGTTTAAATTAGCTAAGAAATTTTAAAAGATTTGACTATCACTTGTATTCTCTTATTTCCCTTCTGCTTAAGGAGGTTAGTAATAAAAACCATTTCTGCTAATGTTTATCTTGATTAGCATGTAGTAGATAAAAGAATAATCTTTTGTAAGGAAAGCTTCTTTGTGGAATAGCTAGAAAGTCATGTGAATGGAGCATATCAGATTTTTCTCTTTGTCAAACCTGCATGCCTATATCTGCTGTGCAGATAATCCATACAATTGGATTTAATGTAAACAAAACATTTTATATCCCTACACATGTAAAAGAGCCAGGTCTATGCCCTTACTGCCTGTCCAATATTGAATTAAATTACATCTAAATTACACCATACAGTATTAAATGAAAGTTAAAACCTTCTCTATTTATTTTATCATCATTTATACCAAAAAAGGATTTTAAACTATATTTCATTAAAAATTTTTTTGTAAACCCACAATTTTGGATATTCTACATGCTATATTTGGGTTTAAGAATATATGTATGATGCATGTGTGTTTCATCATACTTGTTGATTCAAAAGAAATGGCATACAAATCATGTGAGATCTGATCAATTAATAAAAATGTAATCTTAACAAGGTTTAACTTTAATGTCTTTAATTTAATTTCTGCATCCAAGTTCCTTAATTGTATTAAATTTGTAATTATCACCCTGTCACATGCATAGTGAGGGCTCCATAGTAAAAATAACTGAATAAAAAGACTTCTATTCTTGAATTAAACAAATGAGGAGTGACATTATTGTTGGTGGCACAAGGTATTGATGGAGTTGAGACACAGGTGCTGAAACAAAAAGATGATGGTGGTTGGACTACAAGAAATATGACAATCACATGTTTGGTATTTAAATTGTTTTCGAGGAACTTCAATACTAACCATCATGCCAAGAAAAAAGAAGAAATAGTTTACCAAATAAAAGTGTAAAGCATATTTAGCTACTCAAAGAAGAAGAAACATCATGTTCTTCAGAAGAATATAGCCCAGAGAAACATATATATTAATAGCAATATATATAGTAAGCAAAATCCTGGAAGAAAAAAAATGAGGTAAGTAACAATGCACCCTGGTTCTTTTTGATCTGGGATACATTATGAGAAACTTAAGATTGCCAAGACCACCAGCATGGACAGTGGTCCTTCAACATCTGAAGCACACCATGCGAAACTTGAAGATGAGAAAGGATTTAAAAACAAAGCAAAGAAAAAAAAAAAAAAAAAAAAAAAAAAAAAAAAAAAAAAAAAAAAAAAGAGGGCCCGCCTGGGTAGCATGTCTGCCTCACGTTCAAAAGGTCGTGAGTTCGAATCTCGCTTAGGGTGAGTCACCCGGGTAAGGTTTTTTTCGGGGTTTTCCCTTATCCTGAGAAGACGAATGTCGAGTAACTTTAAGCTCCATGGACCCCGAAATCATTTGAGCATCATATCATCAATTGCATTCATCGTCCGATATGACCAAACCAGGTTTAAGGACGTTAAACTACAAACAAAACAGAACAAGAAAAACATCCAAGACCACCAGTAGCAACCCAGAATTTTGCAATAGAAAGGATTGCACCTGTTCACGAGCTTATGCATGTCAAAACTTAACCACAACCTTCAGTGCAAGCTTCTTCTTTTGAGGCAGAACATGAGTATTGTTTTACATCCAGTTCCAATTTTATGGCATTATGTGACTCATTCTGGGGTCTTCTGTTCCATTTTAAACAATTTTGTTCAGTTGGTATAAACAGCCTAAATGGCTTTAATCAACATATTTGTATGTATGTATGTATGTATGTATGTATGTATGTATGTATGTATGTATGTATGTATGTATGTATGTATGTATGTATGTATGTATGTATGTATGTATGTATGTATGTATGTATGTATGTATGTATGTATGTATGTATGTATGTATGTATGTATGTATGTATGTATGTATGTATGTATGTATGTATGTATGTATGTATGTATGTATGTATGTATGTATGTATGTATGTATGTATGTATGTATGTATGTATGTATGTATGTATGTATGTATGTATGTATGTATGTATGTATGTATGTATGTATGTATGTATGTATGTATGTATGTATGTATGTATGTATGTATGTATGTATGTATGTATGTATGTATGTATGTATGTATGTATGTATGTATGTATGTATGTATGTATGTATGTATGTATGTATGTATCACTTTTTGTGATGCAGACTCATGATTTTATTATTATTATTATTATTATTATGGTTGGTTGGTATCTAATGTTGAGCAGTTGGCAGTGAAGCCATTTGCTCTCTTGCATTCCAGTATTTTGATGTCATATTAACATGTCGGCTCAAGGTTGGGCAGCCCAGTAGATGGTTTCCATCCATATCTTCTTTAAGTGTACAGAAAGGACACATAGGAGATTTCGCTACCAATCCTGAATAAATGTTTATTGAGACAGTCATGGCCTGTTAGGAGTCTAAAAGCTGCTACAGAGGATTTTCTTGGTAATGTAGTGATTCTGGTCGTGTTATTACATAAATTTTCCCATTTTTCCTTTTGTTTGTAATACATTATTTTCTTTAATTTTGTTATTATATGTTGATATAATGATTCTTTTGATAAAGTAATAACTTATTGAATCAGATTAATTTGATGTAATTTTACTACCTTTCTTGGCTGGAAACTCAGTTGTTTCATTACTCTGTATTCTGCAATGTGCTGGCATCCATTGAAGTATAAATCTTTTATTTAAATTCATTAGTTGTTTTATGAT
The DNA here is from genome assembly GCA_030762935.1 of Hymenopus coronatus. Classification (NCBI taxonomy): domain Eukaryota; kingdom Metazoa; phylum Arthropoda; class Insecta; order Mantodea; family Hymenopodidae; genus Hymenopus; species Hymenopus coronatus. Next base: position 114,973,685 of record CM060888.1, on the reverse strand, counting down.
TTTGCGGCATTCTGCAATATTTAGGTTGATAGGTGTTACATCAGATGTTATGGATATAATAGCTGCTTTAGAGTCAGATAATAGTACAACTTTTTCAAATTTATTTATATGATATAGTAGATTTTGTAAGCTCTGAAGTATTGCCGAAATCTCTCCATCAAAATTTGTAGTATTTAAACTTAATCTTTTGTAGAAAGAGAAGAGAGGGCATATTGCACCTGCACCACTGTTATTTGGTAAGCTAGAACCGTCAGCTTCTTCTTCTTCTTCTTCTTCTTCTTCTTCTTCTTATTATTATTATTATTATTATTATTATTATTATTATGGTATATTTCCTGTCAACTGGATTGTTGACTTTGTCCAACCAGTGGAAGGTGTGGCATTCTAGATGTTCTATTTGGGTTTAATGTTGTATGATGCAAGGGAGTTGCTTGGAATGGCTTTGGCTCAAGCAGCTGCTGGAAATGGGTCATGCGGCCTGAATTTTCTCCTTTTAGGATAACTTTAGCATAACAAAGAATGCATAAATACTTTCCACTCCTTAAAGAAGAAGTAACATGCTTTTAGAAGGCATACGAGGTAGTAGTAAGGGTGGGGGGCCTCATCTAAAGTGATTGGCCATTATATGCCTAGTTCGATCATCCATGACACAAGCGATGCAATTGAGTTTCTTCTTTTCCTTCCTTCCTGAATTAACTACTCAAAATTCAAAATTGTAATATACTCGGTATGTGTGTGTTTCAAATGTTTTGAAGTAGCCTGTACAAAGGTCATGTTTCTATGCTGTTACTTCTCAAATTGCCGTTCTAGAAACATAGCTAACTCTCGCGTTTATGTTTACGGTATGATTCAACTTCCAAAACACCAATGAGTTATTTTTTTTCATTATGCGGTCAGCAGTAGCAGTGAGACATTTACAAAATGTCAGCTTGAAATGCATGCATTTCTTTTATAAATTAATTTAATATGGTCCGCTGCAGTCCAGAAGAGCATGAGCTTGTTCATTAAAATTCATTCATTAATCAGTTCAAGACTATTGCATAAGACAAAAGAAATTTTAAGTGCTTTGTGTAAGTGTGAAACTTAGCATAAAGTTTTTATTTTTACATTCTGTGAACTGTTCATAATGTCGCTTTCAAAACCTGGTAGCAGTGGTGCAGGCACCAAGGGCAAAGTACTTCACTCCCAAGTCAGAACTATTATTTTTAAAGTGTACACTTTCTTTAAGGAATTTTCATTCGAGGAAGTGAGATTTCAGAAAAAATTTTCACAAAGCATGAAACGTGAGTGTGTACAGTGTCAAAAAATTGTGAAACAGGACAAAACTCTGAGCACTGAAATTGGTGAGCATTTATTTAAATCTCCAGAAAAGCAAAAAGCATTTCCACTTTAGATGATTTTGAAAAAAAAAATGTTCAATGCACAATATATGAAATGTATAACAATGCCGAACATCCCACTATTAAAGTGCTGGTTCATATTATGAGGGAAAAATAGACTATATGAGTTCCTATACTTCAATGGAATTAATTCTGAAAAATTTTGGCTTCAGATATAAAAAAAAAAACTAACGATGGGTGTAAAGACTTGCTGGAAAGAGATGATATAGTTGCTGCAAGAAATATGCACACACATACATTCCCCATTTTTTGTTTTGATGAAGCATGAGTAAACCAGTTCCATTGCAAACAAAACATATGGCAAGATTTGACAGGAAGGGTTGGACTTAAGGTACCTCAAGGAAAAGGAAAGACTTAAAATTTGTCCTGCAGATTCTGCAGAAACAGGATTCATTCCTGAAAGCAAGTGGATTTTCCATTCTACACCAGGTAGTAAAAATGTTGGCTATCATTCAGAAATGAATGCAAATTTTTACACTGATTGGTTCATAAACAAATTTTAAAATTTTTAGAACAGCGGTCAATCATCATCAATATTGCAAGCTACCATTCTAGACTCTTAGACAAGCCTCTTTTTACTAATTCCATAACACAAGATATCCAGGACTGGCTGGCAAGTCATAGAATAGCATTCCACCCTTCTTGTAGCAGAATTGCTACAATAAGTAAATCAATACAAAATACAAGAAATAAAATACGAGCCGAATCAAATAGCATTAGAAATGAGGCACCAAATTATTCATTTACCTCCTTTTCATTGTCAATACAACTCCATAGAATTAATTTGGGTTAAAGTAAAGAGGCAAGTTGCAAAAGAAAATACCACTTTTCATCTTACAGATGTTGAAAGGCTTATACATGCTGCACTTGACAGAGTGACAAAACAAGACTGGGCTAGTCATGTTCCAATGTGAAAAACTGTAGGAAGAAGATTTTCATAAAGAAGTATCTCATACAGAACGTGTTTCGTATATTACAAGAGTCTAGAAGAGAGAAGAGTCCACTGAGAAGAGAGAAGAATTGTATACTTCTACATGGTAGAAGTATACAATTAAGAAAATTAAATACACATGAACCAACATATTCATTGCACGGTTCAGATCCCTGACGAACCTCAACGCAATGTTGTTGAGTTACTTCACATCTGATAAAGCTGCTCAGAATATTCCTTTGATTCTTTTAAGTGATTAATAACTGTACAAAAATTGTGTAAACATGTTCTAAAAAATCTGATGTGTTCCATTCACATGACTTTCTCTATGTGACTGCAACAAATTATTCTATTTACTTCATCTAATGGAGCAAAAATTAGCAGAAATAGTCTTATTACTTGCTTCCTTGTTAGTAGAAGCGAAATAAGGGGGTACCATAGGTTAAAGTGATAGTCAAAAGCTGGTTGTTCTGTGACTGAAGTTCCTTTGTTTGTATGGACACAAGTTCACAAAGTCCTGTATGAGAAAAGTATGTCTTTATAGCTGAAAAAAAAACAAACAAGGAATATCTCAAAAACAATCAATTCCACGAAAAAAATGTATATAACATAAACTGTGTGTTTTAAGGTGCTCTACATTTGTTGAATGGCAAGTTTTTGTCCATCTCTTACGGTTTAGCAGTTATGCAAAATTCCATAAATTTGACCAAGAATAAAGTAGTCTTCAGAGGATATTCCCAGAAAATTCAAAATATACATTTTATTTGTCATGTAAATATCTTTAATATATGATATTTTAATCAAAATCGTTAGCCATTTTTTAGAAAATCAAAATTTTCGAAAAAAGTTCCATGTAAAGGGTAGTTTGGGGTGTGGGGGATTTTTTTTCAAAATCTTCATGAAGCAGCTTTGGAAGATACTAAACTTAAATACCAAGTTTGGTACTTTACCGACTTTTCGTTTTTGAGTTATCGTGTTCACAGACACACGGACACACAGACCTTTTTCTGAAAATACTTTTTTTTTTGGATACAGGGGACCCTAAAACATATATTTCCGGTGAAATCTCGATATCAAATTTTTTGGTGGAGTGCAATACCTTCTCTGTACACTATATACATAGCATGTATAGAGAAAGTAAAAAAGTGTAAATTTTATTTGTGGAGCTTAAATTCACAGCACTCTTCTGCCATATTAGAATTACTTAGTAATTTATTATAAGTAGGTTACAAATCTGCAGGAAACAGATTCCAAATTAAATGAGGAGGAAAAAGATGACGAGGATGACAAGCTAGCAATTCCTCTACAATAGTCACTTTCAGAGTTTCAGGTGCATTGTTTTCAGTAAATACTCATTAATATTGAATGTTATAATTTAAATTGCTATGTTGAAGCATCCTTTGCTGCATAAGTTCATCTTCTGACAGTTAGTGACATCGTGAATGCTTACTTTCCCCATCTCTTCCCTCCATCTTCCTCTCCCTAGCACAACACTTGGCAGCAGTACAGTTACCTTATGCATGTATCGGCTGAGCTCATGTGCCTTCTAAAACTGTGTGCCAAATAAAAGGCTAAAGCATGTAGAGTATGCAGGAAATCAGGAGTCATGAAAACAAAAAGTGAAGAAGGTAATAATGTTTCAAAATCTGGGACACACGATGTGAAACCTAAAAATGAGGACTCAAATCATAAAGATCACCAGGTCCTTCAACATCTGAGGCACACCGGGTAAACTTCAAGATAAAAAGGGCTGAAAATCACCAAGACCACCAGCACAATATGTGAAACTTGAAGATGAGAAAAGGTTTGAATGACTTCTAAGACTGGCAGCAGTGATCCAGAATACTACCTGTCTAAACACAACTTCATGTGAAAACCTACCTAGAACCTTCTGTGCAAGGTTTGCAGGGTTTTCCACCCAGTTTCTAATTTTATGGCAGTGTTATTCATTCTGGAGACTTCTGCATACCATTTCCATTGATTTAGACAGCCTAAATTATTGGCATTTTTGTATTTATATATAACTTTTTGTATGTGCTGGCTCTTAATATTATTGTTATTCAAGTATACTTCTTGTCAACCAGATTGTCGACTTTGAGCAGCCTGGGGGAAGGGGAGGTGTGGCATTCTGGACATTATACTTGGGTTTAAGGTTGTATGTATGATGCAAGAGAATTGCTTCATACTTAGTGATTCAGCAGAAGGTTCTAGTACCTTCGGGCATTAGAGTGGCAAAATGTAGCTCTGAGCGTAATAGCTTGGAATGACTTTGACGCATCACCAAGCAGTGGTGACTACTGCTGGGAATGAATGTGTACCTATAGCTTCTCCTGTTGGACTGACTCAGCATACCAATTATGTGAGTACTATCATTTAATAAAAATGCAATCTTAGCAAGTTTTAACTTTAATGTCTTTAATTCAATTATATAGGTTGCTAGCATAGTGATGGTCCTGTAGTAATAAATAATGACAAAATAGGAGGAATTCTATTTTTGAATTAAACAAATGAACTTATGACAGATTTGGTGAAAGTAATGGTGGAAGTGATACAAAAAGACTAAATTAATGGCAACAAGAACAGATGCTGAAACCAAAATATGACTTTGGTTTGTCTATAAGAGGTGTGACAATTACACGTTTGGTATTTTAATTCTTTTCAAGGAACTTCAATACTGACCATCATGCTGAAAAATAGAAGGGGTATATCACCAAATAAATGCACAATACATGTTCAACTACTCAAAGAAGAAGAAATATAATCTTCTTCAGATGAAGACTACATGTCCGAAAAAGGTGATGCATATATATAAATAAAAAAAAAAAAAAAAAAGATGTATGGAAGGTAACAACGTACCTGGTGCTAAAGATGAGAAAACCACCAAGACCACCAGCAATGGACACTGGTCCTTCAACATCTGAGACACACCATGTGAAACTTGAAGATGAAAAAAGGTTAAAATCATATCCAAGACCACCAGCAGCAACCCAGAATAACACAATAGAAGAGATTGCACTTGTTCACAAGCTCCTGCATGTCAAAACTTAACCACAACCTTCACTGCAAGCCTCAGAGTACCTCTCATAGAGGCAGAACATAAGCACTATTTTCCATTCAGTTTCTAATTTTATGCCATTATGTGACTCATTCTGCAAACTTCTACAAACCTGCCCATTTTTTAAAATTATATTCAGTTGGTATAAACAGCATAAATGATTGCAACCTAACATTTTTATATTTAAGACTCTTAATATTATTGTCATTAGATAAATTTCCTGTCACCCAGGGTGGACTTTGGTCAACCAGGGGAAGGTGTGGCATTACGGACATTATATTTGGGTTTATGCTTGTAGTACGACGATTGTTGTTTCAGCATATGGCTAGAAGCTTGGGGCATTAGGTTGGGGGAATGAAGTACTGAGCATAACACCTTGGAACAGCTTTGGTGGCAGCAGTACCAAGCAGATCGTAAGTAATCACTGCTGGAAATGGACATGTGTGTCGGAGAGGTTCAAGATTATGCTTTTCCTGCCATCATTTGTGTGTTGTTCATTTAATAAAAATGTAACTTAATAAAGTTTTACTTTAATGTCTTTAATCTCTGTGACCAAGTTGCTCAACTGTATCAAATTTGCAATTATCACCCTCTAGCCCCATAGTAATAAATAATAACCTAATAGGAAGAATGGCTATTTTTGAGATAAATGAAGAACTTGTGACATAATCACATGCTAGTTAATAATGTCATGTGTTTTAGGAGGGGAGCAATTATGTTAATTGCCTACAGATCTTGTGAGACATAAAACATAAAGGACATCAATCAAAAGGAGACAAAGAGTTGAATAGCTTATTTAACTTATTTTTCACAAAACTACTTATGCAATTTAATTATGTAACACTTTATGAAACAGTAGAACTAAAAATGGTGAACTTTCTTTTACAAAATCCTCATACCTTTAAATTTTAAATAAAACAGCATTCATTTCTCAAAAATTAAAAGTTGAACTTCCTTTTGTATAAAAAACTGGCTGAAAATGTTCACTGCTTTATTACTTAATTGGCTAAATACATAACTTTATCTATTATACTGTGTAAGGGCTGTGTGTTGTTACTGGCAACTATTACTGTTGCATTACTTAAGATTGCAGCATTATCCGTATAATGAGATGGTCCAACTATAATAACTCTAATTCATACCAATATTTGCGACCTAGAAACAAGCTTTAAAAACACTGATAATAAATAAACACACATAATTTGCAATAAGCACTAATTCATAAAATATAAGATATCCACATATTATCACAGATTGTGAATCTGGGTTGCAAATTACATCATCTTGATCTCTGACTTTTTTTGTTCAGAATCACAAAAGCTGCAAATATATATTTTAAAAAAGTCCCATTAATTACACAAAGGGTAAGCTTGTTAACTGTTTTTACAGCTACAGCATAAACAATTGTTACAATTAATCACTGTAAAATGTTCAATGGTGTTATCACTACTGAAGAGATGTCCTTAAACTTCTTCAGCATTCCATATGTATAGGGAAAACATTGGATTAATACAAAGCTACATCAGATTTCCTACAGTTGTAAAGATCAAAAAGCTTAAAATATAATCCTGCAAATCGTTACTTTCTCATTAAGCATGGTGACATCAAGAAGAGCAGCCCTGGGTAGTATGTTCCCAAAATTGAAAATCATTCAAACAAGAGAGAATATGCTATTATGAAGGGCATCAAAAAATTATGGAGTAGAGTTCATGATTTTGAGTTATTGGCTAATGCTCTTAAAAGGAGGTGAAGAAGATTTAGGTGATGCTTCAATTGAGGCACTCAGTAAAAAAGTGGTACAAGTTACAAAATTATAAAAATAATAGTTTTTACAGTATATATGTTCTACATAAGTCAAAGACTTAGGAAAAATGTGGTACAAGTGTATGCCTAACCAATGCGGCCATCTGCAGATGTTTGATTTAATTTCTTACTGAATGTTGATTTTCTGTAAATATAAAGGAGGTATATGTGCTGATGTGGAAGATTATGAAGAATAACATGGATTTAGGAGATGGATTGGCATTGATTGGAAGAGGCAAGCATCATTCATTGACTTTTTACTAGCCAATAAATATATTACTTCTCAAACTCATATTGCTATTAATCACCAGAAACCATGAAAATAACTATACATAACACAACATAAAACTTGAGGCAAAAATGTTTGTCAAAAATAAGTATATATTTGGTATTAATCAAAAGGAGCTGTTAAATAAACCAAATAGAACATCACCTTTAACAAGTGTGATCAACTGAAGATTTCACAAAATGAAACAGAAAGGAAAAAGTTAGAAAGTGAACGGAACACCATCCGGCAGAACTTGCAGTAAATTCTAAGAGGAAAGATAAACTTGCTCAGTATGCTTCAGATAGAAGTACATTAGCTGTCACTTGGGATCTTCAGAAATCACTATCAATACCAGTGTTCAGAACTAATAAAGTTCATTATATGCATTCACAATGGACATACAATTTTTGTGTCCACAATTTAGCAACAGACAAGGTCATGTTTATGTGGGATGAGTTTACAGCATTTTAAGGTTCTCAAGAAGTAGCTTCATGTCTGAAAGTATTTCTAAAACAATATACTAGAGTCCAAACATCTGATAGTATATAGTGACTTGTGGAGGTCAAAACAGGAATAGAAATATTGCCAGATTTTAGATGTATGCATTGTCTAAGGATACGTTGGAATCTGTTGATCACAAATATTTAGAACTTGGCCACACATACATGGAATGCGATAAAGATTTTTCTGTGTTCAAAAACTATAAATAAAGAATCCCATATGTTTTTATTCCTGATGACTCAGCCACAGCCATATCCAAAGCCAGCAAACACTTTGTAGTAAAAAAAAATAAGAGCTGAGAACTTTATATCACTTAATGCAATGGATTTACTTGTTGATATGTCACAAACAAAATGTAAAGATGAAACATGACGTAAAATAAGGTGGTCATGCATAAAATAGATGCGTTTTGAAAAAGAGCAACCATTCATTATACTTATACAACTATCATTGAATGACGATTATCAGTTCAGTGAGGTTAACTTTGCCAGAAAGTAATACGACGACGTCAATTCATTTCTCTTGCTGCCTTATACAAGGGTTCCCTCCTTATTAACTAAACTAAACTAAATGGAAAAATCTGAAGGGAAACTTCTGAGTCTGATTCCTCTAATACATTATTAATTTTATAATGGTTTACTTCATTCAGGTCAGCAACCTATAGATGCTGATTCAATCAATGGAAGGGTCGGGAAGGCAAGAAGAATGGAGTGAGAACAGGACATCTGGCCAAAATGTGAGACCATGCAGTAAGGTGTCACGTAGTTCTGAAAGTGAATCTGATTGTTCTCAGATAGTGAGTGACTGCAAGGAGCTTACATTTTGAAACTGTGATTGCTTTTTGTTCACTTGTACACTTGTACTTTGTTTCATACAACATTGCACTTAGATTAAGCAATTTTCCAAAAATAAGATTTTTGCTGATGTAACATTGATACTTTTGAACAAAAGTTATTAGAGAATATGAATGAAGGTGAAAAAATAAATTTCCTTAACTTAATCAGAATTTTGTATACTTTGTTCCAACTTAAAACCCAATTTTGTTTTACAAATATGTAACTTGTACCACCTTTTTACTGAGTGCCTCAATTATGGATATTATGGATGGCACATCACTAAAAAAACTGAGATTACCATCTGCACCACCACATACCTTAAGACACAATGGTGACAGAGTGCAAACTCATTGTATTTTATGGTATTCAATGGATCCACAATAAAATTGGAGAAGCAGCATCTGTGCACTGCTTGAAAAAACACTGCTAATATCCATATATTACATCAGTTGTTTTGCCATAATTGTTTATTAAGCACCTGCCACATCCAATGCACATGCTTCTTAATCTGAATAATCTGAGATAAAACCTGTGACTTAAAAGTTTGCAAATGTACAAATATCACATTTGTTACAATTGATGTAAACAAGGTGATAGTAAGCTGGCCCAACTTGAGGTCATTAGTTCAGCCTTAAAGGGTGCGGTTAAAGATTATTTATTTTTCTAGCATGGGAAGAGAACAGAGGTATTTTAATTTCAGTACCTACTGAAACTGTAATGCTGCAATACTAGCATAGTTTTTTTTTTTTTTTTTTTTTTTAATGTAACTGCACACTATTTGCCAGTGCCTGCAAATTAACTTTCATTTCTTTTCAAAACTGTGTAGATGCATTTTCACTTTCGATCAATGTGCTTAGTACCTGAAGAAGTGGATTGTTTCACGTCAGAGACCTACTTCAAATAGGTTCTTCATATAGCACAAGTTTCTCATTTTTGCTGCCCTTCAAAGACAAAGCACAGATTCTGCAGCCTTTATTAGCTTGTAAATTAAGCAGCACACATTTTAAATAACTCAAAATTTGGTATGTCAGCTGCAAGATGCAGTAAGGAAGCAAAAATATGCAAGTAGGTATATTGATGTGTTTTCTATGAAAGTAAATTAAGTTTTCCTATATATTTTTCTCATACTGTAGCTATAGATTTAAAATAGTCACAACTATGTATACTGCAATGAAGTACAAAAAGTTAAAGAGCACCTAAGTAGCAACCATATTCAGGAGCTGAAAAAAAATCACTGAAAATTCTAACATTTCCAAAGCTTGCTCTTATTTCCCTAAAAAATCTGGCCCCTTTGTCATTGTCTGCCAAAATTAAGAGCACATATGTAAATGTATTGAAAAAGCACCAGTGTTGCACCTTGAAAGGCTGACAATACCACAGAGCAAAAATCCAACCAGATATTTTTAACAGAGAAAAGAGATTATAAGTTTATGGCTAGCCCAACACACATATGAACACACATTTTAACTATTATTTATACTTCCGTGTAACATTTTTAGAAATGAACTACAATAATAAGGTCATTTCCAATCAAGTCATGCTAACTAATAATTTTTTGTTTTACATATTTCTTATCTACTAATTCAGTGGGAAATATGGGAAAACAAATGAAATTAAATATGCTAGATGTTTGAATTCAGCAGCATAAAATATATTCTCCCAGGTAAAAATAATCTTATCATGATATGATGACTTTCCTTAGCATAGAAATGTATTTCAGATCTTTTCCAAACAAGCAAATCACTCAGTCTACCATTGCAGTAACAGAAGAGTAATGTATTCTTTTTCTTTTCTCCACATTTTTTAAAAGTATCAAGCTTTTGTTAATGGTTTTTTAAATAGATTAGACATGTATTTATTACTTACTGATATGCAATGCAATATTTAAAAATCTAGCACAAAAAAACTTGTCTCTCCCCTTTCTTAACTCATGTTATATATATGGAGAAAAAAAAAACAAAAAAGAAAACTAATGAATCCCCAGTTACAAACTGTGTTCCTGCTCTTTCAAATAGATCCCATGCATTTGCATACATTTGTCTGCTAATTTCTTATAATTATTTTGTACAAAACTAAGTTGTTAAACGGGAACTGAACTAAAAATTAACATTTTGTATTCATTAGTTCAGACTCAATTTACAACAACAGTAACTACACATTTATAAGTGAAGCCATGTTCAAGGAAGAGCCGGAAGATACATTTCTGCTTGGATATGGTGCATGCTAGTGAATTCCCTGTCCTAGTTTGAATTACATGCACAGCCTTATTCAGTTCTTCCATGATGAGTGATTTCATGTTGCTATATTTTTAATGTGCTGAAGTCTAGTTATCCTGTGCATTATGGTGCAGTAAAATTTTAAATTTGTGATCAATATGCCAGCATGTTCTGCATTTGCATGTTCTAATAGCACTGCTCTTGATTTTAATACTGTAGCATAATACTGTTTTCCCAAAAAGAAAAAAATTATGAAACTGCATTAAATATGAGTTAGTTGTTCAAAAAGAAAACTTGTCAAAATCAAATGGAAACTATAACTTTAAAAGTATAAAATTAACATAGACAAAACCAAAAGAAACCTCAATATGGTGGAGCATTTCAGAAACCTTAAATTCAAGCAATAATAATAATAATAATAATAATAATAATAATAAAATATTTAATAATAATAAAATATTTAATAATAATAATAATAATATTTAATAATAATAATAATAATAATAATAATAATAGCTTTATTGCAGTCAATAGACTCTTACAAGCATCTGACATTGTCAATTTTTCTAACAGTAATTTAGAATCTGAATGTATAAAATATTTACATTACATGTATCTATAATTCACTGATGTCATACAAACATTTATATATTAAGAATGATTTTAATATGGATAAATCAGCTATAAATCCATCATTTTTAAATAATACCATAACATATCCTCAAACAAAAAGTTGTTAGAAAGTAGTTGGAATATAAAAAAGAAGATATGTGAGAGAAAATTCTCATCAAAAAACATGAAGACATGGCAATGAACCTTGAAATTCCCATGGAAATGAACTTCTATTCCAAATGGTTAAAGCATCCACCACCAGACCTAGATATTTAAACAAATTGATAGCAGCTGACAATGTGAACAACAGCTCATGAAAACATGTCCTGCACTAAATGTGGTAAGTGAAACCTAGGAGTGTTAATTAACTCAATCTAAAATTTTTATTCCTAAAAGAAGTTTATTTCATAAGGAATTTGGGAAAGAGGTAAAAAATGTCATTCTTGAAAACATGTGAATAGTAAGAAAACTGACAGAATGGCATGAATAAATAAGAATTCCATGGAGTATGCTATATTGTTGAATATCATTACGAACAAATGATTGGATAATAGTAAGAAAACTGACAGAATGGCATGAATAAATAAGAATTCCATGGAGTATGCTATATTGTTGAATATCGTTACGAACAAATGATTGGATAATAATTTGGAACATGTTAATAACTTTTACCACACAAACAGCCTAGAATCTTACCACAATAAAAAGTTGAAATATACTCATCTACTCATTTCCCTCTTCATGGAGTATACATAAAGTCAATGTTAGCTACACTCAACCATAACATACCGTGGGATAACAGGGACCGTAGGACGTACCGTACAGAACATTTAAGTAAATGGATTTATAAAAAATAATTCTGGCAGCATGAATTTTTGATAAAATTATATCTAACAGACCTCAAAATAAATCCATAGAATTTATGATTGCAAAAATAAAAGAGGTGAGATTCCAAGAAACATGGGTCTGTAAGAAAAACAAAACTGACTATTTAAAATGAAATTACTATTTCAGTATTGTCTGCCAGTGAAATAAAAGCAGTTGCTGCAAAAAATACAGTTCTTTTCAATACAATGATTCTGTAATATTAGCTTTTTCTTTTAATTTTCTATAAATACAACCAAACGTTTTTTGATCAAACAATATCCAGAGTGGGTGACCTTGGTGTGCATGACTGTCTCTCATTTACCCAACAGCTGTGTTGCTCAGTTCCAGTCCTCCTAGTGGTGTGACAAAATCCAAATATACATGTAATTAAAAATAAGCATTTTGATCTTTCTATTTATCGTAAATACTTCCTACCAAGTAGGGTTGTTCAGACCGTAATTCTGAAGCATTCCGAGGTCCTGAGTTTGATTCCTATGGGCCAACCAATCCAACTTTTTTTTTTTTTGTTTGTTTGTTTGTTTGTTCATCAAGATAAGTACCAGATTCAATATTTAATACCATGACCCAAAGTTTCACCTTCACTTTAAAATAATTGTAAAAATGAAAACAGATGGTAATATATGATTCTCTGCCAACAATCTATTGATAATGAGACAGGTAGATAGATGTCACCCTAATACTATTCCCGGCATGTGTAGAAGCAGAGATCCAGTCATCTAGCAGGTCTTTGTGGACACATTCGAAGCCACCATCTGCCGATAAGAGAAGCAGATGTATAATGAAACAAAATAATATCCACAAGGTATCTCCTAACAGATCCATCGTAATATGACCATAGTTAACATAAAAAAAAAAAAATTATATTTTTAATTCCATTCTCCTTTAAAACTACCAGAACTCTTGTTTCTCCACTTCTTTCCAAACCCTCTACTATTGTTTTCATCTAAATACTCAAGTTACCCACATCATTCTCTTCTAGCAATTATTCCAACTCTGCAAACCAACTCTCTCTTCATAATACATCACTTTGTAACATTAGGTATTTTTTTATTATATTAGCATCATCTAGTTTTAAACACCTCAGTATTTCATGTTCTTTATGCTAATACACCTTTCCTTCCTACCCTTCCTAATCATTCTCTCCAATATTTGGAACACAAATGCTCCTATTTCTTCTATGATATCCATATCCATTTTAAGATTTTATTTCTGCATTATAGAGAAGAGAGTTGGTTGAATTTCAAAATTGTCCCTCAATTATTAGGTCACCAGGGAACTTCCTTCAGATTTTCCTCAATACCATGATAGATAACCAGCAGAGATTGATTCCAGATGTCAGATACAGGAAAGTTACATATTATTTATAAACTGCACACATCTGTAAGAAACGGGAAATGTGAACATAGAGGTAAAATGAGTTCCATAGGAGTTGACAAAGACCACCAACCAACAGCTTACATTTACGAAACAAAAAGCTTTCATTCTCAAACCATATCACTTACAATCAGAAACATTCTTTATAGCACAAATAACTACACCTTCATTATCATCTGGAAAAGCACCACTAAAACATCAAAATGGTCTTTGACAACATTATTTTGTGGCAAAGCTCAGTATTATTAGCTTCTATAAAAAAGACTGTCATAACTCATACGTATTAAAATCAGTTAAACAAGTTTGTGACAAAAAAACCTGTATTAGTCAGTTCCTTTTACAGCAGAATGAAAAATGGCAAATGCACAACACAATAGAGAAATTGATTAAGAAACTAGTAAACCTACATTTTCCAAATTTATACCCACATTGCCACATTTTGTTATGCACCAGAACAGAAAAGATAAGCATGAGAATATAACTTTCATTGCACTCAAACATTAAGGATTTACACGTCCTCTTGGTAGAAGAGTAGATTGTAATTGAAACATTTTTCCTAGTGTTTGCTGTATTACTTTAGTCTTTGAAGTTATATAAGGAAAACCAAAACCAAGCAAATCATTTTTTTTTCTTCTATTAAGGCTAAACCAAGTTAAAAACCAATGTACAAGGTTAGGAAAAAGCCAACCAAAAATTATATGCTAATGAAGGGAAGAAGAACAATTAAAATGAGGACAGAAAAAAAAAACTCTCTGGTTTGTAAGCTATTCAAATTAGGCAAATAAAGCAAAGTGATTTCAAGTACTGCAAATTAAATATTCCTTAAATGTCCTGAAACAAGCCTACTCAAAATCACATGGCCATCTGCATGACAAAAGCAATTTTATTTCTTAGGAAATATCTGACTATCCTAAAAGATATTCCTTATGCCACATAACAAAATATGAGATACAAGCTATGACTTTGAAGTACTCCAGTACTTGTTGAGGCCTGCCAGGAATTGAATACATAGTATCCATGATTACGCAAAGGTCATAGAGGTTCTGGGCCATGCTGAATCCTGTGGATTACCTCAATGGGTTGGAAATGTAAAAGGAATAGTTACAACAGGACAGCTGTGTCAGTTTCACATTTTACAATCCCTCCATAATACAAATGAGAACAAGGATTCAATAAGTATATTCCCCCTAGAAAAGCTAAAGAATAAACAATTTTCTGGGAAATGATTTTGACCTTTTTGTACATCCTATGTCAAACCTGCAAGATAAGATGGTTTTGCAGCTATAATTAATATCAGTGAAAAATTATTAGTTCTGTTAAACATTTGTGCAATGGTAAACATGGAGTAGATCTATTTAAACAGTTGTCAATTGTAAAACTCACTCAATTAATATTCTTTGCAGCTAAAAATATTGTTATTTGTTTCTGCATATTTATGTGAGCAATGAATTATGACAAATCAAAATAGAGATCTGGTTTGACTGACGTAAATCTGTTGGAGCAGCTGAAAATAGCTCAATCAGAGGTAACCCAGATTTTAATTAAATAATTGCAAATGTAAAAGAATGTAATTAAAAATATAATGGCATTTATGTTATTTTCATAGTTTAAACTGTACACAAAAAAATCAGTACTTTTACCTAAGAATTAGCAATCCCCACTGCACTCATTTATTTGTTTCTCTATCTACTGGTTAATTTCAAAGTATGTGACGTTAGCTGACTTTGTGAATCAAGCAGTTTAGGGTTTGCCCCAAGCCTACCCCAGGGGGTTGATTCTGTGCCATTATATACCTGTATCTATCTACTTTGTTTCCATTTCTCTATCAAATATGCAGGAATAGCTTTCAAATTATACTATTAAAAAGTCAATTAGGCAGAAACGCTAATTATACTGTACTTAATTATTTATAAATTTTCCATATTGTTTCTTACATAAGTGAGCAAGTAACATATGTAGCATGGAAGTTTTTTCTTACGCACTTTAATTTTCGCTTTGTTATACACAAAAAAATGCTACAACTGGATAAAAGGGAAAGAAGTTTTGTATAACTATAACCTTGATTTCTCGAGCAGTTAACAAGATTAATTATGTGGAAAAATGCTACAAGACCTATATGCCATAATTTCAAGTTAGCAGAGAGACACAAAGTTCCATGAACCTAATATTTTGGTTGGAAGTAACTAAACTTGTAAGAGAGAAAGAGATGCACCATATAATTTTTTTCAGTATGTCGTCCTAGTAAATGTTATTCAAAATTAACAATTACTAATTCCTTTAAACACATTCATTTCAGAACTATAAATTACATGGCTTAAAATTAATTTACACTTATATGAACCTAATAATTTACATCAGAAAGCAATTTCAGCTCGTCTGCTCATTCTGATAGTGTGCTGTCTTGTTAGGAATGTAGAAATTCAAGTCCATTTAAAAAAAATATTTGGTGAAATTTCACTTCCAAGAACCAGGCTTCTAAATGATAAGTAAAGTTTATTTTTGAATGGTAAACACTGCACATGCACATCAATTGCATACTTGCACATTTTTGCTCTGACTCAAGCATGCCTGCTGTGGAATTGTCTGCAAAACAAAATCTTGAAACAGCTAACCTTTCCTTACCTTATTAACCAGTATTTCAAACATTTAAAAATTCTGGGATAAACATTTATTCCTTAGCGAATCACACCAAATATTTAAAAACAAAAACCAAGAAAGAAAACGAGAAACATGATTATAACTCTTTCTTCTTCCTTAAGTATTTAAGTAGGTCTATACAAGTTCAGAATCTACTTAGAAACATAATTATCACATCTCCACATGTGTCAGACTTAAAAATATCTTAACTTTGGTAATTCATTTTTGGATCATGGCAACATACGATTTTCTCATGGTAGCACATGGCCCATTGCTGGCTGATGTTCCTTAGATGGCACTACAACTGTCTTGCGCAGACATGTTTTGTCAAAGTTAGTAATTGATCCAAGGAGTGCAGCACGTGCCGGTTCCTGAACAGAGTTTTCTAGTGGAGATGGCATGTCTGAAGAAGCAGAAAAGGCCATAGGAGGGGGAGGTGGATATATTTCAGTCAAACCTGCATAAAGAAGAACAAAGAAATTAAAATGTCATTCCATCAATTATCAAGGGATATAACTAAATCTACAAAAAGAAAAAGAAAACAAGCAGAGGAGATTGTAGACTCACATGAAGAACAATTTCTATTACAACATTAAAGCTGAATTATAACATTTCAGTCAAACCTGTATAAACATGAACAAAGAAATTAAAATATTATTCCATCAATTATCAAAGAGTATAACTAAATAAATAATAATAATAAAAAAAAAAAAAAACAAGGGAGGATATTATAGACTCACATGAACAATTTCTATTACAACATTAAACCTGGAATTCATATTTACATGCTTTCACTTCTTTATCTATACCTATCCATGGCCGAGATAAATGGAGTTAAGCATTCTTCAGTTACTTCCTTCATTAATATTCTGATAATGACAAGCCCACAAATTTGACCTAAACAGGTAACTTTTATTCATTTTCACTATTTTCATTTCTATTGCACTTCTGAGTGAAGACTTACAAGTATATAATATACTCAAACCACAAATTTTGCCATCCAACCCAAAAAATATATCATGAGAACTTTTAATAATGTATATATCCCATAGTTTCTTTAAATGAATCAGAACTAGTAACACTGCCATCACTTAACTTTAAACATGTTTTGAGAAGCCAATTAATGTTCACCAGGCAATTGACTGTAGTGGTGGTGTGAAGATCAGGTTGTGGTTATAGGAAATGGTGGCTTCTTGGGATAGTAAAATTAGTTTCCAAAATCAGTGTGGTAGCAATAATCAAAATTCAGTAACTGAGAACATGTTTTTTTTTTTTTTTTTTTTTTTGTTTGCTTCATAATTGTTCCATTTATACCCCATCTTTAATTATAATGGACACGCATGTACATACACACACACAGATATTTGCACTCACTCTTATTCATACTTCTCCAGACTCTGGGGAGGTTAAGGAATAATCTTGTCTAGAAAAAAAAATTCCCACTCCCACTCCTCACATAGAGCAGGTGCTCTACCAATTGACTTTGTCTCAAATGTTAGTTCTGGGATGCCCAATTAGTTTAAACAGTATTATATTCAGTAATACATTATGGTTAAACATAAAAAAACTATGTGATTACAGATTTATTTATTTCTTTGCATTTCTATCATCTCATTAGTGCTTTTAATTTCATTTGGTTTCATCTATATAATATTTTTTAATCTATGATTTAAACTACTTGTTAGGGTGAGATACCTCGATCAGGATGTGGTGGATAGCAGCATTCTAGGCCTCATCCCCTTACTATACTACTTTTCACTTCACACCAAGCAGATAGCATGAAGGTGCTATCCAGTTTAGTTTAAGGTGGTAGTGTACAGCTAGACTTCGAGGCTCATACTTTTATACCAAACCAGTGTGGTCTGCAATAAGCAGATGGCATTAGGGTGCAATCCAGTCTAGCTTACTATCTATGTAATCGCTAGAATCATCTATTTTCAGTTTTACTACTGTTATAGTCTTAAGGGTGAATTTTGGGTCATGGTATTAAATATCCAATCCAGTATTTTACCTTGACTGAGGAAAAGCATGAAAAAACAGCAGCAGAATTTTCAAACCAGGCTCTCCTGAATACCTGAGCCATCCCACTCGGTTATATACTCTTATTGCACTCAGAAAAGGTGACTTGTAAATTCCAGATTTTTTGTCATGTTGTATGAGGTACTTTAAGTTGCTGCAAGGTAGCTTTTCTAAACTGTGGGACTAGGCTGATATTATGTTTCATTAAGATACTCGTAAATTTAATGCTCCTGGCTCATATGTGGACTTTGTGAACAATTGGATCTCAAAAACTATTCAAGTAAAGTATAATTAAGTGTTTAAAACAAAAATTATTTTGTTTGTTAATAATACTGTCAATTGTCAGGATCGTATCAGAGCCATTTGTGTACTGGGCCTTTGTCCAGAAGGATTTTTTGACATGTCAATAAATCTACTGACATGGGGCTAAAGCCATCAGTTCAGGCAGATTTGAATCCATGACCTTGGGATCAAAAGGCCAGGGTCTAAACAACTGATCCAACCACTGACAATTAAGTGATGGTAATGTTGTTAGTTCCGATTCATTTAAGTAAGTTTAATAAACATCACTTTCTAACTTCTTTCACATATACATGACATATCTAATAGTTAACTGCTGACATTCTGCAGAATTTGACTGGTACAGAATAAAGAAAGAAAGATAGGAAAAAAAAAAAAATAATGGCTGCTCTTCTAGTGATCTATAGCCCTGTAAGTCGCCCTCCGTGGTGTAATGGTTACCATGCTGACTTCATATACCCAAGGTCGCGGGTTCAAACCCGGCGGAGGACGATGGATTTTTTCGGGTGTAAAAATCCTTAGCATGGCTTCCTTCGGAAGGGAAGTAAAGCCGTTGGTCCCGTGTCGTAGATTTACGGCACGTAAAAGAACCTCAAGCCTGATAGAGAGGCCTCTGAGCAAAATTAAGCGGTCTTTCACGCCCAATATAGAATGGGACGCTGAGAACCACAGCAGTTAAAGAGAGTCCATAAATAACACGCCATTTACATTTTTTTACAGCCCTGTATAATCTTAGGAGATCCAGATAACTTTATACCTGCTAATGCTTTAGTAACTCCAACTTTGATTATTGCTTTTATTTAGTAATTTTTATTTGCTTACTGATGCAGAAATAAAGAAAGAAAAATTGAGACTGCAGAAATCAGATTAATGAAACACAAAGGATGCACATTTATAATAGAAAGAGGTACACTGCAAGCGCTAAAGAGTTTTAACTTCACAGTAACAGTACATAGCCAAGAATTAAAAGGAAAAACAAAAATTGATACAATAATAGATGAACACATATCTCTATCTACATATCCCATTTACATCTTTTGTGACCTAGCGAAGGCTTTTGACTGTGTGAATCATGAGATTCTGATAGCTAAACTAAATGTCTATGGAATAAAGAATAACATATTAGATTGGTTCATTTCATACCTAGAGAAGAGAAAACAAAGGGTCGAAATTAATAACTCCAAGGGGTATCAAAATAGTGCCTCAGAATGGAAGTCAGTAAAACACGGTGTTCCCCAAGGATCAATCTTGTTCTTGGTTTACATAAATGACCTCCCATTATACATTAACAGTTTTGCAAGTATTTATTTATTTGCAGATGACACTAGTGTTCTAGTAACAAGTAAAGATTTCAATGAATGTGTAGTTAAATTAAACTATGTTCTAAATTGTATATTAAATTGGTTCAAAGCAAACAAACCTCTCAGTAAACTTTGAAAAAACAAAAACAATTAAATTTATAACTACTCGCTCACCACAAACGCACATAGAAATAGGAATCAATGATACATTGTTAGAACAGCTAAATGAAGTCAAATTTCTTGGCCTTCAGGTAGATAAGCATTTGGACTGGAAGTCACATACGAGGGGCATACTGAAAGTCACGAGCAACCCATTGTAAAAATTTAAATTTCAACAATGTAACGAAACGAATTGCAGGATCGTAATCTACAGACTTTAAGCCACATGTTGACATATTGTGACGTCATTAGCTTCTATCACGTGACCACAGACGGTGTGTGAAAAATGGCTGACATTGATGTTTCATTTTGACAGCGTGCTGTCATTGAATTCCTTGTGAAAGAAGGAAAATCTGCTCCTGAAATTCATCTCAGACTTCAACGTGCGTATGGAGGTGTCTGCATGGGTGCCAGCAGTGTTAGAAGATGGGTGAAACATTTCAAAGATGGAAACACGAGTCTGCAAAATGCGCCTCGTAGCGGGCGTCCTTGAACTGCCTCTACAGAACGCAACAAGGAAAGAGTTGATGAGCTCATTACAGGAGATAGGCATTTCACTGTGAATGAAATTGCTGCGAAACTTGGAATAGGACATAGTGCAGTGCAAGAAATGATCCACAGCTTGGGTTATCGAAAGGTCTGTGCCCGTTGGGTCCCCCGTTTATTGACTGAAGACCACAAACTTCAGAGAAGAACCATTGCACAAAATCTTCTTCAGAGATTTCATAATGAAGGTGATGAATTTTTTACGTGTATTGTGACTGGAGATGAGAGTTGGTTCCATCACTATGAGCCAGAAACGAAACGTCAGAGTATGGAATGGCACCACTTGAACTCATCATCAAAGAAGAAAGCGAAGACAGTGCAGTCAGTAGGAAAAGTTATGGGAAGTGTCTTTTGGGATGCACAAGGTTGCATTCTGGTTGACTTTCTTGAACCTGGACAAACCATAAATTCTGCCCGCTACATCAAGACACTTCTCAAGCTCCGTCGGGCTTTGCGTGATAAACGCCCTGGAAAGAGGATCATCCTTCAACAGGATAATGCACATCCACATACTGCCCGTGCCACTATGGAGAAGATCAGGGCATTAGGGTGGGAAACTCTTCCACATCCTCCCTACAGTCCCGACTTGGCACCCTCCGACTACCATCTTTTCGGTTCTGTGAAGGAGCAGATGCGTGGCCAACGCTACGAGATGCTGGAGGATATTCGGAAAGCAGTGCGTCAGGGTCTGCGGGCAGCTAGAACAGAGTTCTATCACAAGGTAATCGACATAGTTTTATAACAAACATGGAAATTCATAACATTAATACTAGACAAAAGGGATTGATTCATCATCTCAATGCCAATCTTCGTTGCTTTCAGAAAGGTGTATATTATGAAACAATCAAGATATTTAATGCTCTCCCCAGTAATCTCAAAGAAAATGTTGGGAATTTCAAGGCTTTGAAGGCCTTTTTAAGTAGTACCTTTGCAATAAATCATTTTACTCTGTTTAAGTGACAAATCTGTCGGACAATACCTTTAATAATCATTGTATTTATAAATATTACAATGTATTGCATTTTGTGTATATTAGTGTGTGTGTTTTATATTAAAATTAAACTGGTTTATACTTTGACTTGCACGAATGTGTCAAATGAATTTTTTTAGTATTTAGCAATGACACAAGGTCTGTAAAGCCTGATGTTTTGATATTTTACGCTCTAGTACATAATCGTAAATCTTTGCATTGGAAATTCTATAACATATTTGTAAATATGTATTGTAATTTGTTGACGTTTATGAAGAGTACATAATACAATAATCATGTTTTAGTTTATATAATTACTACTAGTAACTATTATATCGATAATTTGAAAACTATCATCTGACATAACATTAGTTTTACATATAATGAAATTATATTTATCTATTTATACACTTTAACACTATATTTTGATACTCTTTGTTTTTAAGTGCATGCAAAAAATATTCTGTTGTTTTTGTAACCTATGCTTTTAGCACTAGAGCTTTATACATTTTTTTTCATAGTATATAAACATATGTATACATGTATATGCCTTGACAAGTTCTATGTTCAGTGGCTTTCTGGCCTAAACGAACCTACAGAATGCTTTCTAATCTAATCTCTCTCTGTCTGTCTGTTTGTCTCTCTCTCTCTCATTGTTAATTAAAACTAGTACAATACAGAAAATTAGATGGAACTGACAGTTTTACAATGACAGAAGTTATCCTGACAGGAGAAAGTCAATTTTGCTTGGGCAAATTTTTATTGTGAATTGTACTCTTTTAACAAGGTTACCAATGAAGGTTTAGCATCAAAGTGCATAAGAATGACATTCGTTAATCACCAATATACACCCACAATGTACATGGAGGTCAGGAAAACAAGAAATAACTTAACGGGAAGGATATATAAAGTAAGCGTAAACCATCCTCATATACAATGCAGAGAATGATACTTCAGGGGAAAGAAGTATCCGAGAGAATTGGCTTATTGGAGAATATTCAAGGCCTCAAACTTTAGTGAATCTTGATGCTGAGGCATTAGAAGATGATAATTGTTTTTCTGATTCTAGTATGCAGGAGGCTTACTTTAACACCACAAAAAATCTGAGAGTTAAAACCAATATACAATTTTCTAAAATGAATTTTTAACATACCTACATTAAATGGTGATCAAGTCCATGCATAAGTTATACTTACATTTCTTAGGACTTTAAAATATGCACACAATTGCAATATAAGTTTAGGCTCATAGAGATTTTCATTTATTTTCTCTTTGCTGTGTTTGGAAGGTTTTATCATCTATCAAAGTTTTGCAAAACTACTTGGAGAAATATGAAAACAGCACTAACACCATTTCTGTCATGTTTAACAATTAAGTGCATTTTGCATTAAGAATATGCACCAGCTTACTTGGTTTCTCCAAAGAGAGCAAAACATTGCTGCTGTAATTCACAGATTGCTCAAATTTTGCATTACACACACATATTAATATGATAATATGTTTGTAACAAAACTTCACTTATCTTTATGAGTAAATTCAATTTAAGAAGACACATTCTTGCAGATATTTATCTCTTAAACCTGTGTTTCAGACAGGAACTCCTATTTTTTTTTTTTTTTAGAGAAACTATTAAAGTTGACAAAAGTGCTCATCAACAAGTGGTGGAGAAAAAAGTAACTGAGGTCAAAACATATTTGCATTTTAAAAACTTAAAGGATATTGAACTGAAATAATATAATTTTCATCTTAAACTAATAAATGTTTTAGGTAATTCATTTTAGCTTAATTTGGAATCCAAATTTTTGAAAATCTGAATTATGAGAAATAAGGCAAATAAGTTAAAAAATAAATTAAATACATTATGCTCACAACAAATTAATTGAAACTACCTAAACAGAATAATCCAAAGGATAATGTTAATAATCTTTCAGATTTTAATTTCCATGAGAAAGAAATTAATTTTTTTAATAAAGGTTTAAAAAACTTAAAACTTCAGATGGTTATGTGACAGATATATAAATTGCCAGTCAGGATTTAAATAAAAATAATTAATTATTGGTTCAAGAAAAAGACAGTAAATTTTACAGAATTTGAATAAAAAAAAAAAAAAAAACTACAAAGTAAATTACTATAAATAAATCATTGAATGAAAAGGATGTACTCTATGGAAAAACTGATAAAGGTAAATAACATTGGAGTTGTAGATAAAATTGATTACATTACCCAAAAGGTCATGGATTACATTACCCAAAAGAAACTTCTACTCCAAGGTGAAGATTACATAAGAATTGATAATGATTCATTAAAATCATGCATTCAACTTTTAATAAAACTCTCAAGGAAGTGAAAATTATTTCATTTATGAAAAATAATTGTAAAATACTCCACTGTTACCTAGAATTTATATACTTCCCAAAATTTATTAACCTGGAAATAAAATGAGACCTATTGTAAATTGCATAAATTCACTTACTTACAATCTATTTAAATCGTTAATTAAAAAATTCAGTGCTTTTGAAAAAATTGAAGTTTAAGTATTAAAAATTCTTTTGAGCTAGTAGAAAAGAACCTCAGTACAGTACTGTCTGCTAATGATACTTGCTTCTTTCAATTTAACTGCTTTATTTTCATACATTCCTAGAGAAAAACTTCCAAAACTTTTTAAAACAAAAGAACAAGCGCATAAGTTATATAAAATTAAATGAAGATTTTAATAAATAATTTTGTTAAGCTTACTAATCTTTATATAAAATAAAACAAAGTATTTTAAACAGTGGAGAGCCATAATTTAAATCAATTGAGTCACCTTTTTTACACCTTTTGCTCAAACTTTACCTTTGTTTGGGAAGACCAGTTTCAGTGTACTTTAACCCTATCTTCAGTTTGGAGGATGACACACATCTTAAAGAACATTTTAGAAACACAGGAAATAAAGAAACTAATAAATCAGCTGTTGCTGCTCATTTTTGGGAGAAAAACCACAATATTAAAAATGAAACTCGTCTTCTAAAATCCATAAACAAGACTACAGAACCGAATGCATGGGAAAATATCTATCTGAAAAAATTTAGAGGAAACATGAATTTTGATTTGCCAGCAGAAGATAACATTCTTTTGAAACTCAATAGTATCAACATCAGATGCTGCCAGTAGTCAAGACCAAGATGTTTCCGATAATCACACCATTCGTCCGTGGCTGAGGATGCCTTCATGGAAGGTGAAATATTTGTCCTAAAGGAAAACAAGGTTTGTGAAGCATAAGAGTGTTTATATTGAATCAATGTTGCTTAATTATAACTCTATATTTCACCCAACTGATTTCAATCAAAAATTTGTTTTCAAATAATCTCTTAATTCTATGCTTTTGCAGCAATTCTGCCTAGTTTTCTTTTGACTCCTGCTATGGTGGAAGCCATGACTGCATGCTCTGAACTTAACGTCAAGGTTGATGACAAGGTAAGGAACAGTCAGAAGTTGTGCTTTCGTTTTACCTACAGACCATTGCAGATGTCACAAACTCTCACATAGGTGCAACAATCAGAGCTTCAGTTTAAAGTACTTGCCAACTGCACCCATGTTCTCTTGAACAGGTGTAACAATGCATTAACTAATGAAAGGAATCCTAGGTTGAACAGCAACAATAAGCTGTGACTTTCAAAGTAAGTTGTTCACACACATGCTGGAATTACAGCCACAAGATGTAGTCACACTGTTCCCATCCTGAGCAACACTATCGTAGCAGGCTTGACGATCCAAGCTATCCAAGAGTACTATATAAAAGTATATAAACAAGAACTATTAACAGTAATGTCAGGACCTTCAACACCTAAATTCACCTCTTAGAGGACAGGCTAGGGAAGTAGTTTACGATGTTACCACTTGTGAAAACAAGTATTTGTTCTCACCTACATTCAGCTTGTCAAGTTAATTAAAAATGTTACCGTATTTTGACCTGAGCTCAAGCCTTCAACTGCTTTCCCTCTTCATGCTTTAACTAGCCACATCTATACTCTTACAATAAATAATCCACTATGATTTTTATAATCACTCACTGCCACTTGCAATGCTCTCTCTCTCTCGATGCACATGCCTGTCTCATGTAACATTGACATCAGACATGAAGGAAGAATGACAACCAGTGACCACCATGTTCTGTGCAGCTTTTTCATTAATCTGAAAGGGTATACCAGCCTCTTCCCTCTGGGCAGCCACTAGATTTATCCGCTTCACCAGAAAGAGCTTGCCATTGTTTGTTGAAGCTTGTGCAGTGTCCCTTGGTCTGAGGAGATCACCCTACTGGAATCCTTGGCTGTTGGCCTGCTGGTAGCAACAGGTCTTCATCCTGGATGTGTTTACACACCATGCATGAGTAAGTCATGAAGCTAGTTTACAAGTTTCTCCCCTGCTGGCTGATCTGCCACAGGACTCCCAAAACTCAGGTCACATGGTGGATGCAGCTCCCTGCCAAAGACCAAACTGGCTGGTGTCAACTCAGTGGTATCATAGGTTGAAGAGCAGTAGGCTGTGAGAAATGTATCCAGTCTTTGGTGATTGACCACAACCTTCTTCAAATATTCTTCTAGAGTATTGATGTACTGCTCAACCATGCCATCTGATTGTGGGTGGAGAGGTATTGTGTGCATCCAGTGTTTCTCTCATTAGATTGGACTTAAAGTTGAGGTCCTGATCACTATGTGGCTCCAATAGTACCCCAAAGCCACAAAATAGTTCTAAGAGGCAATAGTCTTGGCCTCAGGGTTAGGGATCGCATACACCTTCGGCCACTTGGTGAGGTAATCCATGGTGACCAACGGATACTTGAATGACCCTGTCTGAAACAAGGGATGGCCCAGCTACATCAATGACTATGCATTCAAAACGTGCTCCCAGCTGAATGCAAAAGTGGCTTGTGGGCCATGACTGGCTGCATACACACAATATTGCTGGCACCACCTCTCAGCATCTGCCCATTGTCTCAGTCAGTAGTGCTGCTGTAGACACTTGTTGATGGTTTGGTTGGGTTCCAAATGTACTCCTGAAGTTTCCACATGTACTTCCTCCAGGACTTCCAAGACCTTACTCAGAAGGAGGATCAGCTGATCTCTCTGGGTCTTCCATCATGTAATTCCTACCCTCTAAGCACACACTTTTTCCTTGGTCTTCAATGAATCCCACTGGGCCTAGTAGGACTTGTACACTCACCCTGGGTGTGATGTCCTCCAACTCAGTTTAGTCTCGCTGCCTGAGCCTTCTCTGGTCTGTGGCCAAAGCAGATAGACTATGTGGATCTGCTTGATCCACAATCTTGCTCACCTCCTTGTAGAAGAGTTGGTATTTCATCATATTCAGCTTTAAATTAGCTGCCTGCAGTCGTTGCAGTATCTTGGTCATAAGATGGTCTTCTAAGTTGTGGCCTATGATGATGTCATCAGATAGAGCAGGCAGGTGGCTGGCTCACTGAGGAGGCCAAATGGTGTAACTGAAATTTGCCAAAGCCCTTGGCCAGTCCAGAAACTGTTCTTCTCCTTGTCTCTGGGATCTAGGGCCACTTGCCAGTATCTCGATTTCAAGTCCAAAGGCTGAATCTGTTTCTTCAAAATTACATACACACTTGTAATCACATGAGTCAATGGAGCATCACTCCAGATTCCAAAATGGCAAGTAAGGGGTGGCAAAGAAAGAATGAAGCCTTCACAGGGAAGCCTGCCTCTCTGCCGGAAGAGTTCTTGTAGTAGTGTTTTTTTGACTACAGAGGAGTTTTATTCATTGCTTTTCTATTGATAGATGTACAGTGAATGTAGCATACCATTACCAGTTGTTCATGTCAACAAAAGTTGCCTACCAAAACAATAGACAATGTATGAGATCTGTATCTACTTCTCCATGATAATGGTAAGCCTCATACCACAAATTTATCAAAGAGCACATTAGAGGAGATGCACTGGGAAACCCTTGACCATTCCCCCTCCAGTCGATTTGTTTTCCTCTTGACTATTTTTGTTTGTGCCCATGAAAGTATTCATTTGGAGAGGAATGACTTGAAAACAATGAAAACATCAAGTGTGTACACTAATGGTTGAAACGCACCAAAACCTTTTTTGAATAATAAATGTACAAACTGCCAAAAAGTGGCAAAAGTGTATAGAGTGTGAAGGGAGGCTCATGTAGAGAAAAACAGAAGTAATGAATAAATGTATTTAAAAATTCATGAATATTTGAATCACCCTTGTAGAATAGCTCTTCCTTTTCAGAAAGTTTGCAAAGGACTAAAATAAATTTCTGATTTGTTCTTAGTTCCTGGGTATATTTTTATATTATGCTTAATAGGTTATATCTTGGAAAACAAGATCTGTGATGTATCAGGGTTTACTATACTTTATCATGCAGAAGGAAACCTGAATTCATAAGAGGTTCACTGCATTACAACATTCCTATTTTAATAAGCCATGGATGCACTTCTCATGCTCACTGCAATTCATTTCTAAATTTTCATACATTACATTAAATCAATTGAATTTGTAATTTGTTCTCTATATTTAATAACTTATTTAAAAAACAAACCTTGTTTTGAAGGGACATAAGGTAAAATAGTAAGTATCAGTAGCAACCCAATCTGGTGAACCATTTGAGAAACAAAAGACTGTTTTCATACTAAAAATGTCTTCGATTTTAAACCCTACAACAAATCTACAAGAATGGGAATGATTCAAAATCAGGAATTATATCTAAAGGTTTGACTCCTCAGAATAGTTATGAAATGAACATAAAATTATTGTTAAATGAAGGCTTCTTTATCTAAAGCTATGTTTTTATTTACAGGCTGTTTCGAAACAACACCAAACAAAGATATGGACCTTGTTGGTCATACCATATGTGACAAGTGAATATAATTTTCAGCTCTGCCTGGCCCACTCCAAGAGAGATGCCGGTTGGTAGCAAAGGTCCCAGTTGCGTGGTGAAGGCATGGTTTGATCGACATGCCGGCGGAGCACAGGTCACCTTAGTAATGGAAAACGTAGCATGTGCGTTTTGTTATGTATTTCATATAACATGTTCTGAGGTTGTTTACGTGGCATATGACAACCATTGTTCCTTTACATCCTAATCCCAAATATGTGAGATTTTTAAACACACATGAAACTTTAAATATACGAGTTTGATAGTTGTGACATCAAGTTTTGGACAAGTCAAAGTGTAAGCTAATCGATGCTATCTTCGTTTGGTGTCTTTTGAAATGGCCTGTATTATGATAATGTGCTTCATGCACTTTATTGTGGATTGACTAAACATGCCTCTATAATATGCAATTTTCTGCCTATTTTTCTGAATTGCCTTTAAACTGCAAAGGTAGTTACGATGATGAAAGAAATGAATGTGAAAGTGAGCTCAGATCTTGTGCACTAATGCTACCTGATGTTTGCCTTAAGGAAACCGTCAATTACATCATCTCACCTCAGCCTGGAGAAAAGAAAATAATTTATACCTTCATAAGAGGGTGAATGAAATATAACATAGCCTTTTCCCTAGAGTTTCAGACAGTGAACAAACTGGTCTGTGACCTGAATGACAGTTCTGGGGATGTCTGGAGGCATTCCTCTGCTGTCACATAAAGCCTCTCCACTCATAGTAGCATATTGAGTGAGGAAAAGGTACACATGCCCAAATTGAGACAAACTCTTTTGAAGACCCAAGTATATGAGTGGTTCAGAAGATTTTCATGAGGATGGGAAACTGTGGATAATAAATCCCAATAATGACAACCATGGACAAACATTACTGCAGAACATTTATACTATTTATGATCTTACTGAAGCAGATGGGATATAAGAATCTCCTAAGTTGTATCAGCAGCAGGATTCTGCTATGAGTACTCCATCCCTCACTAATGATAAAATTGGGAAAAAAGATAAAAAAAAAAAGAAAGAAAAGAAAAGAAAAGGAAGGAAAGGAAGGAAGCATAGAAAGAAAGAAAGAAAGAAAGACTAGTTTGTTACTCATCTATGGTTCCTAATTTACTCCACAAGGAAGGAGAGAAATTTGTTCACAACATAAAAGTTGGCTCCACTACTAAATAAGCAAGCAAGGAGTAGGGCAAAAAACAGTTACACTAGACCAAACAATGCTTGTCAACTGGAAAAGTGCTCATAACTGTTCTTTGGAGTTCAAAGAGCATCTTGATAAGAAGAATAAATGCTGCCTATTTCTGCCATAACGTGGCTATGGCAACACCTACTTATGACAGCAAACAGTGTCATCAACCCATCAGAAACATCATTCTTCACTACGTACTACAAAGCTATGTTATCACTTAAAAGTTGGAAAGTTACCAACACTTCTTTTCCTGTGCTCAATCAACATTTTTTTTGTAGAGTTTTTGAGATATTTCTTGTTATTTGTTTTAGTTTTAAAATATTTATACTTTTCTCATATGAGAATTTGCCAACTCTTGGTCATACAAACAAAGGAACTTCAACCTCATGGCAACCAACTTTTAAAAAAATTGCCTTCTGCCTACAAGGAAGCAAGTAAGAAGACCATTTCCACTAATTTTTTCTCGATTAGCATGAAGTAAATAGAAGAATAAGATTTTTATCAGCAATATGTTCCAGAGATGAAGAGAAAGGCATGTGAATGGAACACACAGGACTTTTTTGTTTTGCTGTGCTTGCATAGAGCAGATAACACCCATCCCATATAATTGTAAATTAGCTTTCTTTTCAGCAAATGAAATAACCTATGGTTGTTTATTACAATGCAACACGAACAAGACCCATCAGACAGTTTTGAGAAGGGCTGCGAATATAATAGAGCTAATACAGTGTATGCAATTACCCACCTTCCCCTACTACACAGATAAAAACCACTAACTCCACTGTCCAGCCTTTGAACAAGTTACCAGTCTTTTAACAAAATACTGGAGTGCAAGAGAGCTGATAACTCCAAAAATACCAAGACTAGAACCTAGAGAAGTTACTTTGCTACTCGTTAAAGGATCCTATGCCACAAGATAAAAACACTGCAATTTACAAAGACAACTGTTATGACTGCAACACAGTATATATAGGCAAAACCAAATGAAATTTAGAAATTAAGTTAAAAAGGCACATGAGGAGGTTGAAATACAAACAAATGAATATATCTACAGTTTTACATAATTTATAGATGGCCAACCACATCTCACTAATTAAATCAACCAAACACACATTCTTCATCTTGAAACAGTTAACGAATTTTGATTTGCAGTCACTAAGTCTCTCTGGAATTACATTTTTCTTCCAAATGATGCCCCAAATGACTGAAAAATACAAAAGAAACACTAGAATGAAACAGTTGGCCATTTCTGATAGTGGGAAAAGGGATTTCTTAAATCATAACAAAAGAGTAAAATTAGCAATTTTAGTGTTACTGGTTCACACTATTTCTGGCTTATTTTTGTATATTAATGTTTTTATGTTATTTGTTCATGTCCAGTTGCACAAATTCCTATTACTGCTTTTGATATTTTCTCTGCATTCTACCATATTTTAATATTCAATTTGTAGGTAACACTAGATCATGCATATATACCAATTACGCCTTTTGTGGTGAACAATTTAATGTACGTGAGTACTTCTTGAAAGTGCATTACTGTTGAAAAACACTGTACATTATACCTAATTAATATGTTATTTATCTACTAAGATATTTACACATTAACACACAAATGCATATACAAGCATGTAAATAGCACATGATACCTTATATGTAAATAGCACTACCACACCTTTTATTTTATAAGCTCTAATGAAGGATTTTGTATGTAATTGTCTAAATTGTAGCAGCTTGACTGGTCTATGCAATAAAAAATGTTTATATGAACTTTGAAAACACAAATATGTGTGTGATAAATGTAATATATGAATTTAAAAATAGTTTTCATTGCTTCTGAGAGCAAGAGATTATCTTGTAATATTCAAGAGTCCTTTTAAAATTATGAGATGCTAATTTTTCTGCTAAGAAACTGGGTTACGGTCTGATTTCATCAACTGATGTTAAAACTGATACTTTTTTTTAAAATTTATGTTAAAATTGTATTACACTACAACTCTTGCACCTTACCAAATGTTTTCCCCATAAAATAAAACATGTTAACATCCCCATGCATGCCTTAAACAGAGAAGACAGTATTTTTATCTTGCAGCTCCTGAGCAGATCACATTAAAACCAGGCACTAAAGGAAGTCTGACTCTTATGCACCTCTTGATATTTATATGTAGTGATACAAAACTGGATGTACTTTTGCGCTAAAATTTACTTGACAAAAAATGCACATTATGATTAAATCATGCAGCCTTAAATGGATATTATTAACAAGGGTATAGATATTCTAATACATTGTTCTAATCACAACTTTGTAATCTGGAGGAAGACTCTCTCATAAGTTACCATAAAATGGTATCTAGATGGTTTAAACATAGCAGGGATGGATTTTGCCTATATACAATTTATTGATACAAAGCTCCAGGAAAATTTAACTTTCTAACCTCTCTCTACTTAATCCACAGCTCAGTGACGGTCATTTTTTTAAGTTTATGCCTTGACAGAATATTTTCTTCTTAAATCTTTTAAATTAATTTAATAGGCAGTTGATTATTTGTTTAAGTAATATGTTTCCAAATTACACATGTGATAATTTATCACTATAAGTTCTGAGTTACAGTAGCCATTTTGTAAGTTTAGTATTTGTTAGTGTTTAACACAGGGAAGTTGATGTTAGCTTAACATTGTATTTAACACTTAATGCATGTTGATGAAACGGGCTTAGGTGCATTCATAAATCCCACTGATCTTAAGCTAACTAAAATTTCAAAACACAATGTAAGCAAAGTACAAACTTCAGCTGTTTTAAATCCTTTTAAGATCTAACCCTTCAGTACCCAAGAGATAAAGTAAAAATATATGGTTAACAGGCACAAAAATTTTCTTTAGAACAAATGATAAAAGGCCGTGATAATGTTAATTCCTTATAGGTCATGTGTGTTCATATAAAATTATATACAATAATAAAAAATAAGTAATATCCTTAACCTACATAAGTAAATATATTTAAAACTAGAAAAACCAAATATGCATACCACAGGCAACATTTTTATGTCCAAATACAGTTACATGCAACTACTATGTTAGTAGAATTTTTCTCGACCTACATGACACGTAATACTTCATTTCAGCTGCTACCATCCATGATCAGCTTTTCTGGCCTACAAAAACACAAGACCTCCAGGTATAAATAAAACATGTTAGATGTCAAACAAACTAACACACAGAAAAAGAAATGCTACTCATACTATATGGAATGAATATACCATATTCAAGGTAATGAGCCACATTTCTGATACTTAGCTTTGGTGCACTTTATAGGAAGAAACTGGGAGTTTTAATATTTGGTTATCCTATAGATAGAAGGATACCTATTCATTAAGTTCTCTCTATGGTTTAAAGAGTCTGTTCCACCCAAAAAGCATCTAGGACAGGGTGATACATTTTGATTATTTTGGAAAAATCCTATTGTAACCAGAAAGATATTAGGAAATAAATAAGTTCAAGCATGTTACTTGTTTTTTGAAATTTAATGAACATATAACATGAGTATTACATCTTTACTAGAGAAGGTTATAGAATTTAGTAAAATTGATAAAAAAAATGTACCACATTAGGTACAATTGTGATCACTTCTTGGTACAATTCTAATCACTAATATTTTCCACATAAAACCACTTTTACCCAACATTACCAAAAATTACAGTTTTTGCCACAAAGCCTGTTGTTTGCCGGTGATTTGATGCTTTTAATGTTTCTCTCAGCATTACTCATAGGTTTATACTGCTGTTTGTTGTACTTGTTACTTTTTTTATTTATTTCTTTGCTCCCTGTTGAAAAGTACATCTTTTGCTGCAGACCTTTTCAGGTTTCCATCTGAAGTGTTTTCTTTTTCTCTCTGGAGTTAGCAAAATGGTCTTACAAGATTATGTAAAGAAATTTTATTGGATGCTGGTATTATGGATTTGCCATGTTCTTCAGTTACTTATTTTGAATATATATGCTCTTCAACCAGAAGAGTGCATATTTATTTATCAAACAAGTTATATTCCTTTAACATTTCTTCCAAATTTTGCAATATTTACTTACTTCTGCAGAAAAGAAAGGGGAAAAAAATGAAGTATCCTTAAATATATGAAAATATTTGCAGTAATGGTGGTGGTAATTTGTCTATGGCAACTAATTATAAACCAACTAAACAAAACAACTGCACAGATTGAAATTGTACTAGAGTATCAAAATTGTACTATTTCTGATCAAAAACGTACTGTTTGTAGGAGTGAAATAACGAGTAAATATTACTGAACTACTAGGACAAGAGATAGTGGCACATGTCTTTCTCTATGGCTTTCTCAGAACACATGGAAGTGAAATGCAATTCTCTAACCTCACTGATATAGCATTTACAAGCATGTAGAAAGTAGGCAATTTTATAAGAGTGCATAAAACTAAGTAACTTAATTACCTCTTATCAAGAAAAATTGTTATATCTCTGTAGCACAAACAGATGTATTCATGGAAAAGATAGGAGGAGATGCAGAGACCTTCAGCATTGCAATGCCATAGTAAGGCAAGTGCTACCAACAAATACAAAACTAAAAATGGCCCTAAAACTTATGTTGATCAAAATTGTACCACCTTACGCTATCCTAATTTTAGAAAAGAGAAAGAGTGAGTGAGCGTGAGCGCGTGTGTGTGTGTGTGTGTATTTTATTTGGGGGGGGGGGGGTCCTAATCTCAAAAACCACTCAATCAGTTTTGATATTTTTTTCATCATTGTATTCTTTCAGAGGTCACAACTGCAATATATAATCATGTGTCTAACATTTTAAAACTGGAGATAGAGGATGTCTTTTTCATATTTATGTCACCAAATTTCTCAATCCTGTTTCAATGAATATGGGTACTCTCTCAACACTTAATAGAAATATGAAAGAGGGGTAAAGGAGAAGCCCTAAAATATTTTCAAAACAAGTAATTTTAGGGAGTTGTATGTCATTTATATCACCACATTTCCCTCATATTTTTTTAGTGTGGTATATAATATTTTTGGTATGATTTTGATAAAACCAGAAACTTGTGGATTATTCTAGAAAATAACAAAAATACAAGCTACCCTTATATTCAAAACCTATTATCCATACTACCACATTGGTCAACATTTTATGACCAATGTTACCTTGCAAATCTAACTACAACATTAAAACTTTCAAAAACTCCTTATCCACTAGCTGAAATACCTGGTTCATGTTTTGGCAGTTTATCCTTTCCACATTTAGCCTTAGATTACTTGCCCAATAGCTGAGCGTTTCTTCGGACACATTTAGAAATTATTAACCAACACACTCAAACAAATAGTTGATTAAAACTTGGAAAACAACAAAGAAAGAAGAGTTAGTGCAAAAACAATAAGCAAAAGCACGATTGAACAGCTATAAATATCAGTTTGTAAAGATAGTTTCTCAAGATTGCAGCTATGACTTGTCACTATTACAGTGTTGTATATTACAGTGACTTGTCACTATTTACAGAGAAAATCTTAGTTGGGAAAAGAGAAAAAGTGTTGTATATTACAGTGACTTGTCACTATTTACAGAGAAAATCTTAGTTGGGAAAAGAGAAAAAGTGTTGTATATTACAGTGACTTGTCACTATTTACAGAGAAAATCTTAGTTGGGAAAAGAGAAAAAGTGTTGTATATTACAGTGACTTGTCACTATTTACAGAGAAAATCTTAGTTGGGAAAAGAGAAAACCAATTTAACTAACGTTTAATCCCAGTATCTAACATGCATATAACTACCAAGAAAACACAAGAAGAAGACAAAGAAGAAGAAGAAGAAGGAGGAGGAGGAGGAGGAGGAGGAGGAGGAGGAGGAGAAAGAGAAGAAGAAGAAGAAGAAGAAGAAGAAGAAGAAGAAGAAGAAGAAGAAGAAGAAGAAGAAGTGGTACTTTGTCTGGTTTGATGTCTTTCCATTACCTTGATTTACTTCCATCATTTCTATGTCATTAGTTTTGTTTTTCTGCTTCTAAAACATCACGAACTTCCCATTGAGAAAGAAACTCTCTGGTTACAAAAATTGAGAAACCAAACATTATAATAAGTGTATGTCTGAACATTGGAAAGTGCTCACTGAATATGTGAATGTTAATACCCACTTATACTTAGTCTATATTAATAATGTTTGAACACCACAGAACTTTTATGACAATATGATTATACTGAGTCCTTTTGTGTTATGTAAATATCAATATACCATAAATAATAAACATGTCAAGATAAATCAGGTGATAATGATAGAGAAGTAGTATTTAGTACAGTTTGATGTTTTTTTGTTATTTCTTTGCTTTTGTTCTTATAATTATTTGACTGTTTTATTACTCCATTATCAATTTCAGATATTCAGATTAACAAATAATATGTAAACTTGCTTTTACTTTGTTATTTTGTGAGGTCCTGAAAGTCAAAGTAGGTAATTAGTTTTCTTAACTTGGCAATATCCCAGCTACTATGATAATCACCGAGAAAGATAAAGATGGTCTTAAAAGCTTTTGTAGGCATTTCATGAAATGAAATAATTAATCTTGTAAGATGGGGCGGATTTTCAAATTTTAAGCTAAACAGTCATTTTTGCCTTGTGTTAAATGTTATCTATGTCAAGTTTAGTGAAAATCGGTGCAATGGTGTAGACGCTTATAAAAAAACACACATATATTCAGATTATTATGTAGTACTCAAAATTCTTAAAACTACTTTTTACTTTATTTGCAACCCCTTATAGATGAAGCATAACTGTTTGATCAACTAGGGCCCAAATTTGTACATTTGGTCAAATACAAGGGTCACTCCAAAAGCTTTAAGAATGGGCAACAATGAGCTCAGGTATGTTAAGCAACTGTTCCTAACTTCAGATTGAAGTTTAGAGAGCAACATGTGCATGTCTGGATGCAATCCAACAATCTGCATTGTCAGCACTGTGTGTTTAAGTATAGCAGAGGTTGCTTTGTCATATTTTGGAATGGATCTCGAACAGGAGTATTTCCATACTATGATTTTTGATGACTATAAAGTCTATTTATCAGTTTAGCGGAAAGAGAATGCTTTGGGAGACTGCATCGTGCATTTGAGGATCTTTGCGCTTTGCAATCCAACAATTACACTAATATATAACACTTTTCCGGTTTTAATGAAAATAGGCTATTTATATGGAAGAAAACGCGCCGATTTCGAAATGATTACATTTTTCACATAACACATACAGTTTTTATGTAATTCAATATTTTATATGCATTTTTAATATATAGGACACTATATATAATTGCGATTATAAATATATTTTTGCAGCAAAGGATGAATTATAAAGTAACATATCACGCATCTTCTTGCCATATATACATTTAAAAATAAACCACTCCTTGTGGGCTTCCCTGTTCTGTATCCCTATCTTCCTAATGCAATGAGCTGAAGACAGACGAAAGACAGCTTCAGTGCCGAGCGGCTGGGGTTTATTTATCAATGCGTGACCCTGTGCCGGCAATAAAACTATCAACCATTGCAAGAGCCACCTGACACTCACCCTTCAGGGGCTAATGCGTCTTAAAATCTCAGAACTTTAGTTGCTTTCTATAACTCGCGGTGATCGGTATTGTTAGTACGTTTTGTGTAGTTATATACTGTTCCCAATGGCTTCTACCTCTTCTAGGAGGAAATGTGTGAACAATCCAAATAACTTTTGTTACATATGTGGTTCTTTCTTGTTGCGGAGACAGAAAACTAACATTACACCGTTTTTGAAGAAAGTGCATTTTGCATATTTTAAAGTTAGGCTAGGAGATCAAAGTCAAACATGGGCTCCGCATACTGCTTGCAAAACATGTAGTGAAGGGCTAAGACAGTGGTACCATGGAAAACAGAAATCAAGAAAGTTCGGGATTCCTATGATATGGCGTGAACAAAAAAATCACTATGATGATTGTTACTTCTGCATTTTTAATGTATCGGGGTACAATAAGACAAAACAAAAATTAAATATCCAGATGGCCTAGCTTCAGCTATTAGACCTGTGACACCTGTGAGCAGATGTCTCTATTCCTATTCCACTAGCTCAACTAGAGGATACTGAGAGTTTAGTCTCTGGGTCAACAGAAAATTCCAATACAGATGAGGCTTTCTCAGCACACACTGGTGAAGACAAGTCACAGCATTTTCACAAGAAGAGTTGAACGACATAGTAAGAGATTTAGGTCTTACCAAAGAGAAGAGCGAATTACTTGGGTCAAGGTTGAAAGAGAAGAAAATGCTGGCTCCAGACATCACATATTTCTGGTATAGGAATAGAGACGAAGAATTTACAAAGCTCTTTAAGATGCAAGATCTACTTGTTTATTGTTGTGATATACTACGTTTAATTCAACAACTGGGAATACCCACTTATGATAGTAAAGACTGGTGTTTATTTATTGACACTTCGAAAAGAAGTCTAAAAATAGTTTTATTGCACAATAGAAGCAAATTTTCCTCAATTCCTGTTGCATATTCTGTGTTTCTGAAAGAATCATATGAAAATCTTCAAACCATTTTAGAAAGAATTAATTACAAGGAACATCAATGGATATTGTGCAGAGACTTAAAGGTATCCAATATCATACTAGGGCAACAAGGAGGATATACAAAATACCCATGCTTTTTGTGTGAATGGGACAGTAGAAATAGAGTTGAACACTGGACAGTCCGAGAATGGCCTAAGAGAAAAAGTTTAGCATCAGGAGAAAAAAACGTCATTTGTGCCAGTCTAGCTGATCCGAAGAAAATGTTATTGCCTCCTTTGCATATAAAATTAGGTATTGTGAAACAATTCGTGAAAGCACTGGACAAGAATGGTTTGTGTTTCAAATACCTGAGCAGTAAATTTTCTGTGATGTCCGAAGCTAAGATAAAAGAGGGTATATTTGATGGACCTCAGATAAGACAATTAATGAAGGAAAACACATTTTTGGACAATATGAATGAAAGAGAACTGCAAGCATGGTGTGCTTTCAAAGAGGTAGTGAATAATTTTCTTGGAAATATAAAAGATCCGCGATACGAAGAAATTGTGCGAAATATGCTACAAAAGCTGCGAGCTCTTGAATGTAATATGAGTTTAAAGCTTCACTTCTTAAATTATCACCTAGACTATTTTCCTGATAATTTGGGATGAACAATGTGATGAACCGGGTGAAAGATTACATCAAGAAATCAAGGAGATGGAGAGGAGATATTAGGGTCGGTGGAACATTGCGATGTTAGTGGACTACTGTTGGTGCTTGAAAAGGGAAGTTTCTCAACCACTACATAAACGTAAATCAATGCAGCCATCCTTCCGGCTAAGGAAAAAGTAACTTCATGCCTTATTTTGCAGGTATGTAGGTGTTATGTATTTACTACAGAGTAATTTTGCATTATGTATTTATTTTACAAAGCACGTTTTTTTACATCAGAAACAATATTTTCAAAATACTGAATTTGTGATTTGTGAGAAAACCTTATGTGATAGAGAAAAACGGAAAGCACCATTCAATTTAGCACATCAAAATTAGTCAATATCATCTTTCAGATCGCAAATGGCTAACAAAATATAAATTTTGCAGGACAGTGTTATCAATGGATGCAGGGTTTTGAAAATGAAGACCAAGCAGGATGGACTATAGCAACAAGGGATGAAAATATGGTGAAAGCAGAGTCATGTTATGGAAAGATCATTGTTGCATGTAGGTTAGATTCACAAAGCCTAAATATTGAATCGGCAGCAGTGAAAAGAATGTTGAAAGAAAAACTTGATGTCAGAAAGCTCTGCAGTCGCTGCTTACCCCATTACCTCACAAATGAGCAGAAACTAGCACATGTACAATAGTGCTAGGAAATGATTGAAAATTTTAATAGAGAAAGAGATAAAAAAACATATTTAACATTGCAATAATCAATGAAAGAATGATGGATTTACCAGTATGATCCAGAAACTATCAACAGTCCTCGATCTGGGTCTTGCCAGGAGAAGTTCCCCCAACAAAAGAGAAGTGAATGAGAAATGTTGGCAAGATGATGACCTGTTCCTTCTTCTCAGCAAGTGGCCACATTGGGACGATTGCACTTGAAGACAAAAGACTGTTACTACCAGATGGTACACCACAAAATGTCTGTCACAAGGGTTAGATGAACTGAGAAAATAGTCTTGCAGAAATTCATTGCACCATGACAAGCCTTGTCCCTGCACAAAAAACAACCCAATTTCTGCAGGAATTAGGAGTCCAGTATTTGTCCTATCCTCCCTATAATCCAGATCTGGCCCAATGTAACTTTTCTCTATTCCCCAAAATGAAAGAAAAAAATGTGAGGTCAATAATTTGAGTCACCTGAAGTGACAGTAGCTGCTTCTGAAGAATGTATTTGCATTTGCTCCAAAGAAGAATGTCATTCAGTATTTGAAAAATGGTTTGAAAGGTATAAGATAGTATATAGAATGCAATGGAGAATATATTGAAAAAACGCAATGATCAGATCTAAATTTTTAATATCTTATTGCGCCCATTCTCAAACCTTTTCGGGTGATCCTTGAACAACTTCAGAAAGTTATCCATATCCATGTTTTTCAACCCTTTACATACAAATAAAGTGTCACTATTTAATCAATCTGGAAGTTATGCTTAGGACACAAGTGCAATTTACAGCAATCACACCTTTTCTTACTTGCAACCCCAAACATAAAATTTACCAATGGATTTCAGAGTTAGACAGCTGTAAGGGGTAATGGGGAGAATTCATCATAAAAATCTTCTAGGTAATTGTACAATAATTTCGATCAGAATTGGGACCAGGAGAAGGGGCAGCCAGTTGGTTATATGTAAAATTACAATATAAATAAGCTTGAAGACTGCCCCAAAATTTACATTGGACAGATTAAGAGAAACCTTCAAACAAGATTGAAAGAACACCTCAGCAACATAAAACTCAAGCAGACAGACAAATCTGCAATATCACATCACTTCTGGACATCACAACACATCAAACTGGACATCAAACATATTAAACTCATAAAAACTATAATGAAACTAGCTATTTGGGAAAGGATATACACATTAAGAAAATGCACACATAATTATGAATTTTGAAATACCACTGGCAGACGACATCTTAAGATTACACATGTGGAACTAAATGTATTTACATAGCTTATTTAAATCTCACTCTTCCAGCCCTGCACTAAAAACTATTAAAATAACCATAAAAAAATTCTAGGTATGATCATATCAGAAGCCAAACAGCAGACAAAAATGACAAATTAATTAAAAGGGCAGGCAATATATCCAAGGCTATATGAAAAGCAATTAAAAAGAAACTGCAGGCACCATCCCCAGGTCAGTAACATTACTATAACGGAGAACTCAAATTACATCTTACACCCTATCGATGCAAATAATTCTTTCAACACCTACTTGTCAGTCAACATAGCAGAAAACCTAATAAAATCTAGCAAAAAAATGACAAATATATGCTCGACTGCTAGTGAAACCGCAAGTCCAATTAATGACTCTATGTACCTTTGTCCCAACAAATGAAACAGAAATTTAAAAAATAATACAGAACTTAAAACAGGAATAGATGACACATCAGACTTCTTTGTCAAAAATGTGCTCATTAAATTGTTCAGCCATTAGCATACTTGTGCAGTGAATTTTTTAGCAATTGGTACTTTTCCCACTTGTCTCAAAACAGCTATTGTTAAGCCACAATACAAAAAAGGGGAAAAAGTAATATGTCAAACTACCAACCCATTGCAATACTATCAGTCTTCTCAAAAATTTTAGAAAAACTTTTCTACAAGCAGCTCTTGAGTTTCTTAGAAAGGAACAACCTGCTATCTAGAGACCAACATAGCTTTAGAAACAACCGCTCCACTGATTAGGCAATATTCTACTTTATATGAGAGTCCCTCAGAGCCATTGAAGAAGAAGATCACATCTCAGACATATAGCTCCATGGCACGACAGCTCACGGGGAACCTTGGCCTACCGCCCGGCCGCTGCGTCCCCCATCTCGGTCCACTACAGACGTCATGGATGGGGTGCAGTATTGGAGGGTGAGATGTGGTCAGCGCCTCGAGCCCCTCCCGGCCGGTTAATGCGGTCCTCACGACCTGGAGCCGCTACTTCTCCATCAAGTAGCTCCTCAATTGGCCCCCCAGGGACCTCACGAGGCTGAGTGCACCCCGGTCCAGGTATCCCAGCGGGGGAAAAATCCCCACGCCGGTACTGGGAATCGAACCCAGGTCTCCCGCTTGGTAGGCAGCTGCGCTACCACCGTGCTAAGGAGACGACCATCTCAGACATATGTTTTTTATTATATTTTTATCAAAAGCTTTTGATACGATTAACCAAAAACTATTAGCAGAGCTAGAAAGACATGAAATTAGGAGACTATCTCACCAGTGGATAAATACATATCTAAGGAATAGAAAGCAATTTCTTGAAATTAAACACAAAGATACTGTAGAATCCAAAGATCGACAGATCTAGACCAATAGCAATTAATTATGGAGTACTTCAGGGTTCCATACTAGGCCCTATCCTATTCCTACTCTTCATCAATGACTTCAGTTTAGATGATCCTCATGCTAAGTTGCTTCCCTTTGCTGATGATACAAATGTCCTTGTGAGAGTAAATAATAAGGAAAACTTCTTAAAATAAATTCATTAAATCTCAGATAAAATAGTTAATCATTTCTTCAACAACAACCTTTTAATAAACATTAATAAGACCGTTGCTATGGACATCCATATAAAACAAAACAAAGATTATCTGACTCCACAAATCCAACTCCTCAATTGGACAATTGATGTGGTAGAAGCTACCAAATTTCTTGGCCTTTGGGTCCAAAACAATTTAAAATGAGAAACCCACATAAGTCATATAAACAAAAAATTAGAACAGCCTGCTACACGATACGGGTTCTAGCATAAGTGGAGACCATTAGAATAGATTACTTTGTACATGCCTACTCTTTCCTAAAGTATGGCATAATATTCTGGGAGGAGTCACCTGCAGAACAAAGTTCAAGCCCAAGTACATCATGCAAACCTCTGTTTAAAAAAAAATTAGGCATTCTTCCTCTTCCTTGCATTTATTTATATGAAATAATTTATCCATAAAGCCAACGACATAGATTCACCCTTCATTAAGAATGCATCTGTACATCAGTACAATACAAAGCAAATCAAAGTCAACATAACACCTCCCTATTCCAAAGAACCATTTAAAAACCATTAATGAAATCATTATTAAAAACAACATAACTAATCACATTCAACCAATTATTCTATTTAATAAACCAATTTCTCCTAATAAATTTAATGAAGGAGGAGCTGCTATATTACAACCTCTTCAACAAAAAAAAATCAATATTCATCAAAAATATTAATCTCAAAAAAAATAATAAATTCTGAATTAAATATCATCCAACCAGTATAAAAATATAGAACTGCCTTCCAAAATTCTTGAAGGAAATACAGCAAGAAAATAGATTCACACACATCTAATTAATCACTGCTTTTATTCCATTCAAGACTTCCTAGCTAATGACTGTAATTAATTGCCTTTACATATGTACACATACTTCTTTTAAATTCATGTATTCCTATTTATTATAAAACCTTACATTGTATTAGGCTTCTCACATTTTTAATTTTGTAAATATTCTGTATATTTCATTTTGACATGACCTACATTGATTTGTACTTAATTATTTTCATTACTTTGTTTTTTATCTCTAATGCTTATCTTTATGTTATATTAAATTAATGTTTATTAATAAGCCTATGTTTGTATTTTTTTTTATTATTTTATTTTAAGTTGCATATTTTTATCTATGTTTGCAATAAAAAGTTTGTAAATTATTAAAGCCACAACAATCTAATTATAGTGCTTAAGATTAATCATAAATATTCATAATTGCAATATTTTAAGTCATCAAGACTACACAAGAATTTTGTAAATAATTGTAAATGCAATTTTTATACAGTTTTGCCATATCCTATATCATGTATATATGTATGATCTGCAGGACAAATAAAATATCTATCTATTCCCAAGAAACCAGATGGCAGCACAGATGAAATTATGATATAAACCTTCCCTTGTGAAGCCATCGAACACCTGCTGACGATGAAGATGAACATCTTTGAATGCATCCAGAGGAAAACTAAGAGAAACTATTTGACTCAAATTAGTTGCATAATAACATTTTATGATTTACGCTTTTCTTTTAAGACAAGATTAAAAGCTGACCATGATTTTTCATGTAACACTTCAGAAATATTGCATACTGCTTCTTAAATTACGTTTCCATACAACATGCACGCACCACACGCACATATACACACAAAAAGAAAGAAAAAATAACTAACAAACAAAAGAAAGCGTAAAAAAATA
Source organism: Hymenopus coronatus (assembly GCA_030762935.1). Taxonomy (NCBI): domain Eukaryota; kingdom Metazoa; phylum Arthropoda; class Insecta; order Mantodea; family Hymenopodidae; genus Hymenopus; species Hymenopus coronatus. The sequence continues at coordinate 114,929,327 of CM060888.1, read as the reverse complement.
CTTCTTTTCTGGCAGGCTACTAAGCCAGAAAACTGTAAATGATACCTATCTACAGAAATCCTATTGTGGATCTAAAAGACAACTTGTTATGCATTATTGCCAGTAGTGTACTGTAGAAGCCTTCTGAGGGGGGGGGGGGAACTAATTTTTTCCCTTTTCCCTTCCCCAAGTCAAAATCTTTGCCTGCTCATATTTTAAGTGCACCAAAGGTAAGAATAATTTATCATACCAATGAACAATTGTTATTTTTCTCATATGTAGCTAGATTCTGCCTTTTCAAACCAATGAATAGCTAGGAATTTAATTTTAACAACATTAGTATTACATGCACAATGTTAATTAATAAAGCTCATTTAATTTAGTTTTATGTCAGGAAGGTATACAAGCATAACACAAGCAAGTAGCCTTAAACTATGTTCATATTATAAGAACTATAGCTTTCCTGGCGACGTGTTAATTCAAAATCTTCTCGGGCTTCTAGCCAGGTAATAACTTGGCTTGATACCAACGTTTCGAAGAAGTACATCTTCCTCGTCTTCAGGGTGAACTGATCAGTTCACCCTGAAGACGAGGAAGATGTACTTCTTCGAAACGTTGGTATCAAGCCAAGTTATTACCTGGCTAGAAGCCCGAGAAGATTTTGAATTATGTTCATATTATCACACAGTTCTAAATCTTGAGGTCATAATTTCAGTTGAAACAAACCTGCAATGGCTGAAAGTTATTAACATTATAGACAATAATAAACACTATTATTTTGTACAATCTAAAATAAAAAGAAAATACACCTTATATGTAATATAATAACATATATCAATTATTTTGATAGAGAAACTAAAGCATCACAATAAGCCTAAGACTGCAGTTGCTCCAAATTTGTGAGAAGATAAAAACATCATTTTAAGCAAAAGTCTGCATGTAAGAACACATTAACCCAAAAATGAAAAATTAGTTAAATACCAAACTTGGTATTCAATTCTTATTTTCCAAACATTGTGACACTAACATTATCAACAAAATACCCCCATTCCAAACTACCCTTTACAAGGAAGATATTTCAAAATTCTTGATTTTCTCAAAAATACCTCTAACAATTTTGATTAAAATACCACATATTAAAGATATTTATTTGACAAATAAACTGTGGATCTTGGAATTTTTAAGAATAGTAAAGGAATTTTGTAAAACCTTGCATAACTGGTAAAGGTGAACACAAAACCACACTAAACAAAAAATGTAGAACTGTTTAAAACAAACAATATATTTTAAACATTTTTGTATGATTAGTCGTTTTTGAGATAGTTGTTATTAAGGGTTTGAACTGTTCAATTCTTTCAAAGTCCTTTCAATGTTCAGTTGTTTCTTGCAATAGCATGGAAAGAGTATGAAATTTTAAGGCCAGCATATATAGTATTCACTTTTTAAACATTTGACCATCGCTATTCTCTTTTTATTTAATATAAATGTATATTGTACCTATTTCTGCAGAGATGTATCTTGATTAAAGTGGAGTAGATAGAAATATTCATTTTGGTATAGTTTGTATATCCACTAATAAACAACAGAGGGTCGGAGAAGGCTAAATCAATGTAACACATTAGAATTTTATTACCTCCAAAATTGTTATCTTCTAAGAGAAAATTAAATAAGGGGATTTTATTGGGCAGCAAATAAGTAATTAAGCTTTAAGTCCAAATATTCTTTAAATTCAAGCCACTAAAGAAATTAATTCTATAGTAAAAGAAATGCTGTAACTGTCTTACAGATAAAATGCAGCAAAAAGCCAAGAATTGAAATTTCTATAATGTCACAAAAGCCTATGGTACACAACCTGCCTAGTTATTGTTGTGAAGTAGGTTTACCTGATGGTGGTGTAACTGTTCCAGCAGAAGTAGCTGTGCTAGTGCTGTTGGGACTCTCTGATCGTTCTGGAGATTTTCCATTTGCTATTAGCTGAAGTTGCTGTTTCTGCATGTGATCCTTCTGAGGAAAAGAAGAACGTTTATGTATAACAAACATAAGGCATCTACAGATACAAGTTTGTGTACAAAGCAGAAGATTTTAGAATTGCACAATGATGAGTGTGCCCCTTTTGGTATGGTTATGTGACTGCATTTCAAGTAAAGATATAATGAAAGCCATATAAACAACATTTTTAATAATCTTATACCTAAACTGTAAAATCCAACCCTATCTCAAAAATGATTCTGCTTAAATAGTTGAGAAAATATTTGAAGACTTCTTAAACAAGCTGTAATTTCTAGATGTTCAAAAGCATCCCAAATTATATAAATATTTTCTTCTTAGTTATTTTTAGGTAATGCTTCTGGCTTAACATCCAAGTGCTGCAACTCTTGCTAAATCATACCAACTACAGGAAGGATAAATCTGAAAAGATCACAAGAAGGTTGACAAATAGAAAAGGCAGTCCTGTGTGGTTAGCAGAATGGATAGATGAAACAAGTGTAAATTGCAAACTGGAACAGAAGCTAAACCAAACTGGTTGTAAGTGGGAAAGTAAGGTCACGTGACTAAGGAAGGACTGAATGAAAATGAAATGCATAGCATAAAAGAGGAATAGCATATTCATGAAGTTGGACAGAATAATTCCGTTTTCACTAATCCAGTTTTAGCTTTTTTTGAAACTTATTTTTTCCTGCATGCTATCCAAAATACATATATCACAAATGCAACCAGTTTTTAACATAATATTTTGGAAATAAAAATTTTGTCTTGCCTTCGGATAAACATGATAATTCTTTTAGATATAAAGCACTGACTCAAAATGAAGTGACATAAATTTCAAAATATGTTACTACTTTCCTTCTTGTTTTTACTTTCTCTACCATGTGCATAGTAGTTAGAACAGGCATTGCATTCCACCCAAAAATTTTATATTGGGATTTCACTGGAAATACACATTTTGAGGTCCCATGAATGAATGAATGAATGAATGAATAAATTAAAACATTTTTGGAAGATGTGCACATGTGGATAAAAGCATTTTTAGAAGAGTGTGATATCTAATGTATAAAAGAACCCAATGATAATTGTACACAAGTTAATGCCATTACTTACACAATATGTGTTCCAAAGATAAAAGGCAGCCAATTCAGCCACTGTAAGAAAAAAGCTTTTTGTTTACCTTGCTCTGATTTCTCTTCTTCTTTTCCTCTTCATTACTCAAAAGTTCTTGAACTCTAACCAGTCTTTTCTGATGCCGCACCTGAAATAAACATGCACTTGATAAGATTGATAATTTAAGAGTATATTATGCCACTTAACTTCAGTTTGCAAACATTATATTCTTAGGGGCACATTCACAGTTTTTAGTACACCAATTGCCTAGAATTTTAGTAGAAAAGATCTTGGATTATGAGTAATGTTACTATCTACTAATTACTGTATTATGCAGTTGTTAAGTTTTACTGCAGAATGATTATCCAAAGATTTGGAAAGCCATTGGTATTGGCTTAAAATGCAGCACTTTCACAACTGGAATACCAATTAAAGAAAATCAATTACCCAGAATTTTAGCAGCAAAAATCTCAACTTATGACCAGCTCACACATTACACCAGGTTAAGATTTTACCACAAAATGATTAGCAGCAATGTGGGAAAGCCATGTATAAAATCTATAAAATATGGCAACGGAATACTTTCTTCTTCTTTTGCAGAGAATCGCTCCTATTTGTAGGACTTAGAAGCCAAAGCTGTGGGTCAACAGCCAGTCAAAGAGCAAGCAAACTCTGGATCACAGCACATCCAAAATAGAGGTCAGCCTCAATATCTGGTATGGCAGTGAAGAAGGAAATGAAATGTAGTGATAATGAAAGGGATGATAGGAAAATTTATGGATCAAATTATCCAACCCAGTATATGCTTAGCAACTGAGGGAAAATTGATTAGAAACCTTCAATCAGATTGGCTGGCCACATGGGTCTGAATCTTGGATCCCCAAATGTGGGCCACAAACATTATCGCCTGTACCATCTTATTCAGTAATTGGAATACTAATTGACAAACATAGAAATGATATCAACAAAGTATGCAAGGAAAGTGTGCTTTATATCATTGCACCAATTTCATTGCATGCTTTAAACTTTCACTAGACTATCATAAAAAAAAACTGGTTGAGTGCTAGCAAAAACTAGTGTGCTTCCTTTTGAATGAATGAATGAATGAATGGATGAATAAATTGTTTAATTAACTAATTAATTTTATTCAGTATTAGCATATTTATCTGAATACAGTTTTTTTTTTCTCAAGAATATTAATATTGAGAACTGGAGTCATCTTGCATATCCGATATATTTCTTCTAAATAGCATGCAGTTGAAGGTTTCAAACTTCTCATGTCAGTGGCAAAATCTGGGGGAAAAGGTAAAGATTTACCACCAAGGTCATGAGATATGAAACAGATTTTGTGTGTTAATATAAAATTTGTTTTGATTCCGGTAGTTAGCAATGCATTAGTACACAATCCACCTAGTAGCAGTAACCATAACAGTGTAAATAAACAACATCAAAAAAGAGACCAAAAGGATATGTTGATAATGCAATGAAATCGTTGCGAAACTAGTCCAGGCAAGGATTCCAAAAGATAAGTGAAGATTTGTTGCAACTATTATTTTTATATTAATATTTGTGTTATTCTTCACTGTTACTAGCTTCTTTTTACATTTATAAGATTTTGTGTGTTTCATTTAGTGCCAAAAAATTTAGCTGTTAACAGGCTTATAAACATTCTCATTGGGGAATAAAGTTTCTCTTTGAGACTAAAATAAAAATGGAGGATTTCCTATCATCGGTGGCTGTGCAGAACACTATTGGAGCCAAGGTCAGGCAGAGAGAGGTTTAGCTGGGTATTCCCCCTCCTCCCACCACACATATACTGGCACAATTCTGTTCTCCCCTCTGTCTCACTTTGCCACCCACGACGTGAATTTATGCACAAATTAGAATAGTAACACTTTTAACAATGATAGATTAAGTATGTTGTTGCAATAGAAAACCACATCCATAATTGTCGGTACAGCTACACTGCCACCATCACCAAAGAACACGAGCTAAAGAGCTAAAAATAAAACTACATTTCCATTTTAAAAAGAATTCATCACTTTCAATGGATTTCCTAAATATATATAAAAAAAAACAACAAACAAACAAACTTGACATCTTAAAAAATAAAAATAGACAATTTGCATCTAATGAAGGGCAGGATTTTAATGGGAAAGTACAATACCATTTCAAAACTGTGCATCTCAGCTATTTTGGAAATAAACTCATTTATAAAAACCACAATGCATTCACAATAATTACAAGTCTGAATTTAGCAAATATGCAAACCATACCATCTTTTGTTCATCTTTCAATCGAGCTTCAATCTTCTCCCTTGCAATTCGGAGTGCTTCTTTCACCTGGGATGAAAATTTCAAGTGCGGTTTATGATTTGTCATTATGCCATCTGCTTCTCTGGATGCACATGGTGAATGACAGGAACCAAATTCTGTGCTAATGAAAAATGGATGTGTGAGAAGAGCCGTTATGGTTGGCAAGCCTCCTTTGCACGCTTCACTTGACAAAATGGATTCCAACACAGACTCTGCAACAATCAAATTTTAACTATATTTAACTATATACTATTGCAGTTGAGCTGGAGTATAATGAAAATGTTAGTTGAAACTACTTTAGCCTGTTAGTTCATATGTCCCAAATCACAGCTCCACAAGGCCAATATTTAGCACAAGGATACATGCCAGTATGTTTTAACAGTCAACACGGATTTGTGCAGTTACACACTTTTTATTATACTACTAGGGCAGATCAAATATAAATGGGAATTTTAATGTAATGCTGCTGTTAGGAATAAGTTTGAGAAGGGGCTCTGTCAGATGTTGCTGGGGGTATCTGGAGAAGGGTTATTGCGTGCGCATGCACTGCGGAGAGCTGGGCTGTGTCAATACGCCATGAGTGAGCAAGAGGTGCCTGTCAAAAGAAGGCACCAAACCTTCGGAAATTTTGAGACTGCTCCACACACAGTTTGGGGAAGAAATACTTTTGCAAACTCCAGTGTAAGAGTGGGCTAAAAAATTTGTAGAAGGAAGAGAAGCTGTGGAAAAGAACCTCATAGGAGGAGACTGCAGACAAGCATTACTGCAGATAAAATTGTTGCCATTTGTGACATTATTGAAGAAGATTGGCACATAAAAATTTTCAAAATTGTTTTCGCCCTAGGAATAAGTTATAAAAGTGTTCAAACAATCATCTGAGGTGAACTCCACTACAGAAAATTGTCTGCCTGGTGGGTTCCTCGTCTCCTCAACCAGGAACACACAACTTTTTCGCCAGGAAGTTTGTCAGACATACCTCACCGTATTGTGACTCGTGATGAAACATGGGTGCACCCCAGAATCAAGGCAATCAAGCATGGAGTGGCAGCGAGGAGACAAAACAACTCTGGTCAAGATCAAAACATACCCATGTGCTGGAAAGGTGGTTGCAACTGTTTTCTTGGACTCCATGGGCATTTTGCCAGTTAATTTTCTTCACGAACATTAATGCAGCCTGTTACTGTCGCCTTTTGGAGAAGTAAAAGCTGCATATCACAACAGGCGATACTGGCAACTGATCTGAAATGTCATTCTTCTTCATGATAATGCAAGATCGCATACTGCTGCTTTAATGTTTGAAAAACTGGAGGAAATACATTGGACACCTCTGGAACACCCTCCGTACAGTCCAGATCTATCACCCTCGACACCATTTATTTGGACCACTCAAACAAGACCTAGGAGGACAGTGGTTTAATGATGACACAAGTGTAGAACAGTTTGTGTGCAACTGGCTTCACATGTGTCCTACTACTTTCTATAAGGATGGCATCAAAAACTTGCCAAACCAATGGAGAAAATGTGTATCAAAAGCAGGACACTATGTAGAAAAGTAATCTGTACATGTGTATTTTTGTTTGTTGATGCAATAAATTTAAGAAAATAATTTCCATTTATATTTGATCTGCCCTTGTAGCTCTGGTAAGTATTACTCATCCTGCTCACATATTTCCTTTTAAAATACAAAGTCTGTCATATTTACAATAAAAAACCTGATGTGTTCCATTCGCATGACTTTCTCTACATCTCTGTAACAAATTATTGCTAAAAGGCTTATTCTTCTATCTACTCCATAATAATTGAGATAAACATTAGCAGTAGAAAGTAGAAGGGTAAATATCTAATTTGTTCCATTCACATGTTGTCCTCTAGCTGTTCAGTAAACAAATCTTTTATTCAAAACATTAAGCTGTTATCTACAACATGCTAATCAAGATAAACATAAGCAGAAATACTCTTATTACTAGCTTCCTTGTAAGTAGAAGGGAAATAAGAAAATGCACACACTAAAGCAATAGTCCCATACTTTAAAAGCCAGTCGCTATGTGAAACAAGCAGAATTGGGCTAAGAGTTTGATGTGAATAGAAGACCAATGCACTCAGTATGAAGTATTCTGCTGCAATGAACTTATCAGAGAGGACTGTAAAAAGAATATTACACTTAGATCTAAAATGTTCATCCCTAGATGCTTGCTGTAAAGAGACGTTAAATCACATGAACACAAATTTACTCACAAATTGTGGATGTCTGAGAAATAACATTTTTATCTGCCTCACTTAGGAAAAAAAAAAAATTCAGATATTGGTTCTAAAAAATCCTCTTCAATTACACAAGAAATCATTGCAAAGTTTGGTATGCTGTACCATCATTCGGGATAATTGGCCCTTTCTTTTTTTAGGATGATGATGAAAAGCAACGACTATGGCATTCACCAGGTATGTGAACAAGACAAAACTTTTTTATTAATGAAATTACACAGCTTCCTTATGTTTCTAGTTTCAACAAGATGGAGTCACTAGTCACACTGTGGGGGCCTCCATGAATGCTGTAAGGAGAGTTTTCTCAAATAAAATCATCTCCTTTAGAGGTGACAACACCTGGCCAGATTTGACTATATGCAATTTTTCTTATGAGCATGCTTGGAATGTGATGTCTTTAGAGATCATCCGGAAGATATTGGCCAATACGGATCATTAAATCATCTATGTTCCACTGGTCATTTTGCATCACTAGACGCATAACTTGAGGCCAAGGCCAGAGTTTGAAGTGTGTCTGTAAGTAAATTTCACCACTTAAAATATATTATTTTCAAGAAATAAATGGCATACTTTGTAGGTTAAAAACCACTATTATACTTTGGCTGTATGAAACTAATTTTATTTGAAATTAAAATACATTTGCAGATTTGCTTTTAGCATGTGTGCACAGATTCATATGTTTAAGTCCTGTTTTTACCTAGAAGAGGAGAAAAACATTCTTGGGGAGAAAAAAAAAAAAAATGCATGTCAAGTTTTCAATTGTCATGGCTTAAAAAGTATGTTCAGATCAAATGCATTTTAGCATGCATAGTTTATTTTATTACGCTGCATTATTCACAATACATAAACAATATAATGTAATTTGGAAACAAAGTTCAAGACCTGATATATTGCAAGGATATTTTTCTTTTCTTATTAAAATAATTCCTTTGTGTCTAAACACAATTAATATAATTAAAGTCAAACAACATAAACTACCTAATGAGGTTTTAAAGCTTACAACTTAGAACTTTTGAATAAATTTAATGACTCTCTTTCTCTTTCTTTGAATAACAAATAAAAGCTGCAATATGTTGTAAGTCATCTCTAAAGCTCAATTTTAATAATCTAAGTTTAAAAAAAAAAAATAAAAGAATTTGAGTCGGTGTTTGTAACACAAACATATATAACTTATGTGATGTTTGTGTTACAAAAACCGACTCAAATTCTTTTATTTTTTATTTAATCACATCACTGTCACAAGCTTCTATGCATATTTGCAAGTTTTGAATCTAAGTTTTATTTGTGCAAGCTGGATATTTAATTGTAAAGAGACAGATTTATATTTATGTGTAAATAAAATTTGCAATATGCTGTAAGTCATCTATCAAGCCCAATTTTAATGATCTGCAGTTTTTTAGCAAATACTTCAGAGGAACACATAACTGGTGCCAACTGGATATTTAGCTGTAAAGAGATTTATATTTACTATGTCTAAGATGCTGTCAAATTATGGATACAAATTTGTTTCAATTGTTTGGGGTCAAATCATATTGTGCAATGTAAATAGTACATTCATGCTGAAAAGAATGGTGCAGAGTAATGAATAGCTTTAACTTTACTCATGATGTCATCATACACCAGGAGGACTGAAAGAAATCCATGTGAAAATAATATAGCAGAAGATCATCTGTATAGAGCACATCGGCCATAATAATTATCCTTATGATTTAACTAACATAGATTTCAGGTACTTACTGAGTAATGGAGGGCAAGTTGAAGGGAAGATATCACAGACAGACTCATGAAGTGGGTGTCCAAATGCCATTTCATACAGAACATGTCCAAAACAGTACACGTCCACAGATTCAAGTGACTGAATCTTCTTGTGTTGAACGAAATAGGGCCTGTAGTATGATGGTAAACCTAAAACACCATTTTCAATATCTACCAACTTCACTCCTCCATTATCCAGCAATATGTTGCCTGTATGGAGGTGACCTGTAACAATCAAGTTGATCAATGATTCTTCAGCATGTTGAATTTTAAACTTAGCAGTGCACTACTTCATTCACTTAGCCTACAACAAATTTAGACCCCATAAATTTATTTTGGTAATCAAGATGCCATGGCCTCTTTGACATCCTCAACGCTCAAAAATGATTGTCCATGAAGAAAATTTGAAAGAGGAAATAAGCTGAGGTCAGGGCTGAGGAACACAGATGTATTCCTATATGTGTACTGAGCACATGCCCTATTGTAGAGAAATATTATGCCTTTTAGACTGGCTCCTGTTTCTTTTGATTGATCCTAATTGTTTCAACTTAACTACCAGAGGTTTAATTCTCTTCAGTTACTTTTTACTTGAAATCTAACAGAAAAGCACTTAGAGGACAGCAGTCATGAAAGTTGAGGAAGGAAGATTTGTGGTTACATTTTATATCCATTTTGAACTCTGAACTGCACAAATGCAGAAGATCATGGAGAAAATGGAATCGGAAAACTTAAAAACAGAGATACTGAGCAAAATCAATGAACAAAACTGGCCAGCGTAAAGGACATAGAAGAACTTGGGGAAAAAGAGGAAGAGCTTGGTGGAATGGTGACACACCATGAACAATGCCTGTAAGATGGTGGAGAACGACTTAGCACCTTGGAAGGAAGAGCTGATAGCAGTGTCAAAGAATTGAATGCCATGGTTCAAAAGATGGTTGACAAAAGGCTGAAAACCATGAAGGTCAAGATGAAAGTATGCGAAACAACATCCACACATGTCAAATCACCCAACATCCATTTCGAAGTCTTCCACCAACAGTATGTCACTGTCACCACCCACAACAGAAGAGGAAATTGCACAACTGATAGCAAGCTTTCAGAGACATATGGCAGAAGTACTGAATGCAATTCCAACATCAGCATGATCATGTCTTGATAGATCTGGCAGGCTGTCAAGAACAAATTCAGCCTACCGCAGTCAGCTTAATTCAAGGATGCAACAGCCAAGGGCCCTGACGATTGATCAACTAGTTAACAAAAAGCCCTAGTGAACCTACCACCTAGTTACATGTCTCAGGAAGCCGCCTACTCCTTAGTCAATAGGGTGCGTGATACCAAGATATAATAGCACCATATGCTATCATTCACAAGATGTTAACGGCAGCACTAAGGTCGGAGGCAGCCAAGACAGAGCTGCACAACCTCAAAGACACAACCAGCTGCACGACAAGGACAGAGATGACAATCTTTCAGTGGTATGTGCTGGGGGTATAGTGGCGAGAGACTGTCCACAACAAAGCTGACCACTTACGACAATGGAGGGGCACATCAGAGCCATCATTGCCAACCCTTGAGTGATGTTACATGCTTTGGGCAGAAGAATGCACATGGTTGGATACTAGCAGACACAGATGCAGCCATAACTTTAATCAGACCTGAAAAAATGAAGGGGTTGCTGACAGAAACACCCAGTTAGCCCTACTAACTAGTGTCAGCATCGGTCAGCATCTTACCTGTGGAGGAGGCCCTATTGGAGTTGTCATTGGATGAGCACTGTGAGGCTGTGGGTATTTATCGCAAGGGTGGCTGATGCTATTGGGCTTGGATGCCCCCAAGAGCCACAAGGAGACAATTGGCTTTAAGTTCAGATGAGATGTTGCTCCAGAGACCCCATGAGCATCTGGGGTACATCTGATCCTGAGGAGCAATGCAGTTGTGCCTGTAAGAAGCAAGATGCTGGTGAAGGTGCACCTGGAGGGTCAAAGGACTAGAAAACACCATTGAACAGATTATGAGTTGCCCGAGCAATTGTTGCCGTGTCAAGAGAAAGTGCTCCTGAGGCTGCTGAACCCACTGGTCACCAACTAGGGAAGTACGAGCCAGCAGCAAGTGTATTGCCATGCAGCACATCCATGCTCTGTCACAGCATTTGGGGCTGGTTAAAAGACTTGCTGAAGAGAGAGTGACCAATCATCTGACTGCTCCACAACTGGAGAATGTCCAGCGTCTACTTAGCCAATACCAGTCTTACTTCAGCAAAGGGTATGGTAGCGTGGCGATTATGGTTGACTGATTGAATGTACCACTGACACCAGAGATGTTCTCTGGAAAAATTGCAGAGGTTCAAGACATGCTGGAAGACATGAGATTTAGAGGAATCATTGAAGAGGCAGACAACCCTTGGTGTTCCCCTGTAGACTTGGTCGAAGAAGAACAGTGAGCTATGCTTCTGCATGGACTACAGGAAGCTGAATGCTGTCACCAGATTGTTTCCCTTATCCCAGATTGACAGGACCCTGGACACACATGCTGATGTCCAATGGTTCTCAACTTTGAACTTGAAATCATGATACCGGCAAGTGGCCCTAAATCCCAAAGATAAGGAGAAAATGGCATTCTCGACTGGCCAAGGGCTTTGGCAATTTGCAGTTATGCCCTTTGGCATCTGCAATATGCCAGCCATCTTCCAGCATTTCATGGAATCAGTGAGGAGAGAGGTAACTTGCATACCTGCCTGCTATATCTGAATGATATTGTCTTAGGTCATCCATAACTTCAAAGACCATCAGGAGAACCTCACCAAGATAATGGAAAGACTGTATGCAGCTAACCTGAAGCCAATTTTTGTGCAAGGAGGTGAACTTTTGAGTCACATAGTCTCACCATCTGGGGTGGCCATAGACCAGCAGTAAGAGATTGGCTTCATAGGCAAATGAGAGATGTGAAGTTCCTGGGCCACTGATAGGGGTGATCAAATAGCCGTTTGTGGCTTTAAAATTATTGATTTTAAAAAGCTGGTTATGGAGCATAAATGTAGCAGTTTTACCACACTTTGCCTTAATAGCAACGCAATGATGATGATGGTGATAATTATTATTATTATTAAAACATATTTGTGATTCAGTTAAACATCAATCAATGGTGTAATTTTTAGAGCACAGGATATCAGAAGCAAAGCAAGAAAATAAACAGCAATTTCTTACCAAAAGGTAGGCCCTTTTCATGCAGAAAGCGCAGAGCCTCCAGTATCTGCCTTCCATAAAGCGCCACTTCGCTGCAGGACAGTGGTTTATATTGCCGAGGATTTCCATACTTCTTAAGGAACTGTGACTTTGGTTTTGTAGTGCAGAGAGTATCTCTTAAACTACCAGCATTGATCAGCTCACGCACCACGAATCCACCCACTTCATTACAGTTCAGGAATGCTATTCCCAGTATATTTGGATGCTATAAAAATAATATATTCATTAATAAGTCATGTATAAAATATTAATAAAGAATAAGTTGATTAAAAAATACATTAATTATTGCCAACTCCTATCATCTGCTTGGAAAACATTGTCTTCAATGGAATTTAATAACCCAAGTATACAATGCAAATTTAAGCTGATACTAACCTCAGAATTCTGGAGACAATTTAAAAAGTTTATGAAGAGTAAGTATATTCTTAAAATAGATAATGGAGATAGTTGCTTACATGATGGTTGCACTGCTCTTGAAATAAAGGGAGAGTCAGCTTAATAGGTGCACTAATCAGTCATTTTCAAGGAATGTGATTTCAAAGATTTACAATCTTTTAGAAACACTAATCAGCAGTTTCATGGCTAAAGTAGCTTTCAAGGCTACCAGTGGTTAAACTGAATAAATTTTTTTGTCCCTTTCTTTTCTTTTTCAAACATATTTTTATTCTAGTTTTGATAATTACAGCAGATATGAGACCAGGGACTTGCCACAACAATGAAGAAACTGGATTACTTGAAAGTTATTAATAAACAAACTATCTTTATTGTCATCTAGAAAAACTTAATGTACAGGGTGTATATAAATGAATATCAGGGTTTTAACTCTTTATAATATTTATTAATTCAACTTACAGTTATAAATGATATGTCACATGAAAAAGCAACTCAAAACAGTTTTGTTTGTTGGCACAAGTGCGCATGTGCGGGCAATGTTTTTACCGCAATCCGCTAGAGAATGGTAGTAGCAAAGATGGCGACTAGTAAACAGAAAGCGTTTTGTGTTTTGCAGTTTGCAAAGACCGAATCTGTAGTTGCTGTGCAACGTGCGTTCCATAGTAAGTTCGGTTGTGATCCTCCTAGTGATAAAAACATTCGTAGATGGTATAATCAGTTTGAAGATACCAGCTGCCTTTGTAAAGGGAAGAGCATGGGACGACCAGGAGTAAGTGAAGAGACTGCTGAGCGAGTGAGAGTCGTTCACTTGTAGCCCAAAGAAATCAGTCTGGAAGGCTAGTCGTGAATTACAAGTTCCTGTGTTGACTGTTTGGAAAGTTGTCAGAAAACGCTTACAGCTACGTCCTTACCGTTTACAGTTATTACAGGCTCTAAAGCCGACAGACCACGGATTATGTGCCAAATTCGCAAATGACATGTTTCATGACGATTTTATGGATCGTGTTGTCTTCAGTGATGAATCGACCTTTCACCTTAGTGGACATGTTAACACTCATAATGTGCGCATCTGGGGCTCAGAAAGTCCTCACGAGATGGTACAAATGCAATGAGATTCCCCTAAAGTGAATGTTTTTTGTGCCGTATCCCGGCGAAAAGTTTGTGGGCCTTTCGTTTTTGGTGAACCTACTGTAACTGGCACTTCTTACCTTGATACACTAGAGCAATGGATCTTCCCTCAGTTGGAAGAAAATGAGCCAGAGAACTTCATTTTCCAGCAGGATGGTGCGCCACCTCACTGGTATAATGAAGTACGCAATTGGTTGAACGTCACTGTACCCCAGCGCTGGATAGGCCGCAAGGGCCCAATGACAAGGCTTGCTGTGCATGGCCTCCACATTCTCCTGACCTAACGCCATGCGATTTTTACCTTTGGGGCTTCTCAATGATCGTGTGTACGTGCCTCCGCTACCAGCTGACCTCCCTGAATTAAGAAACCGGATTGAAGCAGCTGTTGCTACAATTACTGAATACACACTTATCAACGTTTGGGAAGAACTCGGCTATAGACTTGATGTGTGCCATGTGACAAAGGGTAGTCACATTGAACATTTATAACTTCTTGGTAAAACTGTTTGAGTTGCTTTTTCATTTGACATATCATTCATAACTGTAAGTTGAATGTAATAAATATTATAAAGAGTTAAAACCCTGATATTCATTTATATACACCCTGTATATTAATATCAGATGCTTTAGTCTGAAAATGCCAGGCTAATGGATAGGGGTGGACTGGCACAGTTCACACTACAGGAATATTTGATATATGGTCCAAATATATACTTTGAACTACTAAGTAGGGAAAGTATGAGTATCATGTGCCTCCTAAATATTATCAAATACCCTCTATAGATCAAAATTGTTTTAATTTATTTGTAGTTCAAGAGGTAAGAGAATTCTCTTATCAGTTCCAAGATCAAGTGCTGGAATTCAAATTATCAATGCAATACAGAATTTCTGATATGACCAAATGCAAAATAGGCAGTAAACAATTAACTAAATATTTGCTTACTCTAACACATTCCTCACAGGCACAGAAAGTTTTGCATTCCATTAAAATTTTTTATGTCCAGATTTCAACACAACTACAACAAATAAAGCATTTTTAGAAAAATGCATGTGCATGCACCTCAAAAATGAAATGTTAGGGAATACCAAAGTTGGTGTTTAAGCTCATTATATTCAAGAATGAGACACTAAGATTTTCATGAGAACCTCTGGCATGAAACATTTTTATTATTTTTAATTTTCTCAAAACTGGTTCTAGTGATTTTGATTAAAATATTATATACTTAATATATTTATATGACAAATGAACTGCATGTCTTGAATTCTCTGGGCACAGTCTGAAGTCTGCTTCAATCAAAAGCATTTTGAGTAACTGTAAACTCTAAGAGATACAAAAAACCTTCTGGAGAAAATGTAGATGTCTTTAAAACATACAATTTACTTCAAATGACCTTTCCTGTGTTAAAGCCTTTTTCGAGATATCCAATATGGTTTGAATCTTTCAATATTTTTGTCACCTTTTAAAGTGCTCATTAACATTTAGTTGGTTTTCTCAATTATACAGGAAGAATATCCAACTTCAAAGCACTATATAGCTACCCTATTTTAAACATCTGATCATTGTTTCAATTTATCTGCAACAAAATATGTAATGAAATTAATTCTGCAAATGTTTATCTCAATATGCAGTAGAGAGATAATTTTGGGTTTGTACGAACAGATTGTAGAAGCTATATGAATAAATGACAGTAACTGAAGTTCATGTAAATAAACCTTTTTTTTTTTTTTTTAGCCACAAGAATAATGTAATTCTCCAGCCAAGATCACTGTGGCTCTACCACCAATATAAACTTTCGTAACCCTGAATTTTCATAAGTTATTTAACCTATATGAAAAAACAATTTCTAATAGAAATTGAACTAATTTGTTATCCATCTTTATTTTATTTATTCAGTTTGTCAGATTTTTAATCAGGAAATTGCTATACCTACTGAGTACCAGAAGAGCCAATGAACTAGACACAGGCTGTGCTCTGTTTTTCCACTGATACATGATTCCACACTGTTGATGTAAACAAGGTCACTGACACAGTTTTATTCTGCTCTGGAAATGCAGTATTGAGTGGACATGACAATGTAGCTCGCCAAATAATGCTAACTAAACACATGAACAGCATTTGTACTTCAATTTGTACTTTCATTGATTTTGGAAAAAGGAGACCTTGCCCAATCTCCTCGAAGGCTACAATGAAGGAGATTTTCAATGCAGACAAAGCAGGAGTGTTCAACTTGGTACCCAACAAGATTAATGTAGTTTATGAAAAGAAAAAAGAAAAACTAAAACAAATAAAAGGTTCATAGTGCTGGTGTGCACTAACAGTGATGGAACTGAAAAGTTACCTCCGCTAATCATAGGAAAATTAAAAAAACTGAGATATTTCAAAAACATTTGTACACTTCCATGCAAACATGATTTCCAGCAAAGTTCATGGATGACTTTGGAAATATTTGCTAAATATCTACAAAGTCTGGATACCAAACTGGGATTTCAGAGAAGGAAGATTGCTCTGGTGAAGCTCATCCTTCAGACACATATTCTTACGGACCATAAAGGTGATCTTTTTACCAGCAAACTGCATCAGCCATCCACAGTCTTTAGACTTGGAAATTATTCATTCTGTTAAATAAAAGTACAGAGAAGCCCTAGTGCAATGAGTTAGTTTTTTCTTAGAAAAAAATAAAGATATGCATTTGAATATACTTCAAGCCATGGATGTGTTTGTGGCTGCATTGCAATAACTTATACCCGGCACCAAAAGTTGGGTTTGGTTCTTGCACCATTGTCTTCAACAAGGACAATGATACCAATAAAATTTGTAAGCAGGAAGAGTGGGAGAAGTTTATAAGTTGTGACTACAGTGTCCGAACCCCAAAAGCATCTGTGAATGTTGTTAAGCTCTGCAATGAGGCAACAAAGAAACCAGAAGAGAAGTCAGGAGTAGAGAATGAAGAGGAATCAGCAGCACCCACATTTGCAACAGAAGTGGAAGGACTGGATATCGTGAGAAGTACCTATACTCCCTCCCTATTAATGAGGGGATATTCAGCGCATTAATCATATTGAACACAAGATTCTAAGGAAAAATTCCTGGGCAGAACAAAGAAGACTACTTTAAGAAATCCAACTTTACTGTCTTGTTTCTTTACCTGGTAATGCTGAAGAGTCAGTCTACACTCATATCTAATGATAAATGTATAAATCTGAGATCTATTTTCATTTTGTTTGTTGCAGATTAAGCACAAATGGCTGACCATGAAGCATCTGCATTTTGCTCATTGTAATCTTTAAATTACTTTCTTAGAATTAACTGTGTACATAATTCAATATTTCACTTAAAACATGATTTACATAATATTTCTGGCAATTGAATGCTCAACCTTATGCCAAACCCTTTTTAAGGTAAACCCCTATCTTAGGAAAGAAATTTTATTTCCCCCTGAGATTGTTAAATATGGGTTTTACTGTAGCACTGTATGAAATCTTTCTTCTTCTCACCTGTAGAGTAGATATACTTTTGAAAACTGCTTGAAGGTCCCTGTCTTCCAGGTACTTATCCGGTCCATGCTCTACCCAAGACAGCAACAACTCTTCTTTTGGATTACTGCGATTCTTCACTAGAAAATAATGTTTCCGCAGTCTCCAACCAATTTCTGGTATGGGCTTCACCACTTCATAGTTAACTTCACTTCGCAATGCCATTGACACATGCTGTAACGCCAATTCTGCAACAGATAACCTTTCTTGTACAGCTTCCCACTTTGAAATCTTGAACCAGAGAACAGAGCCCAAGAAAGAAAATCATATATTAAAGAAACTGACATACAAGGTGTTCATCATAACTATTTTGCTTATAAATTCTATTCTTGAATTTTCTGTAGCACTCTCATAGACAGATCTTTAAACTCCCTAACCCTGGCATGCTTTAGTACTTTAAAGACTTCAATTTGTGACTGTCTATGTGTTTTCCGCAATAGAGCAATGCATCATAATTTATGCAAAATTTTAAAAGTATTTATTATTTGCCTTATGATTAGTGTATAAATTGTTGAGATTAATCAGAATATCTATTAATTGTTCTTCTAAACTGATCCTGCATGGGCTTAGGTTGGAAGGTTTATGAAATTTTTCCATAACAATGAAAAATACTGTCTACCATTAACGCCATACATTAAACAAGAAGAGAAAAATCAAATGATTTAGTGCCATCCTATCATCACATGTTGGTAACAAAGGTATGGCACACACACAGAATTAAAGATCTCTGGTTCAAGTCTGTGGCAATGAGTTTTTCAAATTTGATTCCAAGTTTCCAAATTTAACGTACACATTTGTTTTTGTTTTTATTGTTTAATGTCCTTTAACCTGGTTGGTCATTATGGATAACAAATGAAGTCAGTGAAATGATCTTGGAGTCCATGGATCTTAAAGTTACTCGATATTGTCTTCTCACGATAAGGGAAAACTTCCCTAAAAAACCTTATCTGGGTAACACCCTATGTGAAAATTGAATTTGCGATCTCTTGAAAGCAAAGATATAGGCAAAACAATAGATCAATAGATGTGCTTAAACAGAAGACAGAATTAAACATATCTATCTGTACCACTGCAAGTCACTTTTAAGTAAACATTTTATAGAAATTCATGACCATACAGGCTCACTGGAATAGAAGTATGAGATGAGAAAGATCTAATGCACATTCAGATATCTCATTATAATAGCACAACATAGTGATGGAGATGGCATATCAACCTGAATTTTGGAAATCCTAGGCTCAAAATGTGAGTTTGGATTAAAAGCTCAGGTTAAGGTTTTATACAGGGCTTTTCCCTTATCCTGAATTTCCAGGCTCTTTTAAGCATTGTTTCAATCCCTATCTCTGCCACCACCAACACTACCTATCTCCTACAAAACTATAGAAGAAACAAGGAATGGTGACTCAGGTTACAATCAGGAGTCAAACAACCAGAATAAGATTAGTTGCTCTAACGCTATATAACATGAGTTAAATTTTCTGAGACAATTTAATGGAGACTGCTAATTGATCTGCTTGCAATGAGTTGCCGATTTTTTTAAGATAAATAATCAACTTTTCTGAATCTTAGGACTAGGGATTATATCTGCATCATAATAAATCTGCTAACTTTCAGGATGATATGACTTTTATGTAGCAGGTACAATTTATTTTTATGGTAAAGCAAGCAGTTTAAATAATTAAGACTAGCTCAAACGCTATATAGCAAATCCCTTTGCACTCACCGCTAAATGGGGAATGAGTCTAGCATTGCACTAAGAGAGCTAGAGTAACTTGCAAGAGAGTAACAAAACATAATACAGAGTGGAGAATAAGTGATTTACAGTGTAAGAGGGACCAGAGAAATTAAATTTTTGAAGCACACGCCCATATATTAAACCTTTTGTAGCCAAGCTACAATACTATGCTACCACTTAAACTGCCAGGCCTAAGCAGGCTGAAAATAAGGTTTTACCTAAGGCTTTCCTCAATTTTGAAGTCGTCGTATTGAGATATTTTGCATTGACAATATATTTTTTTCACATTCCCTGCTCGTTTTACTTTCTCTACCAAGTACTATATATATACACAGTAGGCAGAGAAGGTATTGCATTCCATCCAATAATTTGATAAAGAGATTTCACTGGAAATACGTGTTTTGCAGAACACAAGAGTCCAAAAAAAGCATTTAAAAAAAAGTATGATGTGTGTATGTATGAAAATCTGCACATCCCAAACCATTCTTTAGATAAATAACTACAACATTAAATACCAGGAGTTGTCTTTGGTTTGACAGTATATAACTACACATTATGTTATTTTGCAAAAGAATTCATAAAAGAGGCCCATTCATATGAGAAATGTCCAAATTGTCTCCACTCAAACATTTTCCTGCCCTCTTCCATTGAAGTAGTTCTGAGTGTTGATGTTCTTTAAATAATGGAACATATCTTTATTTAGCAAAAATATTTAGAAAATAAACCCATTCATGCAAAAAAATCTTTCAATTGCCTTCCTCCAGTATTTTTCAACCTCTGTTCTGTTGTCACCACTCCTAAAAGGAATAAAGAAAACAACTTATGATTGTTATTTAGAAAAATTACTTACAAAGCAGCTTCATTTGTACTTAAAAGTTTCCAAATTAACTCTCAAAACAAATTTCTATCCCTCAGTATTTTTACTCTTATCCCAAAATGTATAACTTCTGAATTTAGTTAAAATGGTGCAATGATTTCAAAACCTAATAAACATATATACAACACCCACCTTTATAAACTGTATAGATGAAACAAAATTTTAAATACTATTCTTTTCTATGCCATAACTCTGTGCAATGCCGGGCACAGATAAGTTTGCACAGCTTCAGGAAAAAGAGAAAGGGATAAGTTCAGTAAGGAGAGACAACAAACCACACAGAATCAAGGTGTCATGCAGAAGAGTAAGAAGAAGAAGAAGAAACAGAAGGAGCAGATCGGGACATGGAGAGCCAGGAGGAGGTGGGAGTAACAGAACCAAAGGGAGACAGACAGGATGCAGCAGTATGGGTAAGGAAGAACTTGAATGAGGAGGAGGAGGAGGAGGAGGAGGAGGAGGAGGAGGAGGAGGAGGAGGAGGAGGAGGAGGAGGTGTAACAGAGCTGGGAAAGACAAATTAGTTGCCAGCAGATGTGGGAGGAAGGACCAGGGGAGAAGATATAGTGGATTGGGGAAAGATAAGGGAATGAAAGAATGAAGCTTACTTGTAATATAAAATAAGAAGGTATGGGATGAAATACTCATAATGAGAGTAGAGCAGTGAAAGCTGCTGCAGTTGAAAACAGTTAGAGTAAAAGATGAATAAAAAAGAAGTTAAATTTATTAATATACTATGATAAATAGAAATGCTTATGAATTTTAGGATGAAAGTGATGAATATTACTAAGGGGATTACTAAAACATTCAGTTACACTAATTATAAACAGATATTAGGTTAAAAAAAGCTAGTTAATATGATGAAATAATAACAAATTCATTTAAAGAATAACTATACACCAAGGTTTAATATGGAGATTTTATAAAGTTTTAATGTTGAATAAACCAACTTGAGAATAGAAATAATAGCAATAAAGAATTAAGCTACACATATTTAGAAGATAAACAAAAGGAATGAAGAATTAGTTAAATATGAAATATTCATAACCCTCCATACTTATCACTTTCTTTTTATTAGTGAGCAAGAAATTTGTATGCCTATTACAGAGGTTGTATTCAGATAATAAATCCTGCATTAGGTTTGCCAACAACAAAGTAACGGATTGGGTACCATATACAATTGGTTTAAGGCATGGTTGTTAGTTAAGTCCCATTTTATTTCATTTGTTTATCGATGACATATTCCAAGAAATAGCAAAAGAAAATTCACAATGGCCAACAATCAAAAATAAAGATATTCTGGGTTTGCTCTTTGCAAATGATTTAGTAGTAGCAGCAATCACAAATGGAGGTTTAAAGAAAGCAACAGAAAAAAATGCAAAAACTGGGGTTGAAAAAGTAAATCCAAAATTATGGTTTGTAAGAACAGGAATGAACTCAGCAGAGAAGAAAGATGTGATTAGAGGGGAGTGAATTTGAAGTTGTTAACAAGTATGATTACTTAGGAGTAAGGCTAAATAACAATGGAAAATAAACAGAGCAAAGAAAAAGATGTTCTAGGTAAGGGAAATTAGCTATTAATAGCATACTTAAAGAAGATACCATATAAGAGAGTAAACTGGCTAGAGGGAATATATACAGCAACAGTAGAATCAAGAATGATGCATGGAATAGAAGTTTGGGGCACTGTAAAAGGGCGGGAATGATATTTGGCAAAATAATATTGGGATTACCAAGAATAGCTCCTAATGGAGTAACACTAGTTGAATTGGGCAGATTTGGGAGGAAGGGATCAGTAATCAAATGGGTAGTGAAATATTGGAACAGGATCCAAGTATTGGAGGAAGGAAATATTGTCACAGACTGTTTTAGGGTATCAGAATCAGCAAAATGGGAAAGAAATTGGATGTATCATTCATAGGAAATTTTAAGAGAAGTTGGATTGGACAAGCTAACCAATCAACAGACAATAGGGGGACAAAAACTATGGAATAAAGTGAGAGATAGGATAGATGACATAGAGAAACAAGAAATAATAGGTAGCTTAAGGAATAAGAGCACTTTAATATTATATAGGGGTGCTAAGAAAGAATGGGGAAGAGAAAAATACATTGATGTCTGTGAAAAAAATGGAAAGAGAGGGTCTGGTATGGGCAAGAACAGGAACAATGTTATTAAAAGGTCTAAAAGTTGATAAAGATCCTACTGGCTGGCACCAAAGAACATGCCCAGACATCAAGAATGGAAATGGCAAAGGCTTCAACACAATATACAACCTCTTCCAGCAAAAAAAAAAAAACTCTCTGCTGTGATGTAGGTTTAATTTCATTACGTCTTTTTAATTTTAAAATGTTTACTCACCTTGAAAAGGAGTTGCATAATTATCTGGATCCAGGAATTTCTTCACTGGCAATGAAGAAGCCAAAATTGGATTCATTAGGACTTGATTCAAATAGTTCTGTAAAACACAAAATTATTAGATTAGTATCAACTAATGCTAATGGTTAAACAAACAAATTACAGAACTTAAAATATCATTAGAGCTAGCATTTTTATTTATAAATACAAAAGAAATTCATGCAATATTATTAACTTAATATTTAATACATGTTAGTATGAAAGCATTAAATGGCAAAGCAAGTTTTATGTTTTGTTTGATATTCTAATCACCAAATTTTTAATGTTGGTATTTCAAAAAAAATTAATCTGGTGTAAATCACAGCTGCAGTGCCTACATATATATTCATACCATAAGCAAAAACAATCTTAAACATTTAAACCTTTCCTTTAAAAGAACAATGTGATTGTACTGCACAATGTTTTATTCAACATACAAATATGTACATTTCTGAAGCTCTTTAAAGATAAAACTTTACCTACTGATGGAACAACAAACTGTGAGCTATCTGGTTTAAGAATAAATAGAATAGTTTTTGCATGAATAGTCTGTAGAAAAGCAAAGTTCAGAAAATTGTGTGAATGTAACATATCAGATATTTTATATACTTCCTGTTAATCTTAACAAGTTTTATAGGAAAAAGTTTGAAGTAAGTAATGCTACAGTAATATACATTTGTTTATGGAGACACGTCAAATAACAGCTATTTAAGAGCTAAGTTTGTACTATACATCAGTAAGTCTTAAGAATCTACACTTTCTTAACATTTCAAAGTAGATTGCTTAAATAAAAGAATAATCAGTAAACAACTGTATCTCACAAATGCTTATATAACACCAAAAGATTTAACAGGCATTGTTTTAGTAGCTACATGTATAGTTATATTCATTTCTTCTACATTTTATGGTTTTATAATTAAATAAAATCCAGAATAATTGGAGGGGACTTCATCAGCATACTAACATGCAACAAAATTCAATACATACATTTTATTAATCCTTCAATTTAATATGTACATTGCATGTCTTAAACATGGTATTTTGGATTCAAATCTCAAAATTCCAGATATTTTTAGGGATTTACTCCCTCTACATTAGATAAAATAAAAAACTAAAATCTGATGTATTACATTCTCATGGCTTTCTCTATCTTTCCTGCAACAAACTATTCTTACAAAAGCTTATTCTTTTATCTACTTCATGCTAATTGAGATAAATGAATGCAATAATGGTCTTATTACTTATTTCTTTGTACATACATGGAAATTGCAGGAGACTAGGCCACAGTAATAGTCAAACCTTTTAAAAGTTTGTTGCCATGGCATTGAAATTTCACCCTATTTATATGGCCAGGAATAAAAAATAAATATAAAAAGAATTAAACCAACATTTAAACCAGCAACAAGGAATATCTTGGAAATATTAATCCACAAAAAATGTATCAAACATACTTGTATATTGTATGTTTTGACAAGGTCTACAGCATTTAAGATTTTGCCTATCTATTACAGTTTACCAATTATGCAAAGCTCATACAGAATGAAGATCGCTTCAGAGGCTATTCCCAGAAAATTCAAGATATACTTGTGATGTAAAAATATTTAATATATGGTATTGTAACAAGCTCTTCTACATTCATCTTTATGCCGGCCAGTTGTTCGTTGATTGTGGCCAATAACTCTGTCTTCAACTTCTCCATCATGCAATTCACAGTCATTTCATTCCTCATCTTCTCCATGCCAGATTTCACTTCTTCCATTTTGGATCTCATTTTGGTGTCAATTTTCTCCATGCCAGATTTAATTTCTTCCATTCCAAATTTAATTTTCTCCATTGCATGATTTATTTATGTCTTAATTTCGGCTATAAATG
Organism: Hymenopus coronatus; assembly: GCA_030762935.1. NCBI lineage: Eukaryota > Metazoa > Arthropoda > Insecta > Mantodea > Hymenopodidae > Hymenopus > Hymenopus coronatus. The sequence continues at coordinate 114,904,746 of CM060888.1, read as the reverse complement.
CTTTCATCATCTCCATTTTCACATTAAATCCCACTCCTGACACCAATGTAATAAAAGTATTTTTATTGCTCAAAGCTGGCTACAAATACAAGTCTTTATTCTGATGCTTTCACAACAATTCTACGGTAAAATTTTAATCTCTTTATTTCAGGATGTAGACAGTTGACTGCTCTCTTTTGTGCCGCTGAGTGCTCAGAACAATAAAAAAACTTACTCACTCCTGACTTGCAGCTCCCTTTTTATACCTGTTGATGACACAGACAGAAATTTCCAAAAATAGTGAACTTTCTAGCTTGTGTCCATTGCAGCCAGGTGTTGTATTCCATAGATATAAAGTTCTACAGCTGTTCTTCACATATTAAATTCACAGCCCGTGACAATGAATGCAGTTTCTTAAAGGAATCTAATCAAACATGTGCAGCAAAATCACCATAAGCATTCCAAATCAAAAACCACTAACACGTGTGCAAGTACAGGATAGTTAAGGTGTAGTCATATTTTAATAGCATCATTTGAGCCATTTTTGTGAAAAACAAAAAGTGTAGTTTAGATTTGGGGGGGGGGGATTTGCTTGAAAATCTTTATGTTGCAATCCTTGGAAGATGTTGAACTTGAAACATTAATTCTGGTAAAAAAATAAAAGAATTTGAGTCGGTTTTTGTAACACAAACATCACTTATTTTTACTTATTGGGGACCGGTTTCGGGTAACAGTTGTTCCCATTTTCAACCCTTAATTCCGACTAAATCTTTCTTCGTTGGCGACAACGATGAGGGTGGTGGTGTATTAATTGTGGAGGCATCTGTTGCTGGATCTATGAACTTCCAGAGGTTGCTGTAAGGTGGCAAATCAACATTCATGATATGGTTCTTTTTCTTCATGATGTAGATGGGAGAAGATCTAAAATTCCTGAAATGGCCCATACAAAGTAGTCATCTGTATGTGCAATATGGTGTACTGTACTAGGGTAGTTGCTGTGGTCCATTTTGATCAGATTGCTCCATATTGTGGAGCTGCTGTAGATGAATAGCTCTGAGGAGGGAACTATGAGATGTAGTTATGAGCCAAGCTATCAAATGGCTGGCACTGACTGATAAGAGAAACAGGAATAAGTATATGTGACAGTATTCTTGCCCAGCATAAATAATGTAGGCAAGATAACCAGAATCTTCTGGAAATTTCCCTTCTCTCTGCTTCTGGAACTCTCTGTATGTTCAGTAAAAATTTCCACTGATTATAAAAGCTAGCAGGTTTGTCAATGAATAAGTGAGTGCAACAAAAATTGCTTTTCTCCAAGCAAGTGTTGCTACTGCAGGAGATTAGGGACAACATGTGTTCAAGTTTTCAAAGAATAGTGCCAATTTCTCCCCCATACCTCATCAACAAGGATCTTATAATAACATATCTAGTGTTACTATAATGGATTCCTAAATGTGCATCCATAGAGGTGGGGAAAGCTCATCAGATATTTGCAAAATACTACCATGCAGATGTCAAACAACTGCAGTGCTGCAAGTAACAAGAAAAAAATCTCCCAGGTCTTTGCAGGCTAGTCTAAGAGATATCTGATGGCTTTGCTTACAAGTGACAGGCATCAACTATTACAGGAAGACATATGGCAAGTAGGGGCGAGATGCAAATAAAGATTTCAGCCTATTCAAAGTTTATGTCAACTATTTTTGGTAAGTAAACTATTCTAAATATCAATTTCATATAAAGGAAAAATGTATCATCTCTATATATATATATATATATAGTCACCCTCCGTGGGGCAATGGTTACCATGCTGACTTCATATACCCAAGGTCGCGGGTTCAAACCCGGCGGAGGACGATGGCTTTTTCGGGCGTAAAAATCCTTAGCATGGCTTCCTTCAGAAGGGAAGTAAAGCCATTGGTCCCATGTCGTAGATTTACGGCACGTAAAAGAACCTCAAGCCTGATAGAGAGGCCTCTGAGCAAAATTAAGCGATCTTTCACGCCCAATATAGAATGGGACGCTGAGAACCACAGCAGTTAAAGAGCGTCCATAAATAACACGCCATTTTTTTTTTCTCTATATAAACAAATATATTCACAAAAACATATAACTGAATTAACAGCTATGTTAAAGCACAATTTCTATTTTAAAGATAGCAATAACTTTCAACAACTGTATGTTTAGCTTTCACTTCAATTTTTATTACATTACTTTCTTTATTCTTAAAGAATTTTCTTCAGTATTAACATTACATGAAATCACATTATATCCATATTAAACTTTTGTAAATCTCTCTTAACAAAATCAACATAGCAACAATTTGTATATTAAAACCTTCATCCTAATTTTAAAGATATGCAAATTGTTACTATGTTTAGAGAGATTTACAAAAGCTAAACTTCATTATGGTAAGGTGCGATTTCACCGTATGTTAATGCTTAAGAAAATTCTCCAACAATAAAGAAAGACATGTGATAAAATGGAAGTGAAAGCTAAATATATAGTTGTTGAAATAAATACAGAATTGTTTGCTTTGTTCATGTAAGTCATTTCCAAATTAAATAAAAGTGTACTACAGATATCTATTGTATCAGTTCTTTGTTTTATCGGCACATCTGAACAGACCATTTTATAGTCAAGATTTAACATCTAGAAATTGTCTTCATTTACTGCAAAACTTATCTACAGAAAATACATCATAAGCATTATGTCATTTGTTTTTCTTGTCAGTCTTGGGCCAGATATAAATATAGAATATACAATATTTTACTTAATGTTATTTTCTGATTTTTTTCTATGAACAAGGAGATTTGTGATTCAAATCTCAGCTATGGCATTGAGTTTATCAGTCTGATTCTACCAATCCAACATCTGGCCTAAATATGACTTATGTGGAGAAAACAATTAAGCTTATGCCTATTTGGTACCTAATTATGGGACACCATATCTTTTTATTAATCTGTGTATTATAAAATCACAGAAAATCTGTTGGACCCATACAAAAGTTAAAAATCAATCTCTGAAACTGAAATAAATACATTCATTTGTTGATATTTCCTACCCTATAAAACCAGACAATGAAATGGAAAGTCCATTTAATTATCTGCTCTGTTTATATGCCACATTTATAGGTATATAACCTAGTCATATAAATAATTTAAAATTAAAATAGAATTCAGTATTCAAAATTACCCATTTTTCTGGCATTGCTGCCATAAGCATTACTCATGCACACACGATTAAAACATAATTTTCTGAGCGTATGTACATGTTTACATATATATTTCTTGGCAAAGCTAGACAGCCTTAGTATCAGTATAAGGGGGTATCTTATTTTGTTTATAAGTTTCAACTTTCGTGCTTGTACTTCAGCAGTAAACCTTTACAGCATGATAAGATACCCATTTCCACTGATGCTTGTAACTTTGGCAAAAAGAATGCAATCATAACTATTAATAAAATCTAAAATAATTACATTCTTAAAGAATTCATTTTTCTTGCCCTTTCCTTTTTTTAGAATTAAGCTCTAAAGCACCAAAACAAAAGCCAACTATTGTCACAAGCAGTAACATGCATTTTCATATATCAGTTTCTTGTACAACCATACATACTAGTAATGAAGGTATTTAGCAATGTTTCTACACATGAACTAATGCCCTAAATGAAATAAGGTCATATCGAACAAAATACTTTTACTTGCATAAGGTATTGAATGCATTAAAGAGAAGCCATGTGTTATTCATGCAGTGAAATAAAAAGTGCTTCCCTACCTCTCCATGTTTTGACAGTCTTACAGAAATTAATTTGTTCCCAGCTCCCTAAATCACAAGGGCATGTATCAAAAGAAGTTCAAAAAGTTTTTTTGTGTTATGTTCATGTTTTTTTAAAAGTAATTATCTATCGAAATATGTTTTAATTGATCCTCATATTAAGATTGAAGCAAAATTAGTCAAATGCCTCAGCGACAATTTGGAGCCTTTATTTTGCAGCTCTGAAATTTCAATCTATGTACATATAGTGAATTCCTTATCAGTTATACACAATAATAAAATATAAGAGCGAATATTTGGAGAGATGTGTGCACAAAAACCAACAAAATATAATTCTGATAAACATGGATCCCAAATATATATAAAATAAAAAGAAGTATTTTAGACAGTGGAGCACCATAATTTAAATGAAAATTGAGTCACCTTTTTTACACTTTTTGCTCCAAATTTATCTTCATTTGGGAAGACCGGTTTCAGGGTACTTTAACCCTACTTTCAGTTCCGCAGTTCAAAGTTGGAACAAAAAGTGTAAAAAAGGTGACTTAATCTTCATTTAAATAGGTTCTAAAACTAATATATTTTAAAATATGCACACTTTTTTTTATCGCCACTGTGTTTTGACTGATTGTAATACAAGATAAACTGCTATAAGTGTATGGGAGATATACTTAAAGTAAGAGCAAAGTATCACAAGGCTGAAGTGAGGTTTTACATAATACCAATGAACATTCTGACATGTATCCGAAAATAGGCTCTCCATGAAATGGCACTTGTGACTTATTATTTAACAAACTTCAAGCTGCTCAAACAGAAGAATGGAAGAAAATTCACACTGTTAGCAACCCCACTACTTTACAGTCGAAAATAGGCATAGTTACCATGTGCAATGATGGAGATTTTGCCACAAGGTCTGTTAAATACCAAATTTTATAGTTAAATTCAGCATCTTCCAAGCAAGCAAAAAGAAGATTTTCAGGAAATCCCCCCCTCCTCAAACTACCCTTTACTTGGAACATTTTTCAAAATGTTTGATTTTCTCAAAAATGGCTAACAATTTTGATTAAAATGTTTAAGATATTTTCATGACAAATGAAATTATTTCTTAATTTTCTAGAAATTCTCTTTGAAATCCTCTTTATTCTGAATGGCTTTTATATAGCTGATAAACGTTATAGAGAGACAAAATCTTACTGCACAAAAAATATAGATTTTATTAAAGCACACAATTTATGCCTAACACATTTTTTGTGGAATTACCCTTTTTCAGATATTACTTGTTGCAAGTTTAAATTTTACAATACTTATACATATCTCAAATGGGAAGTCATAATTTATTTTTCTTTTTGTTAAACTGCTGGCTATGAAATAGAACCGAATTTCAGTATCATTATACAGTTATCATCTCTTAAAATATTTTACCATTGTTTTAGCCAAGTGTACTTATTATCTTCCTTCTACCTACAAGGTAGTAATAAGACAATTTCTGTTCATTTTTATCTCAATTAGGATGAAGCATAATAGGTAGAGAAGGAACGTGAATGGAAAATATTAGATATTTTAAATTTTATTATCTGTTTTCTTTTTCTTGCTTCTCCCCAGTCAGTTGAAAACACCTACAGGATCAGTTTCATATGCAGAACTTACAAAGACTTATATAGGCAGTAGGGATAATGTTTTCAGGAGCAACTTTTCCCATCTTCAGCTAGAGTCTAACTGAAGTCTCAATTCTAAATTATAATGAGTGCTGTAATAAAAGTACATAATAAATATACCTTTCTAACGAATCTGTTCACCTTATCTATTCAGAATTTCCAGCACATTTTTTGTCGATGATGCAAACTTTCTCCCCTTTTATAAGTGCTGCAGTGTTGTTGCTGGTTTTTTTTTTGTTTGGTTTTCTTTTTTCTTTCTTTCCTTTTTTTCCCTTACTTTCAGGCTGTTTCTGTGGTCAAAAAATGTTTTGCTACTGTCCAATTATTCATTTTTAATTCTCCTGCTACATCTCCATATTAGAAGGGAAGTACTGTATTTCACAAAAGATTTTAAATTTGATATTTCACCAAAAATACATGTTTTTAGGTGTAATACACCCAAAGAAAAGCATATTTATAAAATAATGTGAGTGTTATGTGTGAAGAAATATTTAATAAATATCAAATTTCATGCCAAAATATTATTAAGAAACTCAAAATAGTGCTAATTTGTATAATGGTTGGTTTGATGAATAATGTACGAGCATGCCAAAATGCAAAGAGGACAGGAACATTATCGAAAGAATGAAATGGATATGAAGAGAGCAAAAACATCATCTAATTAACAGGAGCTATTTTAAATATTAATGAAGACAAAGAAAAATGGGGAACAGACACTGCTCGTGAAAGGAAGTTAAAATAATTTCAGTAGGACATGTCAAATGTGGCAGGTTATTAGAAAACAGAACAAAATGACTCTACAAATGTTCAATTAAACCTGTATTCTTTTTTTTTTTTGTTGTAAGCTGAAAATAATGTATTCATCTGCATCAGCACTGAGATCCACTTCCTGCACTGTTGGTTCAGATTACACAAGCTCTTCATGTGTACTCATGAACAATGGTGCACATTACAAACCAAAATGACAGGAAGGCAAGCTCTAGTTGATCGCCATAAATGTATAGCATGATGTATTATTGCTGTGATATTATATATTATTGTATTATAACATCATGAGTGTTTAACAGAATGCAAGGAAAGCGGGATATTTAATAAAATGTTGTGGAAGAATAACAAAGTGCAAAAATCCATCAGCTGATAATTTCATATTCACTATGCATTTGTTTATATCCTCATTCCAATTACAGTATGGAATGGGCCAACTACTATAAGCATCTGTTTGAAATGAAGGGTGGTGTGCACTTGGAGTCTTGAGTTGGCTTGTATACAGAGAAATTATTGGACAGTCCATTATTAGTCTATTATTAATAAAAGAGGGTTTATTAATCCTGTATACATTGTTGCCTTTTGTCAGGAGGCCAGGGTCAAATCCCATAGGCTCCATTATTAGTGTGCTTCATAATATTCATAAATAGAAAGAGAAAAATTAAAAAAAGAAAAGAAAAAAGTAAATGATGTACTCGTAATAGACATTGTTTAAGCATATAAGGCAACAATTGTCATGAAAATGTCCCACTCTAGCTATCCTTTACATAGAACAAATTTTGTAATTCTTCATTTTTTAAAAAATTGCTCTAACAACATATTAATGTGACATAGTAAATAGTTATTTCCTGTAACTCCTGAGTGGAGCATAGGGCATTGTTACAATGTTTCCATGATCAGATTTATATTTCTAGCACCCTCTGCAAGGTTTGAGCCTGCATCCTGGGTTTTATAGGCTAGCATGGTGATCACTACATCATGGAGGGTCACACTGACATATTAAACATGCTTCAAATTTTCTTTGAATGGTTGTGAAGTCCTCTTAATCCCAGAGTATGTATCTTAAAAGTATGTGGATGGCAACTGCAGGGTCCTGAGCCAAGATGGGATTTCTTTTAACTTGCAGCAAACTCACTTTTCTTTTCTATATTATTGATCACTCCTGACCGGCTTTTAATTCTTCAACACCATGTCTTAACTTTTAGGGTGTCTTCCCTTTTCTTTTACTTCAACCTGCTGGTAAGGATGGTACAAACTGTGAGTGCTAAGTCATTAATGTAATATGTGTAAACATATTATATTTGTATAACATTAGTAGTGAAATGGTTATTAATTTGGGAAGAATTAAGTGATGTGATGACCAGAAATATATTTTGGAAATTAATCATCTCCATTTTCAACCTATGTTCTTTCCAAATTATTAAGTTACACCATTATCTTTAATCTCCTAATATGACAAATCTAATAAATATTGTCTGTATGACAATATGTCTGCTTATGCATAGTAGCAATATTTCACATCAAGTAACAATGGTTCAAATATTATGTTAACTTGAACTTGACATGTTCTTACCTAAATTCTATAATTATTGACAACCGGTGCATAAACATGAAGTCTTACATAATAGCCAATACGGCTAGCTGAATATGTAGGAAATGCTCTCAAAGTATCTTCCAGTTATATTTGGAATTAAGTGGTATTAACATAAATTAAATATTTTTAAACCCAAAAGTTTTCAAATGTATTTATGCACCACTATTAGTTAATAAAATGAAACTCAACTATAATACCACTTAACAGCGGTACATGCCTTGAGTCAAAAATGATAACTAGACCTTTATACTTCGCTGCCTTTCATTGGCTCAAGACCCATACCAGTCTGTACTTGGACAACCACCCTAATATGACATAGGACAGAGTAAGAGGGATAGTCATTTTAGACGTAAATACACAAAAACATAAGTTGCTTAAATATATGGATGAATTTGGGCAAGGGCATTTCATTACAAGAAGAAGAATAAATATATTTTGCAACATAAGTCATATGTAACCTAAAGGCCAGAGAAAGATTTTCATCCAGAACCACTGCTATTCTAAATAGAATATAATAAGAGTAAGGATGTTTGGCAAAAATGAAATTGAAGATATATTATGTATATTTTCAAATTATTACTGATATATGGTGGACTTCGTGACAGTGATGTGTTCTATCAACTGAAATTAATTAGTAAGGAAATTTTGTAACGCTACATACATCACTTACTTTTTTTATTGGAAGACATGTTTCAGAAGCATGTCAATTCCTTTAGTCGACTGCCGGTATCGCTTGTTGTGGTGGTTCACATTGTCCCTAGGGGTGGTTTGATGAACCTCTGTATCAGTAGGTCACCTAGCGAGATTTCAAAATTGAAAACACGGTTCTTGTTTTTCCAAATATATATGTTCTCCCAAACTTTTAATTCTGTTTTCCTTGTGAGATTTTTGAATATTTTTGGACTTCTATTTATGGTGTGTTGCTCTTTACAAAAATGACAAGCTACTGCCGATGTCTTTTTTTTTTTTTTTTTTTTTTTTTTTTTTTTTTTTTTGTTTGTTTGTTTGTTTGTTTAATATTTCTGAAGTGTTTTTTTAATCTTCTTTTTATGTTTCTTTTAGTTGGCCAATGTAAAGTTTTTCACAGGCGTCATAGCTGAACTGGTATATTCCTGGTTTGTTTTTTGTGGAGTAATTTTTTTGGGGGCCAGAATGATGTGTCGTCAGAAGATCCTCTGGAATTTGCAGAAAGTTGTAGGGTTGTCTGTAAACTTGAAATCTTGTTTTCTTTTTTGTTCAGAGTGAGTGTGCTGACTTCCTTTATTCTCTTCCTATTTTTGGCTCTGTTAACTTTTTTGTATATCATTTCTGCCAGGAAACCATTTTCTGTAGCTATGTTCAATATTTTTAATATTTCACAGTTATATTCTTTTTTGCACATTGGTACATTTACTAATCTGTAATCAAAGCTGTTGAGTACTGCATGCTGATGGGAATGGGATTGTAACTGTTTTGTTTTATATAACTGTTGGTGTGGGCAGGTTTTCTGTAAATGCCAAATGTTAGGTGATTTTCATTGATGAATTTAAGGTCGAGGAATGGTAGTTGTCCATCACATTCCTTCTCCATTATGAATTTTATGGATTTTTCTTGCAAATTTAGCACTTTCAATGCACTTCCTCATGAATGAGTTTCAAATTTAGGGAAAGATTATATGTGGGTGCACTTAGTTATAATTGGCCTCATTCATGAAGGTCTTTATGTAACAGCCCACAAGAAAGATAGAAAATTAATTGAGAGACTCCAGGAAAAGAAACTTAAATTAGCCATGGTTATCCATTTTCTAAACTGATGCAAAATTAAAAAGGTCACACCAAAATTTGTTAGGATACTAATAAAACATTATATCAATAGCAAAAAGAGAAAGCAGACGTTAAAAAGATACTGGAAATGGAGAAAAAATATCTGTTTTCTAAATTTATGTAAAATTAAAAAGGTCATGCCAAAATTTGTCAGGAAACTAATAAAATATGATAACAATAGTATATGAGAGAAAGCAGTTGTTAAAAAGATCCTGGAAATGGAGAAAAATAAGCATTACAAAAGTAGAAGTGAAATAGAAACTACACTTAAAACTAACCCAAAAACTAAGGAGCATCATCTGAGAAAATTTAGAACGCAATCTTTTGGTCAAACTAGGCATCAAAATGCAAAACAAAACATTAATGCAAAAATGAAAACTTGAAAACCTGAGCAAAGAACAGGGAAAACGAGCGCCAACTAAAAACTGCACACTACAAATAAATGTCAAAAACATACTGGGTCAAACCTTCACCAAGTCAGAACTGCATTTCCTAAATAAAGCAATGAAAATTAGTGTAGATTCTTGGATAAGATTGACGAATACATTGCGGACAAACAAATAGCCACTCAAAATGTAAACAAAATTGAGAAAAACATTATAAAGAATGAATGTTGCCAAGTAATTGAAGCAATAGAAAATAAAAATAAAATTAAACCCTCAAAAAGTGTAATAAGAGCACTAATTGGCAAACCGGTGATTTATAGAAAAGCTGACAAAAGGAACAATAGAAATTATGGAAAAAATGTAATATGTAGAAAGAATGTAAACACTTTTAGAAAAAGAATGCTTTACAGTACAGAAAAAAAACCCTAAACCAATGTATAAACAAATTAAATGCAACTATTCAAGATTGTAAATTTGTGGACAAAACAGATAAATATAAAATTAAAGTGGATAGTCCAGTACTTCCAAAAATACATTAACCTGGAAAGTCAATGAGGCCAATTATAAATAACATAAGTACACCTGCAAAATGGTTAACACACAGTTCTCTCCTTTACCTAAATTTGAGACTGCAAGCATAAAAAACTCTCTAGATTCTAATTGAAAAAATTAAAAATATAGAAATAGAAAAAATGGATATATTAGTTTGCTTTGTTGTCTCTGCTCTTTCTCCAAGCAAACCACAGGAAGTATACAATCCCATATAAAAACTGGTTGCTAGCAATAGGGTAAATAACAGAAGTAGTCCAAGAATACATCACATTAACAAATTTTTGCATAAATCAAAATTTCTTCACCTTCAATGGGAAATATTATAAACAAACATCTGGATTAGCTAGTATGGGCAGTCCACTATCACCAATACTAGCAAACCTCTTCATGAGCACTTTGGAAACAAGAATAAGGCATTTTCCTGGATATTCAAAGCAGTACCAATATAGAGATGATATCTTTGCAATAGTCCCAGAAAAACATCTAGAAGATGTATTGAAAGTGCTAAATCTGCAAGAAAAATGCATAAAGTTCACAAAGGAGAAGGAATGTAATGGACAACTACCATTCCTCAACCTTAACCATCATCAAAAATGAATACCAACTAATATTTAGCATTTACAGAAAACCTACCCATACCAACAGTCATATAAAACAAAAGAATTACATTCCCATTCCCCATCAGCATGCAGTACTCAACAGCCTTGCATACAGTTTAGTAAATGTGCCAATAAGCAAAAAAGAATATAACTGTGAACTGTTAAAAATATTAGACATAACTACAGAAAATGCTTTCCGGGTAGAAAAGGAATACAAAAAAGTTTAACACAGCCAAAAATAGGAAGAGAATAAAAGAAGTCACAACACTCACTCCAAACAACAAAAGAAAATAAGATTTACAAGTTTACATACCACCCTACAACTTTCTACAAATTCCAGAAGATCTTCAACACATCACTCTGACTCCAAAAACAATTATTCCTTAAAAACATATTAAATTCTAAGTTAAAAGGTGATATTCCACTGGAAAACAAACCAGGAATATACCAGTTTCAGCTGCAACAACTGTGAAAAAATCTAAATTGGCCAAACTAAAAAAATCAAAAACAAAAGCAAAAGAACACCTCAGAAATATTAAACAAAAACAAGAAGACAAATCAGAGGTAGCTTAGAATTTTTGGAAAGAGCAACAGATCATAAAAAGAAGTCCAAAAATATTCAAAAATATCACACGGAAAACAGAATTAAAAATTTGGGAGAATATCTATATTTAGTAAACAAAAACTGCATTTTCAATTTTGAAATCCCTCCAGGCAACCTACTGATGCAGAGGTTCATCAAACTACCTCTAGGGACAATGAGATTCATCACAGCAAGCGATATCAGTAGTCGACTAAAAGAAGACAATGGAAGCACATAGCTTCTGAAACATGCCTTCCAATAAAAAAAGTAAGTGACATAGTGTTATAAAATTGACTCGCTGATTAATTTCAATTGATGTTTAAATTAATTCACTTTCGAAAATTTAGAAAAATAGTTGTTTTTACTTTCTCTACACATACTATGTGCATAGTGTATACAGAAGGTATTGCATTGCACCCAAAAATTTGATACTGAGATTTCACTGGAAATATATGTTTTGAGACTCCCTGAAAACAAAAAAAGCATTTTTAGAAGTGTGCGGGGTGTGTGTGTGGGGCAGCATAGCTCAAAAATGAAAAGGCTGTTAAATACCAAATTTGGTATTTAGGTTCAGCATCTTCCAAGGATGCAACATGAAGATTTTCAAGAAAATCCCCCCACCCCCCACTACCCTTTAAATGGAACTTTTTTTTTCGAAAATTTTTATTTTCTAAAAAATGGCTATAACGATTTTGATTAAATTATTGTATATCAAATAAAATGTATATTTTGAATTTTCTGGGAATAGCCTCTGAAGGCTACTTTGCTCCGGATGAATTTTACAGAATTTTGCATAACTGCTAAACCATAAGAGATGGACAATAACGTACCACACAAAAAATGTAGAGCACGTTAAAATAAACAATTTATGTAATATACATTTTTTTGTGGAGTTGATTGTTTTTTAGATATCGCTTGTTATTGGTTTCACCTTTGAAAAACATACTTTTCTCATACAAAATTTGTCAACACCTGTCCATACAAACAAAGGAAGTTCAGTCACTGCAACCAGCTTTTGACTATCACTTTATCCTATGGTACTCCCTTATTTTGCTTCTACTCACAAGGAAGCAAGTAATAAGACAATTTTGCTCATTTTTTCTCGATTAGCATGAAGTAAGTAGAAGCATACCTTTTTAATAATATTTTTTTTGCAGAGATGTAGAGAAAGTCTTGTGAATGGAACACATCAGATTTTTTATTGTAATAGAACTGTGGAAATATAAATAAGTGGGTTATAAAAGAAAACTTTTATCACATATTCTATTAACATATTCATTCATGTTTAGTAACAGTTGGGTGATCTTCAAATTCTAATTATGCTTTATTAGGTAGATTACATGCAGTGATGCGATTGGACTCTGAAATTAAATGACAAAACTGCTGATTGTCATTCAAATTAAGTACCAATATTGTCCTTCACTGCAACGTACTTATACAATGAATGAGTTATTACATCTCATCTCTCCAAACCAAAGTCCTGATATACACTTAACATTTCAAGCACTGGTAACTTGAGAATGCAGGCAATGAAGTCCAAGGTCTAATGATAAACCATTTTTAAAGCATCAGATTTGCATCATATAAGGATTCTCCATTGGACAGGATGTGGTACTGCCAACTTAAGTATAAAAACAAATTATTGTGTTAAAGCTGACTTTGTAATTTAATAAATTATATCACTTACAAATATTTGATAATGGTCTCTCAGGTCCTCATTGATATCCTCCAGCTTGCTTCAAACATGGCTACTTCATGCAGCAACAATCATCAAAGCACTCAGAGAGAGAGAGCTAAATGAGTGCTGTAGGAATCCATAAAAAAAATAGGAAAAATTATTTCCAGCCAATAGCTGTTTATACAGGATCAATTTTGGCAAGTGCACTATGCATTTCAGAGGCTGCTAACTGATAGCCAGTCTGCTGTAGACCAGCTGTTTGGCAAACATGATCCGGCTCTGTGCTGGCATGAAAGAAAGCATATTGTGATGCATCAGGTACCTACTTTTTACAGTAGGTGTTCAAAGTAAACTTGCCGACACTTATGGATAAAATTTGCATTGGGTTGGTACAGTTCATCCTCAAAAACTAAAAAAAGTTCATGGCAAATGTTTTGTTCAGCCTTTTCTTAGCATTTCATCTGCAAACTAATTTTTTCCAGAGACAAAACTCACAAGGGATGAGATTGCAGGAGCAGGCTGCCCATATATCAACTGTAAAGCCTGGATTTATGACAAAATTATTTTGTAGTATCCAGCCTTTTTTGTAAAGAGGTGGCAAGTTTATATTTGTGTTATGACCATCATTAAAAATAGTTAAATTTGAAGGTAAGTTGTTACATATGTTAGACTGCTCCCTAAATTTGACCCTGGCCACTTTTCAGAAGGGCGGTCTTCTTAAGTAACAATGGAGTACTACAATAATTTTTAATTCTTAAAATCATAAGTTATTGCTCCTTTCCTTTTTTTACAGTCCATTTCCATTTTTTTACTTTCTCCAAATATTGCCTATGTTCTTATACATTTTATCTAAGATGTTACTTATATTAGTAAAAGCATTATTCACTATATACAATACACTTTCTTTTCCAGAAATCTCTAATACCCTGCTTTCAAATACATTTTTTTATGTATCTTCTTTCCACTTGCATAGTGGACATTCACTGTGTAATGATAGTTGTTTCACTGCCCTTTTGGCCTCCATACTCTTGTTCTTAATATGATGTGCACCTCTCTCTTCCTTATTGGCATTATCTCTCTCTTTCTCTTTCCCAATTGTTTTTCATTGTAACATAAAATACTAATAACCATATTTCAGTTATCTGGCTAACAACTTTTGTATCTTAATGTCTTTAAATCATCTTTCCACACCGTTCCAAAAATCTTTGTTGTTTGTTTCCTTTAACTCCAAACATCCCCAATTCCTTATTTTCTACATTATTCTTAATCCATTTATCCTACCCATGCTTTGTACTTGTTTCTTGATATCTTGAGCATTGTTTTAACAAATTATCTTCTCCTAAAATCAAGATCCTATACCGCACTTCAAAGCTCTTTCCATTATCAATCCTTCTCTAGCTACTCATCACAATTCAATTTGTCTTGGGCAGAGGTTTGGATGATAACCTCATGCAGATAGCTGGATACTAAGGTAGCTGTACTGGATACTGTGGATTGGTAATACCATGTGCTATTGAAAGATCACTTTTCTATTTATTTAGTCTGGAAAGAGCTTCTTATGGGTGGAAGGGTGGTTATTGTCAGTGAAATAGTTATGAATTCACGTGCAGTCATGTTTATTTAAACTTGTCTGGCACTGAAATTTGGATACTTTATCGTTCTCCCACAGAGACATGCAAGGGCATACTTGCAAACTAGCAGAACCTGCACCAACATTCACCTTTTTATAGTTATAAGGAGTTAAAGGTAAGAATTTTGTACAATGCTAATTTTACTATTCATCCTAAAAGTGTGAATATTATGACTGCAGTCTGTAATCATATCACGCACATGTGTGAATAGTTTGCTTCAAAAGTCAAAGCTGATTGTTGCCATCCATTGCTACATTTGCATTAGTGACATCTGTGCCACCAGCGAGTTCTTTTGACCTTGAAACTGTAATTGTTACATCTGTGTGAGCAGGCACATGTGCTTCCAGCAAGTTAAGAGTTTGTAACATTTATTATGGTTTGCAAATGTGACTGCTTCTAGAAGTTTCCTGCTACATGAATGGCAAGTATAAAAATGGGAGAATACCCAACAGAGAGGACAAACAATTGGGAATGCATAGTCAGCAGCAGTTGAATCAATTTCAATAGGAAATTCAGAGCGTGCAGTAGTAGCTGCAGTCATCAAGCAGTGAAAGAGAATTGTTGCAAAAGCATTGAAGAAAGACATTATTTTTTAACACATTTTTATCTGTAATCAATGGAAGAAATAAAGAGTGGTAAACTTTACTTGCTGAAGTGAAGGAAATGAAGATGAAAATAAAATCCAGAATAGAAAAAAATGGACACAAAAATGGATTCCTGAATGGAGATGATAGAATCCAAATAAAGCAGATGGAGGAAAAAATGGAATTCATCGTGGATAAGATGGAAGAGAAAATTAAATATGGAATGGAGAACCGACAGAAGATAATAAACAAAATTGATAAATTATCAACTGGCATAAAGAAGGATGTGAAAAATCTTGAGGAAAAGGTGGGAGAACTTGGTGGAATTATGAAAGACGACAATCAATGACTTAGTGTCCTGGAAGGAAGATTTGAGGGAAGCACCAATGAACTGAATACGATGATGGAAAAGATGCTAGATGGAAGGCCGAAAGTCTTGAAGGTCAAGACGACAGTGCATGATACATCTGCACATGTCAAGCCACCCAAGTATGACGCAACATGCACCTTCAAAGTCTTCTGCTGACAACTTGCCGCTGTCACTAGCCATAAGTTATGCTAAGCAGAAAAGAAGGCTGTACAACTGATGGCAAGCCTCCAGGGATAAATGGCAGAAGTATGGAATGCGACTTCAACATCAGTGAAGTCCAGAGATCTGTGAGGCCCTTGAGAACTGCTTTGGAAACTATTGCCTGGTTGCAGACTATCACAGTCAGTTTAAATTGAGGCTGCAACAGCCAAGAGAGACAACGAAGGAGTTTGCCCTGGTGATTGAACATCAGGTGAACAAGTCTCTGTGAACCTACCACTTATTATGCATTCCAGAGAGCTGCCTATTCCTTTGTCAATGGGATGCATGACACCAAGATACAATAGCACCTTATGCTGTTGGAACCAGACTAGAAGACCATTCACAAGGCATTAACAGGAACTTTAAGGTTGAAGGCAGTCGCGAGGAGGGCCAAGGATGTGATCTGGGTCTGGATACTCTCAGGGGTCATTAGACAATGGTCGACATCGGCCAAAAGACTTTGCACGAGTCAGCAAAGATGTTGCTCTGGAGCTCCCCACAAACATTTAGGGATCTGCAAAAAGATACTCTATTTGTGCCTGCAAGAAGTGAGGCGATGGTGAAGGCCTACCTGCAGTGCCAGTGGAACCTTGTACTGTACCAAAAAACACCAGTGAATGGATTATACATTGCATGGGCATTGTTGCCTTACCAGGAGGAAATACCCTTGAAATTGCTGAACCCACTGGACACATACCGGACATCCCAGTTGGGACAGAGTTAGGAAAGTGCTGTGAATACATCGCCTTGTGATAGATCCAACCAGCCAGCACTGTCGCAACATCTGGGGCCCTGGCCAAAATAACTTGCTGAACAGGACAGCCAACCATCTGACTGCTTCATAATTGGTGGCCATTATCAGTCAGCAAAGGGAATGGTTGCACTGACTGAGTACACAACATGACACTGGAGATGCCTGAGCTATCCAGCAACCACCAAGATGTGTTCCTCTGGCAAAACAGGCAGAGGTACAGGATATGCTGGAGGACAGGAGGACTAGGGGAATCATTGAAGATTCCGACAGCCTTTAGTGCTCCCCTTTAGTCTTGCTGAAGAAGAAGAACGGTGATCTACACTTCTGCATGAATTAAAGGAAGCTGAATGCCATCCACAAAAAGGAGTATTTTCCCTTACCATGGATTGACAACACCCTGAACATAACAAAGGTGCCCAGGGGTTTTTGACTTTGGACTTGAAATCAGGATACTGACAAATGACCTTAGATCTCAGAGACAAAGAGATAAAAGCATTCTTGATAAGCCAAGGGCTTTGGCAATTTACAGTTATGCCCAATGATCTCTGCAACGCACCAGTGACCTTTGAGCCCCTCATGGATTCAGTAATGAGAAAGTTGGCTTGCGACGCCTGCCTGTTATATCTGGTTGTCACAGGCCACAGCTTCTAAGACTATCTCAAGAACCTGACCAAGATATTGAAGGCTGCAGGCAGTTAACCTGAAGTTGAATGCAAAGAAGTCAACTCTTTTGCAAGGAGGTGAAGATAGCTTCACATCTGGGGTGGCCATGGACTAGGAGAAGGCTTGAACAGTGAGAGATTGGCTTCGCCTGAAAAACCAAGGAGAGCAAAATATCCTGGACTTAAGCAGCTAGCATTGTCAGCTATTGTCAGTTCGTCGGAAGTTCCTCCAACATCGCAAAATCCTTCACTTGTCGGACGGAAGAGCACTGCCCTTATATGTGGTCAGAAGAGGCAGAGTGCTTTCCAGGTGCTTAAATCAGCACTCTGCAGTGTGCCTATTTTAGGATTTCTAAAGCATGGTAATGACTTTATTGGGGGACACTGGCATTGGAGACATTCTATCCCAGGGTCAGGATGGCAAGAAGTGGGTAATAGCCTACTACAGCAAAACGCTCTCCAAGGCAGAAAAGAACTACTGCATTACCCAGCAAGAGCTCCTGGCAGTAGTAACGATGCTGGAGTACTTCCACAAGCTTCTGTTGGTCACCTGAGGATTGGCCACTCTGTTATCACCTGGTTGTTGAGCTTTAAGAAGCCAGAGGGCCAGACAGATGTTGGGTCCAGGGGCTCCCAGAAAGAGTACGCTTCACACCAGAACATAGGATAGGAAAAAGCTTCTACAACAACGCAGATGCCATTTCATGACCCTGTCCAGAGGAGTGTGGCCACTACTCCAAGGTTGAGGAGGAGGACTGTGCCATAGCTGTCCATATCATTTCAGCGGTGCTTGCAGCTGGATGGGATGAGAAGGGAGCAGCTGGCAGATGTCACTAAGGCCACTCCAGGAGAAGTGGAGGTAGAGACTAGACTAAGCTGGTAGGAAATCACACCCAAGAGTAATGTGTATAAGTCCTACTGGGCCCAATGGGAATCATTGAAGACCAAAAATGGAGTACTGTTTTGGGTATAGGAGTCACCTCATGGACAGGCCCAGAGCAGACTCCTGCCTTGGAGTAAGGTTGCAGAAGTTCTGGAGGAAGTACAGGCAGGAACTTCAGGAAGACATTTGGAGCCCAACTGAACCAACAACGAACTCGAGCAATGGTGTTACTGGCTGAGACTACAGGTAGACAATGAGAGGTGGTGCTGCCAATATCATATGTTGCAGCAAATCACGAGCTACAGACCAGGAGCCAGGGTTGCATGCAGCAGCATAATGTAGGAGCACCATTTGAATGCAAAGCCATTGATGTAGTTGAGCCACTCTCTGTATCCAACAGAGGCAACAAGTATTTGTTGGTCACCATGGTTTACCTCATCAAGTGGCCAGAGGTGTATGCCATCCTCAACAAAGAAACCAAAACCACTGTAAACTGCCTCATGGAAGAACTGTTTTGTCACTATGGGGTACCAATGGAGATGCAGAGTGATCAAGGCACAACTTTGAGTCCAGCCTCATGAGTGAAACATTGGAGCGACTGGGAGGACACAAGACATGCACAACAGCTCTTCACCCACAGTCAAGCAGCATGGTTGAGTGGTACATGAAGACCCTACAAGAACATTTGAGGAAGGTTGTGACCAATTACCAGAGAAATTAGGTTATGAGGATGCCCTACCATTCTTCAAACACTGGGTTGACACCATGAAGTTTGGTATTTCGCAGGGAGCTGCGTCTACCATGCAACCTGATGTTTGAATGTCCTGCTGTGGAAGAACAACTAGCAGTTAACTACATGGAGAATCTCGAAGACCAGCTTCACGACATGCATGAAATAGCATATCAATACATACAATAGCCAGCGACAGGATAAAGACCTATTACGACAAACAGGCCAACACCGAGGTTTCCAGCAGAGTGATTTGATGTGGCTATATCACCTTACCCAGACCAAGGGACACTGTCTCAAGCTTCAACACCATGCCAAGGGCCGTACCTTGTGGTAATGATGTCTACCACATTCCTAAGCTGCCACAAGGGAGGAAGCTAATACTACACCTGGATGGTCTAGCCCATTACATGATGCTGGTCGGGACAATTAGCCTTGAGGAGGGAACAGTGTAACTATGCCCTGCAGCCCACGTGAGTTAATGGCTTGCTTCGGAAGTCATAGCTGATTGTTGCCATCTACAGTTACATCTGTGTTAGTGGACATGTGTGCCATCAGCAAGTTCTTTTGGCATTAAAACTGCAATTGTTACACCTGTACAAGTGGGCACATGTGCTGTCGGCAAGTTGTTTGATGTCAAGATTGCAAATTGCAACCCTGATTGAGTTTGTGACATCTGCAGTGGTTTACACATGCAACTGCTTCTGGAAGTTTCCTGCCATTGGAGACATGGCCTACAGAGAGTTCAGTTTCAATGGGAAATTCGGAACATGCAGTAGCAGCCACAGCTGCCAAGCATCAAAAGAGAATTGTTGCGAAAGTACCAAAGAAAGACATCCATTTGTGAATAGATTTTTATTTGAAAGCACTAGAAGAAATAAAGAGTTGTTTGTGGAGCAATAATGAGAGGTTTTGTTACAATATGCATGTTCAAATAAAGCCAACGGCTCATGCATTATAATTGGTCAATCAGTATTACTGATTGATAATTACCTGTATTTGAAAAACGTTTGAATAAATAATGCCTAGACCCGTTACAGCAATACAGGGTGTATTATAACAAACTTGTTTCTAGGTTACACAAAGCTTTGTTTAACCATTCGTTATTGGTCTGATCACATAAGGTAAAGAAAACTATCAGAATACTCCTTTTACTACAGTATGTAGTAATTCTATAAGAGTAAGAAGAGAGAAGCATTTGCGTAATAGCTTAGTGTTAAAAATAAGAAAACTTGGCGATGTGGGGGTCACGTGCTGATTGGATTGAGGAAACCTGGTTCAAATTCCACATGTAAAACTGCATTCTTTTTTTCTTTCCCTTGTTTTCCCCTTTGGTCTTTATGATGAAAATCATATAGCTTTAAATTTTGTTTGCCCTAACATTTTTTCATTAAATGTTCCATATTATGCAACTAAAAATGTTAATATATGAGCTTTATTTTTGAGATTTTATTTATACATACAATTGGATTATAAAGCTATATACATATTTCGATAGGTGATTTAAATTGATCAATGATCTGTTAATGTTTTGAAGTGTGAGAGGTTATTAGGTGACACCCATGAATATATCATAATCTGGTGGCTTCTATAACCAACAGATTGAATTGAACAATAATGTGTGTTTGAAAATCTGCACCTTCCTCTGTTTATATAGTTTAATTAGTTACAGGATCTAATGGAGAACCAATCTGTAGTCTTTGATGGAGGTCATGGCAATGATGTTGTTGCTCCTGATAATGGTGATGATATTAATAGTAATGTGAAACAGTGAATAACACTGATATGAGGAAATTTCTGGTTGGCCTCCAATGAAAGTAATAAATACACAGATCTATGACATCAAGGTAATTGGCTTGATGATAGGAGCAAGAGCAACAATATCAAAATTTCTCTCTTGGTTCTGGACTTTGCATGATATACAGAAGTCATATCTTCCATTGCTAACTATTGCACCTCTTAACGGCTCAATAGCAATCCTGAGAAACCATTTATATAATAATATGCACATTTAATATTTTTAATCATGACTATTATATACTACAATTTATTTATATTTTTTCCTTAATTATCATTATTTGTATGTTAAGTGAAAGGTTTACACATAAATACTAATAATAATAATAATAATAATAATAATAATAATAATAATAATAATAATAACAACAACAACAACAACTCCATGGCACGACAGCTCTCAGGGAACCTTGGCCTACCGCCCCGGCCGCTGCTTCCCCCAGCTCGGTCCATTACAGACGTCATGGATGGGGTGCAGTATTGGAGGGTGAGATATGGTCAGCAACACGAGCCCCCCCTCCCCAGCTGGTTAAAGCGGTCCTCATGACCTGGAGCCGCAACTTCTCCATCAAGTAGCTCCTCAATTGGCCCCCCAGGGACCTTACGAGGCTGAGTGCACTCCGGGTTAATAAGAATAACAATAATAATAATAATAATAATAACAACAGCAGCAGCACGCCTGGGTAGTGTGGTCTGCTTCACATTCAAAAGGTCATGTTTAGGGTGAGTTGCTTGGATAAGGTTTTTTTTCAGGGTTTTCCCTTATCCTGAGAAGGCTAATGCCGAGTAACTTTAAGCTCCATGGACCCCGAGATCATTTGAGCATCATTTCACCAATTTCATTCATCATCTGTTAAGACCAACCAGGCTAAAGGACATTAAGCTATAAAAGAAAAAAAAAATGTTTTGTGGGTGTTAAAATAGTATTATTGCACTACTTTTCTGACACTAACATTATACTTAAATGGCTGGACAAAAAACAGATTATTGCAGAAGGGCACCAGTGCACGTTTCCTAGTTTAGTAGTACTGATAAAGAACTGATTATATTTGCCCTATTTGCAGTAAACATATAAGTTAAAGCGTTGCCAGGTCTCTGCTATCATGCTGAAAAGCTTCCTTTTTGTGGTAAACAATGCAATAATGTACTTAAACACCATGGAAAAGTATTATCTGTTGGACTAGTTGCCCTTCTCAGTAAGTGGTCCATTTATTTTTAAGGATCTGCCCAGAGTCCTGACATTGAGAGAAATTGTTATATAAATAACCAATATATGCACACAAGTGAGTATAACACTGATGCAACAGACACTGAATATGAGGATCTACGTTGTCGTGGTGATGGCAGTAGTGGTGGTGGTAGTGGTAGTGGTGGTGATGATGATGATGGTGGTGGTGCTAACAGTGGTGAAGGTGGTGGTGGTGGTGGTGGTGGTGGTGGTGGTGGCGGCAGTGGTCTATCATTGTCAGGAATCAAACTCAGCACCTTAATCAATGTCATTACCAGAGCCCAGATTTGTATGCAAAATGCATAGTTTTAGAACAGTCTAAATGTATGCAGTAGCAGTATTCTTTAGCTTTCTCACCTTTAAGAGATCACTAGTGCAGTTTTAAAATGCATATAATTGCATATTTTTGGAAAAACTGATTTGGCATGCATATTTCTTAAAATTTAACAGGTAATGGCATATTTTTTTCTATTTCTAGTCTACATAAAAACTCTAGTTGGTTCACACATGCAATAGTTTTTTTAATTCTTGAAATGATGACTAGTGGCTGTAGTTATGCAATTTCATTGTATTAGCTAACTGTTTACTCATGTTGTAACAGAAGCTAGCATTCCCCTTCATAGCATGAAGTCACCTGAGGTATGCTGTAATATCCTATCTGCCAAATGTGTTTGGTCACATTTACTTGCAGTTGCAATCACAGTTCAGAAGTAACGGTAAGGGGTGAAAAACACTTTGCTTCTTTATGCCACCGGCAAAATTTCCATGTTTATCTGTGTTACGTAAATATGTTACGGAGTTCGGGAGGGATAATTTTAGTGAGGATGGACAAGTATTATTTTGTTTGTCATGTGAATGAAGTATTGCTTCTGAAAACAAGTTCCAAGTAGCGCAGTGTCTTAACACTGAGAAGCACAAAAAAATTACAGCCAGAAAATCTGCTTTACGTCAAAAATTTGTAAGTACGTCATTTAGTGAGCAGGTCAATGTACCCGTAGGTTTATGTGACTCATTCAATAAGGAATTGTGTTCAGCATTTAATGCAAACATTCCTCTTTGGAAAATAAATAATATTCATATTAAAGTTTTTTTAGAACAGCACACTAATAAAATAGTGCCTGACGAATCTACCCTTCACAAAACATGTCTGCCCGAGTGTTTCAATGAAGTTATTCAAGAAATTCGGGAAGCATTAAAACATGAAAAGATTTGGATTTCCGTGGACAAGACCACAGATGCTGTAGGCCACTGTATGTGTAGTGCAGTAGTGAGTGCAATGTAACTGGGAAGTAAAACTTACCTGTTAAATGTTGGGATATTAGGAAGCGTAAACCATTCTACAACTACAAAGTTCTTCAACGATACCCTAGTCTTTTTGTGGCCAGATGGTATAAAATACGATTGTGTCCTATTATTTCTTACAGATGCCGCTCCATACATTGTAAAAGCAGCAAATGCATTAAAAGTTCTCTATCCCAAACTAGTACATTTGACATGTTTAGCCAATGGGCTGCACTGCGTAGCAGAGACAGATACATCCCAGTATCCAGAGGTTGATCATCTTGTTTCCAATGTCAAGAAAATTTTCATTAAAGCACCTGCTAGAGTTTCAATTTTCAGGGAATTGGCTCCTCAGCATTACCTCCTCAGCCTGTTTTAATTCGGTGGGGTTTGTGGTTGGAGGCTGCATGTTACTATGCTAAATATTTCAATGATGTGAAAAGAATAGTAGATAGTATAGATCCGGAAGATGCAGCTTCTATAAAGATAGCTCGACAGTGCTTCAATTCGTTGATATAGAAAATAAATTGAAGTATCTTTAGAATGAGCCTCTTAATAACCATTAGGGTTGTAGTTAAATATAATATTTGATTTGCACTCAAAAAGTATTGAATTATCAATCTTCCTTATTTAGTTAAAATTAAGTAAGAAGCAAATTCAGCATAAAGGAGATTTTTACCTTTATCTTTAATTTTTTTGTTTTATTATTTGGGTTTAAAAATTTTCTTTTAAAGCTTTAGTTAAGTAAATAAGTTAATAAGGGAATTTAAATATGTTGCTGCTTTTCAGTGCTACCAGAAATCATAAAAACTGCAGGCTAAGAATAATTCATTACAACACTCATTGTCCCTATTACAAGCATTGCCCTTCAAAACACACAGAGTTGCAAAAATTGCTTTTGATAAGTTGAATGCAGTTCTCAGTAAAAATACAGGCTATAAAGCAATTTGTGAAATTGCATAACAGCTGGCCAGGGAAACATGTGAAGTACAAGAAGAACTCACTAAAGAAGAGATTTGCAGTTTCTCTCATGCATTGGTGACATCTTGTGATGTAGAGAGATCTGTTTCACTCTACAAAACCTTCTTTAGTGACAAACGAAGAAGTTTCACTGCAGAGAACTCAGGATGACATTTCTCGTCTATTGCAACAGCAGTATTGGACAATAGAGTGAGTCGCTAATATAACACATTCTTTCTTAAAATTAAAACAGCACAATACAAATAAGTAATAATAATAAAATGTAATAACTAAGTTATTATTATTTAATTAATTAATTAATAGGTTTTTAGTGCATATTTGCATGCACATTTTGGCATTTGTTTTTGCATACAAATTTGGGCTCTGGTCATTACATACCAATTGAGCTATGGTCATGTCTGAGTGACCTCACATAAAACTACATTTGCCTTGCTGTTGCACTTTGAAACTGATCAGTAACTCAGTGGCAGAAGAAATGCAGTGTGTTTCTTTTGGATACTTTATTGACCACAATAATAGGTGCATCCACTGACCCAAACTAGGGATGAGACAGGTCACTTGTTTGAATTATCGTGTGTATATACAGTTAGATTGCTATTGTCTTTATCCTTATCATTTGCTATACTGTATAATTTAAGAACTCTAGAAAGTTATTAATTTCTCAAGATGAACAGTGCAGTCAATAAAAATGTAATCCTCGGATGTCAGCAGTTTACAAGCAGAAGAACAACACTTTCAGCACCTCCTATAAAATTCAAGCACCTCACTATGAGCTTTCTTTCATGCCGACCCAGAGTTAGTCATATTCTGCAAACAGCTGCAGTACAGAAGGTTTGGCTAAATTAACAGCCTCCAAAATCTTCAGTGTGCTTGCCAAAAAGACCCTGTATTATGACAAGCTGAAAAAAAGTGTTACGTTCACATGACTTTCTCTAAACATTCTTCAATAAACCATTCTTTAAATGTTTATTCTTCTATTACCACTGCATGAATTAAGATAAACATTTGCAGATATTATTTTATTGCATATTTTCATAATGGAACAAGGGAATACACTAGGTTAAACTGACAATAAAACCTTTTAAAAGCTGGGCACTCTTGAGATAGTTAGAAAATATGTTTTCTCTGATTGACCAAGAGAAAGAAAAAATAACATCTTCCCATTTAAGAAAAGTGTCAAGTATTGAAAAACTGAAACCAAAATTAAGGAATATCTCAAAAATATTTAACTGATCTAAAACAGACTACTTGACATAAATTGTGTGCTTTAACATGACCATATTTTTTGTGCAGTAGTTTTTGTCTAGCATTTATAGTTTACTAGTTATGCAAAAGTCATATAGAATGAAGAGGTCTTCAGAAGCTATTTTCAGAAAATTCAACATATACATTCATTTTTCATGAAAATATCTTATACATATGGTATTTTAATCAAAATTATTAGAGCCATTTGTGAGAAAACCAACAATTTTGAAAAATATTTCAAGTAAAGAGTAATTTCAAGTGGGGGATTTTCTTGAAAATCTTCATGTAATATCCTTGGAAGATGCTGAACTCAAAATTTAACTTTGGTATTTACAAATTTTTGTTTTTGAGTTCTGCTACTCACAGACTTGCACACAGCCTACTTTCTAAAAACACATGCTTGTTTTTTGATTCAGGAGTCATCAAAACATGTATTTCTGGTTAAATAACAAGATCAAAATTTTGGGTGGAATGCAATACCTTCTCTACTTACTGTGCACATGATAGAGAATGTAAAAGTTGTTGGACAGCTCAAATAAATGTAGTAACATCAATTTAGCCCCTTTTTATTACATGTAATATCATAAGACTTCTAGCCTAAGCAATAAATTCTTGAGCAGAGCAAGATGATTTATCTGGGAAGATCAGACCATGGAATATTTATCTGGAGTATTTCATAAATAAAATATGAATTTAAATCTTCACGCAAAGATTTGACCATAAAATGTTAAATTCTAGAAAGAAAAAACAATTTGATGTATTACATGCCTTTTTCTAGCTGTTCTAAACACAAACTTCTTAAAAATATCTGATGTGTTCCACTCACATAACTTTCTCTAGCTGTTCCACTTATTGACTATTCTTACAAAAGATCATTCTTTTATCTACATCATGCTAATCAAAATAACCATTAGCAGAATTGGTCTTATTACTTGCTCTTACTAAGTAGAAGGAAAATAAGGGAATACATTAGGTTAATGCGATATCAAATGTTTTAAAAGCTGGTCGTCATGTGAAACAATTGAGGTTCGGTTCCCATTGCCTAGTCTAGTTAAGAAAAATTATGGTAGTTTAAAATTGAAATCAAACAGTCAATTCTACAAGAAAATCGAGCATCAAATAAATGATGTGTTTTAATCAAAACTACATTCTTTATGTAGTAAGTTTTTGTCTATCTCTTTTACAGTTTAACTGTGATGAAAATTCCGCAAAACTCATCCAGAACAAAGAGATTTTCAGAAGCTATTCCCAGAAAATTCAAAATTTATATTTTATTTATGATTAAATATCTTAAATATACAGTATTTTAGTCAAAATCGTTTGAGCCATTTTTGAGAAAAAAACAATTTCATAAATTTTTCCATGTAAAGGGTGCATGCACGCTCGCACACACACGACATGTTTTGTAAAAATGCTTTTTTCAGACTCAGAGGATCCAAAAACATATATATCTGGTGAAATCTTGACGTAGAATTTTGGGGTGGAATACAATACCTTCTCTAGCTACTATGTACATTGTATGTATGAATGGGCTACAGAAAGGAAAAAGATTATATTTATTCTTTCTGCACCATACTAATCAAGATAGGCATTAGCAGAATGTTATTATTACTTAGTTCCTTATAGGTAGAAGGGAACAGAAGGAATGCACTATGCTAAAGCGATAGTAAAATGCTTTAAAAGCTGTCACAATGAAATTGTGATTGAAATTTGCTTCTTTGCTTGGCCAGGAGTAAAACAAAAGTAGTATGGGCTATGTCTTGTCTGAGTAAAGTATTTCAAAATTGAAACTAATACAAGCAATATCTCGGAAACAAAAATAAAGTTAAGGACATAAAATGTGTGTTTTGGTGAGATTTACATTTTTTTTGTAGTAACTTTTTGTCTATCTCTTAAGGTTTACCAGTTATGCAAAAGTCATTCAGAACGAAGAGGACTTCAGGGACTAATTTCCCAGGAAATTCAAGATATACACTTTAGTTTTCATGTAAATAATAAAGGTTTCTTTAATATGCTGTAATTAAGTCAAAATCGTTAGCTATTTTTGAGAAAATCAAAATTTTCATAAAATTTTCCATATAAAGGGTAGTTTTGGATGGGGAATTTTCTTTAAAGAATATCTCTCCCCCCTTCCTCTCCCTCTCATGGACATACTCCTAAATGCTTTTTTTGGATTTACGGAATCTCAAAACATTTATATATTTCAAGTGCATTCTTAGTATCAAATTTTTAGGTGGAATACAATACTTCCTCTATCTACTATGTATGTGTATATATGTACTATAGAGAGTTATAATAACCTGACAACATTATTTAAAAAAATGACCTAGTGATAAATGGTACAAAACAAAATAATGCCCAGGTAGTAAAATCATACACGATAAATGAATGCCTCTATGTATGCAATAGTCACCATAAAACATATTTTCCACAATGAATTTATAAATTTATATGAGATCAATTAATGTTTTTTGTTTTTTCCACAGAATCTGTGGGTAGGACAGCAGTTGGATGGCTAGAGTCAGAACGAAAAATGCAATGCCATAGCTGGGATTTGAACCACAGATCACCTGGTTTCATTAACCACTGAGCTACCATAGTAACATGCTGACATAACATTAAACTCCCCAAATGACATGCATTTTCTGGTAAACCAGTAAACCACAAGATCTAAAATTATTTCTTGTTACATAAGCTTTTTATTACAACTAGAATTTCTTTGGTACAATCACAGTCATCTGAAAGCCTTCTAATCATAAGCATACCCATTTATCCATGCTAAATATAAGCAGAGTATTAAAATGATAACATGTAAGCTGCTTTGAAAACAACTCTAAAGAGGGAATACAATACTCACAAATAGTGGCAATGTCTGTTGAAATAAAATATGCAGTGTGGACACTCAAGGGATTGATAATGTGTAAGAGATATTTGCAGATAAAAAAGGAGGAGGAAACAAAAAGGCTGAAAAGTGCTTACACATTACTTGGAATGGTTCCCATATTCATTTGTTAATGTTCACCTGAAGGCCTGACTGTCTTTCAGCTATGAACTCCCTGTCCATGTTCCCAATGAGTTTCTTTGGAGGAAGTGGCAGGTTGAGTCCTGAAATCTGCAAGGCATTGTGGAGCGAGACAAAATCATTGTACCGTTTGTAGATATGCCACGATTTATCTGGGAGAGGACCCCGTTGAACACGTATGATATATTCCTGCAAATAAATAATGCATCAGCATACATTTAAACACACTTGAAAGCAAGTTATATATTAACAGCTGAAATGTAATGAATTTCTCAACAAACAAAAGTATATAATCATTAAATTTTCAGATATGCAAATATCCAACCAGGTACTACAAAATACATTAAAAGCACAATTTTCTCAACTGATGTGAAATAAATCATTCTGTTACACTTTTTCACCCTGAGAATTAAGCTGGTTTTATTAACATTTTTAGAAATATGATGTGTTCCATTCACATGACTTTCTCTACATCTCTGCAACAAATTATTCTATTTACTTCATCTAATCGAGAAAAAATTAGCAGAAATAGTCTTATTACTTGCTTCCTTATTAGTAGAAGTGAAATAAGGGGGAACCATAGGTTAAAGTGATAGTCAAAAGCTGGTTGCTATGTAACTGAAGTTCCTTTGTTTGTATGGACACGAGTTCACAAAGTCCTGTATGAGAAAGTATGAGTTTTTTATAGCTGAAACCAAAACCAAGGAATATCTCAAAAACAATCAACTCCATGAAAAAAACGTATATAACATATATTGTGTGTTTCAAGGTGCTCTACATTTGTTGTGTGGTAAGTTTTTGTCCATCTCTTACGGTTTAGCAGTTATGCAAAATTCAGTAAAATTGACCCGGAATAAAGTAGTCTTCAGAGGCTATTCCCAGAAAATTCAAAATATACATTTTATTTGTAAGGTAAATATCTTTAATATACAATATTTTAATTAAAATCGCTAAGAGCCATTTCTTAGAAAATCAAAATTTTCGAAAAAAGTGCCATGTAAACGGTAGTTTGGGGCGGGGAGATGTCTCTCAAAATCTTAGTGTCGCATCCTTGGAAGATACTAAACTTAAATACCAAGTTAGGTATTTTATCGACTTTTTGTTTTTGAATTATCGTGTTCACAGACACACACACACACATGGACCTTTTTCTGAAAATACTTTTTTTGGATACAGGGGAACCTAAAACATATATTTCCAGTGAAATCTCGGTATCAAATTTGTTGGTGGAGTGCAATACCTTCTCTATACACTATGTACATGGTACATATAGAGAAAGTAAAAATTCACATTAGTTTGATGACAATTGAATAAAGATAGAAACAATAATAATAGCCTTTGGCCATGGGGCTAAAATTTAAATTTGCAATAATATTTATTTAATACAAACACAAGTCTGATATCCCAAATGTAACAAACATCTAGACTACATGCAAGATTCAATGAGCAGCCTACCATTTAATGGCAACGAAACAATCCATTATAACATTAAGACTGCATAAAAAGTAGCTGAACCAAGTTAAAGAACGTAGAGTTATAAGAAAATAAAAAAAAAAAAAAAAAAAGGTTCTTAATGTATGCAATGAATAACTATAATTAAAGTGAGCGTTCATCATGGCACAACAAGAACTGTAAAGATCATAAGAGCCTGAAATATAGTCATAAATACTGTAACAACAGTGTGCCAGCCTAAGCAGCACCTGGCCTGACAATAGAACAAACGGACACAATAGCCAGGTAAACATAGGCCTTTGTGTGTTTCCCTACAAAACCTCTCAAACTCTCTTTTTTCCAAGCTGAGAACATTCCTCTTCCAATGGACAAAGCGTAATGTGCTCTTAATTTCTTAGCCTGGAACCTTCGGAGGCCAGTACAAACTATATAAAGGGAAGACAAATGCCAAAGAGCAAAGTGAACTGATGTGAAAAGTGGTAACGTGAACTAAGTGAAGTGAGTTAAATACCAATCTAGTGAGTGACGCTTGCTGAGAAAGTGATGTGAACTCAGTGACACATAGTGCTCTAGTGACCAATAAAGTGAATTTAATTGAAACCGGTGTTATTTGTAACATTGGTATCAGGAGCGGGATTATACATCGCAATGGGGCAAGTAGTTTAACAATTGTTTAAGTGAATTACAGGCCATGAAGTCTGGCATGGAGAAAATGGAGACCAAAATAAAATCTGAGGTAAAGAGTGTAAACACTGGCATGGAAGAAATGAAGACCAGGACGGAAAGGAGAAGATGGAAGAAATGCAACTCGACATGGAGAAAGTGAAAACGGAACTCTCAAGCAAAATAAATGAACAGCTGTCCGCGCGAAGGACATGGCGGAGCTGGGAGGAAATGTGGAAGAGCTATGGGGAACGATAAAGAGTCTTGATCACAGTGTTGATGCCCTGGAAAACTTCGGGGAGCGCGTTGGTTCCATGGAGGGAAACCCCGACAGCAGCACCAAGGAAGTGAACGCCATAATAGTAGTAATGCTTAACGGAAGACTTAAGGACATGAATTTCGAGATGCCTGGATGCGACGCAACATCGGCGCGTATCAAGCCACCTAAATAAGACGGTGGGTCAAAGTTCCAATTCTTCCGCCCACAGCTCGCTGTTGTCGCTGCCCATAACCGTTGGTCGGCAAAAGAGGAAGCAATTGACAACCAGCCTCCAGGGGCAGGCGGCTTAAGTCTTGAACACGATTCTGACATCCGCGTCATCCGGAGATATCTGGGTGGCTCTCGAGAACCCTTAGGGAACCATAGCTTGGCCGCAGCTTATTACAGTCAGCTCAAGTTGAGACAACAGCCACCAGGAGAGACACTGCAGGAGTTTGCAGTGGTCATCGAACAATTAGCGGCCAAAGCTCTGGTGAACCTTCCGTCCAGTTACGTCGTCCGAGAAGCCTTATCATGTATAACATTTTGGCAGAAGCAAAAGAAGAGGAATTGAAAGATAATATTTACCTACAGAATCTAGATCAGGACATTTCCAAAGAGGATTTAGAAAAGGAAACTAAGTTTAGATTCAAAACAGCACACAGCAATAGAGCCACAGTACACCACGTGGTTGAAGTTTCTCCAAGGCTGAGAAAATTAATAATTTTAAAAAAATAAACAGTTTATTGGTTTCCAAGCAATAAATATTAAAGATTTTATCTCTGTGTCCAAATGTTTGAAATGTTTTGGACTATGGTCATGCGGCCAAATTTGGCAACCACCAGGACGCTATATCTGGTCACTGTAGAGAAAGTGGATTCGAGATGAAAGAGTGTAATCATAAAGAAAGACAAAGTGCATACCGTGTGAACGTAGAAAGGTATGGAGGAAAACAAGATTGTCCTACATAGGTATAAATTAATGTGGGAAAGGGTAGTCCCTAGAACGGATTATGGATATACAACGGCTAGGTGCTAAGAAAACCCGTAAAAGAAACACCCCAAGTAAAATGAGAAGAAATCAAAGACAGTAATAGCCCATAAAATTAAATTAAGGTCAATAAATTATAAAGTAGTGTACCCAAACAGATGTTTTAACTAATAATTTTACCCAATTAGAGATAAATAACTCGACTTTTATTTCAGCAATGAAATGGCGTTTTATTTATGAACGCTCTTTAACTGTTGTGGTTCTCGACGTCCCATTCTATACTGGGCGTGAAAGCCTGCTTAAGTTTGCTCAGAGGCCTCTCTATCAGGTTTGAGAGCAATAACCATTATAAATGAAACAGAAGCTCAACCAGAAATACCCCCTAAATTAAGAATACATAAAATAGACCATAGGTATAAAAAGAAATTAGAAGTGGATTATGATGTAATGAGTTACATTACTGATGAAGAATCAAATGAAGAGGATAAAGAAAAGACAATATTAAAGAAGATGGTAAAAACCTGCGGAGCAGGAGAAGAAAACGAGGAAGAAGAGCAGATAAATTACGGTAAGGCAGAAAATGAAAAACGAGGAACCTTTTTAAATGCCTTATGGTGGAAGAGAAGAAAAAAGAAAGAAAAAATACAAAGACACATGGAGTATGGAGGATAAAAAAGAAGAAATCATTGAAGAGAATATGTATTAAATTATAATTTAGTCCAGAATGAAATCTCAGCTTTAAAACAACAGGAAATGGCAGATAATACACTACAAGCTGCTGACAAGAACGCTGGCATAGCAGAGGCGATGAACCTGGGACAGATTTATACGGACTTTTGAAGCTACTTTAAAACTGAGCCGCTTGGAAGAAAGAACAACTTTAATTGCAGCGTTACGTTATGTAATAAGACATTTGCATGAAAATGGCCACACTATAATGTTTCCAGTACTTGGTGCTATAGATCGTCTAGACCTAAAATCGCAAAACTTACCAACTGATCCGGAAGAACTTCTAAAACTACTAAAAGCAACATATGATGATTTATATCTCAACGAAATGTACATAACCACTTCGTACTTTCCCATGGTAAGATTGTTTTGATAGTAGCCAAAATTGTCCTAATTGTTACACACACATAAGACGCGATGGAATTACCACTCCAAAAATTTTCAGAAAAATTAACCTATCAGACTTCTATTTCCTAGCATACCCACACAATCATGGAATATTCTGTTTAAAAATAAAGCTTTTGCAAAGAAGCCAAATGCTCATAAATCCCAAACTAACCACAACTCAGGACATTTCTTCAGTATACCTTAGTACCTTCTTTAAATAATGGAACTACTCCAAAACTAAACCCACTCCAGATCCTACAAGTCTTTTTAAATCTAATAACACAACCAGACAAATTCTAGATTAAATCCTAGAAAAAATAACAATATTATTAACGATAAAAACGCTAATAATAATGATAATAGAGTAAGGAATGTACGATTAATTACCGAACAAGAATTCAGAATTGGAACAAAGCATCACTCTTTCGCCAACGCAGGTTACATACCATTACAAAGACAAAATGGCAGACTACGCATAATCTTATAAATGGCTAAATATCGCACAGTTAAACGCACGGCACAACAGACATGTTAAGTCTAAATTAAATAAAACAGCGGAAGAGTTAAGATATTTTATGCATACAGGAACCTTATGCAAACCAAGGTAAATTGTGTTATATTCCAGCTAGAGCAAGGGAGTATGTGTTGGCGAAGTACCAATGACTGCAATAATTATATATAATCCAAATCTACAAGTAGTTAATATTGCGCAATTTGCAAATTGTATTGAAATAACTTATGATTCTGGTAAATTTATACTTACCAATCAATACTTTCAATATAGCCACGAAATCGAACCATATTTAAATCAAATTAAACAAATATGTAGAACTTTTAACAGCTTAGAACAAATTTATACTTCTGATGCAAATGCCAAATCAGGGTGGTGGTATAACAGCTTTAAGGATGCGAGAGGCGAGAAAATGGAGGAAGTGATATCGGAACTAAATTCTGGAAATTCTAAATCGACCAAGAATCCTCCAACATTTGAAAATCGAGCGGTGCAACATCCAATTTGGATTTACCTTTATGCAACCAGTTAGCTGTAAACAAAATATATAATTGGGATGTAGATCAGGATTTATCTTCATCGCCTTATATTTTAAATGTAACTTAAATCAACCAACACATCAAGAGACTATGGGAGAAAAAAATTACAACCTTACACTAATAAATTGGGATCTATTGTGATATGAATATGACAAATTACTCCTTAGTTATGAAGGAACATTCGCAGACAGAGACGCCTTAAATCCAGTGAAAGCAATACAGAATACAATAAGTAAAACAAGACCAAATACTATGATAAGATATGGACAGGCGAACCACAAAAAGCCAGAAGTAGAATGAGAAAGTTGGCGAAGAATATATCAGAAATCAACGGTAGCAATAATAAGGGAGAGGAACTTAGAAAATTATAGAAGCTATAAATACAAACTGTTATTAAACGAAACAAGATAAAATTGCTGGAAACACTTTGTATAGACAGATTTAGAAACAAATATATGGGGGGGGGGTCCCTTTACAAAATTATTAGGACAAGATTAAAAAACCTAAAATATTGACCACGCTCAAAAGAGACGATGTCAATATAACCACAGACTGGATAAGTTCAGTTAACACCCTATCAGAGAAGTTGCTACCCCAGGATGATAGAGAAAAAGATAGCAATTTGCATATTCAGAAGAGACTAGAATTATTAAATCATTATAAAAAAGATTCTTCCTTTTGGTATACCGGAAATTAAGCTAGTTATTAGAAAATTAAAAAAGAAGAAAAAAAAACAGGCATGGCCAGATGGTATAGTAAATGAGTAACTTATAAATTTGAAATACAAAATTACTATTCATCTCTTTAAATTACTTAATGGATGTATACGGCAAGGTCGATTTCCATGAGGCTGGAAAGAAGCCAAAGTAATTATTCTAAAGAAGAGCCCAGAAAAAGATTCTAAGGAACCTAAATCTTATAGTCCTATTTGTTTACTAAACACCCTAGGTAAACGTTTTGAAGAACTAATATGTAAACGAAAGAATACAGAGTAATGATTGGTCTCAATAATAAACAATACGGCTTTAGAAAAGGATGTTAACCGAAAACGCTATACATAAACTTATTGTTTCAGTAAAATCATCTCAATCAAAATATGTAATTGGCATTTTCATTGGCATATCTGGGGCTTTTGACAACATATGATGGCCCGTTTTACTCGAAAGATTGAATAAAAGGTTTTCCTAAATGTCTCTATATTATGCTAATGGACTATTGCAAAAGTAGAAGAATGTATATTAAAGGTGAAGGTGCTAAAAATAAAATTCTACGGAACATTACCAAAGAGTTCCCCCAAGGGTCGATAATAGGCCCAACATTTTAGGACTTAATACTATAAACTCTAGATGAGTTAATTTATATCATCAATGTAAAAGAAACCATTTTCTATGCGGCTGACATATTGTTTCTTACAGAGGGTGAGAGTAGGAATCAAGTAAAGTCAAAGGTGCAAACCTAATGACAACCTTGCATAACTGATGCAACACAACAAACTTCAAATAGTTCCTGCGAAAGCATCCTACATGATAAAGGTGCGCTTAAATGGGATCCTACAATTAAACACATCAGCCAAAATATTTGACGGCAAAGAACGGTAAAATATTTGGGCATACTCATTGGCAATAAATTACATTTTAGTCACCATACTGTCTACGTGAGAGCAAAATCCGAATCCATTATGATGAAATTAGCGAGAATAGTTCAATCTCGGATTAGAATACCGTTTAATGCAGTAACATCGTACCATACCACTGTCTTCGCATCGATAATTACTTACGGTGCAGCAATATGGGCGACTCGTATTTTTCATGTTATGATAAAATCGCTATTACAAAGAGGACAGAAAAAGGTTTTACTAAGATACACAGAAGCGTCTAGCACTTCACCCACTATGGCATTATTAGTTGCTCTGGGCATATGGCCAATAGATTATCCTATTAAGCTAAGAGGTGCGATCATTTGGCTTAAAAACGTAATGTTTATATAAAATACGGCATATAATAGGCACACACTGCTAAACGATAAAGACATAAAAATTAGATTAAGAAGAGAGTGACAAAATGAATGGGAGAATATTAAGGCGGGAAGAAGAGCTTTTCAAAATGTTAATAACATCTCAGAAAGGTTGCAATTTAGACATATTCAACCAAGGGAATGTTTCATTATTTATTAGGACACGGAAGAATTAAACTGTAATCCTAAAACATCAAAAATGCTTGTGCACCAAGTAAATTTAAAACCAAATTAATACAAAATCTCTCTTTAAAATTCATAAATTTAAAGGTAACCATTGTAATGTAATCCCAATAAAACCCATTGGAATGAAAATACGAAAAACAAGAAACGATATAAGTGAGCAATGTGGCATACAAGACACCCCGGAACAGGCCTTATTTGAGTGCAAAAAATGCCAGTCAAGTGAGGAAAGGGGAATTCTACCTGGAAGTTATATATATGCAATTTTGAGGAACGAAATTGTATATAAACACTTACTTACATATCTTAGTACACAAAATTAGTAAATTAGCCTGGGAAGAAATATTACCAGTAGAAGCAATAAATAACCACAATATAGGAGATGTAAGTAATTCAACGAGACTAAGACAAATACAACAACCACCACCTCCACCACAAGTGAGAGTAATTTTATCACCCATAAATAACAGAATGGATGATACCGAAATTATCGAAGAAGAAGAAGAAGAAGAAGAAGAAGAAGAAGGAGGAGGAGGAGGAGAGGGAAGATTAAAGCGCGGAGGGGAAAATATAGAAGATTAAAAATTAGGAAGTAATAGGGAAAAAGGGAAGAAACCAAACAGAAGAAGAGTAAATGCGCTGGAAGAGACGGTTTAGGGGAGAGGAGAAGAGGGAAGATGGTGTGCAGGAATGAAGTTAGAAGATGAAGATTTGCAGCGAGAAGAGAGTGAAGAAAAGAAGATGGACAATACGACTCGACATTGCATAATTACTCTGACATTAACTAACGTTTAATTATTATTACTTAAATGTTATCTAAAACCTACAGACATGAAGAATAGAATCATAGATATATAACTAAACAGACTAAACCTATAATATATATATATATATATATATATATATATATATATATATATATATATATATATATATATGCATTAGAAGCTCCTTACGTATATGTTTTATCAGCATAACGATAATTGACATTCACATTTAATACCAACATCACTTTTTTCTTCTAAACCTATTTATTGAATCATTTACAACGTGACGACAAAAGAGGCGGAAAAGTCGGCGACCGAGGGGAGTATGGAAAAGCAGAAGCCAGTATTATTATTATGGTATGATAGTTAAGTAATAACTTTTTATCTGGTTAAAACATATGAATAACGCTTTAAAAATGTTTCATAAAAAAAGGTGCTAAACAGTCAATGCTAAATGTCAATACGGGTATCCCAAATGAAGAAAGTTGTTCAACTTCTGGCCCCTAGTT
Organism: Hymenopus coronatus; assembly: GCA_030762935.1. NCBI lineage: Eukaryota > Metazoa > Arthropoda > Insecta > Mantodea > Hymenopodidae > Hymenopus > Hymenopus coronatus. The sequence continues at coordinate 114,867,015 of CM060888.1, read as the reverse complement.
GTCAACCTTTAATAAGGACCTATTTGAAGCTTTTGCTTGTGCTGAAATTCTGCTCTGTAAATTAGTACATCCTAAATTATGTGCATTCTTAGAAACGGATATAACCTGAGTCTACTCTTCGCAAAGATTATGTTCCATTACTTTATGTAAAAACAATACAAGGAGTTCGTGATTCTTTTAAGGATAATCTAATCTGGGTTTGCATGGATGAAACTCCAGATGTGTGTAAACGATCTATATGTAATGTAATTGTCAGTATGTTCTGTGAAAATGGACTGTCAAAGACTTTATTTTCTAACAGTGGAAGAAATAGCAACGACAAATTATTCAATAATGCAATGTTGTTAATATGGCCAGAGGGAATTAGGTATGAAAATGTAGTTTTGTTATTATTTGACACAGCCCCATATATGGTTAATGCAAGAGGGGGGGGGGTTAAACTGCTTTATAGTAGACTGATTCATGTGACATACTTGGCGCATGCAAATGCATCGCCTGAGTGAAACGGTGCGCTTAAACTGTTCAAACAGTTGGCTCCAGGAATTCTACTTCCTCCTGAACCGATCATTACGAGATGCGGGACCTGGTTACAGGCTACCACATATTATTGTAACAATTTTAACACTATAGAGAACATACTTCAAGAACTAAATGAAAGCGAAGCAGAAAGGATTGTTGAAGCGACGGGTGCTATATGTAGGGATTGGATAAAGGAGGAATTAATTTACATTAAGTCACATTACAGCCATCACAGCGCTCGAAAAAGTGACGTACCACTTGTCACAAACTTAACTTTAATAGAAAGTCTCTCACTATAGTTAAAATCTGCGCCCGGTCAAGTTGAAAAAAAAAAAATAGTTGACATTTTTTAATACGTAGTACAAAAAATCCAGGGTACCATACATTACAACATATTCCAAATATCATTTCTGGTAAAACGGAGCAAATTGTTGGACATTGAAGAAACATTGTCGCTGGAAGAAACTTTAAATTTTAAATATGCACCTATAACGCCTGTTGTTGCCGAACTTTGTTTTTCTCAGTACAGATCAATTCTCAGAAATAACAGAGAATTGTTTCTGTTTTTAAACCTTAAAATGGTTACTGTTATACAATGCAATGGGAAGAATTAAGTTCACTTCAGCAGCTATTCCAGCTCAAAAATTCGGTGAGTTTTATGTTAATTTATTATTTTCCAATATAACGAATATTAAATGAACTCACAATGTCGATTTTTAAAAATTATCATTTCACAATTCTTGTGATATTTTGGATAGCACATATTTTCTAGGTTATTAATGCATATATCGGCGTTTTAAACCGCATGATTGCATACATATTTTACGTTTTTAATCTGAGCCATAATTGTTATAATGGACGAGAAGTGGAGTACGCGAAATGCGGTAACGGCGGAAAAGCTGGAGCTAAAGGTGAGAGTTTTTTTTTTTTTTTTTTTTTTTTTTTTTTTTTTTTTTTTTTTTTTTTTTTTTGGCTTAACGTCCTTTAACCTGGTTGGTCATATCGGACGATGAATGAAATTGGTGAAATGATGCTTCAATGATCTCGCGGTCCATGGAGCTTAAAGTTACTCGACATTCGTTTTCTCAGGATAAGGGAAAACCCCTTATCCGGGTAACTCACCCTAAGCGAGATTCGAACTCATGACCTGTTGAATGTGAGGCAGACACCTACCACCACACTACCCGGACGGGCGATGAGAGATTATGGTGGATTATAGATCGGAGGTAGCTTATAACGGATGCAATGTGGCAACTGAAATTATGCACGTAGTGTAGTGGTTTTATTTTTATTTATTTATTTTTTTTTTTTTAAATTTTAAGTGGCATGAGTAAGTGTTAGTGTAAACGTGATAAATGGGTAGTTTTGATAAAAGAGTGAATTTATTATAGGTATGGAAAGTGTTGAAATAAATATGAGTGTAGTATAGCTAAATAATAGTTTTTGAAACAAATAGATAGCTATTATTCCGAATTAGGAACTAGTGAAGTAATTTGCTGCTAAATACACTTTGGAGTAGTCTAATAAGTACTTACGATAAAGTAGATTTATAATTAGTTTTAATTTACTAAATTTAAATTTGGAATTCAGTTTAACCCTCCCCCCCCCCCCATTTTATTTCAAATTTAGGATTTTTTTGCGGAATTTAAACTGAGAGTTTTAATGTTTGCGTTAAAAAGTCACCAAATTATAGAACTTAAATATTATGTTTTGTTTTAGTATAGATAAGTTTAATTACTATACACAACAAATACATTTTGGACATTTATATTTAATTTTAATAATTACTGCCGGCTACTGGTAATTTAATTTGATTTAGTTATATGTTTAATTTAGTTTTTTTCTCCTTTCATTAATTTAATTTTTTTTTTTTTAAACATAGTTAGGCATAAAGAGGTAGAGAGCTATCCATTTTACTGGTTTCCAGTACATATATTTTTTATTAGTGAATATTTAATTCAGTGTTAAAATGTTTATATTTTTATTTGAATACCCTATTTTATTTAATAATTTTAAATATATAATGTTTGTATTTGGTGAAAGCTTAAAATCTTTAGATATACGTCCCGGTATAGGCAACTAGATACCGAGACGGAGTAATGCAGATTTTATTTATTTATTTGTCCACACAGATCCGAGCAAACGGGAAACGAATTAAGTACTGGCGTGGCGGGCACGCTGGAGCTGTCATTACCATCCCCTCGAATGACATTGCGTACCTTGTGCAGACAAATGTTCGACAGCCTCGACACAGACGGTTGGGTACGTGGGACCTTGTGCCGGTTCTAATGAACATGGGCGCCGCCGTGATCGTAATCTTGCTGGAGGTAACCCTTGGTCGGATTATCGTGAGATTGTGGGTGTTCAACGCGAGGGCGGCAAAACATGTAATATTGAGTCTGGATGACCTCAGGAGCTACGACGCGGCGCTCGACATCGGAAAGAGAGTCTTGAGACCCGGCCGGGACGAAGTGACACTTTATATTTAAAAATCTTCTTTATCCTGAGACAAAACATAACCATATTTATTAAATGAATGTTAGTTGATTAAGCATTAATAGAAATATGTGTTGAGGGTATGTAAGTTGAGAAAATTTTTTGCTAGCTTATAAAGTATTAAGTGTTGAATTTAAGAATTGGTTGGAATGAATCTGTAAAAGTAGCAAGGTCAGTCCGGTCTTTTGTATTTCAGTGAAGGTAAAATCAGAAAGATATTTGTTTGCATTAAGTCCCGTTACTGCAGGGTGAACTGAAGTCACGCAGGCCGATGAACTTGTGCAAAGTAACGGGAAATGGTCATCTGAGAAACTGAACAGACGAATCGCGTGATGACGCCAAAAAGAGCGCGAAAACCATTTCTTGACGATCAACATTCGAAACTGATGAGGGATATCCTTTAAATTAAAATATTCCTCTAAGTCCAGGATGTACTGTTTTAGGTTTTCGTCGAGTTCTCATCCAATGTGGGTATATCAATTTCGTTCAACAAATAACTAAACCCAGTAAAATTTGTTATTTCTGGAATATGCGATTAGCAATTTCTACTTGTAGGTGGAATGTCAACAACGGGATGGCCTACCCCAGTTGCAAGGTTTCACTACTGGTATCACTACCCTGTATATGTATATTTGAACTACTACTATGACTACTACTTCATGATTTAGCTCAAACTAGAGAGCTTTTAACTCATTCATTTAACCTTCTGTTCTTTTTACCCTAGCTTCAACCTGGTAGTGAATTGACAGTTCTTTCTCAATTTCCTGGTTTATTTTGTTTAGTTGTGCGTTACTTTCCCTCCTTTCATTTTCTATAGCTACTCTTACAGCATTTAGCATCACAGATTCTAACACCGATTGTTTCCTATTCAATTTCTCATCTATTATTCTCAGTTTACCACTTAGTTGTTTATCTAGTCTCTGATAAGTAACTTCACGTTTTCTCCTGCTGTTAACTACTTCATTTCTGACTACGAAAATCTCTGCCTCTACCTCAGCTCTTACATGTTCTAGCTTTGTTTGAAATGCTACCTGCCCTGCTTGGATTTCAGTTATAGCTTCATTCTGTTTTTCTAAACTCTCCCTCGTTTGTTGTATTAACCTATTTGCACCTAGGTCAAAATGTTCCTTCATTTCCCTGTTACTATTTTCTATTTGCTCTTTCTTGGCAAATAACAAACTAGAGGTTTAAAAAAATGAGACCGTGACGGTTCAGAGGAAAAGTCATACAAAAGAAAAACAAATGCTTGAGAAGATTAGTTATTTCTTTTACGATGGGGAATTTGAGACAAAACGTAACCATGTATATTAAATGAATGTTAGTGTATTAAGTATGAATAGAAATATGTGTTAAGGATATGTAAATAAGTTGAGAAGATTTTGGGTTAGCTTATAAGTTATTCAGTGTTGAAGTTAAGAATTGGCTGGAATGAATATGTACACGCAGCAAGCTTAGTCAGAGACGCGCATGTTGTCAGCACGTAGGCGCCCGGTCTTTTTTTATTTCAATGAAGGCAAAATCGGAAACATCTTTGTTTAAATTAAGTCCCGTTACTGCAGGGTGATGAACTTGTGCAAAGTAACGGAAAATGATCACCTGAGAAACCAAACAGACGAATCATGTGATGGGAATAAGGTGATGCCAAAAAGAGCGCGAAAAATCACCAATCCCGCAAAAGTAAACACGTGAACGTGACAAATCTCAGATTCATATAAAAAAGGAGGAAGAATCAGGGCAGCGCGCGCTTTTTCTGGAAGACATCGGCGGCGAAGATACGTCCAGACGGTACAGGAACGTGCGCGCAAAGAGTGCGGTTTAAGTTTAAATTCTTGTAAGTTTCGAAATCATTAAGTACGGTGGACAGGTAATTAGCGAGCAGCGCGCGATTGTATATTGGTTGTGACAATCTCGAAATTACCACCGGAACAAGTTTAAATAAATAATTAGGCAAAGTTACAAAAGTGGCGCAAACTGCAGGCCGTTTTGAGACCCCGAAGTAACAAAAGTCAGCCGTTAGAAAATTCAAACCAGCCAGTTCATAGCTGCAGCCTGGACTTGTGAGAAATTCTGTGGCATGAAGTGTAATTTATTGGTTCGCCGGTAAAGCAAATAGAGAAAACTAGGTGCTGTGCTTCTCATTCTACCAATGAAATCTCCGCTAACATCCTTACCAGGATACGAGCTCATGCTCTACTGATCCCGCATTCACAGAAACTATTCTAGCGTTCTGCAGGAAGTAAGATTCGAACCTCAGACCAGCCGATGACGAGGAAGAGCAACGCTGCATACCGTGAACCAGTCACAAATCGGTTGAGCATTGTGGGTGCAGCTTCAATCCCTAGCTTATCATCTCTCCCCAACCACTTTCGTTTAATCTACCCCACTCTCTATTCATCCGTCCCTTTGCACTTAAACTTTATGTGAAGTTCATCCTCATCCTCCACACAAATTGGATATAGTCCCTATTTCACACCTCTTCTCAACCCCTTCAATTTCCATACCCCAGTCGGAGCCATGTCAGCCCCGATCCCTCATTTCTACTGCATATTTTAAGATACCTTCTGTCAAGAAAGTACCGGGAATTGATCATTTAAAAATCCTGTTTAAAAGGGGATTCGAAATTATTGTTGTCGCTAAGTTGGTACAACTTTCCTCTATACCCACGCGGATTTGATCGTCTATCTAGCTTGTTTACAGAACGCCATTTTGTTAATTCATCTCAAAGGTGATTTGCGATTTTACGATGGATACAAATACTGAACAAAGAATCTGTCTCAAATTTTGCATTGCAAATGGTATTTCGTGTGCCGAATCGCTGAACATGTTACAGAGGGCTTACGGTGAATCGACTTTATCAAAAACACGTGCATATGAGTAGTACAGTGCATTCAAAAGTGGTCGAGATGTGGTGGAAGATTTGCCTCGCTCTGGTCGACCATCAACGGTTTCAGTTGAACTGAACATCGCTAAAGTGAAGAAAATGGTGTCTGAAAATCGTCATTTAGGTCTGAGAGAAATTGGCGCTGAACTTTCTGAGTCTCACGAATTGATTCGTACCATTTTAAACGATTGTTTGGGCATGACACATGTTGCAGTTAGGTTAGTTCCGGAAGACTTGAATTTTCTACAAAAACTCAATCGCGTATGGATTGCTGAAGACATGCTAGAACGAGCCAGTTCCGACCCCACATTCATGAACCGCATTTTAACTGGTGATGAGACGTGGGTTTACGAGTTTGACACTCAAACCAGTCAACAAGCTTCCGAATGGCGCCTTCCAACTGAACCGAAAGCTAAAAGGGCACGTCAAACTCGATCAAAACTGAAGGTCATGTTGACAGTTTTTTTTTTTTTTTTTTTTTTCCCGATTATCGCGGTGTCGTGCACTCGAGAGTTCTTGCCAGAAGGTCAGACTATTATCTGAGCGTTATGCTGCGTTTGAGAGAACAAATACGGCGAAAAAGGCCAGATGTGTGGAACAACTCGTGGATTCTGCACCACGATAACGCACCAGCTCACAAGGATATTATTGTGAACGAATTTCTGGCCAAAAACTCAACAAATTTCATCGAACAACCACCGTATTGACCTGGTCTGGCTCCTGCTGATTTCTTTCTCTTTCCAAAACTCAAGTTACCACTTCGAGGCACAGTTTTCAGTCGATAGAAGACATAAAGGAAAATTCGCGGCGACAATTGACATTGATTCCTAAAAGTGCCTACAACAAATATTTTGATGATTGGATTATTCGTTGGCATAAATGTATAATTTCAGAGGGTACCTACTTTGAAGGCGATAAAATATAATTGGATGAATAATTCATGTTTTGTGTTTTATTGGCAAATTCCCGGAACTTTCTTGACATAGTAGTATTCCTCGTTTCCTGCATTTTCCTTCACCTCGTTATACCAATGCAACGACTTTTCCCTCTCATTTGGGCTCGTAGATTCTGCCTATCCATATCCTCCAATCTTACTCTCACTTCTTTCCAAAAACCCTATTTGGATTGTCCATAGTGTACCACAAATCTTCTAGCCCATTCTTGATCAAATGCTCCTTAATCTTACCCAGCCACATAGTTTCTATCCTATTCTACTAAAATATTAAACATGCATTCTGAGAATTGCTGAATACGATATAAGTACTTGAGTATTCTCTCCATTATTTGTCCTCTAACACTATCTCTCCCTAATTCTGCCATCGCTACTGCAGTAACTTTATACTGTGGGACTCCCAAAATAGCTTTCAAAATGATCTGTTTACTAAATCCAGTCTTGCTCACCTCTCCCCATTTCTACTCCATATATCCATCTAGACTCTACCAAGGCAGATACCGACCTGGGCCCGTTCCTGGAGAGGCGGAGGCAGGAGCTTGGCCGTACTGGAACAGTAGCGGGTAATAAGTTCCACTGGAGGCCAATGGACTCGGTCAAGGCCAAGGAAGGTGTATTATTTGGGGTTTGGGAGTCAACCGACGGGAAAACCTAGCGAGAGTAGTTGATCTTCCCCCGAGTAAGTCAGCGGAAGTTCAGGAGAAGGTAGACGCGGGAGCCTCGGGGGGTGGGGGGAACTTCAGAACTAACCGAATGAACGAAACTACGGCAAAGGCACTGGTTGAGATTACGGGCAGACGCCGAGAGGTGGTGTCGCCAATGTCATGTCTGTGCAGTGAGTCACGGGTCTGAGACTAGGGGCTGGGCCCCATGCAGCTGAAGAATGTAGGGGCACCTTCGAACGCATCCCATCGACATGGCTGGACCATTCCTGTATCCGGTAGGCGTAATAAGCATTTGATAATGGTCATGGATTACTTCACCAAGTGACCAGGTGTACGCCATCCACGACCAGGAGGCCAAAACGGTTCAGACTGCCTCGTGGATAAGCGCTTCTGTCGCTTTGGAGTACCGCTCGAGTTGCACAGCGACCAGGGTACCAACTTCGAGTCGAACCTGACGAGGGAGGCCTTAGAGCGGCTTGGGGTGCACAAGCGCGCACAACCACCATCCACCCTCAGTAAGATGGCAGGGAAGAGCGGTACATCAAAGACAATGAAAGAACATCTACGAAAGGTGGTAGCTGATCACCTGGGACGTCAGGGTGCCGCATTTCTTGCTGGCTTACCGCTCGTCCATGCACAACACAACGGGATTGACGCCAGCTAGCTTGGCACGGAGCTGCGCCTTCCATGTTCCCTGATTTTTGGGAGCCCCCCTGGAGTGGAACAACCTCGACTACGTGGACCGCCTTCAAAATGAGATGGCTCGTCAAGACATCCGGAGAGCGAGCGACCAGATGAAGACGCCTTACGACCGCCAGGTCAACAGTCAAGGGTACCGGTCGGGAGACCTTGTGATCGTATTGCCTTATGAGGACCAAGGAGCGTTGCCTCTAATTTCAACAACCGTGGCAAGGCCCGGTTCCGCGTGGTAAAGAGGATCAACGATGAGGTAAAAGCATGCAGAGATGCCCCGAGGGAAGATGGTAGAGCACCTAGAGAGGCTAGCCCGTTATGACGATACTGATAGGGACGACCAGTTGAGGAGGGAGCAGTGCAACGGCGGCGCGCCAGCCTAATCAGCGCCCGGCCTGACAATAGTCAGGTAAACAAAGGCCTTTGTGTGATTCCCTACAAGACCTCTCGTGCCCTTTTTTTTTTTTTCAAGCCAAGAACATTCCTCTTCCAGTAATCTCTTTCCAATGGACAAAGCGTAATGTTCTCCTTATTTCTAAGCTTGGAAACTTTGGAAATATATAAGGGGAAGCCAAGTGCCAGAGAGAGAAGTGAACAATAGTAAAGTGAACTAAGTGAAGTGACCTCAATGATTCAGTTACTTGTGTACCTGAAGTGTTGTATTACGTGTAGTGCTCTAGTGACCAATAAAGTGAATATTCTCATTTGCTAGAATACTGTTCATGGCCTCCTAGTTCAGTAATATTTTGCATCTCAACACAGAAAGGTTGGCAGCTGCTCACAGTATATCTATTGAAATCACAGTGACTTCTTGCTATCCTTTAAATCAAGCAGAGATCAGATATGTCCTTGAAAGATGCAATCTTTCAAATACCTCCACAATCAATAATCACATGCCACAATCTGGAAAATTCCTAAAGATAATGTAGTCATTATTGAAGGTTCTTGTAACACCACTAACAATTTTTTATCAATAAATGGCACTAATACAGTATAATTGGGTTTACAGCAGTATACTCATACTTTTTTATACTTAGGTGTTATGGATTAGTCCAGTGTTTCCCAACCTTTTGAAGTTCACGGCACCCTTGGGAATAACATTAAACACTAGGGGCACCCTTCCTTGAATTAAAAGAAAATTAAGCTTAATATGTGAATTTATTGAAATATTATATAATAATAACGTACACCATAACATAATACAGTAAACTTTACTACAATCACTGAGTAAAAATACATCAATAAATTTTGTTCGATTAATGTGAAACTTGTGATTGATGCTTAGAGCACAGATATGTGATGTCGGGTCTTACAGTTGACAGTGAAACACGCAAATCATCCTCAAGGTTATTTCTTGCTTTGCATTTTGTTGTCACCATAGCAGAGAAGGCTTGCTCGCATAGATAGGATGTTGAAAAGGGCAAAAGTGCGTTAATTGCTTTCTTCATTAGGTTAGGGTACTCCTCTCTCCGTTGAAACCAAAAACTAGCCACCGACGCCTCACTCTTGGTGAACTTACCTTTGAGTGTGGAATCAGCGCAAAGATCAATAAATTCATCTCGTTCGCAAGCAGTGAAATCTATTTCCTCTGTACTATCTACGAAATCAAATGGTGAGACAACCCAGTCGAGATTCGTAGTGGAAATAGTTGGAAAGTACGCATCTATTGCATCTTGCAATCTTGATAAGTGATCACAAATGCGGTCTTTCAGCTTACCCAGATCTTTATCTCCTGCCACATTAAGAAGAGATGGAAAGTTCGACAGATCTCCTTTTTGAACTGCAGACTTCCAAGAACTAAGTTTTCTTTTAAAAGCTTTCATTTTATTGGTTGAGGAGATTATTGTTTCATGTCGACCCTGCATCGAAACATTCAGTTCATTCAGCTTATGAAAAATATCTGCTAGATACGACAGTTCAAAACACCAAGAATCACTTAGTAAGAGCTCATGAAATGTGTCTTGATTTTCATCCTTAAAAAAAGTTTTTACCTGTTCTTTAAGTTCGAGAAACCGGTTCAATACACGACCCCGCGACAACCACCTAACTTCTGTGTGAAGTAACAATGAGGTATGAGCTGCATCCGTTGCGCGACATAACTGTTCAAAAATTCTGCACTTTAAAGGTCGAGACGTCATATAGTTCACCATTTTCACAACTTCGTTAAACACTTCAGCAAAATCTTCATTACACGCTTTCACGACTAATGCCTCTCTATGCAGAAAACAATGAGTTATAATAATGGATAGATTTTCATTGAGAGCTCTGGCAGTAAAACCTTTAATTTTCCCAGACATAGATGGTGCACCATCTGTACATATACCACAACAGTCTTTCCATGAAAGATCGTGGTCATTGAGATAGGAATTAATAGAAACGAAAATATCTTGGCCTGTGGTTGTAGTCTCCAGCGGTCTACAGAACAGAAACTGTTCACTAATATCTTTTTCATCAATATATCTGTAAAACCAAGGAGTTGCGGTTTGTCACCAATATCGAGACTCTCATCTACTTGCAAAGCAAAGGTTCTATAAGTTTTTATTTTCTCCGTGACGTGTTCGTTATATTGCATGACATTTCAGATATCCTGCGGCTGATTGTGTTGTTGGACAGAGGAACTTTCGAAATTTGATTAGCTGCTCCTTCGCCAAGTATTGTTGAAACTATAACTCGACATGCAGGGCCAATGATTTCCTATCCAAGAGTATGAGGTTTCTTTTTTTTTAGCTATCAGTTCTGCTACTTTAAATGAGGCTTCAAGAGCAGTATCACCTATGGTCATTCTCTTTACCATTCGCACAGCTGTTTTCTTCTCCCCTTCTAATATATGTGAAAAATACATTACACTTTTCTGTGACACACTAGGATGCTTTGTTGTAAGGTGCCGCTTCAGTTTGCTAGGTACCATGGCCTCGTTGCTAAGTGTTTCGCCACAAACTAAACACACAGGAATAGGGTTTTCCTCGTTGTTATTCCACTTAAATCCATACGCTAAGTAACTGTCCTGGTATGTTCTTTTCTTTCGTTTGTCTTCTTTATGTGGTGAATTCGACGGTCCGGGAGAACTGTAAGATTTGGCTTCTTAAAGCAAGCAGTAAGAGCCAACTGTTCACTTTCACTGTCCTGGCGTTTACGTTTAACAATGAACTTATCCATAGCTAAACACTGTGAATCAACGCGAGGAAGACAACTGAAAGCGCCAAGCGGCGTACACTTTTATATATTCATCTGTCGAAGTCTCGGGAATGTTCGTGAGGAAGCGAGTAGTCTCGGGAATGTTCGGCAATCAGATATTAGCTTCATCCCAGTTCTTATAAATACCAGTCTCCGCAAGCTCAAACCATCAGTTCACCCTGAAGATGAAGAAGATGCACTTCTTCGAAACGTTGGTGTCAAGCCAAGTTTTTACTTGGCTAGAAGCCCGAGAAGATTTTGAATTAATACGTCGCCAGGAAAGCTTCAGTTCTTATTTTAGTATAACTAAATTATTGAAATGAATTGACCACTATCACCATCTGCCGTGCATGAGAGTAATTGATTTGACTTAAGGCTTCAGTAGAAGGTATTTTTTTTTTGTTTATCTCAATATCTCGCGGCACCCCTTAGCCAATCACACTGCACACTGGTTGGGGACCGTTGGATTAGTCTGTAGTTTCTTAAAATTGCCTCTTTAAAAATAGCATTAAGATCTAGAGTATCCTTCTCATTCTTATTTAGATGTTCCATTATTATACAAATATTTTATCTATATGGATATCATGGTCTATACCCCAAGTATCCAAATCTCCGACCCTTCCTTTCTCATTTGTTGTTTACAACACACAAGTAGTCTTCTATCTAAAAAGTAGGACACTCCTATACGTGATTACAAGATGCATTTCAAAAAGTTAGTGGGAAGAATGAGCTCTTTCCTATTGTGCAGCAAACAAAGATGCTGCAATGTGGGTGTTCATTTTTATCTGATTTCCCAAGCAGGAAATATCATCATCAATGCCTTCACTCATGAAGTATATAAAATCCCAAGATCATACTTAATGCGATTCCTTCCTGATGAGGACAGTTGGATAGTGTTGCTCTAGCATCAGAAATAATTTGACACCATCCTGATCAGGTGAGATCAGGATGGTGTCAAATTATGAAGCAACCATAATGAAGCAACTAGAATACTGTCCCTATAGTGGCAGGTGTTCATATTTGATGCTTGAAGTAAGATTATATCTTCAGTAATATAATTCATATTTGTCACTCCTATCTTTACACCAGAACAATAAAAACATTCAACTACAGAAACGAGTGTTGTATTCATATTCAATTTGTCAATAAAGAATAGAACAAACTGCGTATGTTATTCATTAGTATGCCATAAGGGAGTGTGAGCAGACTGGTTATATTAGTTAGCAATGCAACCATATCCAGAGTGCTGTGGTTTGCTATCCCTTCTGCAAGCCATCAGCAGTCTTTTTTGATAGAGATGGCTGTGATAGTGCTCTCTTCTGAAACGATCACCACTCCTGTCATTCTTGCTCTATCAGTGGGCTGGAAATCATAGATAAAAAACTTATATGTTTCATTCACATGACTTTCTCTACCCGCTGTGCAAACAACATTCTTACCGAAGTATTTTTCTTTCTACTTCATGCTAATTGAAATAAACATTAGTGGAATGGTCTTATTACTTCTTTATAAGTAGAAAGGAACAAAGGCTAAAGCAATAATCAGTAACAAGGAATATCTTGGAAATGGTTTAACACCCGAAAAATAAAATTTGATATGTTCATTCACATGAATTTCTCTACAAACTATTTTATAAAAGATTATTCTTTTATCTATAGCAGGGTAATTGAGAAACATTAACAGAAATTGTTGTATTAGTTCCTTCTAAGTAGAAGGGAAATAAGGTAATACACCAGCCAAAGGCAATAGTCAGATTTTTTTAAAAAGCCAGACTTTTATGTGAAACAATTGAAATTCGATTTGCCTTGCATGGTCAGGAGAAAAAATAAAAGAGAGATGAAATGGCAAATAACTTTTCTTTTAAGTGGTTTAAAATTGAACCAATAACTAGCAATATTTTAGAATCAGTTAACTCTAAATACAAACAAAAAAAACAAAAAAAAACAAAATGTATACAACAAACTGTATGTTTTAACAAAACCTATTTTATTTTTTGGTAAGTTTTGTCTATCTCATATAGTTTTCCGGTTTACCAGATATGCAAAATTCATGAAGTCTTCAGAGGCTATTCCCAGAAAATTCAAGATATACATTTAGTCATGTAAATATCTTTAATATACAGTATTTTAATCAAAATCATTGCAGTTATTTTTGAGAAAAACAAAATTTTCAAAAAATTTTCCATGTAATGTCTAGGATAGGTAGAGTCAGACTGAAAAATTCAATGCCATAGCTGGGATTTCCCGGTAAACCACAAGGTGCTCTCAAATTCTTTTTGAGATGGCTACCCCTATGGCGACTTACAATGCTGCAAGTACTTTATACCCAGGATTCATAGTATGGCCAACTATTAAGAATTTGAGAGCACCTTGTGGTTTACCGGGAAAATATATGAGTCAGTTGGAAAATTCAATGCTATGCCAGCATGTTGCCAAGGTAGCTCAGTGGCAGAGCAACCGGTTAGAGATTGGGAGATCCACGGTTCAAATCCCAGCTATGGCATTGAATTTTTCTGTCTGACTCTACCTATCCAACTCCTGTCCTACACATGACTTGCATGAAAAAACAATTATTCCATACAAATGTAAAGTGTAGTTTGGAATGGGAGGATTTGTTGAAAATCTTTGTGTCACATCCTTGAAAGATACTAAACTTAAATACCAAATTTGGTATTTAGTATTGAGCTTGTGCACATAGAAATGGAGTTTTTCAGGGGGCCTCAAAACATATTTCTGGTGAAATTGCATAATTAAATTTTTGGATGCAATAAAATTACCTTCTCTACCTATTCATTCCATGCATTCCTATTCAGGACACCTACTACTTTTGGCAATTTAATGTTTTTGGTGTGCATAACTTTGCTTCATGGAAAATGACAGTTTTCATCTATCATAAAGGTGAGCCAGGAAAGGGCTCAAAACAAAATGTGTACAATGTTGAATTGGTAGATCAAAAATAAAAAATAGACAAGGATGTAAAATCTATACCTTTTGGGGACAATTGTGCAGACCAAAACAGAAGCAATAATCTGATTAGCATGATGATGCTCTAAGAGAACATTTCCCATTAGAAGTCACTTATTCATGACAAATCTTAAGAGATTTTGGAAAATTTAGGAGGAAGCTGAGAAAGGAAGAAATATATTATAGTGACTGTTAAAAAGAAGCTAGTAACATTGAAGTAACAAATATTAATCTGTATATATATATATAAATAAATGAATCACTGAAATGTATGTATGCGTATCTCTTCTGAACGACTGCATCAAATTGAACAATTATTTTTGCTGTGTTCGTTATTGTCACGACAAGGTTTGTGGAAAAGAAAATGTATTTAAAACCTCATAATATGAATGAAAACCATGCCAAGCAAACGCATTTTGCTTAATGGCCACCAGATGGCAGTGGTACCACGGTTATTTTTTGCTAAATTATAGTAGTGCTATATTTTCCCTCCCCAGTAAGGTAATGCACCAGTTTATCGACACAATGACGTATTGCAGCAGTGACATTCAAATACATTTTTATATATTAACTGTTGTTTAAAATAAAGCAGCTCCTGGCGAATAACAGCTCGAGCAAGTACTTATTTATTTGCCACTAGATGGCCATAGTGGTATTTTTTTTTCCCTTCCCATCCAATGTTAAGGTAATGCAACAGTTTATCGAGATGACACAAAGCAGCAGTGAAATTCAAATACTTTTTATGTATTAACTATCCTTTCCTTTCTCCTATCGTTTAAAATAAAGAAGCTTTTCTGGCGACGAACACCTAAAATAGTACTTATTATTTGCCACCAGATGGCCATAATACATACTGCTCTATTTTTCTTCTTCAATGCTAAGGGAATGCACCGGTTATGGAGACAATACCACAAGATAACTGTGAAAATCAAATATATTTCTTAGATATTAACTATTGTTCCCTTGGTCACATCATTTAAATAAAGAAATAAGTATATTTTTGTTGTAATTCTTTAAAATGAACAAGTTATAAACAATGCACACAACCATTAAACCTTCTTGGAATCTGAAAGTGGCAGAGAAATGACGGGATCCGTTTAGGTTTAATTACCTAGTACAGATGTTCGTTATTTGACGTTATGTGTTACATGAGCTAGCTTGAAGATATCCGTGTCACCATCACACTGCAATTGCAATGCTCTTTATACATTTGATCAAGTAATATTTTGAATTAAATGGAGAAATTTAAAACACAAAAGCTATCATCAAATAAAAGCTTATCAATTGCCCAACCAGATCTACTTGCTCTTTAGTTATGTCATTTTTAGCTTTAGAAATGGCTGTTTTGACATAGAAGAAAATAAAGAAAGAGGTGGAATACATTAGGAGTAAAGGAAAGTAAGAGATTTCGAAGATGCATGAATGTCACTTTGTGAATTTCTCCTTAATGTAATGCATTACCTATGCCAGCGTTTACCCACCACACTATGAAAGCACTGCCATTACTGTTATTATGCCAACGACATCTTGGTTTCCGATGCTGCTAACTGCATATGTCATCCTTTCCGCAATGCCTTATGGGTGCTCTGACTTTGTCCTCTTCGCAATACCAACTAAATAAGCTACATTGCACTTTATTGCGATTTTCAAATACAAAGGCATTATTAGACATTGGCAATGGGCAAATTCCTGTTGACACTTCTACTGGCCTCATTTCGTTTCCATCAAATTTTTGTCACTTCAAAACGTCAAAGAAAGAATTAATATCAAAAGTGTTTCCAAATATTGGTGCAAATTCAACAACTATGCTAGGTTGAGCGAATAAGCCATTTTAACAGCAACTAATAAGAACGGTAGATGATTTGAATGTAAAAATTCATGGTAAAATTGATAAGACAAATTCATAAGTAAAATTGATGGACAAATTCATGAGTCCATCAATTCCATTACCAATCCAAATGAAGTCGTCAATTATCTAACTGAATTCCTAAATTCATTGGATTTTCAGGAATCCTGCCACACAATTTACAGCTCAAGGTTGACTCGGTGATAATTATACTGCGCAATATCAATCAATCGAAATTATGCAGCTGAACAAAACTCACTGTTAAAAAAATTATGAAAAATTTAATTGAAGTTACTATAACATAGGAAAGTTCAAAAGGCAAGGATATACTTATTCCAAGAGCTCCACTAATGTCAACCGACTTTCCTTTTAAATTTAAGAGTGCCTTGATTCACAATGACAATAAATCCCAAGGTCAATCGTTAGAAGTGTGTGTAATACACCTTGAATTGTCTTTTTCGCGTGTTGTACATTGTATGCTCGAGAGTCGGCAAACTATCAGCGCTAGTTTTTTCTCTCCAGAAGGAAAATTGTACATTACAAGGCATTACAATAAAGTGTCGAAAAATTATTTAGTTATAATTTTATTGCATGGTCGTACTGTAAACGGAAGATTTTGTCTAAGTTTTTTTCATTAGGTTACATCACCCATGAGAAGCCGGGGCAGGAAGCTAGAATAACAATAATTTGTAATAAACCTCTTGTTCTCGACTTATCTTTTTGAAATCCACAAATATATTTTGTGGATTTCAAAAAATATAAGTGGAGAATTGTTAGAAATTATTAATTATTATATTCATTGAACATTGCTCAAACAAGCTTAACAACTTTTCCATTATTTAAATAAGGTAGATGATTTTATCAATTACAATTCTTGGTGAACAAAATTCTGCAATAAAACCAGTCTGATAATTCTTATGGTAAAGATGTCCCTAGACACCTACATATATCTTTCACTATTTTAAAATACTATGGGATGACCTTTTTCGCTCAGATTCTGTATAATGTTGAGGGTAACATGAATACTGCAGGCTTCATGGACACTTTTATGTGGTATAACCTTTGGAGCTCCCTTCAAAGAAAACCTACACTAGTGCCTATAAACACCAAGAAAATGGATGACATCAGGAAAAATGTTGTCTCTATCCCTCAGGACCAGTTGCAGTTTTGGCATATGGTCACATCATGGTCCATAACAATGGCATCTCATGAAGAAAAAGCAGTTAATGGAATAATGTTTTAAAATTTGAAATCCATAGGTTGATTTTTTAATAGTAACAACAATGCTGTAAAATGGAGCCAGGCAATATAATTTAAACTCAATGTAGGCTAGATGCTCACCTATCCTCAGAAAAAATGAACTCACGCTCCATGCCTGTGTGCAGCAACAACATAATGCTTCAGTTCTTATTTTAACATAATGCAGTTTTGAGCAAGTATTTGTGGAGTGTGCTGCAATGATTTTGAACCAAGTTCAGAAGAGCTAGTTGAAAATGAATGTGCTAGAGGTTGCAATATAAGATAATGTTACGAAGGATTGCAAGAGGATTGTGGTGAAAAGTGCATTACTGTACAGTAAAAATCTGATGTGTTCCATTCACATGACTTTCTCTATATCTCTGTAAATTATTATTGTTAATAAGCTTATCTTTTATTTATGTCATGCTAATCGAGAAAAATTAGCAGAAATAGTCTTATTTCTTGCTGTATTGTAAGCAGAAGCAAAATAAGGGAGTACCATAGGTTAAAGTGAAAGCCAAAAGCTGGTTGCTATGAGACTGATGTTCCTTTGTTTGTATGGACAGGAGTTGACAAATTCCTGTATGAGAAAAGTATAAGTTTTTCAAAGCTGAAACCAAGAAAAAGGAATATCTCAAAAATGATTAACTCCACAAAAAAAATGTATATAACATAAATTGTGTGTTTTAACATGCTCTACATTTTTTTTTGGATTAAGTTTTTGTCCATCTCTTACGGTTTAGTAGTTATGAAAAATTCACCCAGAATAAAGTAGTCTTCAGAGGTATTACAGAAAATTCAAAATATACATTTTATTTGTCAGGTAAATAACTTTAATATACGATATTTTAATAAAAATCATTAGAGCCATTTTTTAGAAAATCAAAATTTTCGAAAAAAGTTCCATGTAAAGGGTAGTTTGGGATGGGGGGATTTTTCTCAAAATCTTCGTGTCGTATCCCTGGAAGATACTAAACTTAAATACCAAGTTTGGTATTTTACAGACTTTTCGTTTTTGAGTTATCGTGTTCACAGACACACGGACCCACACACACACGGACCTTTTTTTGAAAATATTTTTTTTTGGATACAGGTGACCCTAAAACATATATTTCCAGTGAAATTTCGGTATCAAATTTTTTGATGGAGTGCAATACATTCTCTATACACTATGTACATAGTGAGTATAGAGAAAGTAAAAAGGTGGATCAGAGCCTCTAAAGAAGGATGACGAAATGCAACCAACATGCCTCAACCTGGTCATCGTGCACTATGGGAAGATACGTAGTAGTGAACACATCATTGCTGGCAGATCGCAACACCATGATTCACGACTGACACCTTCAACTGTGCTTAAAATCCTGAAGCAGCAGCTGTGAAAGCAGAAAATTGCCTCAAGAGTCCCCTACGATTTGACCAGATACCAAAAATGGCTGCAATATGATGTGGCTCATATAACTTGGAGCACAATGTATGCAAAGGTGAGGCCTTGTTACAGCAGATCATTACTATTGATGATACCTGGGCTAAAGCTTATGAACCAGAGCTGAAACACCAATCAAACAAATTGCATCATCATTGGTCACTACAAAAAATATGTTCTGCAAACCACAACCAATGTAAAAAAGTGATATTGACCATTGCCTACTCATCATAAAGTATACCATTCTCCAAAAATGCACTGCTACTGCAGAGTACTACTGTACATTTTTGCAAAATAATCTACAAACAGCTCTAAAAAGAAAAAACACTTCTTAAATAGCCCACCCATCATTCTGCATGGCATGTAGCAGGAGCAGAAACTGATTTGTTGAATTCCTAGGGCTGAGAAGAGCTTTACCACCCTCTTTATTCTACCAACTTAACACCCTGTGACTACGATCTCAACCCTAAAAGAAAGAACCACTTCTTGGGATCTGTTTCCACACAGTTCATGTTTTCCAGGCAAACAACTGCTCCCTTTGCAACATCCAGAGATTAGGTAGTGACAACAGTAGCCAACAGCTTCCACATCACTGGGAATGTGTGATATACAAAGATGGGGATTATACTGAAGGCCTACAAAACAAAATCTTGTCTGTATCAAAAAT
Source organism: Hymenopus coronatus (assembly GCA_030762935.1). Taxonomy (NCBI): domain Eukaryota; kingdom Metazoa; phylum Arthropoda; class Insecta; order Mantodea; family Hymenopodidae; genus Hymenopus; species Hymenopus coronatus. The sequence goes on along the minus strand of CM060888.1, from coordinate 114,847,497 downwards.
AAAAAAGGTGCCATCATTAAAAACTCAATCCATGTATTGTTCAGAAATATTTTACAAACCATGTTTACTACAATAAAATATGTTTACATGTACAATAATTAAATAATCCACCTCTCCCAAAAATCATTTGAACATCCAATTTACTGCAGAAAGGGAACATGTCCAAACCCTAAAACCGTGCCCCCTTTTCCCCCTCATGTCATATAATATTTATGCCAAGAATATCTGTAATTATATAAAAATACACTAAATGAGAAAGTTGCATAGAACAGAAATAAGGCAGCTTTTGTGTCTCCTGTAAAATTAGGAAATGGATTATTCCATGTTAAGTGACCCAATTTTGAATTAAAAATTTTAAATTTTGATGCAATTTGGCATATCAACAGACTGACATGAACTGAGTGTTAATCTTAAATTTCTAAATTTTCAATCATCCCATTTTCAATGTACGGTGGTTTGAAATTTTAAAAAATGTTTGTCTTGCACAGAAAATTCATTTCCTCCGGCCAGGATGGAGATATTTCTCTGAAATAAAAACCATTTTGCTCAGTTTTTTATTGGCTTTATTTTATATTTTACATGATTATATTTCTGGAAGCTTACATTTTACATTGTTGGTACAAAAATTCAAAATTGATATTAAAAAACAAAAACTTTTCAAAAAAAGATGTATTTAGCTATAAAGCATGAAAAATAAAACAAAAATAATTTGGTTTGTTATATTTTTACTTCCTCTATATGTACTATGTACACAGTGTATAGAGAAGGTATTGTAATGCACCTAAAATTTGATTTCGAGATTTCACCGGAAATACATGTTTTGGGTCCCTCTGAATCAAAAAAAAAAAAAGTATTTTCAGAAAAAGGTCTGTGTGCGTGTGTGTGTGTGTTTGTAGACACCATAGCTCTCAAAAAAAAAAAAAAAAAAAAAAAAAACATTAAATACCAAACTTGGCATTTAAGTTTGGTATCTTCCAGGATGTGACACATTTTCAAGAAAATTCCTCCACCTCAACTACCCTTTCCATGAAAAAATGTTGAAAATTTTGATTTTTGCAAAAATGGCTCTAGCGATTTTGATTAAAATATCTTATATTTAAGATATTTACATGACAAATAAAATGTACATCTTGAATTTTCTGGGAATAGACTCTGAAGACCTCTTTATTCTGGATGATTTTTATTGAATTTTGCAAAACTGGTAAACTGTAAGAGATACACAAAAACTTATTACACAAAAGACATAGATCTCAATAAAACACACAAATTATGTCATATACATTTTTTTCATGTAGTTAGCCATTTTCGAGATATTTCTTGATATTGATTTAAGTTTTAAAATACTTTTCTCATACAGGAACTTGTCAGCTCCTGGCCACGCAAAGAAATGGATTTCAATCCCATTGCAACCACATTTTAAAACATTTGATTATCGGTTTAGCCTGGCGAATTCCCTTATTTCGCTTCTACTTACAAGGAACTAAATAATAAGAATAAGCTTATTAACAATAATTTGTTACAGGGATGCAGAAAAATTCATGTGAATGGAACACATCAAATTTTTAATGTTGGCAGTGGCAGTTCATTTTGCATGCTTTTCAGAGCTCTAAAATGGTAGAACTGCTTTGTTCATTTGTATGTCTGCACACATGTTTAAACCTACAGTAGGCCTGTTGCTCAACAATTCACTTCATGTTAAATAGTAGTCTACATTAAGCTCCTCTTGCTAAATAGTATTTTGCATTAAGCTCTTGTGTGAGACAGTCACAATTTCAAGTAAACTATGTGAAGCTAATTTACATATTAACTAGTGATATATGAGAAGGCTTGTATAAGTGGTTTTTTACCTTCTCTAGCTTGTATGTACAATGAGAAGGTATTGCATTCCACCCAGAAGGTATTGTATTCTTGATGTCAAGATTTCACCAGAAATATATGTTTTGAGGTCACTGAGTATTGTTAGAGAATGTGAAAGTAATTTTTAAAAAAATCAGGGGGAGGGGGGGAAATTCATTAATTCAAGCAAAAAGCCATTTTCTTTACTCTGTTTAGAAATTCCTATAGAGTGAACACTTAACAGTCTCAAACACACACTACTCTCACTATTTATCATTTTTTTATGTGAAATACAAAACATAAGAAAGGTAGCAATAATTTTATAACTCTATTTTCAAGCCGTAGTTCTTTATCGTGCATAATGTAAAACACAAGAAAAAATAAGGAATAGGATTTTGAGGCATAGCCTCTTAATTAAGCATTTACCAAGTATATGATTTGTCAAAATAATATTTCTGATATGGAGAGTATGAATGACTTGTTTTGAAGATTTTGTACTTTTGGCATTACTAATAGTTCTAAATAATATGGAAGGCTATTATGGAACTTTTACTACAAAATAGAAGCACCCATTTTTAAATTTTTTTTCTGTTCTATTTATATACTGTCTTTAACATCACGTCACATTAACAGATTTTCCTAAGGAATATTGTTGTTCCTGGAAATGATATTTGTATATTATTTGAATATATGGGTTATCATCTTTAAATTTATATACATCTATACACCTTCTTATTCATACTTCCAGACTCTGAATAGTATAGGGAATAGTTTTAGAAAGACACCTTGCTCAGCAGGTAGGTCCTCTACCAACTAAGCTATGGGGCCATTTTTGGAGTAGTTTAAAATATATACTATTTTTTACAAATCATCTGTATTGTATACTTGGTATTGTGGTCATGCACAGCAAGGTTTGTTAAAAAGTTGTAATAACTATATGTGAGAGGGGGATGCATACTCTAGAGCAGGAATGAGAATTTTAAGGCTTCTAAATAAAGGCTTACAGGAGGTAAGGACAACTTGAACCATTTAACATCCAGCCTGTAAACCATAGTTTGAAATTAAGTGGTAAATGGAACACAGAGAGATGAATGTAGTGGCAGTTGCAAATTCTTAGATAAATAGTGTGCATTTCTTTTGTATACAACAATATTATATGCTTATAAAATGTTTTTCATTTGCAATTATTTTGTTAAAATCTGGGTTACCTCTGGTAGAGCTATTTTCAGCTGTGTCAACAAATGTTCATCAGAAAAATAAGATCTGTATTCTGTCTTGGCATAAATTCATTTGTGAAAACAGTTGCTCATAAAAAATACAGAAACAAATATGATCAAAATTTTAGCTGCAAAGAACTTTAATTGTGTGTGTGTAAATGAAATGGTGTTTTATTTATGGACGCTCTATAACTGCTGTGGTTCTTAGCATCCCAATCTATACTGGGCATGAAAGACCACTTAATTTAGCTCAGAGACTCTCTGAGGTTCTTTTACATGCTGTAAATCTACAACATGGGACCAACAGCTTTACTTCCCTTCTGAAGGAACCCATGCTAAGAATTTCATGCCCCAAAAAGCATCGTCCTCCGCCGGGTTTGAACCTGTGACCTTGGGTATATGAAGTTAGCATGGTAACCATTATACCACGGAGGGCAACATTATGTGTGTGTGTGTGTGTTACATCTTATAACTGTTTAAATAAATCAACACCATATTTACCGTAACACAAATATTTACCTAATAAAAGTATCACTTTGCATGGATATTAATTGTAGCCAGATCCAGCCTTAACCTTGTAGGTTTAATACACATAGGAAACACAAAGAGGTCATATTATTTCCCAGCAAATAGTTTTTACTCTTTAGATTTTGTAGTAAGGGAATATATTTATTAAATTCCTTATTCTCATTTGTATTTTGAGAAATCGCAAGCAGGAAAAATTATGAATCTGTCCTCCTTGTATGCCTTCTACAAGTTCCAACTGCATGGAAAAGTTTTTTATACAAACAAGAAATAAATTCCAAATATACAAACTAATTGTAAACAAGAAAAGCCATTCTTTACTGTACAGGCTTAGAATATGCCATGACAACTTTCCAATAGGAACTCTTGTTAAGATCTGAAATTGCATGCTAACATGGGCATATATGCTGAACTTACACAATAACATCTTATGTAATATAGAGAATCATCTGGAACTAAGTAATAACATTCTGCTAATGTTTATCTCGATTAGCATTGTGCAGAAAGTAGAAGAAGTAGTAAGAAGTTTGTAGAGCAGCTAAAGAAAGTCATGAGAGTGTACATCAGATTTTTTTTATTTGATTTTCTTGGGGAAAGCAGCATTATTTGTTTATTATTATTATTATTATTATTATTTTGAGATTACGCTTACAGTATGAGATTATGCTTACAGTATAAGATTGAGCATGACATAAAATAACACAATCGATTTTCGAACAGTACTTTGCAATTAAACACAAACAATAAAACATTAATTAATTGAGTTGTCTTTCTCAGTGTCTTCTTCTTCTGAATCAATAGCTTCACGTCTGGGCCAGAAAGCAATTTCTTTGTAGAATTTTCTTTGTTAGGTACACAAGGGAATAATTCAGTAACATAATTTAGCTTTCCCAATTGGATATGCACGGTTTGTTGGAAGCATAACATTTGAAATATGCCTTTGAATATTGAAATATTTGAGAAAAACTTAATTTATGTTTCACAATATTATAAATTAACTGGGATACTAAGGATAATCCACATAACTAGCTACTACATAAAAACTGCCATCAATCAGCTGATAGATCTTGAAAACCAAAATGGCTCCTGTTTATAGTTTATGTATGTACCTCAAAGTTTGAAGAACTTATGATCATTAACAGAATACAGACAATCATGGCTTCAAAGGTTAAATGTGACTGTAGCAAAATCCCCATCGCAGGGTAGAAAGGAATGGACTCTGACAGGAAAGAACTGTTTGATTTTCTTTCCTTTAAATTGGCCAGTATCTGTTAAAGACAGAAGCAGCCTAGGGTATGGTTCTTACTCTGCCCTGCACATTGTTGACAAATAAATGTAACTGTAGTTTTGGCAAGTAGTGCTTCGGGCTGGATTGAATTTCTATTTCTATAGAATTCTGAGTAAAAAGCTACATTTTTTACCTTCCACCAGATTGCTTCCTCATAGAATGATAGACTCAACCATAAAGATAGATTTCCATCAAGCCCTTCCTGCACAGAGTGATTCACATGCAGAATTTTCTGTTGACAATGCTTCCCTAAAATCTAAGTGGGTGAACATTGTCTAACTCCAAGAAATTTATTATAAGAGTATACACAGTTCTTCTCTCCAACCTTCGAAAATGTTGAAAATTAGTTGAGTCGATTTTGTAACACTACATCACTTACTTTTTATTTCGGAAAACATGTTTCAGAAACCATGTGCTTCCATTGTCAATTCCTTTGGTCGACTGCAGGCATTGCTTGCTGTGGTGGTTGTCTCTGTCCCTGGTGGTGTTTTGATGAACCTCTGTATCAGTAGGTCACCTGGCAGGATTTCAAAATTGAAACCGCAGTTCTTGTTTTCCCAAACTTTTAATTCTGTCTTCCTTGTGACGTTTTTGAGTATTTTTGGACTTCTATTTATGGTGTGTTTCTCTTTCCAAAAATACCTAACTACCGCAGATTTGTCTTCTTGTTTGAGTTTAATATTTCTGTGGTGTTCTTTTGCTCTTGTTTTCATATTCCTTTTTGACCGATGTAGATTTTTTCACAGTCATTGCAGCTGAACTGATATATTCCTGGTTTGTTTTCTTGTGGTATATCATCTTCTAATTTAGGATTTAAAATATTTTTCATGGAGTAATTGTTTTTTGGGGCTAGAATGATTGATGATGCGTCATTTGAAGATCCTCTGTAATTTGAAGAAAGTTGTCAGGTGGAATGTAAACTTCTTGTAGATCTTGTTTTCTTTCTGGCTTTGAGTGAGTGTACTGACTTCTTTAATTCTCTTCCTATTTTTGGTCTTATTAACTTTTTTTGTACACCATTCTCTGTCTGTAGCTATGTCCAATATTTTAGCAAGTTCACAGTGGTATTCTTTTTTACCATTGGTACGCTTACCTATCTGTGCATAAGGCTGTTCAGTAAGGCATGCTGATGGGGAATGGGATTGTAACTCTTTTGTTTTATATAACTGTTGGTGTGGGTAGGTTTTCTGTAAATGTCAAATTTTAGGATTTTCTTTTTTGATGATTTTAAGGTCGAGGAATGGTAGTTTTCCATCACATTCCTTCTCCATTGTGAACTTTATGGACTTTTCTTGCAGATTTAGGAATTTCAGTACATCTTCTAGGTGTTTTTCTGGACTGCTGCAAAGATGTCATCTACATAGTGGTACCATCCTTTGAACATCCAGGGGAATGCCTTTTTTATCCTAATTTCCAAAGTGCTCATGAAGAGATCTGCTAATATTGGTGACAGTAGGCTGCCCATACCTAAACCAGATGTTTGTTTGTAAAATTTCCCATTGAAGGTGAAAAAATTTTGATTTATGCAAAGATTTGTTAATGTGATGTATTCTTGGACTTCTGTTGTTTTCCCTATTGCAAGTAACTAGTTTTTGATGTGGGATTGTATGCTTTCTGTTAGTATGCTTGGAAAAAGAGCAGTAACATCGAAGGAAATTAACATATTAGTTTTTTATAATTACATGTCTTTGATTTTATAGATTAGATCCTGAGAGTTTTTTATGCCTGCTGTTTCAAATTTAGGGAAGGAAGAGAATCTGTGTGTTAACCATTTTGCTAGGTTATATGTAGGTGCACTTATATTGTTAGTAATTGGTCTCATTGAATTTCCCGGCTTGTGTATTTTTGGAAGGCCATAAATTCTGGGCAGAGCTGGATTGTCAACTTTAATTTTGTATTTTTCTGTTTTGTGTATTAATTTACAGTCTTCGAAAATGTAATAATATGCCAGCTTGCATTTTCTTTAAACCTTGCACAATTGTTATAACCTTCTTCTTGGCCCTCTATCTGCTGCAATGTCATAAACAGCTTGCTTCAATCTGATGTTTTAATTTGTTAATATAAGTATATTAACTTTGGTGTGAGCTCACCATAGCATAAACAATATCTTGCACATATGCTTATAACTTACTTGCTAAACATAGTCCAAGTACAATCGGTTCTATTTTCTAAGTTAACAAGATTTATGTGCAAATGTGGATATGGTTTTAGCATGATAACCTTCCTATCGTGATAATGAAAGCTAATGCATCTATCATGACAGTGTGTTTATGTTGCTCTTATTGCCTGAATTTGGATTACACAGGACTGATATATCAGCATTCAAAGGTTACATTAGTCAATTACTGGAAAGGGGAATGAAATGAAGAGCAGAATGAAATATGTCAGAAGGGCAAGGAGAAATAAGGATTAGTTAGCTCATACATTTGACAAGAATCATGAATGCATTTTTTAAAGGAGTGGCTTTTAGCTTTACCAGCTATTCTAAATGTTTCTTCCTTTAGTACACCCAACATAACCAGTTGTTATAGTCAAGACTTTCAGACAAAAAGATTTCAAGGCTGTAACTTGTCCACTGTTGTAATCACTTGATATAATGCATTTCATGGTGGCACCATTAATCTAGCCTTCAACACAGTGAGTAAAAAAAAAGAAAGAAAAAAGTTTTGTTTTTTTAACTGTTTAGATGGTCACAACTAAATACTGAAATGTAATGGGACACTGGTTTCAGTTCTTTCCCTTATGTGAATCTTCCCTCCTTGCATCCTTTTCAAGAAGCCCAGATACTGTTTTTTTCTTCATTTAGTCTAGTTAAGTTCATTATTCAATGTCCATATTTTGCACTCGTACTTAGCAGAGGAAGTGTTAACTAAGTACATTAAATTTAAAAACAAGTCTGAATATTCTGTGCATAAGAAACCCCATTCCTTAATCACCTGCACATTGCTCCTATTGCTTCTTTATCCTTTATGATTAACTTTCCAACAAGGTATGTTATTCACAATGATGGAGATTTCATACATAAAGTAGGTAGGTACATTTGAAAACTTTCTGAACTTAACTACGTTTTAGGGAGAAATGTTGCAAAAGAAAATGGACAATAAAATACGGCAGCATTCGTAACTTTCCTTGCATATTTTTTCATTATATTTGATTACGCTTAATAGCATTCTACAACTTCATGTTATTTGAATTTGAAAGATGCATATTGAGGATGACAGAATACCAAAACGTCCATAACTACAACTTGCTTTCGTCCAGCGAATATCATAATATGCTATACTGAGAACTTACGGGGATGGAGAGCAACAAAACACTGTTGTTTAACATAATAACTACTTTCACATACTTATTTTAATCCTAAACTTTGTCGTTAACCTCCAATGAATAAAAAACAGAAGTATATCTAGCTACACAAGATGACATTGCAAATACACCATCAAAGTTCTAATCGATACGTATAGTTCAGCAAATTTCATCTCAAATTAATGTACATTTATTTTTTCCACATAGTTTTTTTTTGTCCCTGAACCACTTACTATTAATTATGTACCGCATACATATCGCAACTTACCGTGTGTCCCTGAATATTCTGTGCATTCTCAAAAGCGCATGTTAACACTTGGGTATCATCTAAACAAACTTTTCTAGGAATTTTTTTCTCAAAAACAGCCATTGATTATTAACACCGCTGAATTGACACATCAGGGCCCCTGGCTTGCTCCATCACTGCTAAGATGAATTACGCCCATATACCATTTTCCGCCATTTTTAAATCTACATGTGAGCATGCGCGGCCAACACTTGAAAAATTATACAACGCAGTCGTATTGTTGCCGTGTCCTTTTGTAGCATGCGCACATTTTAATCAAATATACAAATATTTAGTACACTGATTTAAAACCCGATTGACATTTGCAGCGAGTAGATATTATAATAAAACATTGGTTACCTACATCTGTAAAATTTTCCTCCATGAATGTTTGATGTAAATTGTAAAGACTGCAGCCCTGCAACCTATCATATGGCAAATGGTAATGGCAAAATTAGTAAATTTACACATATTGTTATAAATTGTATGGGTGAAAATGGCTTGTAAAGAAGATGATGTTTATACTCATCCCGCCAAAAAAATTGCGATAAAGGACTTGAGTTCGTGTGAGAAATTGTCAAATAATGAATGGCAACTGACAGTAAAAATAGGCAAGTTTGATATAGCGAAACAAATAATTGTTTCTAGGGTATGGCTGCAAGGTTATGTAGAGCAGATTGCAGGAAAGCAGCGTGAAATCCTAATAGTTCGTGATGATACAGGTCGAGTCAAAATTACGCAATGTAATAATATTCCTGGAGACACTTCTTGGATCATGAAGGGTATGTGCACTGTTTCTCTGTTCCATTAAGATTCAGGAACGCTGTCAAAAGGAAAATGACTACAACGGTAGTCTCGCGTTTGAGAATTTTCAGTTACTAAAATGAAGCACTAACTATAAAGTTAAATTACAAATTTCTGCGACGCCTTATAGTTCCATAGAAAGTGCTAGAAAACATGGAGAAAATGATAATGAAAACCGCCAGGGATAATTATTGGGTTTAGAGGCATAGACCCCAGCCTGTCGTCGCTCCTTAAGACCGCTAAGTGCTTCACTCCTCTGCTGCTAAAAACATCATTTGGCTATGTTTTGCAGCTTAGGATCCTGTAATATAGCTGTTTTTGTTAAGTCACCTGTGGTTGGGAATGACATTGCAATTGCGGGCATCTACAGGGAGTATCAGCAAGCTATTTTAGCTGAATGACAACAAAAATGAATAGTAATGAATGTCAGGTAAACATGAAATTACCTAGACCAGTTTTTAAAAAGTTATTATAAGGTCATTACATATTTGTTTTCATCAATAGCTACTATTTTCTCTGGATTTCACCGAGAACAATGCTCAGAATATTAGCATGGCATACCAATAGAACTTCCCTAACAGATGCAGATGTAGTTTTATCATTCGGCTATTAGAGCCCTGCTGTTATTTACTAGGTCCACAGTTCAGATCGTGGAGGGTATGCACACTATTTCACCAATAACTATAAAGCAACTCTAATGGCAAAATAACAAAAATAGCAAATCTGGATCATGCATGAAAGTAACGTTTTTTTTCCAATAAGATTCAGGAAAGAGGAAATTGAATTGCACACAATTGTACATGTTTGGCAAATTTTGGTTATTGAAATGCAGTATAAGCTCTAACGTTATATTATAAAAAAATCTGATGTGCTCCATTAAGATGACTTTCTTTACATCTATGTAAAAAATTATTGTTAATAAGCTTATTCTTCTATCTTCTTTATTCTAATTGAAATAAACATTAAAGAAAATGGGGTTATTACTTAGGTACTTATAAGTAAAGGGAATACACTAATTCAGAGGCTATTCCCAGAAAATTCTATTTGTCATGTAAAGGTCTTAAATATAAGCAATTTATTTAAATTGTTAGAACCATTTTAGAGAAAACCAAAATTTATGACATTTTTTCCATATAAAGGGTAATTGGGGGGGGGGATTTTCTTGAAAAGTTTTGTTTTTCATCCATCATTTTTTGAGCTATGTGAACACACACACACACCCACCGAGTTATTTTTCTAAAAATGCTTTTTGTGTGTGTGTGTTCAGGGCATCTCAAAACATGTTACCAAATTTTTAGGTGCAATACAACACCTTCTCTATGTACTATGTGCATATTACATGTAGAGAAAGTAATTTATCCATTTGCTCATGTGATCCAATCAGGAACTTTCATTATTCTGCCATTAGAGCCACTTACTGCAGCTACTTACTGGGCTGTTATAAACTTATAACAAGTTATAAAAACTCTTCATAATAAGCTTGTTTCTATTAACAGCTTTGCATCTTTCCAAGCCTTTTTAGGGTTTCACTAAGAACAGTTGTTAGCTGAAGATGTTGACAATGGCTAGCAAAAATATATTTCTAGGTAAGAAACCTTAAAATGAAGCTAAATTGCAACTCATTAATTAATAATTATTGAATTACGCTTCAGTGTGAAAAATTCCTTATTTGAATATCTGAATGCTCAAGGATATTTTTCTCCTCGATTTGTAATTAGAGTTGAGGGCCTTAGCAACAAAGTATAGCTCAGTGTTGAAGGCCCTAAGTGGCAAAACATAGTTGAAGAATGTTTTTTAGAAATACAGGAGTGAAGCTGTTGACAGCCTTTGACTGCTTCATACTTAAGTATCAAAGAAACATCATTTATTCATAGGATAACAAGACTATTCATACTGGAGTATTCTGCCTTTGGTTATTCTGCCTAGTTCTTAAGTACATATGGTGATTGGTTGGTATCTAATGTTGAGCAGTTGGCAGTGAAGCCATTTGCTCTCTTGCATTCCAGTATTTTGATGTTATATTATCATATTGACTAAAGGTTGGGCAGCGGAGTAGATGGTTTCCATCCATATCTTCTTTAAGTGTGCAGATGGGATGCAGAGGAGATCTCACCATATCAATCCTGAATAAATCTTTTATTTAAATCCATTAGTTGTTTTATGATTTTGTGGCATTCTGCAATATTTAGGTTAAGAGATGTTACATCAGATGTTATGGATATAATAGCTGCTTTAGAGTCAGATAATAATACAACTTTTTCAAATTTATTTATATGATGTAGTAGATTTTGTAAGCTCTGAAGTATTGCCAAAATCTCTCCATCAAAATTTGTGGTATTTAAATTGAATCTTTTGTGGAAAGAGAAGAGAGGGCATATTGCTTCAGTGAAAGTACCAGTTATTTGGTAAGCTGGAACAGTCAGGATAAACATGTTAACGGGTTAATATACTTGAACTTGACATTGAAGCAGCCATTTTACAATATGAAAAATTAATCAGACTACCTTGTAGTGACTGGGAAAAAAGAAAACCACAAGTAAACCTAAAAACTCAACAAAATTTCCTTACTAAAGTCAAAGAAAACAAACGTAGATTAAAACTTCCTTACTTAAAAGAAAATATATACTTTGATATCAAACATTGACCTTTTTTTGTCTATATTCTAAATAACAAAAACAGAAATCTCACCTGGAGGTCCTGGGTTCGATCTTGGCTGGGACAGGGAATTTTTCTTTAGCCAGGATTATTCCCTATCCCCCACAGAGTCTGGAAGTATGTATGTGAGAGTGAATGTGTGTGCTTGAGGAAAAACAAAAATGATTTAAACCAAACATAAAAGAATATACAAACAAGTTGTTTCAAGTGCAAAGCTCCTGATATGACCTTAGATGTGGGCTATATATAAAAAAAAATATAATATATGTGCTCATAAACATTAGATTTTCACTTTAGTACTACGTGTTGTATCCATCAGTACTTAATGGAAGCCATTTTTGTTGCAAAATAACATTCAAATAGTTTGGCATACTGAGTTTAGTCATAACTAATGCTGTTCCATTCTTCCATCAGTCTTCTCTTTAGTGCCACAGCAGAGGTAATTGGAGAGTTCCTATCCTGTGGTCTAGTTCGTCCCACAAATTTTCTATGGGATTTAAATCTGGTGGCTGCATCAGGGTTTGAATTACCTAATTCTTACCTGCCTGTTCACTTTTCACTAACATTATGCCTCATTACTGACAATTCTTTTTTCTAACATATTTTCTTTATCTTCCATTAATACCAACAAATGCTCAGAGAAATCTATTATTTTGCAGGGTCATTCATCAGGTTTCAACTTATGCACTAATAGCAGTTTGTAAGGCTGAAACTTAAGTCACATATGCAATGGTTGATTTAGGGATGTTTAACTGCTGACTATAGCTCAACAGAAAGATTTCTTAGGACTATGTACAAATGCCTCCCACACTTGTTCCGCAATTCCTGCATTGACAGATGCTCTCCCTGAATGGCTTTGCCTTGATGACATATACAACCCTGACCCACAAAATCATCGTATCATTTCAAAATTGACATGTGTGAAGGAGCTTGATGTTAAAACCTTCACCTAAAATCACGTTGAACCTGTGCCAGACTCTGCATGCTATGATATTCCAAAACATACCAACATGTTCTTGTGGGTTCACCATACCTCCTTAAAACTTCAATAACAATATAATTTTAAAAGCTAACATTTATTTGTTAACTGCCTAATAAATATTCACCAATGAACCCATATCGGCTAATCACAAACATGAGTAAATTTGGATTCTGTATTTTTTTTTGGAATGTTGCCAATTTTATTTAAATACAAACTGCCAAAGGTGATGTTGTGCCAGTTTGGCATATGACAGCATTTTATCGACATAAGTGTATTTCCACCATTCAGGTCAAGAAATCTAAAATATGGTGTTTAAAAAAAAGTAAATTCAGGAAAGATGAATGGTATCTGAATGGATAAAAACTGGAAACATTGAATGAATTTGATTACTTAGGAGTGAGACTGTGCAGTAATGGGAGATGGGAATCAAGCACAGGAAGAAGGTACTGGCCAAAGGAGAATTAGCTATGAAAGAACACATTTATGGAAGATGATAAAATATCTGTAAATTGGCCAGAAAGGTACACTTAAGTGGTAGAATCAAAGATATATGGAGTGGAAATTTGGGGCCTATCAGAAACTGTAAATCAAAGTAATGCAATACATGGGTTATTTTGTAAACGGTTATTAGATTTTCCAAAGTCATTGTCTAGGGGAGTAACATTGGCAGAATTAGAGGTGTAACAGGAAGAAAAGGAATAGTAATAAAGTTATGAAAATGCAGCTGGGCACAATTAGGGGAAGAAGTTGAAGAAAAAAAAGTGCTCGAAAAGATTGATATAGAGTATGTACAGCAGAGAGGAGAAAACAAATCAAACATTTTTGAAAGAAAGTAAGGAGAAGATTAGAAGATATTGGGAGACAAGAGGTGTGGTCAAGTTTTGAGAATAAAAATTCTGCAAGGTTGATACTAAAGAAAGACTAGGGATGAGAGACGAGCAGTTGTAACAAGCAAGGTCGGGGGGATTTGCATGGATGCAATAAGAATTGTTGTATCTTAAAGGTTTTAAGAACATAACATGGAAGTGTTTATAGAGAAACAGCATATGTTCCACTGTTTAATGCAGAGCAATGAAACAAGTGGAGGGAGGGTATTTTGGATATAAAATAGTATATGAAATAACTACATAATGGCAATAAAACTGTCAGTAGGAACATGGGCAAATATTTGGAAAAAGTAAGAAGCAAGTGGATTAGAAATGTAGAAAGAGAAGGGAGGGAGTCAAGTTAAAGCTTGAATGTATGCAGGCAGACAGCCAGGGTGTCACAGCAGTCAGTCTTGATTGTAAGAAATGTCTACATTATAAATTGTGAAAATTTGCAATGAATCCAATTCACTAATAAGCTGTTCAGGGGGGAAAAAATATCTGTGTTCCATTCATATGACTTTTTCTACCTATTTTACAACAAACTATTCCTATAAAAGCTATTTTCTACTTATGCTACTTGAGATAAATGTGAGAAGAAATTGACTTTTTACTTATTTTCTTGTATGTGCAAAGGAAATGAATACATTAGGCTAAAGTGATAGATACACATGTAAATTTTCTCTCTATAACAAATATATTGTAATATTGTTAATAAGACGACATGCTGGTTATATGTTTTAGTAGTTTATATAGATAGTTGCTGATTAAGAAAATACAATCTTAAATTAAATTATTGATAAATGCATGATTTTTTTCTCCATAAAGATTTTCTAAAAATATTTTTAATCATTTAGATTAAAAAATTGTAGACTTCTGTTGATGAATGAGACAAGTAATTTAGAAAAATTGGAGATGACAGAATTTCAGAAAGCTTCTCCTTTGAATAAATATGTACTTTTCAAAAATACTCTGGAAGTAAGCAAGCAGATCAAAATAAAAGGTTATCCTTCATAAGTTATACTTCTAGAAACAATGATCAGTAGGTGACCTTCTAATAGTTTTGCTTACCTTTTAATTTTTATGATTATTTACTGTAACTTGATAATACCCATCTTAAGGTATTTCAAAAAAACTTCCTGTTGGATTTTGTGAATTCCTACCCTTTAGAAACTTGCAAAGACAGCCCTCCTTGTTATGCAAAACATGTTAAAATATTCTGCTAGTAAAATTTCTGAACATTCATTTTTGCTTAGCTTACCATTTTAGATGCTTTTCTAGTAATCATAATAAGCATAACAAATTTTCAGGTGTCTACTGCAGTGTTATTGGAGATTTGGTTAGAGCTTCTGGACTACCAGAGGTTGCTGCACTGAAATTAACGGACCTTAGTAGCAATCACTTATTACTTTCTACTATGTGGCCTATGGAAGTGGAAGATTTTAAATATTTCATTTCCGGACAATCAGTTCCAAGTGTGGTGTAATACAAACAAAAAAAATAAAAGACAAAACATTTGTAAAAATAATGTTTATTATCTACATAAAAATATATTTAGATATCTTGGTTTTCTGTACAATTAAGAGTGAGCATCGTTTAATTAAATTTAATATTTGTCTTCATTTCATTAAACAATGTTCACTGTAACAACATCCTGAAACTGTACAAATTGAGTGGAAAATTGGTTCTACATAGGAATCTAACAACATTTAGATTGCAAATATAATTTCATCTCATGAGCAATGTGTTAGTTTCAATACAATAAGTGTACAAAGTCCCATCTACAAAAGTTACTTAAATAATTCAAATAACAACAAGATCATCTGATATGTTATTACTATCTCCTTTATGGCATTAAAAATAACCTATGGAACAGTATATTTCTTAATAAAAGTTATTTCTCATCCTTAACCGATCATTTTTAGCTGCAGCGATGAACACATTTTCTTGTATACTGGTAAAAATAACTTGTCTGATACTTACACAACATGATATTAAAACAGACATATAGATCCTGAAACAAGCTGTTTATCAGACTTATTGGTACAAGCATGTTAACATGATGAAACTTTACATTCGCAAGTAACAAACCCTGTATTAATAAAGAAATGTCAGCAGATGTAACATAATGCATGTTTACATACTACAATTATATAAAACATCTAAAAGAGTCCCATGGAATTATATGTTCGCTGACAAAGGGTTTATAAATCATTGCTTCAAGTAAACTGTTGCAAATAAATGTTGCAATGGTAATCAGCCAAGTTTTTCATGGTTATTAAATAAAGAGGATGAAAAATGGGACTGTTTCAAAAGTGTCAGCTATTTTCTTTGACATTCCAATTTTGAGATGGTGTATGATTCTGCAGTGAGAATATTAGCCTGATATATGCACATCCGTAACTTTTTTACAGTTTTGTCTGTATATCAAAAACTAATTTATGATATATAAACATAGAATATTTTGTTGTTGGTAGACTCAGATATTCTGCATATAAAAGTATTAATAAAAATCATTATAAGAATAACTTAAGCAGGTTTCATGTAGCAGCATCTGCCAAATGACACAATATTTGGTCTCTCACTACAGTATTTCCTAAAAAAGAAAGAATGTAAAATTTTTTTACATTATAATTTAATACCATTTATAATACTAAAAGCACTAATTAAAAAAGCTTTAAATGCATAAGCATTCAAATTAGCTTATGGAAGGAATACTTTTCTTCCCAGATCTCAATTTCCACTTAATAATTTCAATATCTCTCTGATCTACCAGTATTGTCCCTGTGAATTATTGTGTTTGTTAACCTTAAATACAAAAAATGTTCCAGGTTGCTAAATTTGTTATAAAATTAGGCTACCAATAAAATCCTTAATTCTTTAACATTTACAAATTATATCTATGACACAGGAAGACGTAAGTAGAAAAGCAATGTGTCCACATATTTGGCAAGACTCCTCCTATCTTGTGAGTAACTTTTGCTCCTGCTTGTGGAATGTATGGGAGGTATCGCCTGGCAGTAAAGACTAGTCCACAGTAAACTAAGAATGCTTCCAAAAAGAATATTGGAAATTAAGGGAAGGATGTTTTTATGGTAACCTTTATATAAGGAGGCTAAATCATGCCATTTTATCCTCAAGAATATAAAATGCTAATCTTAAACATGTAAGAAGTAGTTTGTAATATACAATATACTGCTCATATTACAGAGACCATAACATCTTCATTCTTTACTTTATCATTTTTCTAGTAACCATTCCAATTTAATGTGGACCTATCTCAAAAGACATTGATCTGCCTTTACAAGAGCAGGAGAGCAAAAGACACTCATTACTCATTACTAATGCTCATAATTAAGCAGCTGCATCATTTTTTTTTTTTTTTTTTGGCAAACATTTCCATATTTTTCTATCATATCAAAACAAGTAGCATCAGTCAGTTTGATATGCGCCTTATCAGTACAAACTTGAAAAAGCATGGATGGAAACTGTATAACTTGCACCATTAACTTTACGCAGCAACATTTATTTTGAGCATTTCATTTTTAAAGATATATAGCACATTGCTAGAATTTCCCATCTAAATTGGGAGCTATCTTTAAATGGTTAATCAGAAATAGAAAAATGGACAAAACAAAACATAAATTAAAAAAAGGAAGAATACAGCATTTAAACAATGAGTGTGTGTTAGTATATACAGTGAGTAAATACATAACAAGCAAACAATATATGTCCATGATTATAATAACTAAATTATTGCTTAGTACTAAACATATCTCTTATGAATTAAAATAAAAAAGCTCCGCAGTTATTTAACTATTTCCGAAAGTTAAACATTTTATACATAGCCATTCCAACTTCTACTAGTTTTGTTCTTTTCAAGAAAAATGCATTCTTACTTCCTCTGAATGCCTGTTAATGCTAGGCCGCATGTTGTACTCTGGAATCTCATTTTTCTTTATATGATATTAATCTCGTCTGTAACACACAATGAGTATGAAAATGACTATCACAACCTTAAATACACTTGCAACTTCAAAATTACAACAGATGCTTTCAGCTCTACATTCAAAATCAGACATATTCCAGAACAAAAGAATGTACACGTAATATAAATATATGTACGATTTCTTGGAACTTTGATTATTTTTTCTGTTTGTTTGTTTCTTTTTTTTTTCTTTCTTTTTTCTTTCTTTTTTCTATTTTTAATTACTCAAAGCACATCATACTGCTGTAAATTTTATGGACAACAATATTAAACTCCACACACAGTTAAAACACCAACTGTTGATTATAATTCCTCAATAAACTCAATCATTAGATGGGCAAATCAATGTGTGGACCATACAGTAATAAGTGGACAGATTTTCAAAGTTAATGCTTATTTACCGAGCAGATTATTAAGTTTAAAAATTTATTATATTTGTAACATTCGTTGTTACTGTGTTACTTGAATTCTATAAACCGTAGTCTTTACAGTAATGTTATACTTCCAGCACCCTCTAGCCTAATTTAGGCCTACTCAAAGGTAATAGTTTTTACTGTTTAGTTTTATGAGAAGTTTGTGACTGCTCTTAACACAGTGGCTACCACACAGCTATTGAAATAGCCTGGAATGTATCTTCAGATTCTGCTCTAATAACAACAGAATTTAAAGGATACAAAGCATAAGCACTAAGAAATGATGCACCCTGAATTTTCTGTTCCTTGCTCTTTCCTCACTTCTACTGCAATTTGGTCCCTCAGTTCATCTCTGTTGTTCCTGTCAACAGTTCTATCACTGCCAAGATGTGTAACTCCCTCATACACTGTTTCAGACTTAGATGACCGTTCATCAGCATGACTTAAAATTGTTTGCCTGTCTTGACTTCCTGTGCTCTCAGAGACTCGTTCTGCAACACTAGAGGATGTGGTAGATGGCACACACCCACTACTCTCCTGATTACAGCTTGTATGGCGAGATCTAGGTTGCCGTGGTGATATGGAGACAAAGTTGGCTTCCTGTTGTTGCTGCTGTTGCTGGACAATCTGCTGCTGCTGTTGCTCTTTACTCGTCATCAGTTTACCCAAAACAGTTACTTGATTTTGGATAGCCAGCATGAAGGGCTTGTAGCCAAGGCTAGATAAAGCAATTTCAAACATTAGAACAACAATGCCTATGAAACCATGTCCCAAAAGCTACAGTGTAGACAAAATATCAGAACTAGGAAATCTGAGCACTTAAGATAAAATATAAATAAAATATCTAGATCATATAGTTTTTGGAGGAAAGAATTTCTGGAGCAGAAATGGGACAAGAAGTATAGCAGAACAGCATTAAAGGGAGTTTTTAAATAGTGGCAGAAGCTTTAGGTCAGTTTTTAAGCAAAGTTAAGAAAAATGGAACTGTTCTGTGCAAAGGAAATTAAAGTTAACATATTTAGTTTTAATGAACTAAAATGTGTGTAGATATTATGACGGGTGGGAATAACGAGCTAGGTGATTGGGCTTAATATCCATCATATTCAAGTATTAGTTTAAATAAAATATACATTTCCATAATGTGTTTAAACTTGTCCCTGGTTTACTTTTTGCAGTTGATTTTGTGATGCATTACAATAAATGGTTACAATTTATCTTTGCAACAAATTATCGTTACTGTACAGAACAGAGATTGCAAGCAAACATAATAAAAAAGAAAACTATAAAATAAATTAAAGTATAACAACATAATCTGTATAAATTAGTAACTATTACTTAACTTTTCCCTGTAATTATGCTCAAACACTGAAAGTTTCACAATTAATCAGTAGTCTTAAACATCACATCAATAAATTGCAAATGAGAAGTGGTTGCAATTTAACATCAATTGACTTAATTGTTTAACGTAGTTAAAAAAAAATAAGTGAAACAACAGTTAGTGATCTGCTACATTGCCAGTTTTGGGGGAAAGAGGCATACAAAACACAAAGATATAATTTTCCAATAAGCAATTCTCACAAATAGCTGTTTATATTTCCTTTTAGTTTATTGGCACCAAGGTTTAGGTTAACTATCAGATCATGCTATAGTTAACCTTAGTTCACAACTATGATCAGACTTTTCTTGGTTTGATTCCGAGTATATAATACATCTAAAATACAATGTTTGATCTTATACTCTTTTCCCCAGGTACCAGTAATATATTTGTAGTAATTAGTTCACTGTTACTTGGTTATTTACTCATAAATTGAATGGTGCTTGCAAAGACCGTCTAACCATCAAATTTTAAAAAGAATAAAGTGCATGCCTCCATCTGCTGTAAAAACTGCAGTCCAACTTCTCTGAAATCTTAAGGAAATTTATGTGACGAGATAAACGCTTATAATTTTCTGACATTTTATTGAAGACATGCTTTTTACTTTCTTTACACATATTATGTACATAGTGTATAGAGAAGGTATCGCAATGCACCCAAAAATTTGATGCAGAGATTTCACCAGAAATACATGCTTTGGGTCCCCCTGAATTAAAAAAAAACAAACATTTTATTTGTGTGCAGGGGGAGGGGGAGCACGGCTCAAAATCGAAAACACTGCTAAATATCAAACTTGTTATTTAAGTTTGGAATCTTGCAAGGATGCGACCAAGATTTTCAAGAAAATCCCCCCAACCCCAAACTGCCCTTTACATGGAACATTTTTAAGACTTTTTCTACCTCTCTGTAACAATTATTGTTAAAAAGGTTATTCTTCTATTTACTTCATGTTAATTGCAAAAAAATTAACAGAAATGTCCTTATTGCTTGCCTCCTTATAAGTAGAAGGGAAATAAGGAAGTACCACAGGCTAAATCTTTTAAAATCAGTTTCTATGTGATTGAAGTCCCTTTGTTTGTATGGCCGGAGTTGACAAATTCCCATATGAGAAAAGTGAAGTATTTTAAAACTGAAACAAATAATAAAGAATATCTAAAAAATGGTCAACTTCACAAAAAAAAATGTAACATAAATTGTGTGTTTAACATGTTCTACATATTTCCTTTCTCTACATATACTATGTACATAGTGTATAGAGAAGGTATTGGATACCGAGATTTCACTGGAGATAAATGTTTTAGGATCCCCTGTATCCAAAAAACAAAAAAAAAAACACAAACAAACATTTTTAGTAAAATGTCCATGTGTCTGGGCAGCATAGCTCAAAATTGAGAAGTCTGTTAAATACCAAACTTGGTATTTAAGTTCAATATCTTCCAAGGATGCAACAAAAAGATTTTCAAGAAAATCCCCTCCCTTTCCCCATACTACCCTTTATATAGAAAATTTTGATTTTTTCAAAAATGGCTCTAATGATTAAAATATTGTATATTAAAGATGTTTAGATGACAAGTAAAATATATATGTTCAATTTTCTGGGAATAACCTCTAAAGACACGTTTATTCTGGATAAATTTTACATAACAGGTAAACCAGAAGAGATAGACAAGAACATACAATTTATGCTCCATACATTTTTTTTCGTGGAGTTGACCGTTCTTGAGATATTCCTTGTTATTGATTTCAGCTTTAAAATACTTATACTTTTCTCATACAGGAATTTGTCAACCCCTGTCCATACATCTCTGCAACAAATTATTGTTAAAAACTTGTGCTTCTATCTACTTCATGATAATTGAGCAGAAAAGCCTAAGTAGAAGGGAAATAAGGGAATACACTAGGCTAAAACAATAGTAAAATCTTTATAAAGCAGGTTGCCATGTAGATGAATTACGTTTCTTTGCATTACGTTTTTTAAAGCTGAAACCAACAACAAGGAATATCTAATGATCAACTCCACATAATTGTGTGTTTCAACAGATCTACTTTGTTTGTGTGGTAAGTTTTTGTCTATTGCTTACGGTTTACTATGCATGCAAAATTCATTCAGAATAAAGGGATCTTTAGAGGCTATTCCCAGAAAATTGAAAATATACATTTTATTTCTGATGTAAATATCATTAATATACACTATTTTAATCAAAATCATTTGCCATTTTTGAAAAAATCAAAATTTTCAAAAATTGTTCCATGTAATCTTTGTATCGTATCCTACTTAAGTCAGATACCAATTTGGGTATTTTACAGACTTTTTGTTTTTGAGTTATTGTGTTCACCCCCCCCACACACACACACACTCATGGACCTTTTGCTAGAAATACTTTTTTTAAATTCAGGGGACCTTAAAACATCTATTTCTGATCAAATCTCAGTATCAAAGTTGTGGGTGGAATGTTATACTTTCTTTACACACAATGTACATAGTACATGTAGAGAAAGTAAAAATGTTATTTTTGGATTCAGGGTGTCTCAAAATATATATTTCCGATGACATTTTATATCAAATTTTTGGGAGCAATATACAATAACTTTTCTATCCATTATGCACACAGTTCGTGTAGAGAAAGTAATAAAAGAAATGTAACTGCATTAAAACAGATACAGGAAGTATGAGGACAATTTGTAAAGTTCTGGGCCTGACACAGAGATGGTGCTGGATATATGAAATAGCAAGAATGGTTTCCAAGTATAAGACTTTAAATATTATAATATGTACTTTCATTTGTTTGGTTATAGTGTTTTATCCTTTTTGAGGAACCCCATTTCTCAGGACTGGCTCACCTCTCTGACCATGTTATCTATTGAGAAGAAATGTATTTGTTTTGATAACAACACTGTCAATTGCCAGGATATATCAGCACTGCCAGTGTACCAGAAACATTGTCCCACAGAAGTTCTTTTACATGCCAGTAAATCTATACGGGCATAAAGCATTTCAACATTACAGCCATTAATAAACTTGCATGAAGAAACATTCACATATAGATTTCATTTTTGACAACAGAGTTTGATAAATTCTGCATGAAAAATTGTTGCCATTGGTGTTTTCATAAAATAATATAATTTTTAGCCCGTCTGGGTAGTGTGGTGGTAGCGTGTCTGCTTCACATTCAAAAGGTCGTGAGTTCGAATCTCACTTAGGGTGAGTTACATGGATAAGGTTTTTTTCCGGGGTTTTCCCTTATCCTGAGAAGACGAATGTCGAGTAACTTTAAGCTCTATGGACCCCGAGATCATTTGAGCATCATTTCACCAATTTCATTCATCGTCCGATACGACCAACCAGGTTAAAGGACGTTAAGCTACAAAAAAAAAAAATTATACACATAATTTTTATTATTCAAATATGAATTGAAAAAATTATTCAATTTCAACATTCTTACTCAAAATATCAATCTTAATATATCCACCTAAAATATTCTTAGGTGGATTACCATCACTTTTAACACTTTTTCCGGAAATGAATCTCAATTTTTCATAACTAGGCGAGTTGCAGGCTTTTTATTTACTTTTCCCAGTAGCACACTCCCCCCACCACACACACAAACCCATATTACTAATAATATTGAAGCCTGGACTAAAGGCTATTACGGTTGACATATAATTAGCTTTATTCAAACAAATTAATAAACTGTAGAGGCTTAGGCTTTCACGGCCAGCATTATCAACCTTATTATCTAACCACATTGGAAAAATGAGTCGAATTTACACTTGATTTGCTTCACTAAGTAATTAATTACCTGGACATGTTTCGAAGGCATATGTTGCCTACATCATCAACAGATTTCGACTGGCCGGCCTGTTGTTGGTATTTTTTGTGGACTCTTCTCCTTTCTCTGGTGGCTGATAGATGAACTTGTAGAGCGGGTTGTCATCGGCAGGAATTCCGAAATTCATTAGGCTATGTTTTTACTTTAAAATAAAGATCTTCTCCCAAATGTTTAATTCTAGCGGTCGCTGTACTGATTTTAACAAATGGACATTATCTTCGATTTTATGGATATTGTCCCAAGCATGTGAGGCTACTGCTGATTTCTCCATTTGGTTGTTTCTTAAGTGTGCCAGATGTTCCTTCAACCTGGTTCCTATGTTTCTTCTGGTTTGTCCTATGTATCTTTTGTCACAGTTTTTACAGTTGATTCTGTAAATTCCTGATTTCTTGGATGCAGGTGTTTTGTCCAACTTGTTCTTTAGAAGATTTTTTATGCTATGTTTGTTTTGTAGGGCTAAGAAGATGTTGTGTTCCTTGAAGATCTTTTTAAATTTGTTGAAGGCCTGAGGGTGGAATGTGAATTTTTTGAAAATGTTCTGGTTTTTATCTGCCATGAGGGTGGTTGTAGCTGCTATTTTTGTCTTTCTCTCTATTGTTTTTAGTTTTTTCAGGACAAGTGTTTTGTTAAACCCATTGTTCTCGGCAGTTATTATTTGGAGCTCTTTTTCATATTCTATCTTCTCCATAGGGACGTTAAGTAATCTATTTAGCAAGCTGTGGATGATTGCATGTTTGTGGCTAGTTGGGTTGAAGCTGTTAGATTTTATGTGGTTGTCTGTATGCATGTCCTTCCTGAAGATTCCAAATTCCAGTTTTTTATAGTTTCTGATAATTTTGAGGTCCAAAACTGGAAGGGTATTGTCTTTATCGGTTTCCGTGGTAAATTTTATCTCTGGAATTTGTAAATTTAGTAGCAGCAGTGCATCTTCTATTAGTTTAGCATTTACTATGGCGAATACATTATCGACATACCTGAACCAAGTTTTGAAAATATGAGGGAATCCATTGGTGATTTTTGTTTCGAAAAAGCTCATGAATAAATTTGCCAGGAATGGTGACAGGGGACTTCCCATTGTGCTAAGCAACCCTTTCAAACAGATCATAAAATCCTTGAACGAAAACTGACGTCATTTACACAAAAGCTGACAAAGGAAACAAAATGGTCATACTAAATACAGAAGACTACATAAATCACATAGAAGAATCTTTAGTGAGTGACAGGGACTTCCCATTGTAAGGCCTGATTTCTGTTTATAGTATTTGCCATTGAAGATCAAGAAGGATTGTTCATAGCAGATGTGGATCAGTTTGGAATATTCTTCGATTTCTTCTTTCATTAGGTTTATGGATTGTAACCATTGTTGGCAGTACTGTAATAGGGTGGCAATGGGGATGCTTGGGAATAAGGAGCTGACGTCGAAGGAGACAAGTCTATCATTAGGTGATAATTCTAGGTCTTTTATGTTGTTGATTAGTTCTATGGAATTATTTATGCTTCGGGTTTCAAATTTAGGGAGACTGAGTAATTTTTTGTTTAGCCATTGGGCTAGGTTATAGGTAGGTGCATTGATGTTGTTTACTATTATTCTCATTTTGTATCCTGGCTTGTGGATTTAGGGCAGTCCGTACATAGTAGAAATAGATGGATTGTCTATTTTATTATCTAAGTTTGCTGGGCTTGTTGGCCCCCTGGTCCAGTTGTTTGCATAACCGATGCTAAAAGCTGCGTTTGGCAAAATGCCAGTTATGCAAACAACTGGACCACGGCCAACAAGCCTGGCAAACTTAGATAATAAGATGGTTAAAAGAATCAAGATACTGGAAGTGGTACACAGTGAAGCATAATTACATATTGGAAAAATGAGTCGAATTTACAATTACATTTTTCCAATGTGTAATTTGGCATTTTGCAAAATGCAGCTTTTGGCGAAACATCGGTTATGCAAACAACTGGACCAGGGCCAACAAGCCCAGCAAACTTAGATAATAAAATAATAGTTTCCAAAAATTAACATAATATAAAATTATTTGGGAGTTTATAAAATTACATCAGCTATTTTTGCAATTATTCACAATAATATTTGTATTTTAACCTCTGTCAGGACCATGCTGAATAAATACTTGCTGTGATGTACATTTATTTTTCAGTTAATTTCTTTGATTAAATTAACACCACAGATAAGCACTAGATATTGAACATGTGCGTATCCTTTATACTTCAAAGCAAAGAAAAATAGTTTCACTATTATTTGTATCTTAGACCTTAAGCACATTTATTTTGACTACCACCTAGGTAGTCTTTGCAAAAAAGATCTAGGTGCTTCACACCTTAAAGTAGGTTTTAATAATTGAATTTGGGATATATAGGTTTGAAGCAAATTGATTCACCAAGATGACTTTTACATAAATATTATAGTTAACATAAATATATTAATGTAAGTATTTATGTTATTTATTATGTTAACTAAATATTTGCATTAAAGAATTTATGTATAAATCATGTATTGTTACTCAGTGAATGAGGTATGCTGTAGAAATTAAATAAAATAAGATTTTTAAAAAATGTTCTTTATCAAACCATTTGCTTAGCAATCTTTCACAATGCAAGGTTTTCAACTGAGTTCTATAATACCCATAGGTGTTATATAGTGAAACAATTTGATTTTAAATTTTGATAACGTACATTCTTCCATGGCTAAACTCTTTTGCGGGTTTTCGTGGACTGCTTTCTCCTTGTGGAGCGTTCTGCCTGTGCAGTGCTCTGGCCCTTTAGCTGTCTACCTGCCGGTGGCTGGTCAGTGGAAAAGAGAGAGAGTTGTAAAAGAGACCGATGCAAGTTGTTGCCCTGATGTAGTGGTTGGGTTCAAGTTCCTTGTGAGCAACCACCCAGGTTTCAGGAGTAAGCAATTTTGGCACTAGGAGATGCATTTTTTTTAAGTTAAGGTAAGACACTTCCCAAGAATCTTATCTTTTGGTATAGGTTTGGGTACCTGCCGCCACCTTCTTTCTTGTGAATACATGCTTAGTGCTCTTAACTTTAATAAAATTATATCACTGCTGTATAGCCTTGTAAATATTTTTAATTAATTGTTCTGGGGGAGTATGTATCTACTTTGTTTTAATTATTAGTTGAGTTGTCAGTATCCCAGATATTCTTTAACTATACATGCCACAGAAGCATGGCCTTAAGTTGTTTTTAATATTATAGTTTTAGTGAAGATTAAATTGGACACTGGCAGTATTGTATACTGAGTTTGGATTTTTATCCTTTGTGGTACTTTTAGATGTGCTTAGCATTTTCCCATATTGGGACATTTTAATTACACTTATTTATATGAAATTTCTATGAATTATGCTATTACTATAATTTTTACAGGTGGATTTGTTTTCTTAAATTCATATTCCCGGCTTGTCTAGTTATAGGGATTTAGTTTTTTAGTGAATTTACATACAATTTGTGCCTAACATTTTCTGTCAGTCACAAGCTTTAACATTTTAATTCTCATGTTGGGGTCTCAATTGATTTAGTGCTTGTTTAGGGTCACTTGTGTACGTAAACATATTTTCTGAAAGGGAAACAGTCAGGACTAAATGCCAAGACACAATCTTATGTACATAGTTTTGGTAAGACATTTACTTTCAGTAGTCAAGTTGAGCATGTTATAATTACTCTTACATATGAATGCACAAGACGCTATTAAGAGGAATGAGTTAGTTTAATTTACATTGCTATCTGCTTTGTGCTGTCAGAATTGAACTATGCTTAGAGAGTTAGTACACCATCAATTGTGTTGTCGGAAAATGCTTGCCTTATGTGGTTAAGTTCAACATCAGTAATTGTGGACAATATATGTTAAGCAATCCTGATATATATATATGTTTTAGGAACAAATGTTTTAATAAATAGCTTCTTCTTGATGGTATGGGGATATATAAGGTAGTACTTCATATGAGTTGTACTGATTTTCTGGTCTTATTAACATGTGGTTTCAATTGTGTATAAACATGACCTTTGAAATTCTCGAAGGGGAGACTATATAGCCACATTTCAGCATATCTGCTATTGTTAAGTTGCTAGGTGCAGTTTGGTGGAAATTTAATTGTTGTGTATATGTGCAAAACTGATTTTGTTACTGAGTGCAGTTTGCAGTTTGGCAGATATTTCGTTATTGCAAGTGATGCTATATGATTGTGTTTGGTAGTGGAACTTTTGCAATATTGGGTTATTTTTCATTTAAATCTTTTCGAACTTGTCTCAGTTAGGGGGCGGGGGAATCTTTTCCATAAAGTTGAGCATAATTATTAAATTTTATTTAATATGGGTGGGTAGCTCTCACTTGGGAATCGAACCAAGGTCGCCCAAACTTTTCGTGATGGTATCTTTCTCATAACGATTAAATTTAAAGCACTACTTATAGCTTATCCTAGAATTGCCTGTGGTTAGTCATAATTGTTTCTTCTAAGGGGTAATTTGATGATAGTTTGTCTTTTTAAATATAAATATCACCTCCACCAACCATACTAACCAAGTCATGAATATCTCAGATGAATCTTGTTATGTGTTGCTCTGTATATAAAATGGATTAGATATACCTTTCAGGTTTTTTGGCTTTTGACTAGTTAAATTTTTTTGTTATTAGTTTTGTTTTCATTCCTACAGTTTTGTCAATTTTATCATCACTAAAACACCCTGATCAATGCAAGCCTATTGGTATTTCCATATTTATATAAATTTTGGAAAAATGTATCATTATTGCATTCTGTTTCTCAGATTGCTTTGCGACTGAGCAGGGGCTTAAATTTTTTTCTTTTAAGATGTTATTGGTCTCTCTCTCTCTCTCTCTCTCTCTCTCTCTCTCTCTCTCTCTCTCTCTCTCTCTCTCTCTCTCTCTCTCTCTCTCTCTCTCTCTCTCTCTCTTTCTTTCTTTCTTTCTTCAGAGTTGTTTTAATGTAATAGCAGCCCTGTGTTTGTGTAATTAAATGCTCCAATTATAAAAAAACCTTGTACATACTTTGGCAATTTTTTTTTTTTAAATAAAATGTGGATCTATTCTTCCAGGGATATATAGCTCACTGTGGTATATCCTGCGGTATCCTCCACTATCCCCCAGATACCAATTTTGTGCACTTCTGTGGAAGTGTTCGGAAGCAAAGTTTCTTCAGAATACCTTCACTTCTTTGCTTGAGACCTCTGCTGCAGTGGATGTCCGTTACAGTAGTATAGGATAAAATACACAATGTCAAAGCTTTTCCTTGAGCCAAAAGTGTGGAAATATGTTTACAGTGAAAGTTTAAAATCTATTCTGAAAAAAAAAATGGTTATAAGGGATATATTTACTATTTCTATTATAAGTTTTATTGGCACTTTAATCTGTTCTACTAATCATCCGAATTTTTATATTCAACTGTTATAAAACCTTTCTGTGAATTAAAAAGCATGATATGATGACATTCAACACTAAATACTAACCATTCATAACTGCTCCAATGACATAATGCAGCTAAGCCCTCTTTTAGTCGAGAAATTGCTTCTAGGGAGTGATCAGGAGATCTGGCAGCATTAGTAGTGCGAAGAACTGCCATAGCATCACGTAGAAGCACAGAAATGATCAATGCCCATTCTAAACAGCTTGCTTCCATAAATATTTGAAGCAGATATCTGAAACATAGAATTTTTACAAATATATGAAAGCGAGTTCAAGATTCCAATTATTTCATTTAAAAATTGGAAGAATATATCCCTCTCAAAATCTCCTCCCCCTCTTTCTCTCCTTTTTCTAGAAACACTTTTTTATATTTCAGTGATCCTCAAAACATGTATTTCTGGAAATTTGGAATAGAGTACCTCTTATAATTAATTTGCTTCTTAGTTAATTTTAACTAAATAAGGATATTTATATATCTTACTATCACTAAATCTTTCTAAATTCTAAATACAGGAGAGTTAGTGCCAAAAGCTGAATATTATTAGTGCAAGTTAAAATTAGATATCAGAAGATAATTTTTTATCACTGTGTGCTCAGAGGCTCTAGTAAAATACCAATGGAGCCAATCTACTTAATTCACAATCAAATGGTTTTGTTTATTTCTGCTAAGCAGTGTACAAGTGAATATTACTGGTGTTCAATTCTGGCTTATTAACAATCATATTCATTATTTATAATGCCATCCTTATAGCATAGCTTAGAGAAGAAGTACATGCTCTCCCAAAGTACATTGATTAGATGGCACTGCTACTGCATGTGATGGAATGAAACAACAATGACTACTAACTACATATTAAAAAATACAGTAACTTACATTCTTGATTCAGCTGCTGGAAATATTTTAAATATTTTGGAGAATATATTTTGCTAAGATGTATAGATCTTTATTTCAGTGCAGGTCGTCCTCCATGGTATAGGGGTAGCGTACTAGCTTCTGGTTCCCAAGGTTGTGAGTTCAAACCTAGCTGCGGGCGATGAATTTTTGTGCTCAAGGTAAAAGATACAAATAATAGTGAAATACTTGGATAAGTAGAGTCAGACCTAAAAGACAATGGCATAGCTGGGACTTGAACATAGATCTTGTAGTCTCTAGTTAGATGCTTTACCACTGAGCTACCACAGCATTAAATTCTTCAACTGACTTGCATGTTTCTCAGCAAACCATGAGGTGATCTCAAATTGATTAAAATACAACAACAAAAAATTGTTGCTTAGTTTAGAAAATATTTGCCACATCCATATGGTAATGCTAAGTGCATCCACCAGACCCTTTTCACGGGAGTTTGTCCTCATGCAAACAAAGCACAAAATGTACTCCTACGCTCATTTGCTCTGATTGGAAGTGTAATGGGACTACTTTCGTAACTATGTGGTGTCAAAGGAAGTTACCACGTGGAAACTTGTAACTGTCATTGCTGTCCTTCTATGTTTTTCTTCATAGGATAGTTCAGAAACACACCACTGATTAAATAACAATTGCATATGGCACTCCACACCAAAGATATAAATAAGAAATATAAAAATTACTAAAGGGAAATTAATAAGAAAAGATTACCTTGAATCAAAGAAGTTGTATTCCATAAGATCGGAGTTCTTCTTCTCCTCTCTCCGTTCATCTTCTTCTGCTTGCATTTTATTCTTAATGGTAGTGCCTGCCCATATCTGTGAAATTATGTAGCCTTCATTTACCCATGTTTCGTTGAGAAAATATCAGCTTCTTGTCTGTATGCAGGAATTTACAATGCATCCTCACAGTCAACAATATTCTTACAGTTTCTTTTCTGGAATTCGAAACCAATGTCAAGAAACAGCTTATAAAAAGATGTTTGTTTCAACATAGGAAGGTGGGAGTCACCATTAATAAACGCAAGTATTTTCTTGATTGTATAGAGTCCATTAATGTGACAGAAATTATGAACTTTTCAATACACTGCACTCCTAACAAATTTGTCACACTGAACTTCTAGCACTGGCTTTTTATGTTTCCTTGATTTTCCAGGTGTGGTTATCTTGCATGTTTTTCACCTTTACTGCATGCAGAATTTATACCTCTGCACATATACACACCTGTTAACTCCTCTGTCATGTTAACAATATCTTTGATGGTCAACATGGGATATTTCTTACATAATTTGTCAAACAATTCAAAATTACACCTTTCTCACCATTCGTTAAAGGCAATGTTTTACAAACTGCATTTGTTCGGTCATGATGGTTGATGTACTAACGGCTTCACCTTCCCGCTTCCAAAGCTCACCAGCAGAAGGTGGTCTGTGCATCCTGTTTGCTCATTTTGTAATTAATTTGATTGTTTACCAAAACTGTGCATAATCACATGCTAACATACTGTTGTTACATAATACAGAGGAGATCCATTAGGGTTATTTTTTTGTTTTTTTTGTTTTGTTTGTTTTAAAGTACTCAGCAAACTACTTTGTAACGCATGAACCTTCTAACACATGACATCAGCCTATGAACATACACTTTATTCTCTTTTGTGCACGTGTCTGTTTACATGAGTGCCTATTCTCTCAGTGAAAATGGTTTACCTAGTATTATTGGCTAGCATTTTGATGATAAATAATGTTCTCACTCTACTTTATAGTTAAATCTAATACTACTTTAACACTATAGCAATCTGAATATTTGATTTTAGTTAGGTATTGAAAAAATGTGAAGATTGATAAATTTCACGCTTTACATTATACATAAAATCAATGCTTTTTATATCTGTAAAATCAGATAGATGATACAAACCATCTAACAAGTATGAAAGGGAATAAAGCATTCGATGCACAATCCTTCACCACACTTGTGCACATTGCTCTCATGCTGGATTTAAAGTTTTCATTAGCACACCTTTTCCTTTTCTTCCTTCTGCTTGCTGCACAAGGTGGTCAGTTTTGTCAAATCTTATGCAACTGCCAAGTGACATCTATGGGGCTGCTAGTATACCAGCTCCTTTAGGATCATTCTTGAATATATTGAGATAGACAGTAACTATTTCTCTTTTGAAATCCAGCTGAGATATCCTCTGTCTTCCTACTTTGTTGTACAAAATCCAGTTGTGCTGTAACAGCCACATCTAGCATCCATGTAAACAAATGCCATACTTGTTTTCGATTTGCAATCCCAATGCAATAGCAGGGCATATTCTGGTCCATTTGATCAGTACTGCCCATATATTTGTTGTACTTGGCAATTAGACTTGGCCTTGGAATCATTATATTATGCTTCTGCTTTTGTCAAAATCTCTTCACTTGTCCAACTTCTTGTGTCCATATGTAAAAGAGATCATTGTGACTGCTGAGTTATCCATCCAGCAGACATAAAGCAGTCCATCATACTTTTCTAATTGATGTCTCATAATGCCCACGTCTTTTTTTGGAAAATACTTGCTTGTTTTCCAAGGGACATCCTTTAGGAATTCTATTTTCTCAAATAGTACCCATAACCACAATACCTCAGAAATGAGAAAAGTGGTACAACAGAAAATAATTTTGCATGAAGAAGCTGTAATAGTTTCCACTTCTCCTCTGGTACTTCAAGCATAACAAGTAAAGGACCTGACACCTTACCAAATAATCTGTCATAGAATTGGATTTCGGTTATTACCCTGGTACATTTCAAAATTCACTTGGTGCTCAGATTGCAGATCTTGTAGCCAATTCTAATGGGATTGCCATGAATGAATTGTTTGCAACCAGCTAATGAAAGCCCTTTCCTAAAACAATATTGATAAATATTCTTGTTACTGAGTATAACTGCCTAGCATTACCATATCATAACAATGAAATTAGGAAGCCATAGCTTCACCTGTTTTTAGAAGAATCATTTGTATGTCTCAGAAAACATATAATGCAGTATATAAGCCTCCTTACTACAGAGAAATTATGCACATTGTAAATCAAAATGTTTATAATTGGACTTACTCAAAACAGATGTCCATTTTTACTCTATATGCAGTGATAGCCGTTTTCAAACAGGCTGTATGTACTTATTGTAACAAACATGACAATGACTATTGCAATGTTATAAGCACAATACTTTCACAGAACAATACACTGTCGTACCACTCCCCCTAACTTGATTTTTCAAAGGACAGCAACAACTTTTGGAGTGTAGAGGCTTCTTTATCAGACTTGAGGTTCTTTTACGTGCTATAAATATATGACACAGTACCAATGGCTTTACTTCCTTTCCAAAGGAAGCCATGCTAAGGATTTTTACAGCCGAAAAAAATCCATCATCCTCTATCAGGTTTGAACCTGCGACCTTGGGTATATGAAGTTAGCATGGTAACTATTAAACCACAGAGGGCGATTTTCCAGTCTAGAATTTAAATTTCACTGCCAAAAATCTTAACAGAGGTGGGAGAAAATTCATTCAATTTCTCAGACTTCCAAACTTTCAATAGGGATTTTGTTTTATTAACTTTACTTAAGAGAGAGATTTGTTTACATTGTGAAGACATTTAAATGCTGTAAATGATTAATATGTTTATGTGAATGACTTTATGGCTTGGATGTTTACGTGTGTTATTCTGAAAATGTTATTTATATATTCCTAATATCTCGATTCAAGGACCCTTTGAGGACACACAAAGTAAACGTGTGATTGTAAGAAGTTAAGGTTGCATGCTTCAGAAAACAAGCCTCAGGACTTTATTGCAATACATGCCTCTACAGGGAACTAGGTGGTGTTGTAAATTTAAACCACCTTAACTTCTTACAATCACAAGTTTGCTTTGTGTGTTTTTTTTTGTTTGTTTGTCATGTGATAATCCTTCATAAAAAAATAGGAGCATCATCTTATTTCCATATCAGAAAGCTATTAAAATATCATAGGATAAGCAAAGAACTAGTGTGGTATAGCTATGTAAATTGATCCATCCATCTAGTTCATTATACATCATGCTGAAAGGCATGCAATTGTCACACATGACAAAGGGTTGCAAGGATTTATGTTATGGTTCGGAGATTATTTTATGGACACTTTATTATTTTCAGTCAAAATTACGTATTTGCATATTCTTAATACATTTTCATTATTTCTTAGTCTTGTGAAACTCTGGAATTGTAGCAACAGCTATTGCTCAGACTTAATGTGGGCTGCCACTTCCGGCTGAGAAGTCCCGGTGGACTTTTGATTGACGTAAGGTCCGGTGCGTACGTGCAGCTTTGCACGTCTCCTCAGGGACCTCTGCACCGGGCGCGTCACTCCGGAAGTTCGGATTCCATTTGTAAGCCCCTTGCTGATTGGCTAATTCAAGTCAAAACCAGGGTGTCGACGTACCATGTACAGGAAAGACGCCAGCTGAATTAGCTAGACCCCTCTAAGCAATGATTGTCTATATAATGATTGTAATCCCGGACGGTCTCTTCTGATTTAGCCGTTGTAGGCCATACTCTGTGTCGGTCGAAACTCCGCTGCAAAACTGTTGACGCCCTATGTGAAGACATCTCTCTCTCAAGGTAAGCCCCGTCTGGGGTAACTCATTGTGCAACCTACTAGTGCTTAACCCGTTATGCATATACTCAATAATAGTAATCAATAAATGGACCATTCCAACAAGCTTAGAGTTGTCTCTACCATCTCAACCCCAAACACCATAGCTACACCCCCCTGTCATCATGACGGTGACATTATGGTGGAGGCCCGGACCTTCTAATTCCATTTTTTTAGAAGGGTATGTTTCTTACCCAAAAACCTCTCAAAATCTTTTTGGGACCATTAATTATGTATTCAACTTTTCATCTAAAAGTCGTACTTTGTTGAACAGTAGGTTTTTTTTGCCATATTCTATCAATGTAATGCTATTGTCACGCTTTTACTCTTACACGCCCCACGTTACTTTATTTGCATTTCTTTTGGACTTGCATTAAATTTTCCACACACTATGAAATGGGATGTAGTTACTACTGGACTAGTTTTTTTATGCTGGATGATGTTTGCTTGCCTTTGTTATCTAATTTTGCGCATAACAGGAGTCATATATATTCCGAATGGATGTGAATAGATTAATCAGTATTTTTCAGAGCATGCTTTATGTGCATGGATTTGTTGGCAAAATTTCAGAGTGATAGCCCTACCAGTGTAGAAATCCGTATACTCATTGCGGAACATCAAAATTCTCTAGATGGCAATATTCAAAATTATAACCTAGCTGTAAAAGATATTCAGATAATCTCGAAAGATTTAGCCGAACTATATAAGTCTATGTCCAAAATCCAGGTTAGGAGTAGCCGTAGAATTAGAGGCCAGAAGCCATTGTGTTACTTTTCAGTAAAACAAAGAAGTCGTAGTGTTGGAGATTTAGTTAGTGTTGACACCAAGGTTCATCTCTTTCCTCCCCCCCCCCCAAACTCGAGTTCTACTTCATCATTAGAAAGCATAGCTATGACAACTACAATGACTCAGGCGGGGCCTTCGAACTCCGTCGAGACTAACCAGAAACCCACCTTTACCCCTACAGTTCCATTCGCCCGTCCTTTTATTGACCCTGGCACTTTTGAGGGCAAACCAGGACAGGACGTTTATACGTACCTTTGCAATTTTGAAACTATTGCAGCAGCAAATGGCTGGGACAATAACTGCAAAAAGCAATACCTGCCATGCTACCTCAAAGAGGCTGCTGCTAATTGGTATAAAACTTTTGTGCCCAGGCACGCTCTCCATGGTTGGGATGAACTCAAAACTTCCCTGCAAACCGCGTTCGTGCCGGCGGCTCACGAAGATGTTCTTGAGTGCCGCCTGCGCCAACGGGTGCAAGACTTTACGGAACCCACTGACAGGTACATCTATGACATTCTTGTACTGTGTGATCAGGTTAATCCAGCAATGACAGAGCGAGAACGCATTCGTCACATTATGAGGGGACTTAAACCGTCCTTGCTGGAGCAGGTTCTTCCTGCAGAGCCTCAAACAGTACAAGACCTGACGAATTTTGTCCGCCGCATAGAGGCTGCAAGATATCTCGCTGGTCAGCGAGTAGACCTACTCCCACCACCAGCACCCCAACCAAATCCAGTAAGGTTGGTGAACATGACCCCAAGAGATCCTATTGCGAGCCTTACTCAAGAGGTTCGAGGATTACAGAAGCAGTTGCAGAGATTGCAGCTGGAACGTAATCGGTCTAATGACTCACCCCGGAATGAGGGACAATTCACTCATTCCAGAGGGCGTGGTACTAACCGCGGTACGTTCAACACACGCGGAACCTTCAATCAGAGGGGTCGCTTCACTTATAGAGATAATAACAACCCGCAAGTTCGTGAATCTTGGCGCGGACCTAATGTGGACGGCCGAACACGAGATGGTCGACCGACATGTTTCATATGCCACAGACCAGGGCATGTTGCTCTTAACTGCAAGCAAAAGCAGAATCCCCCAAACGGACAAGGGTCGTCACGGGAATAAATTCCGTGACGCCGCATTTAGACCAATACCAAGACCATAAGACTTCACTCATACAACCCGTTAATGCGTTAATTACCAAGGGAACATTACCAGGTAATATTCCAATCGATATCCTGTTTGACACTGGTAGTGCTGTTAGTATTGTGCACGAAAACTTTGTAACCACCCCTAATTATCCTGCACCAGAGAGTTTGACGTTACGAACGGCTAACAATAAGTTGCTAGATGTTCGTTACGCTACAACTCTCCGTTTTCAAATGGGTGATATACAATTTTCCGAAGATGTTCTAGTAGTAAAAGAATTTGGCCACTATTTATTATTGGGAATGGACTTTTTGAAGCGGTATAGAGCTATTATTGACTTGTCATCATTTTTGGTCTCACTTCGCCTGCCAGATAACAATAAGGTCGTCTTGCAATGCAATGAGAAAGTAGATTGTCCACTAGCTCAAATTACACTAGAGCCAGAAGAAGACCCTGTAGAAACTTATAAAGCCTCCTGTGCCCAGGATACTCGAATACCACCCTTTACATCATTGAATGTTAACGCCTACCTCCCACCTAATAGGATGGGAAGAGTTATATTACAACCAAATACGCGACTGATGCAGAGGAAAAATATTGAGATCACACCTGTATTTTGTGTATCGCAAAAGGAATGTGTCATTCCCGTACACAATAATACCGCTGAACCTCAGACAATTTTTGCAGGCACCACTCTGGCCAATGCATATGAAGTTGCTTTAGTGCAATCAGCCAATTGGTCAGCTAACGACTCTAACACAGTCGCTATTCAAGGCGCCAACTTTAATGTTAACTCTCAGCTCGCTCAGGAGCAGCACAGTCAATTACACACTCTGCTTGAAAACTACCGACATATTTTTGCCACTAAACTACATGAGTTAGGAACCACAGACATTGGAGAATTCCAAATTGAGGTGACGGATGACAAACCCATAAGACAGAGACCTTACAGAGTATCTCAAGCTCAACGAGAGATAATACAAACCCAAGTGCAAGAGATGAAAGATGCCAAAATTATTAGTGACTCTAATAGCCCGTGGGCTTCCCCGGTAGTCTTAGTCAAAAAGAAGGCTAATTCCTTCCGCTTTTGTGTAGACTACCGAAAGCTAAATTCGGTGACCGTTGCTTCCTCCTACCCATTACCACTGATTGACGATTTATTGAGCTATTTAGGGAAATCGCGGTGGTACTGTTCGTTAGATTTATTAAGTGCATACTTTCAAGTCCCTGTAGCGGCAAACAGTAAAAAGTATACTTCTTTCGTCACACCGGATGGACAGTTCCAATTTGACCGGATGTCCTTCGGTTTAGTTAACGCCCCCCGATTTTTCTCTCGAGCAGCCAATGAATTATTAGGAGACCTGAGATATAAAAAAGCTCTGGTGTATCTCGACGATATTGTCGTGTTTGGAGCAACATTTTTAGAGATGTTAAGTAATTTGGAAGACGTTTTTCGGAAATTGCAGGAACATAATTTTAAATTGAAACCGGAGAAATGCTTTTTCGGCATGTCTCGCATAAAGTTGTTAGGCTTTGAAGTCTCAGCAAAAGGAATTGAACCGGATGCAGACAAGATTAAAGCTATCACTAAACTCCCAATCCCAAAAACAGTACGTGATGTTCGTCGAGTATTAGGTTTGTTTAGCTTTTATAGACGTTTTGTTGTAAATTTCGCATCCATTGCCCAACCCCTTCATGACCTGACTCGAAAAAAATCAAGAGTTTGAATGGTCACAAAAGCATCAAGCATCCTTTAACACCTTAAAGCAACGCTTGACAACAGCCCCTGTATTGGCGCACTACCAGGTAGGTGCTTATACAGAATTGCACACCGATGCCAGTACTGTAGGTGTGGGTTGCGCACTACTGCAACGAATAGATGGTGAACTTCACCCCATAGCTTTCTGCTCCAGAGCACTAAATAAACATGAGAAGAATTACAGTATCTCGGAGTTAGAATTGCTTGCCATAGTTTACGGCTTAACCCATTTTAGGCCATTTATCTATGGATACCCAGTGAACATTGTGAGTGACCATCATGCGCTATGCTATCTGCGTAACTTAAAAGATGTTACCGGTAGATTAGCGAGATGGGCTTTAAAATTGCAAGAATACCAATATACTATTGTCTATAAGTCTGGTGTTAAGCATCAAGATGCAGACACATTGTCTCGATATCCTGTTGATGAGCCTAATCAACCTGTATTAGATCAGATGGATGAGCTCATCACATGTCTGCTTACACCTGTAGAAGTAGCGCAGGAACAGCAGAAGGATCCTCAACTAAGACCAATAATCCAGACATTAGAAGACCCAGATACTTGCCCTCCTAAATTACGGAGGCAAGCCACCTCCTACACTTTAAAATCAGGAGTACTCTATAGGAAAAACGCGGGTGCGGCTGGACCATTACATTTGCTAGTCATCCCCGAATCCTTAAAGCAGGAAATCCTGTTTTCATGCCACGACGACCCCATTTCTGGTCACCTAGGTTTCACAAAGACCTTTGCAAGAATAAATACCCGATACTATTGGATCGGCATGCGAAAAGAAATCGAACGCTATGTCAAAGGTTGTCCAACTTGCCAATCGCGAAAGGGACCTAAGAATGTGAAACCGGCAGGATTTTTACAACCCATCCCCGTTAAGTACATCGGTGAACGTTGGAGTTTGGACTTGGTAGGCCCAATTCGGAAGTCCCGTGCAGGCAATACAATGTTGATTGTCGGCACTGAATTCGCTAGCCGATGGGCGGAAGCAAAAGCCATACCAAAAGGATCCATTGAACACGTGGCACAATTTATTTTAGAAAATATTATATGTCGCCACGGAGCACCTGCCATGCTGTTATCTGATCGCGATGCGGTGTTCCTTAGTGACGTCACTCGACATCTCTTAAAATCCATGGGTGTCAAATCAATGTTTACAACCGCCTATCACCCTGCATGCAATGGATTGTGTGAAAGAACGAATCAAACTCTAATCAATATGATTTCGAACTACACGTCCACTGCACAGGATGACTGGGATGTTGCGGTACCACATGTTGTTTTCGCTTACAACAGCAGTAAACAAGAGACGACAGGAATGTCGCCATTTTTCTTGATCTACGGTCGTGAGCCCACACTACCACAAGAAGTTCAGTTAAAACACACAACTGAACACCTGTTTGTCAAGGAAACTCAATCACGTATCCGCCAAGCTCGTGAACTCGCTAAGAAGAATATTACACGAAGACAGGCCAAGGATAAACGTATCTTTGACAGAAAAAGGAGAACACTTAAATTTACTCCAGGCCAGCTAGTGAAATTGTTCACCCCTATCCGAAAAAAAGGTAAAACGACTAAGCTTTTACATAGGTTTCAAGGACCCTATGTAATAGTGAAACAGACTTCACCAGTAAATTATAGGGTGAGACAAGCCACACGTCCCTTGACTAGGGAAATGGTGGTGCATGTCTCCCGTCTCTATCCTTATTATACCCCCTATAGGAGATAGGAAAGACTTAATGATCACAAGGGATACCTCCTCTGTATCTTAAGTACATGTACCATTTTTAGATATGAGTAGGACCATACATTGTTTCTAGAAAATCTGTAGGTAGTACAAAAAAAAAAAAAATATAAGTATAGGTTAGGTTTGGAATGGTTCATAGTCTATAAGTTCATATACTATATTTCATCTTTGCTTAAGTTACAGATATACGAATATATAACACATTATATAATCATAGTGTGAAGAGTCATTACGTGTTCCAACCTAATAGTTCATTATAATATGTATGTTATAAAAATGTTTATCTAAGGGTATGGTAACTAACATTCAACAAGATGTTACTTGAGACATTGTGTTAATTCAGTTACACGTTTTATTGAAGATGAATCACATAAATTCATATAGGTACAACTACAACAATGGCATAATGCAGTCACTTATAATAGTCACTTGTACAAAAAAAAACGAATACACCTAAGTATCGACAGTTCATTAGAATTAAATGAGTATCACCGTAAATAAACAATTACACACGGTTAGAATTTTTTTTGTATGCTTCAATGGTCAGTGATCCTAGTTGTGGGATCCCCGGTAGGAAATCGCCTAGAATTCCATTTGACTGTATTTCACTTTGGGGTAATCAGATAGGAAACTAAAGTCCAACTTTATAGCATTAATATAAGATCCTCTAGATCTAAACTATACATGCTATAAAAGGCCAAAAGCCTATCGCGGAAGTAAAACACCTATCTTATTTTCTTTTTTTTCTTTCACCTCTTTGGGACAGAACGCAGTTGCAAGAGATCCACTGCTACCCGTGACTCTTGTATTAAGATACCCCATGAGGAAGGATGAGACAAACAGAGACCTTAGGGTACCGGACGTTTCGATTAATGAAGGTTAGCATTATTATTAGTCTGTGCTTTTGCCCTTACTTCCCTCTGCAATGCACTACACGACGTATTCAGGAACATAAAGGTGAGGAATTGCCCCAAGTTAAGATACACTGGGACATATACACACAGACTGCCAATTTTACTCTCCTGTATCACTTAAATGAAAAAAATTATACTGTGGATTTTTATTTGCATGATGCACTAGTTCCCCACAATTTTGCTGTTAGGCATATTGTTGAAAATAATGTAACTAAGACAGTGACCTCCTCGATATGTCAATACCAAGGCAAAATTCGAAGTATAAGAAATTCATGGGCTGCAGTGTCCACCTGCAACGGTTTACGAGGTATCATCTACGATGGTACGACTGGTGTACACTTAAATGAACAAACCTTGATTAGGCAGATACTCATTGATAGTTCCGAGTTTCTCTTTGTCCAAATTTTTGACTCAAACATTCCGAAACACAGTCAACGTACATGTGCACACTCTACGCCTATTGAAATTACTCATTCTAGAACACCAACAAAAAATCTCATATTACATAGGACAGACCGTGACACAAATAATGTTAAGACGGTCAAAACATATGACAACATAGCACGTACAGTCAAATTATTCTTTGTAGTTGATCACACGATTTACAGGCAACTGACACTACGTGGCCGCAGTGTAACTCACCACTGTCTTCACTTATTGAATCTTGTTAACGCCCTGTATACCCCCTTGAGCATATCGATTGTATTGACAGGTATCACTGTTTGGACACATCATAATCAGATATACCTCACTGATGATAGTCATCAGGTGCTGAATGACTTCTTACGCTATCGTAGAGACTTTTTGCTTAAATCATTTCCTCATGATCATGCTCAATTATTAACTGCAACTATATTCAGATGTGGTGTAGTTGGCGAAGCATATCCACATTCAATGTGCACACATTAACATTCTGGTGCTATTATAAATGATGAAATAGATAATGAAGAACTGGTGGCAGTAACAATTGCACATGAACTAGGTCATTCCTTGGGAATGCAACATGACATTGATTGTTGTCAGTGTGAACATTGTTGCATAATGGCAGGATCACTAGGCTCTGAAATTCCTACTCAGTGGAGCCGATGTAACCTACAAGAACTAGGTGAATCTTTAAAACACCATATTGATCTTTGCCTTAGGAATAAACCAGTTAATATGTATTTGAACCCGATTTGTGGTAATAGAATCGTAGAATACGGTGAGTCATGTGACGTTAATAATTCTTGTTGTAAGTCAGACACTTGTTCGTTACATACCAATGCCTCCTGTGCTACAGGTAAGTGTTGTGACATTAACACGTGCTTGCCAAAAATACAAGGTACAATGTGCCGTGCCGCCACTGATGAATATGATCTTCCCAAATACTGTGACGGTATCTTAGGTAACTGTCCAGAGGACATTTACAAAATGGATGGCACTATTTGTAAAAAAGGCTGAGCGTTTTGTTATCATGGTTCATGTACCACTCATACAGATCAATGTCGAAAATTATGGGGAAATACTGCAAGGAATATGGAATGTTATAAGAACAATGATCGCGGTAATTTAAATGGTAATTGTGGATATGATTATCTTTCCGATCGATTTACCAGTTGCAAATCGGAAGATTTACTTTGTGGAGCATTACAATGTAGTAATCAAAATAATAAACTTGAATTTGGAATGCGCAGTTATGCTAGAGTGGGAACTATGTTTGATTATACCACTCATGAAAAATGTACGGCAGTTATGATAGATTTAAGGACACAAGTAACCCAACCCGGACTAGTACCAAATGGTGCTAAGTGTGGTAACACCAAAGTATGTATAAATCAGACATGTATTCCTGTCAAACGGATACAAGATCATACATGCCATTGTTACGGTAATGGTGTATGTACTAATAAAAACCTGTGTTATTATAAGAAGGGTGTTGCCCCACCGTTTTGTAACATGACGGTACGGGACAACAGAGTGAAAAACAAACCAACTACCACTCCTGCTAGTGGGATGGCAACCACGCCCACTAAGAGTGCGAATGCCGAACTTATCTTCTATGTGATACTATTAGTAATATTTCCCACACTGTCATTTATATTCACGACGAGAAACTATATAAAACAATTTTTATCCTCACAAACACATACCGCCCCCACAGAACAAATTGAATATGCTGATAATTATCAATCACTGCCAAACACCTTTTTTTTTTCGAAATCAATTTATTAAGGACTAATGTAAAGTCGGACTTAAAACCTGTATATAATTAAGAAATTTGGTTAACTTGGGTAACGCACCCACATTCAGTTTGAAAACAAGGAAAAAAACAAAAAAGAAAGTATGCGGTCCACCAAGATCGAACCTGGACCCCCATAACAACTGTGTTATGTCAAAAATGCATACCATGACATATCATTGTTAGAATCATTGCACGCGTTGAAGTAATTAGTAATTACTTGTAATTTTTCTGTATGCATGTCTATACACTATTATAATTATAGTCATGAATTACTGATAATATTTCATAATGTTATTCATCAATAATTATGCTAATGTTCTTTACATTAATGTTTTTAACTATAATTGGTATATTAATAATATCAACAATAATATTTCTTCAATTGCGATTAATAAAAATAAGATCCTTAACCATGATACTTATAATAATTTAAATATTAATAAACTATCCATGGTATCAATAACGATAACAACAAATAACACTGTAATATTTTATCACTTCAACAGTTATAATGATATTCTAAATGAATAGTAACCACGTTAATAATAGTGATTATGTTAATAATTCTAATTACAACATCTTAGGCAAAAATAATTAAATAAATAAACAATGGAAATAATAGTAAACAACCGTTGAACAAATGGATTAAATAATGTGATTCCTACTAACACAATTTTAATTTTAAATATTATTAATGACAATTAATACAAGACAAATAATGTTTTCTGTAATACAACTAACTTTTGTTACCCTCCATTAGCAATAAAAGTGAACTTTCTTAAAAAAAAAAAAAAAAAAAAAAAAAAAAAAATAGTAATAATAATAATATTAATAATAACAATAATAGTCATCATAATAAGACAAAAAAACAAATAAATACCTACACCGAGGTTTGAACCCATGACCCCCTACCATAAATACGGTGACAGTCCGTCACTGCAAATCAGTTTGGTTTCATTTACTTTACTGAAATTCGAAATTTAAATAACATACAGTAAATTAAATATTCTTGGTATGAATTGATATAAATTACAACTGCTATCTCAGACAACAACAAATTAATTATTGTAATTGGCATATGCCATTAGTAAAATTAATCTTAAGCTAGCACTGTTCATGTACACAAAACAAAAAAACAAAACAAAAAAAATAAAACCACTAAATAATAATCATCTACTTAGAATATTAATGGTCTACTTTATGACAATATCCAGATTAATAACATAGTAATGTGTAAATCAAGAGCATAAAATATTATGGATCACCTACATTACCTTATTTATATAAGTTAAATAGTTATAAGCCACGTAAATGCATATTACACGCTTATATCTACCTGAATAATTCGCATTAAACTATCATCACTTTTTTTCTTCTCTCAATACTTAAGTCACACAAGTGTTGAGCGAAACAAACCAAGCAGGTTTGAAGCAGTAAACAAACTTAACAGGAAGCTAACATACTACTTAAT
This sequence comes from Hymenopus coronatus, assembly GCA_030762935.1. NCBI lineage: Eukaryota > Metazoa > Arthropoda > Insecta > Mantodea > Hymenopodidae > Hymenopus > Hymenopus coronatus. The sequence continues at coordinate 114,803,073 of CM060888.1, read as the reverse complement.
AATAGAATATTTAATGCAGTAAACTTTACTCCATGTTAAGTAAACTGAATGGTAGTCCATTATGCACTAATATGAGAGGATAATAGCTTACACAATTCATTCGACATCGTTGCTGTAACTAATATTCATTTACATACTATATGTTGTTTAATTCTCATATACATCATTTTAATTTCTGTATTTTGACTTTATTATTTCACCTGAAATAGTAAACAACAAATATTTTCCATGTTTCAAAATGTCACAGCTACACATCTCTAAGGAATCTATTAACCTTCTAATTTACTATGCAAAAGATCTAGCCATGCGTTTTTATAATACCAGGTGATATTTTGAAAAATTCTATAATTCAGAGAAAAAAATAACGGAAAAAGCCTATATAGTTAAACGTACATAAGGATATTCACTAAACTTTGCTTTAGTCGCCATCTTAGCCCTGTATTGTAATTGTTTTTGCGTAATACGTTATATATTAATTTCGCAATTACTTCTATTAAACGGTTTTCTTCATTTTGGTTGTTAAAACAGGAATCACCGATAAGAATTTTACTACTTAATCAGGATTAACTTTATTGTAGTTTGATAATTATAAAATCTTTTTCTTCTTTTTTTTGTTTTTTTCCCCTTTGTCACATTTCAATATTTAATAGAATTTGTGATATATTTTACAAGTACAATGTAAACTTTACCTGTGTCTGTAACTTCTATTTAAGTTACTTTCTTTTCGTATTCATGTGTTTAATTCAGCAAGTTTATTGCTAGTTTGGATTTTACACCTTCACTGGTACACGTGAGGTGATTAAAACTAAGTATATTACAGATTTGTATAAAGCTTTTATCTAACAGTTCTCAGATCTATAAACCTTTCATATTATTTTAGTCGTTTTCAGCACACTTTCTATGGATTTTTATCTTTAACGCTATTTTACTGTTTTCTTTGTTAGCATACAAAAAGATCGCACTGTCACATTTCAAACCCTTGCATGTCGCTTTAACTTAGTGTATTATTTTATGTATCTTGTGCTAAGTAATGGATGTTTCTGTTAAAGTTTATATTAATTAATGGGAAACTTCGCAGAATAATACCTTTTTTTAGATTAATTTGCTCTCAGGATAGACAGAGAAAATTATGTGAATGTAACACGTCAGAATTTTTTTTTTCTTCTCTTCTTTACCAAGCAAATATCTTTGTTATTTATTAGCACTTAACTATTTATTTATAGCCTATATTTTTCAGCTATGTGAAATGTCTTTCTTCCGTTACAGATCATTACGCCTTCTTGTGTCACTTTCACTCTTAACTGTACTAAATGTCAACTGCATATGACATCTTATATTTCGTTAATTTTGAATCTCCCGGATGGATCGTTAGTCAAAATTTAGACGAAATTCCTCTTTTATTCTTGTACTAGATTAAACTATATAAATACTTATATGATATGAATACTGACATCTCTTTTCTTTTTATTGAAAATATCTTTTATTTCGTGGATTACTTCCTTAACGTTGCGGTTGAAATTTAATTATTTTGGTAACAGTTTCGTTGAGTTGCATATTAAACTCACTACTTAGCTGGTACATTGCTTTAAACTCACGGCATACTAGATCAGTAAACATATGCCTTTCTTAATTGTATTTCTTTTCTTGTTTATTCAAAACTTCGTGAATGCGAATACGTGTACACATGAAGTTCTCGTTTTAGCTCGCAATTATATTTCACTTTAGCGTTTGAATTAGCTAAAACCTACATGGCTTGAAGCACTCATTGTTTATAAACTTATAAATATTACTTACCAGGCACGCCTTTCGTTACGCCTGCAATGTGAAGACCACTCGTAATACACTTGGTCACAATTCACCCGTTTAATCACATCTTCAGATATTTTTATATCATATAACACACGGTCAGACTTTAAACACCTCCTTTTATAATTCTTATCTCGACATATTAGGTATATACGGTGATCTGCAGACTTCCCAAACATCTTATTCTTTACTACGCATAAATTATGACTGTACCGGACAACGTCTGCCAGCGTTCTGGGAACATCATGTCGCCTATGACCGGAAACACCTTATCACATCTCCAAGCGATATTTTCTTCTTTGTTCTTGAGTACGAAATATGGTATTTCTAAGCTAGCCGTTGTTTCACAAATATAATGTTGTAAGTTGAACTATTGGTAAACCCTAATAATCTTAGGTTTTGCTTATGGATTCTTAATTTTGGACTAAGGACCTTTACCACGAACACTTTTGTCTTCGTAAGGTGCATAATTTTTTTCTTTCTTTTCTGCTAAAATTTCATGGAAAATACACGTTGTATAAACGCTTAATTTTTAGAATAACCGCCGCGGATCTATGGTATATTACCTTCTTATTAAACACTGTATAACACTAAATGCACGATAATTAATATTTGTATACATACCATTTGTTATTAATAGAATAGTTTTGTTTTCAGTACATTCTTCCAACTCTTGACACCTACACTCTTACACGCTTCTCAATCTTCGATTTGCTATTTTCAAATTATTATTGACCCATTGACTGTTATTCCTTTGGATTTTCCGCTCCTTTCCTTAACTACGCAGTGGAAGTTCAGTCCGTCTGCACTTAACATCCAGAGTTTCCACGACCTCATCCTGTTTTTCAAAAGCACAAAATTGATGCAAATATTATGTGTTGTGGTTTTTCTTTGTTTAAAGCAGACACACGCTGGAATTCCCTTTAACAATTATGTTATATGTAGTATTTCACTAACTTTTTAATGTATCTTATTGGTCATACACGCTTGACGGTTTTTTTTTTTTTTTCTTCTCTTCTTTCACCACTTTATAACTTCAGATTGCATAAGAGAGAAAAAAAAAAAAAAAAGGGCGTACCAATCAGTCTTTATTTTAGTCGTTTTTGTTATATACTGATAATTTTACAACATGAATCGCTCGTATTAACTTCATACAACGTATTGGCACTGAGTATTTCATTTATGACTCGTTTCCACCCATATATGTTCTAGTTTTTTGTCTTTTCCTGTTCCTTTATCTTTTTTTTCTTTTTTTACATGCTTTTTCTAGATGCTATTTCTTCATACTCAACTACTTTTTCTCCTGATTGCGATACCATCCAGTCACCTGGAGGATGTTATCGACCGGCCGATACGCATAGCAACAGGAGCCATCATGAAACGTCTCCCAAAAACAATAGCTTATCAGGCTTCGGTCCCTTTGACATTTAAGGTCCTTCGTGAACGAGTGGAAACGCATCACCTGACTGTTCCAAGGCCAGTGGGCAGAAGGTCACCCCCGCAACTGTTAATACAATTGGAAGACGATATTAACTATATCGGATTGACTCTTGACAGAGAAGTGCGTAAGTTATCTGATGCTGTTTTTAATTTTACTAATATGGACGATCGACGTACAAAGAGAGGATTTGCTTTTCTAGGGGATATTCTGCATTACTGTTGTGATGTTGCTACTTCCGATCAGCTTAATGCACTGGCCGCAACGGATAGACAGTTATTAGAACATTATGCATCCATGGAACGCATAATCACAGAAGATCATGCTTGGTTCTCTAATACTAGGAATAAATTAAATGATTATAGTGAACGTTTAGCTCAATCATTTGATAAAATTAATGAACGGTTGAAAACCGTGATGCGAGCTGCTAATTATACTTATACTATACGTAATGAACTGGATCAAATAACTGATCATCAATTTTTCTCATTATGGGAAATTTTGCGTAACACTCAAAGATCTGTACACACCGTGCTCTTTTTGAAGCAAATGGACGCCTTGCTTTTATGCCGAAACCACTTGTTGCCACTTGCTGTTATTCCTTATGATGTTTTTGAGCATGACCTATTACAATTGAAACAAAGTCTTTTGCAGACTAATTTCGAGTTAGTCATTGATACAACTGAAATTTATCGTTATTTCGACCTTGAAATTACGTCATGTTCCTTTAGCACTAGTTACATTTTGGTTTCTATCAAAATTCCAGTCAAACAAAAAGACACGGCATGGGAGATCTTTCAATTTCTAAGTACACCCTTTGCCTGGGAATCTTCCACATGCACTATTCTTCATGACACGGCTTTCGTGGCTGTTAGCGGTTCCCTCGTACGCCCAATTACAGGTGCTGCTAGACAGCAATGTGATCCATTTAAGACAGGCCTTTGTTACATCCCACGTTTTAGTGATGATTTGCTATTTACGCCGTTGTGCGCAATTAAACTTATCAATGGCATGACCGCTGCAGAAATGAACGATTATTGCCCTTTCCAATGTCACACCGCTGATAAGATGATAATAACTGAAGTCGCGCGAGATGAGTACGTGATTACTCATTCCCTAGAGCCCATTGAATTAATTTGCAATAACACTATTCGTCTTATTCCAGGCCTACCCTCTAATGCCCCAGGAGCATTGCAACTTAGTCTACCTTGTTTTTGTGAACTAAAATTAGGATCGGTAGTACACGTTCCAAAACGCTTCTCTTGTATTGACTTTGCCGTCCCTGAACCACACACCGTTCACCTTATTCCGGCGGGATGGTCTACATTGGAATCTCTTAAAATCTCCCCCTGGGCTAATTCAGAGCATTTAACCTTCAAAAACCTTTCCCAATGTTTCAATTCTAACTGGTCGATCAATGTGCCACACCTGAACTTATCTCACATTCCGCAGGTAACTTCGTTTTCAGGTCTAGAAGTACCTACGCATGATTCCCCTGCGTTAATGCAATTATTAGTTGTGTGGACTGCATTTTTGACTTTCGTTGTAGCTGTAGTCTTGTTCCGCCGACCTGAATTATTAATTACCGCTAGATTGCCAGGTGCTATGGCTGCCGGATCGGTTACCAATGTATTTTATAACGGTTTTGTTATTTTCTTTGGTATCTTGATTTTAGTTTTTATTGGCGCTGTGGCTTATCGAGTGTTTAAGTTGTGTTGGCAGGTATTTAAACTACATCGTGAAGTACAGAGGCCAGCAGTAAACGACAGCGGAGAGACAGCGACAGGGAGTGTTCTCTTACTAACTACCCCACCAGTGGCTGCAAGAAGAGTTCCACCCGCAACTCCGGAACCCATACCAGAGGCTGGACCAGTTTGAGATCGCGATTGTTTTTTTTAAACAACTTACTATTGGTAATGATATTCTGTTTCTTTTTTTTCTTTTACTCTACATAACTTGGTTTTTCTATGACGTCACTGGAAGTTTTAGCGTAAAGTAGATAAGTAAACCGCTTCCCTGATTACTCTGCTGAGGATAAACCCAGCTTTGTTAGCTTATAATGAAGCTCCTTTTAACTAACGAATAATTTTTCTGTATATCTCATGTTACATACAAAATTAGGGTTTGTCAGGTTTTCTTGTTTATAATAAGTGATTTATTTTTTTTCAAGGACACAATTTTTTTTTGAGGGAATATACTGTTGTCTCCAGGAGAATGTCGTAGGACCCTCCTGGCGGATTACAGGTACTGTCAGAAGCATGAGATAGAGGTCCTTGGTTCGTAAGTGTATCGCGAGATCTTGTGAATCAAACCTCCAAGGGAAATTATAGGTTTTTCTCTCCTACCCAATTGCACCGTCCGATAATGTATCGCAAGATCTTATCAGATTGCACTGTGGGTTAGATAGATAATTTTTTTGTAGGAAGTTTATGTACTCAACTTCTTACTCCGTGCACGGGTGAGGGTAAATGCCCTTAGATTTTCTTTATTTATGGACGCTTGGGTGGCGCCATTGAGAAATTAATATTATATAGAATCTGCTTAATACGTGTGTCCTTGGGTTAGTGTAGATATTAGTATAAGTTATAATTAAGTAAACCCAGAAACATACCTGTGGTTGGCCACCGCAAACATGTTCTGGATATTCGTGATACTGACAACCCCTAATGTGTATAGTGGACACATTGAAGCGTCACCTATTGAAGTGACCGCCGGTGGCGACTTTTACGCCCTACCGAATATGACATTTTACGAGAACTCGGTTCCAGTACTTTTTCTCAGTTCTCAATGTGGAATTCACCCACCAGTGTTGTCATTCTGTAAAATCAATACTACCACTTCTAACTTTTGTAATTGGATACTATCAAAATTTAAGACATTTCAAGACGAATACCCGTCTTTGTTCCAAGCTAATGATAACCCTTTGCGAGGTGACGGATCCATCTTTGGTTCCCAATTTCTTTTAGCAGACAAACAACACATTGAAAATATGTATATCTCAGATGACGCCATGCGTCAGCTTTTGTCCAAGGCAAGACAGTTTAACCGGTTTGTTATGATGTTTAATGCATCTTTCTGTGAGCAACTGTTTGATCTTCAGAGTGCCATTTCTTCACGTGCCTCGGGAGCCGGCCCTTTGTTCGAAATTTTGCATCAATTGGAACGTATGAACCGTTTGTACAGTACATGTGTTACGCGCCAGCTGAACCCTTCAGTACTCCTACCACCTTTATTGAGTACTGCATTAGATAACGTTCTGCGTAACAACCCTGGTTATCGCTTAGTCTGGGAAAAGAATGCTATCGGTAAGTACTACACTGCCCCGATAGTAGATTGTCTATTTTCTACGCATTTTATAATGCTAGGTTTACAAATCCCGTTGATTCAAGTGAATGTGCAGAAGACAGTGGGACGTTTCTTTACACCAACGCCATTTGCCTTCTTCGATAAGACTTGTATGATTAATCTGGAAGGTCGCGCAGTGGCCATCCTATACACCCACACTCATTTTCAGATTTTGTTACCGCAATGCGACACTGCTAAATCTAGTCTATGCTTACGGAATATCATCCTTGTTTACAGCCTGTGTTGCCGCCATCTTACATGGTACATCAGTCTCAAACTTATCTCGAGTTTGTCCTATGTCTTGCATTGACAGTCGCAAACCGATGGTGTCATTGTATGATGCCTTTACGTTTATACTCACTCATGTATCTTCGTTCCAAGAACGTTGCCCCCATTCCCAACGAACTATTCGCTTACATAGCGATATAGGGGCCTATAGGGTCCGTCTTCCATGTCAATGTAATATTACAGCTGCACATTACTTACTTACACCCCCCAGGCAATGCCTATCGACAGAAAACCCATCTACTGTAATTCACCGGCTTATCCCGGCATCTTGGTCCTCTATTGCTACTACTATACTTCCGGCGTACCAAATGGATGCATACCCTACGTATACGTCCTTAGAAGAATGTTATAACTCTAAATGGCACTCGCAGGACCATTCAGCTGTCACTACTATGTCTTTAATTGGGACACTTTTTGTTATAGATATCTTATTATTAGCCCACTTGCTTTGGATGGCTGTAACTAATGGATTCCGCCCTATTTGCTGGAGTAGAACTCCACCTTGGTCCGCTGATCTCCCGGCCCGTAGCCCTCCGTCATCAGTAACTTCTAGATCCCATCGAGGATATGATGATGTCAACCCCCAGGTGCTTGCACCTTTACCCCCTACCCCTGGAAATTTATGCTCTCCCCTACTCTTGTATGAAGTGCCTCGATCGGAAGAGAGCGTTTACTCCTTTCCCCGGCCAGTGGACCAAACCCGGTGGATTTGGCTTATGCCAATATTTCGACGCCTCAAGTGTGATTCTTTCCTGCCTATCCTACTTACCCATACTAGGGTTGGAACCCATCATGTTTAACCCATCATGTTTACTCCATCATGTTTAATTATGGTTTGCATATGTATAATCTGTTTTTGGCTTTTATATGTATTAGTTTTATTGTCCAAACACTTTTTCTTTTGTCATATTATATGTATGTTATATACTTGCCTATTCCTTATAAAGTATTTTAATCTATGCCTAAAACGGACATCAACATTAGCATTGCATGTCCATTTTTTTTTTTTTTTTTATGCAAGTATTGTTGGTCATTTTTGTAGTCCTTAAGTAATTTTTTTGATTCAGCACTATAGGTTTATGTTCAATATTACCTTTTTATGTAAATTCATATGTCAAAGCTGCATGCTTTACACCCCTACTTTATTTTGGAGATTGTGTATCATTCTCTTTGGCCCCACTTCTGTACTATGCACTTTTGTAAAGTTACTCTCCCACCTGGAGCACCATCCTGTGTTGCACCTGTGCCTATCTTACACTTCGATCACTGCCTCTTCCTTTTCCCTGCTGATATTCCCTGAGTTCTTTCACGTTCCTGTATCCATACCTCCCCTTCCTACGCCTACTATCCCTGATTTGGCTACACCGTTTTGTAGTACTATATTCTCCCCCCCCTCCTCCTACTCTGGTGGTTTGCCCTTTCAGTTAATTTTTCCTTGTTTCTTTTGTTACACGGCTGGGTACACCCTCTGACACGCCTGGTGAGCGCGCGCCCCACCGAGCCTGCAGGACGACTACCCTGGCACCAATTCTCAACATGCTGCACGGGAAATCCCATTCTTCGAGGTCTCTATGGCCTACAGGATCTTTTATGGACCCGTGACTGCTGGTCCCGTGATGCTTTTCCATGGACACATACATTATGCTTATGCTGCGCTGTGCTGTGCAAATTGGACTACAGCGAAGGTTGCGAGTGCACAGTGCCCTGAACTTTCCATGGGGGCACAGTCAAATTTATTGTTTTTTTTTGTGGGGTTTCCCGGAGATTTTTGACTTACTAGACTCATAATGAACTGCGTCTACAGACACTTTATGTACGTCGAGAAGTCTATGAGTCAATGTGTGTATGGTGCTTTGAGATGGGTGTGATCGCTGACGGACAGACTTTCTTTGGGCGTGCGCTGGGTGTGTCGGATCTTGTGTGTGCTAGTGTATTTCTTTCTCCTTGTCATTCTTGCTCTTCCACTTCTCTTCCTATGCCAGTTGACACTTTTCACTCCCGCCGCCTTCCCAGTTGTTCTTCCTACTGTACTGTTCTCCCGGAGTACCTTCCTTAGGCTGTCCCTTCTTTTCCTCACCTCCAGTTTCTTTGCAGTGATGTATTCCATTGTTTTTTTTCTCGACCTAATGACCCTCTGTGGTGTTGCTAGGTTACCTTATGAAACTATGTATACATTTTTATGGTGCGCCTTCAGCGCTTTTGTATTATTGTTCACTAGTTGTTCTGTGTTGTCAGACTGTTTGTTTTTTTTATGGTCGCCGAGGTCGGCGTACCTTAAGCGAGGGAGACATGTCACACATGACAAAGGGTTGCAAGGATTTATGTTATGGTTCGGAGATTATTTTATGGACACTTTATTATTTTCAGTCAAAATTACGTATTTGCATATTCTTAATACATTTTCATTATTTCTTAGTCTTGTGAAACTCTGGAATTGTAGCAACAGCTATTGCTCAGACTTAATGTGGGCTGCCACTTCCGGCTGAGAAGTCCCGGTGGACTTTTGATTGACGTAAGGTCCGGTGCGTACGTGCAGCTTTGCACGTCTCCTCAGGGACCTCTGCACCGGGCGCGTCACTCCGGAAGTTCGGATTCCATTTGTAAGCCCCTTGCTGATTGGCTAATTCAAGTCAAAACCAGGGCGTCGATGTACCATGTACAGGAAAGACGCCAGCTGAATTAGCTAGACCCCTCTAAGCAATGATTGTCTATATAATGATTGTAATCCCGGACGGTCTCTTCTGATTTAGCCGTTGTAGGCCATACTCTGTGTCGGTCGAAACTCCGCTGCAAAACTGTTGACGCCCTATGTGAAGACATCTCTCTCTCAAGGTAAGCCCCGTCTGGGGTAACTCATTGTGCAACCTACTAGTGCTTAACCCGTTATGCATATACTCAATAATAGTAATCAATAAATGGACCATTCCAACAAGCTTAGAGTTGTCTCTACCATCTCAACCCCAAACACCATAGCTACACCCCCCTGTCATCATGACGGTGACACAATTATGGAAATAAAGAAGTTATGGAAGTTTATAAACTTTATTTCTCTATTTGTACTTTCTGAAGCTATATATTATGCTTAGACATTTCTCTTGCAAGTTTTAGTTGTTTTGAATGATGGCTATATGGTAAATGCTCTGTTGATTTCATCATTTTAAACTTCAGAGCTTTAGAAAAATATCTGATGTGTTCCATTCATATGGCTTTCTCTAGCTGTTCCACAAACAAACTTTCCCTACAAAAGAATTTTCTTTTATCTATGTCATGCTAATCAAAATAAACATTAGCAGAATGGTCTTATTACTTCCTTCCTTGTAAGTAGAAAGGGAATACACTAGGCTAAAGTGATAGTAAAATCTTTTAAAAGTTATCGCTATGCGAAACAATTCAAATTTGATTATCTTTTGCATTCCCAGGAGTAAAACAAAAAAGATGAAACAAAAATGACTTCCTGCTTGAGAAAAGTTTAAATAGTTTAAAATGTACACCAATAACAAGGAGTATCTCGGAAATGGTTAACTGTACAAAAAAACTTGTATGCAACATAAATTGAATTGTATATTTTAATGAGATCTGAGACCTACACTTTTTGTGCAGTAAGTTTTTGTCTATCTCTATAGTTTACAAGTTATAGAAAAGCCATTCAGAATGAAGAGGTCTTCAGAAGCTATTTCCAGAAAATTCAAGATATACATTTCGTTTGTAATAAAAATATCTGAAACATATGGGATTTAAATCAAAATCATTAATAGTCATTTTTGAGAAAATCAAAACTTTTGAAAAATGTTCTTAGTTTTTTTGTTTTTTTTTTTAATGTGTTTAACACCTGTTTTTACTACCAAGGCACCGCAGGCTATATGTTCTAAGTAAAGGGTAGTTGAGAGTGGGGAGATTTTCTTGAAAATCTGCTAGAGAAAGTAAAAATAAGGGCTCATACCTGAGTTTAACTTCAGCTTTAGGAGAACCCCTATTTGCAAGCTCTTGAGAAAGCTGTTCAAGCATAAATGCACTAGGTATATCATTCCACCGGTTGTCACTTCCATCTGGTGAGTACTGTTCACGTTCATCTCCCCAGAAAGAGCTCTCTTCACTCATCATACTGCTTTCATCTATAAAAAAGTTAAGAAAATGATAAAACTATTATTTATCATCCTATTACTAAATATAATATATGAGGGTGATTCAAATATAAATAGTAATTTTTTTATAATATATTTATTGATTAAACATATACACAAATGACACCTTCTCTACATAGCCTCTTTCACATGCTACAGCTTATGCTAACAATTTGGAAGCCTGAATATTGCTTGTTCAAAAAAATAAAAAATAAAAAATGTCCACATGTTCAACGTCTTCACAGTTTTTAAAATTTTTCCCCTTACAGGTGAATCTTTCATGAGCGCAAACAAAAAATTGTCTGAGAGAGGGGCGAGATCTGCACTATAGGGAGGGTTGTTCAAGGGTTTCGCAGTGCATGTCCTCTAATGTGCTCTTTGTCAAATTTGCAGTGTGAGGCTTAGCATTGTATTGGAGTACATCTGTGAAGGTGGTTTTTGCCTAACAATTGGCAATAGTAAGCTGCATTCACTGTATGTCAATCATGAAGAAACTCAGTTTTCTGTAATCAAAAAAAATCACGTAAACTTTTTGACTGAGAGGCAGATTTAGGCCTTCATTGGGCAGACTTAATCTTTTGTTTTTCACTTTTTTGCTCACGATGGAAACGATGGACCCATGTCTTATTACATGTGATGATAAGCTTAAAAAACTCTTTCCCTTCTTGCTGGAATCAATTTAGAAGTGTCTCTCAAATCTCCAACCTGACCTGTTATTTGTTGCTTGGTTAACAACTTCTACACTGCACCAGCAATCACCTTCCATAAGCTCTCGAATGGCAAAGATGATGTGATACTTGACCAGGGCACCAAGCATGACCATTTTGTATAATTTCTTGGCCACCCTTTAATTGTTTAACCCAGGCACTCAATTTTAGGACAGTGTAGCATCCCCAAACTGTTCAAACAAGTTACAATCTCCCAGAATTTAACCCCTTCATTGATTAAAAACTTTATAATAACCTCTTGTTCACTCATTGCTATATTGATGCCGAACCCTACCAAAACAGCTAACCAAGCTGGTTCACCCTCCCTAACACACTAACCCCACTCCACCATCCTGCTGGGATCTTCTGCACAGAACTCTGGCTCAATTACTGTTTATATTTGAATCATCCTCATAAAACAATCTGATGTGAACACATATTATTTTCTCTACCAATCACAATTTTTTATATTTCCATCTTATAGTACTGATACAGAGTGTTGCTGAGGGCCCCACTCATCAACAATGGTAATTTTATTTAACTGGGGTAAAAGGTGTTAAAAACACATTTTGGTAAAATAGCTGTTTCACCAACCAGAGTAATGGTTGCTGATACCTGCATACCCAGTTAGTCTTACTGGCCATTTTCCACTATTTATAAATTCAAATTATAGTTTGTGAAACAAAAAGAGAAATGTTGCTGCAACAAATAGTAACTTTAGTTATGGAAATGATGAATATAATGTGGTAGCAGAGAAATATAAGGGGATGATGATGGTTAGATAGCAAAGCAATTAAGTATTACAATGTATATTATGATGTAGACTTTGGGATATAGTTCCATCTTGCACACCACTACCTTTGCTGCCTCTTGAATGAATAGCATTCCACATTACAATCTAAAAATAACAGGTTCGCATACTGCCTGTCACAGTTGTCGTTGTTGTTGGTCCCCCTCCCTTTTTTTTTCCTTTCCCCCTCTACCCTCCACAGAATCTGGAAGCCTGAATGTGGATGTGTTTTAGATAAAATTATCAAAGGCCAGGTTAAATAAGCCATAATCAATAGATTGTTTTTTGAGTCAATGTCCAGGATATGACTTCAAAACTTATGAAAAAAGAAAGTATGGTATTCTATTTTGTCTAGAAATGTCACTATGAATAAGAGATTTGTGCAAAGTGAGATACATTATTTCTTGGGTTAGCATACCTAACCTATATTTCTCTACTGTATGCTGTACTGTCAGTCATGGTTTACATTCCCACTGCTCTTTACTTACCATAAATGTTCATATGTTATTTCATTCTCAACATATTTTATGGCACAGTAAAATATAATTACTTTCAGTTTCCATCTCCTCTCTTCTTTTCCAAGGCCTATTCTTGTATTTATATCATTATTGTCTATATGAAACATCCTCTGTGACATGCAATTAAACACACAAATTATTTTGCATGTGATAAGCTAAAATTTCAGACCCAAAGCTACATTTTATTCAAATGAAAGTTTCCAAACTGCAGAGCTTCAACATTTCCATATACTTCATTCAAACATAGTTAAGATTTTTGACAGGAAAAGGCACCAACCAGAAGCTTGCTTAGTATGAGAAAGTGCTGGCATGTATAATACACATAGACCAAAACCACAATTTTTGATCAGTGTTTTTAACTTGTGAAATGTGCATCAGTATCCAACCCAGTAAGTGGGTTAATATAAATTAAAATAACACACAAAAATATCTGTGTTGGTAAAACTGGCCTTGAGTAATGAAAATATTATTCATGTACTCTGCAATTGAATAGAGATTTTTTCAATTTATCAATGTTGAAATAGAAGTTTTTTTATTTATCTTATTTTAGCAAGTAGTTTGTTACAGACTTTTCTTCCGGAATATGGTGGATTTTTCTCATATAATACTAACTTGTGCATTAGTAGTGTCAGGTTAAGTTGTGTTATTTTTGTGAGTTATACAGGATTTCTATGTATGTATATATGTATTTATTTTATATATACGAATTGGGGTTGGGAAGGTTAGAATTTTCAAATGTTTTAATAATTTCTGCACATTCCCACACTCCTGTTTATATTATTGTTACCACCACCGCCACCGCCACCACGACTACTACTACTTTTTTTTTGAGGGGGTACCTTTTAAGGATTGTTTCCCATCTCAGTCAAGTTTCTCCAAAGTATAGTTTTTCACATCATTATGGAATGAAAGTAGCTGAGACAGACAATTTTTCTTGTTTAGAGGTTTGTTAATTTTGCTCATATTAAAGCATGCACTATTTAAATGTTTTGACAAAAAATGTAAATAATCATCTGATTTTCGTTGCCTGTTAAAATGATACTGAAAATTTAGTAGTTTCTTTATGGTCATGATTGTGTTCTCATAAATATTCTTCCTGAGTGCTGAGCTACATGATAAATGTTTTGGAAGTATTAAGTTTTAAGTCATTGCTGGTAAACCAATTTTTTAACTAAGTAATAGTTACTTTCATATTACTTTGTAATCTTTGAACTTATATTCTTTTAATCAGATGATATTATCTGCAAACATAATTGTTTTCCCCCTTACACAGTTAGGTCATTAGTGTACGAGTATATTATATATAGCGGGGCCCCATGATTCTCCTTGTAAGACTCCTATTTTTATTCATTTTTATTGGACAGTATCCATTTGGTTATTTATAATTATCTTTTGTCTTCTATGTTTAAGAAATTCTCACACCACCTTAATGTGGTGTTCCTTATGCCATAGAAATCTAATTGTTTTAGTTATGTATATCATAAAAGATGCAGTAAAAGCTTTGGTGTCATGACATATTAGAACGCCTGTCTGTTGTTTTTCATTTATTAGTTTAGAAGCATCTTTAACCATCTTGATTAGAGCAGATGTTGAGCAGCTTTCTCATAAACAATATTTAACTTCAAAACTTGCAAATATGCATAGAAGCTTGTGACAGTGAAGTTATTAAATAAACAATAAAAGAATTTGAGTCGGTTTTTGTAACACAAACATCACTTATTTTTATTTACTGGAGACCGGTTTCGGGTAACAGTTGTTCCCATTTTCAACCCTTAATTCTGACGGAACAACTGTTACCCCAAACCGGTCCCTTAATTCCATTGGAATTAAGGGTTGAAAATGGGAACAACTGTTACCCAAAACCAGTCCCCAGTAAGTAAAAATAAGTGATGTTTGTGTTACAAAAACCGACTCAAATTCTTTTATTGAATATTTAATGTTGAAAGAGATGAGTTGTGAAGGATAATCTTTTCAAATATATTGTAGAAGGTAGGTAAAATAGAGATAGATCATAAATTTTACTTTCTCTGCATAGTATACATGGTGGATAGGTAGAGAAGGTATTGCACTCCACTCAAAAATTTCATTCTGAGATTTCACCAGAAATACTGTTTCACAACCCCCTGTATCCAAAAAGTGCTTTTAGAAAAGGGGTGTGTGCGTGCGTGTGGTGTGGTATATGTGTGCGTGCGTGTGGTGTGGTGTGTGTGCATGCACGTGCATGCACATGCAGGATCATAATTAAATATATTTAAGATATTTACATAACAAATAAATTGTATATCTTGAATTTTCTGGGAATAGCCTCTGAATACCTCTTTATTCTGGGTGAATTTTGTTGAATTTTGCATAACTGGTAAACGTTAGAGATATACAAAAACTTACTGCACAAAAAAATGTAATCTCCTTAAAACACAAAATTTCTCATAATGTTTTTTTAGGTATATGTTATTAGTTTGAATTTTAAAATACTTACTTTTCTCATATGGAAATTTGTAAACTCCCTGCCATGCAAAGAAACAGATGGCAACCAGCTTTTAAAAGCTTTGACTTCCACTTTAGGATAGTTTATTCCCTTATTTCCCGCCTACTACAAGGAAGCAAGAGATAAAGACAATTTCTGCTAATGTGCGTCTTGATTAGCATGAAATAAGATAGAAAAATAAGCTTTTTAACAATAATCTGTTACAGAGATGTAGCGAAACTTCGTGTAAATAGAACACATCAGATTTTTAAGTTCAGTTTTTCCTCCTTTGTGTATAGGTTTCATTAGTACAATTTTAATCTCTCGGAGTAAATACTGGTAATTATGGAATTATTTATTAGTTGACTAATTGGCTTACTAATTCCATGCTTTAATTGGTGGCAGTTCAAGTTCATCCCATCCTTACAATGATTTTCATTAGAGTTTTGAAATTATCAAGTAAAGCTTTTAATTTAAACCTCCTTTATAATATAGGGCCTGTATAAAAGTTGATACTATTAAATAATAGCTGCATACATTTTCATGCAAATTACAACAACAAAAAGACAGTAAAGGTAATAACAAAAAAATCTTAATAAAAAAACTTACACTAGAGTCATGCAGGACTCGCAATGATCTGCAAACTCATACCACTGATTTTCAAAAAGCAGCATGTGTTAGCACATGTGTAAACAGAATGAAAAAAATGCACCATTGATGTATATGCCCATAAAATAATTTCCATACATCCTGCTGGGAACCATAGTACTACTGTTTTGCTAAGAGCAAACTAATAAATAGGGATAAGAAGTACATTAATGAATGTGATTTATTACCTTGAAGTAGATGAGGCATCAATTGAGCCTCAACAATAGAACTGCTACGGTAATCACTTGGTAAAACAGGGTAGCTGGAGGGAGGAGCAGCAAAACTTGAAAGGTATGTTTCTGGAATGTGACCACCTGTATAGCTCATGTACCCACTGTCTCCTATCCTGCTACTGCCTCCATTACCACCAGAACCTACTACATCTACTGTCAAGCTCTTCATCCGATCCTCTATTGTTGGCGAAGCTGGATAAGAACCTAAAATGAAACATAATTAGTGTAAATCATAATATTGAATGAGAAAGAAGAAATGAAGTACTGAAACAAAATCCTAATAGCCACACCTTTTTCTCCATTTCCATCTATTTTCATACACTCTACAAATTACTCATATAAAATGTTATTTTATAACTACTTCCTGCTAATCATGATAAATATTTCCTGCATTTATTTCCAATCCATAGTACTATGTTAATATTATACATTTTATAGACTGAGGAAACAGCAATAATTATAATGCTAGTAATTATAATGGAAAACAGAAGATACACTATTTAAGACTTTGATAAATAGCATCATTTCAGAAATGGTTAATTCAATAAAAAATATTTTGACAACTATTTAGATGATTGATGTTTGGAGGAATTTAGTAACAGTGACAGTCAAATTATATGCTTTATTAATTTGTTGAGTTGGTTTTTTAACACTACCGTCACTTACATTGTTATTATGAGGGACTAGTTTCGAAAGCCTATGCTTTCATTTTCAACCTCACGGTCCAACTGCCATTGCTGGCTGCATTTGCTTGTATACTCTTCTCTGGTGGCGAAATGATGAACTTCTTAACTAAGCTGTCTACTGGCAGGATTTCAAAGTTTATTAGCCGATCTTTGTTTTTCCATATGAGGATGTTTTCCCAGGTTGTGAGTTCATTGTGGCCTGACATGGTTTTAAGCAATTTTGGATTTGGATCTAGATTGTGGTTTTCTTTCCAAAAGTGAAATGCTACTGCCAATTTATCTTCTTGTTTCAATTTTAGATTTCTAAAGTGCTCTTTGGATCTGATTTTTAAACTTCTTTTGGTTTGTCCTATGTAGAACTTTTCACAATTTGTGCATTTAATTTGATATATTCCTGACCTATTTTCTGGTGGAATTTCATCTTTTATTTTTGAATTTAGTAATTTTATGACAGAAAATCTGTTTATTGGAGCCAGGGTGATGTCTTGTTCTTTGAAGATTTTTTTAAATTTTCTAAATGCTCGGGGGTGGTAAGTGAATTTTTTGAATGTGTTGATATTGTTTTTTCCTGCTGTTAGGGTAGTTATTTCTATTATGGTTTTTTTCTGATTTGCTTTGTTTAGTTTCTTGTACACAAGGTTCTTGCTATATCCATTTTGTTCAGCTGTTTGAATTATGGTTTTTAACTCTTTGTTGAATTCGGTTGTGCTCATAGGTACATTTACTAATCTATGTGTGAGGCTGTTTATTATTGCATGTTTGTGTGGTAATGGGTTATAGCTTTCATTTTTAATGTAATTTTCTGATTGAGTTGGTTTTCTGTAGATTCCAAAGTTTACTTTTGTGTCGTTTCTGATGATTCTTAGGTCTAAGAATGGGAGTTCTCCATTGGTTTCTGTTTCCATTGTGAATTTTATTGTTTTTTCCTGTATGTTTAATAATTTTATGGCATCATCTAAATGTCTACTTGGTACAATTGCAAATATGTTGATACAAACTATTGTGTCAGCTGACACACCTACTTGTTCCATTTGTGAACAAGAAGGCTACTTGGCTAGTCATTGCAAAGCATCAGAACATCATAATGCCAACACCAATTCAGAGGATTTTCCCTCCTTATTTACCACAAAGGCAACTTCTGGTCCAGCTACCTCAAAAAATTACACTCAACTTGTCAACAATCACCAGGTAAAATCCTTAAACACTGAAATGAGCCAAAATTCTTCTTCTTAGTTAGTAAACAATTCAATGCTTGTCACTGCTTCTGGTGATACCACAACTGTACATTTAGCTGATGTAGCCACTCCTGTTGACAATTTATGAAATCCCCTATTTCCTCAACCAATAGCTATTCACACCATCCAATTGATTCAAAACTTGTACAGGATAATTCTGAACGGTTATCCAAATCACAGGATGAGTCATCTGATGGTATCATAAAGACCAGTGAGTGCTAAACCAATGCCTAAAAACTGAAATCACCAGCAGCAACACAATCCTTATGTGAATTGCTGTTACTCCTTCAAAGCCAAATAGAGGCTAGCCCGGAACCACCTTTTCAATTTTGCACAACTTGTCAGTTTCTATGAAAATTCAGTGGGTCTTCTGATGTTGCCTACTTAAATATATCATACACCACAGATCATGCATTAACACACATGCTAAGAAAGATAAACCCTATATCACCAAACAATAAAATAAAAAATAGAACCTCAATAAAATAAACCTCACAGCTTGAAAAGAAATTAATGTTGGCCACAACTAAAGAGAGCACAATTTGGACACCACCTCTGCAGATAAAAAATAGAGCCACAAAGCTTGGAAAGAAATTAATGTTGGCCACTACTACACAGAGCACAATTTGGGCACCACCTCTGCAGATAAAAAATAGAGCCACAAATCTTGGAAAGAAATTAATGTTGACCACAACTAAAGAGAGCACAATTTGGACACCACCTCTGCAGATAAAAAATAGAGCCACAAATCTTGGAAAGAAATTAATGTTGACCACTACTACATAGGCACCACATCTACAGATTTATCCTGATATATGGTGGACTTTGAGACACTGATGTGTTTTAACAATTTGAAATTTAGTTGAGTCGATTTTGTAACACTACATCACTTACTTTTTTATTTCGGAAAACATGTTTCAGAAGCCATGTGCTTCCATTGTCAATTCCTTTGTCGACTGCCGGCATTGCTTGCTGTGGTGGTTGTCTCTGTCCCTGGTGGTGGTTTGATGAACCTCTGAATGAGTAGATCGCCTGGCGGGATTTCAAAATTGAAAACCCGGTTCTTGTTTTTCCAAATATATATGTTTTCCTAAACTTTTAATTCTGTCTTCCTTGTGATGTTTTGAGGATTTTTGGGCTTCTATTTATAGTGTGTTTCTCTTTCCAAAAATGCCAAGCTACTGCAGATTTATCTTCTTGTTGGAGTTTAATATTTCTGTGGTGTTCTTTTGCCCTTGTTTTTATATTTCTTTTTGTTTGGCCGATGTAGATTTTTTCACAGTCATTACAGCTGAACTGATATATTCCTGGTTTGTTTTCTTGTGGGATATCATTAATTTTTAAAATTAATAAGGCCAAAAATAGAAAGAGAATTAAAGAAGTCAGCACACTCACTCATAACCAGAAAGAAAACAAGATCTACAAGAAGTTTACATACCACCCTACAACTTTCTACAAATTCCAGAGGATCTTCAAATGACATAACATCATTCTAGCCCCTAAAACAATTACTCTATAAAAAACATTTTAAATTCTAAATTAAAAGATGATATCCCACAAGAAAACAAACCAGGAATATATCAGTTCAGCTGTAATGACTGTGAAAAAATCTTCATCGGCCAAACAAAAAGAAATATAAAAACAAGGGCAAAAGAACACCACAGAAATATTAAACTCCAACAAGAAGACAAATCTGCAGTAGCTTGGCATTTTTGGAAAGAGAAACACACTATAAATAGAAGCCCAAAAATCTTCAAAAACATCACAAGGAAGACAGAATTAAAAGTTTGGGAAAACATATATATTTGGAAAAACAAGAACTGGGTTTTCAATTTTGAAATCCCGCCAGGCGATCTACTCATTCAGAGGTTCATCAAACCACCACCAGGGACAGAGACAACCACCACAGCAAGCAATGCCGGCAGTCGGCAAAGGAATTGACAATGGAAGCACATGGCTTCTGAAACATGTTTTCCGAAATAAAAAAGTAAGTGATGTAGTGTTACAAAATCGACTCAACTAAATTTCAAACATCTACAGATATTTCTGTGTATAGAATTCATGACTCTTAGCCGTGAACAAAAGTTATATAAATCCTCACATTCAATGTTATTAATCATCCAATAACTCTTTTAAAATTGCTATTACAGTGGAACATCAATAGTTACAGATTGCAACTAGAATACTTGCAATTACTTCTATCTAATCATATTCCAAGTATTATTTGCCTACAGGAAACTAATTTTCATACTGACTACATAGCACCAATATATCAGTAAACTGGATACAATAAAAATCGCCTCAATCTTCACCATGCCAGTATTGGTGTTGCAACATACGTACTTGAGAACATTCCACAGAAAGAAATTGTCCTTCAGACCTGTCTGGAAGCTGTGGCTGTTTAAAAAACTAAAAAACGAGAAACTTCAGCTAATATTAAATTTCTAAATATCTGCATTATGGAAAAGCTATCACCAATTTTTATACGTGGATGATCAAATTTGACAACAACAGCAAACTCCAGAAAAGTCTAGAAAAAAAAATCATGGTCACAGAGAGTTCAAAACACTATGAAAAAATAGATTTAAAAGTCTATTACCAACATTTAAAACTAGTTAAAGAATAGGACACATCATTTGTCAATATTTCGAAACAAAATTATATGATTTACTGAACATAAGGATGAAGGAAAACCACAAAAATTAAAAAAGAAAGTTGAAATATTACGTATAAACAACAGAAGAAACTATACCCATCATCAAAATATAAAACCGGAAATATTACCTCCAAACAACGTAGAAAACATTTCCTCACAAATGTTTACTGAAAAATAAATTCAATTTTTAAGGAAAGGATTCAAAACATGTGTTACTAACTCACGCAATTTAGATGACTATATTGCGGACGTATCCATTACCTTGCACTTTCTAGACAAGGGGAACCAAAAGACTTTGGCAAAATTTAAATGTATGGAAATCCTCAAGGAAATGTCATTTAAGGAAGAACACCAGTTTTATATTTAAAGGCAGACAAAGGGAACAAAATAGTAATCATAGATCAATTTGACTATAACCAAAGGGTTGAAAAGTTACTCAAAAAATCAGAATACACTACTATAACCAAAAATCCACTTTACAAATATATTGAAAACACTATCAAAACTATTAAAGAAAGCAGCATAATCCCAAACAAGTTGAAAAATAATTTAATACCAAACAACCCTGATTTGCCGAAATTATACTGTTTACCAAAGATCCACAAGAATGATGATTGCATGCGTCCAATCATCAACAACATAGACACCCAAACTTACAAATTAGCAAAATGGCTGGTAAAAGAATTTGAACAAACTGATAAATTTGAAACATTAAGCTTTAAAAATTCTTTGGACTTTGTAAAGAAAATTGAACATGTAATTAAAACTGAAGAGGTGATGGTATCATTCGACATCCAATCCTTGTTCACGAGCATCTCGGTAGAAAAAATTCCAAATTTATTAAAACAATGGCTCAAGAAAGTTGACATGACACCAGAACAAATTGAAGAATACATCACTTTGACAGATCTTTGCATAAAACAAAGTAGCTTCTCATTTTCCAACAAGGTTTTTCGACAAACTGCAGGCTTGGCCATGGGCAACCCTCTCTCGCATATGTTAGCTAACTTATAATTGAGCCATTTAGAAATCAAAATTACTAAAGCCTTCCCACAGATCTTCAAATCCTGGCATAGATATGAGGATGATGTGTTTGCCGTCATTCCTAAAAACTAATGGACGATGCAACAAAGTTATTGAATTTACAAGAAAAATCTAGTGTTCACCATGGAAGAGGAACAAGACGGATTGTTGCCCTTCTTAGATTTGGCAAGCTTAGAATTTGGCATATACAGAAAAGCAACATATGTTGACAGTTACATAAAACAGAACCAGTTCTACCCAGTACAACATCAACTTGCCATCTTTCACAGTCTTGTTCATAGGCTTATCAATATCCCTTGAATAAAACAGAATACCAAAAAGAATACTCACATTCATCAGATTGCCAAGCTGAACAATTACAACACTAACATCTTAGACAGATTGATCAACAGATACAAAAGAAATAAAAGACTACATGAAATCACCACTCTGGAAAAATTGGATAAACCATCAGTGAAATTTTGCAAATTTACTTTTCACCCAAAAGTGTTCTGGAAATTCGAAAGGATTTTTAAAGACTTAATATAAAACTGGCCCCTCAAAATCAATACAATATCCAGAACTTATTGAATCACCCTTTGAAATATACCATACTGAACACTAAAAAATCAGCAATTTATAAAATGAGCTGCCGAGACTGCAATAAGATTTATATTGGAAAAACAAAATTAAATTTAGAAACTAGGATGAAAGAACACTCGAGAAGCATTAAGTACAAGCATGTAGACAAATCTGCAGTAGCACATCATTTTTGGTCTGAAAATCATAACATAAAGGAAGAAATAGAGTTAATTAAATGTGTAAAGAGACCTTTGGAACTACAAATTTGGAAAAATATCTTTATCATCAGAGAGACTCCCTTATGAATTTTGAGGTCCCAGCCGTTGATGACGTCACACTGTTGACAAGAGTAGAGGGCTACAAAACACCAAGCTGCACACAACCTCCTGTTGCATTTGTCAGTCATCCCCAGAACTGAAGATAGGGTTAAAGTACCTTGAAACCAGTCTTCCCAAACAAAGGCAAAGTTGGAGCAACAAAGTGTAAAAAGGTGACTCATTACATTTAAATTTAATTGCATGTTTACGTTTGCAAACCTGTCATTTTATGTTGAAGCATAGAGGTTACAATTTGCTAATTTTTTCTTCAGAACTAATCCAGTTTCACTTTGAATACAACATTGCTGTTCAACTACCAGGTAAGCTATGATGTTTTATAACTTATGGTTATATTGTCAATTCGTTTTGCCTACCTAAATTTTGGGGTTAGGCACATGAACATTTTTGTGGCATATGAGGGGTGAAGTGATACACTGTCTCACTTCAACCCAGTGTATATTTTGAGCTATAAACACTTCTTTTTTTCTTATTGCTGCAGGCCATTAAAATGCCAGGAAGTATAAACCACCACCTGGTACAAAGCTTTATAAAGAATACCAAAATAGAACTACAAATTGTGGTGAAAGGCTACCTTGATAGAGCAGGGCGAATTGTTCTTAAATTTCCATTCAATGTATTGTGAACAATCACTGTTAATTGTTGCTAATGCAATTAAATTAAAATGTTAATTCGCCTTTTCTTTGTAATTTGTTGTTTTTTGTTCAGAAATAATTTAAATATTATACATTTTATGTTTAAATGAAATAAACTAAATTGGAATAAATTGCAAAGTTTAACTATTTAATACAATAAGTGATAATCTGCTGCAACATTTTATAAATTATCACTTCAACCCAGACCTGCTTGAAGTTATCTAAAATGTAAAATAAATGGGTGTAACACTTGACTTGCAAATAGGAAAAAACTTATTAGTGGTAATTAAAGCTTGGCCCTAGATCGATGTAAAGAATACTAAAAGTCCTACAAGTTAAATATTTTACACCGCAAAATTCATTTTTGAAATGTAAAACTGTATCACTTCACCCCAAATCATGGTACTATTCTGAGAGGTTCTACTAGCTCTGGTGCATTGCCCACCCTACTAGATCTAATTTACTTAATTATGCAAATGGTATATTACACCTTTACTTGATGTTTGTTGTTGTTCCTCACCTACTTTATGCATCTGTCATCCATTTGTTGCACATCTACTTCTGCATACACTCAGGCCAAATCCTGCCTGGATCCTATTTTCTGAATTCTGTGTCCTTAGTATTTGGCCTGCATTTGCTTGAGCTAACTGAGCATCCCTTGAATAGTGCCATGTGAATTTCTTCTACCATCATATTATGGACTTTTTCCCCCTTGGTGCCTATCATAGCTGTCATTGCTGCACTCTCGGCCTCTGCTGCACTTGTTTGAGTAGCATCTGCAGTTCCTATATCTCTACCTACTTCTGGCTAAACCTCTACAAAATTCAATACCCATTTCTTTCTTGATTAAGCAGCCAAACATTTGGATGCAGTTGGCATTGGTGTCTCAGCATATTCATGCTAAGCTAGTACATATGGGTATGGCCGGTGTTCAGCCAGTCATGTTACACAATTCTAATTGGTTATGTTGTTTGAATTTTGTTCTTTAACTCTATTTACTGTCCATATCCATTTATTTTTCACTTTGTTTAAATTTCAGTTACTTTACATTTAAATGTTACATGTTCCACATCTTCATTTTCACCAGATATGGGAGTCTCAACATATAGGGTCTATAATTATTGTTGGTCAGATTATATAAGGAGTCTCAGCATACAGGGTCTAATACCTTTGTCTGGCAATGAAGTTTCTGTTTTGGTGTGCATTAGGTGATACACATCTTCTGTTATCCTCAACTATTGTGAGGCCTTCTATCCTATCGTTCAGCTGTTAAGAGCTCAGTTCCATTACCTAAGTCCTAGTTTGGCTACTATGAAACAATTCTTTAAATTGTCTGGGAAGTGGTGCAACATCAATGAAATACATTATCCTTCATTCATTTAAGTTTTTTAAAAGTTAATTCAACTGTTTAAGTCTTCGAAAATAATTCATTGGGGATTTTTGTATGTTGTTTCAATAGTGTCTGTTATTATTTGGTTTCTGATGTATTGCAAAGTTCCATTCCATTATTTGGATAGGGAAGCTGTTTTCAATCACATATGGTACATTTTACCCCAGTTTCAGGCATTATCCAATCAGGCTTCAGCTTACTAAAATCATACAATACCAATTCAGGATTCCATGCAACAAAACATAAGACTCCAAGTTGTTAAGTATTGATTGGTGTTATCTCAATTACATTTGTATTGGAATACTGGAATGTCAAGGCTACTTATCTCCATGAGTTTCAGGTTTACATTTCAATATTTTGTATCACCTGTGACACCATTCCTGTGTCACTTCCCGTTGTGCTACTGCTACACTTTCTACTGAAATCCTTAGCTGTTGCCCAATTTTAGTCTTAATAACAGACAGTTCTATGTTCACTTATACTGCAAAGGTACATTGTTGACTCTCTAAACTAAATGCACCATACCCTTGCCTCATCATGAAATCTCTTGCTTGTCAGCCTCTATGTTAAGCTTTGTATGTCAGCCTCCAAGTGCTGGTTCATTCAGGTTTGTGTGGCTTAGATTTCTCTTGACATAACAGTAATTCTTCCTATAACGTGATTGTCCTGTGCATATTTCAGCGACTGCTACTTGTAGTTGCTGGCATATTTGTTCTATTTGCTATTGCTAACTAGTATCATACTGTGCAATCTAGCTTGAGATTTTTCCTTAGAACATACTAAAATGCATTAAGACCTTTTGTAGTAGCACACTCACATTAGTCTGCCGATCAGACTGCCTAATCTCACATGCTGCTCTCCTGCCTAATCCAGTTAAACTCTGATGATTAACTTATTATCTTTACGTTCTTTTTGGTTACTTGATTTTCCATCTCCAATTTGCTGCTTTTATTACTGCCTACTAGCTTCTTATTTTTCAATAGCATATGTGGTTTATTTGGGAATTACTTCTTGCCAATGGCTACCAGCTTGTCCAAAATTTTCTAAATAAGATTATATAAGTAAACCCTTCAAAACGTTACAATTTAATCTTAACTCAATGTATTACTGTAGAGGCATTGATTACTTTGCCACCTTAATAGGACACTTCAGCACCTCACTAGAACAGATACACCAAGAGAAAAACATTATCAGTGCAGTTCTTCTTATCAGTGTCATCATGTGGTCATCTCCTTCCTTCCCCTTGATGTACATGTAGTGCTGACTACTGTCTCGTTCACTAGTCTGTCAAATGTAATCCTTTATTTACTGGTGAATGTTTATTTGTAGTTAACTTATTTCAAGATCAAGTAGGTATATAATCACATTCATTTGTCTTCTAGTTTATCCTATTTGTGCCACATGCAAGGGCAACAAATAAACAGATCATTCAGGTGAGCGAGTTATGGGAAGAGGAATTAATTGGTATCTCAGGCATTTGCCTTCCCCTCCTCCTCTTCAATACTTATATGTATATAGGTCAATCATTTTCTTGCAGCCTGGTCACTGACAAACACCCCTAATGTCGAGGTCTATTAAGACAGTGTCTCTCTATTCTTCTAACCAACTCATTCAATAGCTAATACAAAGTTCTTTAACAAAAGCCAAAGACTTTCATCTCCCACTGTTTTAGGAGGATATTTCTTACCAGTTGTAGCAGGAAATGCACAAATTCTGTTGTTTTCATGAGAAAGCATTTAATTAATCAACATTTTTGTACAGATGATACAGGCTAGAGTTTGAAAAATTTATTGTCACAGCCGACAGCCAGAATTAAAACTAAGAGTGTTTGGCTTTCTGGCTGTGGCACTGAATTTAACAAACCTGGTTCACTTTTTGATGCACAAATGAAGTAAATTTTTTTACCTGACGCTGAAGTTTTTCTCTGGAGATAATATGATACAGGATGCTGTAGAACAGGATAGGGCCATACAAAATCACTGTGTAGCTGTTTCAGAGCTGCTACAAAGTCATCAACTCTTGCTGCACGATCCCTTTCACGTCCTAGCCACACCACTAAGTGGAAATCCAAATGGGCAGCAAAATGGCCAAGATCTGTAAGTCGGTGTGCTGATAATAAGCGCCGAGCATGTCTTTGCAATATCACATCAATAAAGAACTCTTCTGCTGATCCTGATGGTTCCCTGCGATTTAAATAAGAATAAACTTATTAACAATAAAACATGCTAAAACTTATATACTAAACTAAAACATACCAAAACTTATAAAACAGTATTTCAGTTTTTCAAAAATGCTGATTACAAGCATGGCTGTAAGTTTGAAGGTGTTCTCCACAGAATTGGATAAAATCCAAACAGGAACATTAAAATGATCATCCCAATTTGAAACCAATGGTCCAGTGCCAGTGTGAATGAATACATTGGTAGATATGCTAATAAAAAACTGAAGAACTTTGTTATCATTTGACTATTACTATTACTTTGTGCCTTGAATGAAAGTATGCGCAGTGAAACATTATGAAACGCTAATTATACTTCCATTCAAATTCAAACTCTGTGAACAGATTGTTCAGAACATGTTGATGTCCTTATTTATTGAAAGTAGGTAGTGCATTCTCAGTGCTTGCTGACAAATCTGCATATATACTAGGAAAAGAACAGCTCTCTATAGGGGTGCGCTTTGTAGACAGCAACACAGTGCTTTTATTGTTCAAGAAGAATTTCTTATCCTTACACCTGAGTCTAACATCACAAACTCCATTACTAAAGCTGGTGTTGACATAATTTTAAGTTTTTGCAAGATAAATCTAGGTTTATAAAAATAAATGGGGCAAAGAAAGATTTATTTATTCTTTTAGGAACAGTTTTTAAGATTTGGCTATCACTTTAGCCTTGTGTATTCACTTATTTTCCTTCTACCTATAAGGAACTAAGTAATAAGACCATTTCTGCTAATGTTTATTTCGATTATCATGAAATAAATAGAGGAATTATCTTTTTTTAAGAATAGTTTGTTTGCAGAACAGGTAGAGAAAGTAGTGTGAATGAAAAACATAAGATTTTTTGACATAGAACCCCATAAGATACTTGTCTTATAAAGTGGAAATATTTCCACAATGCTGTTGTTGCTGTTTTGATCGTCAATAAGGCTAATAGTGGACTGTCTTTTTTCTCAAGTTGTATTCAAGGTGTAGCATAGCAATTTGTCAACAGAGCAAGTGAGTACTATAAAATACTACTGTTTCACCTAGCAGCAAAAGCTAAAACTAATTTCTATTTCTGTGAAAGTCAGTTTCCCATTATCTTATTAGTAGGTACCAGGTATAGATGATGTCTCATTAGTATTGTCAATTTTAAGCAAAACTTAATTTCAAATATGTTGTTACAGGAAATACTTCTAATCTTCAAAGAAGAGACCATTAGACTCTATAGTTGAGTTGACTTTAAATGAAGTTTGCTATCCTGCAACAGTACCAGTTTCTGATTTTCTGGTATTCATTAATACCCATTTCAACAGCTTCAATGTTTCCAAAATTTCTTCCATGGAAATGGGTCAGGATATAAACAGATGGTAATCTATGGTGCAAGATCAAAGCTATATGCCAATTCCTTCTACTTCCTGAATTTTGTCCATTGTTCTGCTGCAATGGACTCTGTTTCTTTTAACTAGTATCAGGTACCTTTGCCTCAAAACTTCATCTGCCTCTTGTTGAGAATAAAGACCGACATTAACTGCATGCCCACTTGGAACAAATTCCGAATGAATCACAGCTTCAAAATTCCATCAGATACATATAATTATTTTGGAGTTGAACCAATTTTTTTTAATGACCGTATTCTAATGACCACTGTTTCAAGGTTTAAGAGTTGCAATATGACATCCACTTTTCATCACATCTCCTGATAAAACTATTATATCAGGGATTAGCAATTACAATAAGCTAACAAGAGATATCCACTCTGCATTGAGCTTGATTACGTATCAATTCATGTGGTACAAATTTACAGTTTCTGAACAATTTTTAAGCCTATGTTGAAGCAGCTATTCAACACCTCACAGTATGCATGAAGCTTACAGATGTTACTTTTTGCTGCTAATCAAATCCTGTACATTATTCATTGCATTCTTGATCATAAAGTCTGTATATTTCTTCAACAAAGTGGACAGTAGATATGTTTGTCCTATTGGGGTTTTTAGACAGACTGTAATGAGAAGTGTATTTTGGGAAGCAGATTTTTCCCAGATTCTTTGGCTTCAGCACTAATCTTCAGTGGTCTGTTTGTTTGACATCTTCTTCTATCATCTGTAGGCATTAGTGCACTAGGGTCCACAACTGAAGGTGATGTACAAATATGTTTTCCTGTAAAGGAAGAAAATAAGCTATTGGCAAACTGGTTAAAATATTTTTCGCAATAATAGCTCTCTTTGATGTTTGGTGCATTGATATTCTTAAAGGCTGTAGGCAACATAAAACATGAGGACACACAAGACATATTGAATTCTGTTTTCATGTGACATTGATCAATGTAAAATAATCTCACTAAGTAACATAAATTATTTTTAACATACATGTGCTTCTTACTTTGAATAGTTTTTATCCAAAGTATAGTAATACCAAATAAGTTCAGGAATGCCCTCTGATACAGTGGCTTTGTTTCATTCTTCACCATAACATGATATTTGTGGCTTTCGTCTCTGAGAAGTCTATCCTTTTTATATGCCTTTCAATGTTCATTTTTCTGTAATAAACAGATAGGCATTCTGCTTATTATAGTCACCAAGCCCATAAAATTCCTGAAAACTTTAATGTCTGTTGGGAGCTGCCATTAATATTCAGAGCACCTAAATCATTATCCTTTAGTATTCTTTCTTTCCAATAACTGTCTCTTTGTAGCAGTCTTTATAAGTCTGATTACTATACGTTGTCTATTACTGGACCATATTAAAAGGCAACAGATATAATGTTGATATCAACAACACAAAGAAAAAATGATCTCCATGTTCAGATATACAGGTCAAACATTTTAAAAAGTGATCTCACAAATATATGTATTGAATTCTATAATAACTTGCCAGAAAATATAAAAGAAATACCAAATGTAAAGCAATTTAACAGAGAAATTAAAACCTTTTCATTACAATATACATTTTACCCAGTAATTATGAATTTACTGTGTCACAGGTAAATAATATATATTAGACATAATGTAACATATTTGTAAATTAACTTATGTAAATAAATCTTTGACAAAGCTATGTCATGTACCATGATCTTACAGTGAATAAAAGACGTTGATGTTGAACCTCAAAAATGTGATCAACTTTTGATGTCCCAGCTTGAAAACCTCACTATTACAATACATTTTACTCAGTAAATAATATGGGGTAGTGTAGACAAAAGTGACCTGTGTAAGCATGAAGGAGATACAGTGAAAATACAGAAATGAAGAGCTGAAATGGACTTACCGCTTATTTACAATGGAAAATATAGTGAAAAATGTATTTATAGAAGCAACATTAATACACAGCTGTGCAAATTTAAGCATATTTAGATACACTTGATGTACGGCTGATGTTGCCTTTCAGTTCCTCTATTGTGTGTGGATTTGTTTCATATCTTCAAATCTCCCCATTGGAAAAATTCACATGCTGTTAGATCTGGCGAACATGGTGGTCACAAATGTTTGCTAACAGTTCGTTCCTCAGAGAAGACATCATGGGTTGTTCTAGGGATACCTTAGACAAGTGGCATGTGGCCCCATCTTGCTGGAAGAAGCAGTATTGTCTTTCATATTCAGTAAGTTGAGCACAAAATGTATAAAAAATGTCCATATATGCAACAGTGTCGAGACACATGCAATAATTTACATGCTTTGACTGTCATCCTCCCAATTGCTGCACAACCATCACATAATAGCTAGAATTTTTGATATCCGCTGGCAACTCATCCTACCTACATGTGCCTGTTGGGCCAATTTTTGTATATGTTCCGTTTTAACCTGTGTGGTGTGTGGCTAATGCTCAGGATTTAGCAACAAAGCCATTTTCCTTCTTGCCTCTCAATATTTTGAGGTCAAGTCTGGATACAGTTTAAGTTATTCACAGATTGATGTATGTTCCATATTCATTTCTTCTTCCTTGTTGCCTAACAGACAATTTGGAGACGATAGCAATCCAATTTAATGCAGATGTTTACTGAGACAGTCATGTCCAGTGGGAAGTCTGAACATGGTGATGGCTGTTTTTCCAGGTAGTTCAGGAGTTAATTTCAAGTTTTTTAAGAATTTTTCTCCTTTGGAATTTAATATATTTGTAGTTAATTTAGCTTTATAATCATTTAACCTGTTGACGTTCCAATTCTTCCTCTGTATACTTTAATTCTTACTCCCATTCTTTCTTATTCCCTTTTCTCTTACACTCCAGGGAGCTAAATTAAACAGAGTTATTTATGGATGTTCTTTAACTATTGACTCAGTGTCCCGTTCTATATTGAGCATGAAAGACTGCTTAACTTTGCTCAGAGGCCTATTTATCAGGCTTGAGGTTCTTTATGAAAATCTACGACACAGGATCAAGGGTTTTGCTTCCCTTTCAAAGGAAGCCATGTTAAGGATTTTTATGCCCAAAAAAATCCATTGTCTTCACCAGGTTTGCACCTGCGACCTTGGAGCTAACATGTTACTGCCAGGCCATAGAGGACAACATCCAGGAAGCTAACTGTCCACACAACCGCTATCCTATACTGCTAACTTATAACCTGGTCAATAAAGGGGACTAGAATGGCATTCGGAAACTACCTAAGAACGATGCGATGGAGCTGTTCATCTGCAACTGCCTTCATTATTGCCTTGCCTGCCTCTTGATGTGGGGATAGTGAGGGTCTCACATTCCAGAGATCCTAAGTTTAAATCTTGCCTTTGAATATCCTGAATAAGGTTTTATGTAGGGTTTTTCTTTATCCTGAGAAGAGAAATGTCTGATAGCCTTAAGCACAATGCACCCTGGAATCTTTTGAGCATCATTTCATGCATTTCATTTATCACCTGACATCGCCTACCAGGTTAAAGGACATTAAACTTATACAAAAAAAAAATACAAGTAGCAATTCCAATATAATGAGTGGGGAATACTTTTGAGAGTGTGCATTAGAAATAATGACTCTATAGTGAATTGTGTTACAAGTGGTTGACTACTGGGTTAATCCTTCAGTTTTTTTTTTTTTTCTTTCCCATATCTAATGAATAACAGCTGATCTAGATTGATGCATATAAGTAATAGAAGCCAATGCTAAATATAGTTTTGTAAAGTAATTAAGGAAACAGTAACACAATACTGCACTATAAAATTTATTTTAAATTATTTACTTATGAAACTTTCTTGTCTTATATTGCATCTATATTTAAGGTCTGACTTTTATGATGCATGTGCACATGCTCACAGTATCAAACCACCAGATTCACACAAGTGCACAAGTTTTCTTCCTGCCGTTTACAATAATAGTGAAGAGAAAGGGAACTGAAGGAAAATTCAATTATGTGAACACTAACTCACAGAAAATACCCTTACTATCACTTCAGGTGGACTTCCTACTAGTATTGTTGCTACCACCAAGGTATTAATTCATTTTAATTTGACCACTTTTAGGAACACACATAAGTTATTACTCACAGTCACCAAGAGAAAGAAAGTTTTTATAGAACTGGTGACTATCTCCATAGTTCATCATTAATTAACATGACACCTTCTTTGTATCAATATCAAATCCTTACAATCACATTTTGTATAGATTCCAAATGCACTTAAATCTAAATACAAAAAAAATAAAGCTCTGGTCTCTATCTATGCAAACAATAGTTAAAGAGTGCAACTGAATAATGCAAATGTTATCTTCTTTTGAAAAATGGTGTAATATCACTTTACCTAGAATCAGTACGACTACCAGAGGGAACAGACTTCTTACGCCTGATGGTGACAGGTTTGCTACCTTCACCACTACCACTGCTATTAGACCTTATCATCTCTCGATGATGTCCAGATACAGACTGTGCTCCAGTCTCTATCTGCTGCACTTTAGGATTAGTTGTCGTGCTATAGCTGCGGCCCCTTGATACCTGCATAATAAATACAAGAAAATATTAAAAACTTAAATATTCTTAAAAGATGAGTCAATTGTTCATACATAAAACTTTATTTAAATCAAATACTTCTATTATATTCTGGAGAAAATTGACTCCATTATCCATTAAGTAGTACATTAACGCAAGAATTTCTATTAAATAACCTTATTTTAAAAACTTAATGTTTATACCTCTATTTTACTAGCAAACATTGCACTTTGTGGTATGAAGCTATTTTAGGAAGCAACAGGCTTTAGCTGAAATAACACCATGCTCTTCACTTTGTCTGCATACTGACGTTAACAAAGATAATAAAGCAATATTTCTTATTATTGGTTTAAAATTTCCAACACTTATACTTTTCTAAAAGGGAAGCTGTCATTCATTTTTCTTTTTACTTTCTCTACTATGTTCTTAGTAGGTACAGAAGGTATTACATTCTACCCCAAAATATAATACGGAGATTTCTCCTGAAATATTTAGGATCCCTGAATCCAAATAAAGCAGTTTAGAAAAAGTGTATATACGCGCACGAGCACATGCATGACCATTTCCGAGATGCTCATAATTATTTGTTTTAATTTGTTATATTTGTTGTACTTATAATTTTCTGAATGAGAAATAGTTCTTCATTTTTCTTTTTTTTTTTTACTCTGGACGTGGCAAAGAGAACAGAATTTCAAAGTCATTGTATAGCCACCAGCTTTTAAACAATTTTATTATTGCTTTAACCTAGTATATTCCCCAATTCCTTTTGTGTCTACAAGTACCTTTATATGAAATAAAACCATTACTCTAATTTTGATCTCAGTTAGCATGAAGCAGAGAGAAAAATAAACTTGTGTAAGAATAATTACTTGCCAAATATGTAAAAAAAAAAAGTCATGTGAATGGACATCAGATTTTTCTAGGTATTATTCATCACAGTAATGGATCAGACCTGTTACAATCATATTTTACTAGTGAAAATGGTTTTATATTGTGTTGTTTTATATGGGAAATTTAGTAACCCATGGCTTAATTTTGTTTAGCAATATACTATTCAGAGGTAGTTTCGAGAACAAGTTACTGGATATAATGCATATATTTCTGATATTCAACATATACTATTAAATTTCTAGGAACAAACTGAAGTTCTTATGGTATAGGAGGCTAAGAAACTGTATCAAAAGAGCTTAAAAAATGTAAAAATTAATTATTTTTCTAGCTTAATAAAGGATCCTCAAAACAAAACAAAGGCTACTTGGTCTGTTATTAACAGTCTAGCTTCAATATACTTCATCTTAATTTCAGAAATACCATAGTGTACATCAACATATAGTATTTCAAACATTCTGTTTTAAGATTATAGAGCTCCCCATTATACTACCTTATCTTAATCCTGATGAATTTAACAAATTTTATGACAAGTATGTAGAACTTGCTAGAAATGAAATGGTGAAATTAAATCCAAGTTTATTGGTGCATAGTAAACAAAAATTATAAATTTTCAATTCCAGAACTAGACCCTGAAGTATGTAATTCTTATTTTATTAATAAAGTAGAAGAATTTGTGATTAGCATACCTCCCAGTAAACCAAAGTCATTTTTAGAAAATATGTCCAAAGCTGAACACTTTTTCCTTTAAACATATCAGTCCAGACAAAGTATACTCTTCCATACTGAGTTTAAGTATTAGAACTTCTCTTGATGTTGATGGTATAAACTCTTAAATACTAAAATTGGCAGCCATCCATATATTAGAACCCCTTATGCACATTTTTAATTTTTGCATTGATTCTGGTGTGTTTCCAGATGAGTTTAAATATGCAAAAGTAACTCCAGTGTTTAAAAAATGTAATAGAGCAGACTATGGAAATTATAGGCCTATATGTATTATACCAACTGTGTCAAAAGTTTTTGAGTTAATAAATAAACAAATTTATAAGTATTTTGAAGAAAACTCGTTATTAAGTAAGCAACAGTTTGGGTTTCGGACATCCCATAGTAC
This sequence comes from Hymenopus coronatus, assembly GCA_030762935.1. NCBI lineage: Eukaryota > Metazoa > Arthropoda > Insecta > Mantodea > Hymenopodidae > Hymenopus > Hymenopus coronatus. The sequence continues at coordinate 114,768,066 of CM060888.1, read as the reverse complement.
GATAGATGCAATAACCCTCTCTCTGGCATAGGGTCTGGTAATTTAGTTTGTAGTCAATTTTTTGATTTCATGTAGGAATTTGATACAGTTTCTCATAAAATGCTTCAACATAAGTTAAAATGTTATGGTTTTGATGATGTTAGTGTAAACCTACTATCTTATCTTAGCAATAGGTACCAAGCAGTGTTTTTAAATTATAGTAAAGCTTCTTCTTTCATACTCTAGAAGCATGGTGCACTTCAAGGATCCAAATTGGGACCAGTATTGTTCATAATATACATTAATGATCTTCCTAATTTTATTCACAGTTGTTATTCAGAGAACATACATGTTTGCAGATGACTTGGCTGTTAACATTATTGATTCAAGAACAGATATATTGAATTCAAAACTTAAAGAGTTAACTAATAGTGTCCAAACAAGGTATAATGCTTATAATTTGATTTTAAACTGTTCAAAAACAGAGGCATTACATTTTAGCTTAAGGATAGCCATCTGTGAAAAACCTAAAATCTACAATTTAGCTTGGATTGATTTGAAACTTTCACAGCAATTGCAGTATTAAGAATAGTTTGCATGCTAATTTTCAGACTTTTTTTCAAAATAGTTCCTGTGATATTAACATATTTCAAGTATTTTATTGTCATTTAATTAAATCATTTCAGGTGATGCGATTTCAGTTACAGAAATATAATACTTTGTAGTTATACTGATAAATGAGTATTGGTAAATTGATATTGATGAGATGAAATTTGTATCTGACTATTGGTTTAGGAGAAAAAAATTATTTAATTGTCATTTTATTAATTTTTACTTTCTCTATACGCACTATATACATAGTGTATAGAGAATGTATTGCACTCCACCCAAAAATTTGACACCGGAAATATATGCTTTAGGGTTCCCAATATCCAAGAAAAGCATTTTCACAAAAAGGTGTGTGTGTGTGTGTGTGTGTGCGTGCGTGTGTGTGTGAACACGATAACTCAAAAAAGAAGTCGGTAAAATACCAAACTTGGTATTTAAGTTTAGTATCTTCCAGGGATGCGACAGGAAGATTTTGAGAAAAATCCCCCCACCCCTAACTACCCTTTACATGGAACTTTTTTCGAAAATTTTGATTTTCTCAAAAATTGCTCTAACGATTTTGATTAAAATTTTGTATATCAAAGATATATACCTGACAAATAAAATGTATATCTTGAATTTTCTGGGAATAGCCTCTGAAGACTACTTTATTCTGGATGAATTTTGCATAACTGCTAAACCATAAGAGATGGATAAAAACTTAACACACAAAAAATGTAGAGCACGTTAAAACACACAATTTATGTTATATACATTTTTTTCGTGGAGTTGATCGTTTTTGAGATATATTTTTCTCATACAGGAATTTGTCAACTCCTGTCCATACAAACAAAGGGACATCAGCCACATAGCAACCAGCTTTTGGCTTTCACTTTAACTTATGGTACTCCCTTATTTCGCTTCTACTTACAATAAAGCAAGAAATAAGACTATTTCTGCTAATTTTATCGATTAGCATGAAATAAATAAAAGATAAGGTTATTAACAATAATTCGTTACAGAGATATAGAGAAAGTCATGTGAATGGAACACATCAGATTTTTATTTTTGCAATGGAAATATGAAGTTTATTATTTAATTGCACAAGTACTGGTGATATTAGAAAAAAATCATCTCATCAATTTTCTTTTGTACTAGTTTTATCCAGGCATAAAAATGTTCAAACTTCTGTTTCAAAATCTGCATCAGTTTTGAAAACGCTGAAAAATAAAAACACAAGAAAATAGGTTATAAAGTTTAACATACAATTTAACACTGTTTCTTTATTAAGTCTTAGAATTTTATATTCTCCTGCTGCAATTTTTAAACCATGAATATCTATCATGGACTGTTTACACAAATTCCGAGTAATGTATAAAGCAAAGAAAAACTGCAAGTCATTTGGTCCAAGTCACAGTCTCTATTTCACGGCTGGAAATATACTGTTGGTGGGGTGTGGGGGGCCCGCCAGGTGCTCTATCTCACCTGTGGTTTAGGATGGGGATGGCCCAGGTTAAATAATCGATGGTACAGCATGCCTGGATGACAGGGCATTACATTTTAACTTAAGGAGAATAAATTCAGATGACCATAAAACAATGAAATTTCTAGGTTTGCATGTTGACTCAAATTTGTGTGTCCTGCAAACTCATATTACATATGTCATAAAAAAGTAAGTAAGTTTGTTTATGTTAGGAATACTTAAGAACAATATTAATGCAGAATCTTTAATTGCAGCCTATTATGGACATATTCATAGTCATTTTACTTTTGCTCTGGGGTAACTATGCTTCAGCATTATGAGTTTTTATTTACAGAAGAGAGCTTTAAGATTAATTTGTGGAGCTTCACTCAGGACTCATTGTAAACCACTTTTTATTCAACCTAGTATACTTACTTTACCATCAATATATGCTCTGGCCTGCCCTTCGTATGTCAAGAAAAATATTAATGATTTTACTACCTGTGTCAATACACATTATTGCCCAACACATAAGAACTCAAACATTTATATACCTAAAAGTAAATAGTCTCTGTTGCATCTCATTAAAACTTTATAAGACATTATTCGTTTCAGTGCTTCAAAGGGAGGGTCAGATCAATATTGATGGTTAATCCTCTATATACTGTTGATGAGTTTTATAATATAAATATGTGACGATAGACTGTATATTTAGACATGTAGTTTGCTGATGAAGTCAAGAATAATTGTATTTAATAGATTAACAAACGATCTATCTAATACCATTATATATCTTGAAATGTTATCCATTAGTAACCTTCTGTGGAACTATCATCAGAAACAATATAAAACAGAGTGCTACAATACAAACAAGAAATGTGCCTTACTAATTATGACAAAAATGCATTTTCTGCAGAACAAGTTTCATTAACATATGGTTGAACTTTCTTTGTACTATATTGAAAGCAATTTTCATTTTGTTTTTTAAGCAAATACCCACAAATGGAAATACAGAAAACCACTAACCTGCATAGTTCCTAGAACCAGGGACAAATCCTCTTCATTTGGGCTAACGGGTGGTGTTTGAGGATTCATTCCATATTTGGACGGCAGAATGAAAGATGCTCTTGGAGATTCAACATCATTTGGATCTATAATTAAATATCACTTGAAGCTTTATGAAATGTTTTACATTGAACATAACAATTGTAATCACAAACTTATTAATACATGCCTTACCAATGGCCCTCAGAAATCGCACCAAGTCTTTGGATAATTCCCATTTGCATTGGTCTAGGGCCGCATCCAGCAGAAGAGTTGCATATTGTCTACTAACTGTAGAGGGTTCAAGATTCTATTGGATTAAGCAAAATCATATATTAGTACACCTTTGCTAATTAAATTTCAAATTCTTAACACCTCAAAAAGACACTGTTAAAGTTATATATAAAAAAGTTTGAGAGAGTTAAATTAAAAGGCTAAAACTAACAATTCAGCCTTATGTTGGAGTTGTATTGAGTCATACTTATTTACACTTAAAAAATCTCCACTTAATATGTTAAAAACCACTGAAACGTTTTCCAGGACATTCGCCCTCTTCTTCAGCAGAGGGTGAATGTCCTGGAAAATGTTTCAGTGTTTTTTAACATATTAAGTGGAGATTTTTAGTGTAAATAAGTGTGACTCAATATAACTCCAACATGAAGAATACTTCACTGTTAATAGTGCTTCTGTTTATAGTAGTTCACTGCATAACAGTCTGAATAAATTCAATCACATAGGGAAGTAATGCATCTGGAATTGGCTCTTTCTTTGTAGCCACTTCCTGCAGCATCTAAACAATCAAGAGTTGATGTGTAAGCAATAAAAAATACTTTTAACACAAAATTGAACAACAAAAAAAATGTCCAACATTGCATTAATGTTAACACTGACTTATTAGCACTATAAATGGCAAAAGTACTATTTTTGCCAACAGTGGTTTCCATCTTGGCACCTTCCAGGTAAAGGGCATAATGAGGAAGCCCATAACGTACCTTAAATTTGTGTTCTCTTAATTTACACTGTGCATTTGTAACTTGTAAGTTTCCTGTTCGAAAACAGATATACCATTATGAAATCATGTTTTTATTTCATCGTCCAAGTTCTAAACTGCACAGATTTGGGTATTATCAGATCTTACCAAAGTGAAAAGAATGCATTGATGAACTGAAGTTAGAATTCTGAACCACCTCTTAGGAGTCCAAGTCCTTTATGTTTGCAGTTGGTGTACAGCATATTATCTGGTGAACCAATGAGAATTTGGGGAATTTTAGAGCGGACCTTATCAATCTGTCTCCATCAACAACGAATTTGGTAGTCATTCATTTTAGCAGATGGTTTGAAATTGATATATTAAACTAGGGCAGATGAAGCTAGACAAAATATTGAATTTTTGATGTGCTTATTTCACAGACAACATTGCTAAGATGTCAAGTTTAATCCTCAATTTGCTCATATGTCATGGCATCAAACACAGCTGTGTTGTGGTAACTAACTCCTAAATAAAACTGCTCAAATAGAAATGGGAAGAGTTATAATAAAAGGCTTGATTATGGAGAGAGTTTTAAAACACTGGCATGGGATTTTAAACTTAAGTGAAGATAGCCTTGTAAAGCAATGTTTAATATACCAAGAATCATGTTTGACTGGGGGGTGGCTGAGTAGTTTAAAAATGATTTTAGAGGGTATGGATTGGGTATACATGGAGGAAAAGAGATATGTTTGAGGATTTTGGAAAGAGGCAACAAGACTTTTCAAAGTTATAGTGGTACAAAAATTATTTAGCAATTTAACTGGGAAAAATCACTGTAATTTTATGTCAAGGCGAAATGGGCTTGGGAAAGAGAATGATACAGATAAAACTAATAAGCAGGAAAGAGAGAGTATAATATGGGCAAGAACAGTGTCTGGTTGAAAATGAAGAAAACCAGTCCTTCAAAACATGTCCCGGCAAAAATTTAAGTTTAAAAGGGACAAAAGAACATTTTTGAGCAGAGTATTCATGAAGGAGAGTAGGAGTGAGCATCGGTATTTATTTAAAATTAAAAAAAAATCTGAGGTGTTCCATTCACATGACTTTCTCTACATACCTGCAACAAATTATTGTTAAAAAGCTTATGCTTCTATTTACTTCATGCTAAATGAGAAAAAATTAGCAGAAATAGAGTTATTACTTGCTTCCTTGTAAGTAGAAGTGAAAAAAGGGAGTACCATAAGTTAAAGTGATATTCAAAAGCTGGTTGCTATGTGACTGAAATTTCTTTCTTTGTATGGACAAGAGTTGACAAATTCCTGTATGAGAAAAATATAAGTTTTTCAAGGCTGAAACCAAAAACAAGGAATATCTAAAAAAAACAATCAATGCCACAAAAAAAATAAATATAACATAAATTGTGTGTTTTAATGTGCTCTACATTTTTTGTTTGGTAAGTTTTTGCCTATCTCTTATGGTTTACCTGATACACAAAATTCCGTAAAATTCATCCAGAATAAAGTAGTCTTCAGAGGCTATTCCCAGAAAATTCAAGATATACATATTATTTGTAGGTATATATCTTTGATATACAATATTTTAATCAAAATCGTTAGAGCCATTCTTTAGAAAATCAAAATTTTCAAAAGTTGTTCCATGTAAAGGGTAGTTGGGGGTGGGGGGGGGGGGATTTTCTTAAAAATCTTCGGTCGCATCCTTGGAAGATACCAAACTTAAATACCAAGTTTGGTATTTAACGGTCTTTTTGTTTTTTAGCTATGCTGCCCACAGACACACACATACGCATACACAGACAGACAGACATATACACACACACACACAGACATTATTCTAAAAATGCTGTTTTTGGATTCAGGTGGTCTCAAAACATGTACTTCTGGTAAAATCTTGGTATCATATTTTTGGGTGCAATGCAATACCTTCTCTATACACTATGTACATAGCACGTATAGAGAAAGTAAAAAAATTGAAATGGACAGTGAAGAGAAAAAGTTTATACAAATGATGATGATGATGATGATGATGATAGTTTACTAAACATTGGATGTATATTAGATGGTTAGAAAAATATATACAATATGGTGGTTGAGGTAACAAGCTATATGGGATAGAAGTATAAAAGGAGGTTGGCAGGTCATAGATGAGGTGCATAGGAAATTCTGTAGAGAAATGCTTGGGTTACCGAATGGGTTACTGTTAGGTAGCACATATAGAACTGGGTAGAGCAGCAAGTAAGGGAAAGATTATGGAAAAGGCATTGAAATTTTGGTACAGAATTGAACTTGGAAGAAAGGAATTTTTAAAACAGTATCTCAAGAGAAAAGTTTAAAGAACAAGGAATGGGTAGACTGTCAGAAATAACTTGGAAAGTAGTGGGTTAGGAGAAATGTGGAGAAGAAGAGAAAAATAATGTGAATAATTCCTAGAAATTGGCAAGAATATAGAGATATAAAAAATATTTAGTGAGATAACTGAAAAGAGACCTTTAGTTTTTTATATACCATGGCGAAAGGAAAAGTACATAGATGTGACAAATAAGGAAGAGCAAGAAGGTATTGCATGGGTAAAAGCACGAGTATGGAGGTTAAATGGTTTAAGGAAGGGTGTTCCATAAAATCGGTTGAAATGAAGACATGGAACATATAATATTTAAATGTAAAGGGACTGAAATTTGGAGAAAAAAGTACACTGATAAGAAATGGTTTAAGATAAATGGAAATATAGCTGTAATTGTAATGTTTCAAAAAGACAATAAGAAGATTGCACAATTCCTATATAAAGTGAAAAATATATGGTTATTGACAGTAAATGCAGTCAAACAACAAACAAGAACTAAGAAATTATTGTGAAAATGAGTATGACTAAGTGTTCATCAATCATTAAAGGCATCTTAACTATCTGAGCCTCTGGTGACACAAATCCTTCTGTATCTTGACAGTATTAATTAAATAATTCGGAGTGATATGATTTATCTAGTGCAAGAAATTTACAGCATATAGAGTTGCCTACTGAAACTGGAATGAGCCAAAAGGCTTAAATCATGAAAAATGATAATGACTAACTTTTATAAACATTTATACAAAAGGGGGAAAATTCAGTTTGAGTTTCAATAAGCTATTTCTTTAGTCAGCATAATTGTGAAAATGTAATGTTTTATCCATTTATCTTCATCAATCACTATGAAACTCTCACCACGTTCATCACTATTGCTTGCCTCAATTTTCTCATCAAATGTAAGTGCTTGTTGTATCTATATCTGTATACTAGTATACAACAAGCACTTAAATTTGATGAGAAAAGTGAGGCAAGCAATAGTGATGAACGTGGTAAGAGTTTCATAGTGATTGATAAAGATAAAGAAATAGCTTATTGAAACTCAAACTGAATTTTCCCCTTTTGGCTCATTCCAGTTTCATCATTTAAAATAAAGCTAATAAATTCCTAATTTCTATGAAATACATTTTTATATGCAACATACCCCAGCTTATTTAATCAGCTGAAGAGTCTGTCAGTTTGCACAAAATATATGCACATGTTGTTTGAATCATTTTCAGAAAAATTAAGTTAGCATCCCTTCTTTCTATATAGATAAGCTGAATTCCAAAATTAAATTCTGCATTTGATGTCTTATATTTGGATAAATACAACATGTGCTTCACATACAACAAGAAACTGAAAATGTTTTTATATGTAGCTCTCATGTGCTTGTCAAATTCTCTAGTAGCATGTAAATTCTCCTTCTCTTAAACATGGCTATGCAGCAAAACACAGGCAAGGATATTTGCTATAAATACTTTTTCACACTTGCAAAGCCTGAATGAAAATTATATTTTATATAAAGTGCTTTTAAAACATTGCCATCTCACATACCTAAGCTTTTTCTTGGTCAAAATGTATTGTTAACACACAGTATTTTTGTAGGAAGATTATGATACACAATAGATGCACAAGAAATATCATGGATAGAGAAAAATTGTGCAAGTGTACCACAAAGGATATTTCACTTTCTCCTATTTACTAATTACATCCAATAAGGTTATACTATGTTTATAAACTATTTGACAATTCCAACAAATTAACTTTTGAATTTTTATAATGAATAATATGATTTAAGTTCACCTGAAGTATTATAAGATATGATGCTGCTGTGTCCAGCTGTTTGCTAACAAGGCACTCCTGGAATAGATCCTTTGGTTTGCCAGCTGCTGAGAAAAGATATGGCCAGAGAGCAATTTCTGTTTTACGAGCACACTGCACAACAGTCTGTAGGTATACAGGAAATTCCTGAATAAATTCAATCACACTGGGAAGCAACGCATCTGGAATTGGCTCTTTACTTGTAGCCTCTTCCTCCAGCACCTAAACAATCAGAGTTGATATCTAAGCAAAAAAACATGCTTCCAACACAAGAGCAAAAAAAAAAAAAATAAAATAAAAAAAAAAATAAATAAATAAATAATTCCAACACTGCATTGACTTTGACATTAAAAATGAAGTAAATTAACAAGAACATTTGTAGACTTTAGTTCAAAAATTAAATTTTTAATTTTATGCCCTAAATCTTCTGATCATAAAAATTGAAAATTGAACACAAATTATTCAGTTATTAACCTTATTCTTTGAATAGTGAAAATGTTTAACTTATAAGCAAAAGCATATAGTGGAAGTTGATATTAACGTTTAAAGCAATAGGAAAGCTTATTACAAAAAGAAATGAGATAATGGACATCTACATCTATCAAATGAATTCCTGAGATTTGTTTAGAGAAAATATTGTATACCTTCCAGCATAATTTTAAGAGTCATTAAAGCTACAATTACTCCAAAAAGTCTTTGTGAGATGATTGAACATAAAATATAACAAGCACAATCATAAAAATATAGCTAAGAAATGAAATACCCATTTCCTTACATCAGGCCACCTGGTTATACAACAATTGTAAGCATGACACAAATACTAGCAATTATACCACTATAATAGTTGTAACTGAATATGCATTTTAAAATCAAGAATTAATTTGTTTTTAGCTAAAGGCCCTTTAACCTGGTTGGTCATATTGGTCGATGAATGAAATTGGTGAAATTATGCTCACATGATCTCAGGGTCCATGGAGCTTAAAATTACTCAATATTTGTCTTCTCAGGATGAGAGAAAACCCCCCAAAAAACCTTATCCAGGTAATTCACCCTAAGCAAGATTTGAACTTGCAGCCTATTGAATGTGAGGCAGACATGCTACCACCACAGTAGCCAGGCAGGTAAGAATTATTAAATGAAATTGGATGTTATAAATGTATTCACAAACTCATTCATTCATATGGGATGAACAGATTTTGAGCATGGAGCAGTTGGAGCTCCTCAACATAACGACTAAAGAATCATGGATGAACTTTACCCAAATTATAAGAGTTACTGCACAATGAAATCCTTGTTAGTCAGGAATGGTATTTTGAAGAGGTCATGAACAGGAAAACAAAGGTGAAACGGCAAAGGACAAAATTCTCAAGGATACCCATGCCAACATTACCAAGAGGCACCTTGGTGTAATAAGATCTTGGAGAAAGTATGTCAGCACTTCTGCTAGCTACATCAGCGAAGTGATGTAATGAGATGGTGTCAACAATGCATCTGGTACATGGACCACAATTGTGCAATGTCAAATGCTTTTTAAACAAATCCCCATTGACATGACACATGCCTTCTCTAGGAGAGATGCAGGGATCTGTTACAGACTATTTCAAACCAAGTGGCCTCAGGTCTTGTGATTCACAATCAAGAGGATTTAACTGTGGTTGATGGATTAGTGAACAACTTCTTTGTTTGGAGTCCCCCCCCCCCCAAGAACTCCAACACTAATTTTGAGTCCAATCCAATGCAAAAACTGCTCTAGTGCCTCAGAGTATCCAAAATCTGTACTATTAACCTTCATTCGTTGAACAGGATGGTGAAGCACAATATTCAAAATGATAGAGGAAAATAATGTTCACCATAAACAAGACTGGGAAGTGCCACTTTTCCTCCTACCCTTTCAAGTATCAGCACGAGTCTACTGGTATGATACTTGCAACATGGTATTCACACAAGAGCTTCACATAACATGCTATTCGACATGTCTTCCATAACGACCAACCAACAGATTGTTTATGTAACAAATAGGGAGTAGAGAAAGAATGGTTTAGATCACAGTATATAGATTTTGCTGATTAAAATCTATGCAAACCACATATGAAGAGTATCATGGCAAAACCCTATTATGTCCAAAAAAGCTACATTTAACAGGTAAAGTCAAAAGTGAATTTACATGTAAACTATGTAAGACATTTCAACACAAAATGCATAAAACTTATCTTTACATATCCCAAATGCAATACAGGATAGGCAAATGTTCATCAATCACTTGTAAGGGCTGACAAAATCTTATTGCCTCCATTACACATAAAATTAGGTTTGATTAAGAACTTTGTGAAAGCAAGGATCATGAGAGGAGTACATTTCTGATCCTGAAATATAGTTTCCAAAGATCAATGAAACAAAAAAAATAAAATAGGTAATATCTGTTGGCCCCCAAATTACAGAACTTAAAAAAGATTTAGGTTTGAATGTCTGTTAAATATGCAGGAGTGATCTGCATGGTTCCCTTTCAAAAACATTGTCATAAACTCTCAAGGAAACTACAGGTCTGAACACTACAGAGAACTTGTCAGAGAGCTGATTGAGAATTACAAATTCATGAAATGAAATATATCTTTAAAAATACATGTGCTGGACTCTCATCTTGACTTCTTTGTTAAGAACTCAGCACTATCAGCGACAAACATGGTGAGCGTTTCCATCAGGACGTTGTTGAAATAGAAAGAGGCTACTAGGGAAAATGGACTCCAAATATATTAGCAGACTACTGTTGGACACTCAAGAAAGACATTCCTTAAGCAAAGTACATGCAAAAATTTAATTCACATTCATTTTAGGTATGTAAAAGGTACTCTAACATATTAAAATGTATAACTACCAGAAGTGTTATTCATGCAATTACTTAAAAATTATGATTAATAAAAAATTCTGTAAAAAATTTGAAATTAGCACTAAAAAGTCCATAAGAACTACCCACTTTACTACTTTTAACATTAAAAAATCTTAAATTTTGTTAACCATAGTAATTAAAATTATAACAAAAATGCATTAACTCTTTAATGGAAAGTTTTAAGTTACATTTATATTGATGTTTATGACACATTCAGATGAAAATAATATGTGTTTTTTGAGAAAATTCTGGTTACTTACAATAACTTGAAACTGAACTGAATATTTCTAGTAGCAAATTGTTTGCCCCACAGTTATGAAACAGCTTATCTGGTTGTGGGTTCCATAAGGCATTTGCATGCTAGCCAATCAGTAGAGCTGAATATCCTATCTTCAATGTTATGATGTGTTAATGGTGCAGAAAAAGCATTGAAGTTAATTTTTTAAATTGTATTTCAAATTTATTTTACTAAAATCATATGGATGAATATAATGTATTATTTATACGCATCTTATACTGGCATTTTAATACTTCTTGACGAATTGTGTTGCATGTCAATAATATGTACAATTTGTGAATGAACAAAATAATTTATATGGTTTAAATATTCTTATCTTTGATTGTTTTCCTTTGAAATAACCAATATTTTAATTCTCTTCACTTATACAACATCTTGTATCTTATGTGTGATACACAAGAGCAATATATTTACTCAGGAGCAGTATCACAGATGATACTCGAAGACTAATGAACTCTAGAAAATTATTATATTTATATCACAAATCATTGTTTCAACAATAAAATGTTTACTCCCCAGGAGAACTGACTTTCTTTCTTTTTAAAAGTTTTAAAAACAAACTCTTTACAAAGAGAAGAAAAGAAAAATAACCATGGGATAGTAAACTATAAAAAATCAAAACTAAAAATCTTATGTATTTTACTTGTATGAGTTTCTCTATATATTCTGCAAAAACATTCTTACAAAAGCTTAATCTTCTAACTACCCCATGCTAATCAAGATAAACAGTAACAAAAATAGTGTTATTACTTATTCCCTTATGAAGGGATATACTAGGACAAAGCCATCTTATACTTACATTTTAATCTTAACTTCTCAACGAATTATGTAGGATGTCAATTACATGTCCGATTTATGAATGGAAAAAACTAATTTATATGGTTTATATATTCATATCCTTGATTATTTATCTTTGAAATAACCAATATTTTAAGCCTCCTCAATATTACCTTACATGCGAGTGGTATATTTAACATGGCACAAAAACTGGCTATGGCATTGAATTTTTCAATCTGATCCTACCTCTTCATTCTACTCGTCAAGCGTTATAATCTCAGAATAATTTTGAATAATTTCATAACCCAAAAATTCTTGAAGGAATGGCTTTTCTAGGGAAGAATAGTGCTGCAGGGCTTGCGGTCCTTGCTTCAGAAGGTAATAGGACAAAAAATGCACAACTGATTTTGATTTGGATGCCGCAACCATCAACTTGTACACTTAAAAGCTAACTTTTTCTGGAAGCTATAGAGGGCTGAAGCTATCTCACAAGCAAACATACTCATGGGGATATCCCTTTTTACTATATTGTCACATTCTGTGTTATACAAACATATCCGCCAAATTTTACAACTCATTCGTAAAGAATGGGCCTCTTAGATTGCAAACTAGTACAGTAGGCACATTGTGATATGATCAACCGTGTAGTTATAGGAGTTGTAATCACAACTATTTATTCTTCAATTGAATTGGAGACATGTAGTTCTGCAGTATGAATGTTTTATATGTTGCAAAAGAAGAAGAAGAAGAAGAAGAAGAAGAAGAATAATAATAATAATAATAATAATAAAAAGAAGGCTCTATAGCTTCAGTTATTGTAGAAATGGAATGTAATATAGCCAAAGAAATGTGCCAGATGTTGAAAAACTCTGTGGTAAAATATAGATAGGAATCTGACACTAGATGTTGAGAGTACTGAACCACAATAAGATGATGACCTTTCTGGCAATTTGGTGTCAGAAGAAAAATTACAATCATCTTCTGATGGAGAAACTGGTAATTCCATAAAATCAGGTTCACGTAGAGGCGGAAATTTCTTCCCAGCCATTTAATTATTTATCACTATTTTTTTTTGCAATGTAAATGTGTGCGTTTATTTTTATTTGTATTAATATAATAGGACTTCAGATATTTCATTACCAATATCTAAAACTGAATATATGTAACAATTATATGCGTGAACATGGGGTGTTCTTTTGAGAGGAGAAAGCAGTTTCTCGCAAGCAATTTCAGAAGGGGCCAAAGTCGCTAGGAAATTTACCATTATGTTGCTATTGTATTCCAAAATTCCCGTTCAACGCACAAGATCAAGGGAGGGCACAGAAATTCTTGATATTTGCCACATCTACGGGAATAAATGAGTTTCGGCTAATGGGAAGCTAACAGCTTACAAACTGCCAGAAAATTAAGAAACCGGTGCAAAAATGTTTGGTCAATAAACAGGTGATTTTAAGGCGCAAAGCCAGGTTTAAAAACCAAATAAATATGGGTGCCTGGAAAACACAAGATCTTGTTGCTAGTGCGTTTCATTCTGTTAGTAAAGTATGCTCTAGTGCGCAAAACGGCCAAAGCAGGAAAGCACAGTAAAGAAATTGAAGTAATCGCGTGTGATTTTAGATCACCCAAAGTGGTGCTCGCATCTGGGTGAAAAAAAATTAAGAAGTAAGAAATTCTTACCACACCATGCAAGGTCTCGAGCCACGAGAACCGCAGCATTATCAAATCAAAAGAACATGCCAGGTAGACTTCACAACCAGAAAATAAACAGGAGTCAGCAAATATGTTTTTTGTCCTTTCTGTTCTCCACCCCCTGAGATAGAGATATTTCAGCCACTGGCACAGATACCGCAGTGTCAGAAGAGAGGGAGAGACAGCCCAAAGGCAGGAAACCACCGAGGACTCACTTGAGCAGGTACGTGGTCACAGACAAGCAGGAAAGGTCGCAACGTAGGCACCATCACCAAAGAAAAAAATTCTAGAGATATTAATTTCAAAGAAAAGAAGAATATTGTTTCTTAATGGCTGCTTCCAGGAAAACCAAAACATTATAAACACAAGTTTAATCACAGGTCATGGACAACAATGAAATGTAGATTTACAAGGTTAACAAGTGAAAGACAATTACATAAAATGAAAGAATTTATTGAAAGTGAAAATGCTTTCAAGAAAAAGATGAAGAAACTGCAGAATGATACATTTCAATAGTTCCTGCAGAGACGTTCAATAAATGCAATGGTGAAAGACCATGATTTCAAAACATTGCAACAAGAAAAGCAAATGAACTGCAAATTGCTGAAAACTCATTTAAAGCTAGCCCATTATGGCTGTATCATTTAAAAAGCACTATAAAATAGTGAGTCGTAAAATAATGTAGGTATGGTAAAGAGAAACTTGAGCATGCTCAAAAGATTGAAATGTTTAGAAACTACTATATATTATATGCCAAAATATTCAATGAAGATCAAATATATAATGCAGATGAATCAGCTTCAATAAGGAAATGCCGAAGGGACAAACATTAGAGAAAAGGGGTGCTATAGATACTTGGAGCTGTGCGATCAAAAGGCGTAACCACATATTCCTGCACTCTAATGCCTATGCAATCACGCAAATTATGCACAGTTATTTGTAATTCTTCATGAATCACCTGTCATTAGTAAGAAAGCGGAAAAAAAAGATGTTCAAGGGGTGCAATCTAATTGCAAAATGGAATTTCTCAGGAAACATGAAAAAATGTTGTTCTGTGTATTTTTGAAAGAAGCATCCTTCCGTATTCAAGTACATGAAACCTCTACTTCTTGGACTCATATAAGGTTCATAGTGATATGCAACACATTCAGTGACTTTTGGAAGAAGAATATCATGACCAACATTTGATTTAAAAAAAATCTCTCAAACCATTGGTTTACTTACAATATTCTTATCTACAACTACACAGATTCCACTACAGCACAAACTAGCAGAATCCTCTTACTCTTAATGATTAAGACAGCAATTTAACTAACATCTAATTATTTTCATGGTAAACACATTGAAGAAAAATGGCTATGGATGTATTAAAGTTTGCAGCAATTGCAAACTTGGACATAATACAGTTTGCAAAAACAGCCACTTTTTACATGCATATATTTCTGAAGGTAACTATTTTTATAAGAGAAACAAAAAATAATGTTAGCGCCGCTTACATAATAAAATGTTTATAATATAGAAATTTTCAAACTCTATAGTTTTCTTTTTAAAAATTGTATTTATTCCAAAAATATTATTTTTTCATAAATTTATGAGTACTTCAATGTTTCTTGATATTTCTATTACCTTACCTCATGAAGAAGTAACTCTAGTGAATGTGGGAAGTATGGTAGATTAGTGCAGCTACGAGCAATTTCCCATGCATGGAAGCCCAAGTTTCGACGGATTAGTTGCCGGAGTATTTGATGAAGATACACCTGACTCTGTAAAAATAAAAGTTATGTTAAAAAATATTCCTTCCCAAGCACATGCATGCTAACAAAATGGAGCAAAGTTGTAATATTATTCCTGAAATTCCTAGTCAGATAGAGAATAAACTGATTTATGCCTACATAAAACAATGTAAAGATACATAATATCTGAATTTCAAGCTCAGAAATTATGTATGACATCTATGAAAGTTTTTTTTTAAAATTTACTTGTCTCACTACATTTTATGGAAAATTAAAATGTTACTCAATTTTATTATAGTTACCCATATGCATTTATATTAATTGAACAAACAAATATGCTAACTCTTGGAGCTACTTTAATATTCTTGACTTGCTTCTTTAGTTCAACCGGAACAGCAAGTCAAGATTAGATATGCATATTGATGCTAATCTTAGGTCTGGTTGTATAAATATCACTAATCATAGTTTAGTTTTAGTCTTACTCTTAGTTTAGCAAGAAACTGACCATAACAGTTTGAACCTGCTTTAATACCTTAATACCTCCTGTGCTGCAAATGGCCTATCCAATTCCTCCATATACACATTATATACTTCCATCGTCCACCCATTTATACTGTTCTCCTGTCTTTCAAATGACTGGAAATACACCACCCAATCATCTAAACAGATACAAGTGCTTGCTTGCCTCCTCTTAGTACACTCTCTAATAACTTAGCATGCCTATTGCATTCCTCCAGATCTAATCATCTACTCTATTTCTAGGGCCCTTGCCCTGCCCCACTCCTGTTTCTTTTGCTCAAGTAACCTTCTGTACCACTCCTTTAAATACAGCAGACTTCCCTTTTCTGTTACCCTACCTTCTTTACCACTCTTCTATCTCTCTACATTCAGTATCAAATCATGTTTCACACAATTTCTTCATCTTTTATTACTAATTTCCATATTTCTACCTGCCAATTTTAATACAAACTTACATAGCTCAATTGCTGCCTCACTTTTCCACCTTAGTATCATCAACTCTATACGTAAATCACTGTTTACCCACCGTTGAATCCAATGTCTCACAAAATCTGTCACCTCTCAGGACGCCAGCTGTAATTTTCCATTCTGTACCTTCAGTCATCCCTCCTTTCCTTCATGTTATTAAACACCATTTTCTACTCTCCAATATAATAAAAATGCAAAATGTATACTGGTGACAGACATGTTCAACACTTTAAACCTACTCACTTGAGGTAACATTGCTCTACTAAAAATTACATATTCTATCTTTGCCCCATAGTGCTTGAATAGGTAAATTCCCCTGTTACATCATCCCCTCCCAACATCCATTCAAAATTGTCAGCTCATTATTTCACAAAATTTCACCAACCTTAAACGTTCTTCATTCACAACTTTAGCCTCACTATGCCGCCAGCCAGCCTTCATTAAAATTCCCAGCTCTCCACTTCTTGCATTAAAATCCCCTGCTAGTATAACCTGAATTGTAGGGTAATCAATTTTAATATTGTTTAATTCTACCTCTAATTTTCTCAAAAACTCTGAATAATCAAACTTTAGCTACTTGGAGAGTAATGTATAATTTGTAAAATAATTCCTATTCCCACATTAACATTCACATTAATCCCCTAACTGCTGATCTCCTCTCCTTAACTTTATTCTTCAATTCATTGCTCATCAACAAACCTACGATTCCAGAACCCTCCCTCTTTTACTTATTCTTTCTACAACCTTACACCCTACTTATTTCTTCCTCACCAACCCAAGTTTTAGCTAGCGCTAACAGTGTAGCTTTCTTAGTATCTCATTAACATGTCCATAACTCAAAGCTTTATCCAAAGCTTCAATTTTATAACAACCTCCCTTTCCCTTCTTTATTATTGTGTCCCTGCCCTGATTCTGAATTTGTGAAGCTCACTCCTGCTCTGCATCATGATCAGTTTTTTCTGCCTGCTGAACCACTATGCCACTATCAATCCACTGTAGTTGTAATATATTCCCACGCAGGGTTAGCACACTCAATGATTCTCCAACTTCCTCATGCCAATTACCTGACCTTGTCCCACTTCTATCAGCCAGCTGTCTCTTGCTTCTCATTCCAATTTACAATTGAGTGAAATTCTTTTCAGTAATGATGTCATAGCTGCCTGATCTTGACCATTTGCATAAATTCTCTATAATTAAATCCTTTTCAAATGAACAAAGCTTGACAAAATGCAAAGTTTTAACATTAGCTTTAAATCTTTACCATAATGTTAGCATACAGGATATTAGCATATTTTTAACATCAATTGGTGAAACTGGCCCCAAAATGTACTACTGCATATTGAATTTTTAACATAGTTAAAATACTTACCGTTCGCTCCAGCACACAAAATGGAAGAGAAAATGGTGAATTTGAATCTGAGGTGTACAGCATGGTATCATTTTCTGCTCCAAGTAATATGGCATCTTCAAATAAAATTGCTGTGGGAAAATATTTAAAAACATCTGTGGTAATATGCACTATGAATTACAAAGAGAATATTATACTGACTTAAACTGTATATTTTCCCCCACACAATTATATAATTTACAATCCACTTTCTTAATACTGTCACCCTTGATGAGTAGACTACTCCCATCAGTAAGAAAGTCTAAGATTTGTGAAGTGGCTTAAGAGAGAATGATAATTAAAATGACAAAGTTAAAATGCATGTATTGTGAATGTTCACAATTAACTGGTATACCTTTTCCAGATCCTGGGATAGACAAAGATGACTTTCAACTTTCTCATTCTTATTCCCAGACATATATTAGATCCATATTCTAAATATTAGACTCTCCATATAGAAATTATTCATGACAGTCATGGTATGAAACCACTATTACAGCTTTCTCCAGTTGCAAACTGAAAGAATGAAACTGGAAGGAATTCCAATGTAAACAACCTGATTTCTATGTTTTATTAATTTGACCGTCACTGTCACTAAATTCCTCCGAACATCAATCAACCTGATTTCTATTTTTTTTTTTTTCCACATCCTTTAACCTGATTGATCATATCAGACAATGAATGAAATGCGTGAATTTATGCTCAAATGAGCCTCAGGTCCATAGAGCTTAGAGTAACTTGACAAGAGTCTTCTCAGGATAAGGAAAAACCCCAGAAAAATCCTTATCCAAGTAGCTCACCAAAATTTTCAATGTAAGGCAGATGTGCTACCCTTTCATTACCCTGCAGGGGGGAGGCGAATGCATTTTCTGTAGTTTGCCCTTCACACTTTGACAAAAACTACAAAGAACAGCAAAAATCAGTAGATATTGACAATAACAACATATAACTTTAATGTATGCTAATATTAGAGGATTGGAAATTTGTTACCACTAGAGGAATCAGAAATATTAATGCATTTGCATTTAGAAAATGTTTACTATATTGAATTTTGATGTTGTGTTGGCAACCAGCATTATGTTGATATTGAATTGGAAACAGGTACAAAAATTGCATTAGCGAGTTATAAAAGATGCAATCCCAATGCTCAAAGTTGGCTTTCCACTTTCTTATCAATGTGATGATCAATATGCATTACTGGGCTACAGTGAACATAACTGTTGTATGCTGATTTGCTTCCCATACTCATTTCTGTTTTGGTTTCTTTTCTCAAGTTATTGTGCACCAGCTTATGCAGTGTCTGATAACCACTGCTTGACTATTATATTAGTAATGCTCCTCTCTCTTATATATATTGAAAGATACACTGGAGTCACAATTAGTAAATTAGAACAAGTTGAAAAATTCAATGCCACAGCCAGGATTTGAACATGGTTCTAAAGCTCTCCGTGCGGTTGCTCTGACCACTGAGCTACTGTGACAACTTGCAGTATGGCATTCAATCTTCCAACTGGTTGGTTGAACCAGGTAAAATACACATAATCAGTTGGAAGATTGAATGCCATACTGTAAGTTGTCACAGTAGTTGAATGGGTGCAGCAAATGCACAGAGAGCGGGAGATCTGTGTTCGAATCCCAGGCCTCCATGCAATTACACATGGTTTCATGTAATGATGCATGCTTTCCTAACACTGCCACCAATGGCCCATGAACATCATCTGCGTTTACATCTCTTACCAACAAATTGATCACTTGCTACTGACAGCATTTGAAGGAATGTGGTGTGATGTCTTCAGAATTCAACTGTTTGTCCTGTGTTTGTCCCAATACACATTAGCTAACGGAACTGTTTGCCCTGTGCTTTCACCAAGAGATACAGCACCAGCTATCAGAATTCTACTCTATGCTTTTACTCAGAGATAAGACTATAGCACTTGCTATCAGTGACTAACAAAACAAACCATATGGAAAATTACTTTGTAGAATTCACATGACTTTTTTCACTCACTATTATTTATTTTCTTATAGCTTGAACTGGCTATTGTTACGAATACTAATTTTTCATGTTGTTTGAAACAATACTTTGCAGAGCAATACTTTCATTAAACATTTTGTTGTCTAAAATTGATTCGATAAATGTATTAAACCTAGTCAGTATTTGCTGGCCTTGAAATTCATACTCTTTCAATGCAACTTAAAAAAATTTAAATGACAGCATTTTAAAAAAAAAAAAAAGACAAAAGTATTGAAAAATTCAAACAGTACAGATATCTCAGAAACAGATGATTCCACAGAAAAACTTATTTAACATATATGTTTTAAAGAGATCTACATCTAGATATGAATGATTCACAGAAAAAGTTATTGAAATAGGCTGTGTGTTTTAAAGAGACACTTTTGTCTATTTCTTATGATTTACCCATTAATTACACAAAATTGTTTTCCAAATGAAGAGGTTTTCCCAAGCTATTCTCAGTAAAGTCCATGCAAATATCTTAAACATATGGTATTTCAATCAGAATTGTTAAGAAGCATTTTGTTCCATGTAAAAAGTAGTGTTGGGTAGGGAGAGATTTTCTTAAAAATCCTTGTCTGCATGCTTGGAAGATAATAAACTTAAACCACTGCCCTTGATATTTAACTGGCTTTTTATCTCTCTCCAACAGAAAATAAGTTTCTCTCTCCCTCTCTCTTCCTTTTTCTAAAAATGCCCTTTTTCTTTCTTCTTTCTAAACATAAAATCACATCAGTGCATGCTACTTCTGCCTTCAGCCCCTTAGAGGGCAATGGATTTTTTCGGGCATAAAAATTCTTAGCATGGCTTCCTTTGGAATGGAAGTACAGCCATGGGTCCCATGTCGTAGATTTATGGCATGTAAAACAACCTCAAACCTAATAGAGAGGCCTCTGAACAAAATTAAGCGGTCTTTCACACCCAGTACAGAATGGGACGGTGAGAACCACACCAGTTAAAGAGCATACATGATTAAAACACCATTTCATTTTCCATTTCTTCTGCCTCTGCAGTGTAATGACAAAAAAAAAAAAAAAAAAAAAAAAAAAAAAAAAAAAAAAAAGAGAGGCTGGTTCACAACAACCAGTAACAATAACCAGAACAAAAATGATTAAGTTGAAATGCAAGTACTTCAATGGTGCTTCACAATTGATAGGAAGCAAGACTTAGCCAAAATTTAATTTTTTTTTCTCGTTCCTGGGTATGGCACATTAGATGCATATTGTGCATATCAAACTCTTTGCAGCACAGATTATTTTACGTGGCCAAAACATGAAATAGCTGTTAGAGCTCACTTTAGTTACAAGGCTTTCAAATTATTAAGTTGGCCTCACCAATATGTTGGCTGAATTGGAGGAGTTGAAGAAAATATCATTGGTTAGATAAAAACAAATGAAGTTTTTCTATGTGCAAAATTAACTGCGGAAGAAGAAGCAGAAATACATTCACATTCTTGCTACCTACTCTTATTTTCATTTTGGTTATCATTCTTGAGTTAATGTGAACCAGTGTTAATGCTAATCCTGATGATTTAGAATGAAAGAACTTACCCAGTGGATATATCCTGAGATGGAAAGGCAGCATGATTCTCTTCGACATGAATGAATGAGATTTATCTCCATCCCTAGGAAAAAGTGGAAGCCAAACCATCATTCCATGTGCCCCACAGAATAGCCACAAAGCCTCTGTAAGATGAGGTTTCTCACGACGAGATTTGCGAGGCACCCAAACATTCTCTACTCTTGATGCCAGGACGGTTGGTGGAGCACAGGTATAAGACTGAAACTGAAATATATACCAATAATTAATATATAATAAAATATGACTATCAAAATAAGGCAGATATTAATGGGGAGAATAAAAGACAAACAATAAATTTCTATGTTTTAAATTAATTCTAATGAGCATGGAGTTAACCAAACTTTCAGCAGCTTTCATCACTACATTGTGTTATTAAAATGTTCCTCCAATAAAATGTGGTGAGTGAAACCTGTTGAGTATTTAGACAATACTACTCACATTTTAAATAATTTAAACTTGGTTTCCTCCTTCACATGTGAATTTCAAGCTTTTGTCTTAATGAATGTGGATAATGTGTAGCATTAAACTACACACATGCAAGCATTCATTTTACAGACTGAGTTCACCCACAGAGAAATGAAATAAAACTAGGCATTTCTACAAACTTAACTCATTCCCTCACACACAATTTAATAATGGATATACATGATGCAGAAATTTTAGCCACTGAGTAGAGGAAAGACCATGGTAATGACAAAATTTTTTTCAAATTATGAGGTCAATTAGTTTAGCCAGTTTCTTAATCTGTTATTTGTTTTGAACTGGTTTTAATAATCTTAAAAAGTTATTGTCTATAAGTTTTACAATAATTTGTTTTTATTTATAATTTTGATACTTTATCATCCTCTTTGTAGATGCATAATTTGATTTTATTATGTAATAATCTTTTATTAACCCACAAAGTTCACTTGCATGTCTGCCACGTATTCCACAGGTTGTGAGTTCGAATCTCACTTAGGGTGAGTTACCCAGATAAGACTTTTTATTTTTTTCAGGGTTTTCCCTTATCCTGAGAAGATGAATGTCAAGTCACTTTAAGCTCCATGGACCCAGAGATCATTTGAATATCATTTTACCAATTTCATTCATTTCTGATATGACCAACCATGTTAAAGGATGTTAAGCTAAAAAAAAAAGTTCACTGGTTAATTTTATGAAAATAATAAGACTAGCTTAAATATCCAGCCTTGTCTGTGGTTTGAAGGTTTTCCTTACTACCTTTAGTCTTAGGGTACACTTGTACAATAACTGTACATTTCTTGGATGCCTTTAGAAATTATTACACAACACACTTAAACAAATAGTATAAATAATAAAAACAGAAGTACTATTAACTGAGAAGTCATCTTCATTTTAAAATGTTAACAAATGAGTCACTATTCACACTCATACTTCACTATCAAGTTGTATTAATTTGGAATGTTTTCAAAGACATTTGTCTTCATCAGCATTGTGTCAGTTGACTGCTGTGTTCTCTGCCCCATTCACACTGAACTTCCAACTGCTGCCATGAAGTGAATAGTAGCTCATTTGTTAAAATTTTAGAAATAGTTAATATGTTTTGCTGGTGATGAGTGGTACACTGTTGGCAATGGTGGAATGGTTGCTGCATAGTTCATATGCTGTTTCTTGTTACCAGAAATGCATATTCTTTGTTACAAATCTGTAAAATATAGCCAATGCTTGCAATCAACAAGTTTACCAACTGCAAAATTATCTCTTACTGGTATGCCATAATGTGCATCTATGATTATAACCTGTTCTTTAGGGGAGTCATAAATCATGCCTATCTGTGTGCATCATGATTGGTGGGGATTCGGTGCGCATTATATTTACTTTAGCTGCAGGTGTGTGCACATGTAGTATAGGAATGTCATAGTATTCATAGTTGTGTTGGATAACTCATATTGCTATGAGTACCTCAAAATCACTATATACATAAAGCATATGCATTTGCAGCAGTACTTTATTCTAAAATGTGGGGAATGTATACAAATCTCATTAACTTCTAATGGCATGTTTTAATGTATTTATTCCATACCTTTTCACTTTTTTTCCTCATACACTACACACATTGCACACATATTATATGCAACCATTCGAGGCAACATGGGAACATTACTTCTTCTGTCCATCAATTGCCATCATTGGCGGGTCTAAGCCACAAAGCAAAGCCAAGGAATTGAGGACCCTTAGCTGCATAGCATAGCCAAGGGATGCTTTTAGAAGGAGAGGGGAGTGATGACAAGGGATATGTGTAGAACAAACCTCCAATAAACCACAGCATTTAGAAACATTTTTCATTAGTAATTTTTTGGCTATGCTGCTAAGTTTCACTTCTACATCGGGGTAGTTTGTCCTATATGAGTAATATCAACAAAAAGGACATGTGGGTGGGTAATACAACATTGCTCAAGCAACATTTGTACTTAATTACTTCTTTATGACTTCAGAATTATACTGAATATTCTATTTAAATATTCTGTATGTAATTAGCAAATGAATTGGAAAGGTAGAATCAGACTGAAGAATTTAATGCCATAGTCAGGATTTGAACAGAGGGTTTCCATCCAGTAGCTCTAACCACTGAGCTACCATAGCAATATGCTAACAAAGCATTAAATCCCTGAACATGTGTTCTCTCAGTAAATCACAAGGGGATCTCAAATTAATTTTGAGATGTACTCCAATGGTAACTTATGATGCAAGTACTTTAAGTCTCGGCTTCACAGTTTAACAAACAATTAGGTCAATCACTGTGAAATAATTGTTTCTTCCACACTTGCCATGGGTAGGACAGAAGTTGAAAAATTAAAATAAAAAATTGACGAGCATCAACAGAGTGAAACCAATGTATTAGTTAACTGCAGAGCAGGAGGATGTGTAATTGTAGTTATTGTAGTAAGTAGTAATAAAATATATTTTTCGTTGTGAAGCAATAGGGTTAGGTTTGGTATCCATGATTAGTGGTATCAAAATATGATCACAAAGAAATTCGTAGATAAGGAGTTTAGCTCGGTAATAACACACAAGCACAACATTTATCCTAAAAAATGTGAACTATGCAAAAAAAAAACTCAACTTATGATAAGATTAATATGATATTTATAAATTCATGGCCTCCTGTTGAATCCTTTTGTGTTATTTTATATTACACAGTGAATAATCATATGAAGATAAATAAGATGTATTTCTTATAATACTGTCCAAAATTTTGTTAATTTTTCAACCATGTGATTATAGCACTTTTGCATTTGTATAAGGATAATAACTGTTGAAATTATTTGTGTGTTATAACAATGTATGAGAGAAGATCAACAATAATACTGAACTCACTGGTTTTTTTTTTTTTCCTTCTTTTTTCTATTTTGAGAGGCCATGAAATCCTAAGTAATTATTTTTCTTATATTCACAATTCTCAAACTATTACAATTGTTGACAAAGATATAGATGGTCTTGCAAGAATTTGTAGGAATTGCATAAAATTAAATAATTAATACTGTTAATGGACTAGATTTAGAATTTTTATTCTTTATACTCAAATGCTAGAATGTTCCAATATAAACGTAAAAAATATTATATGAGACACTTATCTTTTCTCCTTTGAAAAGCTTTTGTTACCATTACCAAGCTGTGGTCACAAACACTAGATTAGCTGCAAAATGGAGCAGTCAATCAGCATAGCTCATTTTGATGACTCAATTTAAGAGCAAATGTTAGCCAATAGCAACTGTATTCTTGCTGGTTATAAGAGGAGAGGTTTAAATGCTAAATCAGTTTGAGATCACATAGACTATTATGAAATGAGTTGGTACAATGAGATCCAAGTCCAAAAGTAATTTGTGAAAAAGGGATAAGTGAACTCTTAATGCAAATTAAAAGAAACCAAATAATATTTATAAATATTAACACTATCCACATACCTACTTTCATATGTACCTAGCACTCCAACAGGCAATTTGCAAGGTTACAAAATTACTGCATTACAATGACACTGGACCTGATTATGAAACATACAGAAAACATTTTCTGCATCTAACACCCTATTTTAATTTTCAAATGAAACATTACACATAATTCACATTATAAAATCACATTTATTACTTTTAAACTACACTTTCTCACTCTTTAATTATAGGAGTTCATTACTACTTTTCACTCTTCATTATAAAATTGTTTTTGAACTTGCATAATTATTATGGATTAAAGTGATTTGAAAATAAAGGATTATGTGTGATCAAACTTATATGCTCTAGGGGAAACACATAATTTAACACATGAAAGATGATTGTCCATAACCACAAAAATTTAACGAGAACTGAGTTAATGTCATGAAAGTAATTCTTGAGATTACACCAAACATGGCTAGATATAAATTTAAAAACAAAAATATGAATCTCTCATTGAATTGAAGAGTTCAAAACAACGGTAAAAATCAAACTCTTTGCAACTTGCGAATTCTTTATAAATGTTTACAAAATATATTGATTTGTGTGTTACCCAATACAGTGTTGAACAAAACTGACTCATATTAAGAAAATTAGGTATGTAAAAGCTATACACAGTATAAAATTACAAGTTATGACAAAATACTTAATAAACCAAAATGTGAAGTTAGTTTTTACCTTCTCTATTATGTAAAATAAAAATAGGAAGTAATACATTCTGCCAAAAACTAAACACCAAGATTTCAACAGAAATATAGGTTTTGAAACCATCTGAATCTAAAAAATCTGATGTGTACCATTCACATGACTTTCTCTATATCCCTGCAACAAATTATTCTTAAAAAGCTTATACTTCTATTTAATTTATGCTAATCAGAAAAAAATAGCATAAATAGTCTTATTACTTGCTTCCTTGTAAGTAGAAGCGAAATAAGGGACTACCATGGGTTAAAGCGATAGTCAAAAGCTGGTTGCTATGTGACTGAAGTTCCTTTGTATGGATAGGAGTTGACAAATTCCTTTATGAGAAAAGTATATATTTTTCAAAGCAGAAACCAAAAACAAGGAATGTTTCAAAAACAATGAACTCCACGAAAAAAATGTATATATCATAAACTGTGTCTTTTAACATGCTTTACATTTTTTGTGTAGTAAATTTTTGTCCATCTCTTACGGTTTAGCAGTTATTCAAAATTCCATAAAATTCATCCAGAATAAAGTACTCTTCAGAGGCTATTCCCAGAAAATTCCAAATATACATTTTATTTGTCAGGTAAATAGCTTTAATATACAATATTTTAATCAAAGTCATTAGAGCCATTTTTGAAAAAATCAAAATTTTCAAAAAAAGTTTCATGTAAAGGGTAGTTGGGAGTGGGAGAATTTTTCTCAAAATCTTTGTGTCGCATCCCTGGAAGATACTAAACTTAAATACCAAGTTTGGTATTTTACCGACTTTTCGTTTTTGAGTTATCGTGTTCACAGACACACGGACACATACAAACATGGACCTTTTTCCGAAAATGCTTTTTTTAGTTAAAGGGGACCCTAAAACATTTATTTCCAGTGAAATCTCGGTATCAAATTTTTGGGTGGAGTGCAATACCTTCTCTGTACACAATGTACATAATGTGTATAGAGAAAATAAAAAGAGCATTTTTAGAAAAAAATTTGTCCATGTGAATGTGTATGTGTCTGTGGGCAGCATATCTTTAAATCAATAAATTGGTTAGATACCAAAGTTTGTATATAAGTTCAGTATCTTCAAAATATATGATACAAGGTATTCCACAAATCCCTCATCCCAAGCTACCCTTTGCATGGAGGATTTCTCAAATGTTTATTTTTATTTTCTCTATACTCACTATATACATAGTGAATAGAGAATGTATTGCACTCCACCAAAAAATTTGATACCGAGATTTCACAGGAAATATATGTTTTAGGGTCCCCTGTATCCAAAAAAAGTATTTTCAGAAAAGGTCCGTGTGTGTGTGTGTGTGTGTGTGTCCGTGTGTCTGTGAACACAATAACTCAAAAACGAAAAGTCGGTAAAATACCAAACTTGGTATTTAAGTTTAGTATCTTCCAGGGGTGCGACATGAAGATTTTGAGAAAAATCCCCCCACCCCAAACTACCCTTTACATGGAACTTTTTTCTAAAATTTTGATTTTCTAAAGAATGGCTCTAACGATTTTGATTAAAATATTGTATATTAAAGTTATTTACCTGACAAATAAAATGTATATTTTGAATTTTCTGGGAATAGCCTCTGAAGACTACTTTATTCTGGATGAATTTTTCATAACTATTAAACCGTAAGAGATGGACAAAAACTTAACCCACAAAAAATGTAGAGCACGTTAAACCACACAATTTATGTTATATACATTTTTTTCGTGGAGTTGATCGTTTTTGAGATATTCCTTTTTCTTGGTTTCAGCTTTGAAAAACTTATACTTTTCTCATACAGGAATTTGTCAACTCCTGTCCATACAAACAAAGGAACATCAGTCACATAGTAACCAGCTTTTGGCTTTCACTATAATCTATGGTACTCCCTTATTTCGCTTCTACTTAAAATAAAGCAAGAAATAAGATTATTTCTGCTAATTTTTCTCGATTAGCATGAAATAAATAAAAGATAAGCTTATTAACAATAATAATTTACAGAGATATAGAGAAAGTCATGTGAATGGAACACATCAGATTTTTTTAAACATGGCTCTACAATTTTGATTAATAGACTACACATTAAAGATATTTACATGACAAATAAAATACACATTTTCAATTTTTTTAGGAATTGCCTGCAAAATCCTCTTCATTCGGAAAGAATTTTTATAAAACCTTGATTGTGAAACTTTGAAACTTTTTTTTTTTTTTTTGTTTAACATCCTTTTAACTTGGTAGTTCATATCAGATAATAAGTGTAATGATGTTCAATTGAGCTCAGGGTACATGGAGTTTTAAGCTACTCGACATTCATACACAAACATATGTCATAGAATCAAAGAGTATTAATAAAAGTTTAAATATCACTAATTTTTTTCTCTGTAGCAAAAGTCATTCTGTACGTTGAATGCACCTAATTTGTGAGTAAGGCTTGTGTTATGTGCCTACAAATGTATATATGTATAGCTAGCTAAGCATAATGTTCAAGGCTTCAAGGTTTTATCATTCTGTTTATTGCTACGACGCAATTACGTGTGTGTATTTATGAGGAACACCCAAGCTGCAAAGAAATCAAACCTCTCCGTCAGCATTTCTATTTATGCCTTAGAATAAATACACAGCAGAGATTTATGGTAGAGCCGTGTAGCTACAGGGTTCACAGTTTTTTGTTTTAGCTATCAGAAAAGCATATTTGAAAATGTTATATCTCAGTTCTAACCATGGCTTTGACTAGCAATGTAGCTAACAATTAGCTCATGTAGGCAGTGTACAGGCTTCAGAAATTACTTCAGATGATGTGGAGGACTTTTTGCTATATGACAGTGACTTTGATATTGATGGCGAGTTTTCAGATTTTGAGGGGGGCGTCGAGGATATAGGTGGCAGTGAGGAAGAAAGTGACTCTCTTCCTTCAGTGTTCGTGAAGAAGCAATATTGTGGGGTAGTCAAAATGACTCCAAAACAACAAGATATATCTTTACAAGCATAGCCTCTGGTTTACAACCCCAAGCTCAGCTGACTTCTGACAACCAACCAATTGACATCTTTACAAAACTTTTTTACTGCTGATTTAGTGTCTCTCATTGTTACAGAAAAAAATGTATATGCGAGTAAGGTGAAGAAAGATCTGGCTTCTAAAGGCAATTTAGGTCCTAAGTGTAAAATTCAGAAGTGGATAGAAGTAACATTGAATGAGATTTACAGAATAATTGGTCTAATTACGCTCATGGGTGTTGTTCGTAAACAAACTTTAGAAATGTACTGGTCTACAGATGACATGTTAGCTACTCCATTTTTTGGGAAAACACATGTCAAATAACAGGTTTACTTCCATTTTGGGGTTCCTTCATTTCACTGGCTCAGAAAATGTAAATTTCCTAACAGACTGGATAATGTTAAAGTCAAAATCACATACATAACTTTAATCAGATTTTTAATTCACATGCAGCAGGATGAATGTTTGCATTATCTCAGATCCTGAAATGGTTGGCTTATGCCACTGCTGCTTATTTACTTACTAGATTATCATCATCTTGCCGATAATTCTGCTCTCTTTGAACCATTAATAATCTTCCACTAACATTCAGCATTATGCTTTCTACTTCTTTATTAGCTGCATGGCGTCCAGTTTCAGTGCGAAGTGTCGTTAGAGTCACAGACACTACACATGCAGGATGAACACACAGTGCACTAATATCGACAGTCTGGAGAATGCCAATTTCTACCCCTCCCACTGAAAAAATAAATTCATAACTATAAATTACATTATGGCACATCTGCCATTGTTTTCTTAATGTTAGCAAATCCATCTACTTGAAGCTATTGGTTGCAACAAACTAGAATGTTATAAAGTGATTGTTCATTTGAAGGAATTCTTTATGTAGAACAATATATATCAAACCAGATGTATCTGCAACACTGAACACTATAACTACCATATTAAAGCAGCTCAAACATTCAACATTTAAGCTTGGATTAAGGTAATGGAAGTTCACCTAATTCTATTTCTGTGATGATGTGATTCTATTTTAAGATGTTATGCAACACAACGAGAAATGTTAAATATTTTATTCACTGGTTTCAGCTAGAAAGAGAACAGAGCAAAGATTTCATTTTGAAAATGATAGGTTATTGTAAAACATTAAGAATATTTATTTTATAATAGTTTAGAATGTATAATACATTGTGTAATGATCTGAAACCAAAAAACTATGCATATACTTGGCTCTAAGATGTTTAAGGACTTTTCAATTAATATGGCACATTTTATGTGATTTATTGAACTTATGTATTTTATTTT
This sequence comes from Hymenopus coronatus, assembly GCA_030762935.1. Classification (NCBI taxonomy): domain Eukaryota; kingdom Metazoa; phylum Arthropoda; class Insecta; order Mantodea; family Hymenopodidae; genus Hymenopus; species Hymenopus coronatus. The sequence goes on along the minus strand of CM060888.1, from coordinate 114,737,592 downwards.
TTTGAAGCACAAAAACAATAAGTTTGCCACAGTATTCCTTTGCAACTTTTAAAATTGTTTACATGTAACAATCACCTTATTTATGACAGAATGCTGGTTGAAAGTGAAGTATTGAGCATTGCTTAATATGTACTTACTTAAAAGTTGTAAAATTAAGAAAGAGAATATAAATTTACCCAAAATATAAAATATCATAAAAATTCCATATAGAGCCCATTCTAGGAACAAAAAATGGCATACAAAGTAGTAAATAAAGTGTTAAGTCTTAGTGTTCTCTAACTAGCACTACTCAACCCTAACACAACACCGTAATATCACAAAAACACTCACATGAATGATTTTCCTTAATGGAGAGGCTATATACTGAAATCTGTCCATTGGCACAGAATGTGACAAGGCGATCACGAAGAGTGTTAAGTAACAGCACTTGTGCAGGTAAACGAGCAAGTTTGAGGAAGGTGTTGTCTAAACGTGCATCCCTGGGGTACACTCGAATCTCATCCCGATTATCCAGTATGCTGTAACAGCCCATCACTATGTGATCTCGCCACCACAGCAGTCCTCCCGTAACAACAAAGTCCTTTTCTTGTGTTTCATTACCAAACAGCTTCCATTTACGTGTTACCATTGAGTAGTGAGCTAAGCCAGTGCGTCCTGCTACAGCAAGATTTTGGCCTTCACTATCAATAGCAGTATACTGTAAAAGCAAATATTTTTCTTAACTAAATGCATAAATATTTGGTTGAAGCACAAAGAAAGGTTACCATAATTTTCATCAACAAATACCACATACAATAGGTGAGTTTTAATATTACAACAGTCACCTAACAAAAGAAATTTTTTTTTTTTAAAATCACATAGCTTCCATAAAGTTCCATTGAGTCATTGGCCCAGAAACCCCAGTTAAAAGCCTCTAAGTGAAGCAGTAATGGAGTACAGTTAACTCTTCAATCATTTGGTTTATAAATTACTGTATATTTTGATTTACTTTTGGAGAAAAACAATGAAAGTTCAACCAAAGCATAAACAGGACACTTAAAAAGAAAGAAAGGAAAAAAAAACAAAAAAACTGTACTACTTGCATATAAAATTATACTAGCAGTTGCAATGATCATCTCCTTAGCACAGTGGTAGCATTGCTGCTTACCAAGCGGGAAACCTGGGTTCAATTCCCAGTACCAGCATGGGGATTTTTCCCCTACTGGGAGACCTGAACCAGGGTGCACTCAGCCTCTTGAGGTCCCTGGGGGGCCAATTGAGGAGCTACTTGATGGAGAAGTAGCGGCTCCAGGTCATGAGAACCGCATTAACCAGCTGGCAGGAATTCGAGGCACTGACCACATCTCACCCTCCAATACTGTACCCCATCCATGACGTCCATCATGGACCGAGATGGGGGATGCAGCAGCTGGGTGAGCTGTCGTGCCATGGAGTTATGTTAGCTGTTGTAATCACTTAGGGATACAAAACCACAAAAAAAATGTATTAAAAAAGAGTTAAAGAAATGCTGCTGCTAAATAAAACACCCTACTTTATTACAAAAACGTAAGATGCAAAATGTGTTACAAATGCAGAGATCTATCACTGATTTAAATTAATATAATGACTTCCCTTCCACCGGGTATATATATACGTTTATGTTTTTACCATTTCCTACAGAAATAATTCAGTTTTTTTTTCAAAAACAAGAGACAGAGAAGCTCGCAACACTGCAGGTTGTGTGGGTGTCACTTGCACTAGGTCAGTACATAAACAAACATGCCTCACTGCTGCTACCACACCAGTGTGGCCAATAAGAATGCCAGTTGCATTCTTTAATTCACAAAACATTGCACCAACCTGCATCATGTTTGCAAGTGACTGATGTGTTTACAGCCAGAAGTCAGATCAGAAACCTGACCAACCTCAACACAACGTTGCCAAGTTACTTCATGCCTGAAAAGGCTACTCAGAATATTCCTTTAATGCTTTTAAATGATTAATTATTTTGTAACTCTGTGTGATGTCCCATAATTATTACCGAAACTGTTGTCAGAATTACCATAAATTGTTATCGTTAATGCAAAAGTATATAATATTTTATGTTATATTCTACATGTAGCTATTTAATTGTTTCCAAATGATTACTATTCAGCACTTTCAATTACTTATTTTCTTGCAACTATTATCTTTAACGGCCTACACTGTTTCTTTTAGATTCTACACAGATGTCAAGTAAAAAGCACTCTTGGAGCTTGGGACTATTTTGAGGAGCTCCCTGTTAAAGCAGTTAAATGCACAAGATGTGCAGCTTCTTTGAAGATTGAGCACAAAAATATGTCTAACATGATAAGTCACCTGAAAGTTCATATGGTTGTGGCGACAAATGACTGCTCATGATACAAGAAGCAGTTGTATCTGATAGTATGCCAATATACTTAAGTACAGCATGCTCTATTATGTTTTACAAATGGGAAGAGTTCTACTCTGCAGCGAATGAAATGCATTATCGTGCTCTGCGTTACCAGGTCGCTACTCCCAAAAAGATGTAATTCATTCATGAACAATTCCAAGCTATCAGAGGAGAAAGACGTGACACAGATAGCTACTGGTATGCAGGTGTCACTAACCACTAATACGTGGATATCTTGCAAGATTAATTTCTATTTAATTGAGACATGCCCCATATAAGATACATAGGTCTTACAGAGCCTCTTTGTGCTTTAGGTTCATACCTCTTCCCAAATTTCCATAGCTTTTATTGAAACTATGGATGAATGCCAATTAAATGGTGAAGCACAAATACTATAACTAATAATGCTGCAATATAAAGAGTTCTATGGGGAGCAACATAGACGTTCAGCATTTGCTTGCTTTGCTAACACATAACTTTGTAGTAAAGCTCCAGAATTACAGAATTGTTGTCGTATGGTTGGTATTTTTAATTTGCAAAAAGAAAAACTGCAAGCTATTCAGTAGTGGGTTCCACCACACATTTGTTTCAAGAAGTGAAAAAATAATGGAACAGCATATATGCTAATTTTTCTCGCATATATAAGTAAAACAAATATTTAGCAGCAACCATGGCTTGTTTAGCCAGTACAGAGGAACTTTCAATATCACATGTACTTCCATTACTGTCACCATTTGAGTACTCACAGCAGAATTATTAAGAAGCTCATGTCTTTCTCTCTCTTTCTCCCTCCAAAGTGATGTTCCTATGAGCAAAGTATTGAATGCCGCTTTTCAGTCATCTAACAATAGAAAGATCTCATGATTTTATGGATAAGTTGCACTTTAACCTGCAGGGTGATACTTTCTGCAGAACCCATTTATCATTTTACATGACAATGTTCAGCTGCATACAGAGCAATCTGTGGCTGGTTGTTTGGAGCTAGGAATTGTTGTACCATCTCCCATACCCCTTGGATTTAAAACCTTGTGACTTTGACTTGATTCTTAAGATCAAGTAACCACTTCATGGCATTCGCTTCAGAACCATTCTAGAGATTTGTCAGGCAGTAGATTACTCCATTTGAACTATCAACACAACAGACACTGCAAAAGGCTTTCTACAACTTCCGCACCACTGGTAATGGCTGCACATAATGCTGATGACTTCTTTGAAGAACATAAAACTTGGTAACGTGCATTTCTTTTTTATCAGTTGTAAACAAATAGTTGTCACTATTAAAGCTCCAAACCTCGTAGTTGTTTATAGCTCATAAAATCTAATAATGTATCTAATGCTTAGGGAAAATGGTGGATAGAATTCTTAAAAATCACTAAAAAAAAGTTGATATAAAAAGCTTATGCATGTGAAAAGTGGTAAATAAAATTGTTAAATAATCTAAATCAGTTCTAATATTTATTGTGTTTAATGTCCTAAAATACTAAATAAAATACAATAAAACTAAACAAAATACAAAATAAACAATTAACACTCTTTTAACTTTTGAAATGCAATGTGACATTTCCTCATTTTTTTAAAAATATTTCTCCAGCTTTATTTCCACATTTTGTGGCTTCAAATTTGTGGATGAACCTGAAAGAATATTTTCATGGTGGGAAAAGTCATACTCAGAATCAACATTGGATGGTGGAATCTAAAATACTTTGTTACTCTTTGTGACAATAAGCATAAGGCATGGTTAAGGCCAAAGTCTTTTTCCACCCCATCAGGTAGACTTGCAACAATCTCTTTTTCATCAAACTTAGTACCATAAGGATTGCTGTAGGAAACAATAGCGTAACAAATGTAACAAACATGTAAAAAGTAACAAATTAATAACTATAAGATATTCCTTCCAAAATATTTTATTTTTCTTCTTTCCAACATGAATTTTTGACAACAAACCTTCTCCATTTTTTTCCCTGCCTTTTTGACCAGATTTTCTTTACACAAAATTTAAAATGAATAGAATTTCAAGCAAATGACTCTCTTTCCTTTCATTTCTTTGCACTACGCTGTGAATGGCCTTTCATCTTTGCCATACTGAAATAAACTAAATGTCCTGAGCACAGCAGTAATGAATTTTGAAAATAATTGACTTACCAAAAGGATGATGAATAAATTTAGAACAGTCTAAAGCAGTGTTTCCTAACCCTTTGAAGTTCACGGCACCCTTGGGAATAACATTAAACACCACGGGCACCCTTCCTTGAATTAAAAGAAAATTAAGCTTAATATGTTAATTTATTGAAATATTATATAATAATAACATACACCATAACATAATACAGTAAACTTTACTACAATCACTGAGTAAAAATACATCAATAAATTTTGTTCGATTAATGTGAAACTTGTGATTGATGCTTAGAGCACAGATATGTGATGTCGGGGCTTACAGTTGACAGTGAAACACGCAAATCATCCTCAAGGTTATTCAGTCTATTTCTTGCTTTGCATTTTATTGTCACCATAGCAGAGAAGGCTTGCTCGCATAGATAGGATGTTAAAAAGGACAAAAGTGCGTTAATTGCTTTCTTCATTAGGTTAGGGTACTCCTCTCTCCGTTGAAGCCAAAAACTAGCCACCGACGCCTCACTCTTGGTGAACTTACCTTTGAGTGTGGAATCAGCACAAAGATCAATAAATTCATCTCGTTCGCAAGCAGTGAAATCTATTTCCTCTGCACTATCTACGAAATCAAATGGTGAGACAACCCAGTTGAGATTCGTAGTGGAAATAGTTGGAAAGTACGCATCTATTGCATCTTGCAATCTTGATAAGTGATCACAAATGCGGTCTTTCAGCTTACCCAGATCTTTATCTCCTGCCACATTAAGAAGAGATGGAAAGTTCGACAAATCTCCTTTTTGAACTGCAGACTTCCAAGAACTAAGTTTTCTTTTAAAACCTTTCATTTTAGTGGTTGAGGAGATTATTGTTTCATGTCGACCCTGCATCGAAACATTCAGTTCATTCAGCTTATGAAAAATATCTGCCAGATACGACAGTTCAAAACACCAAGAATCACTTAGTAAGAGCTCATGAAATGTGTCTTGATTTTCATCCTTAAAAAAGTTTTTAGCTGTTCTTTAGGTTCGAGAAACCGGTTCAATACACGACCCCACGACAACCACCTTACTTCTGTGTGAAGTAACAAAGAGGTATGAGCTGCATCCATTGCGTGACATAATTGTTCAAAAAGTCTGCACTTTAAAGGTCGAGACTTCATCTAGTTCACCATTTTCATAACTTGGTTAAACACTTCAGCAAAATCTTCATTACACGCTTTCATGACTAATGCCTCTCTATGCAGATAACAGTGAGTTATAATAATGGATGGATTTTCATTGAGAGCTTTGGCAGTAAAAACCTTTAATTTTCCCAGACATAGATGGTGCACCATCTGTACATATACCACAACAGTCTTTCCATGAAAGATCATGGTCATTGAGATAGGAATTAATAGAAACAAAAATATCATGGCCTGTGGTTGTAGTCTCCAGCGGTCTACAGAACAGAAACTGTTCACTAATATCTTTTTCATCAATATATCTGATAAAACCAAGGAGTTGCGGTTTGTCACCAATATCGAGACTCTCATCTACTTGCAAAGCAAATGTTCTATAAGTTTTTATTTTCTCCGTGACTTGTTCGTTGATATTGCATGACATTTCAGATATTTTGCGGCTGATTGTGTTGTTGGACAGAGGAACTTTCGAAATTTGATTAGCTGCTCCTTCGCCAATTATTGTTGAAACTATAACTTGACATGCAGGGCCAATGATTTCCTCTCCAAGAGTATGAGGTTTCTTTTTTTTTTAGCTATCAGTTCTACTACTTTAAATGAGGCTTCAAGAGCAGTATCACCTATGATCATTCTCTTTACAATTCGCACAGTTGTTTTCTTCTCCCCTTCTAATATATGTGAAAAATACATTACACTTTTCTGTGACACACCAGGATGCTTTGTTGTAAGATGCCGCTTCAGTTTGCTAGGTACCATGGCCTCGTTGCTAAGTGTTTCGCCACAAACTAAACACACAGGGATAGGGTTTTCCTCGTTGTTATTCCACTTAAATCCATACGCTAAGTAACTGTCCTGGTATGTTCTTTTCTTTCGTTTGTCTTCTTTATGTGGTGAATTCGACAGTCCGGGAGAAACTGTAAGATTTGGCTTCTTAAAGCAAGCAGTAGGCGCCGACTGTTCACTTTCACTGTCCTGGCATTTACGTTTAACAATGAACTTATCCATAGCTAAACACTGTGAATCAACGCGAGGAAGACAACTGAAAGCGCCAAGCGGCGTACACTTTTATATATTCATCTGTCGAAGTCTCGGGAATGTTCGTGAGGAAGCGAGTAGTCTCGGGAATGTTCAATGTTCGGCAGGGTATAGCTGTAATGCCATCTGTGGGATACTAGTATAACTGAATTATTGAAATGAATCGACCACTATCACCATCTGCCGTGCATGAGAGTAATTGATTTGACTTATTTTATTTCAAGACCTTACAAGACTTAAGGCTTCAGTAGAAGGTATTTTTTTTTTGTTTATATCAATATCTCGCGGCACCCCTTAGCCAATCACACGGCATCCTAGGGAGCCGGGGCACACCGGTTGGGAACCGTTGGTCTAAAGAGTGCTTACTCAAACAGGGTCCTTCCCTATGGAACAAAAATCTTCCCAGGAAATCTCCTCACTGCAAGTCGGTGTCAAAGACTAACTGTTCTCTCCAAATCACGCTGCTCGAACCTCCTGGAAGACAGCCTCCTCGTGCACATCTGGTTTCACACAAATTACTTCCAATGGCTATCACCAGAGTGCAATAATCAGAGCCCTCTTTGAAGAGTTCCATGAAGCTTAAGTACAGAATTTTACATTTAGCAGGGCAAAATGGTACATCCTGCATGCTCTACTCAACAAATATGGGGTGTTCAACCCTCCTTGCCAGTAATGTAGTCACAATGTTAATTTGCTCCTTGTTAATTGCTGTTTTCCTTAACACTGGCCTTCAAAGCACTGTACCCTTCAGCTAGTTCCTGACGTGATAAATCATAACAGGCATGCCAGCAATGAGAGAATGCTAATTTAGAGCAAATGATTCCCCCATTCCAAGATCATATCAGTGCTGCCTGTGTTCTGTAATTTCGTGCAGCAGGAATTCTTTCACATACCAGTAAATCTACTGGTATGAGGCTGTCACTTTTAAGCACACTGAAAAATTATCCATCTGGGGCAAAGTTGACTATGTATTTAAAAAAATAGTCAAACTTCATCCATATTGAAAATGTCTCTGGGTTCATATTTCACGGTCAACTCTGTAATCTTCCACAGTTTTGCCACTGACAATTAATTCTCCACAAGTAGTTTTGTGCGGTTTCTTTTTATTATAACTTTGTATTATGTCACCTGACAATATAAGTTTTGAGTAACTGTGGGTTTTGTTATACCTCTTCCTGAATTGATCAACGCAGCCATGGATGCACTAAAATTTTGAATCCCAAGAATGTTGGCCCTTTAAAGCAGGGATTACTATGAACTTAATGTAACACTTAACATTGTTCTAATGGTGCTATTTAGGGTTGACATAATGCCAATTAATGCCAAATTTCTCCTTCCTGTTATGTTAATTTTTATGTCACATGCTAATAATAACCAATTGCATGAAGGAAAGAAGTGATAACACTACCAATTACAAGTCTTTCCATTATGTTAAGAGCAGCCTTTTTTAACTTCATGTCACATCCCACCATGTTATGTTTACATAATCTTGGCTTGTGCCTTTTCTGCACACAACTGATTAGCCTTCTGCTCTTGAAGTTTCAACCTTGCTTTTACCAATTTTTCCAATTCCTTGTATATGAAACCAGTGACAGAAATTTTGACAAATGATTTTGTCTGCTCAACTTGGATAAAAAGATCCAAGAGCCTAAACAAACACATAACAAATAAAAAATTTACAAATGTAAATGAATTGGCAAGAATAACTCCAACAGCTGCAAACAAAAGCAAACCTAAAAACAGTATCTAACCAAAAATGGAAAGCTTCTACAAGACAAACTTGAGAGATTTATTTACACTGAAGGTTCTAAAAGGACAAAATATTTTGTTTTTAAAAAAAAGTGAGCTGTACTGATGCCTAACCACAGGCCTTGTTGAGAGAGAAAAGTGAAGACAGGCCATGGTTGCTTGACTTGGTCATCATGTTATCACTTTAGTTATTTGAAAAACTTGGGTTGGTTGCAATGTCATTTTATTTTAATTTTTTCCCCTCTCAAACTGACTGATATAAATAGCATGAATCATAACATTTCATAAACCCAAACTTGAGGATTTTAATACATTGTGATCTTAGAATCTGGGAGGACCAATAAAAGGTGTTGCAAACAATGGAAACATAAATGCATGGTAATACTGTAGTAAAGTACAAAAACAAACATATAAGACTTAATTTAATTTACCTGTAATATACTTATTAAGAAAACTCCAAAGAATTGTATTCTCCATTTTTTCAAGCGGAATATTTGCAGCAAGGAATGCTTCTTCAGGTCCTTTGCTAGTTCTTCTTTATCTTGTTTATGTTGCTTGAGGATTTCCGAGTGGTGTAGCATCTAACATTGTTAGGCACTTTGCTTTGCTTTGTCCTCTTTTCAGGGATTTGGCTTTCTTTGCCTTGTGACCTTCTGTTGCCACACATTTCTTGTAGATATCTGTCTATTCCAATTTATGATAAAGTTGTAGAGTTTATTTGTGCATATTTTCTTTTCAGATTAATAACATAAAATCCTTTTGCCAAATTTAATTTACATGACAGCACCCTCAAAACTTTGCATTTTATAAGATGAAACCACACTTGCAAGCAGCTTTTTCTGTGTCCAAGTCTCAAATAAATTCTCATTTAATAATTCTCATCTTTGTTCATTGTTTCATGCAACAATATAACAGCTTGCAATTCAATAAGGAACACAACTTCTCACTCGCTTGGTAAAGGCACCAACGGCAACATCAACCGCATTAATTTTTAATTTCATTGTCAAATTGAAAGAACCAAAGCATTGTGACATCAGAGTATAAGTGCTTCTTTTTATCATATAGCACATCAGTTGCACTTGCTGATCACAGTGCATTATTACCATTCAGCAAATAATGTTAAATAGATAAATACAAAATTACAAATGTATTCTTTATTAATGTTACTCAACTTTTTTGTGATTACATTCCAAATGACGACCAATTTAACAGAAAAATTGTAAATTATAGATAAAATAAACACTGAAATATAAAAATAATTATGAAATGTTGCAAGTTAAAATGTCTACAGATTACACAATCTACATAAATATACCTTAATTTACCATGTGTTATTCATTTTAACAAAATTTGCAAAAATAAAAGATCCCAAATGCTTAATGATTAATATTTTGACATTTCTTGAAATTTGTTTGTTAATCAATTTGCCAGATTACAGTATGGGGCTTCAAGCATGATATAAGTCTCATCTCTTTTGCAGGTTTATAAAATACCTCATCATACAAAATCTGGAATTTACAAGATAAGCTAGAAGTGTAAAATGATTTACCTCCTCATACAAAATCTGGGATTTACAGGATAGACTAGAAGGAGCATAGAAGTATTTATGCAGTCAAATGAAAATAAACATAGAAACAAGGCTTAAGGGAACACTTTAGAAACATCAAATCCATAAAAGAGGAAAAATCTGCATTAGCAGTGCATTTTTGGACAAAGCAATATATCAACTCAATTACATTAAGCAGGTACAAAAATCCTCTGAACTGAATATTTGGGAAAAATTTATTTTCATGAAAAACTTGATCAAGGTTAAGCTTTGAAATCCAAATAGACTGAAACCCTTGTCACCACTCACACAGGACATGTAGTTAGCTGTGATCATCAGCAGCAAGCTATCCAACAGCAATCAGCTGATGATGAGAAAGACATTCCTTGAAACTAATTCTGAGGTAATAAATACCGAATTTAGTGAAATCTGTATATGTGCAACCTAATCTAATATTTTTATGGAGTCATTTCATGTCTTCTGAATTAACAAAGAATTAAAATAATGAGTTATTTACCTAAAGAACTTTAAAAACTAAGGAAAATCCATAAGAACGATAAAGAAGGAAATTAAGAAAGATTATAAAATGTAGATTTTATCAGTAAGCAGGACCTATAGCCTGAAACCAAGTTTGAATATACTGGGCTCCATGAAAACTCACCAACTTTGTGTACTTACATCAAATTGATTAAATAGGTGGTTTATTACATCAGCAACTTAGGTAGCTATTTTGTTTTATATCTTAATGAATTAATAGTATAAACATTAGAAGTAAAAAATCCATTCATAATACCTACAGAACTTTATCTTGATTACAAATACTGCAATCCCAAATTTACTTTGTTTCACATAGTTGGAGTTTATTTAACATATCAACTTAAATAAATTTACCCTGATAGGCCAATTGGTGCCAGAATACGCTGCGGGAATGGGCACAACAGTCCATTGTTTGCTTCCAGTCAGTGTATTGGTAGCAATGAGATTGCCAACATCTAGGAACATGTCATCTGCACTATAGAGAGAGGAAAGTTGATCCCGTGGTCTTTCATGATACACTTTTGTTAGGTTTTCACCTAAGTTTACATACAGACGGTCTTCTCCTTGTAGGTACAAGTGGCTTTGATGACTCTGAAAGCATCAAGTAATGGCAAAACAAATTAAAAATTTGTTGTGATGATGCATTTTATTAATAAAACTGTACGAGAGATCATCAGAGAGTTACTAGGAAAGTGGTGCAAGCAAAGGTGCACTGGAGTCCTTACCTTAAATAAAATATGCTAAAAAAATATTGACCATCTACTCCCAAACATGCAGCATAACAAGTATTCACTTTAGCTCAGCAACAGAAATCCCTGTGTAATCTACAGAAACTTAGTGATAACATCATGCAAGAAATCACAAGGATACAGCTGCTAAGCTTAAACAAGTGAGTGAGAATATTTTCGCAAATTGTGCTGCCTGCAGGTGAGTGAAGGTCAACATTTCCATTATTTATTTTAAGATACATTTTTGGTGCACCTTTGCCAGCAACTCTCGGATCTCTTGCAGTAGAGAGAGGCTGCGACAGGGGTTAACTTATAATTTAACAACCCTATATAAAAGACATACCACTTCCATAAGTTCTGTCAGTAAAATTTAAATGCACTGTAGTATGGAAATTGTTAATAAGGAAAAGTGGCAATGGTGTATATTGTCGACAACAAAGTCACCTTACTACTTTGCGAGTAATCGGTTTGCAGTGTGCCAGTAACAGGCAAGAGAGAAAGATTGAATGGGGAGTGTACAAAAATCATATCGCTGTATTGGCATTATTTCATTGTGGAAAGCCAGCTAAGAAAATTTTTTTTTATGCTGAAACCTCTTGGCATCAGTGAACAATTTGTGTTTCGGAAATAGCTCAGTTTAAAGAAATAGGTACAATTATTGATTGTGTCTGATCTGGCCATTGTAGGTATGTACACAGTTCGTGCAAAGATTCAACACAATCCTTTGCATAAACAACAATTTTCTCTCGTGAAATGAACATCTCTTAATGAATATTGTCATATATTTTGAAGGATGATTTACATGTCAGTGTATACAAAAGATACACAAGGCATTTGCTAACTGAAAAATTAAAGAAGATGCTGGCTTTGATCCCAAGCTTTGTTAACGACATATGGGGAGAGCCAGTATTGGATCTTCCTTTTCACAGATGAAAAAGAATTTGCTGTGGAAGAGTCACTTAACAAGCAAAACAATCATGTGTATGCACAGTTCTCCAAAAAAGCAAGAGAGAAAGCTCCATGTGTGCAGCGCAGACATCACCCTACTTCTGTCATGGTATGGTGGGCAGTTTCCTGGCACGGAGCATCAGAGGTGCATATTTGTCAAGGTGTGGACTTGTGCAGTTATCTACCAGACAATGTTGAAAAAGGTGATACCACATAGCAGTTTGAAGCTGTTTGGAGGGAAATCATGAATTATTCAGCTGCATAGCGCCGCTGCACACAAAGCAAAAACCACACAGCAGTTGTTGGCAACTAATGTCCCACAGTTCATCAGCTGCTGCTGACTGGCCTAATGGGAGTCAGGACCTCAATCCATTGGATTATTCTCCGTGACAGATGCTCAAGCCAAGAACATGTCAAAAGAAGCACTGCAATATTGAGATGCTAAAAAAATCAATCACATCAGCTAACAAGAAAATTCCACTGGACGTAATTTGTACAGCTTTTGATGAGTGACCTCAACATCTTCATTGCAGTGGTGATGCACATGGTGATCATTTCAAATGGGAATATGTTCATTATGTAGCATTTTTTGTGTTCTTGTGTTTATTAATGGATTTGCATAGCTTTATTTAGAAGTACATGCATTGAAAGTACTGACAGAACTTATTGCAGTAGAGTGTATGTATGCACATATTTCTCTTTTTTTATACATATATGAGTAACACTTCAGGATTCCACCACAGATTTGAAGGATTGTAGATGGGTCGTAAACAAAAAATTTTAGAATGGTCTGCAGGCTCAGTATTCAAAACTGTGTAATTTATGTTACCAAATGTTAGTCAGATTTGTTAAAATAAAATGATCCAAGCCTCTGGTGTATCAAACTATATATATATATATAAAAAACATTTCATAATTCGACCACACTGTTTTAAGGATGGTATAGGGGTCATAAACAATTTTTTTTAGAATAATCTATGTGCTCAGTGTTCAAAAATGTGCAATTTACGTAACTAATTACATAAATTACAGTTTAGTTTAGATTTGTTGAGGTAAAATTATACAAGCCTCTGATATGACATACAAAATGTTTATGTTTCCTTAGTGATGAAAACTTCAGTCGTCAGTGGTAATCAATTTTCTGTATTATGAGCATCATTTTTTTTAGCTTAACGTCCTTTAACCTGGTTGGTCATATCGAATAATGAATGAAATCAGTGAAATGATGCTTAAATGATCTCAGAGACCATGGAGCTTAAATTATTCAACATTCATCTAGTTAGGACAAGGAAAAACCCCCAAAAAAACCTTATCTGGATAATTATAAGCAAGATTTGAACTCACGCCATGTTGAATGTGAGGTAGACTAGCTAGTCCTACACTACCCAGGTGTGCTTAGGCATCACTGTTTTGCTAAAAATTGCATCCACTGGTATTTAAATAAAGGATTTGCAACTAATGAATTATATGGAAGCTGCTTGGTGTTTAGTTCAGTTGGCAAGAGATAAGTGGTTCAAACCTTGTACTTCATTTGTTACTTTATTTTTTAATTTTCTTGCATTTTTAGTTATTTTAAGTATGTTTTAGGTCTACTGAATACATTTAGAGTTAACATAGTGTAACAAATGTCCTTATAGACTAAAGAATTGTTTACAAATAAAGTCTTAAACCTACTGCTGCAATAATTCACTCGGTGTTTCCATGCTTAGACAGTTTACACATCCATGACTCTTGTATCGCTGCTTGCTAACACTCCAGTCACTCATTACCAAGTACAATTTACAACTGCACTGCAATTCTTCCTCGTTTTATAGCTAGAAAATAATGTCACAGAATTTTGGAAGCTTCTAGAAGCCAAAGCTTGGAGAAGAATCAAGAAGAGTCATGTTCTCATATAAAATAATAAATATTTATAAATATATGAAGAAAGAGATAAGAATTTGTATTCTCCTAAGCTTTTCAAAGAAATCCAAAAACTGCAAAATGGAATTATTATTGCAGCCACTAGCATCAGGCACAGTTCTGTTCACAAAAGTTTGCAAGAAAAGTGAGAACATAAAGGGAAGGAACATTGGGGCCCATTGAAAAAACCATAATGCCCAGAAAAGAGCAAACAGAAATTGACAAAACATGGGAGAAAAATTATCGATTGAAAAAAAATCTGATGTGGTCCATTCAAATAACTTTCTTTACATCACTGTAACAAATTATTAAGAAGAATTTTAATCTTTCTACTATATGGCATTTTAACCAAAATTGTTCAGAGTTATTTTTGTGAAAATTCAAATTATTCAAAAATTATTCCACATAAAGGGTAGTTTGGGGTGGGAGGATTTTTCTCAAAATCTTTGTGTCGCATCCCTGGAAGATACTAAACTTAAATACTGTTTGGTATTTTACTGACTTTCCGGTTTTGAGTTATATATCAGACATACAGACCTTTTTCTAAAAATGCTTTTTTTGCATACCGGAGACTCTAAAACGTGTATTTCCGGTGAAATCTCATTATCAAATTTTTGGGTAGAATGCAATACCTTTTCTATACACATAGTACATGTAGAGAAAGTAAAAATTGAAACAAGTTATAACTGTAGTCAATAGAATCAAAAGCACAGATGAGGATAATGTCATTAATACGAATTCCACAGAAGATGAATTTATGAAAGGCTTAGTAATACTAAAATGCAATAAAATACAAAATTATTGTTTTATTCAATGTATAGTATTTTGTGGAAATGAAATGGTTATTGGAACTATGGTATACAATTTGGTAAGACAAATGTTCTGCATAAATACATGTGAAATAAAATATTCAAGTGATACTCGATGGATGACCATCACAAAAGAATATTGCTGCTACTGAAGTAAGGTAAGTGACACGTAACCAACTTTTCATTTAAATATTTCAATGTTCAAGAACGATTGTGCAAGCTAATAGTTGAAGAGTGAGTAAAGAAAGTCATATGAATACAACACACATCTTTTAATACACCAAAGAAGTGTTATACATAAAGTTGTTATTACCATTTATTCATGTTTAACATCTTTTCTAAAACCTAAATGCTAACAGTGTTTATATTTTCTTCATCCTACTTTATTTCTCATCCTATACTCTTTCCAAAACAAGCAAGTTTCTTTCACCAAAAATCTAATGTGTTCCATTTACATGAATTTCTCTACATCTCTGTAACAAATTGTTGTTAAAAAGTGTATTCTTTAATCTACATCATGGTAATCGAGATAAACATTAGCAGAAATTGTCCTTATTACTTGGTACCTTCTAAGCAGAAGGGAAAAATTCTAATGCGTTCCATTCACATGATGTTCTCTATCTGCTTGGCAAATAAACCTTTTATTCAAAACATTAATCTGTTTTCTACATCATGCTAATCAAGATAAACATAAGCAGAATTAGTCTTATTACTAGTTCCTCCTAAGTAGTAGGGAAATCGCTATGTGAAACACTTGAGATTCTAGTCTCTTTGATTGCCAGGAGTAAACAAATTAGAAACAAGAAGAAAGATGTCTTCCCATTTGAGAAAAGTTTAAGTGGCTAAAATTGAAATCAATAATCTGGAATGACTCAAAAACGGTTAGCTCTATGAAAAAAATGTATATAACATAAATTGTGTGTTGTAATGAGGTCCATATTTTTTGTGTAGTAAGTTTTTGTTTATCTCTTATGGTTTGCCAGTTATACAAAAGTCATCCAAAATGAAGAGGTCTTCAGAGGGTATTTCCAGAAAATCCAAGATATACATTTCGTGTGTCATAAAAATATCTTAAGCATACAGTATTTTAATCAAAATCATTAGTCATTTTTGAGAACATCAAAATTTTCGAAAACTGTTCCATGTAAAGGGTAAATGGGGACATGCAAGAGCACACATGCACGCACACTCTTTTCTAAAATACTTTCTTGGCTTCAGGGGGTCTCAAAACATGTATTTCTGGTGAAATCTCAGCATCAAATTTTTGGGTGCAATACAATGAAAACTCTATAAACTATGTATATAGTACGTGTAGAGAAAGTAAAAAATGTAAACTGCGATTGTTATGTTATTATTTGATCACTGTTTAAAATCTTTCAGAACATTAAAAAACAAATTTTTGACTTTCTCTTCATCATACAGTTTTCCTTTGTTTATCCTTCCAAAAGAGAGTAATTCTTTTCGTTAGTTATACATTTTCATTTTAAATAATACTCCTTTGATACATATGCAAATCACCAGACAGAACAGACATACACCTTACAGTCAGTGATGTGTTGTATTTTGTAACATTACTAATTCAGAACTGCAAAATACTTTTACAAGAAGCAAAATTCTGTCATTTTATTATAATTTAAAAAAATATGATGTGTTCAATTCACATGACTTTCTCCACATCTTTGCCACAAATTATTGTTAAAAATCCTATGCCTCTATTTTTATTTGTAAGTAGAAACAAAATAAGGGAGTACCATAGGTTAACATGATAGTCAAAAGCTGGTTGCTATGTGACTGAAGTTCCTTTGTTGTATGGACAGGAGTTGACAAATTCCTGAATGGGAAAAGTGTGTTATTTAAAGCTGAAACCAAACATTAGCAATATTTCAAAAACGACCAACTCCACAAAAAAAAAATGTATATAACATAAATTGTGTGTTTTAACGTGCTCAACATTTTTTGTATGGTAAGTTTTTGTTTATCTCTTACAGCTTAGCAGTTATGCAAAATTCCGTAAAATTGATCCAGATTAAAGTAGTCTTCAGAGGCTATTCCCAGAAAATTCAAGATATACATTTTATTTGTAAGGTAAATATCTTTGATATACAATATTTTAATCAAAATCGTTAGAGCCATTTTTGAGAAAATCAAAATTTTCGAAAAAAGTTCCATGTATAAGGTGGTTGGGGTGGAGGGAATTTTCTTGGAAATCTTCATGTCGCATCCTTGGAAGATAACTTAAATACCAAGTTTGGTATTTAACAGACTTTTTATTTTTGAGCTATCTCTCGCACACACCCACCCTCACACCCACATCCACACACATGGACATTTTTCTAAAAATGCTTTTTTCGGATTCAGTGAGTCCTAAAACATGTATTTCCAATTAAACCTCGGTATGAAATTTTTGGGTGCAGTACAATACCTTCTCTATACACTACTGTACATAGTGCATATAGAGAAAGTAAAAAAAAAAAGTGATATGTTCATCCAGACTTGAATCCTTATTATAAATCTTGCATCTATTTCCAGATCTGCGATCTAGCCAATGTACTACAGAGCAACAGTGAGCTGCTTTAACTGCTTGTCCACTTTAATCAAAGAACCAAGTCGTGGCCAAATCATTGGCATGCTACCCCGTTTTCCATCATAGAGAAATTTGTGCCCAAACTGTAATCTGTTGTTTCAAAATCCTTCCACATGCCTCTAAGCTTGTATGATGGATTCTGAAACACAATATAAATCATTCAACATTACTCCATACATACCATACAAGGATTAACTGTGAGAGCACTCTTGACAAAATCTAACTGAACCACACAATCTGACCCAAAACTGCCATTCTGCTTTTCCCCTCCTGGATCATGATCTGGCTGATGCTTGACCATCCAAAGTTGATACCCTTCTGCAGACCATTCCTAAAACATAAAATATTTAAGGAATTCATTGGAACAATCTGACAGGAGTCACAAATATAAGACACAGCATAAGAAAATGAAGCATCAGTAGTCATAGTCTTTCATGGCTGGAGTCCAAATTATAACTAGAAGAATTTTATGGGCTGAGAAGCAGTGGTCTACTGGAGTTTTCAGTCCAGACGTTTCATTCACGACTGCAGTGAACATCTTCAGTGGCGTGGTCTTAGTCTTCTCGGTGAAGGTTTGGTCGCAACTGACTCGGCTGAAATAGCAGCAGTATTTATACTCAGGTTGGAGCTGCATGTGCGGTGATGGTGGTGATGATGGTGGTGGTGGTGGTGGTGGTGGAGGGAGGGGGTGGACCTGAAAACTCCAGCAGCCAACCACAGCTTCTCAACCCGGAAAATTCTTCTAGTTATAAAATGAAGCATGTTTAAAAGTAACATTTAAAGTCACATTTGAGTCAAAATTAACACTTTAAGCCTCACTAATATTAATTACCTATAGTACATTTGTTTTACAGACGCATTGTCAATTTCCTTCAACTCTAAAAATAGTTGGTAATCTATATTACAAATATGTGCAAAAGGGCAACGAATATAGAACTTTCAGAACTTTTCTTTTATAAATGAGGGAACTATAAATAATAGATTATGAATTTTAATGATAAATGAATGGAAAAAGTAATGAAAGAACAAGAAAAATATGGGTACCTCACATTCCAACAGAATCAAGATAATGACCAAATGAATAGTAGCTCAAAACTTCACTTTGCAAAAACCTTCAATTATTCCAGAAGTTCTTTTGGTTCACATTGCAGAAGATTACCAGAAGTGTACAAGTTTTATGTTTCATTTTTGTGCAATCCCAAATGAATAGCTGAGAACAGAAGTGGCTTAAGCCTGAAGGCATTATGAGATTCACAAAGTTAGAAACAAATTGCACTGTAATGCTATGCTCTCTTGAAAGCAAGGAAAAAGTATTTTCAAGTCCCATTTTATAAAGCTCTCAAAAATGATTCTGATATCTGTTTAGTGTGGCATCATCTTTTAGTACAAACTTAAGTCGCACTACAAATTAACCTTATCAAACATCCCATGTTGTTTGGGATTTCCCATATTTGAGGAGCAAGCATCGTGTTCCATATTACCGTCATATGGAATGCCAAAATTTCTGTATATCTTTCTATGCTTATAGTTTACATTTTGAAACATATATATGTCCATTTGGTACAAGTTTGATCACTTGGTCATGGTATATCGCTGCTTAGTAGCTTTTTATACATATTGGGTGGTATGAATAAAGATGAGACTTATCTCAAAACTTGCAATTTTTGAGATGCATCTCACTTTCGTATGAATAAAACTCGGCAACTCAAGATGGAGGTGACCTTGATCGTGACCAACATCTCAGGCACTTATGTAATGAGACGTGCCTCAGGTTTTGGAATGAATAAAAAGAGGCCGCATCTTATGATTTTTTAAGTGACCTCCAAAGGTGTCTTAACACTTGAAACACAGCTTCTTATTACAAATTATGTGCAGATTTGGTACCAGTACTGGTGTTTTTGAGCGCAGAAGGAAGCTTTATTAAATCAGGGGGGATTCTGAAGAACTAAATTATAACTAACTTCAAGATTAAAGTAAAATATGCAGTGGCTTGTACAACATTTTCTTCCCGAAGCAACAGGGATTTTTCGCTGAAGTATAAGGTTCTTATCAGCGTTTTTTAATTGTACACACATTATATTACACACACGCAAACACCCGCATACTTAAAGAGACTCTGTAGGTGTAGAAGATAGTTGTAGTTAAAAAAGAATTCCCTGCCACAGCCAAAAATCAAATCCAGGACCTTTGGGTAAAAAACTAGAACGCTGACCATTCGACTGCAGATAGTAAACCCTGGAATTCAGTGCGACATCCAGAAGATACAGAGGCCTCTCTGCATTCAGTATCCATAATCTTTTGGAAAGTTTGCTGCAACTTCGCAAGGGTGCAATACATTCCGTGATGCAATTATTGGTGCTTTAGATTACACCCTATCATAATAATAAAATACAGAAATTTCATATAGACGAAATCATTACCAAAAAAGGCACTGTTTACAAGTGGCAAGGTTCCATTCAGGAGCAAAATTCTGATGTCTGCAAAAATATCCGTAGTAGTAGTAGTAATAATAATAATAATAAAAATATGTATGCGCTATTTCTTAAAGATGTTAAAGGGTTATGGACATCATAAATGCCTTATGTAGGTATCTCACCTAGGAACGTGTTATAATACACAGATATTTTGGCCAGGAAAAGAGTTTTAAAATAATTTAATAACAAATAACGTTATCTACAGAGTACCTTCGTTTATGTATAGTGTATGGTTCTCCATAATAAACATTTGCAGGAACATGATTATGAGATTCTTGGTACAAGACTGTGGAGAGAAGTAACAGCAGGAAGATCAACTTATAATGTTGATCATGAACACGAGGTTGATTACGGTGATGATGGAGGGGAAATAGGCATATTAGGACTCAAATAGCAAGAATAAAAAGTGATTACACATGTAGGCTTTTATAACTGAAGCAATATTACAATAATATATTTAACAGGAACTACAGGTATTTTAATAAGTGCAATTTTTTTGAGTTATTTCAATTAAGTTATTACAAGGGTTATTAAATTATTGGTTTCATTGACACAGTTACAAATTAATTCATATAAAAGTACTGCTCACGTTCATCATCTTTGTCTTTTATGGCACATGAGATATGAAACTTGTTTTTATGTTCTACAAAATTAGGTTTCTGCACTCCATAACAGAGTGGAATTTTTATAGAAGTATGCCTATTACAAAGTAACTAAATAAATAATAGATATGTAAAATAATTCACTTTTAATGTTTTATTATTAACTTTCACTGTTTTCAGAGGATTTGTTTCTCCTATCAAATTCAAGGACTATCTTTTCTATTCTTTCGTGTGTACAGCCTTGTAGTTCTTTGTAAAGCATTTGCTGTTTACTTTCGCTAGCTTGTATGTACATGTAAAGTACATAATAGGTGGAGAAGGTATTATATTCCACCCAAAAATTTTATATCAAGATTTCACCGGTAATGTTTTGAGGTCCCCTGATTAAAAAAATAGAAATATTTCTGTGTGTGGGGGGGGGGGGAGGCAGAAGAGCTCAAAGGAAATTTTTATTCATTGGAATGAATTTTTTCTTTATTAATTATTAAATTACAAAGATTAAAGTAAAAAATTGAAAATCCAAACTTAGTATTTATGTTTTGTATCTTCCAATGGTGGGAAGAAGAGTTTTCGAAAAAATCCCCCCACCCCAAACTACCGTTTACATCGTAAAACATGTGAAAATTTTGTTTTTCTCAAAAATGGCTCTAACAATTTTGATTAAGAATACTGTATATTAAAGGTATTTGCATCAGAAATCAAATATATATCTTGTATTTTCTGGGAACAGCCTCCAGAATTATTATGGATGAATTTTGCATAACTGATAAAGAGATAGACAAAAACTTACTACACAAAAAATATAGATCTCGTCAAAATACATAATTTATGTCATATTTGTTTTTCTTTTAAAGTTGACCATTTTCCAGCTATTCCTTGTTATTAGTTTCAATTTTGAAGTACGTTAACTGTTCTAAAACAGGAAGCCTACTTCGTTTCATCTCTCTAGTTTTGCTGCCACGCAAAGCAAACCAAACTTCTGTTTCACATAACAATCAGTTTTTAAAGATACTATGCTTTAGCCTAGTATATTACCTAATTTCCCTTCTACTCACAAAGAAGTAGATAATAAAATTTCTACTAATATTTATATCGATTAGCATGATGTAGATAAAAGAATGGTTTGTGTGTGGAACAGCTAGAGCAAGTCATGTGAATGGAACATTATATTTTTTTGTTTTATTCTGCTTTTCACATTGTTTATTTTCCTAAATAAATTTCATTATAATCCCTAACAAGAATTTTTCCTAAATCTTGTTTATACCCAGTCATTGCAAAGTTCTATTTTTCTGACAACTGCGATTTTATTCCGCAAAACACGATTAAAATGTAATGTTTCCTTCGCCATTTTGATAGTATAAATCGTAGAAACTCATTCATAAGTGCTGAAATAAACACTTTTCATTCTTGCAACAATACATTGTTGACTTGTTTACACACAGATAATAGCAGCACGTAAATGAGAAGCAGGTAGCGCATCTCACTTCGGAGGGGAAATTTTTATTCATACGAAATCAGCGAGACACATCTCAAGACTAGCTACGTCTAATTTTCTACAAGCAGTGTCTCATAAGACGCGTCTCATTTTTATTCATACCACCCATTGTCATGTCACAGAGTCATGTTTAAGTCATGCTGTCAGATGACCATAAAGAGAAAAGATTTGTGTTGGTTATATTTTTAATTGTTCTTACTAAAAGAAAATGGATGATTCCTACCAAAAAAAGGAGATCTGGTATTTATTTATCAAGTTAGTTATCAGCCCAAAAAAAAAGTTTCAAAACACTGTTTAATACTTGCAATCCTGAGGTTTCTGTTACACATGGTGGTGAATTCATTTTGAAACAAAACTGTACAATCTATCATAAAAATTCAGTTAATCTTTCTAAGCAGGAAATAACAAATTTCTTTGTAAGAAAGAATAGCAATAAAATAGTTACACTGAATGAAATCACAATGAATTATCACAATGTAAAGCAAAATTTAAGTTATAATACTAGGGCATTCAATAAGACCTTAGAAAAGCCATGCCAATTACACTTGTAGCATTGTAAAAAGTTTGTATTTAGTAACCATTGTCTCTTACTAAACAGCAGTTAAGCTTCAACTATATCCATCACGTGGTTTCATTGTTTAGATGAATGAATCAACAATCTTGAGCTTATTTAGAAAGATGGAAAAAAACAGTTTTGTGTGATGATTAAACACTTCTATTTAAAAGGCTTAATGCCAAAAGAGATAAAAGCTGAGTTGGATGAAGTCCATGGCAAATCTACCCCTGCATTTGTAACAATTTACAATTGGAAAATGAATTTATACGGGGCCGTACATCCACAAATGATAAACATTGTTCCAGATGTCCAGTAGAAGTGACTTCCTCTGAAATGGTTCAACAACATTCAGGTTATGGTTTTGAGCAATCGACAAATCAAAGTTTGCGAAATAGTAGAGGCTACAGGCAGATTACATGATGCAGTCTTCTCAATTTTGCAGCAAAAATTAGATCCAACAAAGGTATCGGCAACATGGGTGCCACATTTGCTAGCAATGGAGAATAAATGATCGATTCAGAAGCTGGTTTGTCACTTTTCTGTTGCAATCCTGACGAGTTCCTGCATCAATCGATAACTGTAGATGAAACATGGATACTCTAATACACTCCAGAGACAGACATAGTCAAAACTGTGGTTTTTAAAGGTGAACCAGCTCCAAAGAAAGCACAGTTGGTAAAATCTGCAGACAAGGTGATGGCCTTGGCTTTTTGGGATGCATGCAGAATCATTTACTCTGATTACTAGGAAGAACGATAAATGGAGAGTATTATGCATCATTATTGAACGGAGAAATCAATAAAAAATGCCCTCATCTGGCACAGAAAAAGACTTTTTTCTATCAAGATAATGCAACGGTGCACACTTGCATAGTTTCAATAACAAAAATTGTGAGGTTTGAATTACTACAACATCCACCATATTCACCAGATTTGGCACACAGTAACTTTATTTTATTTCAAAACTTAAAAAGTGTCTCGGGGGAAAATTATTTACGTCTAACGAAGAGGCCATCTCCCACACAGATGCCTATTTTGAGCATTTTCTGCACTCCTATTTTTTGGAAGATTTACGACAGTAGGAGAAATGCTGGAAAAAAAATTAATAAATAATTTGTTTATCTTTGTCTAAGCACTTATTGAATGCCCCTCATAGTTTTGATTGTAATTCGTTTGACAAGGTTTGGTGATGATTCTGGCAGAATAAAACTGCCTATAGTAAAATCAAAGTAGTAGCTTTAGTAGAGAATGTGTTTGGATAGAAAAGCTGACTCTTTAAAATGAAAGTTTTGTCAAAATTTCCGGTTTTGAAATTTTGGTATTTTCTAGTTCCTTATTCTTTCTACTGTATAAAGATATATAATTTATACATGATATTTTGTTTTTATTGGCCATTAGTTGCATTTTTCTAACTGGAAGCAGTGAAGACTTACTGGAATCCTAAAGTTTCTCTCTTCTCATTTGTTGATTTTTATGCACTTTTTTTTTCAAAAATAATAGACCCATCACGTAGCATCTTATATCTAATTAAAGGAAATAAAATGCAGCAAAAAAACTTTAGAAAATAGCAAAAATGTACACAATAAATTGAAACACTGGAAGAAAAAAAAAACACCCTATATGAAAGAAAAACAAATTTTTAAACTTCCAAATGTACATTGCATAACTTTTTGAGGTTCAGAGCATTTTACACAAATTTAAGAACATCTCAAACCAATGAAAACAGGTTTACCAAAATTCATCACAATTTAGGATTTTTTGAAAAAATCAATATATGTATGCCATTAAAACGTTTAGTTCACTTTATGCTCACAGAACACTTAGTATTGATTCCCTTGTGAATAAGTAAAAGTTTGACAAAGATTGCTGAATAGCTGAAGATTTTGCAATGAAAGGGTCATAAATACCTTAATTAAGATATTGATTTTTTTTTCAAAGTCAAAATTGTGTTATTCATGCTCTTTCCTTTGAGTACCATGTATTTGGCTATATTTGACTGTATGAATTTTTTCCAATTTCTGTTCAATGATGCTCTAAGCACTGAGAGAAAATTTCCTAAAACTAAAATAATAAGACTGTGTTAATATTGAATAATAGTACCTACCATGCAATGTATAAGCAAAGGATTACTTCGTGTAAGATCCACGTGAAGCCCATAATCCCAACCAAGAGTACACATAAGTAGCGCACCAAAAGTACTCCATAAAGATAGCCCTCCATGTTCCCACGCCACAGCCATTGCACAACCATCTGGTGTCCATCGAATACCTTTCACTCCACCAGGAGATCCCGGGTAGTCTTTGCTGGAAAGCACAATTTGGTGGGATACTTCCAAGCCTCCTGTGCTCTCATCAATGCAATAGACCACTGCCTGAGAACTACGAACAAAAATATGAGCTATTTGGTGAGTTTAAGTCATTTCCAAGCAGTTACACATGGTCCTTAGGCAATAAAACTAATGTTGATTATAATGAGCCTAGCTTTCATTCTCCACATATTAAGAAACAATATACATTCAGAAACTAAGAGAAATGTTATGAGCTTTTAACTACTGTAGTTCTTTGTCCACCATAAATTTGCATATGCATTCATGTAATAATTTGTCTCTAATTATTTATGGAATACTAGTCCATAAACCAAATTGGCAAATATAATAAAGCTATGCTAAGAACATTCATGACAATTTTAATATCATGTAGGTTAACAGTGTTTAGTAATTGCTGGTTAATAATTGTCTTTTGGTACTTGCAAAACCAATTACACAATACTGCCATAAGTTCTGTCAGTAAAATTTAAACTTGCTGTAGTATAGAATTGTGAATGAAGAAACATGAAGATTATTGCCATCCACAAGGTAATCTTTACTACTCCATGAGTAACCAACGGGCTTGCAGTATGCCAGTAGCAGGCAAGAGAGAAAGATGGAATGGGAAGTATACAAAAATTATATCACTGTATTGGCAATGCCAATTTGGCATTATTTTGTTCAGAAGCGAACTAAGGAAATCTTTTTGGCGCTGAAACCTCTTGGCATCAATGAACGATTCATTTTCCAGACAATAGCACGGCTTAAAGAAATGGGTGCAACTAATGATCATGTCAGATCTGACTGACCTAGGTGTTTAAGCACAAAAAAAGTTGTAAACACTGTTCGTACATGCATTCAACGCAAACTTTTAAGTAGATAAGCAAACAATTTTTTCACATCTCTTCAAGAACAATGTCATATATACATATATTTTTTTTTAAAAGACGATTTACAAGTTAGTACATGTAAAAGACAGACAAGGCATTTACTAACTTGAATATCAAAGGAGATACACCTGGTTAGATCCCAGGCTTTTTAACTACATATGGGGAGAGCAAAAAATGCAAAGCAAAACCATGCAGTAATGTTTGACAACCAATGTCCCACAGTTCATCACTTCTGATGATTGGCCTATTCAATTCATTGGATTATTCTCTGTGGCTGAAAACTTGAGACAATAGCCATGAAAAGAAGCATCGCAACATTGACATGCTAAAAAAGATCTATCATGTCAGCTGTAAAGAAAATTCTACCTGACACAATTCATGCAGCTATTGCCTCATCGTCTTTGGCACTGTGTTGCTGCACATGGCAATCATTTCAAATGAGACTATGTTCATTTTTTAGCATTTTTTGTATTCTTTCAAAATATATGTATATTAATAGATTTGCATAGTTTTATTTAGTAGTATATACTGACAGAACTTATGGCAGTACTGTGTATTCATAGCACACACTATTCTGCTTTAAAAAATGAAAACTGTTCAAAAATTTAAAACCTTAGATGTTTACCTACAATTTTTATATTCTCTGTTTTGGATTTTGGGAAGGACTTGGCTTGGGTCCATGATAGTACTAATAATAAAATTAAAAAGTTTTGAGTCAATTTGTATCACATATACACAACTTACTTAACATTAACTAAGGATATGTTAAAAAAACTTTCACTTTCATCTTCAGCTTCTTGTCATAAGAGGATATAAGTATGCAGTGTATTACTCTCACAAATCAATTAACTTTTGACTTCATTTCTTTGTTTTCCTGAAGACTTTTAGGGGAAAAAAAAAAAATAAAAAAATAAGGTGGTAGTACTCACAAAGCCTTCTTTACACATTACAAATTCAATAGCAGAACATGCATTACTTAGAAGCTATTAAGAAGTAATTCTTTCATCTATATTTAGTTATACAAAATATTGTTTTTTTTTTATCAGAAATATTTCAAACTAAGCAATAAATACATACATTCAATGTGTAAACAATGCTAAAATTTTATTGAATACACAAGAAATAAATTCAGAAGCCACAGTAACTCTTGTGAAGGGAAGGGGAAAAAAGGAGGTTCAGGGTTTGATTCCTATCTATGAGGGGGGTGTAGAAATTTTTCTTTAGCCAAGATATTATTCCCTATCCTTCCCAAAGTCTGCAAATATGAATGAAAATGTGAATATATATGATCTAATATAAAAACCCAAAGAAAAAAGAAATCCAATGACAACTGTATATGACAAATATGAACAATGAATATGAAAGCAGTGATGATAAATAGGTTTACGAGAGAAATAGAAATTGATCAGTTGATCACAATGGATCAGGTAGCACAGCAATTATCATTTCAATACATAATATGAATTAGATGACATCTTCTGTCTCACACAACAATTGCAGGCTGCCTCTGTAGTCGAGTGGCCAATATTCTTGCTCCAGCCCCACAGGTTTCAGATTTGAGTACCTTCTATTGAGGGTGAATTTTTTTAGTTAGAATTTTTCTTTGCCTTCCACAGAATCAGAAGGTATGCACATGGGAGTGAATGTAAATGTATTTTGAGACAAAATGATTAAAAGACAAAGCTAGAGTCAACAATTTGTTTTTCAAGTCAATGCCCCCAATATGACCCTAAAAGTTACACAAATGAAACACAAATTTCACAAATAAATTACAGATTTCTCCACTGCATCATGTAGTGATACTCCTGGTACGTTTTACTGCCCTTTATAGACCACAAATAATTGCAATGAAACATATAAAACTTAAGTAAACTTTCAGTTTCCAACTCTTCTCTTCCACCCCAATGCCTACATATCTGTATGACTGTCTTATGAAATATCCTGTGTGACCATGCAATTCAGGTTAATCAATTCTTTTGTATGTCATAAACTTACATTTTAAGACCCAACTATATCATTTGACTCGTATTAGAGGTTTGCAAATTGCAGAGGTTTAAAAATAAAATATGACTGCACTCCAATTAAATGCAGTTTTTTGTAGCTTAAAAGTCTTTTACCTGATTGGTCACATAAAAAATGAATGAAATTGGTGAAATGATGCTCAAATGATTTCGGGGTTCATGGATCTTAAAGTTACTAGACATTCATCTTCTCAAGATAAGAGAAAGCCCCCCAAAAAAACCTTATCTGGATAGCTCACCCTAAACGAGATTAGAACTCATGACCTGTTGAATGTGAGGCAGACATGCTACCCTTATGCTACCCAGGCAGACAGAATTAGTTTGATTTTGATTTTCAACATGCACAGGAAAATGCATCAAACTGGAAGTAGCAGTGTTTCTCACATGTTGTGTGTAAGAAATTGCTGATTTGTGTAGCATGCTTAAACTAAAACTATGATTTCTTTATATGGGTTGCAACCTCTTAGTGAAACAGGTTTTTATGTTTCAGCAATAAAGGCATATACCTGGGTTATAATAACATGACAAATTATAGCTATTGGTGAAACTAACCCTAAAACACACAGCGGGTGAAAGATTTAAAAAATGGCTAATGCTATGAAAAAATTACTTAACACATCATTTTAATGCACAGGCTACTCACATAAAAGTCAAGATCTCTATCTTAACTTTCTTCTAACTACACAGAATAAGATGAAGTGTTTCTGATCCATGCCAATTTGTCCATTTCAATCATTGTCAGTTGTGACATTTCTGATAGACACTAGATTCTCCTTTTCTAATATGATATTATTACTTTTTTCCTAGATTCAAGCAATAACCTTTTAACTTTACCCTACCTCTCTGCTGTACTGGCTTTTTGGCCCTCTGCAGCTTCATTCAGTTCCCAAGACCTATTCAAGGTTCTATTCAGATCTGGGAGTAAGATTTGCATGTTGTGAAGGGGCTAAGTAGATGAAGAAAATTAGTTAGCCAAGCAAATTTGTTCAGATGAATGACTACCACTGTTATATGAGTTAAATTTTAACTTCTGGACTTTTGTCCAGTATTGTTAATCACTCATAGGAATAGATTATTTCTTACCATCCTAACTCGTGTATTACTACCCATAAATAGGCAAGCAACGCAAGACTATTTTAGGGAGTATTTTTATTTATGTATATTACTTCACCAGTTGGAGTTTTATGAACATAGACGTCTCCATTACACGATATATTCTACGTCACTTATTGCTTCATCATTACTCCACTACAAGAGCTTATGTTGAGCTGCTTGAGGGCTAGCCTGCAGATTTAGACTTCTGTGCGCATGCCTGGACACGTCACAAGTTCCCCTACTGGAGGGGGGATCTTGGCTAGCTGCTCTGCCACTAGTGGCCATCAGTTGGGATCTTACCGCTCATCGGGGTCACTTTAGACAATGCCAGGAGGGCACAATTTCTTCAAGGCCACTTGCGCTGTGCTAGTGGAGCGAGTTTTTGGTTTGTCTAAATTTAGTGTACTTAATCTTGTAATAGTTTGGCTTTAATTTGACAAAATTAAATTATTGCTCCCCTGTTATAATAAATTATTCTGACTGGTCTGAAGTGGCCTTATAGTTTTTTTATTTGTGGCAAGCACAAGCCTTTTGTTAATATATTTATGTTTTTCCAAAAATGATGCACTTGTTAAATAAATGGGTGAAGTTGGGTTGTATTCTTTTAATTTGAAGGTTCACCTTAATCCTGCCTTTACCTGTGCTTAGATTCCAGCCTTGGACTTTTCTCTTTTATTTGTACATTTGCACATTATGCTATCTGGAAGTGTAATGAAGTCTTTGCCAACCTTCAAAGGTTTAAATTTAAGTTACAGTATAAACAGAATTACATTTAGTGATTTTTTCACATGTTTCTCTTATCCAGAAATTATTAGTAGATAGTAATTCTAGCAGAGTGTTGATTTTTTGGAGCCTTATGTGGCATGTGTTATACTTTATTAAATGGGAATCACTATACCCATATTCTACGATAGGCTATTACATAATGTCTCTATCTTTATCATTCACATGTGGATGGGAATATTTTAATAAATCAAATGTTGAAATAATCCCCGCAATGTGCTGTTTATTTGCCTGTATTTATTTTCTACATAAATACCAGTCAACTGGATACACTTCTGCCAACTATGTACAAGTTTTCTCAAGCCATACTGGGAAAAGCCAGTACTCTATTTCTACAACTAGCTTCAACAGTATTCTCTGGCTGTATGGTGGATGTCATATCCTGTGAGATTCAGTCTCTGAAGTTCTACTGTGATGCATGTGAAGTGTGTGGTTCTGGATTGTTACGTTACAGTAAAACATTTCCGATCAATAATGTAACCTACACACTCTTTAGAAATGCAGATTATGCTTTCAATTGTTTACTAAGTGATGCAATGATCATTCCGAGTCAGTGTGTCAACTTTGTCTCTGTGAAATTCATTGATTGATGTCAGAGGATGCCCTTCTCTTTCCTTGTCATGTAAATCACTTGTGCATGGATCAGCATCCTTATTGGCCCGACACACAGTACACACATCAATGCAATCACCATAAAGAGCCTGCATTCCCCAATAAATTCCCTTTGGTGCGACACTTTCTGAAGTCAAGAATTCAATGACAGCACTTTGTTTCAATCGAATGGCAGAATGATTTAACTTTGTTAAACAACACAACCATTCACTACTAGTATTTCTCTCCAACTGATCTGTTAGAGGAGAATCTGTCAATCATTCTAGTACCTGTTGAATGACAATGCTGACATCCATTGAGCAGATATGATGGTGGAGGCATTTCTTATCAGGCTACCCTATATGGATCTGACTTCCTCCTCCTTCAGAGAAGATGTTATCAAATTAAGAGTGTGTTAGGTAGTGCATTTAACATGAAAATTATTCAGCAAGCTTGTACAATTCACAAGTTTTACATAAAATGTTCACTCATGATGTGTGCTTTTATATTAATTTGACACTGTATTCACTAAGCTTATATAGTTCACAAATCTTAAATAAAATATTCTCTCATGGTATGTAATTAGCAAGCTTGCATTTCACATGAAGTCCTGTGTTGTTATGTTGATTAGGTTTATGTTGTGAAAAATCAGAAATTTAATAACACATTTTGTGAGCTGCAGTCCATGGGTATAATTTTGTTATTTTTCAAGGATTTGCCTATATTATTATTTTTGTGCCAGTGGCACGCACGCACACACACACACCCATACACACACACACCCATACATACCCACCCACCCACCCACCAACACACACACACACACACACACACACACACACACACACACACACACACACTTATATACAGGGTGTTTCAAAACGACACCAAACGAAGATGTGGACATTCTTGGTCATACCGTATGTGATACGTGAATATAATTTTCACCTCTAAATTCATCACATACAAAACTGCCATAAAATCACCATGTATTAGGCAGTTGTACATAACCAAATGGCACTCCAAGAGAGACGCTGGTTGGTAGCAAAGGTCCCAGTCACATGGTATAGGCGTGTGCTGATAGACATGCTGGCGCGTCACAGGTCACCTTAGTAATGGAAAACGTAGCATGTGGGTTTTGTTATGTGTTTTGTATAACACGTTCGGAGGTCATTTACATGTGAACGTGTGCCATTTTTAAATACACATAAAACTTTAAATAGAAGAGTTTGAAAGTTGCGACATCAAGTTTCTGAGAAGTCAAAGTGTAAGCTATCTTTGTTTGGTAATGTTTATATATAGTGCCAAAAAGGAAGAATTAATAACAAAAGAATAAGTTGAGCAGAAAAACTGCATGTTATAAAAAAGAAGTAATTTGGGTTTTAATAAAAGATAAAGAGTTTGGATGATAATATAATCTGTATAGGAATAACTTTCAATCCTCTTAATACACCGCAGTTCCATATCCCAGATGTATTCTGCAAAGAACCTGAACAAAGATATCAATAGTTTAAAAGATATGCAAATGCAGAGGTGGTGATAGTTGGGGATTTTAATATGAGAATAGGGGAAAATGATGTGGTTTGGATTTGTTATTGGGTGAGAAATGAGATGGTTTTCGTAAAACAAGAGTTCAGGCACAGTAAACATAAAACAGCAGATAGAGGATGTGGAAAAGTAATTGAATTTGCAAACAGAATTCGCTAGAAATCTTAAATGGGAAATATGTAAAAGGTGAGTATGGAAGGTTTATTTATGTAAGCAATAATGAATAACATGTAACAGATTACCTCTGTGGCCATCCAATATGATGTGTATGCTACATAAATTTAGGTATTTAATTTAATCACAGTAGTGAACATATTTCATGATTGTGGGAATTAAAGTATTAAAGTACATACAGAAGGCCAGATGATAAATCAAGGAAAAATAAAGTGCTGCCAAGTATATAACAGTTTTAAAAGGAAGGAGGAACAAAGCAGCAAATTCAGACTGTATCTAATTTCAAGTTATAGTCAAATCTGTCAAGTTATATAAGTTATATAGCAAAGGAACATGAAATTGAAAGGGTGATGGAAATGTTAATAATCTTAATGCATAGCCAGGAAAAGAAATGAAAACAAGGAAGAGGGTTAATAAACAGCTGATAGACTGATTTAAAAATCAACTTTAAATAAAATATAAATCGAGTTTAAATCAGACGTATCAGAACAAAAAGAGAAGTGAAAGAATTACTGATTAAATGGAGGGAATTAGGTGGCGAGGAACCTAAGTTAGAGTGCTAGCAAGGAAGAAGTCACTATAACTTTTACAAGAATAAAAGAAAGCAAACTGGTTAGGATTCTAAATGAAAATGACTGTAGTAAGATGTGGAGTGTCTTAAAATCAACCTACAAAAAATATACAGCTAAACCAAATATTGAGCCAGGTGAATGGGTGGACTCCTTTAGTTCTTTACATAGGAGGAATGTGATATAATAACCATACCAAGGTTACAAATTAAAAATGAGTATATAGAAATATTGGATGATGAAATAAGAAATTAAGAAGTAATAAAACAGTTGTGTTAATAAGTTATGTTAATGAAGATAAAAAAACAATGGGGATAGATGGTATCTCAACAGAATTTCTTAAATAATGGTGTTCAAATGAGGAAAGAGTTAAAGTTATAATAGATGTTTTTAGAGTAATAAAAGTCAAAGGCTATGTGTCAGACAACTGGGAGAAAGCTATCACTCATCCAATACATAAAGGTATGGTTAATGTTCATAAACCAAATAGCAACCATGGTGTAACCTTATTATCAAATATAGGGAAAATCTTTACAGGAATCTTGGCAAGAAAGGTACAACAGAGAGTTGAAGAGTATAATATTCTTTCAGACTTTCAAAAGGGTTTCAGAAGAGGAAAACATCTCCCTTATAAAAAAACATTATTTGATAAACATTTAAAAGACAAAAAAGATAACATAGCCTTTATCAATTTAGAGAAAGCTTGTGGCATAAATTACAGAGCAAGGGTTTGGGTAGATGGATGGTAAATACAATTACAGCCTTGTATAAAGGGAATACTTTTTGTACAAAAGTAAAGAATAATAACTAAAGAACTACACCAAAAAGGTTAAAATTCCTTAATAACTATATCAATTACTTAACCAAACCTTTAAAACAAGATTTTTAAACCAAAGGTCTATGGCACGGTTGTAAATTAACTCCAGGTTTATTTAATTTGTATATTGAAGATATACTGACAGAGATAGGAAAAGGCAATAACTTTATGCTAGTAATCAACAACTTGCAGATTCAGGGGTTACTGTTCGCTGATGACTTAGTGGTGGGGTCAATCACAACCAAGGGTCTAAAACAATCTTTGTAACCAATAGATAACTATTATGAAATATGGAATTAAAAATGAACCAAGTGTAAACTCAAACTTGGATATTTAAGAAAGGGGGTAAATTAAGCAAATATGACAAATTGAAGAAAGAGGGTATAGAGAATACGCTAGTATGAGAGCGCATATACTTAGAAGTCAAAACTGATGGAAGAGCATTATGGGAGAAACAAAAGAAATTAGCATTAGCAAAGAGAAAGGAACAATGGTAGTCATTAGAGGATGTAAAAGTATAATACCAGATATAAAGGTCAAGTGACAGAGAGAATTTATGACCTGATAATTGAGGCCAAAATCTATATGAGATAAAAGTGTGGGTGCTGGATGGAGGGTAGGAAGCTCTATATGCTGTTCATAAGATGTTCTTCAGGGAAATATTCGGGTTATCCTATGTAACTGTACAGGACATAGCCCAAATTGAGTTAGGCAGAGGAGCAAAGAAAGGGATAATGATGGAAGAAGCAATCACACTATGGTATTGAAAAGAAATCAAAAGATTACAATAAATAAAATTGAATTGAAGTGGTACGCATTAACACACACTTCACTTACTTTTATTGTGCAGGACAACTGTTTCGCGGACTGTTGCTCGCATCCTCAGCTGTTGAGCCACTACTGTTCAACAGCTGAGGATGTGGGCAACAGTCCGCGAAACAATTGTCCTGCACAATAAAAGTAAGTGAAGTGTGTATTAATATGTACCACTTTAATTAATTCAATTTAATTATGCCTTCACTGTAAGCAGCTTCAAAATTATACAATTATAATATAGAGTAGTGGTTCAACAGCTGAGGATGCGAGCAACAGTCCGCGAAACAATTGCCCTGCACAAATAAATTAAGTGAGGTGTGTGTTAATACGTACCACTTTAATTAATTCCTTCACTGTAAGCAGCTTCAAAATTATACAATTATAATAAATAGTTCAACTAATATCAATGCATATTCTAAATAGTCTGAAATATAGCATAGTGTCCCACAAGGTTTTGTTCTTGGTCCCTTATTGTTTTTAGTGTATGTAAATGATCTACCTGCAGTAATAAACAACGATGCTATCAAGTTCTTTTTGCAGAGGAAACAAGTATTATAATTAAAGAACACATATTCATCAGCTTCCAGATTGATCTAATAAAATCTTCAACATGCTAAATAATTGGTTTGAAAGTAACAAAATCCATATAACTTTGAAAAAAAAAGCTAACTACATTAATTTTTGCACAAAGCATAAAAATATGGCAGACCTAAGGATAGAATATGATAATAATCAGACTGTAGAAGCATGTAATACAAAGTTCCTAGGTCTTATGATCGATCGTAACATGAATGGGAAACACCATATTGATTATATCTTATTCAAACTGAACACTGCATGTTTTGCAATCCGATCTTTAATTTAGCTTATAAATAAGAGCATATTAAAAACAACTTATTATTCTATTTTCATTCATTGATGATATATGGAATAATATTTTGGGGAAATTCAGTAATGCTAAAAAAGTATTCATTATATAAAAAAAGGTAATAAGAATAATGGCAGAGGAAAGACTTAACTGCAAACCATTTTTCAAAATGTTTGGAATTTTACCATTAGCCTATGAATATATTCTAGCCATATTGTCATTTGTAATAAATTAGAAAAGTTTACAAAAAATGCAGATATTCATAACAAAGAGGCCAGACATAGGCAGAACTTAGTTAGACCAACAATTAATAATTTGCAGTTATTCCAAAAAGGGGTTTACTACAAAGGAATGGTTTTATTTAATTCACTTCCCTCTTCTATAAAAGAATTGCAAATGAACAAAAACAAATTTACATCAGAATTAAAAAGATACTGTATTACTCACACCTTCTATACAGAAAATTTCATTCAATCACAAAATACTGGTAATAATGTAACTTTGTAAATATAATAAACATGAATATTCTAAGAATGCAATGTATACGAGTAGGTTTTTGGAAACAAGACATAATTGAAAATTATGCAAAATTAACACCTCTGAAAATCCATTGTCAAGAGTTATTATTTGTAATTATTAACATGATCTGTCCTAGAGTTTGTGCATAGAATATATTCTCATAATAGCATCTACAGATTGCAAGGTTATTTATGAATGAATGCAACGAAATTCAGGTACAGAATTCTAAATTTCAACAAAAGCATGTTTTAAAGCAATGTTTAGAAGACTGGAGGAAAAGATTTGCTCTCATAGAAACCCAAATTCTCTTTGGTGAAATAGCAGACAAAAGTTCCTTGAAGTTCCTATGTACAGATAAAAAGGTCATGAGAAAGGGAAACATTACAGACAAGGTTAACAAACAGGAACAAAAGGGTATTGTTTAGTTAAGAACTGGTGTATGGAGAATAAAAGGGTTTGGAAATGGTTTACTGCAGAACCAATGCCCCATATGTGGTGACAGTGAGGACACTAAACATTAGTTGCCCCATGGTGTAGTGGTTAACATGTTAGTCTCATATACCCAAAGTTGGAAGTTGGATTTTTTGGGTGTAAAAACCTTTAGCATGGCTTCCTTTGGGAGGGAAGTAACACTGTTGATCCCATGTCTACATTTATAGCACATAAAAGAACTTTAAGCCTGATACAGAGACCTCTGAGCAAAACAAAGCAGTATTTTTTGTCCAATATAGAATGGGACGTTGAGAACCACTGTAGATAGATATTTTATTCATCCTGTAGATCATACATATGTACATAGGTACCATGATTTAGGATGAGTCAAAACTGTATAAAAATTGTATTTACAATATATACAAAATTTGTGTTGTAGTGTTGATTCCTTACAATATTGTAATTATGAATATTTAAGATTAATCTTATGCACTGCGATTAGATCATTGCAATCGTAATAATTTACAAAATTTTATTGTGAACATAGATAAGAATACACAGCTTAAAATATAAAAACGATAAAAAAATAAAATACAGACATAGCCTTATTAATAAGCATATTAATTTAATACAACGTAAAGGTAAACATTAAAGATAAAAAACAAAATAATGAAAATAGTTAAGTCTAATCAATGTAGGTCATGACAAAATGAAATACATAGAATATTTACAAGATTAAAAATGTGAGAAGCCTAATACAATGACAGGTTTTATAAGAAATAGGAATATATAATTTAAAAGAAGAATATGTACATGTGTAAAGACAACTGCTTACGATCTTTAGCTGCTAAGTTGAATGGAGTAAAAGCAGTAGTTAATTAGATATGGCTTTAGGGAAAGTTTAAATCTATTTTCTTGCTGTATTTCCTTTAAGAATTTTGGAAGGTTGTTGTATATCTATACTGGAGTGCAATATGGCTCTTTGGCATTATGTTGATGAACTTGTATACTTGTCTTACTGATGCCCAGATTCATTCTTAATGAACGGTAAATGTTGTGGCAGTGCGGTGGCAGTGGCTGTGGTGGTTGTTTTATGGATAAACATTATTATTTCATATAAATAAAAATTATTTCAAGGGAGGGGAAGAATATTGATTTATTTAAACAGAAGTTTGCATGATGTGCTTGGGTTTGCTCCTACCATGGTTAGAACTATTTTCTTCTGCATAATAAAGCATGCCTTACTTGCAGGTGACTCCCCCCAGAATATTATGCCATATCTTAGGAAAGAGTAGGCATGTGCAAAGTAAGTCATTCTAATGGTCTCCCCCTTGTGCACCTTGCTAGTACCCGATTCATGTAGCAGGCTGTATTTAATTTTTTATTTATATGTCTTATGTGAGTTTCCCATTTTAAATTGTTTTGGACTCAAAGCCCAACAAATTTAGTGGTTTCTACTTTCTCAATCATTTAAGGAGTTGGATTTTTAGGTACCAGATCAGATAATCTTTGTGTTGTTTTGTATGGATGTTCATAGCTACAGTCTTATTAACGTTTATTAAAAGATTGTTGTTAATAAAATAATTAACTGTTTTATCCAAGATTTGAGGAGTTAATTTTAAGAAGTTTTCCTTATTATTTGCTCTCACAAGGACATTTATATTATAAGCAAAGAGAAGCGAGCATGAGGATCATTTAAACTGAAGTCACTGATGAAGAGTAGGAATAGTAGGGCCTAGTATGGAACCCTGAGGTACTACATAATTGCTAGAGGACTATGTCTGTAGCTCTTGAATTCTAACTTATCTTTGTGTTTAATTTCAACAAATGCTTCCTATTCCTTAGAAATGAATTCCACTGGCAAGATAGCCCCCTAATACCATGTCTTTCTAACTTTACTACTAGTCTTTGGTGGTCAATCACATCGAAAGCTTTTGATAATTCTAAAAATATAGCCGAGATTTCTTTTTCTTCAATGGTTCTGAGGGACTCACATACAAAGTAGAATATTGCCAATTCATAAGAATGATTATCTCTAGATAGCAGGCTGTTCCTTTCTAGGAAACTCAAGAGTGGCTGTAGAAAAGTTTTTCAAAATTTTTGAGAAGACTGATAGTACTGCAAGGGGTCTGCAGTTTGACATATTACTTCTTCCTCCTTTTTTGTATTGTGGCTAACAATAGTTGTTTTAAGACAAGTTGGAAAACTGCCATTGCTAAAAGATTCATTGCAAAAGTATGTTAAATGCTGATCAATTAGATGAGCACATTTTTTGACCAGGAAATCTGGTGTCTTCTATTACTGCTGAGTGTTTTGGTTTTAACTTCTATATTATTTTCAAAATTTCTGATTCACTTGTTCGGATATGGTATATAGTCATTAATTAGATTTCTGGTTTCACTAGCATTCAAGAATATATTTGTCATTTGTTTGCTAGATTTTATTAGGTTTTTTGCTATGTTGACAAAGTAGATAGGCATTGTAAAGAAATATTTACATTGATAGGGTGTAAGATATAATTTGAGTTCTCCTTTATAGTAATGTTACTGACCTGGGACAGGGTACTTGTAGTTTCTTTTTTAATTACTTTCCATATAGCCTTTGATATATTGCCTGCCCCTTTAATTAATTTGTCATTTTCCAGCTGTTTGGCTTTTGCTATGACCATTGATAGAATTTTTTCATAGTTCTTGTAATAGTTTTTTTTTGTGCGGAGCTGGAAGAGAGAGATTTTAATAAACTACGCAAATAGCATTTAGTTGCACATGATTTTGTTATTCCAGAAGTAATCCAACGTTTACTATTATAACAGGTTGTTTCTTAATGGTTTTCAATGGAAATGAAGTGTTTAGATGGAACTGAAATGTTTGTATGAAGGACTTAAATTTGATACATTTCCATTGTAATTTCGCTCCAAAATGCCAAGTAAATGCATAAAATAGTGGAATTTTTTATCATTTATTGTCCTTTACTTTGTGACCTCTGGGGCTTGAATCAGACTAACTGTAATAGGTAGCATTATTGTTTGCATATTATGATCGCTAAATCCTAGGTCTAGGTCTTACACTTATGCATGTCAAAGTTTACGAAAATTTGATCTATTAGGGAGGAGGAGTGTAACGGGATTCGTGTAGGTTGGAAAATAGCTTGTTTTAAATTGTAGGTGCTAAGGTTACTAGCACTGTTGTAGAGTTTGATTTGCTGTCCAAATCTATATTAAAGTCACCACAGATAATTGCTTTTGTACTATTAATAAAAAAAAATGTTAATGGCATGTTATTTATGGACACTCTTTAACTACTGTTGTTCTCAGCATCCCATTCTAAATTGGGCATGAAAGACCGCTTAATTTTACACAGAGGCCTCTTTATCAGGCTTGAGGTTCTTTTATGTGCTGTAAATCTACGACAGGACCATCGGCTTTACTTCCCTTCCAAAGGAAGCCATGCTAAGGATTTTTACATCTGAAAAAATCCATCGTCCTCCACCAGGTTTGAACCCGTGACCTTGGGTATATGAAGTTGGCATGGTAACCATTACACCACGGAGGGCGACTACTATTAATAATATTTTACTTTAGTACTGTGTATAATTTGTTTAGGAAGGTTTTAGTATCATTGCTGACGATTGTGAAATTGGGATTTAACAGCTGGATGCCTGAACAATTTTATATTTTGTTTCGTATTGAGAACTTTAAATTCTGTACCATTTTTTACATAGATACAGGTTAAAAGTGGCTCTGCATGAAAATGCTGCTAGTATAAAACCAGATAGCTATGCTAACTTTAGTCTATCCTCCCTGAGCCAGTGTTCAGTAAGGCAGTAGTTAAAGAGCGACCATAAATAAAACTCCATTTCACTTTTCTTTTCACTGAACATATTATATTTGATTGTAATGGGACTGATATAAGAAGAAAAGTTCATGTCAGAAAAAT
This sequence comes from Hymenopus coronatus, assembly GCA_030762935.1. NCBI lineage: Eukaryota > Metazoa > Arthropoda > Insecta > Mantodea > Hymenopodidae > Hymenopus > Hymenopus coronatus. The sequence goes on along the minus strand of CM060888.1, from coordinate 114,697,584 downwards.
TAAAATTAGACGAAATTAGCAGATCCTTCAAAATTAACAGGAAAAATGTCATAAGCAGATTGTTCAACAAAGATAGTAAGAAACTCAATCAGTTTTTAAAAAAGGAAGAGGAATTGGACAGTGAAAAGAGAGAATACAAGTAATACTTACAATACAGCGAAAATCTTAATAATCATAAAATTGTACTAGTCACAATGTAAATAGAATATTAATGACACAGAATCTGAGCTAAATACCATGTCATATTTTAATGTAATTCACTTAGCAATAAATAAATTAATAAATTTGAATGTTCTTGCTAAGTACCAGAAAGCTATTATATTATTTTGATGTGTTTTACAAGCTGATTAGTAATGGTTACTTACTTTTGCCTTCCAAATGCTATAAGTCGATACTTGTGATTTACACTTGCACAAGTGGCATCATCAATATTTGGAGCCCATATCCCTTGAACTTGCTGAAAATGAAGTACAAATGTTTAGTGCAGCACACTCACTTGAAAATAAAATCACAAACTCCAGTCATAAAAAGAAGTTTGGAGTATATATTAAACATTGTAAATCTTAAAGAAAATCTCAAATTATACACATACTACGCAAAAGACTAGGTACTTAATTTATTAATAGCAGCTTTTAATAAAAATATGCCTCACCATTTCATCCTCAGTCCTTGGTATCTGCTCATAAACATAAACAATTAAAACAATGCAAAAATAAGAAATAATGCATTAGCCTACATGCAGAATAAAATAAAGTATCTATTAATTTATTGCTAATATAATGCATTGAAATTATGAAAACTGTAAAAATGTTAGAGCTTACTGTTATCTTTCACAAATGTGCATGAATATAGTGAGGAAATGTAAGGAAACTATCAGTGGTTAGTAATATAAAATATTACTGCATGAACTTACGTTAATAGTATTTATCAACATGTTTTAATAAAATATTCTTTTTATTTTCCAAACAGCTACTACTAAATAAAAACTAAATCAAGGAAGCACACATAGTATGAACTTGAAAAATATCTGTAGAACTACTATAGCACTTTATGAGAAAATTATTCTAAGGATTTTAATACTCAAAACATTTTAGTTTCATTTTGGTAGTCTTTTTCACTTCATTAATATTCATTTAACCTGGACATCACCACAATTCATCACTTGGAGTGCTAGATGAGCTATGGGAAAAAAGTAGGTTGTGTTTGCTGGGAGCTCTGTGACTGAGAAGAAAAGCAGAACAATTGAAAATGGGAGTAGAACTTGACTGTGCATAGAGTAAGGATAGGACTATGGTAAAGAAACATATCAAAGACAAAAACAGACAAAATATGACTTCTTGGTTAGTACTTGGAAGTGCAATTGCTATTAATGATAGGCTGGATTGAACTAAACCAGGGCTTGTGGAGATACAAATAATGTTAGAGAAGCTTTAAGAAAAACAAAGAATGCATAAAAGAACAACCTGCAGCAAATCATTAAAGAAACAAAAGAAGATATGAGAAAAAGTATATTAGGAATAAAGAGAGACATAGATGCAATCAGGGAGAGAATGGGTAGGAGGAGGAGATTCAATATGGTGTTCATAGGAGTGGAAGAAAGGAGAGGTAAATACCTCTCCTGGATAGAAGTAGTATAGAAAATTCTAACAAAAAAATCTGATGTGTTCCATTCACATGACTTTCCCTACATCTCTGCAACAAATTATTGTTAAAAAGCGTATGCTTCTATTTACTTCATGTTAACCAAGAAAATTTAGCAGAAATAATCTTATTACTTGCTTGCTTGTAAGTAGAAGCGAAATAAGGCAGTACCATAGATTAAAGTGATAGTCAAAAGCTGGTTGCTATGTGAGCTGGTTGCTATGTGACTGAAGTTCCTTTGTTTGTATGGACAGGAGTTGACAAATTCCTGTATGAGAAAAGTATACATTTTTCAAAGCTGAAACTAAAAACAAGGAATATCACAAAACGATCAACTCCATGAAAAAAATGTATATGACACAAATGTGTGTTTTAATTTGCCCTACATTATATCTGTGTTAACTTTTTGTCCATCTCTTATGGTTTAGCAACTATGTAAAATTCCGTAAAATTTATCCAGAATAAAGTAGTCTTTAGAGGCTTTTCCCATAAAATTCAAGATATACATTTTATTTGTCACGTAAATGTCTTTTGTATACAATATCAAAATCACTAGAGCCATTTTTGAGAAATTCAAAATTTTCAAAAAAAAAATCCATGCAAAGGGTAGTTTGGGGTGAGGGGATTTTTCTCAAAATCTATGTGTCGCATCCCTAGAAGACACTGAACTTAAATACCAAGTTTGGTATTTTACCGACTTTTCATTTTTGAGTTATCGTGTTCACAGACACACGGACACACACACACATGGTTCTTTTTCTGAAAATGATTTTTTTGGATCCAGGGGACCTTAAAACATATATTTCCTGTGAAATCTCAGTATCAAATTTTTGCGTGGAATGCAATACCTTCTCTATAAACTATATACATAATGTAGAGAAAGTGAAAATCAATGAAGAGAATCCTAGTCTCAGATATGAATGTCCTATTCTATTTTTCTATCTTGGTTTGTAATCCAAAATCTTTCCTGATATTCTGGAGGTTTCCATCTATTATATATGCTCCTTCCAGGTAACATCTGCAATTTTATTCTTTAATAAAAAATGTTTAACTCTTTACTAATTTTTGTGCTTCTCTTTTTATTTTTAAGAATATTAAAAATATGAACTAAACTGTTATTTATTTGTTTTACTTAAAAGCCACCATTTACAACTATAAGTTAAATAAGTTATATTATAAAATTTCTTTGTAACATATGGAATTATATATTTGTAATGTATAATGCTATTGTGTGATCATGATTAAATTAGGATAACATGTTGATAAATTCTATCAACAACAAAATGTGAAAACAAAAAACTTAAATAAATAACATTCTACTCCATTAGGTTATTAATTGGTACTTATGTATGTAGTAAATGCATAAACATGTTTTGAGTATATTTAACATTGCTAATTCTTAAAGCGCACACCATCCATTTATTTTAAAAACCTAGTTTGCTCATTTTGTTAAGATGAATGTGTATGTTTCCTGTATATTTAACAGTGTTATTTCTTTTAAAATATGCAACTTAGAGGATTTTATTGTAATACAAAAGATCTTTTCTTATGTTACTACCTCACCCAATAGAATGTGGAAAATTCATTTAAGCCAAGCTTGGCTGCATAACAGTTTCAACATTTGCTCACTAGGAAATTCTACAAGCATTGTGGAAAACCCCTATTGCTGTCTATTCTTCCGTTTCTTTTTCAGAATTGGGTAATACAATGATGCTGTTATAATTCAGAAGCAGTAAGTTTGTTTAAATAAGCATTGTCTTTATTCACAATTTGGAAAATAAATTTAAATGCATTTTACAATATTTATTTAACAATAACTATTCATTCCAGCCCAATCTCAACATATTGGTTTTGCATGCAAAATATGTATATTGTTGCTGAAGAAACAATACAATACCATGTAACTGATGAAATGGAAAGAAAAAAAAAACACTATGTAGAAGTTAAATACTGGCTCTCATAGCTCAAAAATTAGTTTTAAATTGTAATATGTTTCATTATTTGGCATGAAATATGTTAGAAATACAAACTTCTGTTCACTAAACTGTGCTTTCATGGCATTTCACTGTCATTTATAAATAAAAATGCCAGTTTAGCTTTGTTAATTGCACAATTAATAAACAAATTAAGTTAATTGGAATTACTTTAAATGATATTTCATTGAAAATTAGTTTCTCTTTCATACAAGTCATGTGAGGATAAGGTTAGAAAGGTATAAATAATCATACTGAAAAATTTAATACTATAGCTGCATTTGAACTTCTGAGTAAAGTATATCACAAGATAGTTAAGATTCTAAGTCACCGTTTATGCATGACTCTAAAAATGAATTTGAGATCTCCTTGTATTAGCCAGGGAACATACAAATAGTTGGGAAATTTAATGTTGAGTTTCCATGGTAGCTCTATTGGTAAAATCAGATGAAAACCAGAAGACCTGTGGTTCAAATCCCAGTTGTGGCATGCAATTTTTCAGTCTAATTCTACCTTTCCAATATTTGACTAGTTTAAGTGGGAAAAATTATAAGCAAACATTACTACATATATGATTGCAGTTTCATAATTACTAATGAAACAAATATACTAATGGGGCAGGGAATTTTTCTCTAGCCAGAATTATTCCCTATCCCCACAGAGTCTGGAAGTTTGTATGTGAATGTGTGCGTGTTTGAGTAAAGCAAAATGATTTAAACCAACGTAAAAGAACCTACAGACAATGAGTTGTTTCAAGTGGAAAGCCCCTGATATGACCTTAGATATTAAAGGGGGCTATCTAAATGAAACAATAAAAAAAAAATATATATATATATATATATATATTAAAAAAAATATATTTAAATGTTACTAATATTGTTTCTCAGATCCATACGTAAGAAAATAAATGCACAGCAGAATTAAATGCTTAATTTATAATACTTATACTTCAAGATGCAATCTGCATGTCTTATCTGTTATTTCATGCTTAAATCTCATTTCATGCATATGAATAATCATGCTTAAACATCTGATGCAGTTTTAAGTTGTAATTCTTATCACATGCAATACATGCCAACATTAAAATGAGTTTATAGCTAATTCAAAATCTTCTCGGGCTTCTAGCCAGGTAAAAACTTGGCTTGACACCAACGTTTCGAAGAAGTACATCTTCCTCGTCTTCAGGGTGAACTGATCACCCTGAAGACGAGGAAGATGTACTTCTTCGAAACGTTGGTGTCAAGCCAAGTTTTTACCTGGCTAGAAGCCCGAGAAGATTTTGAATTAACACGTCGCCAGGAAAGCTTTAGTTCTTATTTTGAGTTTATAGCTGTTAATTTAATAAGTAAACTTACATTAGGATCAAACCTCAGAGACGAAGCTGTAAGGAAAGCTGCTCGACCATCATTTAAAACAATGGCAAAGCCTCCAACAAGAGGTGAGTATTCAATGTCAACAATGTATGTGTTTGACTCCAAAATTGGTATTGCTGTAACAAAATAATAATAATAATAATAATAATAATCATAAAGATGAAATAACCACATCTGCCATTCATGATTCAGTCCAAGGTTGAAGTGTTTCTAGAAGAGAATACAGAACGAAGTCTATCAAGAAATGCAATAAGAGCAAAAAACAAGTTTTGGCTAATTCTTCATTCTGATTGAATTTCTAATAGAAAACAGATATTTAATGTATTTAATGTATAGCATTTCAGAATTCATACAATAACCAGCTTATGAGCAACTTAATTCTAACAAAAATGCATTAATAAACATTCTCTATCATTTATGTACAATGCACATAGGTATTGTATTCCAATCAAAAATTTGATACCAATATATCACCAGAAATGCATATTTTGGGGACCCCTGAAACCAAAAAATACAAAAAAAAAGTATTTTAGAAAAAGATATGTGCATGAGTGTGAGCATGGACAGTATAACACAAAAACAAAGTTTGTTCAATACCAAACTTGTTCAATATCTTCTACGGATGCAACAAGAAGATTTTCAAGAAATCCCCCCACCTCAAACTACCCTTTACATGAAACATTTTTCAAAGTTGGTTCTTAATGATTTTGATTAAAGTGCTACATATCAAATATATTTACATGACATATAAAATGTATATCTTGAATTTCTTGGGCATAGCCTCTGAAGTTCTTTTCATTCTGGATGACTTTTGCATAACTGGTAAACCGTAAAGAGATAGACAAAAAAATATTTCTACAAAAAAATATAGATCTCACTAAAACACACAATTTACAAGGGATGTCTCAAAAGTTACACTATTTTTTTTAAATCTGAACAGTAGCTGAGAAAAGTCCAGGGATTGCAGGGAACTTTAGTATAAATGTAGTGGCAGCACTATAAAACTCCTAGAAGCCTACCTTTATCGCTTGGACATTAAATCACTAGTAACAATAGAGACTCCATTTACACTGCTGCCAATTGCAAAGTTCATGGGGTCACCCATTTTTTTATGTCAAAAATTGAAAGTGGGACCGAAATTCATAGCATGTTGTGTCAGTGTGCATGGTAAAGATATTATGTCACGACCAACGAAGCAGCCAACTCTCCACTTCCCGCACTCCTAATATTGTTGACGAGGTTCAAAGGGTCATGGATACCGATCAATGCCTTACACTTGCTGAAATTCTGTTTAACTTCCTCTTAATGTTAAAATAATCTGTGGAACACTTCACAGAAAAAGGAGGTGGTTTATTCCACTGAATAGTAACCAGGAACAAGATATAGATCCATCATTCAGTGCCTGAATCAAAAAGACAAGAGTGTGGAAAGAAAAGGATGGGCCAATGACAAAAAAGGTTAAAGTGGTTGAATCAGCTGGCAAGGTCATGGCAACCATCTTCTGGGATTCAAAGGGAGTATTGTTGGCTGATTACCTACCCATGGGATCACGATAACATCTGTTTGCTATTGTGAGGCGCTGAGATAACTAAGAAGGGTCATTCAAAACAAAAGGAGAGGGGAAGCTGAGCAAATCAGTTGCTTTTGCTCCATAATAATATTCACCCACACATTGCTTATGAAACACAAGCCCGTTTGAGCAGTTTCGACGGGATGTTTACAGTCATCCACCTTACTCTCAAGACCTACACTGAGGGATTACCCTCTTTTTCTGCAACTCAAGCAGCATCTCAGGCGAACGCGCTTCGTTAATGACGAATTAAGAAGTGGTAAAATGGATAACCAGTTAGGCAGAAGAATGGTTTGACACTGGAGTAAAAAAACTATCACAGTACCAAATCTGTATTGAGATTCAAGAGATTATGAAGAAAAATAGTGAATATAGCTTTCAAAATATACCTTTTTTTAAATATTTAGACATTTTGTAACTTTTTTAAAAAATAGTGTAACTTACTTTTGAGATAATCCTTGTATATTATATCGAGTTCTTTTGTAGAGCTAACCATTTCTGAGATATTCCCTGTTATTGGTTTCAATTTTTTCTTAAACATGAATTCCTTATTTCTTTTACATCTCTTTTGCTTTATTCCTGACCAAGTAAAGAGAACCAAATTCAGTGACAATTGCTTCTGAAAGATTTGACTACCACCTTATCCTTATGTATTCTCTTATTTCCCTTCTACTTTAAGGAACCAAGTAATAAGACCATTTCTGGTAATTTTTATCTTGATTAGCATGATGTAGATAAAAAAATAATTGTTTGTAAGAAAAGTTGGTTTGCAGAATAGATAAAGTTTTGTGAATGGATCACATCACTTTTTTTTATTAGATAACCACATGCAACTAAATGAAGTAGGGTCACCTGCAGGGAGAGGGAGCAGGAAGCTGTATTGATTATAGAATTTCAGGGGACCTAGAAATGTCTATGCAATAACATGCCAGAATAGAAGTTGTCACTTTGCTATGATTTATCACTCACTACTACTGCATTATTGTAAAAATCATGAAGAGCCTTTGTGGATAATGGGGATTTTGCTGGCAGCTTATAAGGAATACCACAGTGGTAGTAGCAGTGGTATTAGTTGTATCACATTTGCATATTTTGCTCTTAATTAATATCTTTATTATCAGGTACTTAAATAGGTCTGCATTTTGGAACCGTGATATGCAAGGGGGTTATTAACCATTCTTATGCAAATTATATTACCTTCTAGACTCTATTCTCCATTATAATCCACATTACTTCTTTATTCCTAGGCCAGGTTTAATTCTTTTATTCAAATCTTTTCTGACAAAAAATCTTATTCCTCTCAATGGTTTTCCCTTCCTCTTGCTTTATCCCCATATAAAGAAAATTATTTATTCTATTTTTCCATCTCTGATCATCTTTCCCCTAGTGCTTGATTGTCTCCTAAACATTATAATCCCTTATTTCAATATAATCTTCCTTTAACCATGCTTCTACCATTGCCACACAGTCTAGCATCCCCAATAATTGTTTTACAGTTCCCACTTCTCTCAGTTCCCAGAAGTTATGCAGTCCTGGCATTTTACAGGCTATGCCATACACACTAATCACTGCATCATCTCATATCAATTTCGACCAAAATGACTGTTGCACCATTGTGCATTAAAGTGACTTGCTCTGTCGTACAGCAACAGTAAGTGTGTTGGCCTTCAGTGGTAAGGTTCAGGTTCAAATACTGCTATTTGAAGGTACTTTTTATGTTTATTAAACGTGAACTGGTAGTTTGGCATGGAAATCTCTTTTTAATTAATTAGTTTAATCATGTGAATTTCATTAAAACAAATTGTTACTTGTTAGAATATGGATTAGTGAATATCATAAATAAATGCACATAACATTATAATTATAACGTACAAACATAAAGCATCATTAAGTAATATTTTACTATATAAAGCTATTCATTCATACAAAACAAGCCAATAAATAGTTCCAAGAGTTTACAAAATGCAGTATGTAAATACAAACAAAACTGACTCAAATTCTTTTCATTTAATTTTAATCACATCACTGTTACAAGCTTTTATGCATATTTGCAAGATTTCAAAATACGTAGATAATGTTTGCAAGCTCATACTATGACTGAAAATTAGTTGAGTCAATTTTGTTACACTACACAACTTACTTTTTTATTTTGGAAAACATGTTTCATAAGCCATGTGCTTCCATTGTCAATTCCTTTAGTCGACTGCCAGCATTGCTTGCTGTGGTGGTTGTCTCTGTCCCCGGTGGTGGTTTGATGAACCTTTGAATCAGTAGGTTGCCTGGCAGGATTTTGAAATTGAAAATACGGTTCTTGTTTTTCCAAATATGTATGATTTCCCAAACTTTTAATTCTGTCTTCCTTGTGATGTTTTTGAGAATTTTTGGGCTTCTATTTATGGTGTGTTTCTCTTTCCAAAAATGCCAAGCTACAGCAGATTTGTCCCATAAAAGAAATCTATTGGGTTAGACCTGGTGAGTGTGCTAACAACCCTATTGGTCCAAGCCATTCAATCCATCACTCAGGTAGGAGCATTGTGATAAGCTGTTACATGATGGGCCAAATGAACTGGTGTCCCATTATGTTGGTACCACATAGTTAGCTGGTTCTGTAACGGCACCTCATCCAATACAGTAGGCAGCTAGTATTGTAGAAAATGGATATAGCGATTCCCATGTGTTCGCTATCATAAAAATACAGATTAGATGATCACCAAATATACCAGCCCAAATGTTGAAACCCCATCGGATTTGTAAGGCTACCTCTCACATCCAATGTGGGGTTATAATGCTCCAGTAATGCATGTTGGTGATTTACATAGTCTGTGTTGTGGGACCCTGATTTTCTGTAAATAACACAGTTGCCAAAAAATGAGGATCTTGTTCATTTTGTCATATGATCCACTCTTTATCCATGGTCTGGCACAATAGCTCCTGGTGCAGTTGAAAATGTTAAGGGTGAAACTTTACATGATGTAATATTCTCCATGCAGAGATTGGCTAATACTGAAGGTCCCTCACACCACAATGCAGATGCTGAAAACACAGTCACATGTCATTCGTTGCTTAGTCACAAACAGGGTGATCTTTCGTGGATGTGGTGTCTTATGCATCATTCCCAATTCCAGAAGGTGCTTAGCAACTCTCAAAAACTGTGATCTGTAGGAAATGTTCTAAACGGAAACCTCTGTTGGTATAGACGATGTGTCTCTGTTGCATTCTACTGTACTTCCTCTTATACTAACATGTCTAGATACTCTATTCCAAAACATTGTTCCACAGTGAACATGAATGGCTGGAACTTAGTATTTATAGGAAAATTCACTTTCTAGTTCATCCAATTTGCTAGAATGTTCTCAAAACATGATCAGAAATAAATAAAAAACTTGTTAACCATTGCGCTAATGGAGCACATTAACAACAGGCACCACATAGTACTAATTAGCAGGCAGAAATATGAAGTCGACACCTGCAATTCACATTGTCAGTAAAATGTAGAATTGCATAATTGCCAATCTGCAGGATAGGAGGACAGAGAGACAGAAAGAGTGTGTGTGTGTGCGTGCGTGTGCGCGCATGTCATTATCCATACATATACAGGTTGTCCCAGAATTTGATCACACAAATTGGTAGGATTGTAGATGGGTACAAAATAAACAGTTTGAGGTAGGGAAGGTATGGGTTCTAAACTCTTTGCCAAGCATAAAATGTATTAAGAGTTAGCATGCCACTGATCAAACCAGTGGACCGTGACGTAAGCACTTAGATTTTGGAGAACATAGGTGTAGTGGCATTATTTAGTGCTGGGTTAGCATGTGGGCATTGGGTTAAAATGTTGAGGGAGTTGAGGGTTCAAGCCTTCATACATAAATTTACTTTTAGTTGTCTTTTTTTTTGCATTTTACAAAGAGCCGTTCATAGTTTACCTCATTACTTTAATATGATTGATTTCTACAGACAAATAAAATAAATGTATAAATGATTAGCATGTTGTTATGTTGCTCATAGGTGCAATGGAGAACAATTCAATGCCAACTGTACTTAACACCTGAAAGGATACACTTCTCCATACCCCTCAAAGGGGTTTCTAAAATACAGTGTTATGTACATTACAACTGTAGACACAGTTTACAACTAACAAAATAATATCATTGTCAATGACTTCAAATGATATAAAAATGAACAACCACCCCTATAGTAAAACAAGTACCTACATAAAACGAATTAAGAACTGTGTACTAGCCAGGAAAGTGAATTCTACTTTTTCATCTCTGCATGAAAGGCAAATACAAAGAGACTTCGAGAAATAATGCAATATCCAAAGCATACAACAGGTCACCAGAGGAACTTTTCAATGTGACGGCCTGCAACATCCCTGCAGAGATTGCACCTGCGAAGAAATGAACCTTGCAACCTGTCAAAAATTACAGGATTGTTATGAACCTCACCACAAGAAGCTAAAGTTTGTGTCAGTAATTGTTTATCTGATACTACGGAAATCTGGTGGCGAGACTCTCAAGCATGTGCAATGGTACCAAGTGGCAGCAAAAAGCACATATACTCTCAAGTTCATAACTTAGATTATCTTAGGATGTTAGACTGCATGCTCTGTTTCATACTTTGTTGAAACAATTTATTTTCTTACACATAATGTGAACACTTTTACAATATGAACAAAATATTTAGCAATTCACGGTTTTCACAGTTGTCTCATGTAGACATTAGACAAAATTTTCAGAGCTACAAAGATTTTTTTTATTCCACCACTAAAATCATAATTCAGTTACTACATTTCAAAGCACATATTATATAAATGTTTTCAACAACCCTAAATGTTTTATTGCATTAATCTGTGCGGGTTCCTTGACAATTACTGCATTTAATATTGAACTCTACGTAGATATCATTCACAGTCTTTAGAAAGTAATTTTATCGGAGGGTTTATGATTTTGGCTTCAGACATGTAAACTAAGTGTATCAATGCTCCTCTAATGGTGTATTCTTTGAGAAAAACAAGAAAATTAAGAAACTAAAATATAGAAACTTCAGTGAACGGTGCGATCTTTGTATTGTGGAGTTTGATGATCAGCTCTATCCTGATTACCCCACCAGTATGTTTTGGCAAAAAGCTCTAGCTAACTACATGTGTTGTGAACTCAACTGAGCTCTAATCAGAAGCATGCACACCCTCAAAGAACTGGCAATTTTGCCAAGGTTATAAGTTCAATAATTTTAGATATCCTATTGATTGTGCACCAATTCTGTATTCCTTTGACTACTGGCGAACACATGAGGTATTCTAAATGAAATAGGACTCACACGTCCACATTCTTTTAATTTACGCCCATTGATGTGAGATCCAGAAAACATGTCATTACTTTGAATTTTGGCAAAAGGGACAATAGGTTTCCCAACTCAAACTGTTTATCAACCCTGCCAATTTGTGCAGTTGAATTCTGGGACACCTGTATGTTATTTTTCAGACTTTCACAATCCCAGAACCCCAATCACCTTACTGTCTGATATTGCAAACTTGATCTGTCCCTGAAAGATTTAAATGTTTCCAGTATTTGCTTCTTAATAACCCTCCTTTACTATTTATCCTCCTTTCTGAAGCAATCCTTCTCGGTTAGAATACCTGCTGAGTCTCTCTCCTCCCTCCCTGATGACATGACCTTCTTTGGTAATTACATAACTTGAGACACCTTTGCTGTCGCCACATCTGCTCCTCTTATCTCTCTTGCAGCTGTTGATTCAGTGGTATGATGTGATGCACCACCATTTATTACATTCACATCATTTTCCTTGTGTATTGGAGCTGACATCTCTGTATCTGTTGTCTCTTGTGCTAACTTATTTCCTTCCACTTTGTTTCTTTCCTCCATATGCCTTTCTTGCCCATATATATTAGGTCTATTCCCTCTATCCAGAGATAAGATTTTACAGCTTTATTTATGGAGGTTTTTTAACTGCTGCAGTTCTTCCTGTAGCATCCTATTTTATATTGGGATTAAAGACTGCTTAATTTTACTCAGAACCTCTTTATCAGGTGTGAGGTTCTTTTACATATTATAAATCTATGACATGGGACCAACGGTTTTAATTCCCTCCCAACAAAGCCATGCTAAACATTTTTATACCCATAAAAGATTCATCGCCCTCTACCAGGTTTGAACCCCCACCTTGGTAACCACAGGCTAGCATGATATCCCTAGACCACGGAGGACAACTTCATATGAAAGCTTGTTTGCCTTATCTTGTTTCCAACATCATTTTAATTAAATTTATTTTAGCATCTCTCATCTTTTTAACATTTCATGTCTTTTTGTATGTATATATATATTGCTCCCTTTTAACATCCTTGATCTTCTTAAATATTAATGTGTTACAATTTTGCTATTATTACCTTTTTCTACTATCTCTTCTTAACCAATACGCTTCCTCAATCTCCCATCCATTCTCTTTTTTATTCCATAAATATCTCCCCTTATTACTAACACATTTTTTTTATTTCTTTGGTTAGCTGCTGCAGGTTGTATTTTATGCATTCTTTATTCCATCTAACTTATTCAATTTTTTAAAAAGCTTTTATAACATTATAATATATAAAAAGAAGCTTGTAACAGTGAAGTAACACAAATATTAATGTACCAATTAATGATTGTAACAATTCTCCAACTAACTTTTTGAAATCCAAGGACTAGTTTTGCAGTAAAAGAATCTGTTGCATTGTCAGCTCAGTTTCTTTTAGAAACTGAGCTGACAACTTGGATTTCAAAAAGATAAGTGGAGAATTGTTACAATTATTGTTATATTAATACTTTCCTAACATTGTTTGTATATCCACATGGCCTGGGTTTAAAACAATCTTGCCTATTATTAACAGCACAAGTATTACTCTTTCACTTTTTTACCAACTCGTCATATTTTGTATCATATTACCTTTAATAAATTTCTTTACCATGAGTAGACTATCCTCATTCTATACACAGTCAGTTCTATTCTCAGTCATTTATTCCATTTTTCCTCTCAGTAACAGAGCTCCCTAAAAACACAACCTTCTTCCTAGCACTTCCCATTTCATATAAAATGCAGTTCATTTGTGGGAATTAACTCACTACACATAAACCTTTTGCATAAAAGCCTGGATTTGCAAATGCTTCCTTTGCTTGTCTTGAACACTTCCCAGCAGCTACTCTTTCCAGAAAATTCTATAGTCAACCTGTAGCTTTGGATGTTGCCTATTCCTGCCAGCCAGTTTTCCCAACGTCAATACTTTTTACAATACGATATTTATTTTACATTCAATTAACCTTTTTTATTTAAACCTATAATGTAACCCTCTTTGATCAACATGAAATGTATAATATATTTCAATAATACAGCATATGCATGGTTATTCACAGTGTGAATATGTGCATATGTGTGCCTGAGGCAGTGAAAAATATTAACAATATAACAAGCACACTGAATAAGCCTAACTTTTAAGCTCTATGGCTCTTATAATATCATTCTTACCTATCTAAGAACCTTTCAATTCCAATCATATTACTCTCTTACCTTTGGAAACTTGTTGGTCAATGCAAAAAGGAATCCTTTTCAAGTCCAGACAGTAATCTCGATTTTGCGTACCATCCCAACGATACCTGAAGACATGCCCTCGGGTTGTGGCTAACATAAGTTCATCACGAATGCATACCATACTGGTTATTCCTCCTTCAATCCCTAATTCTTTATCCTGAAAAGCAACATTAAAGAATTTAAAGAATTTTAAAAAGTCTGATGTGTTTCACTCACATGACTTTCTCTAGCTGTTCTATAAAACACTTTCCTAATAAAAGATTATTTTTAAATACATCATGCTCATCAAGACAAACATTGCCAGAATTGGCCTTATTACTTGCTTCTTTGTAAGTAGAAGGGAAATAATGGAAAAACTAGTATAAAGCAAGAGTCAAATCTTTTAGAAGCAGGTCACTAAGTGAAACAGTTGAAATTCAGTTCTCTTTGCTTACTAGGGGTAAACAAACGAGAAATGAAAAGAAATTTGTTTTCTTTTTGAGAAAATTTTAAGTACCTTAAAACTGAAACCAATAAAACCAATAGCTCGGATTATCTCGAAAACGGTTAACTCTACAAAACAATGTATATGATATAAATTATATGTATTTTTACTTTCTCTATACATGCTATGTACATAGTGTATAGAGAAGGTATTGCATTCCACCAAAAAACTTGATACCGAGATTTCACCGGAAATATATGTTTTACGGTCCCCTGTATCCAGAAAAAGTGTGCGCATGCACGTGTGCGTGCATGCGTGTGTGGGTGGATGTGGGGGGTGTGTATGTGTGTGAGTGTGTCCGTCTGTCTGTGAACACGATAACTCAAAAACGAAAAGTCGGTAAAATACCAAACTTGGTATTTAAGTTTAGTATCTTCCAGGGATGCAACATGAAGATTTTGACCCAACTACCCTTTACAATGGAATTTTTTTCGAAAATTTTGATTTTCTAAAAAATGGCTCTTAAGATTTTGATTAAAATATTGTATATTAAAGATATTTACATGACAAATAAAATTTATATCTTCAATTTTCTGGGAATAGCCTCTGAAGACTACTTTATTCTGGGTCAATTTTACAGAATTTTGCATAACTGCTAAACCATAAGAGATGGACAAAAATCGCCACACAACAAATGTAGAGCACCTTAAAACACACAATTTATGTAATATACATTTTTTTCATGGAGTTGATTGTTTTTGAGATATTCCTTGTTTTTGGTTTTAGCTATAAAAACTTAATACTTTTCTCATATAGGACTTTGTGAACTCTAGTCAATACAAATAAAGGAACTTCAGTCTCAGAGCAACCAGCTTTTGACTATCACTTTAACCTATGGTACCCCCTTACTTCACTTCTACTAACAAGGAAGCAAGTAATAAGACTATTTCTGCTAATTTTTGCTCCATTAGATGAAGTAAATAGAATAATTTGTTGCAGTGATATAGAGAAAGTTGTGTGAATGGAACACATCAGATTTTTTTGTAGTAAGTTTTTCTCTATCTCTTATGGTTTACCAGTTATACAAAAGTCATCCAGAATGAAGATGTCTTTAGAGGCTATTCCTAGAAAATTCAAGATATACATTTAATTTGTCATAAAAGTATCTTAAACATATGACATTTTAATCAAAATCATTAGAACCATTTTTGAGAAAATCACAATGTTTGAAAACTGTTCCATGTAAAGCGTAGTTGGGAAGAGCATTTTCTTTAGAATCTTTGTGCTGCATCCTTGAAAAAAAAAAAAAAAAAAAAAAAAAAAAAAACCATGCATGCACGCGCATGCACCAGCATTTCTAGAAATGCTTTTTTTTGGATTCAGCGGTCTCAATATGTATTTCCGGTGAAGTCTTTATATTGAATTTTTTGGTGCAATTAAATACCTTCTCTATTCACTAAGTACATTGTACATATGGCTAGAGAAAGTAAAAAGAAACACAAACTATTTACCTATGTATTTTACCCTGTAATAAATACTATTAGAAAGCATGGATAAAACTGTACAATGGTAATGTTAATGAGCCAACACACTTAAATCCTTCAAACAGCAAGTGCATACCATAAAAGATGAAAGTAGGAAAATCAATATCCATATTCTTAAGAATTCATAAGACAGCTTCAAGGAGCATCAGATAATATGTAAAATGTATGCACAGCTATGACAACAACCAAATGTTAACATTAAAATATCAAGCAGTGTCTTATTTCACTAATTACCATGTGCTATTAAAACAAAAACGTAAATTAGGCTGAATGAAAAGTTCGTAAAATTACTCCAAGCATAAAATATGTGCAAAATGTCTTAAATAAAACTCATATGTACACATAATGATTTTTTTTCTATTAATTTTGACATAAAATGCTGCATGATTAGAACATTAAGCTCTAAGAGACCAATTTAGAGCTTCCAAAACTCCACATAGTAATGATCTACATTATCACAGGCACTGGTATTACACATTTTTAATTGCTCTAACCTTATAGATTAAATATTGTGTGTTGCCCATTTTCTTGGGCAAGATATATTCAATTTTTCTTAAGCTTTGTGTAGTAATATCGGCTATGCTATATTGTCATTTGATTATTTTTAAAACATTGTCTTTCCTCCTCCATATATTTCTTTAGCTTTAGCCTCAAGACATACAGTCATATAGATTTTGTTATTTTCATTTACCTTTTGATTTAAACTCATCCTGATCTCAAAAAAAAAGTATGCATTGTCTGACAATCCAAATTCATTAAAGTGCAAATTTTTCTTGCTTATACAGCAAAATAAAGCACTGTCATCACTTTATAAAACCACAGTTATATGTAGTATAGTAAAGCAAATTATATTATCCCTGAGGGCGGGATCAAAAGTATGTATTAAATTACCAGAATTCCAGAATCGTTTTACTTGACTGTAGGATCAATATACATAATACTAAAGTTACTGCTTCAGAGCAAAATAGGAAATATATTGTTCACATTCAAAATATATTCAGGATGTCCCAGAATTCGACAGCACAAATTGATGGGATTGTAGAGGGGTCCAAGATAAACAGTTTGAGATATAGAACCTATAGGCTATGGGTTCTAAATTCTTTGTTACAGCATAACATGTATTAGCTACTGATTAAACTGCAATGGACCAAAACATGAACACCGAGATTTCAGATTCAATATGATTTATTCGTTCTGACAGATAAAATAAATGTAATGTACGAATAGCATGGAGATGCCACAGAGAAGGTTTAAGTAATAATTACATTAAACACCTGTAAGGGTACACTTCTCCATACCCCCCAAAGGTATTTCTAAAATAAAGTGTATCGAACATTGACATGTTATATACTTTCACAATATATGTGCATGGGCAGTGGAAAACCCAAGAACTAAACAATAAAATGTTCAGCATAGATTCTCAAATAACATTTGGGCCAGCATAATTGGAGATCATCCCATCTCCCTTCCACCACGCTTGGCTGGTATAGGGTATCAGCAATTTTTGAAGTACCAATTGCATAATGATGGAAGTCATCCTGTTGGAAATGAGGAAGATGTGGTTCCTTCATGATAGTGCATCATACACATCTCTCTTTTAGTCTGTCGTCACATGACCTGTGGCTTGGCCTGCCAGATTACCAAATTTGAATCCTCTAGATTTTTATTTCTGATGGAACATGAAAAACAAAATGGACAGGGGTGAAATAAAAACTGCAGATGTAATGCAGCAGTGCATTTTCTTAGCAGCTGAGGAAATTAGAAATTACCCAAGGGTCTTCACCAGGGTGCAAGTGATTAAGAAAGTGTGAAGCCTGTCTACAAGTAAATGGTATACATATGGAACACTTTCTCTAAACTCTTATTTCAAATTTACTTCCTGGAGACAAGTTCATATATTTTAAATTACTTCCAACATTTTCGCATACTTGTAAATGGTAATAAGTGCTAATGATTAAGATTATTGTCATTTTTTGTTTCTAAAGCTACCAAGTAAATAATGGCAGTCTGTGATTGTGTAATTCAGTAGGCACAAAGAGCAGTGTCACTTTTGTTTAGCTGTGATTTCTGAAATATTTTGATATCGTCACACATAATCATGCACACAAATTTTATCAGTAACATTAGAGTTGCAAATTTCACCAACATGAGTTGTATTGTGCATATAAGCTTACTGTTAAACCATATTGGAGTAAGCAATGGCGAAAATGCTTCTAAAAACAACTATGTTATATAAATTCTTTTTTTTTTTTTTTTTAGCTTCTCTAGACTGTATGTACAATGTAGTAGTGAATAGAGAAGAAGGTTTTGTATTCCACCCAAAAATTTGATGTCAAGATTTCACTGGAAATGTGTGCTTTGAGGTCGCCTGAGTCCAAAAGAGTATTTTTAGAAAAAGGTTTTGCGCATGTGTGTAATACTTTACTAAAATTATTTTTAAAGTATTGAGGGAACTCAAATGTACAGTACATAAACTTCTAGTGAAAACTTAGTATTAAACCAAGCACATAGTAGCTAGAAGTGTTGCATACACTTCTAGCTACTATGTGCTTGGTAGAGAAAATAAAATTATGGCCGTGTAAGTGCTATGCTTCCTTAAAAATAATTTTTTCCAGGTATAAATTGATAATTATTCTGATGGAAAAAAAAAATTAAAATTGCAGAAACTTACCAAAGTAAGGGTCAAAGGTGGAATAACTTCTTTAATAAACAATTCAGCACTATCCCTTCGTAGATTTGGATGTGGCGAGTCTATTTGTTCATATAGTCCCTTCTCCTCTGAAACAACTCCAAGTCTGTACATCAACAGGTATCCTCCTGAAGTCTGAAAAAACACATTAAAATTCTTAAAAGTAGGGTTAAAATTATTAATCTCATAGTAACTCAGAAGCACTCAAAAGCCTTGCTATTCATTGATGCATATTTATTAACTGCATGGATTGTGGAAGACAAGTTTTTATTCCCTCCTCTTCCAGAATCAGAAATATATTCTTGATTTGCTGACTTAAGTTTAATTTAAAAAAAATAGGTTTAAGTTATGATATAACCAGGCCAATAATAGTCCACATTATCTCCAACTACACAATTTTCTGTTAATGCACAGACATGTGTAGAAAAATGATAGCATCCTGCAATAATAATTTTTTTGGCTGTAAACTTTTAAATTACAATTAAAGCATCTTAAGAAATATACAGACCAGAGGCATAGCCATTGCTAAAAAAAGAAATGTAAGTAGTAATAGCAAAATTAAATTTTAATTCAAACTGCTCCATTTAATCTATGAATATAACAACATTTTTTTTTTAAATATTTCCATTTAGGATTAATTCATATTTATCATTTGATTTTATACAAGTTGTTTAAAAATGGATGTTAGGCATGAGATTCCAGTCTTAATATTTTTCTGACTACCTATTGATAGATTGATTTAGAATATATCAACATACAGCAGAAGCCCAAAATAACACGGTTGCTGGGAGACATACTTTATTCCTGCATTATAATGATTCTGCAGTATATCAAAAGTAAGCTTAGAAATTACAAAAATTGATCCCACAGAGGTGGAAGGTAACATTCATGCAATGATAAATTACAGTACATTATAAAGCATGTGATATAAATAAAGTACAGCACTTTTAAATGCAATTACTCACTAGTTATGCTGGGGTTGTATTCCAGTGCTTTCTTTTTTTTCTTTTTTTGTTTCATTTGTATAGCTCCTTTAACTGATATAGTCATATCGGGGGCTTTTCACTTGTGAAACGACTCTCTATTAAGGGTAAGTTATTGATATTAGGTAATCATTTTTATTCCATTAAACACTCAAACACAATCATTCACTTTCACACTTCCAGGCTCTGTGGGGGATAGGGAATAATTCTGGTTAAAGAAAAAGTCCCTGCCCCAACCAGGAATCGAACCTAGGTCCTCCAGGTATTCCAGTCCTGTAATCAATTTTTATTTATAGTACAATTACACAGGATACACTTTACATGACCTAATTTTGCACAGTCTTAAAGAAATCAATAAGTATTGTTTGGCAATGTTTCACAATGATTTTTCTCTGAATACTGTTTGATTGTAAAAAATGTCAATGCTAGGTGTGTGGTGAGGATGAAAATTATACTGCAAGATCACTCTTTGAAGGAACTTTTAAACTCAATTTTCTAAAATAATATAGTAAATCAAATAAATAAAAATTACAATATTTTTTTCTGGGGACATACTTTCCCCATGTTACATTCCAATCTGCAGTATTTTGGACCACACTATTTCGGGCTTCTACTGTATTCCTAAAATAGATGTTCGTATAACACAACTTAAATGCTAATATTAAACCTATGTGTAAATTTACATATTGAAACATATACAAGAATTGCAATACACACCTATAGTTTAACAAGCAAAAATAATGATGTAATATATAACATGACGATGTTTTAACCCATGATATATCCACCTTTAGTTAAAACATCTAACTTTATTATAATTTTCTTAAATATTTCCAAGTTTTAATTTAGTCTTAAAAATATTTATGAATTAATGTTCACACTTAAAAATTACTCAAGTTTTAAAATAAGTGAAGTTTTAAATGTAGATATTGACTCATATTTTAAAAATAAAATAACCTTACAGTTAATAATGCTTCAGTTATTAATATTTATCTTACCAGGAACATTAACATCACTTCTAACAAGAATTCACAACTTTAGAGTGCAGAAAAACCAAAGAAAACATTATACAAGGGTCATTGGATAAGTATTGAGACAGCAAATTATGAATACTGATATAAACTTTGTTTATCCCACTTTCTCATAGTATTCTCCTGACACTATCCAGTGTTCTATCCACTGGAACCACTTCTGTAACCAGCCACGTAAATCAGTTTCCAGCACAATTCCTCTTTGTATGCTGCAATAACTTCTTCAAGGCTAGAAAATCAGTGACTTCAAAGCCAGTCTTCATTGTAGGGAACAGAAAGAAATCACATGTTACCAGATCGGGACTATAGGCTTGTTTCAGTTCCTTGCATAAACACCATTGTTTATATTACAGTATGAGTTGATGTATTGTCATGATGAAACAATATCCCTCTTAGTCTTTGGACGATTTTCACAGATGTTTTTAACAGTTTCAGAAGGCAAACTTCTGTGTACCATTTTGCAGTAAGTTTTCTTATTTTTGAGCACAACTGGCCACTTGTGGTGAAGAAGAAGAAGAAGAAGAAGAAGAAGAAGAAGAAGAAGAAGAAGAAGAAGAAGAAGAAGAAGAAGACCCCAATTATTTTCTTTCCAGGAGTTCTTACTCTCTTGGCCTTGATAGGTGGTTGGTCATCTGGGAACACCCAAATGGAGTAATGACATTTTGTTTCTGAGTAAAACTAATATATCTATGTTTTGTCACCTATAACAATATCTGAAACATGGCAAGACTTTCCACAGAATTTGCTGGCACCATTCTACCCTATGGAGGTTCAGATAAATTATGGGACAGCCATTTTGAAGAAATTTGTTTCTACACAAAGATGTTCATAAAGGATGGTTGAAACACTTAGTGAATTAATCACTAATGCCAGCTCAATGTAGTTGTAGATCAGTCTTGGATCTTTCAAAATCATTGCTCCATGTTGTGATGCTTCTCTCAACAACTACTGTTGTTAGTCTGCCATTCTTCTCTTCAGTTTTGAGAGATTGCCGCCCTCTCTTGAATTTTCCAAACCAGCAGAACACAGTGGCATGTGACGGAGAATAGTTCCTAAAAGCCCTACTTCAGATGTAACTGCATTACATCTGAAGTCGTAAAAGATTGCACAAAAATGTTCTCTCTGAATCTACATTGCTCTTGCAAGAACACTCACATTTACTTCAAACATAAAATGGGTGAAAAACCAATTATACAATGCTATGCTTCCTACCATTGCATTACCAATAAGTTAACTATTTCATCACAGCAACCATGCTTTCCACAAGGGTGGCCAATATTCCTTGTCTCAATACTTATTTAGTGGCCCTTATAGTTTGGCTTCATCTTAATATTATTAAAACTTGTATATATGCTGATCCTAGTACTGTGTTTAACTTGAATGTAATGAAAGGGCAATATACAGGATATCTATATTTGCATATTTTGGAGCAGTACTCTATTTATTACAAATGATACGCAACAAGAGAAGATGATCTAATGTCTTAGTGCAGTCAATTTCCTATGATGCTGTCTTTTTTTATGTAAATTATTGCTTTTACTTATAAAAATATATTCATCAGCAGAAGAAAATGAAGCAAATGACAGTACTGTCACTTTCCTATAATAATCTCTGTGTAATTTAACATATTTTAACCGCCAAGATACCACTCCTGTGTATAATAGAAAGTATGTTTCTCAAGTAAATTGGAGTACTGAAATTCAAATCTCAATTGAAACAAGGTTTTCCTCTTTCCTGTTAACTCTCACTCTTTGGGACCAAAGGTATTTAAGTATTCATTATTTACTACTTCACTGTCACTAGACCTGAGATGTCATAAGAGATGTTTAAATCTGTTATAAAAACATACTATACATAAAATAATTTTAGTTAATGACCTTCAAACATAAAACTATCTATATATAAAATGCACGCACACATCCCCACATACTCATATTTCTAACCTTATACATAATTACACACCTTTTTTACAGACTTACAGATGTTTAAAACCTTATATGAGGGCTGTTTTTTATAACCACCGATAGGCTGTAAATAAAAGACACGTTCATAGAAAACAATTATTTTATTACTAAAAGTTTTGTACACTTATGGTTACTTTTCAACATAATCACCAAAGAGATTGAGACATTTATGATACCTGTGCACAAGTTTTGTAATACCCGCTTCAAAAAATGTTGCTGACAGTGATGCAGCCCGGAACCACTATCAATGCATCTGTTTATTGTGAAACTTTACGACGTTTGCAGAGTCATTCAAAACAAACAAAGAGAAATGCTGACTTCAGAAATTATGTTGATCCATGACAACGCCCATCCACACTGCTGGCGCAACCCATCAGCTCCTTGAACAATTTCAATGGGACATTTTTGGCCATCAGCTGTACAATCCTGATCTGGCACCCAGCAACTTTCACCTTTTCCCTGAACTGAAGACTTGGCTAGGAGGGCAGCACTTTTAAACCAACGGAGACCTTCAAAACAACATCAATGCTCATTTGAAATCACTGGCGGCAACATTTTTTGAAACGGGTATTGCAAAGCTTGTGCACAGGTATGACAATGTCTCGAACTTTTCAGTGATTATGTTGAAAAATAACCATAAGTGTACAAAACTTTTAGTAATAAAATAATTCTTTCTATGAACTTGTCTTTTATTTATAGCATTCAGAGGTTGAAAAAAAGGCCCTTATAGCATTATACAGAGCCATTTGTGAAAATAGCAACAACAAGAAGGAATTTCCTGAATAACTCCAAACTTGGTGGAAGTGTAGAAGAGTGCGCAAGCAATAAATAAAATAGATTTGCAGAGGTAGGCCAAGCAGAGCCCTGTCATGTCAATCCGACAAGGTCAGTGTTGCACCAAATGTAGTCAGTGCTGAGCTGACAAAAACGTGGAAACAAAATGAGTGCCATTATGCCTTATTATAGGGGCCGCGCCGTGGCCGAGTGGTTAGACCACTCGACTCTCACCTAGACGGTCGGGGTTCGATCCCAAGCGACCGCATGTGAGATTTGTGGTGGACAAAACAGCGCTGGGGCGGGTTTTCTCCGGGTACTCCGGTTTCCCCTGCCATCGCATTCCACCGGTGCTCCATCATCATTCATGTATCATCAGTGTCACCGCCTGCGGTGCCATTAGTAGTTAAAGCGGGCGTTAAACACTACCAAAAAAAAAAAAAAAAAAAAAAAAATTATGCCTTATCAACATCAAAAGGAGCCATATTGGCATGTGAGTGAGAGCCATATTGGCAGAATGATTGGTCTTCAGGAAACTGGTTTGTCACACTATTTTGATTTGTACAGGGCATGCTTCTATGACAGTGGTGTGCATGTGTGTGTGTGTGTGTGATGAAGGATGTATGCACCGAAGAGCAGGTACTGGACCATGGAAGATAACCACTGCACAGGATGACCAGCAGCTTGTCTGCATGGCCATAACAGACTGTACAGCTTCATTCATAGTGTTGGTGCGACACTGGAGCATTGCAACAGGTGTTAGATAGTCTGCATCAATGGTCCGTCATCCTCTGCTGCAGGTTGGACTGGTTGCACACATGCCATTACATTGGCTTGCATTGTCCAGAAACCACATACTCCACTAACCGCAATGGGCATGTGAACATTGTCAATGGGTGCTGAGTGGAAAATGTAATCTTTTCAAACAAGACTCACTTCAACGTGTCCTACAGTGATGGCCACATAGGTGTCCGGCGGTACCATAGTGAGCTCAACCTGGAGGGCTGCATGGTTAGGAGTGCCAATGGTTCCCACAACCGATCTCATCTCCTATGAATTGAGGGCACTTTGAACAGCAAACGGTACTTTGGTTATAGAGGTACTCCCCGTGCTTTAGGCAACT
Source organism: Hymenopus coronatus (assembly GCA_030762935.1). Lineage (NCBI taxonomy): Eukaryota > Metazoa > Arthropoda > Insecta > Mantodea > Hymenopodidae > Hymenopus > Hymenopus coronatus. The sequence goes on along the minus strand of CM060888.1, from coordinate 114,672,917 downwards.
CCATAGGTCACATTTCAGCAGGAAAATACCCGGCCATATATTGCAAGGAATGTACAAGTCTTCTTCGACTGGTACCAATGCTTCCCTGGCCTACAAGTTCACCTGACATGTTGCCCATCGAACATGTCTGGGATATGGTTGGTCGGCACCTGGTGCATCACGGTCCTCCAGTAACCAGTGTCACAGATTTGTGGGCTCAAATACAATCTGCATTAATGGAAATCCCTCAGGAACTTATTCAGAACCTTTCTGATTCAATGCCACAGCATATAGCAGCTCTAATTGCATCGCCCTCCGTGGTGTAATGGTTACCATGCTAGCTTCATATATCCAAGGTCGCGGGTTCAAACCCGGCGGAGGACGATGGATTTTTTCGGGTGTAAAAATCCTTGGCTTCCTTTGGATGGGAAGTAAAGCTGTTGGTCCCGTGTCGTAGATTTACGGCACGTAAAAGAACCTCAAGCCTGATAAGAGAGGCCTCTGAGCAAAATTAAGCGGTCTTTCACGCCCAATATAGAATGGGATGCTGAAAACCACAGCAGTTAAAGAGCATCCATAAATAACACGCCATTTCCATTTTTAGCTCTAATTGCAGCACATAGAGATCACACCAAATGCTGAGTATGAGGCCTCAAAGGTGTGGTATACATTTAAAAAGTTTATCATTTATTACTTTTCATGTACATAATCTGTGGTATTAAATTCAATGCATTCATTAGTTTCCTTTTTGATGTTGCAATTTTTACAAATAGCAGTTATTACAACTTAAGCACTATTTATACATTCTTCTATCGAGTCCCTTGAATACAGTACTTTTTAATTAGTTTTATTACCCATTTATACATTTTAAGCTTCTTTTGTAGTAGTTTGTCATATACTATAAATGCAATTACTGATGTAAATTTTCAACCTATGCGCTTTTTTATGAAAATTGTTATTACCGCTTGTGTTATGTTCATATACCTGGTTATTTGTTTTATTACTATTTTCTGTTTGTTTTGCAAGCATGATTACTCCATTCTTAACTTTTTTTATTTTTCAGAATGCTGCTTGTACCACAGTTTACAACTCTTTAAGTTGAATTTTCAGGAAAGCATGGAAACTATGGACTTAATTATACTGGATCTTCAGATTTGCTTGCACTTTAGCGTCAGTGGATTTAAATTGAAATTGAATTACAAATTATGGCTCTCCATTGTTGTGATTTAATTCAAAGATAGTATATTTAAATAGATAATTAAGCGGTTAGCTGAAATTCAGCATTTTTCATAACTCAAATTGAAAACATTTAAGCATTCAATAACATGTGAACAATACATTTTTTTATTTAATTAATGATACCTACATAAGAAAGGTCTTTGTATGTGTGTGCTAAGTTATATATCTTATACTAAGGAGAAATTAATGATAGAAGTAATGAAGAAAAAAAAAAAAATAGGGATGGAAAGATGATTTTTCATATGGAAAACCAAATATTACTGTCTAATTTTAATAAAATAAATGCAGCTAAGTAGGACCCATTCTACAAAATGCTTAGGGTGTAACTTATAAGGGATCCAAATAACAAGCACTCCAAGAATAGAGCATATTGCAAAACTATAGTGTAAATGTGTAGAAATAAATTAGTTATTCATTACAGCACGTCCAGAGACTTTGTCAACAGTACCACTACTATAAACTTTGTCATTGCCAAGAAGGATCTTCAGACTTCCATTAGCTTTTCTCTTATCCAAATTAGATATTCACAGATCCTGATTAGAAGAGCCATGCATAGTTTGTCTCAACCTTAAAAGACAGTTTGCAGCTAAATAGAATTACTCTTTCTTTATGCAATGTGTACACATTACCATTAGCTTTGTCCTGTTTTTACTCTCCCACTGTCGCCAAGTAGCTAACACCAAGGTGTAAGTACTCAGTATAATTTTTAGCTTTGAACACATTCTATGGAGAATATTTTTCTCCTTCAGATTACATCAGTTTTAGATTGTTAAGCATCCAAATTTCTAAAGAAATTATGTTTGTCAGTAAAAGTCTAATATTTACTGTCTCTATGCTTATCATACAGTAACTAATAAACTATAGGTAGAACGGATCAATATTTTGCTCTTAGCTAGCTTAAACTAGAGTGCTGATATCTGCCTAGGTTGAACTATCTTCATTAAGATTAGTGTTATGATTTTTTTAATCGAAGAATATTCTATACCTATGAAGTATAAAAGTCAAGCAATGGAACACTTTTACTGGATTTACAAAGGGGACTAAATGAGAGAAAATGTTGACAAGGGCTTGAGAAAGTTTTTAAAACAAGTCAGAATCCAGTAATATTATGCATCATTATCTATGACAAACAATAATCATCCATCTATCCAACTCCAGGCATGAGGCAGAAAGGAGATAATGTGCTTTGGTAAAGATTAACTAAAGTATTTAAAAAAGCATTCATAGTATGTATAACACTATGAAGTGTTAATGTAGGTTATTTATTTTGTATTTTGTGGAAGTATTTATACTTATGGAATTATATAAGCTTAGAAAAGAGACAAAATATTAAGAAACGCAAAATAATGAATGTGTTAGTTATTCAAGAAAAATAAGTTAATAAGGGAATAAATAAAACAGCTAAAGTTGCCAGCATTTATAAACAGTAGTTTATAGGATAAAAAATACATAAATAAGAGGTTTGTAATGATGTCATTAAATAGTAAGCAAAACAGGTAAGACAAACAAAAACGCTCTTGAGCAATATTAAAATCTTTTAAGAGCTGGTTGCTATATACAGGATTTGAAATTCCATTCTCTTTGCTTAACCAGGAGTGTATAAAAAATATCTTCATTTTTAAATAATTATTATTTTCCCAAAAATGTATATATAAAAATCTCTAAGAATATCCTAAGAAGTTCTCTTCATTTGGAAAGAATTGTGTGTAATTCAGTATATAAGTGGAAACAAAAAAAGATAAGTATAAACTTACCACTGGGAAAATGCAGAATTCCTTAACACACACAATTTATACCAAATAATTTTTTCTGTGGCAAAAAGAATTTTAAGATTGTTATTCTTGGTTTGAATTTGTCAATATTTTATAATTTTTAAACTGCTGTAAGTATTCATTATTTATCATATCATGGAAAGACTATTGAATTAAAAGAGCAGCTAACAGCAATGCACTTGTAAATACTTGAATATCTATATGGTTTCCTCTATTACCCTTATATGTACAAGAAAATTTGTGATGAGACTATTTCTACAAAAGTATTTTGATTAACATGCAGTAAATAGCAAAAAAAATCTGATGTGTCCCATTCACATGACTTTCTTTACATCGCTGATAAGCTTATTCTTCTATCTACTTTATGATCATCACAATAAACATTAGCAGAAATTGTCTTAATTAATTGCTTCCTTGTAAGTAAAAGGAAAATAAGGGAATACTCTAGGCTAAAATGATAGTCAAATCTCTTTAAAGCTGGTTGATAACCATTATTCTCTATGCAGGGCCAGGAGTTTACAATCTTCCATGTGAGAAAAGTTGACATATTTTAAATCTGAAACAAATAATAATCTCAGAAATGGTCAGTTCCAAGAAAAAAAAATATATATGATATAAATTGTATATCTTTAACGTGATCTACACTTTTGGGTAGTAAGTTTTTGTACATCTCTTACGGTTTACCAGTTACACAAAATTCAGCAAAATTCACCCAGAGTAAGGAGATCTTCAGAGGCTATTCCTATAAAATTCACGATTTGCATTTTATTTGTTGTGTAAATATCTTTAATGAACAGTATTTTAATCAAAATCGTTAAGACATTTTTGAGAAAAGATTTTAAAAAATGTTTCCATATAAAAGGCTAGTTTGGGTTGGGGAAATTTTCCTCAAAATCTTTGTGTTGCATCCTTGGAAGATACTAAACTTATATACATTTAGTATATTTGAGTTATTGTGTCATTGTTATTGAGTTATTTTGAGTTATTGTGTTCACAGACACACACACGGACCTTTTTTCTAAAAATGCTTTTTTGGATACAGGGAACCCTAAAACGTGTATTTCCGCTGAATTTTATCAAATTTTTGGATGAAATACAATACCTTCTCTATTCACTATATAATAGTACATGTAGAGAAGTAATAAGCACAAAAGAAAATTGTGCATGACATCATGGCACAACTCATTTCTTTTACAATTCATAACTGGTGACCAACTAAAAACATTATATGAACATATCCTGTGATCAAATCCTTGAATATCATTCACCACAAAATTGGCTCATACCAGTGGGCAGAACAATTAATCTCCGAGTTCATACCTTCTGAAACATTGAAAGCTGCAGCTTTATCTCTTAAGATAAAAATTTACTGAGTCCAAGAAATTATAATAAAACTTTAAACATAAATTATTCGAAAACAAAGCATTTCCAAAACATCATCTAAATAGGACATGGCTTAAATTTAACTGTAAGTAGGTGTATCCTAACCTTGCAAAAATTAAAAATTCTGTAGTTAAAGTGAACTTTTACCAAATCTTGACTGAATTCAAAACCAATGACAAAATTGCCAATGATAACAGCCAAGGAAAGATATGAAAACTGCATAGATATCAAATAACCAGTCTGGAAGTACATACATAAATTCCACTATAGCTTTAGCATCAACAGAACAAGAATCTGACTGTGCAGTCTGATTGGCATGCAAGCTTCTGAGGTGCTCTCAGAACTCATTGCTGCATTTTTATTACCTCACCTCAGAGATCATGTTAAAGAGACTATTATTCTATATTAATAAAAAGTCACAGAACTTCCAATATAAAAATATATGTGATTTGATATTAAAGTAATGAAGTATTTATTTAGGATATACTGTCAAATGTCACAGTTATATAGCTACATTATAAGATTCTACTTCCCTTCTAGTTCCCCTGTAAACACTAGAAATCAGTTTTAAACACATTTACTCATTACAGACAAGTCTAAACTCGATCAGTGAAATGTTAAGTTAATATTAGGTATTTTATTACAGTGCAAAACAAGAATTAAAATGTTAAATACAATTCAGATTTTAATTTATTCCATAAACTGGGTCAGAGTTTTCTTGGCGCACAATATCTATATACACTTACCGCGACAACAAGCATACTAGAGTCAGGTCTCCACTCCAACAATTCGTTCATACCAATATCTTCCACGGACTCGCATGATCTTTGATGGACCACTATTGGAACACACGGCTGCAACAAACGTCAAACTTTAGCTGACCCATTTTAACTACAGTCTTTACTACATTTCACAGCCTGTCACCATATTTCCGGAAAACAGTATGCTGTTTGCCATTTTTAAATGCTAGCGGAACTTAATATTAACTTCATGTTAATAAAACTCACCTTACAAAACCAAATAGACAAACAATCGTCTGTCAGGATGCCAAATAATATTTTATCTCTATTGCAAACTACTTGACGAATAGATCCTTGTCCCAGATGTGGGATGTTCAGCACTTTCGGCCATCCCACCGGAAAGTACATGTTTGTTTTGGCTGTATATTTTTCTCAACTTCATTAAAACAATCACATCAGCTGCACATTAACAACATGCCAGGATCCATCTTGTAAATTCAAAGCTGTCACGTATCATCTGTGTACAGTACATTGATTGGTTACTTCGCGCTACTTCTCCTGAATGTGTAAATCAGATTACCAATCACTTCGTGTGTTTCGTAATCCTTTAACGGTACCCCCAAGTTGAAGGATCATATCAAATTCAGAATGAATTAATATGAAATTTAATCGTCATTAGAGCCTCGGCATGAATAAACGTCGTCTTCTTATTAATATTTATTAAGTATAGCATTATTCAAAATCTAGATTTTGTTCGGCAAAATGTTATACTCTGTGCCTATACATCTCACTATAACACTGCAAGAAAAGAACTTAGCCTATCAGAATCAACCACTCCTACACGATTATCTTAAAATCTGCCACACCAGGGTAAATGATCAGCTGTTACTACATTCTGGCAGAAAGTTATAATTACGCGATAAAAAATATAAAATATTTAAAAATCCTCTCCCTTCCCGTCATAGTCAGCAAACCTTAGGCATCAACTTAGAGGGGGCAAGGCATTTTCCGATCCCCGCTTAAAAGCCAGGAGCATCCCCCCCTCAACAATTTTATGCGAGGAACCTGCCATCCTAAAATTTCACTACAGATTTATCACTTCAGAAAAGAAAGAAAGAAAGAAAAAACATATCAATCGAGGTTTCCGGATTATCTTTATTTCAAATGCAGAGTTCACCAGCAGCCCCAACCTAGGTTTCGGTTTTAGAAAACATTGGATCAGAATCGGAGTAAACAAATAAGGAATTTCTTGTGTTGACATATCCGTATTTTAATTATCCTTTATGCAAAACTATTTTTGCAGCTTTAACGTTAGCTCTCTCTCATGTATCGTTTCTGTGAAGAGCCCATGAATTTAGATCTTCATTCAGCGGCAGTCGAAATGAAATAACTTAGATAGGAAATTTGAGAAGGAAATGACCCAGGCGTAATTTTAGGGTAGCTACCCAGTATTTTCTTGTTTTGAGAACTGAGGAAAACCTAGGAGGAAACCTGTAAGAGAGGACGACCCTGGCAGGATTTGAATCGCAGACCTCCCTTCACGTTTCATGTCTTAATGCCATCGAGAAACAAAGCATTCCAGGCATAATTTTAGGATACCTACCTGTTATGAAAACTGAAGAAAACTTGGGGGAGGGGGAACTATCGGGAGGATGGTCCTGGAGAAATTTGAACCATATATATATATATATATATATATATATATATATATATATATATATATATATTTAATAACCGAAGTTGTTCCGAACCGGAAAACAGTTAAAGTTAATTTTTCTCAAATTAATTAACCATATACGCCTTTTTTTTATTTTGTGGGCAACAAGGTATCTGTATTGTAATGATTAAATATGCACCTTTTACTTCATAATTGGACTAAATATTTTATTTATACTCGTCTTCATTGCACAATTCTACCCTCCCCCAAAATGTATAACAAGTCTGAGCCTATGGACCACGTTACTTTCGAGTAATAGCACAACCAAAAAAAGTACCAAGACTCATTTATGCACATTATATTTTAAAAAGTTCAATCGTTCAAGCAATCCGATAAGAGACTTCTAACAGTAATTATATTCCAGAGGTGCGTATGGTGAGAAGATGAACTGATAGATTTAGAACAAGTGGGAAGAGCATCGGAAGTACAGTCGGAAAAAGAAAATATATGGAAAGGTGCTCCTTCCGAGAACTAATGTGAAGCCATCAGTAACTAATGTTTTTATTGTTCGTCTGTACAACCACACTGTCGTCTTGCTCCTCACGCCCCTCGAATGAGAATGCTAACAACATCGTGGCTTGCTGTACCGTGGGAGGTTCAAGATGCCCTGGGTTCGAATCTCGGTTAGGATGAGTTAACCAGATAACTTTCTTCTACAGTTTTCCTTGTCCTGGAAAGACAAATGCAGAAAATTTACTGTCCATGGACCCCGGGCTCATTTGAGTGTCAATTCGCCGATTTCATTCTTTGTCCGATAAGACCTACCAGATCTAAGGACATTGAACTATTAAAACAACAAAACAAACAGCAACAACAAAAACAATGTGGCGCCTTCCTGAAGGTACAGCCACATCGAAATATCGTCCAACAAGAACTCCCAGATCTAGGGACATTAAACTATTTAAAAACAACAACAAAAACAGCGCAGCGCCCGCCTAAGGGTACATTCTTATCGAAATATCAGCAAACCAGTGACGGTCGGTCTTAAGGGGCAAGTGTCCTCCATATAGAAATTTGGGGCCGCGCCGTGGCCGAGTGGTTAGACCACTCGACTTCGATCCCAAGCAACCGCATGTGAGATTTGTGGTGGACAAAACGGCGCTGGGGCGGGTTTTCTCCGGGTACTCCGGTTTCCCCCGCCATCGCATTCCACCGGTGCTCCACCATCATTCATATATCATCAGTGTCACCGCCTGCGGTGCCATTAGTAGTTAAAGCGGGCGTTAAACACTACCAAAAAATATATATATATAGAAATTTGAAAAAATAATGTCTCTATTATATTATCAAGTAAACTGCTATAATCTATAACAAATTGATTGTACAAACTTAAATCAATTATGAATTCTTATAAGCTGTAACGAAGGTGCCATTGAAAATATAATCCAGCCACATTTCTCGAGCATAAACGAGTTTGTGGTCAACCTGTATACATGCGTAGAAGAACTCAATACCTTCCAATGTTGTTAGTTTGTCTGTGCAGGGTACAAGAGGCTTAGAGGGGTAGCTTCTCTAATGTTTGTGTGCTCATTTGCCGCGTATGCGCACAGAGAGCATAAAACCCACAACAAGAAAAAATTAAAACTGGAGTCAAATCTCTGACAAAACTCAAAGATTTAGCCAAAGATTCCTTCACATGTATGGTTAAATAATAACATTATTTATAGTTTTAATGTGGTCTTCTTCTTGAAAACACAGTTGATATTTAAACGTCCCTGACGAAATATATAAAAGAAACTTATTTGGTCAAAACTTACAATGCTAGCAACCAAATAGAAGACAACATACTGCAGCCCGCGCGCAATCGCGCAATACATAGAAGCAATATATTTTGTAACTACCTACTAAAAATTTACAGACGAAATAGGGTCATGATTTTTTAATGTTTCTATTAATGAAAATTGTATAGGTAGCGTCAGACTGAAAAATCCGGCTATGGCATTGAATTTTTCAGACTGACTCTACCTATCCAACTCCCGTCCTAGACACGACTTGTATGAAAAGCAACTAAATCAATTGATTAAAGTAGTTGTGAAAAAGGTTTCCTTCCTGTTTTAAATCTCTAAGTTGCATTTGAAAGCAAGAAAAGGCCAACTAACCAATAAGTGTATATGTGAGATCGAAACAGAATTAAAACTCGCCTTAAGAGGAAAAATCCTAAACAGTGTAAGTATAGGTGGAGGGTGGTATGTAAAGGGGCCATAAAAATGCTCAAGACAGTAAAATCAAGATTTAGAGAGCAATGGGAGCTTCTTTGTGAAAAGAAACATAGTGAGCATTGCGTTTGACAAACACAAGCTATTGACATCGAGTGGAGTAGTAGGTATTGAAGATTAGAATCTTTTAAATGAAATAAAAATCAGCTATGCATCAATGTGCAGCTGGCTCACCTCACTGATAATGTTGACATAAGATAAACATATGAGGGTGACGACCCAGGGAATATGTTGCATTCAATTTCTGATGTCAATCAGTGAATTATCAAAGTATGTGCTCAAGCAAAGTATGTGCTCAAGCAAAATGCTCGACTTTAACCACAAATAGAAAGTTAGTCTCTTTATCACAAAATAGCATTGCATTTCTACTTCCATTTTTAGTACCCATTAATTTTAGAAAAGTTTTAAATTGCGCCCCACCAGATAACTTGGCATGTACAATGTACATAGTGGATAGAGAAGGTATTGTATTCCAGTCAAAAATTTAGATTTCACCGGAAATATGTTTTCGAGTCCCGCGAGTCCAAAATGCATCTTAGAAAAAGGTTCGGGTGTGTGTGTCTGTCTGTCTGTGAACAGCACCGTTCAAAAACGAAAACACCGTTAAATACCAAACTTGGTATCTTCCAAGGATGCGACACGAAGATGTTCAAGAAAATACCCTACCACAAACTACTGTTTACATGGAAAATTTTTCGAAAATTTTGATTTTCTCAAAAATGGTTCTATCGATTTTGATTGAAATCCCGGACATTAAAGTTATTTACATCCCAAACAAAATTTATAGCTTGAATTTTCTGGGAATAGCTTCTAAAGATCTCATTATTCTGGATGAACTGTGCCCAATTTTGTTTAACTGCTAAACCGTAAGAGATAGACAAAAACTAACTGCACAAAAAATGTAGATCTCGTTAAAACACAGAATTCATGTCTACGTTTTTGTTGTGGAGATAACCGTTTGCGACACATTCCTTATTGGTTTCAATTGTGAAATACTTATACTTTTCTTAGACAGGAGGTGTCCGCTTTTTGTTTAGTTCTACTCCTGGCCAAGCAAAGAAGTGATTTATGACAATCGCAAAACGATAGCTTTTAAAAATGTTGATTATGAGTTTAGCCTAGTGCATTCCCTTAGTTCCCTCCTACTTATAAGGAACTAAGTAATAAGAACATTCTGCTAATGTTTATCTAGATTAGTATTGCGTAAAAAGAAGAATAATCTTTTGTAAGACACTTGTGGAGCAGCTAGAGAAATTCATGTGATTGTAACACATAATTTTTTGACATATTCCATGTTATTAGTTTCAACATTAAAATACTAAAACTTTTCTCATATGGGAATTTGTTAACTCCTGGACATACATGAAAAAGAATGTCAATCACATAGCAACCAGCTTTTAAAATGTTTGACTATCGCTTTAGTCTACGGTATTTCCACTTTCCCTGCTACTTATAAGGAAGCAAGCAAAAGGATTTCTGCTAATTTTATCTCGATTAGCATGAAGTAAATATACAGAAGAATAATCTTTTAACAATTAATTTGTTACAGTGATGTAGGGAAAGTCATGTGAATAGAACACATCAGATTTTTAACTAAAATATCGTGATGCGTTATATTTCACTAGAATTTCAAATAGATGAGCCATTTTATAAGCAGTTGATTTTATCGGTGTCCATAGACGTCAGTATTAGTATGTTCAAGAATCGATACTTTGCAGCTTTACAGCAGGTAATAAAGGTCCCAGAGTTTAAATCGATAAGCGCTAATGGCATACAAAATTCGTGAATTTTAAGTTTTTGTATTACAATCGCGATTGTTAGACGTCATTATACTTGGAAATAATTTGAAGTCAATATCAATTTTCTCATATTGTGATTTATCACTGGATGGCACCGACTGATTTCCAGGTTGAAGAGGTATTAGAGATAAGGAGGAGCACTCTCCTCCCGACATAAATTCCAGAAGCGCTATTGTAAGATATCGACATTTTTCTGGCAACATTTCTTGCCCCACCTCCCGAAAATTGGCTCAAACTCCAGTGGGAAATATCAAATAGCCTACTCGCGACACTGAGCGAGATAGAGAGACAGTGAGGTTTTGATACGACAAAGTGCTGATTCTACGAACGAGGTTGTGACGCCATCTGTGACGTAGGTACGTGAGTGCAGCTACAGTGAGAGCTACTCCAGAACGATTAAATCAAGCAACCTATTGATTTAATCGTCCTGCAGTATTTTATGGACAATTTTCAGAAATCTGTGGAGCCAACCACAGATTTATACCTATTGTAATTGAAGTCTAGTGTTTGACGCCCCAAATGGCTGTGGCAAGAAAGAAATGTGGAGCTCTTGCGCACCTATTTCATTAATCCGCTATATTACGAAGAAAAGTGAAGATCCAGTGACAACTGAATCATTCACATCAGCACATGACGGTGATAACAAAGCTAACTTCTGACAGAAAAGGAACTAAAGTATCACCAAGAAAATATTTCCAAAGTTATTAGCTGTAAAAGGAAGTAAATTAAATATGAAATGGAGAAATTGGAGAGTGAAATAAAGAGTGTAGCTTAATATTTGAGGGCGTGATCAACGAGCGCAGGTGTGCTTGAAAATTTAAAAAATTCTCTGATCGACAGAGTAGGACCAATCAGGATCTGGTTATAGGTTCTGGTTAGTTGAAGGAAATCCTCTACTAGTAGATACCACAGAATACTACTGATATTCTGGAAGCTGTTTGAGTGGTGGACCTACCTCATCCTGTGTTCATAGAAAGGTGATAAACATATTTTTCATGTCTCTAGGTGGTTGCCCATCGCAAACTTTCACGGATGTATTGTGATTACCATTCCCCTGAATGAAATGATGAGGCTAGGGGACTCAACAGACTACAAACAGCAGGCAAACGGGCCACAGACACACTAATGTCCCTAATAGTTCCACTTCGAAGATATTTTCCACTGCTGGAGCTGTTTAAAATGGTCAATGAAAGACCCATACAATCAGTCGGACCTTTGCTATCCACAGAGAATACTCCTCACCATCTGTCCGGTTCCGGCTCATATTGTGAAAGGTGAAAACATACTTAAAACATAAGAAGGACACGGAATTAAAGAGGAATAAAAGAAAGGAAACCGTGATAAAGAGAAACTACTCAGTCTGCTGCATCACTCAGTAGTAGTGGTGGTGGTGGTGGTGGTGGTGGTGGTGGTGGAGGTGGTGGTAGTGGTAGTGGTAGCGGTAGCGGCAGCGGCAGCAGGAGCAGCAGCAGCAAGAGAAGGAGGAATAGGAGTGGAGGTGGTGGTAGTGGTGGTGGCGGTGGCCGTGGCCGTAGCAATAGTAGTAGTAGTAGTAGTAGTAGTAGTAGTAGTAGTAGTAGTAGTAGTAGTAGTAGTAGTAGTAGTAGTAGTAGTAGTAGTAGTAGCAGCAGCAGTAGTAGCAGTAGTAGTAGTAGCAGTGTTGTTGTTGTTATAATTATTATTATCATCATCATCATCATTACCATCATTTTTACACCTTAATCAACATTAGTAAATTTTACATAAGTGTGCAGTTATGAATAAATCTCTAATTTTCAACACTGAGTTCGGCCAGTGGTTTTGAGCACTTGAGTGAAATACGGCACTCATTTTATTTTTCAAACTTTAGTTAAAATATTTCAAATACATTTATTTCGTCCTATTTGGGTACTATATAGCGTCTATAGAGAAGAAGGCATATTCAGCCTCGTTTATCTTAACTGCCCCCTGCATATAATCAATAAATTTCTCATTCAATGGCTATGGTAGTATGTTAAAGAAACTTATAAGGTATTTTAACAAAGGGCCATTAACACCTGGCGTTGAATTAAATAGTTTAACATCGGGTGGTGAATTGCATTCATCGGGTGTGAATAAAATTCATCACAAACTGACAGATTATGAATTACCACTTTAGACTTCGTGGCAATAACCTCACAGAACTGAGACTGTGGTACATTTTAAACATGGGCATAATGGCCCTCACTTACAAGAAATTTAAAATATCTAAAGCAGAAATTATATCCGAGATCTCAAAATCCGGCAAGCGCGATCCTAAGGAAAAGACTTCAAAATCTTAAAAGCAAAATCTCATCATTTGTGTAAAATGTAAATGTCGTGTTATTTATGGACGCTCCTTAATTGCTGTGGTTCTCAGCGTCCCATTCTATATTGGGCGTGAAAGACCGTTTAATTTTGCTCAGAGGCCTCTCAATCAGGCTTGAGGTTCTTTTACGTGCCGTAAATCTACGACACGGGACCAACGGCTTTACTTCCCTTCCAAAGGAAGTCATGCTAAGGGTTTGAACCCACGAACTTGGGTATATGAAGGCAGCATGGTAGCCATTACACCACGGAGGGTGACATCATTTGTGTAACCATGCACTCTTTTTAATAGCTCCACAAGTTTAATTCACCTTTGGTAATGGCATAATAAACGTAATGTTAGGGAAGCACTTTAAGCAATAATAAATGTATTAAGGATTCAGTGATGCACATACTATCTTAGGTTGGTACTTTGTTAATCTACCTTCCACCTCAAGTCAGAAAATCTAGCCAAAAATTGTGTTAGATCCCTTCACATACCAGAGGGAATTCTACAAATAATACATGTTTTTTTCCGCTAATCGGACGGTTCCTCACCCGGCGAAACGCGCCGAAAATGGCCGCCACATAAGAACGTACATATAACCAGTTCGTCTCCAACAAAAACTGAGATTTTCATAGTTGTGATGCGTCTAGTACTGTAGCCACACGAGACCCATTAAACAAAAGCGGAAAGAGTTTAAATAGCTCCTCGGCTCAGAATAAACCGTGATCGACTACCAATTCCACTAGCTTATTAATCCAAAATGGAGGAACCTTTTTGTGGGAAGTATTCAGGATCAAGGTTGGGGTAACTACATAAGCACCTAATACGACGTAAAAGATTGCTCCAAGAGTCCAGAAAATATGCAAATAAAACCCGCTGTTCTTTAATTTATAAAGTGCTAGATATCCTATTAGACAGTTGTGGTCAATATCACATAGCTAATCGATTAGGTACGATAGCCAATCGTACTTAATACGCTATTACTTTTGAAAAATAATATTTATAATGACAGGCAAACAATTTAATGCAATAACCCCATGAGCAAACAAAAGTTTACGCGAAACACCGTGATTTGTCATAAAGTTAGCCTTGCCACCAATTCATCCACCTCAGGTAAAGCTACTCGACTGTCAAAAAACCTTGACAATATCACAGAAATCAAAGAGTGATTCCTTCAGAGAACAGTAACCGTTGCAATTTCTCTTGTAGTGTTGCTGTAATATGGACATTACAATAAACTTAATAACTGTAACAAATGAAATGAATTTAGATTAGTAAAAAGTTATATAAGCTATATATAGAGTATATATTTAAACAGACCCAAAGATTATATCAATCTGCTATAAATTAATAGAATTTTTAAGGTAACGTCATATTGGACGATGAATGAAAATGACTGAAATATGTGCAAATGACCCCGGGGCTCATGTAGTTTAAGATTACCTGACATTCGTCTTCTAAGTGTAAGGGATACACCCGGAAAAGCTATTATCCGTGTTACTCAACCTAACCGAGATTCAAACTCGGACTTCTTGAATGTGAGATAGATACCTTACCCTCCACAACAGAAACGGTCTAAATTATGAGGGCCGTTTTTTTCAACCTTCCGATCGCTTAGTATAGAAGCTACGCGAGCGGCAGAAAGCGAACATGCGCTGTAGGCTACTGCGCAACTCTCGCACTATACTCTCCAATATTGCCGACCTCAAGGCTGCGGTGCACTACAGCAACATAAACATGGCTGCCGTCATTGTTGCTCCCGCCAAGTGTGAATTACGAAGTGTAATTTGGTTGCTACAAGCAGAAGGGTATAGTGAAGCAGAAATTCATCAGAGAATGAGCTGAGTGTACGGTGATAACGTCATGACTGATGGTGTGCGTGAATGGTGCTAAAAGTTTAAAGATGGCCGAAATGACATGCATGATAAAGAGTGCCAAGGACGCAAGTCTGTCGCTACAGCCGATCTTGTTGAACGAGTTGACAGAATGCTTAGAGAAAATCGAAGTTCACCATAACTGCTTTGTCTATGGAAATTCCGGAAGTTTCAAGATCTGTCGGACACTATCGTTACTGAATATTTAGGCTACAAAAACTTTGTGCATTACAACTTAAGATTGAAAAGTAATGCTAGTTTTATCCGATTATCAACATTCTTATTGTGTCTAAAAGCTACATATCTCCTGAATGCATTATACCAATTTCTTTTTTCCCGGTGTCGCTGGTGTGCTGAAAATTGAATAAAATGGCGAAATACATGGAGATAGGTTTCAACTAGCGAGATGTTATTCAGTAGAGGGTTGTTAGCCTACTACGTTCATCGCCGATTGAAAGTTTTATGGCAGCACTAACGCTGAAGCCAGTGTGGTGTGTCGTGGGCCAGGAAGTTGAAAAATGCAAATACACAAACCTCTAGTATGCTTTGTCAAGCCTGATATGAACAAGCACTCACTTCATCAGCTCACAAGCTTGAAATTGCGACAGCGAAATGATTCACGATTAGCATCGAATCAGGTGGTGTGAATTTGCCTAAACATCCACCCCGCCCCCCCCTACCCCAAGAGTGCAATTTATTTTAACCGATGTGCTGCAGTATCACAAACTGTATTCGACTTGCTGCGGAAACTGACGCAAGAGCACATGATACAAATGCAGCACATTTTTCAAGATATATTGGCGCTGTGTGACCGAAAGGGTGAGGTTTTTCTAATGTAAAATGGACGCTCATTTTAAACTCGACAGCAAACAACAATGGATGATCTGCCCCCTGAGCTATCTCTGTTGTTTGTTACTTTCATAATTTGTCTCTGTGTTGTTGTTGTTTTTTTTTTTTGTTGTTGTTTTTTTTTGTATGCTTATGTTGCTACGATACTTATTTATATGTACACTAGCTGTGTTGAGTTTAATAAAACCTTTCCAAATGTTGAATTTTATTATATCAATTTATTAAGCTCAACAAAAAACTCAATAAATTACTACGTCCTATGTGTTTAAACACCGACCCTGAATCAAGTAATGCTCAACAGGGATGGAAGCACCGGTACAGTGCGTTCAAGGACTAAATTCTATCAAGTAAGCAATATTGAGAAATTACGTGTATTGATAAACCACGTTTCATCCACCATTTACGAATACATAAACGAAGATAAAAACGTATATGCCAAGGGTATTCTAATTAGCATTTCCCCCAAGCTTGTTAATGAGATATTTGTGTGGTGTAAATTAGCATCTAGAAAACAGCAGTTTGGCGAAACTGTGTCAGGATATTTAGAATTTCTAAACATGGTGAGCAAAGATTTAAGGCTGTAGCGGTAGAAACAAATAGAGATGACAGTATTCGCGATGAAGTGTTCTTGACTTTAACACTCGTCAGATTTTATTAGAAGTACATCACTAACCTGTTTCTCAAGGAAGCTTCAATTAAAGCAAATGCTATATAATCAGCACAAAAAAATCCACTCAATATCTTGATTCTGGGCCAGTGAATACCATTAAGGACGACGAGGAACAATCCATTCTGTGTCAACATTTTATCCAGCATTTCCGTTCTGGTACGAACTCTGGAAATAGACACATGAAAAGCGAGGTAACAAGAAAGAAATAATACTTCTGTGGACTGAATTTACTCTCTTGCCCAGCGAGAGAGGCCATTTGCCGAGGTTGTTCAAAAACTGTTCAATTCGCAAAAGTATGTAAGAGTTCAAAAAGATCGTGCTCCACAAAATCTTGTCATTGTCATACTATATGTTTGGCTTCTGCCTCTTCATTGGGTTGTTTGTCCAAAGCTATAATACCCATCCGTTTGAACGGAATGAAAACCAGAGCATTTGTTGATATTGGAAGTTAAATAAGTTTTATCTCTGAGAGGTTGGCCCAAAGACTTCAAATAGCTATCTTTGCTAGTGGTCATACAGGTCGACCATCGCAGAAGAACGTGGGGAAGAAAAAGCGACAACATGAGACCTCCACACCGATCGCCGAAGCTGGGTGGCAGCCGGCCAAACCGGCTGAGAGTACTGCCAACCAGCCGCCGCAGAATGCTGGCAGATGCAACCGCACCTGCCGGCCAGCACTCCTGCCACCACCGCTGAAGCCCGGCAACTGCGCCCGCTAGTGCCGGCCCCAACTCCTGCCACCACTCCTTCACCAGAGCTAACAGCCATCACCGCTGTACCTTCAACCGTAACACCGACGCCTACAGAGACTCTGCCGCCACCGCCGCTACTCCTCGATAAGTATAGCGCGGTCATCCGAGGTGTACCTCGTGACCTGTCTACAAGGCTCATCACCGCCGCAGCACGCCAATGATGGCCCTCAGTAATGAGGGCCACTAGGATAATGTCCGCCAGGGGGATGTCACCTCTAGTTCGGATTGGTTCGCCGTGGCCGGGGACCTCAATGCTGTCTTGCGCGAGGGCCTGCCCATGTTTGGGCGGCGCCTTAGCATCGAGGCAAGCCGCGAGCCCCGACCTTCACCATGCCGCCACTGCTGCGCATTCGGCCACACAGCTGACACCTTGCCGAGCCCCCACGGTGCCACTACTGTGGGGCACCAAAAATGACAGCCGAATGCGCAGAACACGATCTAAGGACCCGACGCCGGTACTGCGCCACCTGTGGTGGCCTTGGCCACTTCACAGGACACTATCCTCGCAGCCGCCGCCTACAACACCAGATACCAGCCTCCGCCGCCAGACCAATTGACGCAACTACGGGGACCACAACCAACAGCACCTCCACACAGACTGAAACCATCAGCAGCGTTCACCACCAGCCTGCCGCCACTACCACTCCACAGGCACCAGCTCCAGCAGCGCCTTCCGCCAGCACCGTGACGGATGCCGTGCAGGATCTGCATTCAGAGGTCCTACACATCAGCGCCCGGCTGACTCTGCTGGAGGAAGCGCTGACAGCCATCACCAACACACATTCCACCACTGCAAGAAAACTACGCGACTTGGAGGCCGGAATCCGGGACTTAAAAACCTCAGCCGCCACTTCTGCACACCACCTCTGCAATCCATAAGTCCCTGGAGAAAGGCCTCAGCCGACTGACATTACAACTATCTGACCGACCGACACTCCACACAGACACAGACGTAACATCCGACACATCGACCACGGCTGAAACCACACCACTGACAGACACACCTACGCCTTCTACACCGACAGAACACCGACCACTCACAGCCAGGAGCGTCCGAAGAAAGCGCAACTTGGACTTCTTCGACGCTTACGTTGCAGCCAACATCGACGACTACAAAAATCATCCCGTGACATACTGACAACTGACTGACCGACCATTCACAGCAAACAATCCAAGCCCCCTCCAATCCAGCCAACACTTACGCCTTACAACTTCATGAGAGCAGCCACCCGTCCTGCAACAAAATAAAGTATCACCCTTTACTTCTACCTCACTCCACCTCCTACTTCCTACGTGCTATTACCCAGGGCCTTCGGGCCATGGGTAATGCCTAGCTATCCTTTCTCTACCCGCTCCCGGATATCGTCCGGCAGCAACGCAGACTGCCCTTATTAACGGAGGTGCATAAGCGGTACTCCATCACCCTCCTTTCCTTCTATTTCCATCTCCCCAATTTCACCTCAACTATTGTCCTTACTTTCACCAGGCTCTCCCCCTGAGGAAATAACTCAGGATCTTTCTCCCTTCCAATTCTCTTTCTGTCTCCCCCTTTCCAAAAAAAAAAAATGGTCTTACAGTTACCATGGCTTCCACAACGCTTAGTTCTGTAGTACAAGGTATTTGTTCTGTGGACATAAAAATTGAAGACAATTATTATAAAGATGTTGAACTAAGCATATTGCTGACGTAATTATATGTCGTGGTGTTCTTACCCGCCATTCATCTGTGGAGATTAAATTTGGAGGCTGCAAAGAACACTTAAGCATATGTGGGTTAGCAGTAGCTAAGGTCTAACCAGTTCAGCTTTTTCGAAATATTCCTTCAGATTGCATGCCGATTGCCACTAAATCTTGAGCCACACAGCAACTGATGAGAAATTTATTCAAGAAGTCCAGTGACTCTTGAAGGAGGGTACTATTGAAGAGAGCTTCTCTCCATGACATGCCCAAATACTTCTCACCCACAATCACAAGTGCCGTATGGTAGTTTATATTCTCGAATAGTTAATCAATATACTGAATTAGATGATTACCCTCTTCCAATATTGAAGGTATAGAGAACAAGGAAGCTAACTATGAGGTTTTTAGTTCAATTTACTTGAGAAACGCCTATTATCAGATCCCAATTTGTTAGGAATATCGTCCTTATACGGATTTTGAAGCTTGTTTGTTAACTTTGGCAGTATAAACAAATTCCATTTGATCCAACAATGGACAATGGATGGAAATATCAAGAAAGAAGGACTCACTGGAGTTATAGCTTACTTAGATAAAGTCGTTGTAGGCGGCAAAAATAAAGATGAGCATGACTTGAATTTAAATAAGTTCTTGATCGCTGCTTAAAAGTATGAACTCATATAAACGAGAAGAAGATTGCTTATTCAGTTTCAACCATAAAACTGTTCGGCTATATAATTACTAATCACGAAATTCAACCAAATCCTGATCGAGTGGCACCTTTACGAGAACTCTCATTCCTAACAGATACCTTCTCTTCGACGAACAATGGGCATGTTCGCACATGTTGCTAATTTTATTCCTAGATTCTCACAGAAAATACATAATCTTTCTAGTGGTGATTTTTCATTGAACGATAGAAAAATGACGTGGAAGCTTCAATGGTTTCAGTTATAGATGAAAAAGCCACGTTCATTGTAGGGATTGATGCTTCAGAAAGTGCCATTGGTGCCACTCTATCCCAAAATGGACGTCCCGTTGCTCTCTTTTTTCGTCCTCTCAACTATTCTGAGTATCAACATTCGTCCATAGAAAAAGACCAGAACTATAATTGAAGATGTAAACAAAAAAATGGTGACATTACCTTCCAGGAAGTCATTTTCGACTCCTCACCGATCAGAAGTCGGTAGCTTTCTTGTTTAATAGCAGATATTTTGGAAAGATTAAGAATGAAAAGATATTATGCTGGAGGCTGGAGCTTTAATGTTTTGATTATGAAATAATCTATAGACCGGGACAGCACAATGAAGCTGCAGATGCCTTCTTCAGAACCTGCTCAACTATTTTGTGAAGTGTATCGAAACTGCAAATACTCCATGAATCTTTATGACATCCTGGCATAATATGGTTGAATCATTTTGCAAAGGCAAAGAATTTGCCACATTCACTGGAAGATATAAAGAAAGCCATATCAGCTTGTAAAGTTCGTGCTGAATTGAAACCAATATTCATGAGACACAAGGGTAACCTCATCAAAGCTACCCACCCCTTTGAACACATCAACATGGACTTCAAGGGATCTTTACCATTAAAGTCTAAAATCCAATATCTTCTCATATTAACTGATGAATATTCCAGATTTGCTTTTGCATTTCCTTACTCAGATATTGCTCCTTCTTCTGTCATTTCTAAGCTTAACCAACTTTTCTCCATTTTTGGTCTACCCATCATATGTTCCTCTGACCGTGGCTTTGGATTCATATCCCAAGAATTAAAGAAATTTCTTACAACGGTTGGAGTGACAACAAGTAGGACGACTCCAAACAATCCACGAGACAATGGTCAAGCTGAAAAGTATGTGGGAGTCGTGTGGAAAACGAACTCGCTATGAAATTAAGAGGGGTGGATATTTTATTATGGGAAGAAGCCATAGATGATGCTCCTCGTGCAATCAGGTCACATCTACGTACTGCAACTGATGAAACTCCTCATGGATGGTTTAAATACTAAGAAGATCAAGCTGCGGAAACTCAAAACCCTCATAGCTTTTAACCTCAGATCCAGTATTCCTACGGACACAGTCAGATATTCAAAATATGGGCCTCTTATAGAAGAAGTAACCCTCTTTGAAGCAAGTTCTGAATATACTCATATACAACGACAAGATGGAAAAGTCGACTGTTTCAACTAGAGATCTGGCACCTTTTCCATTGGATCCACTCTATCCCAGGGGAAGAGAATGTTAAGGAAACACCAGACGACCACCATTCCTCTGTTAGTCCTCCGACTTTACCCAGATCTTTAATTCCAGCTCTCTCTCTCTCTCTCTCACTCTGTCAGAATTTCAGAAATCACCAAGGTCAGAAGAAACCTAGACGGAGTACAAAGATTCGCCACTGTCCTGTATACCTCCAAGATTATTATTTAGGCAGGGGAGAATAAATATTTCTGTTGTTTGCTACTTGCATAAATTTTCTCTGTTTTTTTTACTCACATGAGTTTTAATTGAATTCTATTATATTACCCCCATGGCATATCGTTTCAGAAGTTCAAGCGTCCCATCTGCCAGAATATCCTGGTGATTATCTTTTAGGATTTCCAAAGTGTCTTGAATTTATGAAGCAGGGAAGCAAGCTATGTTGCGATATTAAAGAAGCTTCGTGTAGAATGCTCCACATGCAGAATGACCACGATAACACTCAATCGCAGACGAGTCGCAGAATACAAAAGCAATTGAAACGCCTGCAATAAACAGAGCTTCTACAACACCCAACATGTAGTCCCCACCTTGCAACTTATGATTTCCACTTCTTCCCAAATATGAAAGAGCATGTTAATAACACCACTTTCATTCTCACAAGAGTGAAATTTGCCATTAGAGCTTAGTATCAACAAAATCCACCGGAATTCTCCAAAGGGTTTGCTTGAAAAGTGTTCGGCTGGCCAGCGTTGCACTCTGACACTTTGTGTGTGACCGAAAAATAAGATGTGTTACAGTGCTAAATATTTGAGAGGAAATATACAGTACATAGAGTCGGTCCAGATGAAGTGTATGACACTAATGAGTAAGCAATGAGAGTGTGTACTGTGGGACAGCTTACTTTCTATCTTTTAAAATAATAGAACTTTAATAATACCTACTGCATATGTTATAATTACTTTGTTTTATGTCCCATTTTCCTTATTGTAGTATTAAGAAAGAAAGGATTTTAATAAGTAGTGTCTATTCTTTAAAACAAGGTAAGTACTGTATATCTGAGGACAGTCGATTCGCCATTTCAATCAGCATTCCCAGCGACAGATTAATGAAAAGCCACAACTAGAGTGAGTAACGAATGTCTCGTCAGTGTTTGCAAATCACTGTTTCTAAGCGGCGTAATCGCCACTGTAATCCCATGCCTTTTCTCAAATCGCATGAGATTTGTGATGAACAAAGCGGCGCAGCGGCGGGCTTTCTCCGAGTCTCCAGTTCCTCCCGTAACCGCATTCCAGTGGTGCTCCATCTTCATTCCATGCACCACCAGTATCATCGCCTGCGGTGTGGTAAACGCGGGCGTTAAACACTATAAAAAAACAACAAGCTTTTATAAGAATGTTTTGATGTGGAATAGGTACCTAGAGAAAAATCACATGAATGTAACACATTCTCTTATTTAAAACGTCCCTTGGTTTAAAAAATTAATAACTCGAAAACACTTTGGAGTAGAGTAAATGTAATTGACAGGTTTAATTTATGACTTTCCGAAATGTCCACGGTAAATTTCAGAGAAGCTCGAATATTTTTAATGAGTGAAAACTGCGGAAGAAGCGTGAAAAGTACCTTAAAATAACACTTTAAAGACAGAGCCATTTTCTTCTACGGTAATAAATAAAGGTTGGAATGAAGGTTTAATTGTGTTATTGATTGACTGAGTATATAGTTTCACAATATGAGCCGGAGGTATAATCAGCGGGGATTGGAGGTTGGAACCCTCCCTTGATACAATTTTAACTTTAAACCCAATTGCTGCACCTGTATCTGTAAATAGAAAATCGGGTTTTTAAAAAACTGTTTCACCTCAGGATTAATTTATAATTATTTGATTTTATACAGGTTGTTTAAAATGCATCCCTACACATAACTGCCCCTTATATGCTTCTCTGCATATACGTAAAATAAAGGAACAGAGGAAAGATACGTGCTAAATAAGTTCTACCTCAAAGGCACTTAAATTACATATACATGTCTCCGTTTAGAAATACATTAAAACATAAATACATTTTTCTTGCGTTGTAAAAATCAAGACATTTCTAGGTAAACAGCATATTACATTCGCAAACCTGTGTCTATTTTTCATTTTCGTATTTTTAGGGATATTTACATTGCACAGGTATTTATGGATATGATGATTG
Organism: Hymenopus coronatus; assembly: GCA_030762935.1. Classification (NCBI taxonomy): domain Eukaryota; kingdom Metazoa; phylum Arthropoda; class Insecta; order Mantodea; family Hymenopodidae; genus Hymenopus; species Hymenopus coronatus. The sequence continues at coordinate 114,649,548 of CM060888.1, read as the reverse complement.
TATATTTCAAAGCGCGCTGCTCCTTTAATGACATAACGCCAGCAGCCATTGATGGGCCGTTTCGATTCTGGCCCAATTTTTATTAGTAACTTTGAATAGACCCTTGTATGCCAACAAACATAAAGCTACTATCAGGTTAGGCAAGCAGACTACAGGATTTGTGTTTTGTGTATCATATGTAAATACATTTTACTTAATTGATATTTTAGTGCATTCTTTTATTATGATTCAGCCTGTATTGTTTGATTAATGTTTTGTTTGGTAAGGAGAGGGAGCGTCACTCCAATACTGAAAATGTCACTCTTTAATAGCTGTAACTCAACGAGATTTAACCGAAAATGCGCGTTAAAAGGCTTCCTGAAACAAAAGAAAAACATTTTTGAAGAAAAAACATGATTGTTTCATTCACACGACTTTTTCTACATATTATGTAACAAATTAATCTTTCAACAAACTTGTTCTTCTTTTTATTTCATACTAATCAAGATAAACATTAGCAGAGGTGGCTTTTACTAAAAATGTTAATAAAATCTCAAGGGAAATAAGGAAATACACTAAGCTAAAGCGATAGGCAAATCTTTTAATAACTGGTTTCTAAGTCTTGGAATTGGCTTCAAAATTCCTTTCTACTTGCATAACTAGGATGAAAAAAAGAAAACTGAATGACGACTTAACAACTGAGAAAAGTTTAAGGGTTGAAAACTTTAAACCAATTACAAAGACCGCAAACGGTTAATTCCAGAAACATACATACATAAGTAAGTACCTACCTACCTATAAAAATAAATAAATAAATAAATATATATATCCAGAATGGAGACTTTAAGGCAATTCCCAGAAAATGCAAAATGTACATTTTATTGTATTGTAAAACGTCTGAAACATACGATAGGTAGATGTTTTAATCAGAGCAGTTAGAGCCATATTAATCACAACCATGATTTTTGAAAAAATGTAATATTCGAAAAATGCTCGAATTATAGGGTACTTTGGGGTGGGGGTATTTTCTTGAAAATCTTTGTGTCGCATCCTGAACTTAAATATAACTTTCTATTCAACGAACTCTTCATTTTTGAGTTATACTGTTCACACACATACAACAGAACTTTTTCTAAAAGCTATTTTTGTTTGGATTCGGGGACCTCGAAACATGTATTTCCTGTAAAAACATCGTTGTCGAAGTTTAGAGTGGAATGAAATAACTTGTCGAGGCTCTTTGTACGTGAATAGCACGATTCAAAAAGGAAAATTCGGATAAATACGAAACGGCAGATATTCAGGAATTAACTATCCTTTTTATGTAAAACTTCGACATCTCTTATTTTCTCAAGCATAGCTCCTGCGGTTTTTAATAAAATGCAATTAATTTAAGATATTTACTAGTCAAATAAGATGTTTGTCTTCAATTTTCGCTGTTCACACACAGGTTCTTTTCAAGACGGCTTTGTTGTATTTAGAGGTCCTCAAAACATGCATTTCCCATATCTGGTTTTGGGTGGAGCGCCATACTTTCTTTACCTACTTACATTGCGCGTGGTATATAGAGCATTAAGCTTTCGTGAGAACTGTTTGTAGAAACCCAATAAAATAAACGATAATGGGTAGAAAAAGTAATGTGATTGTAACAATTCCACTTTTTATTTTACATAGGTACTAAATCGCTCTAAAGTTACCTCTTTTGCCAGCTGAAGAGTAATGCTTTTCAGTGTGACTATCAGATCAAACTTACTGAAAAATGTAATTTAAAAAAAAATGTGATGTGTTCCATTCACATAACTTTCTCTAATCTCTGTTATAAATTATTGTTAAAACGATAATTCTTCTATCTACTTCGCGTTAATCGAGATAAAATTAGCAGAAATGGTCTTATTACTTGCTTCCTTCTAAGTAGGCTAAAGCGAGAGTCAAATTTTAAAAACTGATTGCTATGTGATAGAAATTTCTTTGTCTGTATGGCTAGCAGTTGACAAATTCCCGTATGAGAAAACTATAGTGTTTTAAAACTGAAACTAATAAAAGGAATATCTCAGAAACCAGTTATGCAAAATTCATCCAGAATAAAGACGTCTTCAGAGGCTATTTCCAGAAAATTCAAGATACACATTTTAGTTGTCGTAATATCTTTAATATACGATATTTTAATCAACATCGTTACAGCCATTTTTGAGAAAATCAAAATTCTCGAAATATCATCCATGTAAAGACGATTTCTTTTTGAAAATCTTCGTTTCGCATCCTTGGGAGATATTAAACTTAAATTCCAAGTTTGGTATTTAACGGACTGCCCGTATTTTGAGCCCCCCCCCTCTCTCTCTCTCTCTCTCTCTCTCTCTCACACACACACACACACAGGCTGATACACACATACACAGACTTTTTTCTAAAATCTCTTTGTTTGGATTCAGGGATCTCAGAACATGTATTTCCAGTGAAATCTCTGTATCGAATTTTTTGATGCAATACAATACTTTCTCTATACGCTGTGTACATACATAGTATGTATAGAGAAAATAATAGCTCCTTTCTAATTTTTCCATTTGGCTGATGCTGCGTCGAGTAGCTAAGGAATCCTGTTGTAGTAATGTGCAGCGATTCCGCAACTGATTTTTCATAACGCAAAGTGAGGGACATATTTTTTCCTCTTTCAATGTATGTAAACATTAAGTGGCACACAATAGCGGGATATTTATGAACATTCATGACATAAAGAAATAAGTGTGTTAGTAATATTCTATACTAACCGTATCCTATACGTTTAAACAAGCATCGATTAGCTGCGCAGAACTTGCTCTACGGCACCTACCTGTTAAAATCGAATTGGCCTGATCCGAACCGGTCCGAAACTGAATTGGATTAGCTTACAGCTGGAAATAGTTGTAAACAGCTTCTGTGTTAATTCTGGTCAGCTGTGCCTGCATAGGGATACCTGTGATATACAGATACAACTTGTGTTACTATTTAAATTCGCAGAAATGAATGAACATAAATATACTTGGAGTGCTGATGGAACTGCAGTCTTAATTTCAATTTGGTCGGACCCTTATATACAGAAACAACTTCGTTCGACGCTTCGAAATCAGCCTATTTGGGATGGTGTTGCCGATTACATGGGCCAAAAGGGATATCGTGTAAATGGAAAGCAATGTCGAACAAGAATAAAAAATATATTGGTGCGATATAGAGACATTAAGAAGAGTGGCAGCTTAAATGGAAGTAGCATTGAACCATATTTTCAAGAAATTGACCGAGTGATGAAACAAAGGCATTCTCAAGCTGCAGGACACACTACACGATCCTTAGGTGAGTAAATATAAATTTAAGAATACATATTATCATTAATAATAGCATTAAATATAATGCTATTTGTAATTTATATAAATAATTTCAGAAAGTGCTATTCAGGGGGAGGGATAGACTCAACGAATTATATTAACTTAATCTCAGTTTTGAAACAAAAGGGAATTCCATATTAAGTACAGTGTTTAGTAATAGGAAACACCTGAATTATTTTATTGTTTAAAATTAATTAAAATTCCCGGCGTAAATTAGAACTTACCTTAATTACAATAAATTAATATCCAGGAATTCTTTGAGTTGGCTTCGTCTCTACTTACTCCAGCAATGTAGTAGGTAAAAAGGTGCGACACCGAGATTTCGCCAGAAATACAGGTTTTGAGGACTTCTGAATATCTGCCCAAATATTTTTGAAATTTTAACACACTGCTTATAGTTTGTAACACTGATTCAATATTATCAAAGTAGAGAGTGGAAGATTAGGCACTAAAAACTAATGTTTTAGGCGATTAAAATGGGCTCCTTAACTGTTGCATTGTAAATTTATTTATTTATTACCTTTGATCTTACAAGATTGTCAAGAACTGCAAACAATATAATATATACATAATCTGAATACATTTATCCTAAACATGAAACATAGGTAAATAAATATTAATTTATGTTTTGTTCATACAATATTCTAGATAGTCAATCACAGAATAGAACTGATTTTGTTTTAAAAATGTGAATATTTGTACTTTTAAATTTATTTGCCTAAGTAATGTCCTAAGGATTTTAATGAGCTTAACATAATTTAACTGCGACGTTGACTTTAAAAGAAACCAAATATATTTTCCAATATGGTTTAATATTAAACATTATTGCTGGAGTTGGCTGTAGTTCTAAATTATCCATAGAAAGGTTATAACTGTCACAAAACATTAACCTGTATATTGAGATTATAACTAAAGCAGTTAGTTATTGCATATTATAGATAGTTAGCTTTTAGTGCTTCCTATCTTGCTGTGTTTAATGGCACAGACTTTTAAGAATCATTGATTGACCTAATTATGATTCTACAAATAGTATAAAGTAATACGACTAAAACATAAATAAGAATGTAATACTGGAGAGATATATTAAACTGGAAAATTACCTATAGTGGAAAATAGGCATTTTAGGCATTATTTTATTTAGGCTTAAACAATAATGAAGCATGTAAATACCAAAGGTGAGCAAGTCTATGTTGAGAAAAAGAAAAGGCATGTGCCTAAAATATATTGCCTAATCATAAGCATTACCTAATTCTAAACATTTAATGCTAATTCAATAGCGTCACCTTATAACATATAGGAAATAAAGGTGGAAAGTTTTGGATTTCTAATTGCACTAGTTCTTGTATTTATGGGCAAAAATGTTTTAAGCAACATCAGACCCACCAATCTCATTAGAAATAATCTTTTAAAAATATTACTAATCAAATAGAGTGCACTTACGTATCAGTGTTTTAATTTATTTACTCTCTTGCAAAGGAAGCTTAACCTTGTGTGACTTAATTTATGCTTGGAATGTAACTATTTCAAACAATAAAAAACTTTGAATGAAAATAAAGTGGAGTTTGGTCTACAATTCCCAGGACTAACTCACTCTGCAGATTTTTAAGAAAATTTCTAAGAGATTGTTTAAAATCTTTAGTTTAATACAAGAATTAAGAAAAATGTGTAACTTAATGGTATTCCAGAGAAAGGAATATGCAAAGATTTCATATTTATGTATTTCAGCAGTATTATTTATATTATGTTAAAAAGATAAAGATAAGTTCTGTCATTGTGAAAAATTAAATACATTTTGTTCAGTTTCGCATCCAGACTAAATTTTCTGTTAATTATTTGTTTAAGTGTACAGTAAATACACTAAGCTTGTAGTATTGCACTTCCAGTTATCCAAACTTGAATGTTTATGACAATAGAAAATAATAATTACTGAAATTTATACTTTCTGTCCAAAAGTGAAAAGTCCTTATTTTTTTTGAGAGTTGAAATAAATAAGTCTCCAGGTATATATCCAAATAAATAAATAAAAATTGCATTTAAACATTAAATTGGATAACTGGGGACACAATGGACAAGGGATAAATACTTAAATATCAGGGGTATAGCGTCAATGAATGGAGATGACGCATTACACACTCTAGCAATTTAACTTAATTTACAATTTTCCTTCTGCATTAATCCTACTGATATAATCTTGTTGAGAATTATTTGAACAATGATTCTTACATGAAGTGCTGTTCAATATATCAAGCCAGTCATGGAGTAAGATGAGATAGATGCATCTCCTTCATGGTACACACCACTCTCATCAAATGATGTGAGTGCACGGTAGATGTAATAGAAAAGAATACATCTTGTTTGATAAGATTGAGATGATTTTCTCATTATTTTCCTTAATAGTGGAAGTTATTAGATTACAATATGGAGCATTATGAGTGAACCTTTAAAAAATGGAAATGGCATGTTATTTATGGACGCTCTCAGCATCTCATTCTAAATTGGGCATGAAAGACCGCTTAATTTTGCTCAGAGGCCTCTCTATCAGGCTTGAGGTTCTTTTACGTGCCATAAATCTATGACACCACACCAACAGCTTTACTTCCCTTCCGAAGGAAGCCACGTTAAGGATTTTTACATCCGAAAAAATCCATCGTCCTCCACCAGGTTTGAACCCGTGACCTTGGGTATACGAAGTTAGCATGGTAACCATTCCACCACGGAGGGCGATGTGAACCTTTAAGGAAAAATGCACCAAGTAAATGAGATCAAAATATGTACCTGGCTAAACTACATCTGTGTGTGTCACCTCAAGGCACTGAACAGGAAACTATCACAAGAGAAACACATACTGTAGACAGAACATTCCATTTCACCTAAACCAAATAGTGATCCAACTGTTGTGTATCAAGAAACTGAAAGCAAGAGAAGTTTCATTTCTACTTAAAATAAAGTATAATTAAAGCATGAGCTGAAACATTCTCTAAATATAGCATTAAAAATTTCCAAGACACATAATGGTAAAGTGTAGTGTATAAAAGTGAATTGGGCTCTGTGGGTACAGTATCTTAAATATATAGTTTTGTCGGTAATATATTTTGTCTTCAAAGGAAAGATCAGTTTGATTGCATGCGATAATGCTTGTATGTTCCTCTGTTGTCATCTTCTTCATTAAAAGAGCCGTGGAATGCAATTATCATTAAGCATAGAAGGATACATTGTTAGTAGGGCCCAAATTTTAAGTAATATAAAATTAAGAAATATGTACGTAAACATTTAACCAAACTTTGTGAAAATGCAAATAAATATATAATGAAATAATTATATGTAAAGTCCAAAATGTATTTTTTGCCAGAAAAGGGAAGTTCACAGGTAGGCTAGTCAAATCTCTATTTTAATTCTTAATAAGTTTACTTCTGCTGTACCTAAGTACAAGTGTTTCCAATTCAGGTGTTTAAGTCACATTGGTGCTCAATTAATTATAATATGCTTTTCCAAATGTTCTGTTGTCATGCACGCTCCTTTGTCTGACAATATGTTTTTATAAACAGAGAAATATCACTGAGCTTCACAAGAAGTCAGCTGTGGGATTTGCTAGCCTGCTAACAATAATCTTCCCAGAGGACTCTACAACTCCACCATTAAATAAGCAAGACAAAATAACAAGATTTAAATATCTAGGTCCTTATACAGCTCGGATTTCAATTTAATAGATACTGCACCACCCACTTCACCTGGTACAACTCTGATGTTCTGAACTGCATCTTCCTTTATTCCCTCAGCTTCTTGGAAATGAAATGGCATTTTATTTATGGACGCTCTTTATCTGCTGTGGTTCTCAGTGTCCCATTCTATACTGGGCGTGAAAGATTGCTTAATTTTGCTCAGAGGCCTCTTTATCAGGCTTGAGGTTCTTTTACGTGCCGTAAATCTATGACACGGGTCCCACGGCTTTACTTCCCTTCCAAAGGAAGCCATGCTAAGGATTTTTACGCCCGAAAAAATCCATCGTCCTCTGCTGGATTTGAACCCACGACCTTGGGTATAGGAATTCAGCATGGTAACCACTACACCACGGAGGGCGACTCAGCTTCTTGGAGAAGTGTATTTGAAGTCATATATCAATTTTCTTTATAGGAACTATTTGAAGTGACTTGTGATGTATTAAACTGAACTGAACACTTTAGAACTACTGATTGCTGACAAGAATTCACTCACAGACACTGCAGGATCAGAATAAAAGTTCTCCATTACAGACTTCACAGCATTGAAGAGCTTACTATAGAATATCACAGCTTCAAACCATTTTGCCCATCTTGTATCACTGGCTCCAGAGGCAGGGTACATCTTGAAGCATTTTACACAAGATATTTCAAGAAAACCTTCATTGCTGATATCAGAGTATTTACTTCACTGCCACTCATCATTGTAATGCATGAACCATACTTGTAACATACACTAAGTTTGGATAAAACACATTAAGAGATTTCCCCCGCTTTCAACATGTATGGAGCTGCATCTTTGTACATCAATAAGACCTCTTCTTTTATGCCATCTGGCCATAGTATCTTAAGCTCATCATTAATGAATTTAGCAATTGTTGAACTGTTTGTGGCCTTCTAAGGTTTATAATAAATTAAATATGGTTTAGATGCAGCCACGAAGTTCAATTTGCCGTCAGATTAGCAATACAATGGCCTATAGTATCCATTGTCTCATCAGCGAAATCTATATAGTGATTTGCCTATGCCAGCCCTAAAAGTTTCTAATACTAGCATAACAAGAATCCAAGTAATTCTTCCTGAGAGTGGACTTAGGAATGTTGCAGTTGCAGTATTTCTGTAGAAAATGTTTAAAATTCAGGTACCTGAAGTTTATTCCAGTGCAACCAACACCATACACAGTTCTTTGTAAAATTCACTATTAGATGATGATGCTGCCCCTGTAAGTGTGTAAGGTACCATGTACAGTTCTTTGTAAAATTCACTATTAGATGATGATGCTGCCCCTGTAAGTGTGTAAGGTTCCATGTACAGTTATTTATAAAATTCACTATTAGATGATGATGCTGCCCCTGTAAGTGTGTAAGGTACCATGTACAGTTCTTTGTAAAATTCACTATTAAATGATGAGGCCACCCTCGTAAGTGTGTAAGGTACCTGTTTCTTTGAAGAAACCCACTGTTTATTCTTAATAAATAGATTTCTTTATAAAGGTTGTTCAATTTAACATTTTATCATACACCCTATATGTTTATCAAAGTTTGTCAGATGACTATTTTACCATCAGTGGTTAAAGCATTGTCATTAGAAATCCATGTTTCCAGCTCTGATGATGATAAAGATACAACCAGTGCCATGGTTAAGTTAAATGTAACTGACTAACAAATTCTGAGGAGTTTGATAACAAGAAAGATAAACGTTTAAAACGAGTTGAGTCATTGATGTCCACCTAGAACTTAACCAACTTCTGAACTCTAAATTCCAAGAGAAAATGAGATATAACAGTAAAGCTAGAAAAATTGATAAAAAATATGTTTTTACCTTTTTGTGATTTAAGATGTATAAGTAGGTTTACCAACTTCTGAATTTTGGGACAAAATTAGATAAAACAGTAAAGATAGAAAATATTTTTACCTTTTTATGCAGATTTGAGATGTATAAGGCTGGACTGCAGACTAAAGTCAGTGGTGACATTCACTTTTCATTCCTCTTCCTCTTGAACTTATACTTCACATCCCTCCTTGCTGTATCTAAAAAGTTTTGCATTTTTAAATACTGTGTCATGAAATTCTCTGCATGTCATATGGTACATCTGGCATATTTGAAGTTCAGCCCTTAACAGTTCTGTCATGTTTTGTTTTTCTTTAGTAAAAGTGCAATTCATTACACTAAACTGTTGCTCACGGTTCACTAGAAACTGGAACTGATAGAACAAATGACACTAATTTCTTTAGTTCATTGATATGTTTTTGTCCTGTTCTTTAGCCTTCTTAAAAAATTCCACCCAACGTATGTCAACCCAAAACTGGTTGCACTTCTCTTACAAGACAGAAATCATCATACAGTTATCAAGATGTAAATTTTCATAGATAATTAAAAAGTCATTCCAATGAACATGTTACTTTAAATTTAGAATGCTCATTAGCTTGAAATCAGAATTATCAATATCCTACCATTTTTCCAGGTATGTCAGACATCTCTCCATAAACATATTGACTTTTCTTAGAAACTTTTCTCTCTTGCAGTTTTCCTTATTCTTAATTCGTTCCATAACTATCTTCTCAAAGTATTTAGCTTATTTTTTATCAATGATTTTCCTTCTCAGTGATACTATTACTTCATAGAGTTCTGTGCTGGATATATGTTCACTTTATAACAGTTTTGTACAATTATGGAAAATTTGCATATTTAGGAAAAATTGAAATTGTTAGGGGAAAGGAGTCCACTTCTTCATCTTCAAAAGCTTCCCATAATATCTTGGAGCACTAGTCTTTGCCTTGAGACACAAAATATGATCTTAAGGCTGGCCAATTTAAAAGGAGGCATCCTAGGCAGGTAAAACTGATAACCATTTGATTGGAACATGTCTTAGTGCTCTACATTCACAAATTCAAAAAATTATTTGAGCTCTTTGGTTCTTTTTGTATACAGTGAAGACTCACTAAGCACATTTATCACGAGAAGTTCCACATCAAAAGAAAACTTTTCATTTCATATTTGACAGGTTGTGTAATATATGTCATTTAAAGTTAGCTTTGTTTATATTTGGCACACTTTTTTTCAGTTTTTCATACACAGATACATTCTTCTCAAAGTTCACAGGAGCACTGTCAGCAGCAAAAGAGGAAATACTAGCAGCATCCAAATCATTATTTTAAAAAATTCACAATTCCTTCTGCTAAAAAAATACTGCACAATTAAGGGAAACATTTTTAGGTTGCCAACATTGAAGAGTATGTAGGAATGAAAAATATTCTGCCTCTTTTAGATCTTGAATACGTTTCTATTGTGCTGCAGGCGCAATCACATTCTCCACAAGCATGCTGGCTTTAATGCAACCACATAATTTACTTTGCAATGTCAGAGTCCTTGAACAATACACTGTATAATATATTAGAACAGTCCATACTATTACAACTTATATGATGTTTAACCCCATGATAATGCGGTAATTTCTGCAGCTGTGATTAGATCATCTTCTTTAGTAAAAATTTTTTAAAAAAACAAATTGAAGGCAGCATTTTGTTTTCTCTGTTTATCATTACGTTGATGTTTAGATGAATTTGTGTATGTATTGGCTGCACTGATTTCTCCAAACTTGATTGAAAAACCCTGATGGCAATCTTTATATTCTACTTCAAATTCACTTTTCTTCACTAACCTGTCATATAAATTTTTTCAGGCATTGTTAAATTGCAATAGTATTTCTTTTTCTTTTCTACTCCCAATGAACTAGCCATTACAATAACCAACTTATGGCTACTACCACTGTAAAAGTCCTTAACCAAAGATCTCAAACTGCTAATTTTATGATTTTTATTTGTAAATATAGAAAGACCAGCAGCTTAATGTAGATGCAACAATTGCTTGCCCTTCTCCCTCCTGAGTTCAACACTGCCAGCACTAAAATCAAAACACTACTATTTCTTTTTATGCACTGTCAACCCATGAATATAACAAATGAAATACTTGTATTTTATAAAAGTATAATATATAATAATATAATAAAGGAATAATGTGATATCACATAATTCCGGAAGATTTTATTCCAGGAGCTGGGAGACAGGAGACTCCTGGCCATTCCAGGAGAGTTGGCAACCCTAAATTTAGTTTTGAATTTAATGAAAATATATGGTACTGACAATAATGCATGAGAAGCACAACAATAAAATTTAAAATATTGACCATTTCTTACTTTGAAATGAAAATGTATAATTTTAAAATATGTAAAATTATGTAGTATGGTATGAAATATGTATTATACCTCAAAACATATAAAAATATGTAATTTTAAACTTTGGAACAAGGGTCCTTTCAATGTAATTTTTTGACATTTTAGCTTTTCTTATAACTACATATACAGGAACAGAACATCTAATTACATATAATCTGGGCTCTAAGTCATTAGTTTAAAAATAAGCTTACTGCATGTATGCTGAACTTGATATTTTGAATAGATAGGTACTCTTTGCATGCACTGAGAAGCAAAATAGATATGTCATTTAGAAGTGTGTAACCTGAAATAATGAAAAATTCTGATAAAAAACGGAAATATCTCATATGGCTTGTTACAAGAGGTGATCACAAACTGTATATTTGATAATACTCTACTTTTTCTGAAGCAAATTTTGTTTATCTATAATGGTTTAATACGAGAAAATAGACAATCCAAGTGACATCCTCGGAAAAGTGAGCTTAAGCACAAGTTTTATTTTTATCCAACTTTTTGCTTCTTAAGTAAGCTGTGAAGTCCTTTTTGTTTTTCCTAAAATGCTTTTGTGATCTTAAATAATGTATTACTGGTATCAAAATTTTGGATTATAAAGAAAGTAAACGTTAGTATCTAGCATAAATACAAAATGAAGAGGAGATGTTGAGCTAAAATATTTAGATTTTGTGAAAAAAAAAAAAGGGAGAGATTTTCATTATTTTTATAAATAATCCATCACAATAAACTCTAAAAAGAGTAACCTTAATAATAAAAAAAGAAAAGAAAAAAAAAAGAAAGAAAACAGTGCATAATTAAGAAGAGAAAAAAAGAAGAAGAAATGGCGGGGAGGGGGGGAGAGAGAGAGAGAGAGGGAGGGGGGGGGAGGTGAATAAAACTAGAGGGTGTGCTTCTGAGCAAAACATGAGAATAGAAGATTGAGCATGGAAGTAAGAGATAGGTAGCAGAAGATTTGCTTTTCCCGATATGAATATCTCAACCTTATATTCCAACTTTATGCTTCTAATTTTTCACTGAGTCTATGTGCACTGTATATCTTAGTCAAAGTGCTGATGGCATTAAAACTCTTAGGCATTAAGTGAATCTGCTCCTGTAGTTATGTACCAGGCATCGTCTGATTCTGACACCATTGTTGGTTAAATTGAAAATGTCATGATATTTTGTTTCAAGTTTAAAACAACAGCTGGAAGCTTTGAAAAGGTTGCAAATATCAAAGGTCAAAAGGAAGAAGGATGCGGCAATCACAGAAATAACAAAACTTCGTGTTATGAACCTTGTATAATCAGTTGAAAAATATCAATATTATGAAGAAAAGATTTAAGAAGAAAACAAACAGAAATAGAACTAGTAATAAACAAATTATTCTCAGCAATGTGTAAACTTGTGCAGGGTTGTACAAATCCTGTTATTAATAATATTCCAGGTAATTAATATTCTGGATTAATTTCATTTGTTGGAAACTTGCATGTTTTGCATCTCTATCTCTTTCAGCTTTCACATTATAATTATGAATTTAAAGTATTGAAATTCTAAAGTTACAATATTCCTGTTTATGAGGCGCAGATATAGAGGCAGGCAAGGATCTGCAGCACCTTTATTCAATTCACCTTCCAACATTGAAAAAGCCACCATCTACCAAAAAGTTGTGACTGCGGGAAACAGAAGAAACAATGCATCTGAATAAGAGGCAGTTACAGTGATTGTTTTATTAATGCAATTTGCTTAAACTCTGCTGCAAATAAAGAAAGAAAATATGGTCATTAAACGTCTTGAGCAAACAGCTCGGCCATTTTAAAATGTCCGATGTAAAATGATATAATTACTTCATACTTCATAAAATGGCAGGGGGGAATGTTTTGATGTTAATTGCACAAGGAAACCAATAAAATGAACTAACAAGAAATGTATTCTGAGCTTCATAAGTCTGTATAACAGTTTAAGTTTTGTGACCTTTAATTTGGATACCTCAATGACAATCTTCATTTAGATATTCTGCTTCCATATCCCATGTTAATTGATATCTTCTATACTTTATTATATAAAGAAACCAATAAAATGAACTATCAATAAATGTATTCTAAATTTCATAGGTTTGCATAATAATTGTTGTTTTGTGACCTTAATTAGGATGTCTCAATGGTATTCTTCATTTAGATATTCTTCTCCCATATAACCATGTTAATTGATATCTTCTATTGTAAAATTGTCATCCTGTTTATTTTGCTATATTGTGCTCCTGTGCAGGACATGAATATGGTAAAATGTTTGAAATAGCAACTCTAAAAACATATTGTAGAATTGGAAATTATTTTAGTTGATTTGAGCAATGCTCAATAATAAACCTTTCTGCTTTTATTAGTCCGTTTAAAATCTTGTGTTTTTCTTCTACTTGATTGCGATAAGGGTTCATCAATTAAGGTTTTAAGCCATAGCCTTTATAACTGATTACTTTACTAGTGAAGCATTCCTTTGCACTACAGATGGCTTGGATGTTAATGCAGGTGTAGCCTTTTCTGTTGAATGTATTTGTCTTCAAAGCTTGCAGGTTTGGTAATATGCATATGTGTGCAGCCCAAGACATTGATAACAGATTATATTTTTCCAGCCATTCAGATGTTGTTGCTGTAGTATTCTGAGGTTCAGTGGAAGATGAATCCAAGTACTAGCTTTGTTAATAATTGTGACAGTTATACTTTCAGTACCCCAGTGAATACCCATATCCTCTACTATATCAGACTGAAATCCTGGATCAGAGATTGATTGTAAACACCATCATTTTTTGTTCAGATATAAGAGTTCCACCACTCACTTCATGTATTTCTCCAGAAAATTGAGAACCAAATAACTTAACATTTTGTTTACTGGAGACTTAGAATTTACACTGAGGGGCCATCTATTATGTTCTTTATAACATTTTAATTGAGCCATGTCTAGGATCTGGGCAAAGTTGAGTCTACTACTAACAAACCTTCTGATTTTCAAAGTACATCCTTCATTTTGAAAGGATTTCCTTCATTTTTTCATATGGTTATCTAAATCTGAAATACTGCAACCTTCTGCTTCTATTTCCTGCTGCATCACCCTAAGCACAAGTTTTTGCTGAACGTTTATTCATAAATTTGGGAGGATTTCCTTCCAAATGGTGAAGAATAAGGATATGCTCTGCTTTATTCTTACACCCTATGATGTTTTACAGTTAACATATTTTCTCCTCCATCCCCTCCCCATTACTTATTACTATATTTGTTCTAATGATTATGAAAAGTTCATTTTTCAATCTAATTCATGTCAATCAAGCTAAAGATTTCTAGATATAGTTTCATTACACATAGGTATACAGGTCCTTACAAAAGGCTGAGACAATGTTCAGATGCATAAAATACACACTCTACCTTAAATGCTGGATTCTCTTTACATTACCTCAAAGTAAACAAGAATGGTGAATTGGCACTTCAAAACATATCAAATATGGGTGGTGATTTTTAACATTTTGGAATCAGAAATTTAGCACTTTGATTTTTACATTTAGGAGCTTAGGTTGCAACTTAATGCTTTTATCAAATTTTTAAAGAAAAACAATTAAAATCACATTTGTAAAGACTTCACAGAGATATAAAAATGCTTAGGGTAAACAATGCATTTTTTAGAAGTTAATAGAATTGATACAGCCTAAAGCATAACAAAGAAAAATGAGAAACTTTGATGCAAAATAGAATAATAAAAAAATAATACACCAAATTAACTCAAATTATGCAAGTTTATAAATCAGTAATACTTTTAAGTAAAATCATAGAATATAGACACCTCAACAGTTTGTACTGCCATTACAATTAATTTTACATACAAAAAAGATTTAAAGGATGATAGTAAATAATTTAGCCAATCAGCTACCAAGGGTTTTACCTTCCATTTTCTTGGATGAGACATCCGAAGAAGAAGTAAAGAAAATTATAAACTAAAAAATAAATCATAGGTAGGATGGGATGCTATATCATCAAAAATATTGAAACACTGTAGTAGGGATGTAATAAGTAATATGTTAGCTTACTTAATAAATACTTCTATAAATGACATAATCTTTTCCGATGCTTAAAAAATTTGTACAATATTTAAAACATCTCATGTTTTCCATTAACATGACTTTCATCTCTGCAACAAATTATTGTTAAAAAACCTTTTTCTTCTATTTACTTCATGCTAATCGAGGAAAAATTAGCAGAAACGGTCTTATTACTTGCTTCCTTGTAAGTAGGAGAGAAATAAGGAAGTACCATAGGCTAAGCAAGTCAAATGTTTAAAACGCTGGTTGCTATGTCACTGAAGTTCCTTTGTTTGTATGGCCAGGAGTTGACAAATTTCCTTATGAGAAAAGTATTTTAAAGTAACCAATAACAAGGAATATGTCAAAAACAGTCAACTCCACGAAAAAAATGCATTTGATATAAATTGTGGGTTTTAACGACCTCTACACTTATTATTAAGTAAGTGTTTGTCTGTCTCTTACAATTTACCAGTTATGTAAAATTTGGCAAAGTTCATTCAGAATAATGTTGCCTTCAGAGTCTATTCACAGAATATTCAAGATAACATTTTATTTGTCATGTAAATATCTTTAATGTACAATATTTTAATCAAAATCCATAGAGCCATTTTTGAGAAAATCAAAATTTTTGAAAATTTCTCCATGTAAAGGGTAGTTGGGGGAATATTTTACTCAAAATCTTCGTGTCACATCCTTGGAAGCTGCTGAACTTAAATTTCAGATTTTCGTTTTTGACACACATGCATGCACACACCCATGAGTGCACAGACTTTTTTTGGTTTAGGGGGTCTCAAAACATATATTTCTGGTGAAATCTTGATACCAAATTTTTGGGTGAAATAAAGTACCTTCTATATTCACTATGTACGTAGTACGTGTAGAGAAAGTAAAAGGGTAGTAAAACACAGATTGGAAACTACAGACCAATCATTTTACTACCAATGTTTGCAAAAAATGTTTGAAAACATTCTAAGGAATTAAATTAACTGTTTTTTTTTTTTTTTTTCACACAAGCCATGTGTAGGACAGAAATTGGATAGGTAGAGCCAGACTGAAAAATTCAATACCATAGCTGGGATTTGAACCACGGATCTCCTGGTCTCTAGCCAGTTGCTTTGCTCTACCACTGAGCTCAAATTATTATTGGGGTTGTTATCTCAAATTACTTAGAGATAACAGCCCCAACAGTGACTTACAATGGTGTAAGTACTTTAACCCTTTCTTAACCATTGGGACTTTCTAGTCCCGTCTGCAAAAAAGCCTGCTAAGAACACATTAGCAGCACATAGTTAGCTTCTGACCTTTGGGATTTGTGCGTCCCATTCCTGCACTTCGTTCAAATCTGTTGTAATTTTGCTGTCAGACGAGAGATGTCAGTAAAGTTCAATTCTTTTTCATCTGTTTTACAGATGGCCGTGAAAAAAATGTTACCAATTCTTATGGTTTTCTTTGAGTCCTGTAAAGATATAATTACTTTTTATGACATGTGGCTTCAAGAACACATATTTTTAAACATGTATTTATATAATTTTGAATACTGGAAGTGGTACACTGTGAAGCTAGCAATTAGTTTTTAATTGGTAGTCGAATATACACACATGTGCTTCACAAAAACTTACTTTTACGCAGAACTAGTTTCGCATGCGTGTTACATGCATGCGAAACTAGTTCTGCATAAAAGTAAGTTTTTGTGAAGCACATGTGTGTATATTCGACTACCAATTAAAAACTAATGTATTTATATAATTATGCAATGTTATGAATCCTATAAAAGAACAATATTCAAATTTCTGTGTGGGACTTACAAGTCCCGATGGCGTTTAGTGTACTGTGGGCACTGGCTATGTGGACAGTAGCTTATAGCAAACTACCGTATGCTTAGCAAGCTTTTCATGTGTAATAAGGAATTATTATTTTATTATCATAATGTATAGGGTTATGAAAAGAGGGTTGACTGAAGAAGAAATGCTTTCAGTCTTTCTCGAAGAAATGCCAGATGATGACAAAGAACTAACGGACCTAGAAGACAGTGATAATGAAGTTACTACTGATAATTTTACTACAGTTTTTGAAACACAACTAGAAACAGAAACATGTGACGGTAAGCACACACCTTTGTTTATCCTATAAATCATATAACCCATATCAAGTATATGATAAGAGAATCATAGCAGTAATATACTAATATTACATAATTTTATGAGGTTATGTTCTCAATAGTACCTATTTCAATAACAAATTACATTCCAAAGCCAATCAAAACATGTTTATTTTTGTGATATAGATTATGAGCAACAAAATAAAGCACCTAATGAACAACAGGATGATGTAGATACCAATGCTGAAACTGTACCTTCAGTGGAAAATGAGGGTGCTGTTACAAAAAGAAAATCCAAAATAAAGGTCCCAGAGCCCAATAGAGCATGGAGAAAAAAGCCTTCTTCAACGAGTTAGCTGAATTTGGACTGGGAGAACGGGTAGTTTTACAACTTTCTAAACCATTGTGGGGAAAAGAATTCATTCTATACTTTGATAATTATTTCACGTCCATTGCTTTGCTTGAACGACTCAAAATAGAGAATGTCTTGGCTTGTGGTACGATTCATGCCAATCGTAAAGGACTACCGATATGTGAACCTGACATGTCCTTGTCAAGGGGTAATTATGATTATCGAATATAAAATATTGGCATAAGTTTCTTCAAGTGGATGGATAATAGGTGTTTTGCTAGCATCCAACTATCATGGCACAGAAGAAACTATAGTACACAGAAAGAAACCTGATGGCACTAAAATTGAAGTAAAATGCCCAACTATTGTGAAAGACTATAATGCAAATATGGGGGGAGCTGATCAGTTGCGTGCCCTTTACTGTGTGAATAGAAAATCGAGGAAGTGGTGGCACAGATTATTTTGGGGGATAATTGATATTATTTTTGTGAATGCATACATTATCAATAATCAACTGTTTGAAAAAATGACTGTGTTAGAGTTCAGCAGAGCTGTAGCTCAAGGCCTGGTTGCTAAAACAAAACTGCCAAGGAAAAGATGCTGCCCAAAATCCACAAGCCTCAAAGTATCACAGCCTAAAAGAGGAAACGGTGCCTACTCTGTACCTGCTGATGTAAGGTTGGGGAATAGGGGTTGTCACTGGTCAGTTTTTACATCAAGTCGAGGAAGGTGTCAAGTATGCAGCTTACAAAGGATTGAATCAAGGCCTTATTCTATCTGCATGGTCTGTAATGTTCATCTTTGTTGTAATGAAAGGAAAAACTGCTTTGTAATTTTTCATGATGTGGACACTTAGAAGAAAAAGAAGTGCCAAACATCTAAACTTTGTGCGGAGATTTTTTCAACCAATAAAGAAGTAAGATGGTAGTCTGGTGTCTTTATTTCTTTACTATTTAAATGTTCCCCTGGAATTCAAATGATGTAGTATGTATGGTAGCTTTGTAGTACCTTTTTTGTTTGGCCAGAAATGCTTTGTAAATGTTTATATGCTGAAATTAAGGCAGTTTAGTGCCCAACGGGACTTTCAAGTCCCGGGATTTTTTTTTTTTTTATTAAGTATTTATTTTTTTCACAGCATATCATATACTATGTTTAAATTACTCCATACCAAGTTCAAATTAAAAAAAAAATTATACCAAAAAGCCTTAATTTTAGTAGTGGGCAAGAAAGGGTTAAGTGCCAGGACTCATAATATAGCCAACTATTATGGTCAATTGGTATCGATTTAATTATTTTTTTCGCACAAGCCGTGTGTAAGGAGTTGGATAGGTAGAGTCAGACTGAAAAAAACAATTAAATCAATTCTAATTGAGCATAATAGTTGGCTATACTATGATTCCTGGGACTTACAACATTGTAAATCGCCATTGAGGTTATCTCAAAGTAATTTGAGATCACCTTGTGGTTTACCGGGAAACATGCGAGACAGTTGAGAAATTCAATGCTATGTCGGCATATTGACATGGTAGCTCAGTAGTGGAGCAACCGACTAGAGACCGGGAGATCCGTGATTCAAATTCTGGCTATGGCATTGAACCTTTCAGTCTGATTCTACCTATCCAATTAATTATGTGTTTTTTAGATAAATTCAACTTGCTTAACCCATCGCAACATGGTTTCAGGATAACACCAAATACACTATAGGTTAATACAGGACACTGTGATATTTCGCGCTGCCAGCGCATTCTAGCGGGTGGCCCTTGAGCGGCGATCAGCTGGTGTTGCTGTAGCTTCAGTATAGCCTGTGTAATAGCAATAATGCAATTTAGCTGTGTATTGGTCTACACAGTGTTATAAGGATTATCATACAGAGAAGCACTGAACCATGTCTGGTAAGGTTTGTGGAAAATATGAGGACAGATTTAATATACACAAAAACTTTTGTCACTGATGGTTCAGAGAGAGCAGATAGATATTTTATTCGTATGGTAGATCACATATGTACATGCAGTAACTTTGAACTTCTGAAGCTTTCCAAGTCCTTTTTCCGCTTTCCACGAGATAAAACAATATAAGAAGATTATATTATTCTGAAACGTTAATGTACATAACCACTCCAGGGAAGCAATAATCTGAAAATGAGATCATTGCTGAACATCTGTGAGGAAAATCCATTTATTACAGTAGAGTGTATTGCTTCCATGATGCTCCACACCTGTTGAAATCAGTGAAGAATAATTTGAAACGGCATTCTATAATTTGTGAAGATAGAAAGGTTTCTTGGAACCATATTGTAGAATTTTATAAAAAAAAAAAAAAAGACAGAGGCATGAAACCTCGGTTAGCTCCAAGGTTGACCAGCCAATGTATTGAACTACCAACATTTAGTCCAATGGGCGTACGTTTGGCCGTTCGTGTTTTAAGCCATTCTGTCTGTTGTTGCATTCAAACGCATGATGCGTTTAATTCTACGTCTAATGAAACATTAGCTATCGCTGATTTCATTGAAAAAATCGTATGCGTTGCATTCACAGGACTTTCTCTACAACAAACCATTGTTAAAAATCTGAATCTTCTGATTACCGCATGCTAATCAAGGAAAAATTAGCAGAAATCGTCTTATTACTTTCTTCCTTTTAGTAGAAGCGATATAAGGCAGTACCATAGGTTAAAGTGATAGTCAAAAGCTGGTTGCTATGTGACTGAAGTTCCTTTGTTTGTATGGACAGGAGCTGACAAATTCATGTATGAGAAAAGTATGTTTTTCAAAGCTGAAACCAACAACGAGGAATATCTAAAAAACAATCAACTCCACGAAAAAATGTATGTAACACAAATTGTGTGTTTTAAAGACCTCTACATATCTCTTACGGTTTACCAGTTATGCAAAACTCCGCAAAATTCATCCAAAATAAAGATGTCTTCAGAGGCTATTCCCAGGAAATTCAAAATATACATTTTATTTATCAATAAATATCTTTAATATACGACATTTTAACCAAAATCGTTAGAGCCATTTTTGAGAAAATCAAATTTTTCGAAAATTTTCCCATGTAAAGAGTAGTTTGGGTGGGGGGACTTTCTTGAAAATCTTCGTGTCGCATCCTTGGAAGATACTGTACTTAAATGCCAAGTTTGGTATTTAACGAACTTTTCGTTTTTGAGCTGAGCTACGCTACGCACACACATACGCGCGCGCGCGTTCGCACGCGGACATTTTTCTAAAAATGCATATTTTGGAATCAGGGGGCCTCAAAACATATATTTGCAGTGAAACCTTGGTAGCGAATTTTTGGATGCAATACAATACATTCTCTATAGACGATGTTCATATTATGTGTAGAGAAAGTAAAAAAAGGACTATTTGACATTTTCAACTTGTCTCAAAATCATTGGGCTAAAGAGTTGCACTATGCAATAAATGACGAACGTAAACATTTACTGTATTTGAATGAATTATGAAAATTCTTAGAAAACATCACTATAATGAATGGTAGCGTAAGAAACCTCCTTGTTTTAATACACATATTGGCTTTAAAATTATTGTGGCAGGAGCTAAAATGTCAATATGGTTTCTCATATTTACTTACAAGACTACTCACACAAGACTGTTTGGAAATGTTTACTGTACTAGGGAGGGAACAATGTAACCCCAGATTCCTCAAAATTCAGACAATTCTTAGACTTGCAATTACAAATAAATTATTACAATCGGTTGACAACAGTAATTATGCCTATGGATGTAAGCAAGTTTTTAGTTCTAAAGTCTGATTTACCTGAAAAATGTAAATCATTTGTAATTCAGACTTCTACACTAATTGGGCCGCGCCGTGGCCGAGTGGTTAGACCACTAGCCTCTCACCTAGACAGCCGGGGTTCGATCCCAAGCGACCGCATGTGAGATTTGTGGTGGACAAAGCGGCGCTGGGGCGGGTTTTCTCCGGGTACTCCGGTTTCCCCCGCCATCGCATTCCACCGGTGCTCCATCATCATTCATGTATCATCAGTGTCACCGCCTGCGATGCCATTAGTAGTTAAAGCGGGCGTTAAACACTACAAAAAAAAAAAAAAAAAAAAAACTTCTACACTAATTATACCAGAACAGCAAAAGCGACGATTTTCCAATTAATGTTCAGCAGCGTGCAGATTCATGTGTATGCACGTGGATATGTGCAAAATTTCCTCATGACAAATGTATAAATAAATAGGTAGACATCGATGAGAGCAGATGTAAATTAAAATGTGCATTTTGCTCTGAAGCTTTTTGGAAATGCTAGATTCACATTTCACAACGAATCTGCTTATACAATGTACATCAGCAGCAATATTCTATTTGATGAAAATTTTCTTCATTATCTTTCTGTCAGTAGACTTAATATTAAATTAAGGTTAAATATGCATGTAGATGATGCATTATTCACTTGCATGTGTGAAAGTTGTAAATATGTGTTTATTGAGAAAGTTTTTAATGTGTTAATAAAATGTTATTTGAATGATGAAAATGGAAAAAATAACAAGAAAAAAACCAGGTAGAAACATTAAAGCAAAAAATGTCATGCAACTAAAAATAATTCCTATAGATCCAATGCCTTTACATTGTTTTGTATTGTATTGACAAAATATTGTTTGAATAAATAAAACATAACAATGCATATTATAATATCATTATTGGGTTTCCCTTTCCTAACATTCCAATCTAATCGCTTGTTCCTTAAGGCCTAGCTGCTAGGAGCGCCACTGTATACCTGTCTCTCAGCTTAACACAGGGGAAAATGGAAGTGTCCAGTATTAACCTATAGTGTATTTGATAACACTTACCAAACTGCAAAATATTCCTTGATCAGTTGAGAAATTTAATTCTATGTCGGCATGTTGCCATGGTAGCTCAGTAGTAGAGCAACCAACTAGAGACTGGGAGATACGTGATTCAAATTCTGGCTATGGCATTGAACCTTTCAGTCTGATTCTACCTATCCAATTAACTTATGTGTTTTTTAAATAAATTCAACTTGCTTAACCCATCACTGCATGGTTTCAGGAAAAATTTATGTATATTTATTCTGCTATAGCAGAATGTTATCATATAATACTGAAAGAGCTAGATAACACTTACCAAACTGCAAAATATTCCTTGATCTTCCCAAGGCCTTTCGTTAGTGTATCACATACAAAACTACTATGTAAATTATAGAAACATGGTATCAGGGTTAAATTCCTTGAAATTTTAAAATATTTTTCTCCAAAATTGAAAACAATGCACAGAAATCCATTACCAGCAAGAATGATTAGATTTCTTAGACAAAAACAATATTATTGTAAATTTTCAGCATGGATTTAGGAAAGGTCGATCAACAGCTACTGCAATTAGTGAATTTATACATTTAGTCATTGAAAACCTTGAAAAAAAATGATAAAGTAGGGTCCTTATTCTTTGATCTTTCAAAAGCCTTCGATTGCGTTGATCATGCGATACTATTACAAAAACTGGAGGCATATGGAGTAAGAGGCTTGGCGAGAGATTTGATCAGATCATATTTGGTTGACAGAAGACAATCAACACTATTGTACGATAAACAGGGCAAATCAGTAAGAAAAGTGCAATCAAAATTTAAACGTGTTATGTATGGCGTACCACAAGGATCAGTGTTGGGACCACTATTATTTATTTTATATGTAAATGACATACCAATCTCAAAAAATACAAATATAATAGCTTATGCAGATGATACTACTGCTGTATGTCAAGGGGCAAATGTAGATATATTAAAAGGAGAGCTTACTGCAATCCATTGACTCAGTTATTAACTACTTTAAACAAAATCAACTTGCATGCAACATGACAAAAACAACCTTAATTCATTTCTCACAGAGTAACAGAAACACCACGAACTTCTCTTTACCGGTAAATGATAGCAATATTCATGATGTAAGCGAACATAAATTTCTAGGAATAATTCTTGATAGAAAATTAACATGGGCTGGACATATAAATCATATTTGTGACAAAATTAGTAAATCTGTGTATCTGCTACGTCATTTTAAAAATATCCTAGATGAGAAGAGGCTCAAAATGATTTATTATGGAGTTATATACCCATATTTATTGTATGCGATAGAAATTTGGGGTTGTGCTGCTGCTACCCATATGGAAAGGTTATTTAGATTACAAAAACGGGCAGTCAGATTGATTTTCAATATGAGCTCTCGTGAATCATGTAGGGGAATATTTAAAGATAAGCAGATATTAACGTTGTATTCTTTGTATGTCTTTAAAGTTGTAACCTATGCAGTTCAGAAACAAAACCTAAAAAATAGTAATATCCATAGTCAATACACCCGACACAATGATGATTATTTTCGGCAGGGGTTTAACAAAAATATCTCAAAAAAGGATCCAAATTTCATGGGTTTATTGCTTCATGCAAAACTACCTGCATATTTAAAATGTTCTAAAGGGAAACAATTTGAGAGTGCTCTGAAGAAGTATTTGATAACAAAGACATTGTATAGTATCAATGAACTATAATAATGTCCCTCTGTGTATATACAACTGATATGTAGTTTTAGTAAAATTTGTAACTATGCAGGTTGTCCATCTTTGTAATATTTGTTAATTAACATATTTTAAGTGTAGACTACTCTGGACGAATGTAAAAATTGTAAATACATAATTGTAAATATGAATTTGTGACAATGTCAGAAACTGTATTGCAGTCTATTGACAATAAAGGTATTATTATTATTATTATTATTATTATTGTGTACAATCATGTCCCCTAAATGCAGTTATGGATTAATAGTTGATATATAATAACTGATAAATAGTTAAAAGTTTATTAATAAAGTTATGCATCCACAAGGATCTGTGCTTGGACCTCTCCTATTTTTCCTTTAATAAATATTCTTCCAAAGTCTACAAATTACAAAATAGTTTCATATCAGATGATACCTCAATCTCGTTTGCAACATAAAGCTAAAAATAGTTTAGAAAAGATATTTATTTATAAATGGTTAAAACTCAACAACCTGAAATTATCTCCAAAAAACTAAAGCAAACATATTTCAACAACAAAACATTAGGTCTAAAAATGAAATACTGATGTGAAAATAAGGCAGAAATGTATTAAGAATGTGGCAAATGTGAAATATTTGGGTCTAAATATTGGTCAAAAAATAACATTTAAAGTTCATGTTAAATACATATGTAAAAAAAAATAGCTCTTATTTATATTTATTGAATAACTTGTCAAAATACTTAAATACAATTACTTGAAAATATATATTTTGGAATAATTCACCAACACCTTCAGTATGGAAATTGAGGGTAGTTCAGGAATTACAAATGTAAGTAGATTACTCGGGTACTGCAGAAGAAATGTGTTAGATGCATATATAATGTAAATAGCAGAATATCATGAGGGATATTTTTGTAAAAGCTGGAATTTTAACCATTGTCTCGCTGTATGCAATAAAGTTACCAAGTTTGTGTAAGTAAAATTGCCATTCAGATGAAAAATTGTCATGAGAATAGCACAAGAATAAAAAATAACTACTATAGGGAACATGTAAATAAAAACAGTATGGAGTATTTGTCAGTTTTATTTTTTTATTTCACTGAATTAAATTAAGTCAAATCTTGCTTAAGCCTTATTCTAGTAGTTTTATGCACAATCATATAAGGGCTTTTCTCCAATGGATTACCCAATTTATTCCTTCAAATATTCAAAAAGAACCTCATGACACTGCAAGTGATTTGTAAGGAAAGCACTGAAAATTATAAGTAATACAGGGTGTTTCAAAAAGAATATACGTGTTACAAAGTATTATTTTGTCCAAACTATCGATTGCTGCGCCTTGGCTCGGCTATTGGAGTAACGGATACATAGTCTAGTTTATATTAATAGCCATTAGATGTCAGTTGTCTTCTGTTTTGCTTGCTAACCGTCATACATTTAAAATGGCTACTCTGCGGCAGAAATCAGTTTGTGTTCTCGAGTTTGCGAAGTGCAATTCCGTGATTACAGTGCAAGGACGTTTCAGGTTGAGGTACCACATTGATACAAATGGATGGAACATTCACAGATGGTATTGACAGTTTGTAGATACAGAATGTGCATGTAAAGGAAAGAGACCTGGCTGCCCTCGTGTTCCTGAAATAAATGTTGCAAGAATTCAAACTGCTTTCCAACATAGTCCTTCAAAATCAACTCGTTGAGCCAGTCGGGAGTTACAACTGCCTACAACAACAATTTGGCGTGTTTTGAGATGTTAGGTTGGCTATGAAGCCGTACAAGTTACAGCTGTCCTGATGACATATGTAAATGTGTGTATTTTGTAACAAGATTTTTGATGCTGTTGACAATGACAACACTTTTGCACAATGCATCGTGTTTAGTGATGAAGCGACTTTTCATGTTTGTGGTCAGGTAAACAAATACAATGTTCAAATTTGGAGCCTACAGATCCCACATGCAGCCATTGAACATGTATAAGATTCCCCCAAGGTAAATGTTTTTTGTGCGATATTCGGAACATCTGTTTACAGCCCATTCTTCTTTGATGGAAATACGGTTAACGGTCAGCAGTATCTCACTATGTTACAAAACTGGTTGTTTCTGAGGCTGCACGAAGACAACTTCATTTTCCAAAAAGATGGGGCATCCCCTCACTGGAGTTGCCGAGTGTGTGAATATCTGAATAAAACTCTACCAGACCGTTGGATTGATCGTCAAGGAGCTGATGACTTAGCATGTCTCAGCTGGGCTCACGGCCATCGGATATGACATAGTGTGACTACTTCCTGTGGGGTTTCGTTAAAGACAACATTTATGTACCACCACTCCCACACAACCTGGAAGAGTTAAAGAACCGGATCCTACTGCCATAACATTAGTGATGCTTGCCCGAGTATGGGCAGAATTTGAGTATTGATGTGATATTGTTCGTGCCGCTGGTGGACATATTGAACATCTGTAATCTGAACTTGAGAGGTTTGTACATATGTGTGTAAAGTTTAATATTCGTATGTCTTAAAGTTTAATAAATATATACATTCGAAATGCATATATTCTTTTTGAAACACCCTGTAGACAACTCACATTTCCATTCACACACAAATTTGCTGTTTGTTTGATTTAATTACTTATAAGGGAAGTCTCTCACATCTTTTATCCCAAAAATTATTGGTAATGTTGCCCACTAAGGGTCTGTTTACTGCACAATGTCCATACCAACTTTAGAAATTGAAAAACTGCTGTAAAATTGGGCAGATAGTGCCAAGAGAATCTTTATCTTTCTATAACAGAAGCTGAGATAAGAGAATCATATCCAAAATTTTGGCTGCAATTTCAACTTCAGGTATTAAAATCAAAGCAGATGAACATCTCTGTCTGAAGTACTGTGAAATTATTGTCCAATGATTCATACCCATAAGTCCTCCTTAATTAATCAGATCAGTTATTTCCATTTGTTTTAAACAGGTGATCTTGGACTTAATCTCAAAATACTGCAGTTAAAACTGAGAACTAATTTTAAGACAAAAGCTTCCGTAACTGAAGTTTTGAGATAGATTTCAGCATGAAGGTTCTAATACTTTGTCAAA
Source organism: Hymenopus coronatus (assembly GCA_030762935.1). NCBI lineage: Eukaryota > Metazoa > Arthropoda > Insecta > Mantodea > Hymenopodidae > Hymenopus > Hymenopus coronatus. The sequence continues at coordinate 114,622,179 of CM060888.1, read as the reverse complement.
AAGAGGTCAGTATTTCTGATTCTTAAATTCACTTTACTGTTTTAACACTCATTCCCAATATTTCCAGGAAAATCTGGCTTTACAGAATTGCAACTAACTCTACAGGAATCTCAGAGGCATGCCAACCAAGATGTTATTTCCGTTGCTGATATCAAACTTGAGCATGACTCTCCACCAAACATATCAGGTAATTATTACAGTGATTCTTTTTAGCAGTAATGTTAGAACTTCTAGTGAAAGAACCTAAGTCTTTTGCCCTGTAATACACTTGAAAGCCATTTGAGGATTAAAGAATAGTTTTTCTCAAACTCTATTATACATTCAGACTGGGATTTAATATTTACAATTTAATGTGTATGGACTTTTCTTTAATGTATGTTAACTTCTGCAAAAACACTTTTAGATTACTGAAGTAGTACTCCAAACTGGATACATTTGAATGTTAGTTCAGAATAGTAGCATCACTTCATAAGCAAGCTCATGGGGGACCATTTATATTAAAACATTGACACTTGACATACAATTGCACACCACAATTCCAGTGATTCTGTATAATTCATAAGCACAACAGAAACACCATCAAAATAGCAGGAAAATGTTTCCTTTTACTCTTTCAGGATCTAAGAAATGTAATTTCTGTTTCACATTCAGTTGTAAATGTAAGGTCCCAATGTCACATCTTGTTTTCATTATCCTGATGATTGTTCCAGATGGATGTTTAGCACTATGGTATGTTACTATGTTTAATAATGCATCAGTTTTAGAAGCAGACAAGTTTTGGTATTATTCATCTTAATGAAGTATTCCATTCTGTGAGCAAAAAGATTATTAGGGAAATCTTATTAGAGTAAAACACTATGAATAATAACTAACTTTCTGTAAAGATTAAGCAAACATGTGAATCACATATGCAACAATGAAGCATTTCTTTGCACTTAAACAGTATATCATTTTAATAATAATTTACCTGTCTTGTTTCTTAATACAGAGGACAGCATTCAAGAAACTGAGGAGATATCTCAAGATATACCCAATCACCAGAAATATTTCCAAGCCATGGATGTGACACTGGATGATCAGCAGTCATCATCTTCAGTATTTGCTGCTTCACCACCACCTTTACATTTTTTTGGTCAAGGTAAATACATATTAATTACTTAGCACATTAACTATGAACAGTGTTTTTAAATAAGTACCGTTTTGAAATTCTGCCTGTGCACCACTGCAGTCAGTGTGCCGTGCATACACACTGTGTACCTACGTCTCTTGGCAAGCCACAGATGCCATTGCAGCAACTGATTATGTTTACATTTGCTTGTTTAAAATGCCTCTGCCGATTGAGAATCCTACTGACTGTGAACTACCTGTGTTATTTATTTTCTTAGTGGTAAAGGCATGAAAGCAGTTGACATTCACCATTGGGTTTGTGAAGTGTATGAACAAAACATTATGAGTGCTGGAATGGTATGCAAATTGGCAAGAGCTTTCAAAGATGAATGGATGTTCATGATGGGGCACAGAATGGGCGACCCTCAGTGATCACTGATGATTTGGAGCAGAAAGTTGATGAAAAAGTGAAAGAACAATTGCTTTGATTTCTTTGTTATCAGAGGTGTTTCTTCAAGTTTCAATAAGTGTTAGAAGTCAGCGCCACGTGACGAAAGCCACAAAATGGTCATACTGCAAAGTCAGGTGGCAACATTCTATGACGTCAGAATATAAAAGCTTGTTGTTTGATATGTGCCTTAACAATGGTGCCAATTGTGTGGAAAAGTAGATCAAAGTGTGGCATTTCATGTAAAAATAAAATTGTTACAAAAAGCCCACTTGTTTTTTTTCACATATCAAAACTGTACTTATTTTAAAAAACATGCTTTGTAGGTCACAGGTGGATGCTAGAGTTCAGAATACTCGAGGAAATTATCCTTATATTTTATTATTGTGATAGCAACAAGCGTACTACTATCCCTATATCAGGATCATGAGTGACAGAATGTTAAAGATAGTCAGATATCTTAACTGATCTCTAGCCAACTTATATACTTTGGGAGGGGCTGTCGAAATTCAAGGGGAAATATAAATGTAATGACTGGTTACAAAACACTAGGTCTATAGATACAGTTTTTAAGACTACTTATTTGAAAATTAAAAACAATTCAAATTTTTACCATTGCATTAATGTTTTACTCATAACACAAAAAGATAATGGTGCTCTTTTAACAAGCTTGTAAATTCATGTTATTAACTTTTTATTCGTTAATTAATCACTTTTTATACACTTGGAGCCTACAGATAATCTTCTCTCTTCCAAAATGTTAATACTAATCTAAATAAATAAGGTGCATTCATTGTTTAATCTTAAGAGACAGAGTTAGAGATAGAGAAATGCATGCACAGAGTTTTCGGCAGCCTTTCCATTTGTGTACCCCTTGGCTCCATGCTGAAACTGCAAAACTTTAATTAGTTGTTGCAAATAACCAGCACATTACACTACACACAAAATCATTTTCTGTGGCCAGTCTCTCCTAATTTTAGAAATTTTTGTGATAATATCCTACAGATAGAGATCAGTTATTCTAATTCAAATCTTTAGGAAAGGGTTTGATTGACATGGGCCTTGTCTGAGTAAGTTTTAGTAATGGAGAATCATTACAGTTATTTCTTCACATTTTTATTTATACATATCTAAATTGCCTTTATCACTGAAAGTGAGGTAAACAATCACATTTGGATTTGAAGAGGTTTAAAAACATCACCATTTTCACCACCAGCTTTGTTGATTATTGTTTCATTATCAGTTATCAAAGTTATTAGTTTCTTTAGAATTAACTAGAAAATTTCATAGCAGTACATGGAAAATATATATTTATGTTCATTAATTTATTTTCAGTATTTTCCAATTTCTTCCTTTTTGCTTTCGAGTTCCAATAAGATGGTCCTTTTTCTACAAGGCCTCATTTCACTGATAAAGTCAAAAACAAATGCAATACCAACAGCAGTGCTCTCAGAAAACTGCAGAGAATTAAATGGAAAACAGGATCGTAAAACTGAATCACAATGCAAATTAGTATTAGGTATGTCAATGAAATTAGAAAAGTGTATGAGCAGGAGCAAATACTATTCCATGAATTAAAAGTGAGAGCATACTCTGTAGAGAGAATACTTCCTGCAACCTCAACAAAAGAGCACAAGGTGACCCTGTTAATCTGAATCTTTATATTCTCACCATCACCTCATTCCATTAATGTTTTGCAGTCTTAGAATAATTGGCAACACTTGTTTCTCTGAAAATATTTATTGCACATCAGATATTTTTAAATCATCTAAAAGTATGCATTTATCTGAGTCTTTGTGGGCTACCAAATGTCAGTGGTCCTCTTGCATTGCAGGCCCATAAATTGCACCCCTAGATACACTAACAAAATATCTGATGATCAATTGTATTGGCTGAAACTTGAATCTAAAAAAGGTTGGCTACTGTAAAGTGACGAGGGCCAAATGAAGGTTCCACTAATCAATGTAATTATGTACTTAAAACATTTACAATGTATCCCTCTCAATATATTAAATTCTCAAGAAATCTCTCTATTGTGAAAAAGGATACTCCTTCAATCAGCATTTTCACAAGCTCATCAATAGTTGACACACTAATTTCTTTTCTCTTGTTCCAGCACATGAGATGTCCACAAACAGTGATAATTTGCATAAAAATACTGAGCAACGATCAACTCGACATGCAAAGACTGATGAAGAAACTTTAACATCACGGATATTTGTTGAAAAAAATGCACAAATTCTATCTCATTTGGAACGTCTAGTCTTACGCACTGTAAGAGCTCAGAATGACGCAGTAACACATCTGATGACAATGCAAAATGAGATATTTCAGCGGCTCCTAGAAGCAGATCGAGAGCGACAAGCTCGACTGGAATCACGTATGGATCGAATGTTAGATCGCTTGGACCGTCTACTTCCTTCCTCACAAAACAGCTGTGAAGAAAGCAATCGACTTAACAGAGTTCTTGACAGGCTAGAATGGCTGATTGCACCGCATTCTGTCCAGCAGCCTGTTCGCACAGAGACAAGCAAGCTTGACATTCTCATAGAGAAGCTAGACAAATTCATACCATCTATTCAACATTTGCAACCAGCTAAAAGTGTTACTGAAATAAACAGTGAATAGATGATAATCTTACCATTTCAGTCTTTGACATTACAAGTATGTTCCTTTACAAATTGAAGTAATACTAACCACAGAAAATGTTTACTTTGTGATCCTTAACAGTGCTTTTGGATTCTTGGAATGTAATCATAAATGCAAAAACCAATTAAGATTTTGAACCAACATTTCTTTAGTTTATGTCCAATCTGTATAAAAGATGCTACAAGATCTGAGAATGAATAGGGGTTGGCTTTCTTTGAGTAGGATTCATAGAACCAGCTAACTTATATACTGTAAACTTAATGATACTCCATGTAGTTCATCGAAAACTTTTTAAATTGTGTGCTGCAATTTTAACTTAACAGCACAACTTCTGTATTCTGCATTTTGATCTTAAAATCACAAACCTAACATCATGTAGAACCTATAGTGCTTTTATGCCTCAATTATCAACAAAAACTAGTTTAAAACTGGGATTTTATTTGGATTAGCCAATTGAGGTGGTTTACTACTTAGGAATTGAAATGGTTAAGGACCAAAGTGATTTTTAGAAGTTAAAATTGAGCATTCAGCCTTGTTTCACATGCTGTAAGAACAAAAGAACAGGATAAACAAGGATATCACAGACTGCTCAAGTGAGTGAGTAGCCTAACACCCAGAATACAAAGCTACTGATCAGAACTTCAGTGTTCCTGCCTATAAATATAAATTTGAGTCAAAACCAATTCAGCTTTCAAGAAACAAACCAACTCAGCCAGCTAATCTTAACACCAGAACAAATTCCTTGTTTCATACAAATAAAGTATAGCCTATAAATATAAAACAGCTATGTGACCACTATTGGTATTTAAGGCACAATATTACTGAGAACATAGTGATCATGTGACCTGTATTGGATTTAGAACACGAAACTTCTCAGATCATTAGTGGCTATATTGAGATTTAAGGCACAAAATTGCTACATAGCTATATGAACAGTAGTGAGTTTTAGATAAACAATGTTAATGCTTGTGTTGCAGCTCTGCTGTTAACAAGTAATGTTGATTCTACTTCAGACAATTCTAGAATTGTTAATCTTGCCAAATTAAATACATATATATACTGTAACCATAATTTACACTGTAAACTATTAAGTAGCACAACACTAAATGTGATTACATTTTAAAAATTATCTTCATAGTTCCATATGTGAGGAGTCTGTTTTACATTACATCACAAATAAAGGGCATGGAATGTCAGTACTAAGAAACGAGAACTTCATTCTCTGGAACTAATCACTATCTCATGTTTCTAAGACTCTCCCAATGGACTCCCTTATGTTGAAGGAGCTGCAGCTGAATTTTGTCCTAAGTACCTGTATGCTTTCTGTTTTGTAGAATGTTTAAAAGAATAGATTCAAAATGCTGTTTTGGTACCTCTTTCCATGTTTACTTTCTCTACTCGTACTATGTACATACATGTAGACAAGGTATTGAATTGCACCCAAAAATTTGATACTGAGATTTCACTACAAATACATGTTTTGGGACCATCTAAATCCAAAAAAAGTATTTTTAGAAAAAGGTAGGGTGTGTGGTGTGAGTGAGTGTGTGCGCGTGCATGTGCGGACAGCATAGCTCAAAATGAAAAGACCATTAAGTACCAATACTTGGAAAAATTTGTTTACATTTTCTCAAAAATGGTTTAACGATTTTGATTAAAATATCATTTCTATCACAAATAAAAAGTATATCTTGAATTTTCTGGGAATAGCTTCTGAAGACCTGTCCATTCTGGATAAATTTTGCATAACTGGTAAACTGTAAGAGATAGAAAAAACTTACTACACAAAAAATGTAGATCTATAATAGTTAAAACGCACAAAGTATGTTACATACATTTTTCTCCTTTTTGAGATATTCCTTGTTATTAGTTTGTCTTAAAATGCTTAAAACATTTCTAATGCATGAATTTGTCAAGTTCTGGCCATGCAAAAAAACAGATTTCAATCCTATAGCAACCACATTTTACAACATTTGGCTGTCAGTTTAGCCTAGTGTATTCCCTTATTTCCCTTCTACTTACAAGGAACTAAGTAATACAACTGTTTCTATTCTTGTTTAATTTGATTAGCATGAAGTAGATAGAAGAATAAGCTTTTGACAATAATTTGTTACAAAGACTTACAGAAACCATTGCAAATGGAACACAGACTTTTTACTCATATCCAGGTGCATAAGAAGAGGATGTATCATTAGCAGCAAACTAGAGTTAATTAATTTAGTTATTGCTAAGTGAATAACATTTGAATATGACATTTAGATCAGGTTCATTGCCAGTCATATCCTATTTACATTGTGACTTTTACAATTTTCTTATTATTAAGATCTACACTGTATTTTAAGTACTATTTGTGCTCTCTCTTTTCACTGTCTAATTTCATTTCCTTTTCACCTAATTTAAAAAGTGACCTAATTTCTTACCATTTTTACTGAACATTTTATGGCATTTATCCAGCTAAATTTAAACCATTTTTCTCCATATATTGGTCCCTTCACAATAAAATATATGTTTAGTGTCCCTCCTATCAGCATTTATGGTCATTGGTTCTGTGTATACCATTTCTAAATACTTTCTTTCCTTACACCAGTTCTTAACTATGCAATAACCTCTTGTTTCTCTTTCGTTAGCCTTGACTGTATGTGTTTCCCTTTATCGTGACCCTATTATCTGCAATTACACTAAGGAGCTTTTGTCTTTCTATGTCCACAAATCTTTTTCTTGCAGTCTGCCAGAACCAATTTGTTATTTTCCTTCCTGCATACCTCTCCTAGCCCAATACTTTCAAAGTTACTCTTCTCTTGATTTTCTAAGCAGTGCCTTAAAACATAAGGATTCTGTACCAATATTTCAGTGCTACTTTCATCACTACTTCTTTATTTGCCCCTCTCCGTGACTCAATTTGGGCAATCTCCTTTACAGTTGCTCAGGATAATCCTAGTATTTCTCTGCAGAACATCCTATGAACAGCATCTATAGCTTCCCACCCCCCATCCATGCCCCACACTTCTATTCCATATAGCATTTTGGCCCCACCCCCATCTCTCATCACTTGACCTCTATATCGTTACTGGAAGGCACATGAAAAACCAGCCCCAAGTACTAGACTACTCATTGTCACCTGCCAATTTTCATCTATTGTTATGTAACTGTTGTGACGTTTGTAGGTCTGCACTTAAGATAAATTATGTATCAAATATATGTTACTTGTTTGACATATCTGCTTGTGGCAGGCAACAGTTCATGCTCAATTGGCAAGCAATCAGTCTGTATCAGTATAGCTCCCTTCCCCTATGCCGGTGCTCATTTCTTTAGCTTCTCCCATGAACCTCCTCCATCAATTTTGACTCCTAAGTATATACACTCTTATAGTTCCTTGTACATTAGCTCGTCCCTTCCATTTTTCATATTTGCTTAATTTTCCCCCTTTCATATTCCACAATCTTAACTTGGTTCCTTTAGAATTTCCACCTTTCTATTGTTTTAGACCTTTGGTTGTGATCAACCATACCACTAAGTCATCAGCAAACAATACCCCTGAATCTGTAAATTGTTAGTTGCTGGCATAAAGTATTATCATTCCATATCTCTGGCAGTATATCATCAGTATACAGATTAAATAAACCTGGAGTTAATTACAACCTTGCCATAGACAATTGTTTTTGTTTAGTCCATTGGTTACTATTCCTTCCTCTACTTTTACACAAAAAACATTCCCATTGTACAAGGCTATAATTGTATTTACCATACACTACTCAAACCCTTGCTCAGAAATTTATGTTACATGTTACATGAGTTCTAGTTGAAGTTGAGTTGCACTCTATCAGAAGCTTTCTCTAAATGAAAGAAGGCCATATACAGCTTACCTCTTTTGTCTTTTAAATATTTATTAACTAATGTTTTTATAATGAATATATTGTCAACAGGTCTTCTCCCCCTTCTGAAACCTTTTTGGAACTCTTAAAAGAATGTTATTCTCTTCTAGCTAACATTCCTGAGAGGAATTTTCCTTTATTTGGTAATAATACTATACTATGGTAGCTATTTGGTTTATCAGCATTACCCTTGCCATTATACAAAGTGGCATACAAAAATCAGACCCCAAATCCTAGATTGCTTATTATCGCCCAACAGTTATCTATTATTGTGAAACTGCTGCTACTATGTTTTATATTGTCAGCACATTAGCTTATTGGTTATCTTATTATCTAATTATTACAGGTTTATCTATTTCTTTGTGTATCTGTTCGTGGTGGGCAACAGTTCATGCATAATTTAATGGGTGAGCAGTCGCTATTCAGGGCCAATTTTTCATGTGTCATCCTGGATAATGGGTAAATAATAGCTTTTCCCCAGTTATCCAGCACGGAGCTTTTGACTTCAAAACATCCATTATAACCTTAAGAGTTAGTGAAAACATTGTTATTAACTAATTCATGCATTTTATATTACATAGGGATAAAACAAAGGTAAATTATAAAACAGCATTCTTGGAGGTTTCAGTATATTTTTTTTAAACATTTCTCTTTTACATATTTTTACAAACAGTTTCATTTGCTGTAGATTTTAAATCGGCACTGGATAATAGCTTTTGAACTCTTATCTCTCTAATTTACTTTGCATTTTAATGCATTTCTTTATGGAAAACATAATGATAAAGAATGGAAAAAAAGATTGCAAAACCTAAAAAATATGGAAACCTCTCTTCCATATTACTTCCAAATGTTTACTCTCACATCCACCAGTATTTTTAAAATCTAAACTGAATACACACAATGCACACACACGCACATGAATAAAATGGTCTATAAATAATAACTGGTAACAACATTTTTAAACAATAATAACTGCCAAATATGTAAGGTACTGGTTTTATTTACCTTAAACATGTTTAGCATATATACACATAAAAAGTTTTGCATTTACAAAATTACCAAAGTAACTGTTACTCCTATAACAAGAAATTTTCTTCCTTATAAAATAATAAAACAAATCACATCATAGGTACACAATGAGATTTTTTACTCTTCATATGAAGAGCACATAACAAATGTAACCATGAACTAAGGTAAAATATAATGAAACCTTTCCAGAAGATTTCCCCTGTTCATGTCTTTTCCAGTCACAGTGTAGTTACATATGCAATCTACTAGTATTGAATAAAGTGATTTCATTAGCACAGGATCCACAACAATTAACATTCTCTAGAACATGATAATACCAGATAATTTCAAAGCCTTAACTGGCACAATTTTTATGACATTAACAATTCAGATGGGTACAAGGAAATACATTCTACCCTCGGTAATTAGCTACCTATAGTAGTGATTCTCAAACTAGAGCTGGTTTACTCATTTACTCAACACTTGTTGCAATGGCAAAACCTCTTATTCCTATATAAATTATGTCTTCTTCTATCTCATAGTAAATCAAGAGTTTGTTTGTTTGCTTTTTTGTGTTTTTTAAATGCAAGCTGTCACTGGCACAGTGGTAAACAAAAACAGGACTTTTATGATGCTGCTACAGCCACTACATATTGAGAATATTAATGCTTCACATTTTCTCCATCAATTTTATAAACTATGTGCCTCACTCCATAGTATTTCAATCTGAATACCCCAGGATGAAATAATGTTAGTGTATTAGAATATCAACAAAATGACCATGTATTAAATAAAAACACTTTTCAAGTATTGGAAAATTTAAACTTATAGCAAGCAATATCTTGGAAATGGTTAGTTCCATTACAAAAATGTATTGGACAGAAATTCTATATTTTAATGAGATATACATTACAGTCTATCTCTTACTGTTTACCAGTTATGCAAATGTCAGTCAGAATAAAGAAGACTTCAGAGACTATTCCGAGAATTCAAGATATACATTTTATTTGTCATGTAATAGTATATTATTTAACTAGGTGCAAAAGTCAAGCTTTATTAATCAAGTGGGTCAAGTTAGATCACAACCACAGGGAGTGATCTAAGACCAAGTCAATAAAGCTGCATTTGTACCAAGTTGAATATGATACGTTATCTACATTTATTTAAGGAAATATGTTTTTAATGCAGGAAATAATTATAATATGATATTTTAACTCATATCAGTGAACAATTTTAATTCTATTACTATCCACGTAGTGAGCTAGGTTATTATGGTTAGCATTTAGTAAATTGAAATCAATAATATTTATTTTGTGTTTTATCGCAATGGAAATACCAAGTAGGTGCATAAATATGTTCGGAAAAATTCCAAGCCAGATTGCAGAGTATTTACAATTAGAAAATCCAAAGTCATATACCAGACTGTCTGAGATGTTCATCTGCCACTCTTCTAGCAGATAATGGTGCTGATATACTAACATTAGAGAGACATGGAGATTAGAAGTCAAGCAGTGTAGCGGAAAATTATGTTGAGGACTCCATAGAATACAAGAAAAGTGTTTTCAAGTCACATTGTTATTGGAAATAAATCAAATAGTGCTATTTTTGGTGGTCCTAATGAATGTGATACTTTTGATATGCATAACTAGATTTATGAAGAAGTTATGTCAGCAATGTAACAAATGAGTTGGTCAAAAAAAATGTCAGTTCGTGTGATAATATGGCTCCTCGTATGTTAAAAATTGTATAAATTGTCAGATTACTATAGATTTCCATTGGATTTTCTTGTGTGATTTGTGGTTGGAGTCATACTTAAAAACCTAATAGCTATAATTTGTTTTCATGTATGATTAATTGGCAATAATAAGAAGAAAAATGTCTTTTTTTCAAGGCTTCTATTGCACCCGAGGGAACAATATACTAAAATTTTGGAAAGGGAAAGATTTATTTCTTAAGAATCATGACATTAATTTATTAAGTGCTTTATAACACATTGCTATATGAAAATACATGACTTGTTATTTACTTGAAAATAAACAGAAGTTTTTGCAACAGAAAAGTATGAATTGATGGCCTGCTTTTGAAACAGAAGTAGATAAATATATGTAATATACAGTATTTTGATCAAAATCTTTTAGAGCCATTTTTGAGGAAATAAAAATATTTTTTCCAGATTTTTTTTTGAAAATCTTTTCTCACATCTTTGGAAGATGCTGAACTTGAATATTAAGTTTTGGTGAGTACAATTTTTTGTAACACAACATTACTTACTATTTTTAATTGGAAGGCATGTTTCTGAAGTGCTTCTATCTTTAGTTCCTGTTCGACTGCTTCCATTGTGGTGGCTGACCTGGTCTCAGTGTGCTTGGATTAATTCTGCATCAGTAGGCCACCTGGCAGGATTTCAAAATTTAAAACCCTGTTCTTATTCTTCCATATGTAGAATATTTTCCTTGCTATGTTTTTGTACTTTGGGATTTCTATATGATGTGACAGTCTTTCCAAAAATATCTAATTACTGCTGATTTGTCTTCTTCTTTTGCTTTTTTTGTTTCTTAGATGTTCTTTTGCTCTTGTTTTTATGTTTCTTTACATATGGAAGAATAGAAACCATGTTTTCAATCTTGAAATCCTGCCAATTGAACCTACTACATAGAGACTCAGCCAAACACCACCTGGGACAAGCCAACCACCATGACGGATTATGCAGTCAAACAGGGACTGAAGATAGCACATAGCTTTAAAAGCATGTCTTCCAATTATTGTGGAAATTATGTTCCAGCATTTCACTTTGAAATTATGGGGTCTATAAATGCTCTGTTTGGAGTGACTTCCCCTTCTGTAAACACATACCTTATCTATTTCCTCAATCTTTAGGTACTGAAATGAAGCTGAAGGTATATCTAAAGATGGCCAAATTCTCCAACAGAATATCAGGTGCTAACACCTGAAGCCTGCATTCGGAAGATCCTGGATTCAAATCCTTTGGGTCAACCAATCTCGGTTTTTTCATGGTTTCCCTCAGTCACCTAGGTAAATACTAGATTGGGTATTGACTACCACAACCCACCTTCAGTTTAAAACAATAGTAACATTTAAAATAGAAGGCAAGTGTGATTATGCTAACACCTATCCACAGATAGAAAAAGCCGATAGACAAGATGGCACCCTGATGCCATCTGCTTGTCACAGAACAAAGTGGTATATATAAAGGGACAAGACCTTGAAAGCTGTGAATTAAAATTCCAGACCATTCAGTAGAGCCTGCTTATGAGCATCTGGCAACTGCATAAAATATAGTGCTGCTTCAACTATTCCAGTTTGTATATGAAATTTCAAGGTCACACTTTTAAATGTTGTTTTATGACACATATTATAACAAAAAGTGTTTTGGTGCCACAAAGTTGGAACAACAAATTCATAAAAATTATAATTCTGGGATCGATGGATCAAAGGTTCTAAATGCATATATTAGAACCTTGATTAGGGATTTATACATTAACATGATTCAATGATTGAAAACTTGCAAATATGCAAAGAAGCTTGTAACAGTGATGTGATTAAATAAAAACAAAAGAATTCGAGTCAGTTTTTGTAACACAAACATCACTTATTTTTACTTAGTAGGACCAGTTTTGGGAACACTTGTTCCAATTTTCAACCCTTAATTTCAACATTAAGGTTGAAAATGGGAACAAGCTTTCCCAAAACTGGTCCAGGTAAGTAAACATAAATAAGGTTTGTGTTACAAAATCAAACTCAAATTTTTTTTTTTATTCTATGAAGTTTATGCTCATTGCCATAGTTTGGTCTTTCATATGTTGTAAAACCATTTAAAAATATTAAAATTTACATGATATTTGCCAAAAGCTAATTCTATTTTTCTAATATTTGCTGCTAAATATTGAGAAGCATTTTTTTTTTCTAATTTTCAATATAAATTATCTGTCCATCATTTTTTCCCTATGCTATTCCACATAGCTGCATATCACCAGTCTGGCACACTCATGATACAAAGAAGGAAATGCTCATTTTAAAGATTCCTGTATGCTACACATAATATGGTTGACATGAAGACAAAAAGCTCTTTTCGCTCACATTGTCAGTTATGCTAAAGCTTTGTGCTGTTATTATAATTCACATATTTACATAATTAGTCAGCTCTAAAATATTGCATTAATGTTACCATTATCATTCTGTTGCTTAAAATTAAAGTTACCTTTTCAAATTGAGTTTTACTTATGGAGTTCTTTAACTGCTGCAGTTCTTGGCATTCCATTCTATATTGGGCATGAAAGATTACTTAATTTTGCTCAGAGACCTCTTTATCAGGCTTAAGGTTGCTTGCATACCATAAACCTTTGGCACGGAATCAAAGGCTTTACTTCCTTTCTGAAAGAAGTCAGCTAAGGATTTTATGCCCAAAAAAAAATCCATCGCCCTCTGCTAGATTTGAACCCATGACCTTGGGAACCAGAGATTAGCATGTTACCCCATGACCATGGAGGACAGAATCTCTATTCTGAATCTCAATTTTAACTGTATGCACATTGTAACAGGCATTATTATTTAGTCAGTTGAAAAACCATAACTTTGTTTTGGGAGCCATTGTTCACAAAACTAATTCTAAAAATAAAAGGTAGTAATATTTTATAGTTCAAATGAATAATTGTACCAATTATAATAATTATAGTGTATGGTCTCCAACTTCTACATACCAGCTTGGATTTGTAAGCACATAATTCATATTTCACATTTGAATTATATTCCATGCCTGGTGTGTGAATACTCGTTGATTCCATGGTGGGGTTGATCTTATTTCAGGGATAATGAAAATGTGCACTTAAACTACCACTAACAATAGTTGAATATTTGGCAACTCGGCCAATAAAGTCATTTTCACCATCTCTGCTATGTTTGATTACAAACATAACATCTTGAAAGTAATTATATCAAACATGTCTGGTGAGTGCAACTGCTTATATGGAACATCCTATGTGTCCTACAAAATATGATATACTTCTTACATATTTTCTTCCTGTTAAAAACACTGCCAGGAATTACAACCACTGGCAATTACATACCTTCATATGTTATTACACTCTCTATTATTTTTTGCACATTAACAAAAATGTCACTAAGAATTCCTCAAAACTTTACAACTATTTAGTGCTACATCTGCTCCCGATTTCCCAGATTAATGTGCTTTGAGCTATTCACCATGCCTATAGTTTCCTTTATGCAAATATAAAATAAAGACTAAGGCATTAAAAAGGAAGAAAAGAAAAAAGCAGCATATAACAAAGGGAATATAGAATAAAAACAAAAAGTACCAATTTCAGAGTATAGATTTGCACAAATCAATTAATTTCTATGAAAAACAGGAAACATTGGCAATAAAAGTTTATAATATGCAATAACACTGCAATTACTCTTACTATAATTAAACTCCAGGTTTTGCCATTAAAACAATAATTACTGATGTCCCTGCAAAACAGGGAAATGGCTTCAGCTGAGAATCACTGATCTAAAAAAACCAAAAACTTTTATAAGACACCACACATTAATAATTACAACAATCACACAATTCTAATTCATTGTTAAAAGATGTAAACTAAAAGCAAGCAAAATGTTTATTAACCTGGTCAGTTATGTCTAGTACAAAGCATGAACATTTAATGTTCAAGTCAGAAATCACACATTTTATAATTTGCATAGGCCCAAGAGAAAATTAAACTGCAGCACCAACAAGCAGTGGTAAGTTTGTTCACCACTAACAGATTTACATTTCATGCAAGTGAAAACTTAATGTCTGATTTTATAACTGAATTTCCCAAAAGTTAACCATATTTCATACAAAAATGGTGAGATTAACTTTTCATAACTATACAGGACCAGTGATTTCTTGTATTCTTGCTCACTGAATGGCTGCAGACATAATACTGTACCTTTAGCATTACTATACCACTAGCACCCGGTCACCACAACTAAGGATTTATTTCTTTTTTAACACAAAAAGGTATTGGTATTTTAATGCATGTTCACTCACTACTTGCGTATTTCCTTTAAAAAATGCAGGAGGGGCAGATACTGGAGGTGATACCAAGATAAATTACTGAGTGGACGGACTTGGGCCTGATGCACCATCACTGAAGTAGTCACTGTCCGGAGCATCACTGGAACCACCTGCTGCACCATTTGCTTCTTGCCGAGCTGAAACATAATTTATGTGTATACATATGCAAAAATGCATTAAAGTGAAGCGAGTATTAGTGATGCAATAATAATAATAATTATTTTTATTTCCAAAAGTTTCACAGATTAGTATTCGTTTGTTTATCATTACACCCAGTTTCTGTATACCTTGGGGTGCAACAGACTCAAAGCCTGAGGTTGTCAAGCTACTGTGTCCTACTTAAATCTTAAATGTAATACATACTACGTACTATCATTTAACTTTAATCTTCATTCTGCTTACTAATTTTCCTTGATCATTGTGCTCTTACTCTGCCCATAAAGTTTTCAATTTAGATTAAATTTCTCCTAGGTTTTATATTTATTAACTTTACCACTTGAACTTCTTTTGGTAACATTGCTCATTTTTTTTTACCTGTCCTCTCCCTAAGCATACTAGTTTCTTCTCATTCTAAAACTATATTTCATTCTTTATCCTTCAGGTGATACAAGGGGCATTTCTCCAAATCACTCTCTTCTCAAAACCTTTAATTTCACCACTCCTGTTCCAAAACAACTTTCATATATACATTGTCAATGAGCCATTTGAATTGAAACTTACCATTATTTCTTGTCTTTCAATATCTTCCATTCTTAACCTAATTTCTTTCCAGAACTCATTTTCTAGTGATTCCCTAGCTTTCCACATATCCCCAAAACCAATTTTTAATATCCTTTATCTTATTTTGATTTAGCCTTTGCTGCACTACCAAACACTGATGTGGAATATTCTGTTCATCTAATTTTGTAATTCTTGCCCAATATTTTAGCACTCTTTCCACACAATATTCTCTTTAGTTCCCACCTTCCACAATGTTCTCTCTAGTTCACAATTTCCCTAATTCTACTTGTGCTACTCCATTTGATGAAGCTTTTGGCAAGCCCAGGATTTGTTTGCAAAAGAGTACTCGCGCCCCCTTCCTCCAAACCCCATAGAGCATTTTGCCTCTATTTTATTTGCATTCCTGGTAATTTGTCTAAGCACACTTGATAGCTTTTAATGCAATTTTACCTTTAGCCAGTATCCTTTCTTGTTCACCCTAACCACCCTTATTAATAAATTTGATTATCCCAGATAATCAAATTTATTGACCACAATTTCTCTTCCATATCAATACCATTTCTCATTTTTTCTTTATTTGTTACGCATTTTAAGTACCACAATTTTTATTTTGGTTACATTATTCTTAGACTCCATTTCTTACAAAATGTCTCTATTGTTCAATTGTTCTATTTCCTCACTGGATATAGCTTCTGCTACTAAATCTGAAATCTGCAAACAGCAAACCAGATATTTCGTTGTTAATTATTGGTACATGCCTATTCTTCACTCTAATTGTATCAAGAATATCATCTGTAAACAAATTAAACAATACAGAACTCAACTTACAAACTTATTTTAGTCCTATATTGTTTTCAATTTTTTAGGCCTCTTTATTATTTGCCATTTTTATACAAAACTTTTCTGAATATATTCTCTGTTAAACCTTTATAAAACTAGTGCTCATTCCCTTTTTTATTCAATTTGTACATAGTGCTTCACAATTTATACCTAAGGCCTTTTCAAAATCTACAAATAACATATGCATTCTCCCTTCTTGTCTGCTAATATTCAATTATCATTGTGTTTATCACAAAGATATTATCTACTGTTCTCTTGACTTGGAAATCTAATGGTTTTCTCTCTTCTTCTGCCCACTTTTGCACCCTTACTGACAAAACCCCAGTGTTATCTTAACATATGTTAAGATAATTATCATATAATTTGCTGGCTTATTCTTAAATATTGGTACTACTATTGCTTTTCTCGAACTACTTGGAACATTACCTCCTTCAAATATTTTGTTTTAAATTTTTCACTAGCTATTTTCATTCCCACTCCTTGCCTTCCAAAATTCCCTTGGAATCCCATCTATATGCTTTGTTCCTTTTTAATCTTATTTCTTCTCTTACTTCCTTTATTCCTGTTTAATGCTGAATTTCTCCTACTTTTTCTATTTCTCTAATAGTTTGTCTCCTCTGCTCTGCTCCTAAAGGTTTCCGAAGTATCTGCACCATACTTCTGAGCTTATATTGCTTTCTCTAACTCTAACCTTACAAATTTGTTTCACTTATTAGGACCAAATTGTCTTTGTATCATTTACTCTTGGTGGTTCATTTTCTTTTTCCTGGATGTTTCCTGTTTGCCTCCATTTCTATAACTCCCTTAAAACTCTTGTTTTGCTTTGCTACACACACACTCTCCTAGTATTTGATTCATCTTTTGTTCCTATTTTTGTCCCTGCCTGTATCACAAACTCCTCAAACTTTAATACTACTTCCTCAATTTTATTTTGTTTCAGTGTTTCCTCTATGCCTATTACCCTTAGCATATTTGACTGGTTTCCCAGCTCCTCCAGTAATGCTTCTGCTTCCTCATCCCCTCATTTATATTTTTGAATTTTTATTCCTTTCTGTTCAGAACATACTTCCTTTTCCTTATTTGTGCCTCTGAAAACTGTCCTTAAAAGAAAATGGTTACTAGAACTAGCTATATTCAGCATCTCAAAGTCCATACAGAATTTGTCTAAATCTGTTGAATACAGAACATAATCTATCACACACTGTCCATTCTCCCTTAAGTCAGCGTGTGTAGGACAGGAATTCAAGTCAGACTGAAAAATTCAATGCCATTGCCAGAATATGGAACATGAATCTCCTGAGCTACCATGGCATTAAATTCCTCAACAGACTCGCATGTTTCTTGGTAAACCATAAGGTGATTTTAAATTATGATGACATACCACAATGGCAATTTACAATGTTGTTAGTACTAATTCTGAGGTCATTCATGGCTTTCTACACACTCTAGAGGAAAAGTGTGGGGAATTGGGACTTCTTCAACCTGATAAGACTGAGATTATGGTCTTCAAAAGGAAGAGGGTCTGCCAGGTCTGGAGGAACTGTTCCTATTTGTGAAGAAACTAAGGTATCCAATGCAGTCAAATATTTGAGGGTTATCCTGGTTGCTGGGTTGAGCTGGAAAAAGCATGCTGGACAAAGTAATGAAATGCTTTGTGGGCCTTAAGGAGAGGTATTGGATTAAGGTGGGGGCCTGCAACCTAAAGTGGTCAAATGGCTAATGCTTCAGTCTTAATACCATCAGTGACTTATGTGGAATTGGTTTAGTGGCCCAATTCAGAGACAAAGGCAATAGCTACTCAGCTAAATTCACTGCAAAGACTGATAAGTATGATGGTAACCAGAGTGGTGCAGTCTTCCTTGAAAATCCTGGCGGACCTTTTTGCTTTACTTCTTTTTGTGAAGGAGGTTGTTAGGGTAGAAGAAGTGGATATTACAGGGAGTGGAATTTTAAGCTACCCCATTACTGGCTGACACACTTGCTTTCAGAAGTATCCTACCACTCTTATGGTAGAAGATTTAATGGGAGACTAGATTTAATCTGCCGAGCTTATACAGTGGTAATTCCTTTCAGGGTGGAGTATGGCCCGGAGACAGGGTTTCCGAGGCCTGGAAGCCAGAGGTAATAAATAGATGAATCCTGTCATAGGGGCAGGACTGGGACTCAGGACTAGGCTTGCCATTTCATTTGAAAGTTTTGTCATGGTTCTTCAGGTTGAGATCTAGTTGATCCTAGCTGTGATATGCATATTATTAATATGCCAGGCCAGGAAAGCAGAGATGTATCTTTGATCAGATAGCCAAGCAACTCTGAAAGCCCTTATATTGGCCTTAACGACATAGTTATGACAATGCTAAACATCCTTGTCTGGATCCCTAGGTATGCAGGCATTAGAGGCAACAATGTGGCAGACAGGCCAGCAAAGAGCAGGACAGGTCTTAGGTTTGTAGAACCTGAGACCTTGTGCAACATGTCTTTCAGGAGTATGAAATAGCTTACTACGATGGCTCATCTTGATTCATAGGAAAGACAAACACAGGATTTTATTTCTGGGCCAGGCAGTTAACAAAGTACAGTTCTTTTGAGCATAAATGGAACCAGGTTTGGAGGTGTTGGCTATATACTAGACTATATATTGTACTGTAAATTTTGGTTTATTGTATTATTTCTAATCATTAGTTTTAATTTAAAAAACTCATTCAATTTATGAAGGCCAACAATTCAGTACAATTCTTGTCAATACTCTGTTCCTTAACAATTCCCAAAGAGTCAATCTCATAACAATTAAGACAGCAAAACTGCTCTCTTACAGAGATATTTTATATCCTCACCATAGGACCCATGGGACATAGTGGTGAACTCATGAATTAGAATTTTAAATGTGATCACGGAAACATTCCAATGATGACCTATGCTCCGCTTAGGAGTTACAGGAAATACTAACATCTCTTATCAAGGCAAGGGTAGTGTTGACAAACCAAACAACTATAGAGGCATTGCATTACTATCAAATGTAGGAAAAATTTTTACTGGTATTATGGCAAGCAGGATACAAACATGGGTTGAAGAATATAATATCCTCTCGGAACTTCAGATGGGCTTTAGAAAAGGGAGGAGGACAGTTGATAATTTATTTATTATAAAAACACTGGTAGATCAATACTTGAAAGACAAAAGAGGAAAGTTATATATGGCTTTTGTGGATTTAGAGAAAGCATACGATAGGATAGAGCTTCAATTGCTGTGGCATAAGTTGTTGACTAAAGGAATGAGTAAACAAATGGTGGACACCCTTAGAGCATTATATAAGGAAAATACTTTTTGTATAAGAGCGGAGGAAGGGGTTGTAACAAGAGAAATCCAACAAGAGAAAGGCCTTAGACAGGGATGTAAGCTAAGTCCAGTCCTATTCAATTTATATATAGATGATATATTAACAGAAATTGGGAGAAATAATAACTCGATGCCAGTAATTAATAATATTCAGATTCCAGGATTACTGTTTGCAGATGATATAGTTATAGGTGCAATTACAGTGAATGGCTTGAAACAATCCTTGCAAGCATTAAATAATTACTGTAAAGAATGGAGTTTAAAAGTGAACCAGGACAAGACGCAGATTGTAGTGTTAAAAAAGGGGGGGAAATTGATCAAGTATGAAAAATGGAAGAATGAGAATGAAAAAGAGTACAGGGTAGTGAGAGAGTGTATTTATCTAGGAGTTAAAAGTGATAGTGGTGGCAATTGGGAAAAACAAAAGAAATTTGCATTGGCAAAAGGAAAAGGAGCTTTATCAGCTATTAGAAGTTGCAAATCAAAGCACCTAATATAGATATTAGATGGTTAGAAAAAGTGTACAATATGGTGGTCGAGGCAAAAATGCTATATGGGATAGAAGTATGGGGATTAGAAGGAGGATGGGAAGTCATAGATGAGGTGCATAGGAAATTTTGCAAAGAAATACTTGGGTTACCAAATGCAACTGTTAGGCAGGTAGCAAAAATAGAGCTGGGTAGAGTGGCAAGTAAGGGAAAGATTATGGAAAGGGCATTGAAATTTTGGCATAGAATATTGAAATTGGAAGAAAGGAATTTGTTAAAGCAGTGTTTAGCATATCAAGAGAAAAGTTTAAAGAACAAGGGATGGTCTCAGAAATAACCTGGAAAGTAGTGGGTTAGGGGAAAAGTGGAGAAGAAGAGAAAATAATGTGAATAACTTCTGGAAGTTGGCAAGGGAAAGATTTGAGGATATAGAAATACAAAAAATAATTAGTGAAATAACTGAAAAGAGATCTTTAGTTTTCTATATACCAATGAAAGTCTCATGGGGAAGGGAAAAGTACATTGATGTGACAAATAAAGAGGAGCGAGAAGGTATTGCATGGCTGAAAGCAGGAGTATGGAGATTAAAAGGTTTAAGGTAATGTATTCCACAAGATCAATGTCCTATATGTGGCGGAAATGAAATAAGAAATGGTTTAAAAATGGTTTAAAATAGAAATGTAGCAGTAGTTGAAATGTTTCAAAAAGATAGTAAGAAGATTGGACAATTCTTATGCAAAGTGAAAAATAAATGGATATGGACAGTAAATAGACAAAATGGTGTAATAAACTAGAATTAATAAACTATTGTAAAATATGAGTATGACTGGCAAAGAGCCAGGGCTGAACACCAGTCATATTCACCTGTATAAAGCTTAGCATAAATAAACAAATAAACAAACAAATAAATAAATAAAAAACCTCTCTTATCCACTTTAATAAATTGCACATGTAGTGTTTTCTTATAAGACAAGTTGGATATGATAGAGTAATTTGTTTTCAGATACTATATAGCATTTCTCAAAGTACCTAATACATGTTATAGCTGCTCCTCTTAAAAGAAAAAAATATTTAATGTATTTTGAAGTGTTTTGGTGTAAATTTGTAATTCAAAACTGAATAAGTTCATAAATATGTTAAGAATATTTTATAACAGCAATTGATTAACATTTTTCAAGTAACACAAAATAAAACTCTTTTTGTACATAAAGATGTAGACACAAAACTTTATAATACCTAATTATTTTCTCTGAATGGAGAACTTTCTAACTTTGAAGAATTGATCAACTAATTTACTGATGGTGTCTTACCTGTGATGTCAGGTTTAGGGGATCCCTTTATTCTGCAGGTGTTATATGATCCACAGTTTATACATTTCAAACCCACTACATGGAATTTTACCACGGATTCCTGCAAGTTTTAAATAAGCTGTATTAGAAAAATTACTATTTTAAGTATTAATATAACAATTAATAGTTGCAACAAATCTTCTTCACTTATCTTTTGGAATCCTTGGACTAGTTTTGCCATAAATCTATTGCATTCTCAACATAAATTTCCTTTTAAAATTTGCTGTTTTTAATAGTTTAATTTATAGGTTCATTAATTTGCCCCTTAATAAAGATGATTTCTATAAAGCATATAAACACATTATCAACACTGCTTTAATTAATGGTTTTAATACTGATTTTATAAATAAAAAATTAAGAAGTTTAAATATAAACACATTTCTACGCTTAAGAAAATAAAAGATAATTACATTTTTAAAAAATTTACTTATCACCTTTGAGCAAATAAAAAATTCATAAATGTTTTCATAGAGCATGGTATATTGGTTCCTCAAAATAAATGCAGTATAAAACATTTGTTTGGCTTTTCTAAAAAGGATGAAATTTCAAAAAATAAAAAATATGGCATTTATCAATTAAATTGTGACCTTGTTTATATTGGTAAGACTAAACATCATTTGGAAACCAGAGTAAAAGAAAAAAAAAAAAAAAAAAAAGAGGAGGAAACTTATGTTGAGAATGCAATAGATTTATTGCAAAACTAGTCCAAGGATTTCAAAAGATAAGTGAAGATTTGTTGCAACTATTAATCGTTATATTAATATTTGTGGTACTTCAATGATACTAGCTTCTTTTTATACTTACTATATTAAGCTTTGTAAAGAAAAAAATACTTAAAGTATGCATACATTAATTCTATTAGCTAAGTGTAGTTAAGGTCTCAATGACACAAATTTTAATAACAAAGCTGAATATAAAACTGAACATTTATTCACTCCCCCTTCCCCTAAGACTTTACCAACATTTGAACTTTTAATTCCTCACAGAACAAAAACTCATAAGAAGTTGATGCTATTGCCTGCTCCATTATTTTTCAATTTGGCCATGTTGCATATACACTCAAGGAAAGTTAAAAATATATGAAACTTTCTGTTAATTACATGCTAATTATTTTATGTTAAACATACTACAGTATTACTCCACATTCACATTTTTGACATTTGTATTTTCCTGTTGCTTATGACACTTTTGTCAGTCCCCTCAGATTTCCTATGTTTACAGTGTATTAAAATCCACAAGTTTATGTCTTCGAAATTTTATATTTTCCCACTGTCTATGTCATGTCAGGCATCTTGAGTGGGAAAAAAAAATCAGAAGTAAAATAGCATTGCAACCATATGAAAACATTTAAGCGAGTTCATGGTATAACCTTCGACATGAAACTTCAATGTCTCCTCACTGCCAGCCATGTGATGAAATGATCACCCATGCTTTACTTGATTTTATTTCTTGTTATCTGAGTTGAGTGACCATTTATTTGTTGTGGTCATCGTTGTTTTTCTTTTTTTTATTATTGTTTTATATTTGGAGTTTATATTTCATGAAGATCATGAATAAAATAGAGGAAAGAAATACTTTCACTATTGAAGAGAAAATTTGGATTTTGGAGAAGGTAGATTTGTTCTGGATAACATGTGTTGCACTTACACATGAATTGCAGCTTCCTGTGTCCACAATAGTACCCAGTGCTTCAGAACATAGATCATAAAAAAAAAAAGAAGGAAAAAGAGTGAAAAGCGTGTTTTCAACAGCAAGGGCAGCACGCATCCCAGTTGATGAAGTGCTTTAAAGGGAAAAAGTGGCAAATATTTTTGGCATTGAGCATTTTAGTGCATCTAATGGTTGGATTAACTGCTTCAAGAAGAGATACAATGGCATGGTAAGAGATTACAGTTTTGCTTGAAGCCAATACTGATGGCTCTGAGAAGCTTCACTCTTTTGTAAAAGGAAAGACTAGAAATCCTCAATGTTTCAAAAATGTGAAATCTTTGCCAACTTCGTATGATTCCAACCATGAAACTTGGATGACATTCAATCTCTTCCGGCAGCATTCGGCACTCTGGATGCAAGAATAGCATCATAGAGTAGGAATATCCTTTTTGTTGATTGTTGCCCTGCACACCCAAAAGATATGTACCTGAGAAATGTGCTATTAGAGTTTCTTTCTGGCAACTGCACCAGTAAACTACTGATGACTTGGGGGTTATTCACTCCTTTAAGGCTTTTTACAAAAAGAGCCTGGTTTGGCAAATTTTGAGCTTAATGGGGAAATGGTAATGCCTACCGCCAAGGTTGCAACATATGTGGTAGATTTTATGCCTTTGAAATGTTTTTGAAAAGCTTGCGGTAAAAAGTAAGTTTCAAACTTTGCAGTTAAGGAAGTGGTGAACCCTGGGGGAAATGGTAATGCTTACCACCAAGATCATAATCTCTGCAGCAGATTTTGTGCCTTCATTTTGCACCAAAAGGTTGGCTGTCAACAGGCCAATAAGCATTCTCATAAATTTCTCTCCGAGACTAAAATAAAAATAGAAGTTTTTCTTTCACATCAGTGGCTGCACATAATGTTGATTGGGAGCCAATGGTCAACACAAAGAGAGAGGTAGCAGTAGTAGTAGTAGTAGTAGTAGTAGTAGTAGTAGTAGTAGTAGTAGTAGTAGTAGTAGTAGTAGTAGTAGTAGTAGTAGTAGTAGTAGTAGTATTCGGTAATCTTGAATGATGTCCCAACTATTTTTTGAAGATTGGTGCAGAGAGCCAGATGGTCCTTGTTTATTACTGTATTTATGTTTTTGCAACTTATGCAGTGTGGAGAGGTTAATAGTTTAATTTTATATAGATGTGCTGCCAGGCAATCATGACCAGTTTCAAGTCGAAATGATGTAACTGCAGTAGATCAGGGAGTGTTTGGTATTATATTTGGGTTTAGTAACTTCTCTATTTTGGTTTTGCATTGTTTTTTGCTTTGCTCTGTTACATGGAATTTTATTTTCATTTTGGTATAGAGTTGCATTGATTTCTATGACAGGTATTTGAGCTTATGTTATTGGATAAATGTGACTTTTTTTGTTAACAATCACCTTCCAGACCACAGTGCGCTGGAATCCATTTTAGAACAACATTTTTGTTTTAATTTTTCAGCATTTTAATATATTTCTTGGCTTCTATTATCCTTTGATCTTGCATTGTCTGGTTGTGTGTTAATGCTATTATATGCACCCTGCACGCTACTCTGGAAGTACCGAACCTCCTGAAAATTTAAATACTACAAGAAGGCGGAAAGGGAGCAATAACTGCTGTGTTGTAGGCTATAATAATACCTACAAGAATACTTCACCAGCTATTGCCTTTTATTCTTTTCCCACTCAGAAAATTGAAGCCCAAAGAAAAAATCTATGGGTTCAAGCTGTACATCGAAAGAAGTAGGTACACTAATTTTATATTGTACCTCATAGCAGTAACATATGCTTAAAAATTAACTGCAGAATGGATAATGTTGTTTAGAAATTAATGCTCAAGTTTTTTAAGTTAATAAATAGAAACTCTAAATACTGTGAGTATTAGTTAAACGGCACATTATGGGAATAGTCTGTCAATTATTATTTTTATTATTATTTATTATTACTTTTAGTTTTACTATTAATATTTATGTATGTATTGTTATGTACGTATTACTATTCATACTCTATATTTTATTTTCAGTCCTGAGGGATCATCCTGAGAACCAAAGCCCACAACAAAAATTTGCAGCATTCACTTCATCGGTAATAAAAGGTCAGGACATCCCCACAGTTCAGCATGTTCCCAGTATATTTCCAGATGTGTACAAAAAGATTTCGACCTTTTGAAACAGCATTTTCAGTCTAATGTATGCACTTTATATGCAGAAAACCACAATAATACCTACATCACACATGGCTTCCGCTTCTAACTATCCTCTTAATAAGTATAAAGCATAAAATGGGGCAACGCCACCAGTACAATTTTCTGATCCGTGGACGGTGCCTAGAGCTCAGCTAGAGTCAGAAAGTATTACAGTATTTTGGAAAGAATTTATATGTAGAAATAATTGTTGTAAAGCTGTCAGTATTGCTTGTAATTCACCATCATAGTGTGTTGTAAATTTTCTAATGAAATATAAAATGAGGACAATTTGCTCGCTATTCCTGCTCCTGTTTCTCTATTTATTAATGGTCCGTCTGTGTAGACATGAACCCATGTTTGTTCTGGGTATCTAATATTTCAATAGCTACTTATTTCATTACTGTTTGACTTGAAGTTTCTTTATTGAATTTTTCTGTTAAATTCAATGAATAATTAATGCTTTCAAATTCAAGAGGTGATAGTGGAGTTACAAGTTTTTGTGCTAACTGTAGTATTCCACATTTCTCTTTGATCTGCAATATTATTTGAATGAAACCTACTTGGGTTTTTAGATGTCTACTATGAATTATGTATTTATTCCAGTAGTTCTGATATGGAAGTCGTCTTAGTTTTTCATATAGCAAAATTCTTTTTTCCTCAATGTCATACTGCATTGGTCGATTGTTGGTTAAGAGTTGCATTGCCAGTATTGGTGGTGTTTTAACTCCACCACTTGATTTTGAACTTTCTCCAATTTGTGTGTCCATGGTTGGGAGATATAATTAAATATACAATAAATATAAATAAAAATATAATAAATATATAATAGATTTATAACATTTCAGATCCATACAGTAAAACTGGTTTATTAAGATTTATATGTTTGGTTTAAGGTTGATCTTGAGAAACCCCACTTTGTGGCAGTGAATCTCTTCATAAGCTTTAGTCTTTTATGCACTGATTCAGAAGTTTTCCTAAATTGGGTTTTCCATGTTAATTTCTGGTCCAGGTGGACTCCTAAATATTTTGCTTCATTTGTTTTTTGTATGGGTGTGTTTTTTAATGAGATTTGAATCTGTGGGACTTTGTGCTTTAGAGTAAACACCTGAAAATTTGGAAATTTGATTTTTTAGGATTTATGGTCATTAGATTTTCTTCATGCCATATTGCTAAGTTTTCTAATACTTTATATTCATTTCTTTTGACAATTTTAATTCCTTATTTTTTGCTGAGACCCATTGTACTAGATTGTACACAAAGAGAGAGCACAGTTTATGTTTTTGTTTTGTAAGAGTTTCTAGGGTAAATCATTGATCATAACGTTGAAAAGAATTGTACTTAAAACGGATCCCTGTGGGAGGCCCTTGTCAATTTGTTTACATTTTGAGTACTTTGATTGTATCTGATACATATAAATCTCAGATTTGAGAAGCTTTGGAACCATTTAAGCATGTATCCTTCAATGCCAAGAGTTGCCATTTTCCGGAGTAATTTCTGATGCCAAATTGAATCATATGTGCTTTTGAAATCTATAAATACTGCCAATGTTTTTTAGTTATCTAGGGCATCTTTGATCTCTTGGGTAAATATTGCAACTTATTGAATGGTAGAATGAAAATTTTGGAATCCTGCCAGTACAGGTGTTATTAGTTGTGTTTCTAGGAACCAATTCAACCTTACACATATCATTTTCTCCACGGTTTTGGCTAAAATGCTTGTGAGAGCAATTGGCCAATAGCTAGCAACTTCTGCTGGGTCATTTTTTGGCTTTAACATAGGAATAATGATAGCTTTCTTCTATCTGGCACACTAGTTTTCCATATCAAATTAAAAAAATTTTAAGATAACATTCGGTGCTTTTTCTCCTAAATGTGTAATAAATTCAGACATTATTTTATTAGTTCCTGGACTTCTTTTACTCTGTAAATATTTTACTGTCTCTCTGAGCTCTTCTAAGAAGAAATTTTTGTTAAAAATATCTTCTATCACCTTTTGTGGAACTGATAATATTTTTAACTGTATTTTGCATATTCTTTTGAATCTTGTGTTCTTTAGATAAGGGGTCAGCTAGGGTATAGTGTTTGGTGAAGCATACTGCAATTTCATGGTCTTCAACATACGTTTTGTTTTTATATTTCAAAGGTTGTTTTGTATTGTTTGTTTTCTTGTTAATTAAGGATGATACAATTCTATGAACTTTTATGCTGTCTGTTCTATAATTAATTTTTGACAGTGAATACGCTTCTTTCTTTGCTTTGATTATTTCTTGTTAGAAGGCTGCTGCCTTTTGCCTGCAGCAAAATTAAATCATCTTGTTTCTTACAGTTTTCTGTTAGTATTCTTGCTTGGTCACGTTCTTTTAAATCTGAAAATATTTTGTCCAAAAAGGTTTAAATCTTGGCATTTTACCTCTCAGTATTGTCCTCTTACCAGCTGATAATATGGTAATGCAAAATATCTAACATGTATTATCAGGGTTGTTCTTGTAACCTTCAACGTTAATCGCTGGGAAAGAAGTTTCTAATTCTTTTTTTAAATTTTCCCACTTGGCCTTTTTAAAATTCCATATCTTATTAGTTCGTCTTGCATAATCTCTATCCTTTTTTTTTTTAATTATTATTATTAAACTTATAATAGCTCTGTGTCCTAGATGGGGTTAGATATAATCTTCCGTTTGCAACTGTCTATGATATCTATTGCTGCTAATGTTAGGTCTGGCCTTGAAGTTGTTCCATTATAATGTAAGTATGTAGGTGTATCATCTTTGATTATGCAACCAACATTATTTATGTCAAGAGTAGCCCCAGTCTGGAGAATGTGCATTAAAGCCACCCACAATTAAAGTTTTGTATGAGGTAAAACTTTTTACGATAATATATGATTAGGGACCCTTGACTTTCGCAAAACGTTTTATCGTGAATTTTGATAAAACGAAAGATACAGGCAAAATTAAGATATCGTTATGTGTGTAGTATAATTGATGCAGTTTTAAGCTTGCGATATGCTATAATTTTTTTGTTTCAGGTTTATCTCACGAATTAGCCCGTAATTCAAGATTTATCCATGAAATTGGTCACCATTTCCGACGATCACCAAAAAAAATTGATAAAGAAGTATCTGTAATCTGCTATCGTTCTATTTTTCATTTTTTCGAACATAAATGCTGGCTGTAATAATGCACAAGACACAACCGCAGTTTCATCTGGGGAAAACAACCGCCGTTCCATCTGGGGGGGAAAAAGAAGAGCCTATTTTCCAATGCCCAATCGCTTTCTTTTCTTTTAGCTCAACAATAAATTCAAAGTGTGATTGGTGAGTGAGAAGTTGTGTTTCTTCTTGAATTGTAAGGTGGTGTTATTATTTATGTGTAACAGTAGATAAGGTGCAAGACAAGAATTTCTTTGAAATTTTGACACAAAATAAAAGTCTGTCAGTGTGATTTCTTTTTCCAAAATGTCGAAAGTTGTGACAGCACAGAGTCGCATAGAAGAGTTTCGACAAGATGAATTTTAGGTTTTTAATTGTGAAAAGAAAATATGCATGTGCAAATACTGCAACTCCATCATAGATTGGAATAGACTGGATAGCTGCAAGAACCATGTGGCAACAGAAAGTCACAAGGCAAAGAAAGCAAAATCCCTCAAAAGAGGACAAGCAAAGTGCCATACAATGTTAATGCTATACTACTTGGAAATCCAAACAAGTGTCATAAACAAGAAAAAGAAGAATTAGCAAAGGATCTGATGCAAGCATTCCTTGCTGCAAATATTCCACTTGAAAAAATGGAGAATGCAAATCTTTGGAGTTTTGTCAACAATTACACTCCAGGTAAATTCAAATACAATTTTTATTTATATTTTTTTTTAATTAATTACAGTATTATCCCACATTTACGATCCTGTCATTAAAAAAGTTTATATTTATGAAATGTTATGCTTTGTTCCACACCATATAGAACACAAGCCCACTTGGTAGG
Source organism: Hymenopus coronatus (assembly GCA_030762935.1). Lineage (NCBI taxonomy): Eukaryota > Metazoa > Arthropoda > Insecta > Mantodea > Hymenopodidae > Hymenopus > Hymenopus coronatus. The sequence continues at coordinate 114,592,452 of CM060888.1, read as the reverse complement.
GGGGAGGGGGGGTATCAAAGTAAAATGGTGTTGCTTCCTACCAAGAAGATAACATGATGATCAAATCCAGCAACCATGGCATGACCCTTTTTCCTTCGCATGTGATTATGCATCGGCACATCACTTCTTTTTGAAGCCACATTGATTTAAAGTAACTAAAACTATTATTTTTGTCTTGTAGAAACTTTCCGTTTTTGGCTGAAAACTGCTTTGGACATGCTTTTGTCGCAGTTGGAGTCCTTCTTGTCGATTCCTTTACATTTGCCATTTATTTATTTCTTAAGTCTTTCTTTTGACACTTTGTTCTTTTTATCCGAGTTCAGCGGCTAAAGTCAGTTTTCGAAAATCGCTGTTGTGTGTTCAACATGCTTGAGAACACAGAGCATCCATATTACATACAGAAGTTTCTGATTCACGTAGATTTCAGTGGTCAAAAACAGAGAAAGCACTACATCCTGTACTTCCGAATGCAGCCAAATATCCAAAAAACTAAAATGTGCAATATTCACAATACAAATAAACTGGAAACCGGTTCGACACTTCGAGCAAAAGGTTAAGCCAGTTGATGGCATGCAGAAAGGCACTTAAGCCAGAATTACGATGAACTTAGCATGAGGGGACTGAAATTCAGAAATGATGAATTAACTTAACGGAAATGACAGGTTTTGTCATATTTCTCCTTCATGCGACTGGTTCTAATTACCATTTGACATCAAAATTAACAATGGGAAGAAGTTTGGCATTCGTAAACGCTTGTTACCGTGAATCCAAGTATCATTTAATTCAATGTGTTAGATTTCCTGTTACATTAAGTTCATTGTAATCCCGGTTTTTAAGGTGGCCAACATTCCTAGGATTCAGTCGGCTACGTAAGCCGTGATCTTGTTGATGCATTTGCATCGACACTCAGCTGTGAACGGGTTCAAATCCTGCTTTGGGCATGTTCTGTTATATGTTTGTGTCCATCTAGCGAGTATCCATTATCTGATGGCCAAATGGTGTCCATGCCAAAGGCCAACATCTGTGGGGTGAATCTTGGGATTCAAAATTTTAGTGCATCCATTAATCGAATTAGAAAGATGTCTAACAAAACCATTTGTCGAGAGTCTATTGTAGTTATCGGCGAAACAGTGGAAGATTAAGGAGCTGGCTTTGAAATATAAACCCAGGGACATTTTCATCTTGGATGAGACTTGATTGCCTATCTTTACTTTCTGTAGAGAAGGTATTGTATTCAACCTAAAAATTAAAAACAGAGATTTCACTGGAAATACATGTTTTGACTAAATAAATAAAAAGTATTAAATTTATTGAAGAAATAAGTATAAGTTTAGTACCTTTCAAGAATGGTCGTCTCCTTAGCATGGTGGTAGTGCAGCTGTGTTTATCAAGCGAGAGACTTGGGTTCGATTCCCGGTACCAGCATGGTGATTTTCTCCTGCTGAGTATTTCCCTCCGTGGTAAAGTGGTTACCACCTAGCCTCATACACTCAGGTTGCAGGTTCCAACCGGCAGAGGACGATGGATCTTTTTGGGCATAAAAATCCTTGGCATGGATTCCTTTGGAAGGGAAGTAAAGACGGAGGTCCCTAGTCGTAGATTTACAGCACATAAAAGAACCTCAAGCCTGAAAGACTAGGCCTCTGAGCAAAATTAAGCAGTCTTTAATGCCCAACATAAAATGAGACGCTAAGAACCACAGCACTTAAAGAGCTTCCATAAATAAAGCTCAATTTAAATTTTGGCATGGGGCTCTCTCAGCCTCGTTAGGTCCCCGAGGAGCTACTTGAATGAAAAATTAGCAGCTCAAGGTCGGGAAGGCTGCTTTAATTGGCTGAAAGGGAGCAGGGCGCTACCACGTCCCACCCTCCAATACTCCACCCCACTTATGATGCCTGTAGTGGGCAGAGGTGGGGGCACCCAATGGCAGACTATGGCTCTCCTCAGACTGTCGCACCATGAAAATAGTCTTTTCAGGGATAAATTTTAAAGTGTCAATCCTGGATGCAGTGTACTTAATTGGAAATTCCTGGAAAGCAGAATTCTATAAGAACTGTGCATACTCTCAGCTGTCAGCACAGAAGTAAGGCTACTTCTTATTGCATGGGAAATGTTGTAACCTAACTGCACTTTAGGATACTTTCTGGAGGTGAAAGTGGTTTCATGTGATTTACCCTTTCCCGCTGTTTACACCACTGCTCCTTTGTAAAAGAGTGGAATACTGAACTAATTCTGGCAAATAAGTGGTTTTAAAAAAACACTTTTTGGTCAGTCTCTCTTTCCATTTTTTTTTTTTTTTTTTCCTCTCCTGAAATTGCCGCTGTCCAAAGAATATACTGAGACTCTATTTCTTAGGTGCTAGGGATATTCCTCATGTTGATACATTGTGCACCAAGTATGTTTCTGTTCTTGGAGAAGAACGTATACAGGCTCTAAAGGAGACAGTTGAGAACAAGCCAGTGTTGATCCTGAGCGATGAGACTACAAAACTAAAGGACAATACATTTTCGCAGTTTTGCTTCATCCACTTATTTGCGCTGAAACCACTGTGGGTGGGGTAAAGTCCTGGAAAATGCACCAGAAGAATGTTCTCGTGCCATATTAAGTATTATGTCTTGCAGTATTGAATTTGATAAAGTTGTAGCAGTTGTTTCAGACTCAGCATGGTATATGGGTGCCTGTGTGGATTCATTGCAAATACCATTTTCAGACTGTATGGTGCACAAATTGAATATTATAGCCAGCATGTGGTCGAACCTTCTTCCTGAGCTCAATATCTGTGTTGCCCAGTCAAAGGCAAGGAAGAGAAAGCACTGCTTCCTTTCCTTCCTAATGCAGCAATATGTAAATGATGAGAGCAAGTGCATTCTGTTTTCAGTGCCTGTATTAACTCGCTGGAATTCATGGCTCAAATTTACAGAACACTTTAAAAAACATGTTAAATATATTAAGGAATTTTCTTCATCACTGCAAGAGGAATATTTCAGTAATCTTACACAAAATGATGTGAATGTGACAGTGGCCTCAGCATCCTTTCTTTTAGAACATTGTAAATCAGTTATCAATCTAATCCAGGTTCTTGAAGGTAATTCATACCCATATGTGAAAAAACTAACATCAAAGATCAAGCATTTCTTGACACATTTGAGGCAGTAGGTAATGGTGTACTGGGTTAAGAAACACAAAAACTTGTTGCTTTAGCTCACAAGAATTACAGCATTAAACAAACATTCCAGAATTTAGGACACAAATGTCACATAAAACTATCACTGCTACAATGTGAGGATAAAGGGCAAGGCTTCATCACCAATATGGGAAAATTATTTGATAAACAAAATATAATACCAAATTCAGTTGGTCCAAATCTGCATTCTGTCATTGCTGGCATGCCTGTGATGAAAGATTTATCGCTTCATGAACTAGCTGAAGGGTATAGGGCTTTGAAGGCCAGCATTAAGAAAGTAGCAATAAATAGGGACCAAATTAATGTGACAATATTGCTGGCAATGAGAAATGAATACCCAACATTTGTTGAGAAAAGTATCCAGGCACTATGGATTCCACCATCCAATTGCTGAGCATGCCTTTTGCCATTATGGAAATGTACTATCAGATTTATGTACTAATTTAAAGCCATAAAATGAAAAGTAAGAAAAAATCACTATGTATTACAAATGTTAAAAGAGCATTTCACTGTATGTATTGTATTGTAGTTTAGCTTTATTTAGTGTTTATCTTTTAAGACAGTAAACACTATAAATATTAAAACTGCCTAAAACTATTTAATGATTTTATTTACTACTTTCCATATGTAGCCTTTTTATATAATTTTTTTTTCACCGTAATCCACCACTTTTTTTTTTTAGTGATTTTTAAGAATTTTATTCACAATTTCTATGGTCCCTATTTGGGTATGTTTCTAAATAGAAAACTGTATCCACTACATTGTTAGCAGTTGAGCTGCCGCTACTGTTGCAACCTCTGATTGCATGCATAGGTGCCAGAATATATCTAATTCCATTTTCCCCTCTCCTACCCACAGCAAGAATTTCCACATATATTCAAATAAAGTTAAAAAATACTTAATTGCTTGACTGTACCTTAGTTTGCTCAAAATATATGGTAAAACTTTAAATTTCATTTAAAAATTAAGTTATCTTTTTCTTATATAGATGATATGCTTAATTTTAAAACCTAGTTCTGAAAAATGGCAGTCATTTTGCATTTGAGGTCATCTTGTATTCCGATAAATACGATACATATTCAATAGTTGGCTGGCTGTTAGCAACATAGATAATATTGTTGCCAATTTCCTAATTACTCTTTTCAGTGTTGCTCCATATTTAGTAATGTGTCTAAAGCTATTTTGAACTAGAGTCAGTGACAATTTTGCAAAATATGATTTGCAATTCTTCTGCTGAGTTTTAACTTTTTGATGTTTTTCTTTTAAGTTTAACGATTTGACTTATGTCTGGGCTTTGAATTAAGACTAATGATTCTACTTTAACACCTTTAAAGCTGAAGCAGTGCTTGTGACCTTACAGCATATTGTTGGTTGCACCTAATGTTGTATTGGGAGTCAATGGACAAACAGAAAGAGAGGTTTAGTTGTGCATTTCACAGCAGACATACTGGGAACATTTCCATTCTCCTCTCCAACATCTATCTATTATGTGAATTTCTATCTAAGTTCAAACCATGTAAAACAATGTGTTGTAAAGTATGTTGTCTAAATAAAAAGTCTTATCCGTCATCGTCTTGCAGTTTGTTGCCATTGTTGTTACCATTGTCACGTAAAGCACACAAAGCGTTACATTTCCCCTTTCCCTCACGTTACAAGCATTCCTGTGCTAATTAAAATTAGATTAAAACTGGATAGGTAAGAGACTGAAAAATTCAATGCCATAGCCGGGATTTGAACCACAGATCTCCCGGTGTCTAATCGGTTGCTCAAATCTCAACTGACTTGAAAGTTTCCTAGTAAACCAAAAGATGATCTCAAATTATTTTAGTATGGCGATTTACAATGTCGTAAGTACTTTAAATCCTGGGTTTCATAGTTTAGCCAACTACGAGGGGCATACTAAAGTCATGAGCAACACTGTTTTACAATCTTAATATTTATTTTTAAGCCAAACCAAATACATCATCATAATCTACAGACTTTCTTTCACTTTTCGACATAGTCTCCATTGTTTTGCACACATTTTCCCCATCGTTCTACAAGTTTGAAAATGCCCTTGTGATAGAACTCCGTTCCAGCTGCCCGCAGACCCTGACGCACTGCTTTCCAAATATCCTCCAGCGTCTCGTAGCGTTAGCCACGCATATGCTCCTTCACAGAACTGAAAAGATGGTAGTCGGAGGGTGCCAAGTCGGAACTGTAGGGAGGATGTGGAAGAGTTTCCCACCCTAATGCCCTGATCTTCTCCATAGTGGCACGGGCAGTATGCGGACGCGCATTATCCTGTTGAAGGATGATCCTCTTTCCAGGGCGTTTATCACGCAAAGCCCGATGGAGCTTCAGAAGTGTCTTGATGTAGCGGGCAGAATTTATGGTTTGTCCAGGTTCAAGAAAGTCAACCAGAATGCAACCTTGTGCATCCCAAACGACACTTCCCATAACTTTTCCTACAGACTGCACTGTCTTCGCTTTCTTCTTCGATGGTGAGTTCAAGTGGTGCCATTCCATACTGACGTTTCGTTTCTGGCTCATAGTGATGGAACCAGCTTTCATCTCCAGTCACAATACACGTCAAAAATTCATCACCTTCATTATGAAATCTCTGAAGAAGGTTTTGTGCAATGGTTCTTCTCTGAAGTTTGTGGTCTTCAGTCAATAAACAGGGGACCCAACGGGCACAGACCTTTCGATAACCCAAGCTGTGGATCATTTCTTGCACTGCACTATGTCCTATTCCAAGTTTTGCAGCAATTTCATTCACAGTGAAACGCCTATCTCCTGTAATGAGCTCATCAACTCTTTCCTTGTTGCGTTCTGTAGAGGCAGTTCGAGGACGCCCGCTACGAGGCGCATTTTGCAGACTCGTGTTTCCATCTTTGAAATGTTTCACCCATCTTCTAACACTGCTGGCACCCATGCAGACACCTCCATACGCACGTTGAAGTCTGAGATGAATTTCAGGAGCAGATTTTCCTTCTTTCACAAGGAATTCAATGACAGCACGCTGTTGAAACGAAACATCAATGTCAGCCATTTTTCAAACACCGTCTGTGGTCACGTGATAGAAGCTAATGACATCACAATATGTCAACATCTGGCTTAAAGTCTGTAGATTACGATCCTGCAATTCGTTTCGTTACATTGTTGAGATTTAAATTTTTACAATGGGTTGCTCGTGACTTTCAGTATGCCCCTCGTATTATATCAATTAGTGTTAATTTAATTATTTTTTCACAAGCCAGGTGTAGGACAGGAGTTGGATAGGTTAAGTCAGTCGAGAAATTTAATGCTGTGCCGGCATGTTGCCATGGTAGCTCAGTGGTTATAGCAACTGACTAGAGGCCTGGAGATCTGTGGTTCAAATCCCAGCTATGGCATTGAATTTTTCAGTCTGACGTATCTGAGCTATTGTGTTCTTTTAATTAGATGATATACAACATAATTTCCAAAATTAAGCTCTGAAAAAACAGGGTCACCCTGCACTTGAGGTTGTCTGGTATTCAGTAACAATGGTATTATGAAACAGGTTCAATGATTAAACCCTTTTAGCTTCATTAAAATATAATACAAATTTTGGGCATCAAAAAATTCTCTTCAACCCAAATCAATATATTTGGCATATTAAGACACCAATGCACTTCCTCCATGCCATTTGAGAGCTGCACTACCATATTTCACCTTCTTCCCATTTTCACAAACTTACCTCATGGCAATCCTTGCATAGTATTTCTGCTTTAAAATCCTTATATTCTGGAGGCATAGGCGTCATCTCTATTTCATTGTCAAGATATTTCCATAACTGAAATAAAGGAAATTACAATAAAAATCAGTATATAGAATGGAACCATATGAACAATAACTAGAGCATGTTATCAAAATCTTTACAAACCTAAGCATTTCAAACTATACATCACTCGCTTAACTTAAATATGAAATTTCAATTCTAAGCCAAAATTGATTTAGCAAAAAGTGCTTGGCAAAGCTGACTAGTCCTGACTTTGATATGGCACTTGTTTGGCAATTTTAGTTGGTCAGACATCGGCAGCATATCATTATTTTTTTATATTCTCTACCACATATGTACAATGTACATAGCATGTAGACTGCATTCCACCCAAAATTTGAATTTGTGATTTCATTCAAAAATTTGATAGTGATTTCCTGGAAATACATATTTTGAGGATTTCTGGTTGAAAAAATGATCTTTGTGCATGTTTGTGGACAGCATAACTCAAATGATATGTTAGTTAAATACTGAATTTTGTTTCTAAGTTTAGTACGATTCAAGAATGCAGCACTAAGATTTTCATGAAAATACCCCCATCCTAAGCTACCTTTACATGTACCATTTCTCGAAATTTTCAATTTTCTCAGAAATGCTGTAACAAGTTTGATTAAAATGCCAGATATTTACATTACAAAAGTACGTCCTTAATTTCTTGAGAATAGCCCCTGAATTCCTATTCATTTTGAATGACTTTTGCATAACTGGTAAACCATAAGAGAGAGAAAAGCTTACTACACAAAAATTCTGGGTCTCTTTAACACACACAATTTATGTGATATACATTTTTTTCATGTAGTTCACAATTTTTTTTAGATATTTCCATTATTGGTTTAAATTGTAAAATATTTACTGTTTTTAAATGAAAGGTCCTCATCTCCTTTATATCTCTCTTGTTTTCTTTCTGGGTATGGAAAGAGAACCAAATTTCAATGTCAATCATACAGTGTCAGTTTTTAAAATATTTGACTCCCTTAAGCTAGTGAATTCTCATTTCTCTTCCACTCACAAGGAAGCAAGTAATAAGATAATTTCTATTAATGTCTGTCTCACTAAGCATGATGTAGATAAAAATATAATCTTTTGTAATAATAGTTTGCTTGCAAAACAGAGAAAGTTATTCGAATGGAACACATAATAGCTAGAACATTGTCAATATAAGAAAAGTAATTACCTACTTAGGCTTTCACAACCTCACAAAGCAATGGGTGAGTTTACATAATATTCATTAATCTATAATCTGAAATTGATCATGGAGTAATAAACAGTTAAATAATTACTAGAGTTATTATACTTGAACAAAACAAAGGCATTATAATCCATGGCTGAAATATTAACAAAATTTTGAACTGCAAAAGTATCAAAGCAGACAAAATACTTTGTCACTATAACCTTATTTATTTTAATATGATTATTTATTGTATATTGATATAAAATAACACAAAAATATTCAGTATAATTGCATTGGTTGCCAAAGCTCTGTGGCACTCAAACATTACTAAAATAGAGTAACACATAAGTTGGTATTTACATCCAATATTGTGTGAGCATATTCTGATGTGTGCACATACATGTATTATGTTTATTTTCTCATTTTTTGTAACTAGCAGATTTCTTTCTCTATGGGAAGTTTGTGATGTTTTATAAGCAGAAAAACAAAACTGATGACATGTAAACATGATAAGGTGGGTATGAATAACAGCAGTAACATCAAACCAAAGTAACACTTCTTCTTCCTCTTCTTTTTTATATGTTCATTTTGTTGTTTGTCTTTCTTATTTTTATATTTTTTTCTTGTGTTTTATTAGTAGTTTATTTATGTTGGTTACTGAGAATAAAGAAGGATATTGTTGTTACTTTAACTGCTATTACTTCTTCCCAATTGAGATTTTCTCTGTAAACAGTGACAAGTCACCCCAAATGTGACAATGCACAAGTCATAGCTGCATTCACTAACTTACAAACTGATATTTGTGGTTGTCAACAGTGCTTTTGTATATTGTTTCCTTAGTTACTCTTCTTTCTTTGTAGTTTCCAGAGTTTTAATTAACTACTTCAGTGTATTGTTTAATCATTTTAAATATGTATCATTTAACATTTTAAATATGTCCAACAAAATCCACACCTATTGGACATGCAATCTAAGGTTAAATATGGAAACCATAAACGATCAAAATATGGGCAAGGTGGGTATTTCAGCTAATTACTAATACTATTGGGTTTAGCAGCTGAAACTAGTTGATCATAAGTGTTTTAGCTGATTATCATTGGCAGGACTGAATATCGTATCTGTGCTGTTGTATAAGCCATGCACTTATATGATTAATTTAAAGTGCTATCCACTTATCCTCCAGGCCTGTGTTTTTGAGGGTACATTTTTTTATAATGGGTCTGAGAGGGCAATAAAGTTTAAATATAATAGCATATAATTTATCATTTCGATCTTCTTCAAAGTAAACTTTGGCAAGCCATGCACTTATGTGTTTAATTTGAGGTGTTATCCACTTATCCTCCAAGCTGTGTTTTTGAGAATACATTTCTTTTAATGGGTCTGAGAGGGCAATAAAGATTAAATATAATAGTATATAATTTCACATTTGGGTCTTCTTCAGAATAAACTTTGGTCCAGTTTTCTTTAGCATCCTCAGATTTTCTTAAATTTGAAATTATTGTTATTCTGTGTTATCTTTGGTACTACTATGTCTTGCAGAATGATACACTGAGCTGTATGGTAAGATAACCATGAGAATAGAACTCTTAAAGAAAGTGCAAGTTGTCAATGTTTGTCATGTTTTGTTAATAGCTGTACTGAATGTAGTCTCAATTCAAGTTGGTTTCATTAACTTTTGCATACATTGTACTTATTTAGTATGTATTGGAATGTGAGTTTACATTGGATAAACTAACCTGCACCAAACAATAAGATCCTAAATTTTCAATAACTATTTAGAAGCAAAGACACACACTATAATTCTTGTCTACCAAATACTCTAATGCAAAAGATCTACAAAAAACATGCAATTGGTGTAACAATGCTCCAGGCCTTTATCCTGACATGGAAGTCATGAAGTTATATATTATGGAAGAGCATGCAGCAATTGGTTAGTACACATAAGTTGTCAAAAATGAACAACATTAATATGGAACTTATCTAACTCCAAGCATTACTCTTAAAAAAATACAACTGACCTGTGTCATATCAAGAAGTGAAGTTTGGCACGTAGGACAAGCATAGTGACCTGCTTGCAATAGTTCCTCAAAGCAAGTCCGATGTAATAGATGGCCACATTCTGGAATATGGCATGGGATGCGAGAAGTATGAATATCCTCAAGGCATACTGGACAATTTGAATGAGATACATTCTCCACACACTGTGGGGAGAAATAATAAATGTGAAATGCACATCTTCAGAAAATGATATTCGGTACTAAAATCAGGGCTTGAAAGAATACAAATGTTTACGGTTGAAGCCTTTTCTTTTCATAAACTACCTCTTCTTTCCATTAACATTGCAACTGCTTTTAATTTTATTAAAAAAAGCAACAAAAAAAAACATGAATTAGAATGCTAAATTAAATTAAATGGTAACACTAACAATAATAGTCTTAAGTGCTGGTACAATATTTCGGGGGAAAAAAAAAACTTATTTGCTAACAATGCTGTCAATTGCCAGGATCATATCAGTACTGACGATGTGCCAGAATCTTGTCTTTCAGAGTTCTTTTACATGTCAGTAAATCTACTGATATGGCGTTGTCACTTTTAAGCACACTTAAAAAGAACCAGGCTGTGGTGGGTTTGAACATGCTAACTTCAGATCAGAAGACCAAAGCTTAACCAACTCAACCACAAATTTTAAAGAGTCAGCAATAGTTCACCTAGAGGTGGTTTCCATCTTATTTACTAATGTCATTTTAAAACTCTTGTATGTCATCATCAAGCTCTAATAGAGAAAATTGTTAGCTAGCAATCTGCAACTGCAAACGACAACTTCTGAGAAGGGGGTGACCAAACTTGGTTTCTGAACATGCTTCAATGTGCTTTTGTTTAAACATTACAGGATATACTGTTTATGTAACATACATTCAGATACAATTGGTTTGTGATTTTCCTTATTGGTATTGGAATCACTGTTAATTGAAAAATTCAGGTGCAGAGGAACTGATAAATGTTTCACTGTTCAAAAAGGTGTTAGTCAACTTATCTGACCTAAATAAAAGATTAAGAGTGCAGAAGATCTGGGGAGGGGGGTGGGGTGGAAATCTGTGAGAAATTTAATTGCAATGCACATTTTGTCTCCCAGGTCCAGTGAACAGCAGCAATTTTATGCTAATTTAAAATGTAGCACAGAAATCACCAGGTGCAAAGAGCGCTCAGAAGGGTTTTAACACAACCATATTTTTTGGACTTTAAGACGCAGTCATGATTTTGTTGAAAAAATTTTGAAACAAAAATAATAAAGTTTTATTCTCTATTACTTATATGATGTAGGTATCCTATACATTTCACTCTGTTTTGAAGAACCACCCAAATAGTATCCTTTGACATCATTTTCACTTTCACCCATATCTGAATTTTCACTTTCCACAGATCATTTTCTCAGTTGGTAGGAGTCCAAAATGCCTTTCTGCTGCTCTATTACATGCTCTTTTGCATATTGCACAACTTCTAATTTGAATGCAGCACTGTATGAGAATCTCTTCTGTTTCTTCTGGTTAGGCGGCATCATTAACAGACATGAGAGCTTAGAAAAAATTCACAACTAGATGCCGCTATCACAACGGTACACTTGCTACTGGCAATTGAATATAAAGAAAGGGGCTGTGAGAGAAAATTTTTCTTGTTATCACATGCTTTAACCCATTATAGGGCAAAGCTCTATTAGGTATGAATGTCATTACGACTCATATTCTTCTAATGGTGCTTTACGCTATGTTGAACCTTGAACCTCAATTAGGAGCAAGTATACAGTCCACAAGGCTCACATTCCCTTGTTAATGATCCATGTATTGTTAAAACTACCAGTAAATTTAGCTGGTTTTCACAAGTGAACTTTGGACCATAAGATGCAGTTAAATTTGACAGCATTTTATAACAAAAAAAGTGCATTTTATGTCCAAAAACTAGGATAGTAAAACTCAAAGTAATTACAACTTCTCGCACAATTGAGCCCTTGAATATAAAATTGAACCATGTCCACTTTTGTGCATTTAAAAGATATTTCATGATTATGTTTGTCAAAAAATGGACCATTTCTCTATCATTTACAGTCATGCTAGTGTACTTCTAAGAAGTAGGAGCAACATATGAACCAATATATAAAAGAACGTGCAAAAGAGACTTAGTGGACATGGGGTATTATTTTACTCACGGCTCCATTTTCCCCTATTTTTGTAAAACTGGGAGACCAAAAACCATTGGAGGGAATTAATCCAAATTAATATAAATAAAAAATGGTCATAAAATAATATACACTTCATATTTAATAACTAAAATAATGTACAATGTGAGAAGCTCAGACACTTTTCTCCAGATTTACAATGCTAAGTCTTCAAGCTCTGGTTGAGTACTGTTGTGGCAGGTAGCTTGTTGACCTTGCAGTGGACCCTACCAATACAAACACTACTATATTAAAACATTGCACAAACACCTGAGTGTATATGTTTATAGTAAATACACAAATAGTAATGAACCTACCTGAAAGTTTACTCGCTGCTACTTTCAGCTGAAAGAATACTGGTTGATGGAAGGGCATCATTAGCGGAATCTGTGATCCTATATGATGTCATTCGTTGAGCCATCCATTGCATTAGATATTCTTGTCTTTTAAAGCTCTTAATGATTACCTTTTCCGTGATCAGAACCCATGTCCAAGGAATCTAAGAGCATATTTCTTCCATAGTAGGTCTCTTAATGCTGCCTTTCATTAGACTGAGGGAATCATATGACATCTATTCTCCATAAAATTGGCCAAGATGATTTTTTAAGTGTCAGTTAATGGTTGTAAAACCAATATAAGCCCACTGGTATTATGAGCTGAAGTTCATTTTTCACAGGCTTCTCAAGAACTAGCATGGTTTTCCTATGTAGTGAAGCTCCGGCACAACGATCCCACACAACTTTCAGCCAGTCCTTCATTAGATCAGCTGACATCCTTCCTTTATCATATACAAAAAAAAATTCCAACAGAAAGACTACACTTTGGATCAATTTTTCTTTTAAAAATTACAATAAGGTAGCAAAGTTTTCTAGCCCCAACTTTTAATTAACACAGGGATTCAATCTTTTTATGCACTGGTATACTTTGTGACATATAATATACATTTCTGAATTGTGAAAGAAGAAAATCATTCTCTTTATTAGCTTGATCACAAATCAGTGAAATTCAAATATTTTGTCCACATAAATACAGGATTTGTCTTTGCAGCTGTATCTTCACATAAAGTAAATGACCCAACATAAGTTTTTGTCTTACACTCTGTATTTGCGATACTCCACCTTTCAGCTGTTTCCTACTTTTATCTGCTGCATTTTATGTATCACAGAGATGTCATTACCATTTCGAAGCTCCATTATATAATTGAGCATTTCAATTTCAGCATATTTCCCACACTTTGAGCCACAAAACAATTGAGAAGAAGATTTCACTTTCTTTAATTTTTCTTTCTGAGCCTTCCAATATAGAATTAATTTAGGTGTCTCATCAAGCTATCTCCCTGCAAATATATTTCCATTTGCATAAATAACTTGCAATTTAAATAATGCTATATAGTTATATTTTTTTTTCATCCCATTACATACTTTAAGCACACAACATAACACAATTTTTGGAAAGTAACTGAAGCTGGCATCTGATGACTCAGCAAGCCACAATGTTATCTGAAGGGAAGACAAGTGGGCAGGCTTGCCATAGGGAGAGTTGGCACTAACAACAATTTTCAAAACCAAGATATGTGATAAAAATAAAATTCTGAAATTAGTCCTAAAATTTTTGGAGGACAGACAAGATTACATGAAAGGGGAAATTGTGGGAGTAAATATGGTAACACTTCTAGCAAAGAAGAGTAAGGCATAGTTCTGTTGGTAGTAAATTAGTTCTAAATTATTGCATCCTAGGAAACCATGCACTTTAGGAGTTCATACGGTTTTCAAATTTTTTATGACGCATGGATTCTCTTCTATTAGAAATGACAGCCATAAATACAAATATTACAAACTTGCATGAAAAGCTTGGTTTGTAGCACTCACTTTCCAACTTCTAACATCTGATAAATGCCTTTGTTAATACAGAGTTTAACAATTTGTTAAAGTTAACTTTAATGAAACAGAACCTATATTAACTTCAAAATTGTATCAGCTAACACTTAAAATTTAACATCAGTTGGCGAAACCTGCCCTTGTTCTTCTCATGGCAATTCACACACACACTTATCTCGAACATTATGATTAACTCAAATCAATGCAAAAGTGTAGTTACTTCCCTTTAATTCTGATTCACTTCAATTATCAGAATGATTTACACCTACCTACCAAAGTTTCTCTGGTTCACAAAACTTCATAAATACAGGCAGGTGACTGTTCTTCTTCACCTGGCCCTCGCTTCCCCATAAATCCAGTGCCCAAGTAAACATGCACACATAGTATATGTATTTCTCAATCTAAACTGTTAACTTACCCTGTGCCTGTTTTTCAATTTGAGGGGAAGGCACATGTTGCAAGTCTCACAGTGGAAGAACTTGTCACGACCTCCTATACGACAGATGCCACAACCATCACAGTGGTACTGGTTCTTTTCTTCATCATCAAACAATTTGCACTCCAAGCATGTATACTGAAAACAGTTATATGTCAACAGATAATAAAACGACAGCCAATCATATTAACTCATAAACATTGGTATTAAACAATATGCACTTCAGTTATCATGCTGATATAAATAAGTGAAGCTAATGGCATAGTTGAAATGGGGAAAATTAACTACAGCTCTATTGCACATGCTTTTGTTTATATCATGTTTACAGATTATAAGCATAAGTGCAATCATCTGAGACTCACTTCCTTCTCAAGTGTCTCATTAATAAACTTCCACTATAAAGGCTAATAATTAATAAGTCCTTGATCCACAGTAAGATAAAAGATGTGTCAAAAAACAAACTGGAGTTTATTTTTACTCATTTCCTGCCACTTTGAAGGCATAAAGCATTGACCGTGGGCTCGCCTTTACCAATATACAAAATTTTGCCTACATTCATTGGTTAGCCTGGCATTGATTAGTGTTACAGAAGGATCATGTGTCCAAGCTCCAACAGAATAATGCTGATAGAATATGTTAATGTTAAACTCCTCACAAAACTAAAAAATTATCCTATAAAAACTTACAAATTGTTGACAGAAACTTATGGTGATCATCTTCTCGTGCAGCTTTTAACAGTTTTACGACTTTTAAGAAGAGCAGGGAAAATATTGAGAACCAGCCAAAAATTAGGCTGTGCTGCAATATGAAAACTGAAGAAAGTCACAAATTGAGGAAACTATCAAATGAGAATTCAAGTAATTGCTGAAATTAGTAATATTAGTAAGAAAGTGTTAACTACAGATTTTGCAAGATAAACTGGGCATGAAAAAGATATGCTAAAATGGTGCCAAAAATCCTCACTCATAAAGGATAATAGAACAAATTGCTGCATTGACATTCTTGAAATGTTGAAAATAGTCTTTGATTCTTTAAAAGATATTATGAGGATGGTTCAAGAAGTATCTGTATTAGGAATGAACACAAATTACTTCTCAACATAGTCCCTTTCTGAGATATGCACTTCTCCCTACCTTTCTGCCACCTTATAACCCCTAAAAACAGAAATTGTCAAACCCTGCAAAATACACCTCTGTCTTGAACTATTTGATCTAAATTCTGTTTCCATGAGCTCTTTTTTTCCTGATTGGGTGAAAGCCAGGGGGGGGGGGGTTGCAGCAATTCATTATACAATTCATCCACTTTGGCATCTACAACTCCAATGGGTGCTTTGCCTTCTTTAGAGTACACACTGGGAGCAACCCATTGTTTTCATTGCTGCTTTGTTTCCAGGTGATGAATCCAGGTCTCATAGATGGACAACTCAATGCAAAAGGTGCTTCACATTTTGCTTAAATAGTTCCAAAAACAACTTGGAAGTTGAAAGTCGCATCCGCTTTGAGAGCAATCGTGTTTTTTCATATCCAACTTATCATGCAAATTATTAATTGTTGTTCCTCTTGACACATCTATGGCCTCTGACACTTCACAAACATTCATTCTATGATCAGCAAGCATCTTATTGTGGACTTTTTTAATCATTTCCTCAGTAACCACAACTGCTAGCATCCTGGACACTCATCAGAATAGATGTTTAAGTCATTGAACCAATATCAATTAACATAGATAGAAAGGTCAATTTCGCTCAAAAGTTTTCCCATCTAAAAGTAAGAAGTGAATCACTGAATGATCTGCACTTTTTCCATTTTAGCGAAAACACATTGAACAACTATCTGAAATGCCTGCCAAATCCATACTAACTTATAAATCAACACCAAGTTTGTTTTGGTAACATGTAACAAATGATAGCACACAATGGTACTATCAGCTTGCCTAAGCAGCACCATCTATTTTGAAACATGGGTACTATTGAACTGCCCAAGTACATGCCATTAAAGTTGGATTTTCCAATATGCTATAGAGACCAACTAAGAATCCATCCAATACCCTCAACAAGAAGAAAATGCCCATAAGTACATCAAATTTCAAAGCATTTTAATTTATTTTTATATACATATCTGCAGGGATGAGGGTGACTGGATAACTGCAAATCAAAATGTCAATAGGTTTATTATAAAAATATTTAAAGACCCTATGTGAACATATGCACAAGTGACACATTATTACAACTTATTGAAGTAAAATTTCCAGGTCTTCTAGTAGACAAACACTTAGATTGGAAGTTGCACATTAACTACATCACATCTAAGCTTAATGCAGCATATTATGCCATTCAAGCTCTGGTTAACCTTCATTCAACTGATACACTCATATTAGTTTATTTTGTATATTTTAATTCCACTATGAAGTATGGAATAATTTACTGGAGTAATTCAGTGCATAATAAACACATATTTCTAATACAAAGAAAATTATATGAATACTGTGCCACACTCATAGTAAACAGTCATGCAAGAACTTTCATAAACCAGGTATTCTAACAATACCTCGTGCATACATATTATCCATTTTAAAATTTTACGCCAATAACCAACATAGCTTTATAACATGGAAAAACAGCATTTTAACATCAGACAAAGGGAAATATCCATTGTCCTAATGCACACACCTCTTGCTTCCAGAAAGGTGCATGCTATGAAACAACTGAAATAGTTAATGCTCTTTCCGGTAATCTCAAGGAAAAAGTTAATTTTTAAGCTTCTCTTAAACAGTAACTTTGTGATACGCCATTTTATTCTGTAAAAGAATATTTAATTCAATAATCAGCCTAACTCTTTTCTTGTAATGCCAGCTTAAAGTGAAGTGACACAGGCTATTAAAGGCAAGTGAAGTGACACAGGCTATTAAAGGCAAGTGAAGTGATTTATTGTTTAAGCTACATACTTAATATTTTTAGAACATATATCTTAACATCAAATTTTGACACTCTTTACATATAGGTAAGGATGTAAACATTAAGTGCCTTTAATATATCAATGTACCTACATTTTAACCTAAAAAAATGTATATTTTAATACCAAATTTTGATATAACATAACTAGGAATGCGAACACTAAGTAATATCACGACACAAGCTAAAAATCAAGTAAAGTTTTTACTTTCTCTATACACACTATGTACATAGTGTATAGAGAATGTATTGCACTCCACCAAAAAATTTGATACCGAGATTTCACCGGAAATATATGTTTTAGGGTCCCCTGTATCGAAAAAAAGTATTTTCAGGAAAAGGTCTGCGTGTGTGTGTGTGTGTGTGCGTGTGTGTCCGTGTGTCTGTGAACACGATAACTCAAAAATGAAAAGTCGGTAAAATACCAAACTTGGTATTTAGTTTAGTATCTTCCAGGGATGCCACACGAAGATTTTGAGAAAAATCCCCCCACCCCAAACTACCCTTTACATGCAACTTTTTTCGAAAATTTTGATTTTCTAAAAAATGGCTCTAACGATTTTGATTAAAATATTGTATATTAAAGTTATTTACCTGACAAATAAAATATATATTTTGAATTTTCTGGGAATAGCCTCTGAAGACTACTTTATTCTGGATGAATTTTTCGTAACTACTAAACCGTAAGAGATGGAAAAACTTAACCCACAAAAAATGTAGAGCATGTTAAAACACACAATTTATGTTACATACATTTTTTTCGTGGAGTTGATCGTTTTTGAGATAATCCGTATTCTTGGTTTCACCTTTGAAAAACTTATACTTTTCTCATACAGGAATTTGTCAACTCCTGTCCATACAAACAAAGGAACATCAGTCACATAGCAACCAGCTTTTGGCTTTCACTTTAACCTATGGTACTCCCTTATTTTGCTTCTACTTACAATAAAGCAAGAAATAAGACTATTTATACTAATTTTTCTCGATTATCATGAAATAAATAAAAGATAAGCTTATGAACAATAATAATTTACAGAGATATAGAGAAAGTCATGTGAATGGAAGACATCAGATTTTTTGTTTAGTAACTGTTACATTAAATAGACTAGAAAATTAATTTCTATCACATGTATGTGTTTCAGTACTGTGTTTTGAAATAGATACTTTGTATATGCAGTTTTGAGAGTAATAACAAACAACAATTAAATTAGAAAGGCACTGACAAAATGTGTTGTACATATTTAATATTTTCAGAATGTAGATCTTAACATTAAATTTGGACACCTTTGTATATAAGGATGTAAGCACTATATAGTGAAATAGACTGTAAAAGCCAAAATATATTGAAAGTTTAAAATTACTACTAGTTGTAATGCGAGAACTTTAAATTTTGTGTACTTGGTATATTTAATTTTGTATGCTTTGACATGTTCTCTGTTCATGGCCTGCTTGGCCATCATG
Source organism: Hymenopus coronatus (assembly GCA_030762935.1). NCBI lineage: Eukaryota > Metazoa > Arthropoda > Insecta > Mantodea > Hymenopodidae > Hymenopus > Hymenopus coronatus. Next base: position 114,573,379 of record CM060888.1, on the reverse strand, counting down.
AACTTAAAGAATGCAATCTAATCTGAAAACCTTTCTGAAAGCCTGCTGAATTTGAATTTGATGTGAAGTTTACATCACAATCTCATAATTCTTCAACTTTCAATATAATTAGCTATTATTTTATTTAAAACGTCTTTTTTAAATTTTAAACCAATTTTATAAAACTAGTTTTCTCTAATAACTACACCATTACTATGCTGCATTTATGAAAATGTAAAACAATGTAAGTTTATAGTTTTGATAATGCTAATATTGTTAGTAACTTCTCTAATTGTACTAGTTAATCTTTCTATATGATAATATTAGCTAATTAAATAACCAAAATAGGGATGCATAATACCAAATACTTGCATATATTGTGTAGCTTGCATGACTTTTTCAGCTCTCATAACCCAAGCGTGAAAAAACAAAAGCTTCTTCTTACAAGATTCGGTGCACTTTTCTGTGCAACCCGTTGAAATACAGGGATGAAATTTTTACATGTTGTTTTTTAGTCCAAAATTATTCCTCACATTGTCAATCTAATTTATTAAAACTTGATGTAAACTTCAGTATGAATTCCGCATTTTAATATAAAAATATTTGGGGGAAAATTGCTTTCCAATCTATATATATATATATATATAAAAATGAATCGCTGAAATGTTTATACGCATATCACTTCCAAACGACTGCATCAAATTGAACAATTCTTTTTTTGTCGTGATCATTATTGTAACGACAAGGTTTGGGGAAGAATATGTTTAAAAATAGTACAGGAAAGTATTTAAAATCTCATAATATGAATTAAAGCCATTCCAAGCAAATGCGTTTTGGGTAATAGCCACCAGATGGCAGTGGTACCATAGTTATTTGTAGCTAAATTGACGTGGTACTACTATACTTTTCCTCCCCATTCAATGTTAAGGTAAAGCACCAGTTTATTGACACAATGATGCAAAGCAGCAGTGATATTCAAATACATTTTTATATATAAACTGTCCTTTCCTTACTCCTATTGTTTAAAATAAAGTAGCAAAGAAGCTTTCCTGGCGACTAACAGCTAGAGTAAGTTCTTATTTATTTGACACTAGATAGTGGTATTTTTTCTCCCCATCCAATGTTAAGTTAGCTCAACAGTTTATCGAGATGACACAACGCAGCAGTGAAATTCAAATACATTTTTATGTATTAACTGTCCTTTCCTTACTCCTATCATTTAAAATAAAGAAGCTTTCCTGGCGACAAACGCCTAAAATACATACTTATTATTTGCTACCAGATGGCCCTAGTACCTACTGCTCTATTTTTCTTCTTCAATGCTAAGGGAATGCACCCGGTTATGGAGGCAATGACACAAGATAACTGTGAAAATCAAATATATTTCTTTGTATTAACTATTGTTCCCTTGGCCACATTTTTTAAATAAAGAATAAGTATATTTATGTTGTAATTCTTTAAAATGAACAAGTTCTAACAATGCACATAACCATTAACCTTTCTTGAAATCTGAAAACCTACTGCAGATGTTGGTTATTTGATGTTATGTGGTACAAGTGCTAGCTAAAGAACGTGGAGATACCCACATCACCATCACACTGCAATTGCGGTGCTCTTGATACATTTGATCAAGTAATATTTTTAAATGGAGAAATTTAATACACAAAAGCTATCATTAAATAAAAGCATATTAATTGCCCAACCAGATCCACTTGCTCTTTAGTTATGTCATTTTTAGCCTTAGAAATAGCTGTTTTGACATAAAAAAATAAAGAAAGAGGTGGAGAACATTAGGAATAAAGGAAAGAAAGAGATTCGGAAGAAGCATGAATGTTACTTTGTGACTTTCTCTTTAATGTAATTAATTACCTATTCCAGCGTTTACCTGCCACACTATGAAAGCGCTGCCATTACTGTTGTTATGCCAATGACATCTTGGTTGCCCACACTGTTATATGCATCTGTCATCCTTTCCACAATACCTGGAATACTTTGTCCTTCTTGCAATACCAACTATATATGCTACATTGTGCAGATCATTGCGCTTCATTGTATTTTTCAGATGCAAAGGCATTATTAGACATTAGCAATGGGAAAATTCCTGTTGACACTTTTGTCACATCAAAGGAAGAATTAACATCGAAAGTGTTTCCAAATATTGGTGCAAATTACAAAAACTATGCTTGGTTGAGTGAACGAGCCATTTTAACAGAAACTAATAAGGATGTAGATGATTTGAATGTAAAAATTCAGGGTAAAATTGATGGACAAATGTATTCATTTAAGTCGATTAACTCCATTAAGCCAAATGAAGTCCTTAATTATCTAATTGAAATCCTAAATTAATGGGATTTTCCAGGAATCCCGCCACAATTTACAGCTCAAGTTGACTCGGTGATAATTATACTACGCAATCTTAATCAGCCGAAATTATCCAGTGGAACAAAAATCACTGTTAAAAAAATTATGAAAAATTTGATTTAAGTTACTATAATATAGGAAAGTTCAAAGGCGACAATATACTTATTGCAAGAATACCACTAATGTCAACCGACTTTCCTTTTGAATTTAAGTGCGCCTTGCATTCCCAAGGTCAATCTTTAGAAGTGTATGTAATATACCTTGAATTTGTTTTTCGCATGCTGTACAGTGTGTGCAAACTATCGGTGCTATTTTTTCTCTCTGGAAGGAAAATTTGACATTACAAAGCATTATAATAAACTGTTGTCAAATTATTTAATAGTAATTTTATTTCATTGTATGGTCGTATAGTAAATGGAAGATTTTGTCCGAGTTTTTTCGTTACATACAGCACCCGTGGGGTGGGCAGCTAGTATAAGAATAAATTTAGGTGGAAATTGTCAAAGCATGTATTTAAACAGATAACAAATTCACTGAAGAGTGTATAGTTTTAGAGAAAACTGCATCTGAATTATAATGCTCAGTGACAATATAAAAATTGAATTATATTAAATAATATAAGTATAGGAAAATGTTTAGCAAACACGAATAACTTTACATGGATTATGTTTGGAAAAAATTGTTGTATTCAGTGTCAATACTCATTTTCATTATGTTAGATTTCTGCAAAACTTAAAATCAAAGCTGGCACTTAAACAGGACTCAAAAACTTGACTTAAAACTACCCAGTCATTCAGTGAAGGTGTCCAAAGAGAATGTATGTAGACTGCACTGAAAATTGTGTTTATGATTTAATATGTAATTGTTACTGATTGTTGAAATACTTGGTTTTTCTGAATGACAAAGCCTATTGCAAATTGCATTTATTCAATGGCTAATAAAATATCTATCTACTACCAGAATCCAAAGAAACTTGTGCATTTACCTTTCCAAAACGTAGAGAACAATTTTCACATTGTGCTTGAACCTTTTGCCTTGTGTTGCAGTTTGTACAAACCAACTCTGTCACATCTTTTCTGTTTACACAGTGACTCTCATTTTCATCATGGCAAAATCGGCACGTATAAATTTTATTACAGCATGGAGTCTGCAAATGACAATAAAATAAATACTTAATATTCACCTTTTTACAATAAAAAATCTTATTTGATCACATTATTTATTTTTGTGTGTAGAGGTTATAAAAACCTATTAAACACTGTCACTTCAGTATCTAGTACCTAAGTAATGTATTATAAAGCAGTTTTGGTTTCAGTATGACACAGAAATAAAAAGACGTAGTGGTCTATTTGGAAGAGTACGGTCCATTGAGAAACATTCTTTCTAAAAGGATTTAGAAATAATTGTACTCAAAGCTGTATTTAATGTGAGGAATTGGATGATATTTACATTACTTTAGAGAGCAAAATGGTCAAAACATGGTTAGTAGATAATGAAAACTGCTGTAATTTAGCACAAATTTTTTAAACTTCAATCTGCATTTTAGAACATTTATCTTCACACCAATATTTAATGTAGAAAATAAGGTTGACATATTAATTCTCTGTATTAACACATTATATTAACACTGGGACAGACTATCGTCAACCTAAATGAGCAGAACAATTTTTCTTTTAGACATATATCAAAACAATTTCTTTCGAAGAGTTCATATACAACATTTTGAATTTCATCTTAGGATGAGTAATATGAATAGCATTCAAGATTTTAAAATGGTTTCATGAGCAAAATATATTTTGATTTTAGGGTTATGATATATATGGATGACAAATAAATGAGTGGTCACCAGCAATGTATCAAACAGAACATGAAAAAAAATTAGGTTTTGCATGTTTACTATTTTAATACATATCACTCAAGTAGGGGAAAGAAATTTCAAGGTGAGATTACCCAAATTACTGAGCAGGGAAAAACTGAAGAAGCAATGCGTACCTAGAATGGGAAGTGAAGCTAGCAGGAATGAAAATGAAAATTTAAAAAAGGGATGGTATGATGGGGAATGCATTCCAGCAATAAACAGGGTAGGAGGAGAGTTTAGGAGATGGAAACAATCAGGGGAGCTGGTTGATAAAGAAAACTCTTAATAGCAGGGTGGGGCTACAAATGTTTAATTGGGGGGGGGGGGGGAGTGGACTGACAAAATTGGGCAAAAGATCTTTGAGGCAGTAAAACAGGATGATAGCAAAATAATATGGGAGTTGGTAACAAAAGTATCCAAGATTAGGGTATTGCAGAATAAAATTGGTCCTAATAAATGGAAGGAATATTTCGAGAAACTACTGGGTGGAAGTAATGTGTTAATGCAGATAAAAGTACTAGAGGAGTTCCAGAAATGTATCAAAACACTAGACTACAAAATATTGGAGAACAAGATAACAGAACAGGTTAAAAAATTAAAAATACTGGGGAATTCTGGAGGGTGTGGTATGAAGATCCCAAAGGAGGGTACTGTTAGGGAAAATATTCAACAGCTTCGTAAGGGAGGAAGGTTTCCACAAAATTGGAAACGGGGAGCGATAGTGCCAATTTTTAAAGAGAAAGGGGAGATGAACAACCCAAGTAACTACAAGGCTTTAGTCTATTGTAAAGTATTTACAGGGGTACTGGCAAAGCAACTGCAGAAATGGGCAGAGTGGGAAGGGGGGGTTTAGAAAAGGACAATAAACAATATTTTTATAAGAACAATAAAAGATAGATATCTAAGTAAGAAAAGAGGTAAGGTATATTTACTTTTTGCAGATCTAAAAAAGGCCTTTAATACCATTCAAAGAGATGCACTTTGACATAAGCTGAGAACAAAGGGAGTAAGCGAGAAATTTGTATGATATCAGAGAGGTTGTATTCTGATAAATACTGCATTAGGCTTACCAACAACAAAGTAATGGATTGGGTACTAAATACAGTTGGTATAAGGTAAGGTTGTAAATGAAGTCCTATTCTATTTAATTTGTTTATCAATGACATTTCAAGAACTAGCAAAAGAAAATTAACAATGCCTAGCAATCAAAAATAAAGATATTCTGGATCAGCTCTTTGCAGATCTAGTAGCAGCAATTGCAAGTGGAGGTTTAAAGAGAACAAAAAAGTGCAAAAATGGGGTTTAAAAATAGATAAAAGCAAATCCAAAATTATGGTTTGTAAGATCAGAAATAGATAAAACTTAAGAAATAAAAAAGGAAAAATATATATGGCTTTTATTGATTTAGAGAAAGCATTTGACTGAATAGAACTACAACTATTATGGTGCAAACTAATAAAGAAAGTGGTTAGTAATCAAATGATAACTATTTTGAAAGATTTATATAAAGATAACACTTTCTGCATAAAATATGATGAAGGGGTAATAACTAGAGAAATGTCCCAAGAAAAAGGACTACATCAGGGATGCAAATTGTCCAATTTTATTCAACATACTACAGAACATAGGTAATAGTAATAAGCTTTTCCCTGTAATAATTAATGTATAAATCCTTGGTCTCCTTTTTTGCAGATGATTTGGTAGTGGGCTCCATTACTGTAAATGGTCTAAAATTGTCTTTACAAGAAATAGATAATTACTGTATTAAATGGGGAATAAATGTAAACATAGGAAAAATCAAATTGTAGTGTTTAAGAGAGGATTTAAATTAAGTAAATATGAAAAATAGCAAAAAGGAAGTAAAGAATATAAAATAGTGCAATATTACACTTATTTAGGAATAAACATAGATGCAGGAGGTAAATAGGAGAAACAAAAGAAAGTAGCATTAGCAAAAGGAAAAGCAGCAATGATGGCAGTAAAGAGGTTGTTTATATAAAACACCAGAGAAGGAAGTGAAATGGTTGGAAAGAGCATATAATTCCGCGGTTGAGGCTAGGATGTTATATGGTATTGAAATATAGGTTCTCAAAAATGGATGGGAAGTTGTAGATTGTCCACAGAATGTTTTGTAAGGAAGTTTTGGGGTTGCTAAGAGCAACAGCAAATGAAGTAGCCCCAAATTGAAATGGGGAGAGTGGCAAGAAAAGGATTAGTTATGGAGAGGGCTTTAAAATACTGGTATAGGAACCTAAATTTAGAAGATGGTAATTTGCTTAAACCATGTATGAAATACCAAGAAACAAGTTTACAAAGTACAAGTTGCGTAAGTAATTTAAGAAATAACTTAAGATATATAGACTAGCTAGGAAGAAAGGAGAGAGATAGCATGGCTAAGAGCAGGAATATGGAGGCTAAAAGGAGAGTGAAACGGGCACCCCATTATGCAGGGGAAAGGAAGAAATGGAGAAGAAAAAGTATATGGTAAAAAATGAATAGTAAACCTGATATACATAAAATCATAAATAAAAACTGTAAGACATTGAGACAATATTTATAAACAGTGAAGAATAAATGGAAATGGACTCTTAACAGGGAAGAACAATAGTTCATGAGCATTTAGTAGTAGTGGTAGTTACAGTAATATGTTCTTTTTTGTATAACTTAAACTGAACTGCTCATTGAAAAAGTGCCCTTGGCCAAATCTAATGGGCAACACAAAAAATGAAATGGCCTGTTATTTATGGATGCTCTTTAACTGCTTTGGTTCTCAGCGTCCCATTCTATATTGGGCGTAAAAGATCGCTTAATTTTGCCTCAGAGGCCTCTTATCAGGCTTGAGGTTCTTTTACGTGCCATAAATCTACGACACGGGACCCACAGCTTTACTTCCTTTCCGAAGGAAGCCATGCTAAGGATTTTTACACCCGAAAAAATCTATCGTCCTCTGCCGGGTTTGAACCCGCGACCTTGGGTATATGAAGTTAGCATGGTAACCATTACACCATGGAGGGCGACAATGGACAGCACAAGATATATACTGTACAATATATGTATTTCTTAGTGCTTCAACAAACTTAACACTAAAGAACAGGAATAAACTCAGCAGAGACGAGAGATGGGGTTAGAGGATGCTGAATTCCAAGTTGTAAACAATTTGATTACTTAGGAGTAAGGATAAATAACTATGGAAAATGGATACTGCAAAGGAAAAATGCACTAGGTAAGGGGAAATTATCTATTAATAGCATAAGAACATGCTTAAAGAAAATACCAATTAAGAGAGTAAACTGGCTAGACAGAGTATCAGCAGCAGGAGTTGAATCAATCATGTTCTAGCTAATTGCAAGTCCAATAATTTTAAAAATTGTATTATTTGTGCACCACCACTGCATTCCATCAACCACTGACATATAAGTGAGGTATTCTAAATGAAAATAGACACACATGTCCACATTCTTTTAATTTACAGCCATTGATGTGTGATCCAGAAAACATGTCATAACTTTGACATATGATAAAAGGGACAATATGGTCCCTATATCAAAAGTTTATTTAGGGCCCCTCTACAATCCTACCAATTTGTGTAGTTGTATTCTGGGACACCCTGTATATATGAAGGCATAAAAAGGATTGCATTATATAAAGAGGAGCCAAAAAATAACAATATTCGTAAGTATTGCTTATGCAACAATAACAAGTATTTTAGATCTATTCTTAGGGGTACCTTAAATAATCAAGATGTAAAAAGTATGGAAAAACAACTAAAGAAATAAAAATTATTAAAAATAACAAAGGAATGTTAAAATTTGTAAAAAAAAAAAATACTAATTAAAAAATGCACTCAACAGCCTAGAAGAATATAAATTAAGTACTACAATGTAAATTAAATTGTAAATATGTACATTTTTACTTTCTCTAGCCCCATATGTAAAATGTACATAGGAATAGAGAAGGTATTATAACACACCCAACAATTTGATACAGAGATTTCACCGGAAATATGTTTTGGGGTCCCCTGAGTCCGAAAAAAAGCATTTTTAAAAAAAGGTCTGTGTGTGTGTGTGTGTCTGTAGACAGCATAGCCCCAAAACGAAAAGACCCTTAAATACCAAACTTGTATTTAGGTTTAGTATCTTCCAAGGAGGCGACACAAAGATTTTCAAAAAAATCCCCCTACTAAAAACTACCCTTTACATGGAACAAATTTAGAACATTTTTATTTTCTTAAAAATGGTTCTAACGATTTTGATTAAAATCCTGTATATTAAAGCTATTTATGTCCGAAATAAAATGTATATCTCAAATTTTTGGGGAATAGCCTCTTAAAACCTCTTTACTCTGGATGAATTTTGCTTAACTGCTAAACCATAAGAGATAGAAAAAAACTCACCACACAAAAAATGTACATCACGACAAAACACACAATTTATGTCCTTTACGTTTTTGTTGTGGAGGTAACCATTTCTGACATATTCCTTGTTATTGGTTTCAATTGTGAAGTATTTAAACTTTTCTCAGAAAGGAAGTGTCCGTTTTTCTTTTGTTCTACTCCTGGCCAAGCAAAGAAGTGATTTGCAATGACAATCGCATAACGATAGCTTTTAAAACATTTGACGATCATTTTAGCATAGCGCATTCCCTTATTCTCTTCTACTTATTAGGAAATAAGTAAAAACATTCTGCTAATATTTATTTCGATTAGCATTGTGTACAAAGAAGAATAATCTTTTGGAGAGCAGCTAGAGAAAATCATGTAAGTGTAACACAGATTTTTATATGCATACTTGGCATGTTCCTTAAAGTTTGTATTTAAAGGATGAATAAAATGAGTTAATTCTAATCTTAAGTAACTTCTAGAAGAAAAAGAAAGTGGAGAAACTTTTGTATGTGATTGTTATATGTGTTCAAGTATATGAAGAAATAAATTAATTTATTCATTCAATCATACCTAATAGAAACATTGATGTTTATGAAAAAGTGGAAAGAGAGGGTCTGGAATGGGCAAGAACAGGAATAATGTCATTAAAAGTTAATAAATATCTATGCCCACTATATGGCAATGTTGATAACATTTATACTGTATAATTAAGTGCAAGGAAACCAAAATGTGGAGAGAGATAATATGGACCAAAAACTGGGAAAAGTTACTGGAGGAGATATTGTACTTTTAAACTTTTTGGAAACAATAGGAAAGAATTTCTCAAATAACTAGGTAATTATATAGGGAAAGTAGGAGAGAAATGGGAGAGGAAAATTGCCAAAGAAAGAGAGGATCCTAACCGATGAGATTGTAATTAGAAGAGGTAAATAGATTAAAATTTTAGGGTATAAAAATGTATATATAGAGGGATGCAACTTGAAAAGATGAAATAAATTATCAAATACACATTATGTATATATGTTTGTGATACAACAAAATCCTGGCTCTACCTTAATGTAAAATATAACATTTTATCACTATATGACATTAAAACAAATGTCATTACATTTTGGGTTCATTCCAACCCTATCTTGACGAATTGCTTATGGCATAGTCTATATTGTTTGCCAAGTAGTTCACTCCCAGCTGCAACACATATGTAGTGAGCATGGTGAACCAAGGGAAGCAGAGAATAAGGCTACATGCTGTTGGTTAACCTATAATCGCTCCACTCTTAGAACCCTACTTGATGTAAACACATGACATTATTAACTAGACTGCAGTAAGAGGGAAACAAAAGCATACTGTAACATATACTGTCTTAAATATCTGTGGGTTTTCAAAAATAAAAATGTTACTCAAACCTAATCAAACTCTTTGATTTGTATGGAATTGTATGTAAGAGGTGGTAGCTTACTTTGTGGAGTCGTCGTTCACCTCTCTTCTGTAGTCACACGAATGAACAGTTGGTAAGAGGATAAATATAGCTGTTTCTACAAATTTTGAATGAGATTTACATGGAGAGTATAACATATTTTATTTTCATCGGGTTCTAAAGTTGGATCTATTATACTGGCCAGAAAACGTGGACTATCGTTGGCTTTAGATACAAAACAGACCTTTTTATTGATTTCACAGTAAATTTTTAACAACAAAGCAAAATTAAGTTTTTATTATTTTTTAAAAATGACACCAGTGATAACTTTGAAAATAACAGAAATTCAGTCACCAGTTGCTCCTACTAGATGTGCTATATCCCCTCTTCCATTCTACTCTGTTGTTTTAACATCAGTCATTTTATTTTCTCTACTGCTTACTTATTTATAATAAGTAGAGAAAGAATTGTATTACAAATTGTATTGTATTAAAAATTTAAAATCAAGACTTCACTGAAAATGCACATTTATGTGCCATTTAGATAAAGCACAGCATTCAAATATAAAACTCTATCATAATTTTTCAGTACTCAAAATGCACTTTACACCATCATTGTTAACTTATATGCTTAAAATTATCAGGAGAGAAGATATAAGAAATGTAAAAATAGTTGTGCAACTTATTAAATACAATTACAATGAATATCTTAAAAACTTTCACACACCATTTTAATTGCATGTTTCAGGTTGTAACAAGTTCCACACAAAACAGACCCAAAGTTCAATGAGCACCTCATACAAGATTGTGATAATAATGTGCTAATAACAACAAAATTGAAGTAATTCTGCAAACAGCGTCAAACCACAAGCTTTAAAGGTATACCTCTATTTTAAAGTTCAATTTTTCCTTATGCTTCTCTTTCCTGTTGTCCCCTTAAAAATATTATAAGAATAGCATTTGATCCCCATTTCTAAAATTGAAGCGACTTACAGCTAACAAAATCATCTGTAATTATTAAATCAAATATTTTCAAAAAATGCGTCTCATCTGGCTGATGCCAATTTAAATTACAGAACATTTATTTCCATCTATGCATTTAAATGGGTAATGTTGATAGCCAGCAATATTATAAACAAAAGAATGGTTTTGGCTACCAGTTTATCTCTCATAATCATAAAAATGCAGGCAGCAGCAAGCACCAAGAAAACAATGCTCCAAAATTTAAATGATCAGTCTATCTAAATAGACTTGAATTAACAGGTTTTATATAACTGGCATTTGATCCATGCTCCACCAAAACTGCAATAAATTAATTTATATTTGGAAAGGGAGGGGGGGAGAACTAAATTGTACAAAATATAAACTTTATTGGCGAAGACTATCTAGTTATATTAGCAATTGGTTTGTAATTTATATAGAACATTCTGTATTTGTCAATAAAAACAGCCTGAACATGTGTGATGTAATGTTGAAATGGAGCAACTGGTCTACAAACCAAAAAATAAAGTCATTGATTCTGCCACTGACTCTTTTTTCTCTTTGGAAGTTTCCTCTTCATTCTGAATGACTGTTGTATAGCTGGTAAACTGTAATAGATAGGCAAAAACTTACTGCACAAAAAATGTAGATCTTATCAAAACACACAATTCATGCACTTAAAATTGTTGTTGTGGAATTGACGTTATGAGATTTACCTCGTTATTGGTTTCAATTTTAAACTAGTTAAACTTTTCTGACCCTAGAAGTAATCTATCATTTAATTTCTCTTTGTTTTACTTCTGGCCATGCAAAGAGAACCGAACTTCAAACCTTTAGTCTAGTGTATCCCCTATTTCCTCTCTGCTAAAAAGGAAGCAAGTAATATCATTTCTGCTAAGGTTTACCTTGATTACATGTAGATAAAACAATTATCTCTTATAAGAAGTGTGCTTGAAGAACAAGTAGAGAAAGTCATGTGAATTGAACACACAAATTTTTCTTATATACAGGAGACTGCATATCGCCCTCCATGGTGTAATAGTTACCATGCTAGCTTCATATACCCAAGGCCATGGGTTCAAACCCGGCGGAGGACAATGGATTTCTTTAGGGTGTAAATATCCTTAGCATGGCTTCCTTCAGAAGGGAAGTAAAGCCGTTGGGCCCGTGTTGTAGATTTACAGCACGTAAAAGAACCTCAAGCCTGATGTGAGGCCTCCAAGCAAAATTAAGCGGACTTTCACACCCAGTATAGAATGACACGCTGAGAACCACAGCAGTCAAAGAGCATCCATAAATAACATGCCATTTCCATTTTAGCAAAACATGCATTTCCAGTGAAACCTCAGTATCAAATTTTTGTGTGAAATGTGATACTTTCCCTACCCATTTACTATATATGAAGTAGAGAAAGTAAAAAATAAATAAATGTATATGGCAAATTGTGTGTTAAGATTTTTTTTTAGTAAGATGGCTATGGCTTAACTATTATGGCTTGCCAGGTATGCAATAACCATCCAGAAGGCCATTCTCAGAAAATTCAAGATATAAACTTTGTCGTGTAAACTATATAGTATTTTAATCAAAATTGTGAGTGAAGAAAGAATACCACTATTAATTCATGAATATAAACCGTTAGGAAAAAGAGACATTGGATGCCCAAGAAAAAGATAGGAATAAAGTAATCAATGCAAAGACAGAACAAGTGTAAAGCACAACCCTTGAAGTTTAGAAGAAGAGGAAATAAAGTTTTCATGGGTAATATAACTAGGTAACAGGATTTGCTGAAAAATAAAGGTAATGGTCAAAAACAGATGCATGACAGTTGTTGAATACCTCAAGAAAAAATTGAACAATATTTCATATTACACATGTATATATGTTGTTTATTAATCACAGACCCTTTTAATTAGATATACTGACATAAGCAGAGGAAAGACATTCTTTATAATATATGGATATTAAGAAGTCCTGCTCACCTTTCTGTTCAGCTCACTACATGCTTATATAAGTAAAACCGTGTTTGCAATTAACATAAATGCTGTGGCCCTTTGTTAGTTTCTGAATTAAAATGCCTTTTTTATTAAATGCAAAAAAAATGGCATTCGTAACACCTTTTTCCACCCAGAGAGCAGATACAACTGATGCCTGAAAAACAAGACCATAAAATGCAATCCCTGTAAAAAGCAGACGTTTCAGTTTACTTATGTATTGGGTATTAAACTGCAACGAAATCTTTATTAAATGTAAAAACAGATTAACCTTTGTGCACCGTAACAATGAGATCATCCTGCAACGTCATTGCACATTCACGAATTCTGCTGCACAATAAAAGTGGAAACAGAAAGGAAAGGCCATATAACGAGTTTCATACAAAATTCAGCCCCAAAGTTCAATGAATACCAGATTCAAGAAAGTTAGAATAATATGCTAATAACAACAAAATTAAAGGGATTGGCAATCTGCCAAACTGCGTCGAACCAAAAGCTTTAAAGGTATAACCCTAAATCGAAGTTCGATTTTTCCTTATGCTGCTCTTTCCTGTTATCCCCTTTAAAATATTATGAGCATTTCACTTGATCCCCATTGCTAACATTTATGCGACTTGCAGCTAACAAAGCTATCTATTAAATCGAATATTTTTTTAAAATGCTTCTCATCTGGTCGATGCCAATTTAAATTACAAAATAATTATTTATAGCTGTACATTTACACGTGTTAATGCTGACAGCATACTCTGAGCGTGTTTTTAGATGGTGTATAATTTACGGAATTCGCAATTTAATATGCACAACTTACTACAAATTTAGATTTGCGTTTATAATGCTCGCAACCCACACTTCCACCAGCTTCCATCTTGACGTTCCACTCTTTCGTTTCCACACCACAGTTCCCAACTTCACCACTGTGCAAGTGTGTTGATGCGGGAGAAGCAAATGACAAAACAATGTGAAATGCAGAATGAGCAAAGAGAATAGTACCTTTTTTCTTTTTTTAAACTTCTTGTCTTGTTTTAAATGCTTTATATTGACTTTTCCGTGATCGAATGGTGAATGCTTGCGTGTGCTACCTATAATTGTGGCATAGGCAATGAAATCATGAACGAAACAATTTGTACACAAATTAAAAACCGTAATTCCATAAATCAATTTACTGATACATTTAATGGTCATCCCCAAGGGAAGAGAGCATGTCTGAAGTCTGCCTTTCAACACAATAGATTTTTGCACAATGCTAATCGAGATAAACATTAGCAGAATGTTCTCAATGCTTATTTTCTTGTAATTAAAAGAGAACTAAACCTATGCGCTATGCTAAAGAGATAGTCAAATGTTTTAAGCTATAGTTATGCGTTTGTCAATGCAAATCTCTTCTTTGCATGGCCAGGAGTAGAACAAAAGAAAAACGACCACTTCCTGAATGAGAAAAGTACTTTAAAATTGAAACCAATAACAAGGAATTACTTGGAAACGGTTACCTCCACAACAAAAACGTAACGGACATAAATGTGTGTTTTGACGAGATCTACATTTTTTGTGCAGTATGTTTTTGTGTACCTCTTACGGTTTAGCAGTTAAGCAAAATTCGGTAAAATTCATCCAGAGTAAAGAAGTCTTCAGAGGCTCTTCCCAGAAAATTTAAGATATACATTTTATAGGGGACCTAAGTGTCTTTAATATACGGAATTTTAATCAAAATCGATGGCCATTTTTTAGAAAATCAAAATTTTCGAAAAATTTCCATGAAAGGGATAGTTTGTGGTGGGGGGGGGGTTCTTAAAAATCTTCGTGTCGCATCTTTGGAAGACATCAAACCTAAACACCAACTTTAGTATTTAACGGTCTTTTCATTTTTGAGCTATGATGTCCACCGACACACACGAACCTTTTTCTAAAAATGTTTTTTTTCGGATTCAGGGAACCCCAAAATATATTTCCGGCGGATCTCGACATTGAATTTTTTGGGTGGAATACTATATCTTCTTTATCCCTACGGGGCTAGAGAAAATAAAAATTGAAAGACACAAATATTCAACCAGATTACAACAGCGATGTTAAAAGTACTTATTGCACGCACATAATACAAATTAAAATTATTTAACAATAAATAATCTTATGTTCCGTTCACATGGTTTTCTCTAAATCGCTGTAACAAAGTATTGTTAAACAGCTAATTCTTCTATCTATTTTATGATGATTGAGATAAACATTAACAGAAATTGTCTTAATTACTTGCTTCCTAATAAGTAGAAGTGAAATAAGGGAATACACCAGGCTAAAACGATAGTCAAATATTTTAAAAACCGGTGGCTGAAGTCCCTTTCTTTTTTTGGCCTGGAGCTTACAAATTACTGTGTGAGAAAAGGTATTTTAAATCTGAAACAAATAACAAGGAATGTCTCAGAAATGGTCAGCTCCACGAAAAAAAGACATATGACATAAATTGTGTGTTTTATAGAGGTCTACATTTTTTGTGTAGTAAGTGTTTGTCTCTCACGGTTTATCAGCAAAATTCAACCAGATAAAGAACTCTTTAGAGGCAATTCCCAGAAAATTTAAGATATACATTTAATTTGCCATGTTAATATATTTACTGTATGGTATTTTAATCAAAACCGTTAGCGACATTTTTGAGGCAAAAAATTTTTCGAAAAAATTTCGATGGTTTACGATAGAGGGGATTTTCTTCAAAATGTTCGTGTGGCATCCTTGGAAGATACTAAACTTAAATACCAGGTTTGTATTCTACCGACTTTTCGATTTTGAGTTATCGTTAAAACAGACACACACACACACACACACACACACACACACACACACACACACACACACACATACGCATACGCATACGCATACGCATACTTTTTCTTTACTTTCGCTACAAGTACTATGTACATAGTGTACAGAGAAGGTACCTGTAATGCACCCAAAAATTCGATACCGAGATTTAACCGGAAATATGTTTTGAGACCGCCTGAATAAAAAAAAAAAAAAATTTGTAGAAAAATGTCCATGTATGTTTGTCTATCGATGTGTATGTGTGTGTGTGTGTGTGCGTGTGTGTATGTGTGTAGGCAGCATAGCTCAAAAATGAAAAGTCCGTTAAATACCAAATCTGGTATTTAAGTTTAGTACCTTCCAAGGATGAGACACGAACATTTAAAAGAACCCCCCCCCCAATCCCCAACTAACCTTTGTATGGAACATTTTTAGAAACTTTTGATTTTCTCAAAAATGGCTATAACGATTTTGATTAAAATATCGTATATTAAAGATACTTACATAACAAATAAAATGTACATTTTGAATTTTCTAGGAATAGTCTCTAAGACACCTTTATTTCGGATGAATTTTGCGGAATTTAGTATAAACGATAAACTGTAAGAGATAGACAAAACTTACTTAACAAGAATGTAGAGCTTATTAAAACCACAATTTATTTACACACACTTTTTTTTTTTAAGATGACTGTTTTCGAGATACCTCTTGTTACTGGTTTCTGTTTTAAAATACATATAGTTTTCTCATACGGGAATTTATCAACTTCTGGTCATACAAACAAAGGAACTCCAATGACATAGCAACTAACTTTTAAAACAGTTGCCTATCAGTTTAGCCTATAGTACTCCCTTAATTCCCTTCAACTTACAAGCAAGCAAGTAATCGGACCATTTCAACCAATTGTTTCTCGATTAGCATGAAGTAAATAGTATAATAAACTTTTTAACAATTCTGAGATGTAGAGAAAGGCATGTGAGTGGAACACATCAGATTTTTTGGAACAGGGACCCCTAAAAGGTGTATTTTCGGTGAAATGTCGCTATCGAATTTTTGGGTGGAATTCAATACCCTCTCTATAAGCTATGTGCATAGTGTATGTAGAGAAAGTAGACATCTGTGTTACATTCTTAAGACTTTCTCCCCGTCTCCGCAACAAATTATTGTTAGAAACGTTATTCTTCTATCTACTTCATGATAATGGGGATAAACCAGAAATGGTCTTGTTATTACCTTCCTTGTGAGTAGAAAGGAATCACGGGAATATATTAGGCTAAAGCGATAGTCAAATATCTCAAAAGCTGCTTGCCATGTGGTTGAATCCACTCATTGCATTTCCAAGAGTTGCTAAATTCCCGAATGAGAAACGTTATGCTTTAAAACTGACACTAATAATAAGGCATATCTAAAAAATGATCTACGCCATGAACAAATATGCGTATGACATAAATTGTGTGTTTTAACATGTACATTTTTTTGTGTATTAAGTTTTTGTCTGAATATCTCTTACAGTTTACCAGTTATGCAACATTCTGCAACACCCAACCGTAATAAAGAAGTCTTCAGAGGCTCTTCCCAGAAAATTCAATATACACATTTTATTTTTCTTGTAAATAGCGCTCTCAAACGGTATTTTAATCAAAATCGTTTGAGCTATTATGAGAAAATTACTATTACTATTATTATTATTATTATTATTATTATTATTATTATTATTATTATTATTATTATTATTATTATATATCCTTTGTAGCTTAGCCTTTAACCTGGTTGATGAAATTGGTGAAAATATGCTAAAATGATCTCGGGGTCCATGGGATTAAAGAAAAAATCTTATCCGGGTAACTCACCGAAAGCAAGATTTCTAGTATTGTTGTTATTTCAAAAGATATTTTGTTTTTAATGGCACTGTGAATTGCCACGGTCATGTCACCACCGCCGGTGTGCCGGGATTTCTTCTGCAGTTCTTTAACATGCCGGTAAATCTACTGACATGGGGCTGTTGCTTTTAATCATACCTAAAAACTATCGGTTTGAGCCGTGTATTGTTGAAATGGGTATGTGGTCTGTGTATAAATATGCCTGCATTAAAATTGTTTTACATGTGCTGGTCAACGAGATACATCTCCGTCCAGACACCTCGCTCCGCCTTTCGGTCTACAACTGCCTCAGAGTTGATCGTGTGGGCCGCCGAGAAGGCAACACAGCGACCTTCGTGAGGAATAGAGTAGTCCATAGACCTATCCAGCTCCCGCCTCTTCAATCCATGGAAGCCACGGCTGCCTGTATTGACCTAGGCGGTACGAAGTTTTACTGGTGTCTGTATACCACCCTCCCCGAAGGCAGTTCGTACTAAACGATTACCTTTCCATCCTAGCCCTATATCCTAATGTCATTCTTGCCGGGGACTTCAATGCCAAGCATCCGCGTTGGCATTGCGGCCCCCGGGCGGACGCCCGTGGCAATGATATTATACGCATGGTAGATGCGGACCCTCAACTCAGAGTAGAAGGCCTCTGGCACCCCATACACCATCCACGAGGTCAAGGACGGGAAACAGTTTTTGACTTCGCGATCATCAAGCAATTCCCATTTCATACATCTCTCACTTCGATCAACGCACTTCATTCCGATCATAATCCCGTGTTAGCAGAGGTTACCACACGGGTTGCCAGTCATGACGTCTCGGTTCAACACCTGCGTCAGGGTTTGCCTCAATAACTCCATACCGCGAACCCTAGGATCACAGACATCCCATCCCTGGAAGCTACGGTGCAATCCTTTACCTTCATCGTGGTGCGAACTGCACATAACCTAAAAGTTCACACCCCAGCACCCCTTCACCAGGACGTCCTTATTACTACTCGTCCGCCGATCCTGGGCTACCGCAGACTTTACCAGCGACACCGCACGCCACATAACCGAGCACTCCAGAAGCGTTTATACCGTGAGGTCCGGACCGGACTACGCGTGCACAGGGTGCGAGCGTAGTAGGAGACGATGGCCTGCTTGAGCCTCGAGGATGGCGACGTGTGAAGGATTGCCAAAACTCTCCGACACCGCGGAGGTCATATCACCTCCCTAATCCAAAGGCATATTCAGTATTAGGTTTAGACATCATTGCCAAGATAATTTTGGGTTCACTGGGAGATATACTACTTACAAGTTCGTCAATTTTGTCAATAAAATATTAATTAAATATCTCAGAATCAAGATCTGAAGATGATGCTTTAGGACAATTATTTACAATACCATTAATGACAGACCAGATTGCTTTAGATTAATTTTGTGAAATACTAATAAGTTTAGAAAAATAATCAAATTTTGTATTTCTTAGATTACTCTGATATAATTTCTTAGCGTTATTATACATATCCCTTCTGGGATACCATGTTGCCCATAAAGATTGAAATATTTCAACCAATTCATTTAAAGATTATGGAGATTACCCGTGCACCGCTCTTTATTACTTGATCTTCTATTTCTTTTAGGTTTAAATAAGACTAAAAGGAACGTCAAGTCAATTACTTCTGAGAAAACAGAAGTAAAATAATTAGCTTTGGCATCTAACTCAGTAATATTATATAAGCAAAACCAACACATTTGCCATAATAAAGAAGTAAAATAACAGCAATTTTGGTAATTTAAGACTCATTTTGATATTAGAATATTATGGTTATCACCTTTTTTATTATCATCACCATTTCTAAGTTTATTTACATCGAAAACAAGCTGTAAACGTCGTGATCTGAATAAAGTTAGGAACAACACATGCTTTACAATAATTTTCAATATTGCTGACCACATCACCAATACATGTTCCAGCGTCATGTTTTATGTGGGGACGAGTGGGGCTAATTACATGTCTGAGACCAAAACTTGTAAATAAATTAATAAGGTCACGTACTTCAACGGTGCTAGAACAAAAGACAATATTAAAGTCTACACTTAAACTGATGTTAACCGAGTAACTATGTTTATGAAACAACATTGTAAAAATGCTATTAAGATAAGTTATGAAATAGATATAGTTTTGTTTTTGTCAGGTACCCGGTAAAAATGTATAAACATAAGATTCAGATTTTGAATATGCATCGAACAAGCTTCTAACTCACATTGTCATGCAATGCTTTTAAAATCAATTCTCTTGCTAGCTACAATTCCATTGCGTTTAAATATTGCAGAACCGCCATGCATATTACTAGATTGCAATAACAATCGACCAACATAAAAATCAAGAATGTTCAATAAAACCAGTCCATCATGACATAACCAGAGTTCAATAATGCACAGAATATGTTCGTTTAGTTCGTTCGTAAGAATGGAAGTATAGTCTAGGTTATTCATTAAACTTTGAGAGTTCCAGTTCCAGTACAATATATTTGTATTGGTCTTAGATATAAAATTGTAAACAACATTATTAAAGCTGAGTCAAGCAATCGCAGTCTTTGAAGTTCCCTGTTGCTCAGCATGCTGATCCAGTCTAAGTTTAAGATAAAACTGTGAGACGAAACACCCTGCTGACCAATATTTTGAGGTAAACATTTCGTCAAACTGTTGTTCCTCCACTTCAATATGAAAGGAAGCATATGTGTCATACTTAGTTTTTAATTTTGTGACTTTAAGTAGTTTCAGGTTATAGTTGCTTAAACATTGCATCATTTCACTCTCGATAACATCAGGGGCTAGCCTATTAACAAAAATTGCCGTTGTTTTCTGTACAACTTTAATACTGTTAGCGACAATTGTTCCACACAACATTGGTTTAGGAGATAGTTTTTTCTTCTTTTTATTTACTACCTGCACACATTCGCCCGAAGATTTTTTAGCCACAACTGCACATTGGTTACATTTTGATTCACTTGGCCGTTAAATGAATTTATGGGACAATCTGAGGTAGCAGGTACAGAATGAACAATCTGATTTGTGCTTTCTGTTAAAATAATATCAGAGCTAGGTGCGTTCACCACATCAGTATTGATTGGCTTCGTCAACAAATCTACGTGCTGGTTAAGTAATTTAATTTTGCCCCTGAGTTCCTCAATTATGCAATTCTTTTGTTGTATAATATACTTCAAAATATTCAAATTTACTTTACCTTCGTTGTCTGCTAAATCACTTAAGGCATTATAAAATTTCATTTTATCATTTCACCTCGTCATATGCACAACACTTAGTTGTCTTTTCGTTCAGCAGTATTATACTATTTGTCAATTTAGCACAACTATAGTGGAAATAATTTTCACAATAAACACATTTTAAACCTGTAACCACTTTGTTCTTGCATCTCTTGCACACGCACATATTCGAGTTGCCGATGATTTTACTTGAGCCAGACATACGTTAGAGATGCCACAACCTGGCCAGATCAGACACGTCTTACTTCACGAGCGCCAGGCACCAGTATACTAGTTATTAAAAGCTGATATAAAAGAAATGTTCCCTATTTCAATTGCTGCTATCGATATTCGTACATTGGGTGTAGGCACGGTCTGCCATATCATAATTCAGGAGACAGTGAAGAAAAAAAGAATCGATAAATAAACATGGTTGAAAGCGTATTCTACAGTTAAAGAATGAACGTAAATATTACTATCATAACCAGATAAAATCTCCCTTCCTTATATTTATAAATTATTAATAGTCTATTTCGCTGAATTATCTTCTTAACACAACTCGTGTTTTCACCTCATAGGACAATTCACTCCCATCGCTTCGCTCTGGTCATGAATTATCCACAAGATGAAAACACTCGCAATATTACTTATGACAACTTTCAGATAATGAGCGCAGTAGTGAATAGCTTAGTAGGGGAGATGTTATGACAATTAAGAGTGCACAGAACCTGTTTTCTGATCGTGAACTGCAAAGTAAATTGGTATGTATCAAAACAAAATTTTCATTTTTGCCAAACACCATAACCAGCTTTGAAGAAAGTTATAAGTTGTGGAACAAGTCAATAGAGTCATTCAGGAAGGCTGAAGGCTGCCTACAAAATGTAAAAGGTGAAAATGGGGACATTGTTAGGCAACAAATGAAAAATGTATTAGGTAACAATAAAGGATATAAGGTAATGTATGATATAGCCAGTATTTTATCAGAAGGAATATTCAGGGTTAACATTTTGGAAGAATATTTAAATGCTAGTAATATTGTGTTTTTCAAATATGCTCCCATTACACCCGTAAACGTAGGAAGAAGTTTCTCCCAGTATAAAACAGTGCTAGCTGGGAACCTCAAATCCATGACTTTTGAAAACTTGAAAATAACTGTGGTGGTGTATTGCAATGCTGACTAAGGAAGGCTTACTTAATATTATTTTTATAGAATGGCTTACTTAACAAATTAGCTGCAGTAATAAAAGATCATCATACTGAGAAAAATTATATTTTTAAAAATACAATTACTCACAAAACATCATTAGACCTAGTATAAATTTTTATTGTGTTATTTTAGAATTTGGATTGGATAATTTAAAAAAAAATAGGTCACTTTAAGAAAATGTTGAAACATTTTAAAATTGTTTTTTCCCCATTTTTTAAGTTTCGGGCCCTTCTTCTTACAATGACAAAAATAAGGGGGGGCCCAGGACAGACTCTTTAAGCACCCCAAAATTAACCTTAGAACAATCCGATACATTTTCACCTATATCAAAATATTGGGTTTTTCCTTCCAGGTGCCTCATAAATTAAAGGTCGTTCAAACGGCGGAGGATGATGGATTTTTTTCGGGCATAAAATTCCTTAACGTGGCTTCCTTCGGAAGGGAAGTAAAACTATTGGTCCCCTGTCGACGGTGTACGGCACGTGAGAGAACCTCAAGCCTGATAAAGAGGCCTTTCAGCAAAATTAAACCATCTTTTACACGCAATATTAAATGGGACGCTGAGAATCACAGTAGTTATATTGTCACCCAACAAAAGTGTGATGACGGGGGTTTAACTAGATGGTAATGAGACAACTCGACATTTAGAGTAATGGTCCAATTTATTTGGTAAAGAACAAACAAACTCCTAATGGAGCTTACCTTTCAGAGACGTCACGATGGCTGTTGCCGCAAGATGTTTGCCGGTGGTGGGGTCCAATTTAGGGACCGTAACGCAAGTCAAGACAGGTCAAAACCAGACTATACCAGAGAGCGAAAAGCCGAGGTCCCAGCTCTTTATATAGCCAATTATTTCCTATAGGAAGCTAGTCATTTCCTATGGAATTGATCATAACAGGATGTTCTATCTGACGCACATCCCTTAAATCGGCACGTAGGATTCAGGAAGTTTATGAGTTGTGAGTCCTCATAGAATTCCCCCAGCGGAAGGGGTTAGCCGCTAAAATCATAGACTAGCCGTGCCATTCCGTTCGCTATGGAATATTGCGAAACGTAAGAAAATGTATACTTTAGAAGAATAGCATAATTTAGATGAATATATAATTTAGCCCTAAAGTGTCCAAAAATAAGAATGTTCCAAATCATATGTGAATCCTTGCACCTCTCAACAGCAATCGTGACATATCTCCGTCGCCTAGAAATTCGCCGGCCTCGGCGAAGACAACAAAAAAAAAAAAAAAATAAAAAAATAATTACTTACAAAGGATATACACAACGTAATGGAAAACATACAAAAAAAAAAAAAAAAGCACAGCCAGAAGGGCTGTAGGCAAAAGATTACAAATTACAGATAGCATCCATTGAACATACACCAAGGACACCCCAACATACAGTCACACTTAATAACTAGTGAGAGGGAGAAAGGAAAGGAACGGGAGGTGGCTCAAGAACACAGGAGCAGCTCAAAAAGGGGGGGGAGAAAACAGGAGGGGAGGGAGAGGGAGGAAGGACCAATAAAGGAACGAATAGAAAACATAGGAGCAATGCACGCACCCCAACGTCCAGACACACCGAGCGCACTCTAGAAGTCACTCTTGAAGACAGGTCAAATAGTTCATACGACGAAACACATCCACCAAGCACTGGCACTAGGACCCAGACGATCACGATGACACATTGTCCACACATCTGAAGCACTGTGCAAAGTCACGCAGGCTGGAACAGTGCACTGCACAATGAAAAACTGTCCGCCGGCGCACAGAGGCAGGAACAGGGTATAAAAGAAGGCATGCCCCATCCCCGTAACGTGATGCACTGAGTACGTTGCTATGTTTATGTTCCTGGTCAAACTGAAGGAGCCACAGGCCTACAAGCCATCGGGTAACACGCAACGTCATAGCACCGACGGTGGTAGAACCTCCTGGTCCGTGCAGCAAAACGCAGCTCTGGGCGATGTCCGTAGTGCCATGGCGGGGCGCCGTGCGCTCCAGACGTGTCGGAGGTGCGTACCCAACCGTGCAACAAAGAAAGTAGGGGTGAAAGTTAGAAGGCAGAGTAATATGTAGGGTAGTCAGGGAACAAAATACCAACAATGGGAGGGTCAGGAACAGACAGGGGAGGTCGTCGGAGCAAAAGGAAAGGGGAGAAGGAAAAGGTACTCTCCAACAGACAACCAGGGGGATGTGGTAGACTATTATAATTGAACAAAACTTATAATTGGGGTAAAATGGTAGACATGAACAAAGCTACTAAATGAAATATAATATATAGTTAACAATTGGTAATATTATCCCTAATCAGGATTATTATAACAGTAACATGGTTGCCGATTAGGAAGGTAGATATCATATGGTGCTATAAAATACAAATGTCCACCATTGTAGACAACAAGAGGAGGATAGGCATCCGTGGGGCGTGGCAAGCGGAGTTAGAAAAACAACAGAGCAAATCTGCAACGTACCAAAAAGTCGCTAGCCATGAGTAACAGCAACTGCTTCACCGATGCCTGTCCTCGATATACAAATATAGAGGTTAGAATAAAATGTACAATACTCTTAAACATTTGTGGCTATACGCCGACGATACATGAACATCTGTATGGGTCACACTTGTGACGCAGCAATATTGGCATAGGCCGTACCCATTGGGCGTGGCCGCATGTAAGTTTGATCCACCGGCCGCGGGAAAGTGTAGGCATTTTCCTCGGACCGGGGAGTTTCATAAAGGGGTATAGGTGAACATGATGTTCCTGGTACGGGTGGAAGAGGGGCAGGTACATGAGGGACGACGTCATGAGTGATGGCCATCCAAACTAAATAGGCTATCACCAATATATTGATACCGAACAACACTCCAATTAAGGACATGATAGTAATAGTGGTATGATCCTGAGAATGCCATTTTGAGTTGTAACATTCCTCTAGCGAAGTGTACGTAGGATAAGTGGCTGTCTCATAGGCCGGAAGAATAGTAGTGGTAATTGATGACCAAGATGCTGGAATCAAACGGTAAATCATAACAGAAGGTGGGCCTGTCGAAACGCACTGTCTGGGGGGAATGAGTGTATAAGGAGGGGCCGTAATATTACATTGACACGGAATATGAACTCGATAAGCCCCAATTTCACTATGTAAAAACATAGTTCGTTGAGAAGCGGGACAGTGTACCTGGAAGGAAGGTACATGGGTAAATATAAAAGTAAAGGCGTCATAAAGGGACACCATTGGTCGCCTATTGGCAATGCATGTCATAGGGCACACCTGAGACAAATTTGAAATGGAAGTGTCATGCAAAACAGCAGCGGCACATGCTGTAAATAATGCTGAGACGCCATAAGCAGGAGTTGCTAGGCACAAAGTAGATTTCGAAGTGTCGCATTGTGGCAACAAAATTCGAAAGCCGGTGTGGGTGTACAAGATGGCCACCGCACGCCCTTTCAAGTTAACCATACACGTTTTATCAAAAAACGAGAAGGGCGTGGGCGTAAAGAACCGACCCACTGCTATTTGTACATCAGCTTGAATTAGAGGAATTTGTAATCCGAGCAGAATAAAATGAATTGAAAAAAAGACAGTCCACAATAAGGGCTGTGTAATATTTACCGATAGCCTGTTTATCCCATACTAACCGATAACCGGTATTACTAAGCAATACGGTGTCTAATACAGTCTCTAATACACGCGGTGCGATAACTGAGGGATTCAACTGGCGTGTAATGCATGTACTATAGAGGCGGTCCATGCGATCCAGTTGATGTAACAGTTCGAACAAAGGACCCGCGCCAGAGGTACGCAAAGTAATGGCACTCTGAAGATCAAAAACACTGTCACAAAAAGAAGTATTGGACAGAGTAACAAAATGGTGAAACTGTCTCGCCTTTAGCAAAAGTTGAATACATGGCCGTATCCGAAATGTACATATTTTCGATATGTTGTTTATCTGCCAATAAAAATTGAGAACCGAAAATTGATCCATCACCCCGCAAAGGGTTGTCATTGGATCCGAATAGAGACGGAAATTCATCCTGAAATGTTTTAAATTTTGAAGACAACCAATCACAGTACACGGAAGTACTAGCATTGATTTTACAAAAAGATGACGTGGGGGGATGAACCCAACATTGAGAAGCCAAAAATAATACCGGGACTGATTGTTCATAAAATGTCATAGTTGGCAGGGTATAAAAATCACTACCCGCCGTTACCTTGATAGGTGGCATTTCAACATGCCTACACCATGTCTTAGGGGTTGTTAAGATCAGTAAAACACATAGAAACATGCTCGCGGTGGCCATTTCCGCAGCCATGGACCTGTAATTCCTTATATGTAACTTAAATTATCGAGCTCGTCTAGATTGTAAGATAAAAATACTAAAATAGGCGCCTTAATATCTAATGGATATCCCCAAAAATAAAACAATCATATGAGGCACACAGCCGAAATATCTATATCATGGGTATACAGCCAAATTATCTATATTATGGACACACAGCCTATACTCGCGCGCGAAAGAGAAGTTATCTCTCTGAACTTCTTGGAAACAACAAATATCCAAAATTGCAATCCACTGGGATCTCACGATGCACCTTTGGACAATGCAATTGGGTAATAAAAAAAACAATTTTCCTTCTCAGAGGCGATTCACAGGATCTCGCGATATATCTGTGAACCAAGGACCTCTGTCTCTTGTACTCATTCAACTACACGTAACCCCCAGGAAGGTCTCGCGACGTCTTCTTGGAGAGAACAGTGTACTAAAAAAAACCTAATTACACTAACGGAAATAATCCTAAGGAGAAATAAAATCCTTGACAAACCCTAAGTACGTGTGGTAATAATAATAATAATAATAATAAAAAAATGTTTGCAGCTTCAGAATAACTACTCAGTGTTCTTAGTGACTGGTTTATCCAAAGTAGAACAACAGGAAGCGGTGTGCCGCTTCCGAATGAAAGTCCCAGTAACACAGTTTAACGCGTCTTCAGAAAAACCTTGTCTCGTAAGAGAGAGAGAGAGAAAAAAAAATATATAGAAAATAAAACAGGATAGTATCACCGATAGGACAAATATCTTAAACTGGTCCTGCTTCTGGTATAGGTTCCAAAGATGAGGGTGGCATCCGTGGAGCAGCCACTGGTGGCGTGGTAAGCAGGAGGACGCTACCCGCCGATGCCTCTCCAATAGTGTTTACCTCAGGGCGTCGGACCTCTCGATGTGTTTAAACACCTGCCAACATAACTTAAAAACGCGATAAGCTACAGCACTCACAAATATTAGTAATAAAATACCAAGAACAATCACAAAACCCTCATAAAAAACATTTGAGACGGTTCCTGAAGCCAGAGCACCTGGCAGCCGGACTGTAATTAATAGTTCCGGTCGGCGAAATAATACAACCGCTACTACAATACTCATAAATCCAGTCCATATAAGTAGCAAGTGTGTTAGAACGGGTGATTCTGGTGTCATTGAAATTGTACCCGATAAGGCACTCTCATACGGTCGATGAGACAAATTAAGGTGCGGCACCTCCATGGACCACTTGGTGTTTAGGCACTGGGAAAGGTTGGTAAAGGTTAAATGCTCTGAACTGGCCCAGGGTGAAATTTTAAGAGATTCCAGCGTAGACCATCCAGCTGGGATAAGGTGGAGCGGTGGTGGTTCAGGAATGACGAAGTCTAGGCAGGGGAAACGCTTTGGGATATGTACACTTGGCCCAGTTTAAGTTCACAGAAACAAGGGAGGCTAAGTTGTAAAGCCCCCGGGGCGTTGGGTGGTAAGCCCGGAATAAGGCGAGTGGTGTCATTGCAGATTAACTCAATAGGTTCCAGCGGATGAGTAATTACGTACTCGTCCCGTGCGATTTCCGTGATTAGCATCTTATTCGCCGTGTGGCATTGAAAAGGACAAAACTCATTCATTTCGGCCGCCGTTATACCGTTAACTGCACATAAGGGTGTAAACAAGAGGTCACTACTAAAACGTGGAATATAGCAAAGGCCTGTTTTTAAATGGGTCACATTGTTGTAACGCCGCCCCTGTAATTGGGCGTACGAGAGAACCACTAACGGCTACGAATGCCGTATCCTGAAGTATGGTGCATGTAGAAGATCCTCATGCAAAGGGTGTGCTTAAAAATTGAAAAATTTCCCATTTCGAACCTTTCTGTCTTACCGGAATTTTAACGGAAACCAAAATATAATTAGTGCTGAATGAACATGATGTAATTTCAAGGTCAAAATAACGATGAATTTCAGACGTGTCAATTACTAGTTCAAAATTTGTGTTCACAAGGCTATTTTTCAATTGAAGTAAGTCATGTTCGAAAACATCAAAGGGGATTATGGATAGGGGTAGTAAACGATTCCTACATAATAGCATTGAATCCATTTGTTTCAAAAACAGAACAGTATGAGCTGAACGTTGAGTGTTCCTCAAAATTTCCCAAAATGAAAAGAATTGATGGTCAGTAATTTGATCCAATTCGTTATGTATGGTTGTATAAATATAATTAGCAGCTCGCATTACAGTTTTCAGTCGTTCATTAATCTTATCAAATGATTGTACTAACCGTTCACTATATTCATTCAATTTATCTCTGGTGCTAGAGAAACAAGCATGGTCTTCCGAAATAATACGTTCCATGGAGGCGTAATGCTCTAAAAGTTGTCGATCGGTCGCAGCCAGGGCATTAATTTGGTTAGAGGTAGCCACGTCGCAACAAAAGTTGAACAGGTCCCCCAGGAAGGCAATTCCTCTTTTCGTCCGTCGTGTATTAATATTAGTAACATTGAAAACAGCATCTACCAACTTACGCAATTCCCGGTCAAGGGTCAGTCCGATATAGCTAATATCGTCTTCCAATTGTATTAATAGCTGCGGGGGCGATCTTCTTCCCGCTGGTCTCGGCACTGACAGTTGTTGTCCTTCCATTCTCTCCCGTAGCACCTTAAAAGTCAAAGGAACTGATGCCTGATAAGCTAAAGTTTTCGAGAGTCGTTTCATAGCAGCGCCCGTCGCAATTCGTATCGGTCGGTCGAATATCTCCTCCATGCTAATAGATGAGATCACAAACAGGAGGAAAAGAAGATGCACACGAAGATACAACATCTGTAAACAGCGTATAGAACAACGATAAGGAAATGGCACTTAAAATTACAACAAAGATTAAAACATGGGATTTGAGAAAAGATCACATAAGCGTAAATAAAATAGTAAATAATTATATCATGTATAAATTCGACACGAGTGGTGAATGGCATAAGAAATCAAATACCTACAATAATTAATTAAAAATAAAAAAATAATTATCAACGGAATATCATATTGGCATGAAAGGTGTGTACAAGGGGAACATGTTAACTGGTTGATAAAGGTACTGGTACAATTGCTTCTGAAATGCATTAAATAGGGTTAAATAGACGAAAATCAACAGTAACAAGAATCGAGTTTTAACGCAATTGTTCATGGAAATTCCAGCTTAAGTGAATCTGTCATAAAAACAGATATCTTCGTCCATCCTTGCTTATAAACAGGAAGAGGTTACAAAGGTAAAACCAGCCGGATTTTAAGTGCAAGTTAGCCTATTCTCAACTACATGGTAAATAAGAGAGAGAGAGAGAGAGAGAGAGAGAGAGAGAGAGAGAGAGAGATATGAAGAGAGGACCAGAGAGACGAGAGCATGGGGAGCAGAGAAATTGTCCCGGTGCATCAGGTTATAAATATAGCGTCTCGAAATTATACGTCATATTTCTAGAGTGAACAAGGAATTGTTACCATAATGGCGGAACAAACCATCAAGAGGCTGCAAAAATTGTTAAACGTGGTCAATGCAACTACGCCAATCCTCTGGAGACAAACGATTAGTCCGGATCTTTGGCGGAGATTAGAGGACTACCAGGACAGCATCCCCGGGCTGCTAGAAATGTTGCTGGGGGATTTTTAGTCCCCAGTTGCTGCAAAAAGTGCAGTGTCATTTCCTACCCAACGCCAAAGCCATTCTAGACAGCATATGGGTAAGTAATTACTGAAATTTTTATATGCAGAAAGGACTAGCAAAGTGGAAATAAAAAACAAACAAACAAATATCACGCAGGTGCCCAATTTTCAGAGGCAGTTGGTCCGAGAACTCAGTTCACCGCCCAAAGATGGTGGTAGTTCGGACGACGAAAAAAATGTCGTCGCCACCGTGCGGGGGAGCTATCCAATCAGTGGCAACCACAACATAATGGTAAGCAAACAGACATAATTTTGAGTTACGCAATAGTCTGGGACACATGATATTTTAATCTAAAAAAAAACGCAAAAAGTTATATTTGAAGAATGGAAAACAGTATAGGTGGAGAGTGGGTTCAGGACTTGCTTAGAAATATATGCAGGCTCGGTGCGAATAATGTGTTAATCTGAATGTAAGGGACCGTAAAACGTGTATTTCCATGAAAAGTTCGCTACCAATCTTATGCCAACCATTCTTGTAGTAGCCTCCAAGAAATGGTACCACTAGTGTGCACTAACATATGTTTAGCGAACGAAAGGCGTACAACTCAGAATTAAAAAGCAAGATAGTGTTGTTTCTGACACAGGAAAGATGAAGTTTTATATTATTGTCGTTTTTCTTATTTATTTATTTATTTAATGGAGTAGTCATATGGATTCTCGAAGTGAACAATTCCAGTTTCAACACTTGTACTATTATAGAATAGGGAATGGTCGATGAACAAAGTAACTGAAGACGACCGCGTACCCAAGAAATGCGAATAAATTCTATTGGAAATAAAACACTTTCGTTTCGTGGAACGGACCGGACCGTCTTCGTAGAAAAACTGCTCTCGCGCGGCAAGGAAGTAAGCAGATAAGCACTTCCGTTAACAGCGTGAGCTGTAAATATTACTACTGAATGTGTTAGGCCGGCCAGCGTATCGGAACGATTCCTCTCATGACAGTGAACATAAATACGAAATGTTTGAATGGCATTAAACACTGCTTTCCGCCAATACGATCCAAAAGACACTTAATAACCGTGACGAGTGTGGAGTGTGCGCACGAGAAGTATTTTCCTAATGGTGAAATAACGTAACATAGGAATTTTTATGTCTGTGAGCGCTCTATGTGTGCTTATCCTAATTGCACAATAATTATCAACAACGAGGTAGTGTAGTTCTAGAGAATACGTGTTGTTCTGTCATTAAGTATTGCTTTTAACTGCCTTATAAGTGAGTAACCATTGAAGATCCGAAGAGTGTTCTAAAAGCAATGGTTTCTTTAACTTGCTTCACGAGTGTGAAACATGCTATTTATAATATTTATAATCAACTGTGTCGGGTAACGAGGACGCGTCTATTAACAATAATTGTTACGATCTAACTTATTGAGAAAGTAGATAAATAAAGCTACCAGTTTTCGGTGTCATTGCTAGGTATACCGTATGGAAGAAAATTGAACGTGCAATAAGAACCGATTATGGCCAATGAAAGGTAAATTACAGACTAGTGAATATAATTTGTTTTTGTCGTGTTGTATAGAGGAAAATGCTATGCTTCTTTTGTAGTTTTGCCGGGTGTTTCCCCCCCCCCCCATTTGTTTTGTAATAGCACTAAAAACTTAAGTTATATCGTTATGTCCGAATTTAGTTATTTCGTCGCAATATGATCGTTGGTGGCAGAAGTATACAACTGCAATTCACTGTAATTCCGTTTTATTGCTTGATTCCGAACTTTGTTTTCGTTGTATAAAACAGTATAACCATTTATATGTGCATATGTTAATCTGCATGCTACCTAAAAGGTAGGTACTCTTTTCACCGGTAATATATATTTTTTTTTAAAATAAGCATAATTAGCAAGTACTTTTCGCGAACACTTATTACGATCAGTGATATTACAACAACGGTCAAACCTATACTTATCCAGTTTGTTTCTACTAGTATCAGTAGTGTTTTTATTACCTATTTATTATTATTATTATTATTATTATTATTATTATTATTATTATTATTATTATTAATGTTCTGATGAACCTAGGTAACATTATTATTAACAGCATTATGGCGCTTATTATTATGACCATAATTAATATGCATCTACTCATTTATGATGATTTATATTCTTAATATATTTTTTATTTGAACGTTATGACTAATATCAGCAATTTAAATTTAAATTATTAAAGGCTGATTAAAGCTATTATTTATTATTATAGTTATTGCCAACAGCATTATTAACACACTAGTACTAACAACTCTATCATTGTTAGCAATATTAATACTATTACTGGTATCATCAATGATGATTTAGTAATCATCATTAATTATTATTGGTGTTTATTAATGTAGGAATTATAGTTATTCGTAACGTATATTAAGATGTATAAGTATTGTTTACGATAGGAGGTATTAGTATCAGTGTATTAATTTATAATTCTATGACGTATACAAATTTTAATTCCTTACCAGAATTATTTATTGATTGTGTTTTTTATTCTTCTTATTGTAAAACGGCTTTCTTTACTTTTTTTCTTTATATTATTCTATTTATTTATTCAGTTATTTATTTATTTTTTGTTTTAATGTGGTTTTTTTTTTCAGATAATTGTTTGTTTCTTTATGAATTTACTACCAAGCATTCCGACCGTTCGTCATAGTGATTTTAAATAATAATGCAGTTTTATTAGTGGGTTTTTAGGGTTAATAATAACGATTTATACTCTGTTACTTAAGCACTATTCCGTATTACATATGCAGAATTATGGATCAGTAAAAAAAAAAATTACATTGTCATATATAGTGATTTATTCTGAACTGCTTTCTAATAGGTATAGTCAAGTAGTTAATACAGCGTGGTTATCATTGCTTGCAAGCATTTAAATATCGTCTCTGATGTTTTGTTACATAATTACAGAATTATATGTGTGCTATTGTTGATTGACTTGAGAATTATAATAGGTATTGTTGTCGTAGAGCAAGATATGGCAATATAGTGAACAGTATTATCATAAGAGTGAATTATTATAAATTAGTGAGCTGAATTGTTTTTAGTTTCTGATTATACCGTGGTCCTGTTTTTTTTTTTTTTTTTTTTTTTTTTTTTTTCTTTTACAATGTTCGATAGTATTTTATTTCGAAGAATAAGAGGATAAACGGACAGATTGAAAACTACTTTTGAACGTTAACTCGCGAAAAGAGAGGTGAGTTATGGTTCCTTAGTCGTGAGTACGGTTTATCAATAATAATGTTGTAATTTGAGTATAAAGTCACATCGACATTCTCAGTGAAGGAACGCCGTTAATTCGTGTGAACCTGAATATGTGTAGCTAAGATTTTTCCCACAGTGAACGTCCTTCATCAGGACTTTGTTGTCGTAGGTTGTAAAAGAATGGAACCGCGTTGGAAGTCTGCCACATGAGGTGGGGTTCATGGGTTTGATCCTCGGTCGCGGCCTATATAACCACTGTAGGGTATTTATGAATTATTTATTACCCTGTTTAAGGTCATATCCCATATGAGTTTGTGTGTGTTTTTATTGTTCTTTTTTTGTAAGTCTAATCGTGAATATTGATTACAAAAAGGGAAGGAAATTATCTTAACTTTGGTGGTGGGGGTGGGGGAGGTGGTCTAACCGGTCTCGGGGAATTATTGTCAGGAACAAAATAATCCATATGCTGATCCAGCTGTAGTGTAGATTCAGCACTAGATCGTGAAGATAGTATACCAATCACATAACTTCGAATCATAAATATAATAAGAATTAAAGGAAATATTCCCAAAAGGATGATGTAAAACACTACGTTTGAGACTTTATGTTTATTAGAAGGCAATAGAGGGGGAACAGTAGTAGTATTACTCGTTACAGTACTATGTATAATTAATTTAGTACAAAATGGAGGTTCATAACCCATGTCACAGTGACATTGGTGTTTATTTGTACAAATTCCATGCCCGTTACAATTACATGTTCCTTGTTTAATAGTAGTAACTGGGACACAAGTCTGATTAACACACAATTTATTCTTACCACATTTCACACCATTTGGTACAAGTCCCGGTTGGGGAACTTCCAATCCCAAATCGACAATAACTGTCGTACATTTGTCGAAAGTACCAGACTTTAAGGTATGACCAATTCGAGCATAACGATGCATTCCAAAGGAAATTTCAATGTTACGATGACTACACTGCAATGTTCCACAATACACATCTTTTGCACTACATGGAGACTAGCGACCTGATGGGTAATCGTAACCGCAATTACCATTAATACTTCCACGATCATTATTTTCATAACATTGCTTGTCCATGCTTCTGGCAGTCTTTCCCCATAATTTTTGACACTGTTCAGTATGGGTGGGACAGACATTTTCATAGCAAAATGCGCGTCCCCTGTTACAACTAGTACCGTCTAATTTATAAGAGTATTCTGAGATCCCATCACAGGTCTCAGAAATATCACATTCAGAAGTAGCGGGACGACATATTGTGCCTTTAATTTTCGGAAAGCAAGTTTTAACGTCACAACATTGACCTGTAGCACATGAGGCATTTGGATACAAAAGACAAGTGTCAGGGTTACAGCACGGATTGTCACTATCACATTCTTCACCAGGTTCTACAAACCCATTTCCGCAAATTGGTCCGAAATATAACTTTGAGGGTTTATTGCGAAGACACAAATCGATATGCCGGTTCAATGAACTACTTAATTCATGTATATTACATGGACTCCATTGAGTAGGTATTCCTGCGCCTAAAGAGGCAGCCATTATACAACAGTTTTCACACTGACAACAGTCAGCATCGTGTTCCATACCAAGACTATGGCCTAATTCATGTGCAATTGTTACAACTGTAAGTTCTTCATTAAATATATCATATCATTTATAATGGAACCTGAGTGTTCATACGTACACATGGAATATGGGTAGGCTTCTCCAACAACGCCTCGCTGAAAGTGTACAGAGGTGAGTAATTGTGCATGATCATGATGGTAGGCTTGCACTAAAATGTCTCTACGATATTGCAAAAAATTATCCAATACTCGATGGCTGTCATTATAAATATATATATATATGATTATGATTTGACCAAACAATAACACGTACAAGAGCAATCGATATGTTCAAAGGGGCATACAGGGTATGAACTAAATTAATTAAATGTAAGCAGTGTTGACTAACGCTGCGGTTGTAAAGTGTTAATTGCCTATACAGAGTGTAATCCACGACAAGAAGTAGTTCTATTATACGTGGGACATTTTTGGATATATTAGGTATTTTAACATTAACCATATCCCGTCGGAATCTAAAATGTACAGAAGTTTGCGGGGGTGGTGTAGGCGTGAAGTTTTGAAAAGATGGCGCATGGGCACATGTTCTATTATATCCCATGGGTACTAGCTTGTCCGAGATTAGTATAGTTAGAAAACCTGGAGATTTAAGTAACTGTTGATTGAACTGGGGGTGCTTCAGCAGCTGTAGTACTGAACTCCCATTATATATTGTTCCTCGTAAACCTTCACAGGTTGATATCATGACCCATGAATTACTTATCCCACGGATTTTCCCTTGAAACTGACAACTAGAGGAAGTCACCGTGTTTACAACACCATTGCCCTTAACATGTATTTCAGAAAAACTATGAGTTACTAGTACGTCATTCAAGTGGAGATCCAATGTATAACGTTTATCATGGAGAAGATAGATAAGAGTGAAATGAGTTAACTGTTCATGTGTGTGGTTGTGCATTTTGAGCCGGCGTATCTTTACGTCGTTATGTCCTTGCCCACATAGTAATAAACATGTGAGAGATAAGAAAACAGAAAAGCACAATCTAACCTTCATAGTGTGAAGGGTTTGACGCACTACGGCTTCTATTTGCCTCATCTTTCCTCCCGGGGCGCCTTAACAATAGAACCACAGGTAGCAGTGGAGCCCTTCCGAGTGTCCTCTGCACAAAGATGTAAACAAAATAGTGCATTTGCATCCGAGAAATGCGCTCAACGTTGCGTGAAGGAGCGTACTAGGGTATATGACGTCATGCTAAGTGGCGATTATTATTATTATTATTATTATTGGCGATTCCACAACTAAGACCATTGACCATTCTATGTGTAATTGTATACCTAAGAGTATCGTTATTCCTAGAAGTCATATCTTTGGTATACACTGTAGTGCCAACGTCATATATCAACCAATTAACTTAACTATAAAGTTTAGGAGGTAACATAGTACTGTTGATAATATAAGGGATATTAGTAAATAAGTTTACACACAGGGACACTGAGAGTGCAAATGGTATGGACTATAAATACTTGTCCAGTTATAACAAACACAGAATATACCTAAGTAGCTACTACATACAAGCCACTAAGAATAATTATGTTGGATCTTAAACATAACTAAACAAATAACTAAATTAAATTGGACCATTTTAGTTTTAATGTATGAGGATACTTATATGATATTGGTGTCTTAAAATAATACACACAGAATATGTGTTTGCTCTAATCGACTCCCGTAATGTGGAAGTACTGTCTCCGCATACCAAACAAAAAGAGCCGGGTTCGAGTCCCGGTTACCAATGTACCAATGGATCTCTCCTGTGGTAAGCAGAAGTGGAAGGTGCAGCGGTCATGCAGCAGGCTATGGCCCTTCTTAGGCTGTCATGTCATGGAGTTACGTTCTTTATATGTTTATAAGTAGGTTTATATTATAATTACACAATACATTGTTCCAACAACACACAAAGATATAAGAAGAAAAAATTAACCTACGCCTAATTTAAAACTAAAGCAGATCATACCAGTAGGATGCTGGCAGAGAGCTAAGGGATAGTCCTGATGCATAGATCAAATTAAATGGTTCAACCGCATGTACTTAAAGCACACTGCGATACTTCTTGTGTAGGTGGAGTCAGTTCTACCGTCGTTTATACGGTGCATAGTAAGGGTATAAACGGGAGACATGCACCACCATTTCCTTAGTCACGAGACCTGTAGCTGGTCTCACGCTGTAGTTCACAGGTGATGTTTGTCGTGCAATTACATAGGGTCCTTGGAACCTATGCAATAGTTAAGTCGTTCTTTCTTTCTTGCGGGTAGGCGTAAATAATTTCACGAATTGTCCCGGGGAAAATTTAAAATCACGCCGTTTGCGGTCGAAGATGCGTTTGTCTTTAACCTGTCTGCGCCTTATATTTTCCCTGGCAAGTTCTCGTGCCTGACGGATTCGAGTTTGAGTCTCTTTCACAAAGAGGTCATCACTGGTATGTTTTAATTGAACTTCTCCTGGTAAAGTAGGGTTTCGGCCATAAATTAAAAAGAAAGGTGTCATGCCTGTGGACTCCTGTCGACTGGTATTATATGCAAACACCACGTGTGGTACCGCGACATCCCAATCATCTTGTTTCGTGGAAGTGTAGTGAGATATCATATTGATGATCGTTTGATTAGTTCGCTCACACAGGCCATTACAAGCCGGGTGATAGGCTGTGGTAAACGCAGATTTAACTCCCATGGATGCTAACAAACGTCGCGTAACCGTACTAAGAAATACAGCACCTCGATCTGATAGCAACTTCGCAGGCGCTCCATGTCGACATATTATGTTCTCCAAGATGAATTGAGCTACATGCTCAATGGAACCGTTTGGGATCGCCTTCACTTCCGCCCATCTACTTGCAAATTCGGTACCTACGATTAACATCGTGTTCCCGGATTTAGATCTTCG
The DNA here is from genome assembly GCA_030762935.1 of Hymenopus coronatus. Lineage (NCBI taxonomy): Eukaryota > Metazoa > Arthropoda > Insecta > Mantodea > Hymenopodidae > Hymenopus > Hymenopus coronatus. The sequence continues at coordinate 114,535,584 of CM060888.1, read as the reverse complement.
GATTGGCCCGACCATGTCCAGGCTCCAACGATCTCCAATATGATTAACTGGGATTGGCTGAAGAAAACCAGCCGGCTTGACATTTTTAGGCCCTTTACGCGATTGGCAGCTAGGACACCCTTTGACATATTTTTCAATGTCTTTACGCATTCCGATCCAATAATACCGGGCATTAATTTTAGTAAAGGTCTTTGTAAAGCCTAAATGACCAGAAAGTGGATCGTCATGACAGGAGAACAAAATTTCTTGTTTCAAAGATTCTGGGATAACCAACAAGTGGAGGGGTCCCGTCGCTCCCGCGTTTTTCCTATACAGGACTCCTGATTTCAGGCAATAAGAAGCGGCTTGTCGCCGTAATTTGGGAGATCCTACATTGGGGTCTTCTAAAGCCTGTATTATGGGTCTGATTTGAGGGTCAGCCTGTTGTTCTTGCGCTACCTCTAACGGTGACAACAGACAAGTCAGAAGGTCGTCCATTTGTTCGAGTACGGGCTGTTTAGGTTGGTCAACAGGGTAACGCGACAATGTGGCTGCGTCTAGATGTTTTGCACCAGACTTATAAATGATAAAATATTGGTACTCCTGTAATTTGAGAGCCCATCTTGCCAACCGTCCTGTAACATCTTTTAATTTGCGCAAATAACACAGCGCATGGTGGTCGCTCACAATGTTAACAGGGTAGCCATAGATATAGGGTCGAAAATGTGTTAAAACATAAACTATGGCCAGCAGTTCTGGTTCCGAGATACTATAATTTTTTTCATGTTTGTTCAATGACCTAGAGCAGAACGCTACAGGGTGGAGTTCTCCATTAATTCGTTGCAAAAGGGCACAGCCCACACCTATGGTACAGGCATCGGTGTGGAGCTCTGTTTAGGCGCCGGGCTGGTAATGTGCCAGCACAGGGGCTGTTGTTAAGCATTTTTTAAGAGTATCAAAAGATTCTTGATGTTTTTGAGTCCACTCAAATTCCTTGTTTTTACGAGTTAGGTTGTGAAGTGGTTGGGCAATAAGAGCAAAATTTGACACAAAACGTCTGTAAAAACTAAATAATCCCAACACTCTTCACACGTCTCGTACGGTTTTAGGAATCGGAAGATTCGTGATGGCTCTAATTTTGTCTTTGTCTGGTTCGATTCCCTTTGCCGATACTTTAAAGCCTAGAAGCTTTATACGGGACATGCCGAAAAAACATTTTTCCGGTTTCAACTTAAAGTTATGTTCGTACAATTTACGAAACATTTCTTCCAAATTGCTTAGCATTTCCGAAAATGTTGAGCCGAACACTACAATATCGTCCAGATGCACTAAAGCTTTTTTATATCTAAGATCACCCAACAATTCATTCGCTGCTCGCGAAAAGAACCGTGGGGCGTTCACCAGACCAAACGACATCCGGTCGAACTGGAACTGTCCATCCGGTGTGACAAAAGAGGTATATTTCTTACTGTCTTCCGCCACCGGGACTTGGAAATATGCACTCAACAAGTCCAAAGAACAATACCAACTCGATTGACCTAAATAGCTTAACAGATCATCTATCAGGGGCAAGGGGTAAGAGGAAGCAACAGTTACCGAATTAAACTTCCGGTAATCTACACAAAATCGGAAGGAATTATCCTTCTTCTTTACTAATACTACCGGGGAGGCCCACGGGCTATTAGAGTCACTAATAATATTAGCTTCTTTCATCTCCCGCACTTGGGCTTGAATAATCTCCCGCTGTGCTTGAGATACCCTGTAAGGCCTTTGACTAATGGATCTGTCATTCGTTACCTCAATTTGGAATTCACCAATGTCCGTCGTGTCCAATTCATGTAATTGAGTCCCAAAAACATGTCTGTACCTCTCCAGCAACGTATGTAATTGAAAATGCTGCTCCTGAGTGAGTTGCGAATTTAGGTTGAATTTAGCACCTTTAATAGCAACTGAACTTGATTCCTCAGTCAACCAATTGGCTGATTGTACCAGAGCAACTTCATACGCCTTAGCAAGGGTAGTACCCGCGAAAATTGTTTTTGGCTCTGCGGTGTTGTTATGTATGGGAATAACACATTCACGTTCAGCCGTGCAAAACACGGGGGTAATATTGATATTTTTACTCTGCATCAGTCTCAAATTAGGTTCCAACACAACCCTTCCCATGCCATTCGGTGGGAGATGGGCGTTCACATTTAGGGAGGTAAAAGGAGGTATCCTAATATCTTGGGTGCAAGAGGCCTTATAGCTTTCTACTGGGTCCTCATCGGGCTCTATAGTAATCTGTGCCAAAGGACAGTGTACCTTCTCCTTACATTCAAGGGTAACCGTACTACTGTCGGGGAGACGAAGGGTGACCAAAAATAATGACAAGTCGATTACGGCTTTGTAACGGTTTAGAAAGTCCATCCCCAACAAGAGATAAGTTCCAAATTCCTTCACTACGAGGACGTCTTCAGAAAAATGGACGCCCCCAACATTAAACGAAAGGGGTTGTGGCGTACCGAACGTCCAATAATTTATTATTTGCTGTCCGTAAAGTTAGATCTTCTGGGGCAGGGTGGATAGATGTGGTCACAAAACTTTCATGTACAATGCTAACGGCACTCCCGGTATCAAACAAAATATCAATCGAACCTTTATTATCCAATGTACCCTTATAAGTAAGTATATTTACCGGCTGAATTAGTGAAGTAGGGTGGGCTTGAATTTGACTTGGATAGGGCGTCACGGAGTTTATGCCCGTGACGAACCTTGCCCGTTTGGGGGATTCCGTTTCTGATTGCAATTCAGGGCTACGTGGCCCGGTCTACGACAAATAAAACATGTAGGCCGACCGTCTCGCGTCCGACCGTCCGCATTCGGTCCGCGCCATGAGCCACGGCTTTGGGGAATAGTACTGTTTCTCACATTGAAGTTTCCCCTAGGAGCAGTACTAACTCGTGGGGTAAAAGAACTACGACCAGTGCCACGCCCTCTAGAGTAAATAAATTGACCCTGATTACACGGCTCATTATTGATCAGATTACGTCCCAACTGTAAACTTTGTAACTGTTGTTGTAAACCTCGAAACTCCTGGGCGAGGTTTGCAATAGGGTCCCCTTGGGTCGTGTCACTCACAAAAGTTACCTGCTTTGGTGGAGGGTGGCTCTAGGAGGTCCACTCGCTGACCAGCGAGATATCTAGCGGCCTCAATTCGACGCACAAAATTTGTTAAATCTTGTACCGTTTGAGGGTCCGCTGGGAGGACTTGTTCCAAAAGAGAGGGTTTCAGACCACGCATAATATGGCGAATGCGCTCTCGTTCAGACATTCCCGGGTTAACCTGATCACAAAGTACTAGTATATCACAAATATACCTCTCAGTGGGTTCTGTTAGATCTTGCATTCGCTGACGCAGGCGACACTCAAGAACATCTTCGTGAGCCGCCGGCACGAATGCGGTCTGTAAAGAGGTCTTTAAATCATCCCATCCGTAAAGAGCATGTCGGGGTGTAAAGGTTTTAAACCAATTGGCAGCGGCTTCGCGAAGATAGCATGGTAGGTATTGTTTCTTACAATGTTCGTCCCAGCCATTGGCTGCTGCAATTGTCTCAAAGTTATGCAGGTAGGCAGAAACGTCCTGTCCGGGTTCTCCATCAAAGATACCCGGATCGATAAAAGGATGAGCAAATGGTACAGTAGGTGTTAGGGTGGGTTTGGTATTCGCCTGATCATGGGCCGAAGGTCCTGCCTGGGAGAGATTGGTAGCCATGGGGATATCTTCCAAGGAAGAACTAGTAGTGGAACCCGATGGGGAGGGAATAAGCTAAGAGTCAATGTCAGCGCTAGCGAGATCTCCAACACTATGGCTGCGCTTTTTCAATGGATAATAAACTACTGGTTTCTGCCCGCGAATCCTTCTACTACTTCTAGCTCTAATTTTGAACATAGATTTATATAAATTAGCTAAATCCGATGATATTACTTGCACATCGTTTACTGCAAGGCCATAAGTTTGTACATAACTGTCTAAAGACTGCTGATATACTGCAATAAGTTTCTGCACTAGTGGGACTATTGCTTTGAAATTGCGCCAACAAATTCATATACTTAAGATGAGCGAGAATTAAAAGAACACCAACTAGGCGCGTAGATAACACCCGTCAGACGCAGAATTAGATAGCAAATACAACCCAACACCATCCAGCATAGAAAGACAAGACCCGTGGTAACTGCATTCCATCTCATGTTGTATCCCAAACAAAATGTTAATTAAACAATGCTTAGAGATGAACACAAGCGAGGTGCGGGGTCGAACCGTACCTACTACATCCGAAAATAGAGGCCGGCAGCCTCCACTATTATGTCACCCAACAAAAGTGTGATGACGGGGATTTAATTAGATGGTAATGAGACAACTCGACATTTAGAGTAATGGTCCAATTTATTTGGTAAAGAACAAACAAACTCCTAATGGAGCTTACCTTTCAGAGACGTCACGATGGCTGTTGCCGCAAGATGTTTGCCGGTGGTGGGGTCCAATTTAGGGACCGTAACGCAAGTCAAGACAGGTCAAAACCAGACTATACCAGAGAGCGAAAAGCCGAGGTCCCAGCTCTTTATATAGCCAATTATTTCCTATAGGAAGCCAGTCATTTCCTATGGAATTGATCATAACAGGATGTTCTATCTGACGCACATCCCTTAAATCGGCACGTAGGACTCAGGAAGTTTATGAGTTGTGAGTCCTCATAGAATTCCCCCAGCGGAAGGGGTTAGCCGCTAAAATCCCGTCATAGACTAGCCGTGCCCATCCGTTCGCTACGGAATATTGAGAAACGTAAGAAAATGTATAATTTAGAAGAATAGTATAATTTAGATGAATATATAATTTAGCCCTAAAGTGTCCAAAAATAAGAATGTTCCAAATCATATGTGAATCCTTGCACTTCTCAACAGCAATCGTGACAATATAGTCCATAAATAAAATTCCAGTTAATTTCATTTCCTCCCAGATGTGAGTTTTAAAAATTGAGGGGAATACCGAAGTATTGAAGTTTAATTAATAAAATAACGTGACCGATGTAGTCAAAAGACAAGATGATCTCAGAGATTAAATGCTGAAGGGCATCGGTGACACATAAACATCTTCGGAAGCCAAGTTACAATCCGAGAATACTTTATGAGTATCAAAACATGTACACTGAGCTGAAATTTTACAATTACTTCAATGATCTTTACAAAACGATAAGCCGGTAACTTTTTTCCTTCTTTTTAACTGTGCCCTATCCTATTTCTTATAAACAGGAACGACTGCTACGATTTTTTTAGAACTGTTGATGCAAACGACAAGTGGTATAAGAATAGTAGCAATTATATACTTAATTTATATTTATTGAGCGATCTTACACACCTTTACTTTTTGAAGCCTTTATTTTTGATTCGTCAAGCACATTATCATTTGTATGTACTGGGCTGCCTAGCTTGTGGTAAAAAATCCCCAGAAAATCCTGACAGAAATAGCAGATTAGATTGCGATCTGTAAGTTCAAGATGCACAAACAGGCCTTGAACATTGTATTCATAAAAACATACAAATTGCATACTCCAAGTACACAAATTACATATTCCAATTGTCATAAAACTTATGACAGGTATCAAACATTAAAAATTATATAATTTGCCTTTTGCAGCCTTTATCACAACAGAGTGCTTATATCCTTGTGTACAAAAGTACACACGTTCTCAAAATACTACAGATTACTCTAATGTGTAAATACCATTTCTAAATTGTTCTAGTTAATTTAAGGTATCAGTCCAAAACATAATATAACTTCAATTGACTTTGGTCTGCGTCATATCACTTAATGTTTGCACTCTTACTTATATGTAATGAAGGAAAAATTTTGCTATCAAAATGTACATTTTCATATATTAAAATGTAGGTTCATTTACATATTAAAAGTACTTGCTTTTTACATCCTCACTTACAATGTAAAGAGCATCAAAATCTAACATTAAGATATACATTCTCAAAATATTAAGTATGTACATAAAACATATTAATGGCATTTCTACATTGCTACTTACTTCATGAGAAAATATGCACACGAGTTTACACTATGCTGAATTACACTGCTAGTATACAATTTTATTATATTTGTAGTTCATTTGAAACACACTGCAGTTAATATGAACCCACTTCACTTGATTTTATAGCCTGAGTCACTTCAATTAATGCTTGCATTACAGGTAAAGAATCAGGCTGATTATTGGTTTAAATATACTTCTACAGAACAAAATTACTTATCTTAAAGGTACTATTTATGAGAAGTTTTAAAAATATTACAATAGTTTTGCTAACTCTTTCCTTGAGATTACTGGTGAGTGCATTAAGTACTTTAATTGTTTCATTGTAGACACCCTTCTGGTAGCAAAATAGTGTTGGATTAGGACGATAGACATTTCCCTTTTATCTAGAGTTAAAATTATGTATTTCCATGTTTGCTGTAAAGCTATGTCGATTATTTGCATAAAATATGCAAATACGAGGTACGCCCAGAAGGTAAGTTCCGTTTCAATTTCTCTCCGCTGCAGCGCTGCGATCGGAGCTCCGCACATGCGCGGTAGACGCTCTGTATCAAGGAGAAGAAACGTGCGCCATTTTGAGATCGCTGTCAGCCGCATACGCTTTGTTGTGCTTGTTTACAATGTCGGTGTTGCTTGAAAATCCCGCCGCTTGTGAAATTATATTTGTGATTCGTTTTCTGAATGCTAGGAAAGTGAAACCAATTGAAATTTATCGGCAAATTTGCGAAGTTTACGGACAAAATGCGATGAGTGATTCAATGGTGAGAAGATGGGAGCGACAGTTCAATGAAGGACGTAGTGAAGTGCACGATGAAGAACGAAGTGGGCGCCCATCTTTGGTTATAGAAGAACTGGTTCACCGATTGATGACAAGATCCAGGAAAACCGAAAGTTTACAATTAGTGCTCTCGCTATGATATTTCCCCAAAGCTCACGACACTAATTCATGAAATTGTTACCGAAAAATTGAAATTTCGTAAACTTTGCTCACGTTGGGTACCAAAGATTCTTACTGAGCAACACAAAACAAAACGGATGGGTAGTGAACTTCAGTTTTTAACCCGTTGTGATGAAGACGGTGAAGAATTTCTAACACAGATAGTCACAGGAGATGAGGTTTGGGTTTCGTACGACACCCCTGAAATCAATGGAATGGAGGCAAACTTCATCCCTAGCAAAGGTTAAGCCGAAACAACTCTTGACACCTTGAAAAATGATGTACACAGTGTTCTGGGACTGGAAAGGCATCTTACTCATTGATTTCTTACCGCGTGGTCAAACAATCAAAGCAGATGTTTATTGCGAGGCACTTAGGAATTTGTGCCGCGCAATACGAATAAGCGCCGAGGATTGCTGTCAAAAGGTGTTGTTTTTCTTCAGGACAACGCACGACCACACACTGCAAATGTGACGAAAACCTCCTACAGGGTTTTGGCTGGGACGTGTTTGACCATCCTCCGTACAGCCATGACCTCGCTCCTAGCGACTTTCATCTCAAGTCTTTCCTTGGCGATCAACACTTCAACATTGACAAAGATCTGAAAGAAAATGTTTCCAACTTTTTGAAGACACAGGCGGCAAACTTCTATGAAGAAAGTATACAAAAACTTGTGCCACGCTATGACAAATACCTGCAAAATGTCGGAAGTTATGTGGAAACGTTGTATAAGAGTTTTAGAATTTTGTGCAATAAATAATTATTCTGTATCTGTACACAATTTAATTTTATTACCAAACGGAACTTACTTTCTGGAAGTACCTCGTACATAATAGTATTCACAAGGCAAGGTATCGCCTGCTGTGCCAAGGTAGTAAAGGTGGGCGCTAAAGACTGTTAAAAAAAAAGCAAGGTAAGATTAGATTAATCAGCTTACTAAATAGTTCTTTGCATTACTGTAAGCCGCGCGATAACTTCAAAGCAGTACCAGCACAATGAAAGTATCCCGAACACTGACAACTTCGAGATACTTCCACAAGGTTGCAAAACCAGTGCCTGAGGAAAAGGAAAAGCTGTCGGACAAAGGGTTAGGATACAGTGGGCAACCAATCACCGGCTCCAAATGGAATCTGTTCAGAATGGGGTAATTTTATTATTCTTTATTTGTTTTTTGACAAGAGGCATAAAAGTTTACAATTAACCTGAAACAGTTATTACCAAAGACATATCAAAGCCAAAATAGCACAATTCCAAAACTATATTGTACAGCCTGATGGAATCAGCAGAGTTGTAAAGCTAAGAATTACCAAAATCCAAAAAGGAAGTATTTCCTTATATATCATAATTAAAATAACAATAATAATAATGATGATGAGAACCCCTGGCATAGAAAAGCTAATTGTGTATTTATCAGAACTAATGCAGGGAGATAACCAAAAGTCATATGCAGCTTGAGAAAAAATGTTTTATTTTATTTTTATTTGAATGAATCGTTACAGTTTTGGAAAATACTTGCTCAAAGACATAGCTATATAGTATACTCCCAAGGTTAGTTCCACCTCACTGTCACTTTGGATAATATTCCATTAAGGAATCTCCTCAAAACACGCAGTTTTAAATGTTTGTGTTTCTTAATTGAAGTTAAAAAGAACCAGCTTAAGCGCTAGTAACAATTTCACAGAGGTTGGAAGAACTGCTTAACAATCTAAAGTATTTGCTTCAAATTCCTAAAGCTATATTCAAATCTGCAAATAAATCAATATATTCAAGAATCTAATTAAATTCTGTAGTATAAGAGAGAACAAAAGCTTACAGAAATTAATATTTAATTAAATGTGATACTTAATTCATTAGAGAGAAGTTCTTAACCTGCCAACACATTTAAACTAATTAATCAAGATAAGTATACCTATTTAATAGAAATGAAAAAAAATAATAATTCTGAGTAGTAACACAAAACACCCTTAATACAAAACAAAGTAATTCCCCAATCAAGCTATCAGGTAGCACTAAATCACACACAGTAATTTATCACAACCACCAACAGACAAACCTATCTTAATTCTCATCAAGCTACCCGGCAGCACTAAACCACACTCTTTATCTCTTTCTCAGCTTATTGCAGGTGTAACACACAGCTAAAATTGCTTGAATTTGCCAAAATTTATATCTGCCACAATATACTTTGAGCTAAAATGCATTAACCCCCTAACCAAATTACTCCTTTTAGTTCGAAAATTCTAAAACCCCTGTTACATTTAATTTCTATAGCTAATAAAAATATTCCCCATAGATTTATAAAATTGCAAAAGACAAATTACACTTGGATATTTAACAGCAACAACAACACATTACCCACATAGCTCGAACCAACAACTTGCCCCCCCTGCCCCCAACAAACGCTGGAACGAATAATAAAGCTCGCGGAATCTAATTAAAGATGGCCAAACGAAATTTTATGCCCAAGTTTATAGCAGAACATTTTAACTCACCCGAGATGGCAACCCAGTAACAACATCTGCAATTCAAAATCTTCTCGGGCTTCTAGCCAGGTAATAACTTGGCTTGACACCAACGTTTCGAAGAAGTGCATCTTCCTCGTCTTCAGGGTGAACTGATTCAGTTCACCCTGAAGACGAGGAAGATGCACTTCTTCGAAACGTTGGTGTCAAGCCAAGTTATTACCTGGCTAGAAGCCCGAGAAGATTTTGAATTAACACGTCGCCAGGAAAGCTATAGTTCTTATTTAACATCTGCAATGTCAGAAAATTTTCATTATGCTTCCGTTTGAAATTTTTACCAAGAGGGGAACGCCGCGAAATGAAAACCCCAAACTGTTTCAGCTGCAAAATGAATTTCGGTTCCAAGGCAAAGTCTCACCTTACCAATCTAAGAAACTGCATCTAATCCAGGTCTATCTTAGCTCCCGCGGCAACACACCACAAACACTAGTGTCCCCCGAACTCCTTCGAGAAGCAACTACTTTCTTTCTCGGCTTTGCCAGCTCTGGCTGAACCACCAAAACAAAATCCCTGCAACAGGACCAATCAGAATGGCACATGAGAGCAGGCGATCCCAACGGCCGGGAGAAAGAAAGTACAAACCTCTCGTGCAAATGTCAAATAGTTAT